>OY856380.1:11217500-12665000 GCA_963693495.1 Malacosoma neustria | reverse complement strand
TTTTCAGTGAACTATATAGACGATATCTTAATACACTCACCGACGTTTGAAGAACATCTAAATCATATTGAAAAATTATTAAATGCAATAAAAAAAGAAGGACTCAGGTTAAAATTTAAAAAGTGTACATTCGCTGCTAGTTCGGTTAGATATTTAGGACATGTAATAGGAGAAAATACGGTTAAACCGTTGAAAGACAACATAACGTCAATAAAAAATTTCCCAATTCCTACTACACAAAAGCAAATTAGACAATTTCTGGGGAAAATAAATTTTTACCATGAATATATAGAAAAGAGCTCAATATTACTAGATCCATTACATCAACTATTAAAAAAAATGTAAAATTTATATGGACAGAGGATTGTGAAAAATCTTTCAGAAAGATAAAAGAAATGCTATGTTCCCAACCAGTGTTGGAGATATTCGACAAAGACCTTCCAATCAAGATATATACAGATGCATCACTTGAAGGTATAGGCGCAATACTAAAACAAACGCAAGAGGATGGAAAAAAAAAACCTGTGGCCTACTTCTCAAAGAAACTTAATGAAACGCAAAAAAGAAAAAAAGCTATTTATCTTGAATGCTTAGCTATAAAAGAGGCAATAAAGTACTGGCAACACTGGCTGATAGGGAGATACTTCGAAATATACTCTGACCACAAACCACTGGAAAATATGAATATAAAAGCACGAACAGACGAAGAATTGGGCGATCTAAGTCACTATCTATCTCAATACGATTTTAAAATTATATACGTCCCAGGTAAAGATAATAAAGAAGCGGACTGCTTGAGTAGAAACCCTGTTCTAGAATCAAATACAGAAGAAGAGGATTTATTAAAAACGGTAAATTTTATTGAAATAGATGAAATAAAATTAGATCAGATGAATAATATACTATTACAGAATAAAAAAGAAAAATTAATAGAGAAAAACGGAATATATTATAAAAAAGTGAAGAAAAGAGAGAAAATCATATTATCAGAAAAATTCAGTATTGATTTAATTAATAAAATACACAAGGAATGGTGTCACACAGGAATAACACAAACACAAATGAAAATATGTCCATATTATACTGCTAAAAATTTAGTGAAGAATATAAAAAAAATTTGTAAAGAATGTTATATATGTATTAAGAATAAGTCAAGAGGGCAACATAAATTCGGCTCAATGTCACAATTAGGACCAGCGACCAAAGCTTTCGAAATTATGTCCATAGATACAATTGGAGGATTTGGAAGCACTAGATCAACAAAAAAATATATTCATTTACTTGTTGATCATTTCACGAGATATGCGTTCATTTCAACATCAAGAACTCAAAACGCCGCTGATTTTATAAAACTAATTCAAACTGTGTTAGACATAGAAAACATCGGAACAATCTTAACGGACCAATATCCTGGAATAAATTCGAAAGAATTTAAAGATTATTTAAAAAATAAAGGAGTGCAATTAATTTTTACTGCAATAAATGCACCATTTTCTAATGGTCTGAATGAAAGACTGAATCAGACATTAGTAAATAAAATAAGATGTAAAATAAACGAAGAGAAAAAGAATAGAGCATGGACATCGATAGCGAGAGAATGTGTGAATAAGTATAATATACTAGAACATACAATAACGGGATTTACACCAGAGTATCTATTATATGGCACAGACACCAGTAACATACCAGAAGAGTTAAAAAGAAAGAAAAACGGAGAAGACTGGATAAGAGATAAGAAATTAGCATTAGAAAGAACACAGAGATCACATAAGTATAACGAAAGTTTATTTAATAGAAACAGAAGACACCATGAATTCAACGAAGGAGATATGGTATTCATAGAGAATGGAAACAAACTCAATAGGAAAAAGCTAGAAGAACTAAGAATCGGCCCATATATAATAGAAGAAAAAATTTCAAACTCAATTTATAAAATAAAAACTGGAAAAAGAAATCAAGACACGAGTCTATTCCACGTGACAAAACTAATTCCAATGTTTGAAGTTGAAGCTGATTGAAAAATTATGCAATTTTCATATCGTGGAGGGGAGATGTAAAGAGAATATCATCTCTTTAATGTTATTGTATTATGGTTAGGTTGTGTAACCAGGACATAATCCCTTTTGATTTAACGCGCTTAATGTCATGTGTCATAGAAGTGTGACACATGACATTTGCCTACAAAAAAGTAAACAATATTTACGTTATTACGTTACAGATTTGATTTAAATAATTTAATTAATAGATAGAAAAGCAAGAGTTATGAGAGACGAGTAATCAACTTTAATTGTCGTTTCTGTTATTTTTACAGAAACAAATTTGTTTGATTTATTCGGACCATCCAGACTGAAACAAATAAATAATATTATATATATATATATATATATATATATATATATATATATATATATATATATATATATATATATATATATATATATATATATATATATATATATATATATGTATATATGTATATATATGTATATGTTAATAAAAACAAATAGGTTTTTATTACCTACCAGTAATCTGACTTAAAAAGCTGGAATACTCGTATTTACACAATTCTCAATCAATAAATTATATCCCTTAAAGGCTCCGCTCGTCTTAAAGTAATTTGAAACTTAAATAATTATTACAAATTGCAAGTTTTTGATAACACGCATGGCTCAGACATGAGGTGCCTGCAGCTTGTAATTAAATAGTTGAAACAAGGTTTAGGTTTGTCAGACAACAAAAACAAAACAAACAAATACAGGAATTTTTGCACCTAATAACACAAATCTTGATATATTTCAAACTTTTATCCGTGCAGGGGCGGAGAAAGAATACTAACCTCTGTGGCCGGGGTGGGCCACCGAGGTTACAACAACACACCCTAGCTACGTGGTAGGGCCTCAAGCCCGTCTGAATGGCGACCACCTTTGGTCTTAAGTATGCCGCCATAATAACCTTGTGTCGTGTTCCGGCATTAGTGACCCAAGTTCCTGTACCTTTATGGGACAGCAGCGTGTTCGCGATGCCACTGGCGTTGCATACACCTATAGGCGACGGTAACTGCTAAATCCTAAGCGGGCCGTCAGCCTGTATGCTGTCCTACAGCAATTAAAAAAACTGCAGATCTAATCTTCAACGCTTTAAGGTACGTGAACTAAATTACTATTAGAACAGACCACCTTTCTTAATCACACTGTCTAAAACCTTTAACAAAGTGGTCCTTGCTCTTGCTTGGGAGCTACAGTTTCAAATGCTACGAACACATCAAAAACAAAATATAATATATCCTTTTCTTTGGTGATTGAAATTAAGTATTTCTTTTTACATTTTACTTCATCGAACCAATTATAAAGAAACAAAACTTAGGTTTATTGAGAGGGCATAGGACTATAAATCGATGATGAAATGAGCTGTGGGCTCGAGAGGAATTACTTCCGAATGTAAATAATTGGCGCAACAGGTGAAGTATAAATCTCGGACAAACAAGCCCCCGATTAAGAAGATCATACATCAAGCGTTAGAGGCGAACCACACGCAATGCTTTACACCTATCCACTTGTGTGGAGTAAACGGATTATTCCTTACTAGGTTGGAGAATCAAACGACAGACCCTCTAAAAATCAAACTAAAGCATATTAATCAATTTTCTTGCTCTTCTTTAGTGAAGAAAAGGGAATGTCGCGAAATACACATAGACATACACATGAACGAAAAACAAGCGCAAAAATATTGCTATAAAGCAGTATAACCCAACCAGCGAACCACGAGCTCCTGAGAGAAAACTTCAGATCCAACTGAAATAAAAATCTAGAAGTATAAACTTTCATATATAAAAATATATATGAAAGTTTATACTTCTATTCATTAATTTATTATTTATTTTATAAAAAGAAAGTACAATTGGATACAGTGTAGAAAATAAACAAGATAATCTAATGTAACAATGATAATATTATCATACTTTAAATAATACCTAGTCAGGTCATAAATTCTGTCACATGTTTAATGTAAAATAATTGTAACAAGTTTATTCATTATGTAACCATTCATATACCAAAATGAACTTAACAAAACATAGATTCTTATGACATTAAAGTTTATTCAAAATGACCTCCGTGATTTTGAATACAAGCCTTCAATCTGCGCGGCCAGTCGTCTATCGCAGCACGAACGAGGTCCATGTCAATATCGGCGGCTGCCTTAATCAAGGATGTCTTGAGTGACTCCAAATTGGGATGAGACTTTGAGCACGCCTTTTCCTCCAAGTGTTGCCATATCTTGTAATCTAACGGATTCAAATCTGGACTGGAGGAGGGCCAGTCTTCGTGCCGGATGAAGTCGATTTCACGCGCCGCCAGCCAGTCTTGTGTGCTCTTCGCTCTATGAGCTGGCGCCGAATCTTGTTGGAATACCCAGTGCCTGTTATTGAACATGGTATGAGAAACAGGTTCCACAAGGTTCGTCAGGACTGTATTTTGATACAAAACAGCATTCGTTTTTACACCTTTCTCACAAAAATGTACCTCTGTTAAGCCCCAATAAGAAACTCCAAACCATACCATGAGCGAGGATGGAAAATGACCTCGTTGGACACGCGGAATACGGTTGCTCGCTTCTTCACTACTGTGTGCGTACACCTTATCATTTTGTTTGTTGTAGCTCTCTTCTACGGTAAACATTTTTTCATCCGAAAAAAGAATTTCCCGATATTTTTTTCCCGCGTACCGCTTCAACAAAGCGCGGCATCTCTTCAGTCTCAGGTCCATTAGACGAGCATTCAAACGATGTCCTGTTTTTCTTCGATATGCCCGAAGCCCTAAGTCTTCATTTAACACCCTTTTCACCGTGGTTCTGCTTAACCCCATCTGAAGGGCCAACAGTTTCTGCTTACGTTTGGGATTTCTTTGAATTCGTGCCTTCACAGCTTTTATCACTGCTGGAGTCCTAACAGACCGAGGGCGACCACTTCTTGACCTGTCATCTACACTAGAGTCTTCAATGTATCGTTTGATGGTTCGATAAACGAATCTTTTGGTTATATTCAAATTTTTCAGTATGTTAAAAATTTGAATTGGCGCGTAACCGCAACGATGCAACGCAATAACTGCAACACGGTCTTCTTTAAGCGTCCACTCCATATTTAAAAATGAGTAAAATTCTAAAAGTATACATTTTTATTTTCATGAACAATTCGAAATTCGAATTCAATAAACTTTTTTGTGGCCAGCATTCTAAAAGAAAAGTTTTTACTGTGTGACAATACTTATGACCTGACTAGGTATATTTAGTTATAGCAATATTATTTTGAAATACATATAATAAATAGTATCTGACTACTTGATTTATCAGTCAAACTTTTCCGTACATCAGCCACAACAATTTAAAAAAAATATAAAATGTTACAATTTTGTTAAAATTTGACAATTTAATGTCATTTACTTTTAAAGATATTTTATTAGCCCTAGTTATCAACAGCTTAAAAATGTGGCATTTAGTCAAAATTTGTTATAGATGAACAAGTGCTCATATTTTATATATCAAAACAAATTTTCAATTCCATTACATCTCATTATAGTTTTTTAGTACAGAAATTACAACGTCGATATTACAAATATTTTCTGGCTCCAATTTCACGATCAACAATACTGAACTAAAAATCACCGTTTACTCGAAACAAGCGTCACGTTGGTCTATTTGTTAGGTGCATAGCGAACTTCTGCTAGGCATTTTTCACGTTGAGCCCGAGGGATTTATCGTTCCAGCCAAATTTTTTTTTCTCAAATCTGAGCATCATAAATCGTGCCACTCCCAAATTGCAATGCAAGCAATCCGGAATATATGCCAGCCTGTAAATTAAAAAAAGGCTTAAAACAATATTGGACGCGGCTTGACAGTGCAATTTTGGACGCTGTTCAAGATAATCCAATGACAGGCCAATTAAGTGCCATTCAATTTACTGTTTGAAATAAGTTTATTTCACGCCTTCATCTTTATCTTGTATCAATTGGATTGTTAGCGTAACAATGGCGACGGCTCGTTCGGAAACAAAAAATGTTCTCAGAAATGGTGATTAATAAAATCTAGTTTGTACACATAAACAAAGATTAATTCTATGCTAGAGACATCAAATATAAGCCCTACACAACTATTTTTTCTGCATGGCGATGCCTGGTAAAAAACCACTTTAAATTACATATTATTGTATTCTTGTTTAGCAGAAAAAAGAAACCGTAATAGTGTTTAGAGGCACTAGAATAGGATAACCATTGCTAATCATTGTTCAAAAAATTAAAAATAAAAATAGTTATCAATCCGTTTAGCAGAATTAGTTGATTGCAACTGAAATACTTCAAGCATGGGTCAAATACGTTGTACCTATATAATAGTATGTATGGTATTAATAAATAATAATATATTTGACGGCGCGTCTGATTATTTCTCAGAATAGGAGGTTTTATTTAGGGCAAAAGAGCAATGATAAGTGACAGTTGTCAACGTCACGTAACAAGGGTACCGTCATTGCTGTTTGCTGGAACACAACACCGGGCGCTAGTGCAGCAGCGTGGTGGAATAGCCGTGTGAAGATAAGTTTGGTTCCTATCACGACTTGTGCTACGTGTTTGGTGGAGTGTCATTTGATTTAAGTGTGATTAGTTATTGGATAATTCAACTGGAAAGTTATTTAGTGTCGCTAATTGTAATTTACTTGAAATTATAACGCATAACCTAAAGTTGTGTTTTCATTCTCCTCGCCCGACTACCTACGCCCGTCTGTAGTCAAATATGGAAGCTTCTGATAATGTGGACGCCCCTCATGACCCTTTATATTCAAGATATAAAAAACATCCGATCTTGAAAATTCTAATTGTTAAAGCCGCAAAAAGGCCTTGTACATGAAAAATTTATTGATATTCAAGTTGGGAATTGTGTTTTCTGAAGAGGATACAATAAATATTCGAAAGGTCGCGTTAACGAGCCGCCCCGACGCGACGCCAGACTCACGGAACAATAAAGCACAATTTTACCGAACAGTGGAATAAAACAAGAGCGAATACAGGATATTCAATTTGGCAGCCCGCTAAGTTTCACTCTGATACATTTGGACGGGGACACTTCAAAGAATCTTCATCCTGGCTGAAATTATACGAACAAAAGGATATTTAACTTAGTTCGTTTCCAAGTTTATTATTTAACTAGCAGCCCGTCCCAGCTTCGCGTGGGTATTTAACAAAAAATTAAACCCTTCTATTTTTTTTCGGTCTCGGGGAAAAACCTCTCTTGACGGGTTCCCCCGGCCCGGGGGGACCGAGGGATATAAGGGACTCCGAAAATGATGTTCGACCATCCGACTACCCACTAAAAACCCCGCTGTTCTCCTATCGCCTACGCCCGGGCCCACGGATATATGGCCTGCCGATCTCGTGGCCCGGGCCGGCGCCGGCCCACGCTTTGTCTTAAAGCGGGCCCCTTCTAAAGTGCTGGCGCCAGGGGGTCAGGCTTTCGTCCCCCCGGCGACAACTCTCTGACTCTTGTAACAACTCTATGAGTTGAGTGGGGCTGCGGAACAGCACGCGGCCTTTTCCCTCACGGCAATAGTGCGGGCGGCGGATCCTCCCCGAGGGGCCGCCCGCGGCCGCTTTCTACGGCGGCCGGAGATCGTTGCCCGCCCTCCGGCGCCGACGACGCGGCCTACGTTGGCGGGAGGGGAGTGCGGTGGCGGACTCCCGCTCCCGTTCCGCCGCCTCCCTTGCATACACTACTGCCTCGCAAAAGGAGGCGACGGCCGTCCATCCAGAATCGCCCCCGACCATGGACAGAACCAGGGCCGGGAGCGACAGGTCCGCGGCCAATTCCGGACGGGACTCGCATCCCCGTTGCGTGCTAGTCAGGCGTGTGTACGACTACCAGACGACACTCCAGAAAAAGCAGAGTCGCTTGACGTCGTAGCCGGCCCAGCAAGACCAACCGACAGCGAGGATGCAATTCCCGCCCCGCGAACACTCTCTGTGCAGGCGCAGTCGAAATAGGCATGGTTTTGACTACCAAATCAGGTCCCATGGTAGAACCCGGGACCCCAATCAGTATTCGCAACCATCCCATCGGGGACCATGCCACGAACAGAGAGCTAAGTTGGAAAGGATGTAAGAGGTAGACGGAAAGAAAGGTAGGACTCTGTCGCCTCGAACGGAGAGGGGAGTGAAGCGACGGATGCTCGGGCACCTCGGGTACGCACACCCGTGCACTCCTCGGACAGAGGAGCGAGCGCCCCTGGGGGCAAACCCTCTTCTATTTGCGTCAGGTTACTAAAAAAATAAAATTATAAAGAAAGTTTGAATATTATTATTTCTATGAGCTTTTATTTTAATGATTTTTTTTGCTATTACTTTTTATTTATTTTTCGTTATTTTTTAATAAGTATTCTAATTTTTGTAAAAACCCCAGTGACGCGCGCCTACATTGCATAAGGTGCTGCCTAGCTAGCCGAACAGGGTGAGCGGCTACCACGCAACATTTTTCTAATACTTACATTTTTAAACTCGTGATATCTTTCGAATGGAATATCCGAATTCAATAATTCAAAAAGTTATATAAAGGTATTGAAACAGTTTTGAATATGAAGTAATTTATTTTGATAAGGATTAATACCAAGATCCAAATAAAGAGCCTTTTCTAGGGGCGGCATTTCAATTAATTTTTTTAAAATAAAAGAACACTTATTGTGGCATAACTATAATAGTTAGACATATGCTGTCGCGACACTTTTTGTAAATAATGATGTGTTCTGCAAAGTTGTAGTACATTATTTTATTCTATCATCAATAGTTTTCGCAACGCACGCGATGTAAATAATATTTTAGGTAATTTTTTTACACTTTGGGTTACATTATTAGAGTTTTAGTAAGGATCCCTAATTTTTTTGAAAATATAATATAGCCTATGTCACCCGGGGATAGTGTAGCTTCCCAACAATGAAAGAATTTTTTAAATCGGGTTAGTAGTTTCGGAGCCTATTCAAAGCAAACAAACAAACAAACAAACAAACAAACAAACAATCAAATCTTTCCTCTTTATAATAGTAGTATAGACTAGCTGTGCCCGCAACTCCGTCCGCGTGGAATAGTGACTTTGGGCAGCATTTTTTGGATATATGAGATCAACTTAAATTGGAAATTCAACCTACAAAGACCAGCCTAAGCTGAACCCTATTTCATATGATTGATGATATAAATCTGAGGTCAACTTAAATTGGACTATACAATTTCCGAAACTTATCATTTTTAACAAAAACTATTTTATTTTTATAAAATAAAAATAGCCTATGTTACTCCTTGATACATCAGCTATCTGCCAGTGAAAGTCCCGTCAAAATCGGTGCAGCCATTTCAGAGATTAGCCGGAACAAACAGACAGACACAGACATTGTAAAAAATGTTGTTTCGGTATATGTAGCATGTATACGTCCGAATGCACTTAGTAAAAAGCGGTTATTTTAATATTACAAACAGACCCTCCAATTTTATTTATTTGTATAGATGTTATGTGAATTTTTAAAACACACTGGTTTTACTTAGTGGATTAGCCACTAAAGTGACACATAATTCTCAATAATTGTTTGAAGAAGATAATTTTCCAGATACACCTGGCATATACAGGTCACTTAGACATAAAATTCATATTGTTAAAGAGAGTTTTGGGTCCTAAGTCAACCACACCTACCAGCTGGTACATCCTATTTAACAACCAGGACTTCCTGATGTAGTATTTCTCTTGAGATTGTAATTCAGATGCCTCTGTAAGAAATACATTTAATAAGCCATACTTGATTTCATATCCTATATCTTTAAACGAGCAATTCTTGTATATATATACTTATATAATTGGAATCTCGGAATCGGCTCCAACAATTTTCATGAAATTTAGTATACGGGGAGTTTCGGGGGCGATAAATCGATCTAGCTAGGAATCATTTCTAGAAAATGTCATTTTATTCGCTTTTTTTATTGGAAGAAAAATAACAAAAATATAACTCTTCCTGACATCTATCGGCGAATAATAATATTATTTTTTTTAAATTGCTTTAACGACACAACACTAAAGCTATTCCAGCAGATGGCGTTGTTAAGTAACAAGAAGTCAATGAGTGTTTGCTTTGAGGTTAGACTAAGAAAATCAATTGTTAATTTCCAAAAAACACAATTTATAAAAAAAATACCGAGCAAAACTCGATCATCCGGATATTATTACCTTAAACTAGATTTTAGATAGAAGATATTATTTAGTATGAAGAAATATACGTAACTCGTAACTTAGACATCAATAACGTGTATCAATACTTTTTTATGTCCCTCAATACATAAATACAGGCAAAGTTAATGCAAATTTTTTGGTTAATAATGCCACCGGGCAACATACTCAATCCTCTCTCAAAGGTTTCGAAATGCCTGAGCACATTGATCCTTTTAAAAGTGCTCGGCAAATTCAAGTAAGCGGATATATCTCGTAGATCTCAAAAAAAATCTGCGAAAAGCACCGAGCCTGCGTTCCAGTGCTGGTTAATGATTGGCCCCATATCGAACCACGGAATCCCTTATAAAATTACCGCCCTCTTAAAGTAGACGGGTACGTATTTTCGGCAAGATTTCCGATTCCCCTCTTATCATCTCATTTCAATCTTTCGCTTGTTATGACTCGCTCCCTACAGGTACTGTTGAGTGATTGAGCCGCTTGATGCTTTTATGCTGCCGGGAAATTCTTTTCTTTTACCTTTTAAGAATTCTTATTTATATTTAAATGAAGATACGGTATTGATGTTACTTCAGAAGTCTTACAAGCTTGATTTTTATACGCTATGTTGTCAACAAATTGTTCTGTCATCTTTCACATTTCTTAATTCTGATTAAAAGCTTTTAATGTATACCAAATATCTTTGTAATAACTCAACAATCATTGTTATTTAAACAGAAAGCCCTTATATGCATAGTATTTTGTCTTCCATACATGGAAGGCTAATATCTATATATATATATATATATATATATAAATTGAATAATATAATCACAATAATGCTGCACTCGGGTTTACGGCCTTTTCAAATGTCACTCGATTTGTCTCATTAAACTTTTTCACACAGCCAAAATAGACGCTGAACGATAAATTGCAAAACGATTTGATTTTATATTGTATAACCAACCAATAATTTTAATTCTATTGAAGTTTAATTATAGTACAAGTAAATGTTGACACGTTAATATCAAATGTTATTACAAAATATGACTTACGCTTGAAATACATAATAGTGAATAGGTATTTAGTGCCATTCAATGAATAGAGATGATCACAGGTTATCTAATAATGATTCATTCAGACGCTAATCCTAATTTTGCATTGAATATTAACAATTTCAAAAATATATAAAAACACTTGTATACAACTTTTAGAGAAATTTTCTGGTGTGTACTTACTAAACTATCATGCGTTAACCGTGAAACAAAACATCATAAAGTATTTACTAATCTGTGTTAAATGTGTAAATAATTAATGTACGTATTTTCAATTGTAAAATTGTATGCCATTATGTGATGGCGGAACAAGTAGCTCTTTGTATATGCTTTTTATAAGACCTTTATTTCACTACCATATTTCATGCAATAAATTATTACTATTGATATGACAGCGACCGATTACTCAAATTGGAGCCGGCCGCAGGTCCTCAGTACTTTACCTTCATGACATGAAATTTTACTGAATCAGTCCGATTCCGCAGGCATTTGGACACGTGTGTCCCCTATTGAGTATTTCAGTGCGTCTTTTGTGGCGATGCCTCTTAATGACTAACTTTTCTTGACAAAAAAGGTACAATAAAAAAACGTGAATACAAGTTATGTGTGTCTTAATTTAGTTTCTACTAAGGCGCTTGCTGTTTGACCTCAATGTCCCAAAAGGAAAAACGAACAGTGGCATTCCGTTACTATATGTAAATTAGAAAAGCGAGTAATCTGTTATAGTTATAGTTTTATTTACCTTTTACATAGTGACAGAGAAGCTTTATTCTCATTTTTCATTGGGACCAAAGGTCCACTATAACATAGCATCATAGAATGCTGGAACCTGATATACAGATCAACTACCCACAAAACTCATTTGATCTTTGGCCAGTGGCTTATTCTCTTTAAGTCAATATAGTGACCCAAAATCAAAAATATGCTAAAAGACAATGCTAGCCATAACAAAGGTATATATAAAGCAGGACAATAAAATTGTACAAATAGGCTACATTACATACAATACACGAGACAATAGGCGTGGGTGTTCGGAACAATGTTCTTGGCTACCAACGTGTCAACGAACCTAGCCACATTAGATGACATTCAAAGCATGTGTGACCAATTCATATTCGGGTTCAACTCATGTGGGCAACGTTTTAGAATTAACCCTAAGCCTATTATTATCTCGGAGGGAAAGGCATTGTGGGAAGACACCTACGTATTATTACAATTCATAAACAATATTGATATGTTTCACACTATTACACAAACACAAAATTTAATCATAATATTTTTCGTGACTTTCAAGAGGTAGGTTGTTTGTTTGACATGTGTTCAAATTTCACGGTGGCGCTTAAGCAGTTTTTCTCGTCTAATGCACATATTATATCATACGAGTAGTTTTCCTGTACCTACGGTGAAGGTAGATAACTTGCATGCTGAGATTATCGATATGTGTAATCCGCCAATCCCACTGTCCGTTCACACTAGGGGTAGGCCCGAGCCAAGCAGTGGAATGCTGCATAGGCTGTTATTATTATTATTCGTTGAACTTTATCATGACTTTTGTCGGTTTTTTATGAGTATATACCCCGTCCCGTATCCCGTCCCTTATTCCATGGGAAGATAGATACTCATATCCCCCTAACTATTGAATACATTGTATGAGTTTTGTATTCGCTTGTCCTTTCTTCCCTCACACCCTCTTATTATTATCATGTCTGTTATGCAAAAATATATTATAATTCGTAAAACTTCTCAATAATTATTGATCAGTTTAATCAAAAGCATGCTAAAAAAGGTTCACTTGATTTATAAAGATACATTGTAACATCGTTAAAGGAGCTTGAGAATTTTAATACGTCGTTTTAAAATCTCAAAATAGCTTTACCGAGACGGCGTTTATTGGTAGCATAAACTTTATAGACATTACCTACGATCACCAAACTAAATTATGTGGTTCCTTTGACATCATATTTTGTATCCTCTATGTGTGGACTTACATACGAAGATCAGACTTAAATCAGACATAGCACATTGTTTCCAAACTCGTGTAACATTTATTTAAACATAACACTATGAATAAAATAAGCCAATTTTATGCGAGCATACTCGTAAAACAAAAATGTAAAATGACGCAATAAACTTTCTGTCTAGATAATAATAGGTAAAGGGAACAAAATTTAAATGGCATAAATTACAAAAGTAAAATAAATAACAATTCTTTTCTGTTCATAAACAATGTTTAAGTATAGAGGCTTTATTCAAGTTTAGGTACTCTAGGGAGTAATTATGTGTGTTCATTTTATTTGAGACAAAACCAATCAAATACTGGTTGTGTAAAGTGTCGCCAGACAACATTTGGTGACTCTACCCGTGAGAAAATATTAAAATTTTATTGCTTAGACCAAAGATCAATTGACATTAAGCGACATCGACACATCACTAGTGAACAAGTATTTGAAATATTGTAGAAAAAAAAACAAGGAAACACAATTTACGACAATTTTTACAACAATAAATATAATTTAATACAGGTTTTTCGAAAAAGAAGCGCCCAACGTGGGGCTCGAACCCACGACCCTGAGATTAAGAGTCTCATGCTCTACCGACTGAGCTAGCCGGGCTCTCCGATACAATTTGAAAATTTGCTTGTGTTTTTTCATGAATAGAAGTTTACACCGTTCTCTGGTTTAGATGAATGTTATACATTATTACTTCTATCACACTTTTATTACTCTAACGGAATCTTTGAACGTGATTTTCACCTCTTTCAAAACGACGCATTGATTTGAAACTTTGGAAACTTATCAAGAACCGATGACATTATTATAGTTTGTATCATTATCCTTACCAGGATTAATGAATTTTCGGATCAGTTCTCATCCTATCACCGAAATTAGGCACCGTCGGGCGGAGTCAGTATTTGGATGGGATGGGAACACCGCGTGACGGTGGCTTTTTGCTCTATTTTAACAAGCTTTATATTGACTTGACCTGTATGTAACGGAATTGTCGGACTCGATTTTTACTCACTTTGAACAATCAAAAAAATTCAAAATTCTGCCGAAACGCCATCTGGCGATTAATTAATAACACTGCCAGAAAATGGCGTTAAATTAATAATAACAATGCCGAAAGAAGGCGTTACATTAGTAAAAACATTTACCGATTGGGAATTGACAACAAATAATAAATTACATTAACACGCTTTTATTTTATTGTTAATCAAAATAAAAGGTAAAAAATTATTTTCAATAAATTTAAACTAGCAATGCCCTCAACGATTGTGACGACGAAGTCAAAGTATGCTACATAGTGTTCGTTTATTTTTCTTTCGTTGTTATAGTAATTCTCAGAAAGGTCATTGTTAACAATAACATTGCTTTCTTAGTAGAACCAATCATAATAATCACAGTCATAGTTCTGTGAAAATATCTCAAGTTCAATCGATGGGATGGGCGTACCGTAAACACTCCCTTGACCTGTAATTTTCTTGTTAGCTCGTTTTCTTCTTACCGGAGACGTTGATTTGAAGGTATTATTTTGCCACGTTTAACATACTTTCGATATATTTTGCTGAGAGTAATCTTTTTAAAAGTACAACGCTAACAAACATTCTGTATTTTATTTTAAAAGCAAACATACTTATTCGTGTCTGGTCGGTTATCGAAGTCTGTAATTGACTGAAATTTAATGCATCTGACACTTTTGCTTCTTACGAAGGCGAGAGTCATCTGCAGAAATCCTGAACGTTAACGCCTGCGACAGATAGAGCAAAGTTGATATGAACCTATAAGGCCGTGTAATACTTTTAGCACCCAGCTCATTATATATACTTAATTTTCAATAAGGATTTAATTCTATTCAAATGTTCTACTTCGTCGCAAGACAAAATAACTGAGCAGTACTATCTAAATATTAAAGACAATCACGTTAATTTCAATGTGATTGATATAAAAATGTTGATTAAAAAAAGAAATACGTCTGTAATAATATACATAATGCAATTAATATTTAATATATAGGGAAACAAAACATGAATATGTATTCGGCACGTAAGTATTACACTGAATGTTGTATCAAAAATTCACGCCTATTATCATCTGAATTAAAAGACATCTTATTGGAACCTGTCTTCATTCCAATATAAATCTGTCACAAATGAACATAGATTGCCTACACGGGTGAATTCGCTTCCTATTTTACTAATAATTTTAAAATTGAATATAAAATTACGTATACACTTATGGTATATTACTGAAAACTAAAATAAAATATTGCAAATTACACTATAATGTAATCATGACGATAAGACTTGAAACGACACATGTATACTTTTTTGTCCTACAATTTTTAGTCAGACATAACTTACTCAATTTAAGATTTTTAAATTACTAATTTAACTTTAACTAAAAAGAATTTTGAGATTGGCAAACCTATCCCAATGGCTCCTAGGTACCTACATACTTGAAAAGCAAATTTAATAATCAAATTATCTACCTAAGATAATTCATTAGGTATTTTTTGTTATTAAAAATTTTATTTTATTCTCACCCTACATTGTAACTAATAATATTTATATAGATAGTGGATAGTCACTATACATTATCATCTCCCTAGGCAAATAGTACAAGAAGACAAATATTATGATACTTCGCATACAGCAGGGATTTATTGTCTTTCTGATTTCAGGTCAGGTTTCTAGTAACTGTAAAGTCGATAAAAAGAGTCGCCGAGGGGATATATATGCAAAAACGCGTGTTGAACCCAGAGGAGCACGATGAGCAGATTAGAGGAATCAGAATAAAAAATAAAATAGTAGAACGAATCTTAAAACAAAAAAGTTTAACATTAATATTCCAGAAAATTGTGTATTTGAAGCACAAGCTTATTTAAATAGGAGCCATCGAATGACGATTGACCAGCAAAGCGAGCCAGTGTCACCAGCTTTAACTTGCTTGAAAACTTATAGACCCTATTAACAATACAAAGCCTTGGATGGCGTATTACAAACAAAACCGTTTGCTATTCACAAAAACTGCAAAATCAGATAACAGACATTAATACATTTTGATTTAATTCGATATTTTCTTTAAAAAGCACCATGCTCGACCTCATTAGGCTTAGGCTGAACGCCATAAATAAATTGCACCCGTTAAGTAAATAATATCGTAAAATAGATACAAACAATTTTAGCTCCGACCCCTTTCTAATCGATATTTTATGCTTCATGGTCGACATTCGTGGATGGTCAACTATCTCCAAATTCCAACTCTAAACGAACAATTTATTCAAAAATGCTATAACACTGTAGACAATCCCTTAAAAGATTCGTCTTATTAGTAATGGAGCATTATTGCAGGACATACACGAGGACTTATAACGTACTTCTTAATTTACGATGCACTAACCCGATGTCGGCGTAAATCTTATTGGAGTTATACTGCACATCGTGAAAGAAGTTAAATTAACATTATATTGAATAGATTTAAACTTTATGCATGTGTGAATAAAACATAAAAGCCTGTTATAATATATCCTCTGAGATAGCACTACTTACCCCTGTTATGTTAATAATATTGCTAGCTTTACAGTAATCCTAGTTTAAGTACCTGAAATAAAATAAAAAGTCTCATTAGATTTGTAGTTCAATTACAAAATATAACAATAGAACGGATCTGATTCCATAACAGCCATTTAAATTGGATCTTCGTAGATCCTTGACGTGAATTATTTACTAGGAATTTTCGCTGCTTATGCATTATTAATATGAGTATTCATATTAAAATCCATTAGTTGATTGTTTTTCAGCATGTTATACTTGTTATAACTTAAATACACATTTATTCGATTTTCCATTATTCAGTTCTTAATTTTTTTTAAATTCGTACATAAATGTAAGCTTGTATTGGGCTTTAAATGAAAACCATCCATAAAGAAAAATATAAAGCAGTAATAAAATATACAGTAATGCAATATAAATAAGGAGTTCATTTAAAAATACTCAATATCATTGACATAAATCCCAAAGCCAACAGTAAAAATGTCGAACATATCCAGGAAAGTACACCACAATGCGACCATAGCAAATAAAATAATAAATTCAACTTAAACAAATACAATGTTACCGCATAAAGATTAGGGGTCGCATATCACTCGAATCTGTCTCGTAACTTCTCTCATACATTGCGTCGTATCTCATAAAGTAAATAATCTCACAATACCGGCAACTGGCCAGTGGCCGCTGTTGCTGTACATTTGTCCAGTGGTGGAATGATGATATCATTCTCGCTGGGCGTATCTCGCGATTCGATCGTCGATACGCGCCAGTACCAGTCGTCGGGATGTGGCCGACATGAAATCTTAATATGTGACTCATGGAAAATACATCTGATATGTCATATGTCCATAATATAGAGAATGATTAAGATAATCTCATTTTGTCAAAATCATTTCTACGATCGAAATCAAACAACAGAAATCGATATAAGTCCATGACGACTTTCAATTACCAAAACGTACTCGAAGCCAAAGGTATTTCAATAAAATTTATAATTATATATATTATCCAGAAGTTAAATAATATAATTAACAAACACATACTTATAAATAAATAAGGTTATAATTGCAAATTCATAAATTATTCCAATTAAACTTCGACACTGCTATTCTCATTACACTACAAAGCAACAACGAACTCATGGATTAGCTTATCTCGCAGCCGAGTAAGGGCAGGATAATAATAGTCGCTTGGCACGAATATGGTGAGCAAAAAATAATGTGCATAAAGGGACACGCGAGATCGGTCGATGCAATAAGTAATGTCCCGATACCGGCACGGCCATCGATTGGGAGCGTTATCTCAATAAAGAGCAACCGAGTGCGTTCATTAGTACTCCGACACGACGCAATCATAAATTGTGGAACCCCGCCGTGACCCGCACGCCTACCCTTCCTTGCACCCCTGGTACCTGCCCGCATTCGACTTTTTGCGATTTCCATTGTTTTTGGTAGGAACCCCATAAACCGTAACAGTCGATCTTTCTGATAGGAGGCGCAGGTGTCTCTCTTCACGCATACCAGCTGAATTACATTTTGTTTTCAAAAATATACACCAATTCACGGAGACCAATAAAACAACAGCTGCGATGAATCAGCTAAATTAATTTTATTATCTAACACATTTACATATACTGAAAAAATCACGAGCGCTGATATAAGAAACCAAAAAAGTATATGTCTGTTAACAATTGGCTGATAAAGTTAGACAATACCAATTCCCATTTATCAAAATAACTAATAAAACTTGAAACTTTTGAAAACAACATCGGTATCAATGGTGAAAACAAGCAAATAGGTACATAAAATATCCGATATCCAAACTTGCAAACATGGGAAGTCATTGAAGCAACCATCGTGGCACTTACGGGATATAGCCGTCTGGCCGAGCATAAAGATCAATATCAGACGTGGCTTCATGCCAAAATGTTTTTAATATCGTTCCAGAAGTAGCTGAAGAGCGGTTATTGGCGATAACAACAAAAGTATTACGTGAGCATTCGCTCGCGAATTATCTGGATCGTACTTGCCATCTCCGTCGCAGGCCGCTAGTTTAATCTTATTGCAGGGGCAGACAATAGGAAATAATGACCCGGACAGATTTTCCTTCGAGCACTTTTGAGTTGGCTGATAAATTCCATTGAGCCCTTGTCTGACTTTCGAGGGCTTTCGCGGTCTCGCACAACTTGTAATGAGAACAGTTAGTTGAGTTTCAAAGAAAGCCTGTCGTTGGCGTAAACTGAGCAAAAGCCAAGAGATGGTTGAGCATTTAAATTGTGGAGGGCTAAAAGGAGCGATTTTTGCTAAAAGGAGGCTAACGAAGAAAAATTTGAAAGCATATAATATAGTTTCTTAATGGTTTATAATTTTCTTTCCAAAATATGTTAACTATTTTATCAACACAATAAACATTAGTCGTGCAAAACTATATTTTTATGTCTCCATTGTAATATCACCGCTTTGAAAAACTTCTTGGCAAAATTCGGAATTGGAAATTAGAAAGAAGCTATTTGAAAAAATTCCAAAATCCTGTGCACATGAAAACAAACTTTAAAATATTATTTATATAGAATTTACATAATACGCGTGAAATTACTAAAAAGACTTTTGTATTAACAATGTCTGCCAAAAAACGAATATCAACAGGGGTTCATTAAAACGACATTGGCCCGCTAAATCAAGTGCCTCAATAAAAAGGAAGCGTGAATGAAGGCGTCAAGTTTCACACCGCATCGCTGCCGAGACCGAAGCGCGACGAAACGAACACCTATTATCATAAAGCAAACAAAGAAGGTGGAAAAAATCAACAAACACAAGCCTTAATGATTTGGTAGTTCTTGAGATGAATACCGATAACCCTGGAGAGGAAACTGCAATAAAATAAGGTTTTATTGTGGGCCCATTCATAGCATAGGTGTAAACTTAAAACACTAGAATACAGAAAGAAAACTTTCATAGTTTCGACTTTTAAGTCCGTACATATAGTAGACCTATCACAGAGGTGTTGTTTCAGAATCTCACAAAGTAATAATTTTTCTATTTAGCTTCGGGGTGTTGGTGGTTGGTGTGACTATAATGACCATATATAATGACCGACGGTGGTCATTGCTCTATGCAAGCAAAGCGCCATTATATTTACGCGGGAATGACAGAGACAGATAATAACAGGTCAATGGCCAAAATTCTTCCTGCTCGGCGTCCGGAGTTTACAATATTAGTTAAAACAATAGTTTAATTTAAACTTTAAAGGCTTTTTTGGCCGTGTAGCTAAAACATTATGTGTTGGCAAATAAAGAAACTATAATATGTAGTTACTAGTTAGTCTGCGAATAGACTTGGAGGTTTTCTTTACTGTCATCTTGACACAGGCATAATTATCTTATTATAATTTAATCGTGTGCCTGATCGTGTGATGATTGAATTGTATGCAGGCCATCTAACAGTTCAAGAAGAGATTTGACATGATAAAGTTAAGAAGAAAAACCTTTTTTCGAGGTGGAAATGCATTATGCACTTCAGCTTCGGGAAAACGTGAAGCAAGGTAGTATGGGACTCCCCATGCAATGCACCCGTGTGTCTCCGTCTCTTGTCTAGAATGTCGCTTGTATATCCACTGAAACCAATTTGCGGACATGACTGTCTCGCAGAAGAAGGCGACAACATCCCACCCAGTTTGGCTCCCAACTATTGCTAGGATGATGGATGGAAGCGATAGGAGTTAACAGTCTTAACGTTATTACCTTGCATATAAAACGAAGTACCTACATCCGTAATATTAACTTCTGTACTTTGTAGTATTTTATGATGAAGTCCCCCAGTGCATATCAATATACGCACACTTCATTGACTTTCATCAGGTGGATTAATGATATTTACTTATTATGAGATAAACGTGAATCATAATCGAAGTCGTTTCGCGTTAGTACCTCGTAACGCAGCGTTATGATTATAATGTGGTTTACATTATTATACCCAAAATTTATTCAACCTGGTTTATAATGGCGACCTATAAAAATTGCAAATTGGATTTAGGGCAGGTTATCAATTTTATTTTATGTACTCATGGCTTTATATTAAGCATAAACTTTATTTGAAGGCTATGATAATAGAAATACGAACTCCGTTATGTTTTAAATATAATAAAACCAACAGCACAGTGTCCTGTTTGCTTAACTAGTCACGGTGTAGCATTTTGAATAATTGAATAATAATGTGTATACTTATGATTGAGTAAACATTACGTATATTTACATATTTAAGTTTTATAATCAGTTATATTTTTTTAAATGATCCGTCGATAGTGACATCCGTATAAATAACTTCACCTCCTTAGATCGTGATCGAATAATTTACCCTAAAAACTTCTTTACTATATATTTAACCTTTTTTTAAGATTGTCTGATTCGGCTACTTATGAGCAGCCGTTTTATGTTATTTGAAATCAATCATTACTTAAATAATTTTTAGTAATCAATATTTACTTATCGTTATTTGAAAGGTAAACATCTTAGAATAATTACTCTAAGTAGTCTAAGGTAAAAATGTATTTATCTAAAGTAGAGATGAAATATCTGATTGCTCATACATTATTTAAACATCTTCTAAACTAAATTTGAAAAACTAAAAACATTTTTATCAATGCATTCAAAGCACACATCGAATTATAGGAATAGCATGGAAATGGGATATAATCATAGTTTTTAACTACGTGTAGGGATCGCTACCGTGTTTAGAGAAAGGGTCACGTATGCAATCGTGTGAGCTTTTATTCATTTATTCTTATGACATTACAAAACTACATATTCCCACACACATATGTCATATTAAACAGCTCCATTCATATATTAATATTGTTAAATTATTGTTTATTAAGAATACTTATAATATTTTATGCAATAATAAATAATCTAACTTTAAATCTGATTTATAGCATAATATTTCTGATAAAACTGCTAAAAAGGCAACAATACAAAGACGGAAGCGTCTATGTAGCAAAAACTACAAGAACATCCGTTCCGAACAGTGAGATGAAACGCAGGAATGTAATGACGAAAAAATCTTTATCTCTTCATTTAAGCACAAAAGGCAATCGGACAAAGCGACAAATATTTCACTCCGACTTTTATAGTCGGAACGAAATGTTATTAAACAAACAATTCGCCCATTCGGCAACATGACTTCGGACGGGGGTTTGTATAATTGATTCTTTCCGGGGCGTGGAGGCCGGTACAGCGTCCAGCCGGGTCCATTGTGGGAACTCCGCACAGTAATGTCGACAAATATTCTTATTCCGCTAGAGAGCTGTTATCGGGAAATTCCTGCTCATTTCCGTTTCTAAACGAAACCTAACAGACCAACAGTGCTCGCGACATCTCTCCAAAGTGAAACGAAATAGGATGTTATGACAACATGTTGTAAACATAACACGCTGTCACTACAACAAATATTATGTAAAATATTTCGTTTATTTGTATCGTTTATTCGTGCATTTGTACTTTTGCGTGAATTAAAACTTTCAACAATGTGTATTTAAATATAATTTAGATTTTTAAACATTTTTATTAAGAGTAATAAAATTCGTAATAAATTGTTCAAATGAAAGCACGCCACTGTTTTAAAAATTTAAAAGCAGCCAACCCAAATAATTCAGAATCAGTGATTATAAAATATTTAACGATACGTGTAATTTTATAAATGATATGAGGTTTTATATTAGAGCATCGGTAATAATTAGGTAGTTGGACGAAATCCGCCCCAAAGTTTTAGATAATAACCGGGTTTCGACCAGCCACACGAGATTAATATATCCAAGGGATTCAAATAACAAAGAAAGCAGGGTTTGGAAATAAAAAAATTAAACGCTCGATAAATGTTTCGCTCTACCTGACCCCGTAAGGCGAGTCTAAAAACGGCCAGTTGCGAGCTATCGAACCGCAGATAAAAATTCTCCACAAATCCTCAATCCTCATAAATCTAAACGATAACATTCTTTACTTTTTAAACAATTCCCACTAATTATTTCTGGGAACCTGCTATTACAACTAGTACGCCTCAGGGCTCACAAAAAGTAATTTCAGAGCAAACAAATATTAAAAAAAAAACCTCACGACCATTAATTACCCCGGGGAAGGCAGAGTGCAAATAGAACTCGTATACACATTTTAATCGACTTATGTTTAATATTAGTAAATTTAATTTGATTCAAATATGTTGTCTGTTATTTAATCGCACTCTACAGCCAATAATGTAAGTTTTATTTTGGTAAAAGTCAAAGCTGATTTTAACTTCATTATCTTTTTAAAATTACAATTGTATATAGTATGTATATCATATATTTCACAGCCACACTGAAATGTATAAAGCGCAGTGAGAGGCATCTCACCTACGTCTTTAGATATCATAATTTTTAACAACGAATGAAGTTTAAAAATTTTTGATTAGATGGTGATTAATTATGTAAAAAATAAATTTAAACAAACTTATTTCATCTTTTCTATAGTTTTTCGCAATTAAAGTAAAAAAGTGAAACTGACAGCACTTGGTAATCTTGTGCGTCCTAAATATTAGCTTTAGATGTATCATATGAAGGGATAAAGCACTTCGATTACAATGATGATGACTCCTAAACGTCCCACAGCTAGGTTCGGTCCTTCTATTAGAGGGAACGGACCGAAATGTACAATCGCCACGCATGTCCGAAACGGACTGGCACGTTATACATATCAGTGATTAAAATGTGCAGGTTTCCTCATAGTATCTTTCCTTCATCACAAGTACCTCATAAAATCATACTCACAACAATACTCACGTTAGGCAGGACAAATTGTCTTGGTGATGTCAAATTTAGTCTGAGTGCGATATCACTTGGCTATCTACATAATTAATTAAAATACAAGCATATGAAGTTATACTACTCGTATATAATGTAAACAATAACATATTAAATAGTTAAATAAATAAATATATTTGGATATTTCACACAACACCAACTAGTCCCAAACTAAGTTGCATAGCACTTGTGTTATGGGTACTAGACAACTGATATATTACAATACTTTTCTTTTGTAAATAAATACATTTTATGCATAAACACCTAGACGCTGGACGGGAATGGAATCGAATTTTCATCTGTGCAGGGGCGGAGAAAGAATACTGACCTCTGCGGCTGGGGTCGGCCTGTCGTAAAAGGCAACAAAACAACCCTAGCTACGTGGTAGGGCCCCAAGCCCGTCTGGATAGCGACCACATTTGGTCTTAAGTATGCCGCCATAATAACTTTGTGTGATGTTCCGGCATTAGTGGACCCAAGTTCCTGTACCCTTATTAACATATTAACCAGCAGCGTGTTCGCGATGCCACTGGCATTGCAAACACCCATAGACGGCTTTTTATACTGCTGTCCTACAGCAATAAAAAAATCGAACCCGTGAGCTCCGCAAGCATACTGACGTGCGTTAGTCGCTACGTCACGGAGGTTGTCATATTATATTTAACTTACTTAAAACGGGTGTCCGCAATTAAGTCGGTGTTAGTGAAAAAAAAGTGATATATACAAGCATTAGATAGAAATTGTTTCGATACTTAATATGATATGGACTGATGTAATTACAGAGCGGGATCGTATTGGTCGCGCCAGTTATGCAAACTTTGTCGGCGAGGGACTGCAATAAACCAACAATAAACAAGGGAACACCCAAAATGAAAAAGGGTTACTGTTGTAGGATATTTTTTTTAAATTACTAGACAATGGAAGCGGCACATTCTGTTAAAAATATAAATGGAAAATTCTATACAGCTACCGACCCCAGATAACTTTCTGTTTCAAACGGCATAAAGGATTTAAATGCTACCATTTTTTGCTTTTTGTCTTAATTTGACAAAAATGACAACAAGGAATCTTTTATTTTCAAAAAAAGTTGTAGCACAATATAATTAAATTTTTACTTATTATTGAAAAAAGTATTGTATTTTTAAAAATACGCATTGAAGAACCAAAAGATTATTTAATAGCTTAGGGGTAATAATATCTGCTTATTAAACGGAGACAGTAGTCCTAAAAAATAATCGTCGAAATCTCTTGTAATTATGTATATCAAGCGGAAAACTTTTTATTTACATGTTTTGGGTTGAAAAAACTAATCTGTCTCTGATTAAATTTAGATAATAAGAAATATTTGCAATAATAGCATTCTCCAGAATCTATAGTGAGGTTTTGAACGCAATCGAGCTTAAACGCTTGGATGATGATAATGATGAAACAATATTTGTTATAATATTGTTTGATATTTTACTAATTATGTCAAAATGGTATCCCACGAAGCACTTCTCCTAGAAGATTCCAAAACGCTTTCTTATCTGCGTCGCTGCTACCGATTTGTGGTAAATTTATCAAATGAGTAGCTACCCCACTAATTTTGGTTCATAATAATACTAAACTGAAAACAATTAAGAAAAATAAACATGATAAGAACGTGAATATGCAGTGTATTTTCCATAAATATTTGAATACTCATTTTTTTTGCTTGGATTGTTACAAGAACTAGTTACGGGCCACATAGACCTATTGTACTCATAGCAACAAATGAGTCATAAACGATATATATCAATCAATAAATTATATTTTAAACACCCAGTCGTCGTTCTAGTTAAAATTCCAGAAATGTGTGGTCAAAATGCTAGTTACCATAAAATACACAATAGCCAAAACGAGTCCGCATAGTCAACAAAAGAAAACAAATATATTATACGTTTAAAACACAATAAGTGTCCCAAATTTTGTTAAATTGTCTCACTTGTATAATATACAATTAAGGAAGACGTAACTGTTGCATATTTTTCTACATAAAGTATTGTCATTTTAAAACAAAGGCTGTCTGGTTCTTGAAACCCTGGCAATATATAATTATTTCACTATAAATTAAGTCTAGTGACAAGTCGTACACTTTGATTTATTAGTATTAAAGTGAAACGTACAAATAAAGCCGCGTTTTCATTAGAGGACATTTGTCCCGCGACCTTATCGCCCGACACGAATTCTACGTGTCGTTGCGCGACTTCGTGTGATTCGTGTCCCTCGACAGTCGCCCGGCAGCATTTGAGTTGTGAGGAAGTGTGTCGCTGTGTGTTCCGCGACTGACCGCGAATATGGCTGTAGTGTGGAGCAACGAAACTGTGTTAACCTTATCGAGTTATACCAAAACCATCCATATGAAACACTTCTCATGCAGAGTATAAAAACAAAATTCAAAGAATGACGCATGGGAATCTATCGTCTATGATCTATATTATAATATATACAAAATTATGATGCCAAACTGTGGCACTGCTTTAGAACATAAGAATATACCAGTTGTAACCATTAAAGTGTACAATCGAATACCTGGTTCGATAAGGCAGTTACCTCATAAACAGTTTAAGGATAAAATGTTTGTATGGCTGGTTGAAAAATGTTTTTATAAAATATCGGACTTATTTCAATAATAATATTTTATTTTATTAATGTGTTTTTATAATTTGTTCAGTATTAAGTAAATCACGCGGACTCCGGTATTATGAACACTTGAATGGAAATAATTAATTATAGACATGCAATTGTAGAATTGCATTGTAAAATTATAAAAATTGCAAGCAAAGAATATGTAATCAAAATCAATTATAATTCAATGACAATAATCAATTCGATGACATTTATTTATAAATACTGACATACATTATCTTATTTCTATGGACATGTAGTATAGTGAAAATAATTAGAGCGCACAAAAAATATGTAAACTATATAAAATAATATTAATGTTAAGACTTTATATTTTTTAGGTTGTAAACAAATTTGTATGCCAGAAATGGCGAAACATGTTGTTCATTTACAAATTTGAATAAACACCTATATATTCACCATGTTTCTTACAAATAAAGATTATTAATATTATTATTATACTCACTTTAATATAATCTTTCAAATCTGTTATTAATTGCTTGCAAACTTTTGGCACACATTGAATTATAACTTGTTTTGACACCGAATGTATATGACAATGAACTGTAGCTATCTCCAGTTGCCAAGTATCTCAGTGTTATCGCGTCTGATGTGAGGCTCGATAGCAATCCGAAATTTTGTATCTTGCTTGGTTATTGACGGCCCAATCATATTTAAAAGTATTTCAAAATCGGTTGTAGACATGCTTGTTAAATTTTCGAATGAGCCATCACACATTCAAAGACTGCTAACTAAGCCTAATGAACTTTCCCTTTGGTGCAAATATTCCCGAACCCACCACCTTTTCTTCGTTTTGAAATGCTTTTCCGAATAATTATGCAAGCCGCAATTAACAACTACTTCCTGGGGCGACATCTTGATCAAAATTCCGGTATATGGACGAGCGAAATGCCGGTTGACACTGTCGCCGGACAGACGAGCGACTTTGTCCCCTAGTGAATACATGGCTTAATATGAAAACATCTAACTAACTTGTTATAACAGAAAGGTTTGTTTTATTTCTGCATATATTAGTAACGGTTAGGGGGCATCCATTAATTATGTGAGATGTTCAAGGGCGGGAGGAGGTCAAGTCGAATCTCATCTAATGTTACGGGGTTTCGGCAAATAACACGTAATTTATATATATATATATATATATATATATATATATATATATATATATATATATATATATATATATATATATATATATATATATATATATATATATATATATATATATAAGCTACACTATCCCCGGGTGACATAGACTATATTATATTTCCAAAAAATTAGGGATCCTTACTAAAACTCCAATAATGTAACCCAAAGTGTAAAAATTACCTAAAATATTATTTAAATCGCGTGCGTTGCGAAAACTATTGATGATAGAATAAAATAATGTACTACAACTTTGCAGAACACATCATTATTTACAAAAAGTGTCGCGACAGCATATGTCTAACTATTATAGTTATGCCACAATAAGTGTTCTTTTATTTTAAAAATTTAATTAAAATGCCGCCCCTAGAAAAGGCTCTTTATTTGGATCTTGGTATTAATCCTTATCAAAATAAATTACTTCATATTCAAAACTGCTTCAATACCTTTATATAACTTTTTGAATTATTCAATTCGGATATTCCATTCGAAAGATATCACGAGTTTAAAAATGTAAGTATTAGAAAAATGTTGCGTTGTAGCCGCTCACCCTGTTCGGCTAGCTAGGCATCACCTTATGCAATGTAGGCGTGCGTCACTGGGGTTTTTACAAAAATTAGAATACTTATTAAAAAATAACGAAAAATAAATAAAAAGTAATAACAAAAAAAATCATTAAAATAAAAACTCATAGAAATAATAATATTCAAACTTTCTTTATAATTTTATTTTTTTTAGTAACCTGACGCAAATAGAAGGGTTTGCCCTCGGGGGCGCTCCTCTGTCCGAGGAGTGCACGGGTGTGCGTACCCGAGGTGCCCGAGCATCCGTCGCTTCACTCCCCTCTCCGTTCGAGGCGACAGAGTCCTACCTTTCTTTCCGTCTACCTCTTACATCCTTTCCAACTTAGTTCCCTGTTCGTGGCGTGGTCCCCGGTGGGATGGTTGCGAATACTGATTGGGACCCCCAATGAATGGGATTGCCCTGGGCCCTGATTTGGTAGTCGAAACCATGCCTATTTCGACTGCGCCTGCACAGTGTTCCCAGGGCGGGAATTGCATCCTCGCTGTCGGTTGGTCTTGCTGGGCCGGCTACGACGTCAGGCGACTCTGCTTTTTCTGGAGTGTCGTCTGGTAGTCGTACTCACGCCTGACTAGCACGCGACGGGGATGCGAGTTCCGTCCGGAATTGGCCGCGGACCTGTCGCTCCCGGCCCTGGTTCTGTCCATGGTCAGGGGCGATCCTGGATGGACGGCCGTTGCCTCCTTTTGCGAGGCAGTAGTGTCTGCAAGGGAGGCGGCGGAACGGGAGCGGGAGTCCGCCACCGCACTCCCCTCCCGCCAACGTAGGCCGCGTCGTCGGCGTCGGAGGGCGGGCAACAATCTCCGGCCGCCGTAGAAAGCGGCCGCGGGCGGCCCCTCGGGGGAGGATCCGCCGCCCGCACTATTGCCGCGAGGGAGAAGGCCGCGTGCTGTTCCGCAGCCCCCCTCAAATCCTAGAGTTGTTACAAGAGAGCGCTGGGGGGACGAAACCCTGACCCCTGGTGCCAGCACTTTAGAAGGGGCCCGCTTTAAGACAAAGCGTGGGCCGGCGCCGGCCCGAGCCACGAGATCGGAAGGCCATATATCCGTGGGCCCGGGCGTAGGCGATAGGAGAACAGCGGGGTTTTTAGTGGGTAGTCGGATGGTCGAACATCTTTTCCGGAGTCACTTATATCCCTCGGTCCCCCCGAGCCGGGGGAACCCGTCAAGAGAGGTTTTTCCCCGAGACCGAAAAAAAATAGAAGGGTTTAATTTTTAATTTTTTGTTAAATACCCATGCGAAGCTGGGACGGGCCGCTAGTATATATATATATATATATATATATATATATATATATATATATATATATATATATATATATATATATATATATATATATATATATATATATATATATATATATATATATATATATATATATATATATATATATATATATATATATATATATATATATATATATATATATATATATATATATATATATATACCTAGTCAGGTCATAAGTATTGTCACACAGTAAAAACTTTTCTTTTAGAATGCTGGCCACAAAAAAGTTTATTGAATTAGAATTTCGAATTGTTCATGAAAATAAAAATGTATAACTTTTAGAATTTTACTCATTTTTAAATATGGAGTGGACGCTTAAAGAAGACCGTGTTGCAGTTATTGCGTTGCATCGTTGCGGTTACGCGCCAATTCAAATTTTAACATACTGAAAAATTTGAATATTACCAAAAGATTCGTTTATCGTACCATCAAACGATACAATGAAGACTCTAGTGTAGATGACAGGTCAAGAAGTGGTCGCCCTCGGTCTGTTAAGACTCCAGCAGTGATAAAAGCTGTGAAGGCACGAATTCAAAGAAATCCCAAACGTAAGCAGAAACTGTTGGCCCTTCAGATGGGGTTAAGCAGAACCACGGTGAAAAGGGTGTTAAATGAAGACTTAGGGCTTCGGGCATATCGAAGAAAAACAGGACATCGTTTGAATGCTCGTCTAATGGACCTGAGACTGAAGAGATGCCGCGCTTTGTTGAAGCGGTACGCGGGAAAAAAATATCGGGAAATTCTTTTTTCGGATGAAAAAATGTTTACCGTAGAAGAGAGCTACAACAAACAAAATGATAAGGTGTACGTACACAGTAGTGAAGAAGCGAGCAACCGTATTCCGCGTGTCCAACGAGGTCATTTTCCATCCTCGCTCATGGTATGGTTGGGAGTTTCTTATTGGGGCTTAACAGAGGTACATTTTTGTGAGAAAGGTGTAAAAACGAATGCTGTTGTGTATCAAAATACAGTCCTGACGAACCTTGTGGAACCTGTTTCTCATACCATGTTCAATAACAGGCACTGGGTATTCCAACAAGATTCGGCGCCAGCTCATAGAGCGAAGAGCACACAAGACTGGCTGGCGGCGCGTGAAATCGACTTCATCCGGCACGAAGACTGGCCCTCCTCCAGTCCAGATTTGAATCCGTTAGATTACAAGATATGGCAACACTTGGAGGAAAAGGCGTGCTCAAAGCCTCATCCCAATTTGGAGTCACTCAAGACATGCTTGATTAAGGCAGCCGCCGATATTGACATGGACCTCGTTCGTGCTGCGATAGACAACTGGTCGCGCAGATTGAAGGCTTGTATTCAAAATCACGGAGGTCATTTTGAATAAACTTTAATGTCATAAGAATCTATGTTTTGTTAAGTTCATTTTGGTATATGAATGGTTACATAATTAATAAACTTGTTACAATTATTTTACATTAAACATGTGACAGAATTTATGACCTGACTAGGTATATATATATGTATATATATATATATATATATATATATATATATATATATATATATATATATATATATAAGACAAAACGAGCTACCGAGTTGCTATGCACAAGCGCTTACGGCTTACTGGCTAAATTAGAACAAGGTTGAAAGAGCAGATTTCTTACTGAAAATCATGTTGACATGTTGGTTCCAATAGTCACTCTTGAGACTGTGCACCAGTCTCCCTGGACTTAATTAGAATGAATAATATTCTGTTATGAATCTTAGTAGTAATGATTTATTTATTCTACTGTTTATTTTTCACTGTAATTTTAGTCTACTTCTCAGAAATCTTTTTCTTTTTAGAACAAATCAAATGCATTTAATATGAGTAAATCATGCATTTTGAAAAATCTCACATGAAATTGTGGGAGGGGGTTGAACCAAATTTCACTAATAAGTCACCAGGAGGGGTGGGGGGAAGATAAAAGAAACTCTAAAATCACCTCATGTAATTAAAGGACGCGCCCTTATGTAAAAACTTCTGCGATTTATGTCCTGGAGAATAATTACGGTACATTTATTTAAAAAAGAACAGTTTTTCAAATAGCAGCGTCAATAACCGCGTACGCCCGTAAAAACGCGTCCCTTAACTGCCAGGTATTGATGACCTTGCAAGCACAGGCACAGGCGCACCATATAATGTGATACCACTGCGTACATTTCAATCCAATACCCTGATTATTAAGTGATATATAACCGTTTACCGATTTCAATACTTTTTTCGGGAGTGAGTAGATATCGTTAAATGTATAGAATTTCGATAGAAATTGAAATCAAATTTAAAACCTTCATTAAAGCTAATAAGCCGTGATTCAAATTGAGATAATCCCCAACACAGAGTTGGAACAATGCCGAGTAAAAACAAATATAAAGCGACAGAGAGTGAAAGGACGTAGACTCCATAGAGACAATAGAAAAGTGATACTTTATTGTCAAATAAATTCTCAATGCTGACAATGTCCTAGTCAAATAGCTTTGGTTTCAAATATGAAATACGGGGATAATTTGCTCACGGAATGTTGGTTTGGTCACCTGTAGCATTAATAGAGAGAGAGAAAGAGAGAGAGAGAAACTGAACGTATGAATTGTACGATCAAATTTATTTTAATTACTGTTTTGATACTGCTGTAATTCTTCAAGGACTCCTATACAAAATTGTGTTTTTGAGATTATACCGTTTTTATACTCCCGCCACAATGTATTATTAGTTTAACTAACACTAAGATATATTTAATGATGTAATGTTTTGTACGTCACGGGTCAGTATGAGGAGCTTACCAGACTAACCAGGCAATTTTAGGGATAACATTAATACAATATGTTATTTTGATTCATCTCCTATCATTCAGTCGTTCATTCGTCAGCTTGTTTGAAAAATTCTAACTTAACACGAACCTAACATACTCAAATCTTCCCCTCCTATGCAAACATAGGAGCCATTTTATAACAGAAAGACCAAAGACCAAAGTCTCTAGTGTTTATAGTAAAACCTAATGTATATCATACAAAAATAGTGATTAAAGATAAGATAGAAAATCATTAAAAATAGTAAGAGGATTCAAAACAGCCTGAACACCGCAATATATTTGTTAAGTCGGACGGCAATGGCTGCCAAAATGTTATGACTCCGCCTAAACCGCAAAACCATTTTAATGGCTCCATTAAAAAGTGATAGTAACAAATTGTTTTGTGAGACTGTGTTGAAAACTATTTCGACAAAGCATTTATCTTTTATACTACTACTGATTGCATGCCGAGGCCGCTTTCTGATGTTAGTAGTCAAATTATTTCCATTTTCATTATTTTTTTATTTTCGTTTTTACTGTTATTTTTGAATGATTAGATAACGCTTTTAAAAGAATGATAACAATGTTAATTAAATAAATTAATATAAAGACATGGCACGTAGATTCCGGAGAATACATTTCCACTACGATACTTTAGATAAAACGCTACTACGAACATCAGTTGAAATAACCACTGTTAAACTACGAATACAATTAGGGAGCAGCAATTTTAATTGTTTTTTTTTAATACAAAAACGTTTATTACGAAAAATTATAATAAATTATCACATAAATCTTTGGTCCCCAAACTAGGTCAACCTGTATCTTGGAGACCTCCTTTCTTGTGAAAAAGTATTAAAGTGTGTGTTGATACTTGAACATTAAATATATATTATAAATAAATACAAATGTAGTAAATGTACTATAAATAAGAATACAAGTTATTAAATTTGAATTTTTAGAAAGTTTTCCGTCTCATCATAGTCCACAGATAGAAGACAATCAGTTAATTTCGTTTTATAATTTAGATAAAAGTATAGTTATTGATAGGAATAATGGGCCCTTTGGGCCTACTGCTGGACCGTGTCTGATTTTAGTTTTCACTTACAATCAAGATAGGAACTCGATCGTAAGCTAAAGTTGCTTTAACATTTCCCGCTGCTGCTCTAGCCAGCTCATCAGCGTGCGGGAAAGAGTCCCGCGCTTACCATGCTCCCGGACCCAGTAAAGCTGAGCATCATAGCCTAGTTCCCTCATCTTCAAAAGATTCCTTTGAAGTGAAGGGGTGGAACGTGTCAGGATTTCGAATCAAGTCTAACGAAGATCTTGAGTCGATCAGCACGGTCACCTCATGGATGTTTTGGGACACCGTGCAGAGCTGGCCCAAGTCCCATCCCACAATAGGTAAACGTGCAACCCACCTACCCATTAAACTTACTAACGTCCATGTAAATCTGATGAGCTGGCAATTCACGCTCCTGAGTTTCAGCATCGTAAAGTAAAAATAAGCAAACATCAGGTTCACTAGCGGGATGAAGAGCCTGCCAAAAAGCGAAACGCTCCTTTAGCTTTCTGGTTTCCTGTCCAGGGATTGGTCACCCCCGCTTGCACTCATATGTACTGAGATTGACGGCATAAGGGGACATCCATTAATTACGTGAGCTATATTTCGATCAGTTTAGACTCCTCCCCCCCCCCCCTCTTAGGGAGATTTAGTGAGATTTGCCTGGACCCCCCCCCCTCCCCTTACGTGAGATTGGCGCTAAAAATATTTTAAACTAAATTTAGTTTTACTATTCGAGAAAATAATAAACCGTTCAGATATACTATAGTTAATTTATTTAAATTAAATAAAATTCAAAGTAAAAAAAACAGATAAAAACATATTTTTTTAATATCTGTAATATTTTATATTTTTGAAGATGAGGTGAGATTTTCGATTATCCCCCCTCGGTTTAAATGAGATTTGGTGAGATTTCATTGGACCTCTCCCCCCCATTCTGAGCTCACGTAATTAATGGATGTCCCCTAAGTAGTACGTGATACAATAGGAATACATACCCTATCCATGCAATGACATCTATGCAATGACTTACAAAACAATAAAAGTAAGTATCCAAATTCAAATCCGTTGTCAAAATAAAATCCTTATGCATACGACTAATATTAGTTAAGAAACTTTTCGTTTAAGAATCCTTAATGGTACATACAATAAATAATTACATACGTATTTAACCTTTTCAACAACCTCTTCATCATCGAAGTGGTTGTTTAGATATCAACTAAAACTTGCCTTTTGGAGCCCGTGGTTTATTATTGAACTAGCAGCCCGTCCCAGCTTCGCACGGGTATTTAACAAAAAATTAAAAATTGAACCCTTCTATTTTTTTTCGGTCTCGGGGAAAAACCTCCCTTGACGGGTTATCCCGGCCCGGGGGGACCGAGGGATATAAGGGACTCCGGAAAAGATGTTCGACCCACTAAAAAACCCCGCTGTTCTCCTATCGTCTACGCCCGGGCCCACGGATATATGGCCTGCCGATCTCGTGGCCCGGGCCGGCGCCGGCCCACGCTTTGTCTTAAAGCGGGCCCCTTCTAAAGTGCTGGCGCCAGGGGGTCAGGGTTTCGTCCCCCCGGCGCTCTCTTGTAACAACTCTAGGAGTTGAGGGGGGCTGTAGAACAGCACGCGGCCTTCTCCCTCGCGGGAATAGTGCGGGCGGCGGATCCTCCCCCGAGGGGCCGCCCGCGGCCGTTTTCTACGGCGGCCGGAGATCGTTGCCCGCCCTCCGGCGCCGACGACGCGGCCTACGTTGGCGGGAGGGAAGTGCGGTGGCGGACTCCCGCTCCCGTTCCGCCGCCTCCCTTGCAGACACTACTGCCTCGCAAAAGGAGGCGACGGCCGTCCATCCAGGATCGCCCCCGACCATGGACAGAAGAACCAGGGCCGGGAGTGACAGGTCCGCGGCCAATTCTGGACGGGACTCGCATCCCCGTCGCGTGATAGTCAGGCGTGGGTACGACTACCAGACGACACTCCAGAAAAAGCAGAGTCGCCTGACGTCGTAGCCGGCCCAGCAAGACCAACCGACAGCGAGGATGCAATTCCCGCCCCGGGAACACTCTGTGCAGGCGCAGTCGAAATAGGCATGGTTTCGACTACCAAATCAGGTCCCAGGGTAGAACCCGGGACCCCAATCAGTATTCGCAATCATCCCACCGGGGACCACGCCACGAACAGAGAGCTAAGTTGGAAAGGATGTAAGAGGTAGACGGAAAGAAAGGTAGGACTCTGTCGCCTCGAACGGAGAGGGGAGTGAAGCGACGGATGCTCGGGCACCTTGGGTACGCACACCCGTGCACTCCTCGGACAGAGGAGCGCCCCTGAGGGCAAACCCTTCTATTTGCGTCAGGTTACTAAAAAAATAAAATTATAAAGAAAGTTTGAATATTATTATTTCTATGAGCTTTTATTTTAATGATTTTTTTTGTTATTACTTTTTATTTATTTCTCGTTATTTTTTAATAAGTATTCTAATTTTTGTAAAAACCCCAGTGACGCACGCCTACATTGCATAAGGTGCTGCCTAGCTAGCCGAACAGGGTGGGCGGCTACCACGCAACATTTTTCTAATACTTACATTTTTAAACTCGTGATATCTTTCGAATGGAATATCCGAATTGAATAATTCAAAAAGTTATATAAAGGTATTGAAGCAGTTTTGAATATGAAGTAATTTATTTTGATAAGGATTAATACCAAGATACAAATAAAGAGCCTTTTCTAGGGGCGGCATTTCAATTAAATTTTTAAAATAAAAGAACACTTATTGTGGCATAACTATAATAGTTAGACATATGCTATCGCGACACTTTTTGTAAATAATGATGTGTTCTGCAAAGTTGTAGTACATTATTTTATTCTATCATCAATAGTTTTCGCAACGCACGCGATTTAAATAATATTTTAGGTAATTTTTTTACACTTTGGGTTACATTATTGGAGTTTTAGTAAGGATCCCTAATTTTTTTGAAAATATAATATAGCCTATGTCACCCGGGGATAGTGTAGCTTCCCAACAATGAAAGAATTTTTTAAATCGGGTCAGTAGTTTCGGAGCCTATTCAAAGCAAACAAACAAACAAACAATCAAATCTTTCCTCTTTATAATAGTAGTATAGATAGTCACATGACAATTCTACAAAGCGCTTTTTGTCTCGATGTAGTGACATACCAAACAGTGGTTTTCCTTTTCAGAAAAACAAACATACCTATTATAATATTGGGACAATCCACGCAACGCCACATATAATAGTAGTACCAAAGTACAAATTTTCATAAATAAATATTATTCATAGAGACCAAGATGCGGGACGGTAATTAAAAAGTAACGAAAATTAATTAGCTTAGTTAAAGCAATACCGAATAGATTTCTATTTACTTAACACAATTTATTAAAACTGATTATTTAAATGGCTTGAAATTAAAATAAAAGTTTACCGATGTTTCCACAAAATATTCACCTTTACAACTCGTAGGTATTCATTCCATTAATAAATAAGCTTGTTATATTATAACTGCTTCATTTTCATTTAACTAAAACATTTAAAATATGCTAAATGAAAATATGTACATATTTCAATATACAAACAATAAGCACGTCACACTGGATGACGTAATTAAAATGACATTCCAAGTGTGGGGTCCCGCGGAGCGATTCATTACAATTTGTTACCTACAAATACTGGGACGCAAAACAACCGCCTACGTCAATCCGCCATTAATTACCGTTCGGGGACCACTTCAATTCGCCCCCCACGTATCCATGAAAAAAACACTGAGGCGCCGCATGCATGCGGGCCTACATTCGACGCGGATTTTGCATTGCTCAACGTCCCATCCTAACAAAACAATGTTAGAATAGCGGCATTGTCGTCTGCGACTATTAGAACGTAAACGTATTGCTGTATTCAGTTTCGCACTACTTTTGTTTGCTTCACACATATCTGCCGCGCTGACCGAACTTCAATAAAAAAAACATACGCAATGCTAAAATAAATGGTAAAACAAAGTTGTTACAAGTGATAGTGTATTTTGTAATTAAAATCAAATTTTGCATTACAATTGAGCTCACTTGCATTTATTTAACCACACAAATTCAATTAAGACAGCAATATATTAATCAACTAACTAATTATTTTACGAATATTTTTTTTATTATTATACGAATATATGCTTCACTATAAAAATCGACTAATTAGAACTTATATGAAATATCTAAATATAACGAAATAATATAGGTAGATACCATATTTTACTAGTTTTATTGCTTCTCAAACAAATTGTTTTATATTTCAAGAATAAAATTAACAACTTTAAATGAACCTGGTATTCTAAATGAATAAATATAATATAACAATTGGCACTGCGCCATTTACTCCCAAAGAAAGCAGCAGAGCAACGTTACGGATATTAGATAACTGACAAAATTAAATATACCAGGTACATATACGAGTATACTATTATGTTGTAAATAAATATATATTAATACATAAACACGAATATTCGGGACGGGAATCAAGCCAAGGTCTTCGCAGGCATTCCGACATTTCACATAAGCATTTTCACAAAGAAACGAAGATTTAGAGCTATTATCATTATGCCACTAGGCCCAACTTGACTTTAGTGGCAAGCGAAATGGACAAAACATGTATGTATTATCAACAGCTGAAATTCTGGCAGGCGCTTCCGTCGACTTAATTTAGAAAGATCAATTGTATCTATCTATTGTCTTGTGCAGATTGTGTTTTTGACTTTTGATATAACATATCATAACGCCTGATAACGAATCCCGAACGATTCGTCGGTATCAACCACTTGGATGTAAATTTTATTAAAGACCATGCAATACTCATAAACCTGTGTTAAAAAAATCGACACACAGCTCAAAATAAAATATTCGCAAATTTTACAAATACTTCAGACAGATTATACAAATACATTAACCTAAAACCTTAAACCAGCCTTTGATTAATGTTCTTCTCATCAACGGCATCTTGTACCGAACGCTATAGATCAAATAAAAATACTACTTAAAAAGAAGATTCCTGATTATCTCTACAGTTCAAATAACAATAAAAACATTATAATGTTATCTTTGTGAGTACGATCTGTTTTGTCGTCTTTCTATCCGTAAAGTTGGACGGTCGGGTTTTCGACAAGTGCTGCAGATAGACGGTATCGACGTGTCTATTGTGCGAGATAACGGATCTTTGATGTTGGACCCTTGGCGTTGGCATAGCAATTACGCACCAACACATATAGAGATACTTCTACAAGGTATTGGGGGCTATTTCTGGGTAAATACGTCGCTGAGCGACATAGTTATGTAAGGTAAGTGAAGGTCGTATTTCGGTATGCTGGCGATTTACTACAGAATTTATCAATCAAATAGTGCAGCACATTAAAAAAGATAATTTATTGTTTGAAACTTTAAGCTTTGAATATGAATATAGATAATCTACAAAAATATGACTGACGGCATATAATATTTTAAAACATAGTTTTACTAAATTTAAGGATGTGTTGTAAGAGAAACAATGACTGGTATTTGGGCGGTGATACTTCGTCCAAGGGTTCATACATACCCACTTTATTTTATTGCATCAAAAAGCTACAATGGGTACTCTTTCCAAGAAACATTACACAGAGTTAAGACAAAGTATAGTGCTCTGTGGTAGAAGTCAAACAACAACCATCTTTGTATAACCTAAACTTAATACATATACATTTTTTTTATAATTTTATTTTTATTTTTTATTGAAAACGAAACATCACGGAAGTCCACTTATGCATTTTAACTGGTGACAATGTTCAACTGCTGCCTTCAGGCTCTGAATTGAAAGTTGTAATAGCAACTAGGACAAAATGTGGAAAATATGGTGTAGGAAATAGACAACATCTAGGTTTTTTTCCTCTATTTATTTTACTGTTCTTAATGATTTAAAAAAGAATGGTAACACATTCTTCACACACCAATCTTTGTATTTCAAATAAAAGTTTGGAAGTAGTGTATTGAAGTAGTACAATATTTTACTTTTGTTAGATTGAAAGTCTAAATGGTTCGAGTAACCCAAAACAATGATTAATACCAACAATTTTATTTCGCATTTAAATGAATCATAACCGTGGGTGGACGCTGGCAAAAGCAAGCGGCACGGACTAATCCAACCACCCTCGGACAATAGCACAAAAAGGGGCTAAACATTGAAAAATAGTTTTCGAGTTTAACGGCAATTACCCAGAATGGACGCTATCAAATCTGAAAATAGCATAAAATAAAACCAGTCACGTAGCATTAGGTTGACGATCCACGAAACAGTTTCCATTCAAAAAGCTGCGTTATACTGTAATAATAGACATCGTTTTTGAGATTGGATTTAACCTGTATTTTCAAAACGTCAGCATTACGAGTTTGGAAGAACTTTCAACTCTATTGGCTCAGTGGGGGTATACTTCTGACTGCACCTGTTATTACCGCACCGAACACCTTTGTTCCATCACAATAGACGCCAAATTGCAAGTCGAATCTCTCATAGTAACGAATTGACGGCTGTTATATCAGGTAATATTTTTAAAAGGCACATTTTACTCGCACGATTTAGATCAATTCGATTTCAATTCTTCAAAAGATATAACGATAAAATAGATGCTACTAAAAATTTTTGACGTTTGTATTTTAAAAGAAAACCTAGTGCTAATATACTGCAGCAGTTAAGTCAGCATTTCTTGGTTTTACCCTTCATGGCGTATTACTAGTAATCACCTGTTTTTTTTTAATGTGAACATAACAAAATAGGCGATTCTTCTGCAATTAATCTGCTATGTCACAAATATACATACTGTCACAATAAATGTAATAGCAGGAGCAGGAGTTTCTCTTTCTATTTTTTTTTTGGTCTCGGGGAAAAACCACTCTTGACGGGTTCCGCCGGCCCGGGGGGACCGAGGGATATGTGGGACTCCGGGAAAGATGTTCGAACATCCGACTACCCACTAAAAAACCCCGCTGTTCTCCTATCGCCTATGCCCGGGCCTACGGATATATGGCCTGCCGATCTCGTGGCCCGGGCCGGCGCCGGCCCGCCCTTTGTCTTAAGGCGGGCCTCTTCTTAAGTGTTGGCGCCAGGGGTCAGGCTTTCGTCCCCCTGGCGCTCTCCTGTAATAACTCTAGGAGTTGAGGAGGGCCGCGGAACAGCACGCAGCCCTCACCCTTGCGGCAATAGTGCGGGCGGCGGGTCCTCCCCCGAGGGGCCGCTCGCAGCCGCTTTTTACGGCGGCCGAAGGTCGTTAGTTGCCCTCCGGCGCCGCCGACGTGGCCTGCGTTGTTCTCTTTCTATTTTGGGTCGGTACAATACAGCCTTGTCTTGGTTATTGTATGATTTACATATTTTTATTACTTTTTTTATATTTTTTCTTTTATATTTTCATCATTATTAAAATATGTTTCTGCCTAGATTTATTTTCTTTTAGGATATAGGAAATGCTGTATGTGCTCTACATTAATCCCCTTGAAATCATATCATGTCCCCTTCTTCTATCTTAACAAACACTTCAATATTCATAGCTTTCAGATGAACGACGTACTACCCGTACACTTAAAGAATGGGATTGAAAATGGCGTCGCTTTTGTTCACCTCTCACTCGCACATTGTCGCTATCTATACTCACACTCGCCGATACGGACCACAACACAACAACCGTTATGATGACCGTCTTTTGTATTCGTAACAGTCCCGTTATATTAGCCGCCATTTCTAATCCCATTCTTTAAGTGTACGGGTAGTAGTTACTTTACTTATTTTGTTTTGAGCTCCTGCAATATGGAATCAATTACAGGGTGTGTTAAGTATTCTATTCAATATACTTAATTACCCGCGAACATTTTTAAATTCGATCTAACTGTATCCAAGTGCATACATTGCCAACCCTGTTTCATCGACGGCTTTGCCCTCTAGTGATTAATCTCATCGCTAATTACTGTAAATACTCAAGACTAAATTTAGGTCAATTGAAAATTCGTTTAGAGCTTTCTACAGTACCTATCGATCAAAGAATTTCAGCAGCGTGAAGATCGGGTAAATTTTTGTACACATGCAATTAAAAAATTTCATACAAAATCTAGCATTTCTTATCATTTCTTATCTAGCATTTTTTATTGGTCTAAATTATTATATTACACGTAATTTATTAAAATCAAAAATGCAAATAACGAAATTATATGCTAATATTTAATTAAAAGTTCTGTACATACTCAGTATGTCCAATTTATTAGTGACAGACATTTAAATATCTGGTTGGACAGGTAGTAGAGCATTGGTTTTCAAACTTTTTCACTGCAGCTCCTTATTGGTGAAAAAATATTTCGTGGCACCATAGTCGGTGAAAAATATTTCGCAGCACAGGTAGCTTTAAAGTAGTTTGAAGATAAAAGAAAAACAATGCAAATTTAATAATCAGTTTTCTTTTACACAAAGAACAAAACTGTTTTGATGATTTTTTAATTATATCCTTTATGTTTATGGGAAGTTTAGTAAATTTTACTCTCAAATCACTTGACCCAAAAAGTTTGCTACTTACAAAGATAAGTAGAAGAAAACTGCACAAACATATTCATTGAAGCCAACCGCGCTGTCTTTTAGCCAACTTCTTCAATTGTATACCTACCTGGTGCACGCTCACGGCAACCAGTTTGGGAACCTAGGTGCCAGAGAACAGATATAAAAATCATCGTAGAACTGTTTGAATAGTAACGGCCGTTTTATGGCGGCCGTTAAATCACAACAAGCTGTGGTCACACAGTCAAGCTAAGACATATGTATAGAGACTAACTGTATATGGATTCCCGATTCGCCCACTACTTACGAAGAGTTATTGCAATTAAAAATATACATAAATGTTACTGTATGCTAAATAATGCTTGAAAAAACAATTCGTTAGATCTGAAGTGCATAAATATAATTATGATCCTCCTCCTCCTCCTCGCGTCGGTTTCCTCAGTGCTGAGGGTCGTGATCATCTCGATGGAGTACTTTAGTGCGTATTATTTGCCGCCATCTGCCCCTATCGGAAGCAGAGTGTAAAGCGTCGTGGACAGTGGTTTATTCTGTTCAGGCTGTCAATTGTATGCTTGTGAAAAAAGTTTGTTTTCGTCTAGCACATGGATCATATCTGTATAAAATTAATACAATGTATATAAAATAAATGTATGCAATTTTATTTTAATTACATCAGAATATATCCCCATTCTGGATTATACGTTCGTTATAAGTTACATACAACTTATTTCTAGGGTCTAGTTGTAAAATTAGACCATATGGTAATTCCTTTCACAAATTTCAGGCACTTGGTCATTCCAGTTACAGAATAGGGCTTTTGGCCCAATTTTCAACTGTAATGACTTCTATGACATCTGTTTTGTACTTACATGGGCAAAATACATGTCACGAACAACATAAGTTCGAAAAGTGCGTAAATAGACATAACCTGTAAGCTTGCTCAGTCGACTTCGATACAACGTGCATCGTTTTGTAAATTACAGTAAATGTAAGCTAACATAAAATGTTCAAATTTCAATCAATAGTTTCTACGATACGAGAACAAATCATACCAACGAACTTTTTATGTACTCCCAAATTCGTTTTACGAAAACTATAAAATCGACCGTTGTAATTCTTAATAATCTCGTTTACTAACATATTAAGACTTATTTATATTATGTAACTCAATTATTAGTCCTTTGTATTTAATAAAAACCTTCTATCGCGCCTTCCCATTAATAGGGGCGTTCAGCAATTGGCCAAAAACTTTGAAACGTCTGAATTCACATATTGCTATTTAATTTGGTCGAATGCGAGTATTATACACGAGCCATATACCCAATGGAAGCGGGGGCGTGCCGGAGGTACTAGTGCCATACACGGTTACATAGTAACGGTAACCACGTGTGATTTCGTCAATACTCATACTACGAGTTATTGCGATTCAGACTAATGCAATATGATGGTACAATGCATCATAAAATGATTGCCAACTTTTGTTGGCACTTACTTGTTGCTTTATTTGCCCTATTGACGCATAAACTAGAAGACGTTCAGCGATTCACATTGATGAGTTTGACTTTCAAACTATGAAATGCAATAAAAATCAAATTGTTGAAATTTCATTTGATATTGAACTTCATTGTCACATAATATTATACTTACTTTTTTAAGTTGAATCCCCTTCATACAAAGGATATAAATACATTTAATAATAAATAAATAAATATATTTGGACATTTCACACAACGTCATTTAGTCCCAAGCTAAGTTGCATAGCATTTGTGTTATGGGTACTAGACAACTAATATACTACATATATACTTTTCTTTTGTAAATACATACTATACATAAACACCCAGACACTAGACGGGATTCGAACCTGTGCCCCCGCAAGCGTAACGTGCGTAAGCCGTTACGCCAGGTTTATTTGATATTATGTCAAACTAGCTGTGCCCGCGACTCCATCCGCGTGGAATAGTGACTTTGGGCAGCATTTTTTGGATATATCTTATGGTTTATTTTGGATTACAAACCCTATAAACTCTAAAATATAAATAAATGAAATATACAAACTGCGGTCGAACCTACAAAGTCCAGCCTAAGCTGAACCCTATTTTATATGATTGATGATATAAATCTGAAGTCAACTGAAATTGGATTAATAAAAATACGAAACTGATCACTTTTAACTAAAACCATTTTTTTTTCTAAAATAAAAGTAGCCTAAGTTACTCCTTGTTACATCAGCTATCTGCCAGTAAAAGTCCCGTCAAAATCGGTCCAGCCGTTTCAGAGATTAGCCGGAACAAACAGACAGACAGACAGATAGACAAAAATTGTAAAAAATGTTGTTTTGGTATATGTACCGTGTATACATCCAAATGCACTTAGTAAAAAGCGGTTATTTTAATATTACCAACAGACCCTCCAATTTTATTTATTTGTAATAGATATTTGTCAATATCATCTTTCCAAAAAATTATCGTTAAATCATATTCCTATCGTTATATCCTATCGTTAAATATATTCCAGGGGCCTAGTGTCCACTAAATAATGTCATATAGCGTCCACCGCTCGGGAGGACTGCGTGTCTTGGTGTCTTAAACACTTCCTTTAACCGATTTGTAAACATGTCTGTACTGTGCATTGAAATAATTTAATCAACGTAGAAGACATGGGCCCATTTTATGTCATTGTAGCAAATTAAAAATTAATTGGAATACAACATTTATATATTTATACGTAGGCATGTAATGTAGCTTTAAATTGCTAGTTATATCGATGTAGCAAAATTTACAAACAATCTCAAATAGAAAACGAGAGTAATTATTTTTATGGATCGTAACGACATTGGTCGAACAATGACAATTGCGTCAATTCAATTTGTAAAATCACGACATTAGTATTGTATCTTGACCTAACCTAACATGTGGTCATTATCGGTTCGGCTCCGTCGAGGAGGTTGCGCCGGCGCACAAAAACTGTAACGAATCGGACACAATGTGACCCCGTGGCGCCAACGTCTATACACGCAACGAGCTACGCACAAAATAGATTTTTATAGTCATAAATACTGAGACCAATCATTTTATTGGATCCAAATTATTTTTAAAAATAGTTTGCTTGTTATTATTTTCATCAAAATATTAAGTATCATTAGTTACAGAGATCCGGTACAAAGGTCAAATTTAACTATTTATACGGTTTTATTCATTACTTAATTAGAACATATTACATATAATTTGCTCAGCCTTTAATGCCACATGGCTAGGTTCTAATGTCCAAGGCGGTTGAATGATTACTTACACCGTTGATGTCGCACACTATGTTTTTATTCGCTGTTTTTCGTGGAAATTTCGCAATAATATGGACATTAGGTGGACATATGTCGTTTTAGAGTCGCATGCCATCGTTGGGATCGAACCCGTTGCCTTTAAGCTACACTAATAGTGTGACCTCACTAGGCTGATCTTAAATACACAGATTTATGATATTTAACATTAAAACACTCAATAGGCTATGTAAATAGGTACTTATCAGTAAATATAAATGAAGTATAAACAGTGAGTCTGAATTTTTTTATCACATTCGAGTAGGTATATCTAAACACTTGCTGTCTTTATTCCTCTTTTGTTATCTCGCACGAGTTGTACATTCCAATTTCGAAAACGTTGTCTTAGACAATTTGAAGTGTGAGACAGGAGTGACGAATGTGAGCAAAAAGGATGCTTTTTGCTCGCAGTCGATTGACCACACACGATTTATCAGTAAATTTTAAATATTTAATTTCTGTGAAATAGTTTAAGGTAGTAGATGATCCCACTCCCGTACGCATAGACGGCAACACGGTCGAGCGCACGGACCATGTGAAATACCTGGGATCTGTGTTTCATGCGTCTGGTGACATCGATTGCGACGTCAAGGCACGCATTGCTGCCGCGTGGGCCAAATGGCGTGAGGTAACTGGTGTCATTTGTGACCCCAAGATGCCGGTAAAGTTGAAGGGACGGGTCTATAAGACCATCATTAGGCCTGTCCTTTTATACGGCTGTGAAACGTGGCCGGTGTTAGAGCGACACAAGCAAGAACTGCGTGTCACGGAGATGAATATGCTGCGGTGGATGTGTGGAGTGACGCGGAAGGACCGTGTTAGGAACTCCCGCATTCGCGGTAGTCTTCATGTCCGTGACATTGCGGATAAATTGCAGGAGTATCGGCTCCGTTGGTATGGCCATGTTTTACGGCAACCGGATACTTACGTGGGAAACAAATGTCTGGCCATGCCGCCTCCGCCGGGCCCCGGCAGAAGGGGTAGACCCAAAAAGTGCTGGCTTGACGTTGTAAAGGGTGATATGCGTGCCAATGGGCTCACTACCAGGGATGCTGAAGATCGCGCGAAGTGGAGTAGAAAAAGTCGGAAAGCGGACCCCGGGCACCGAAACGAAAGTTTGGGTGGCAACCGGGACTAACGCTAGGATGATGATGATGAGTTTAAGGTAGTAGATGCAGTCACAACCGTAAAAAAGTTCTATTATCAATAAAAACAATTATAGTAATTAAGTTTATTTTATAAAACTGATTATATCGAGGTTTCAATAATAAAAATAATGATTTATTAAAACAGCGCAATCTTTGTTGGCCAATCAGAACAGCCTTCTAGATCATCTGAATTAAAAATAATTAAATCTTTAGCTAAGTACTAAATTTAGTCTTTAATCGTAGTTTTTTTTTCAATTTACAAAATGGCGACTTCTTAAACTTTACACTCCGATTTCCGATCAAAAAATTAGTAGTTAATTGCTTAAAAATAGTAATTTTTAACAAAAATTAAAATCTTTCGATTAAAGACTAATGTTAAAAATAAGATGTAAAAGTTTAAAATCCATCAAGTAGCCTTTAAGTTCCCCACCATGGCACCTTGAGCCTCGTATTTTGGCGCTGTTATACCAATGGCGCCGGGATGCGACCGAGCGCGGCTCTCGCCCCGCGCCTCGAGAAGGAGAAGCGGGCGAAGCTGCGCGACGAGGTGCTCCTGGAGGAGTAGAAGGAGCGCGAGCTTTTTGTCTCGGGGAAAAGCCTTTTAGTTACATTGGTCACCAACTTGAAAAACATAGTTTCGAGAAAAATGCGTTCAAAGTTTTCAGCTACAGTCTGCTACCTTTTTTTTTACGGGGTGGGGAAATCCTCGTGGATTACCTCCGCCTGGGGAAAGGCGGAGGGGCGTGCCAGACTCATACTGGCTAAATCACCACCCCGGTGTCTCCACACACGTGCGCGCGGGGCCGCGGGAATCCAAATTCTTCCGCAGCCCCACACTAGTGCTGGCCCGGTCTGTCCGGGCCTCGTCTCCTGCACGGGGTAGTGAGGTGTTTAACTACCCCGTGCATCGCCTCAGAGGCGCGCGCCGACACCCGCGCGCGCCTCCACCTCAGGTCCATCGAATAGGGGGCGGGAACTTCCCCAAGTCCCTCGCCCCTGGACCTATTCATGGGGGCCGGAAAAGGGCGTTGTCCGCCCTTCTCCTGCGCCCGGTGCGCCTTCTGCGGCCGGGGAAGGGAGTCGAGATCTCCCTCTCCCGTTCCGCAGTTTCCTTCTGCGACATCACGTCCTCGCAGGACACCACTGCGTCCCACGACTCTGCGCCACCGACCATCCTCCGCACTACGGCCGGCAGCAACAGATCTCCTCCTACTTCATTTGTGAGGACACGGCGCTGCTCCTCCCAAGCTACACACTCGGCGAGTGTGTGTTGCGCCGTATCCTCCCCGCAATGGACGCAGTGGTGGCACCGAGCGTCCGGCTCCCTGTCTATGCGGCACAGGTACTTGCCGAAGCAGCCGTGCCCCGACAGCACCTGCGTCACCCTAAACGACAGGGAGCCGTGCCTTCTCCCGAGCCAGTCGTCGAGTACTGGCCGGATCGCCTCGATGGTAGCGAGGCCGGCGGTAGGGCGCAGAAGCCTTTGCCGCCATTCCGCCACCAAGACCTGCCGGAGCTCCTCTCGGCGCAGCGCGATCTGCCGCTGCACCGGCCTTGAGCCCCGTGCCCGCTCTTCCTCGCGCCACCGATATAATGACGCGAGTACTTTCGCCTTTAGGTTCCATGGCGGGGATCCGGCCAGGACGCAAGCCGCCTCGTAGGAAATCGTGCGATACCCGCGGACGACTCTGACGGCCATCGCCCTCTGCGGTTTGCGCAGAATGGCGAGAGTGCTGGCCGTCATGTCCAACGCCCACACAGGGGCCCCGTACAGGGCCATGGACCGCACGATTCCCACATACAACCGCCTACAGGCGGCGCTCGGGCCCCCCAAGTTGGGAAGCAACGTCGAAAGCGCGCCCGCTGCACCCATCAGCTTGGGCGCCAGCCGCCGGAAGTGGGGTCCGAATTCCCATCGGCTGTCGAGCACCAATCCTAGATACTTCATGGTGGACTCGACAGCTATCCGGGCTCACAGTCTGCTACCTGCTCTAAGTTCCGATGCCACTTACGTAATTATTGAATTTCTCGTAACTATTCATCGGGTTACCTCTCCATTGCCCTCTGAGCGACCATGAACTTTCTCATAAGGCCCATAGTTAGCGACCACCTCTGCGTTCCGTAAGTCATCACTGGCAACATACATTGGTTAAAAACCTTCGTCTTGAGACACTGCGGTATTTGGGATGAAAAGATTTTACGGAGCTTCCCGAACGCTGCCCATCCGAGTTGGATTCGACGAGTGACCTCTTTCGCGAAATTGGACCTGCCTAACTGGATCGTTTGACCAAGTAGACGTACTCGTCAACAATTTCGAGAGTACAGTTCCCAACTGTTACGGGGGTAGGTGCGACATGGACATTAGACATGATCTTCGTCTTGTCCATGTTCATTTTGAGACTTACTCCTTGGGAAGCTGTATTGAGGCCATCGAGCATATGGCTTAAGTCTTCCATGGTCTCAGCCATGATTATATCATCTGCGAATCGAAGGTGAGTGATGTACTCGCCGTTGATGTTGATGCCCAGTCCATTCCAGTCCAGAAGCTTGAAGACATCTTCCAACGCAGCGGTGAACAGCTTCGGTGATATGACATCGCCTTGTCTGACTCCCCGCTGCAGTCGGATAGGCATCGAGTTCTGATCCTGGAGACGGACTGACATGGTGGCGTTTTCATACCAACACTTCAACGCTTTGATATATCGATAATAATCAATGTGGCACCTCTGGAGAGACTGAAGCACCGCCCAGGTCTCGATCGAATCAAAGGCTTTCTCATAGTCCACGAACGCTAAGCATAGTGGCTGGTTATACTCCTCCGTCTTCTGTATAACCTGCCGCAGCGTATGGGTGTGGTATATGGTGCTCAAGCCTTTTCGGAATTCGGCTTAATATTTATGTAGGCAATAAAGAATATAATATTGATGTCTTTAAGAAAATAAGAGACAATATCCGTGACTAGATAATTAGTTATTACTTAACGGGCAAGTTCTGCCGCTTCTTAACTATTATTTGATATACCGATGTGCATTAAGACCACCACACACCTGTTCTTACATTATCGAGTCGATTCAAAGACTCGTTTGTGTTCATAATCACAATTTCACGCGTACTTTATACAAAGAACAAATATGTTAAACATTTGGTCACGGTATTAGTTTTTGTTTGTGTTGATCGTTGTAGGTAAAATTTATATTCCACATTCATTTGATATGAATAGTTTACAGGAGATAGACGCCCCTGTGTAATGTAAGAGATTTAATCAAATAAACCACTTGCTTATACACCTGGTGTACAATGGATAAGGTGTATTGATAAAGCTCCTCCTCGAAGGGTTAAAGATTATATGACCTATATAACCGTTTCAATAATATATGATAATTATTTCCAATAAAACTATCGAATAAAGTACGCAGCTTTATAAATAAAAACAAAATATAAAAAGCAACGAAATTCGTTAGATAAAAAACATGGGTACTCTAAACATCGTCCTATAAATAAAACGAGGGATTTACAGCGGGCGTGTAAATGACGTATATTTCCTACACAGTGATAAGAGCCAGAGAGAAACACAGAAACCCGGAAAACGTATGACAGCGATACACAGGGCCGTAATCAGTGAAAGCGCGTGTAGGTATGATAATACGTTCATACAAATTCGCAATACCTCGCGAGTCCCAAATAAGTGTACGCGCGAGCTCTTGTTACAACTGCCCCTTGGTTCGGGCCTGCGATCATGCGACTCGACTCAGAGTAAACAGCCCGTGAAGTCATAAAACCGAACCACAGTCATTCCAGAGGACGCCTATAAATTCTTTATTTTATGATCGCCGAGCATATATTTAATTCTAAGAGTATCCCCCACTGTTTCCTTTTTGTATAATATTATAAATAAGTAATTTATAGTCAACTTTATACATTCTGTAATGAGCAAATTATCGCCTGCACGACATTAACTAAAATATATAGTGTACGCTATAATTATTTTATTTAATATCGTTCACTCTACATAATGTCGAACAGGCACCCATATTTTGTCACATAGAATTCAGAATAATCATTTTGAATATCGAATTTTTAAGTAATACTTAGATAATTTATATTATAAAATCTAACTTCGTTTTTTTTAATACATATACTGTCTGCACCTTATTCAACCAATAATAAATAGATTGAGGCTATAAAAATACTCAAACCGTTTAGTGGTGCAATTCAGTATGGGTTCATACAGATATCTAGAAAATAAGATATAAAACTATAAAACATATAATAAACTATATTATATAAACTTGAAAATAATTTAATCGAAGTAAGAAATTATACAAGTGAAAAAAATTAAAGGATCAAAAAACATTTTTCGGATAGCTGTATCTTCGTTAAAAACGATTGTATTGAAGTCGTAAAAGAAACAATTTAAAGCTTGAAGTGTTTTAAGTTTTTTGTTGATTTTTTTTTTCAAAGGTACGTTTAATGATCAATCTTAAAGAATACCGTAACAAAAAAATTCAATTTTTTTTGGCTTTTTCTTTTTGGTCCACGGACTTGGAATTTTCTTCTGACTTTAACCACTACATGGACGGAATAACTTGTCCATTCAGTCATAATTTGCTTTTCCTTAAATTTTGGTACGACTATTTTTCGGTGAGTTATCGGACTTTGAATGGAAAAGAATAATTTCTTCTTTGACCATCGATATTTCAGCAACCAAAGATTGCACAGAAAATTGTAGATTTTATTAACTCCAATTAATTTTTTATAGAAGAACTTGCTGGTGTTCATTCGTATATTCGCATGTTAGTAAAATACAACAATTAAACCAAAGTTACATAAATAGAATTCATAGATAGATGGACATAAAAATGTCCTTATTCGCATCACTAATACAGAATATGCCAGCATAGTCAGTATAATTCGTACAATAAAGCGGGCGAGCTTAACAAATGAAGCGTTCAATTGTTGGATACGAACAAAATGAAAGAATCGCTCACATGTTTATCTTATGAACAATATACGTAGGAGCATCATCATGGTCTAAAGCTCATACATACATACATATAATCACGCCTCTTTCTCGTAAGGGTAGGCAGAGACCACTTCTTTCCACTTGCTACGATCCTTACATACTTGTTTCGCTTCGTCCACTTTCATTATTCCCTTCATACATAACCTTCGGTTTAGGGTACTCTTGACCTGGCCTTTTTTCAAGACGTCCCTGATCTGGTCTCGAAACGTCCGCCTAGGTCTACACCCCTTCCATTCACACTCGCCTTATACACTTTTTTCGTTAAATATTAAAAAAATCATATATTTCTACAGCCATTAACATAGAAGCCTTTGAAATGCCTTTAATTTTATTTCCAAGTAGGTAAAGAAATTTTACGAATATTAAATGAAACATCTCATGAATATGCAAATATATTAAATTTCCATTGTTATCTAATAAAAAATTATGTATTAAAACCATATAACTGAATTGGAGATATCATTTGAAATTAATTTCAATAACATTTAATACAACCACATTCTGTTGTCCTATGAAATTTAATTTACTGGAATTAAAATACTAAAATAAAACATAATTTATACAGACAAAAAGCCAGATAATTCGTGGTTATCGGTCATATATATATATATATATATATATATATATATATATATATATATATATATATATATATATATACTTCTAAAAAACCTTAAGAATTTAGGAAAAGAAAAATACTGCAAAATATACCTTATTTACTATTTAATAGCATATATACCTTTAGATGTTTAAATTTACTCCATATGAAATTACTTACAAAAATATTTTTCAGTAAGTATAACAAAACTAAAAAAGTTAAGCGGCTAGTTGTTCACATTTGCATACTAACATACTAATGTCAAAAGCTCATCCATCAAATGCTTGTAGGAATTTAAATATCTACTACAAACAAACTTGATGAAAAGCTGAGCCTTACACGTCACTATCGCCATATTGAGACGAAACACAAACATTTAGAACACCATCAACCACTACAAAAGAAAAAATGTTATAAAAATCATGTCCGCCTACAATTATCTCTGAGAGCACAATAGAGAGATTTACAAAATACAAACATTGAACGGGTCCGACGTTCGTAGAAATAAGATGCGATGCACAATAAAAATATATGCTTTCCAATATTCCGACGTAAGTTATTTAGTAGTTTGAAGACAGGGCCATAATGGTAGATTCTACGTACGGAATCCGATTACGCAGGGTGGTAAGACGGCGGGACTTTTGAAGTATTCATGGACCCCACACGTGAAAGCGACAAATCGTCTTGCTTCTGTCGGTGTTTGAAATTTTTACTACCATTGAGACGTGATCCCAACATTTAACCATAGTTGGTGAAAACAGTTCATATGCATACCAATAATGGACTGACTACAAGGGATGCCGTAGACCGTGCGAAGTGGAGAAGAAAAAGTCTCAAGGCGGACCCCGGGCACCGAAGCGAAGGGTTGCAACTAGGATTTAACGCTGGGATGGTGACGATTGTAAAACAGTTGAATCAAAACAACAACTGCACACGAGCTAAAATAGCTTTTTCAGTTATGAAAAGGAAATCTACAATATAGTGGCATTTGTAGGCAGCGGGTAGTTCATAAACCTTATTTGTTAATTTACTTGGTGACTGGTGTTGAAGTTTTACCAACAAAAACATATGATGATGAAATCAAGATCTCCGAGGCGCACTGGCTGTCGTACATCAGATCGCTTCGTAGTACACGATTCAATGCCCGACCCAAGTTTGGGTGTTTCAATTATCTTTCATTTTTTTGCCTACAAAATTGAACTATAGTTATTTTGTATTAATTATTACAAAATTATAAAGTTACATAAGTATTATTTATATTATAGGTATATTATAAGAGATTTGATGACAGACGACGATCAATAGGACTTATGTATATGGAAATAATAGGCAAGTAATTGATGTGCCGTATTGAAATTATTGCATTAACAAGACGGTCAAGATATATGTACACCTTAAGGTACGTGGTAGTTAAGAGGTATCCACTACACTTTATGCCCAGCGCCTAAACTAGATCTCACTAGGGTTTGATTCTCACGACTAAATGCTTTTCCCAGGCAGTTTTTCTCGCCTAGTGTACATATTAGAAACATATGGCCAAGTACATATCCATAAGCTTACTTTGATTTTAAAAATTGATCCGATGTTGATTCAGGTGTCAAGGTTGCGCCAGCTATCACTGCAAAGTCAATATTTACAGAAGATATAACGTGATAGATCATATTTCTTGGCGAATAACGCGTTATGCAACCTGTGTTTGCTTAGGACTTCTTAAAAGGACGACTATTGAATGCCACGTCCATCGTACAAAATCTACGATCCTTTTCAAAAGTATTTCTAACAAAATCGTATAATAAAATAAGTTTAATAAGAATGCTTATTCAGTTGTTTAAATCGCGACTTACATTATAAATGATTTGTTACTCCCATGTTGCAACTGATTTCGTTTCAAAATAAATTCATTTATCAAATTCAGAATTAAAAATTTACACTTTATTCTAGTATACATCTACTTTTTTATGTTGATTTTAAAACGCTTTTTTAATATTCTCTCATACAAAGATACTTTTAAATCCATCGTTTTAGAATCATTTTGTCGGTAAGTCATATAAAAGATTTCATTTCATATTGCTACTAAAATATGTTTTATAGTAATTCAATTTTAGCATACCATCACAAAATTAAATTATACTACTCATTTTGAAGATAAAACTAAGTAATAAATTAAATTTAAGTAATTCATCTCAGTTCGTAGCACTAAAAAGAACGGTACAGTAGTCCCAACGGCTCATGTTCCATCGATAAAGCTGCATAATGGGCCACGGTATATGATACTTCACATTATTGTGTCATACATCACTAGAAAGGTGAGTTTGTGAAGCGTCAAATTTGTTAACAATAAAATCCGTATAGGCCGTCCCACGACGTGTACGGGCCGCCCACACCACACCGCGCAACGTGACGTAGCCCTTATACCACAAGTGGACTTCATAATAAACATTGATTTATTCGACTTATTTTCATATTCTCATGCGACAACATATCGGAATGCGTCTCTTATATGTGAACTGGTTTTAGAACGATATCATTTCCATGCAGTCAAGGGAATGTTTATTAAGAGTTGTAATACATTTTATTATAATAAGAACACATTTCTTCACTATTATTCAATGCGAATAGGTTACATACATATGCATGAAGGGCTTTATCCAAAACAGAAACTTAGAAATCGAATTAATTCGCCATTTCGAATCTGCCCACTATGCGATCGTCCGGGTGTACTATAATTTTTGTCAATGTACGGCACAACAATAAGTCTATCAGACCTACTTTTGTAAAAATGCAATGTTATTTCACAACAATTTAGGATTTAAATAAACAGGGCAAGTGTTGTTTAGTCTAAAGTGTTGATAATTCAAATTCGTTCAATAACAATCACATACTTATATTATATATATGTACATTTAAAAACTCGACGGTATACTGCTGATATAAACGTCCAATGCCGGAAATTCAGAAATAATAAATACTAAATAGAATGATTACAATTACTTTAAACTGTCAAATACCTGAAATCACCAAGCGATACAAGCGTGAAGAAAGCATAACAATGCGGTCGTACTGTTACTTATTTTTTCGCGAAGATACAAATGAATTATAAATGTTTAAAAAACTTCAATACGGAAAAATAAGTACAAGAATGTTTATCCATAGAGGTCAGTGGGGTCTCTATTAAATTACTTCAGGCGATCAATTTCATGGGCCCTTATTATAAAATAATAATAATAACAGACTATAACGTCTCACTGTGGGACGGGATAGTATACTTGTCTGAGGCGGATTGGCGTACACATACCGGTGATATCTGTGTGCAGATTTCAACACGATGTAATTGTTGGTACTTAGCAGCTATGTTATAATTAGCAAGAAAATTGCCTAAAGCGTGCCATTGCGGGAATCGAACACATGACCTCTAGGTTAGCATATTTCTACACCTGCTCTAGGTTGGCATATTGCTACATCCATCTAGTAATATATGTTCACCTGCTTCCAAATTTTCACTCCCGATTGCATCGGAAAATTTCACTCCAGAGCTCCAAGTACCTTGCTGAGCATATGGGTAAACTCTGCACGTCGCTTTAGACTAATCATTTCGTCACCGAAAGTCATTTTCCTGCGCAAAGATTTGGCTAAACAGGATTGTTAGAGGAACAAATGCCGTCTTACTCCCCAATATTGTATGTTCAATATTGTAATAGACAAATAACTTTTGTTGATGTTAAATTTAGACTCAATGAGGATTGCTACTTCTTTTCTTTTTATTATAGATACATCAAATGTAAATTCTGTCATACTTCAAATGCGATGAAATGAAGATACGATAGAACTTCCCTGAATTCGCTCCGTGTCAATTTGTTAACTGTTGCTAAAATAACGAACAATTCGAAGATAGCCTCCCGGGGTAGTTGAAGCATGTCGGCACGATCGAACTGTGGCAGGTGTCCTCAGTCACGTGCGGTCACAGCCTAATGACACAACATTTTCGGAACAATCCTACTGAAAATAAGTTGGAAAGCAACCTAGATACGTATAAAACCCAATTATAACTCGTCAGTATTTATACAATAACTAGGCTACAATACATAGGCTTCTTTACTCCCTATTGAAGTTCATAATCGTCTTTATTAAAGCGCTAAATCTCTTCTAAACTTCCGCTTCAGTACCTGACTTCTGCGTTCTGACTTTTTCTTGTTCACTACGCACAATCTTCGGCATCCCTGGTAGTGAGTCTTAGTACTCATATCATCACTATCTACGACCTTAAGCCAGTCCTTTTCTCTGTTTGCTTTTCCTTCCGGGGCTCGGCTGAGGCGGCACGGCTACACATTTACTCTATGAGTAGTAGGTTGTCGTACTAGTATATCGTGGACATACCAGTGAAAGTGTATTTCCTGAAATTTATCCGCACTGTTGCAGTCATGGAGATGGAATCTTTGTTTGTAAACTTTTATTTATCATATGCATAGTTTAGTCGTATAAAAAACCATTTGTTTATAAATTTATTATTAATTAGCCAACCTTTAAATCTATACAAAGACGGAATCACATCGTATTTGAAATTATTCATTGTACCTTAACATTAAAATATTTATTACTATTTTTTTTTGTAGAAGGAAGCATGATCATAATAAAAAGTAAAGACCTCTTGCCTTCAACAAAAACCTGTCTCAGTTCCGTATTAAGGGGAATTACGTTGTTTTTTTTAAACTAAACGTTGCATTGTGTCTACGTAAGAAAACCATAAAAAATACCTACGATTGTTTCTTAAAAAATAAATAATCCATGAAAACACTTTTGACGTTTCTAATAATCCCATACCTTTATCTTACAAACCAACAATAACAAAAGCGAAACACTAATATCCTTCCAGTATATCTTTCTGTGCATTGTTTGTCGCAAACATTTACTAGATAGTAACTAAACAAAGGACAATGAGAAAATATAATTGCTTTGGTGGAGTACTTAGTGGAGACTTACTGTCTTTAATGTACGTCGTCTTGGTGTAATATATTTGAGTGCTGACTACTAACTTAACATGCGCTATAAAGTTTTATAGATTACGGTGACTCAATCCATATAATTAAATGACACTGAAAAATATAAGAATATGCGGATTGTTTCGCCGTTTCTTCTTATGAGAAATGCGATAAGTATTTGTTATAAAACATAAGCGACTTATAGGGGGTGTAGGGGACTTAAACAAGATAAATCAACAGAGAATCGTCACTTGCAATCTGATTTATAAATCTCTTTGGCGTAGCGGCTAGCTCAGATCGAAACATCTGCAATGGTCACGGGTTATTGAACCCGGGAACTTGACGGAAATTGTCCCATCCAGTTTATAAAGTCTCTAACAAAATAAAAATATATCAGTTATCTATTACCCATAACACAAGTACCTTTCGGACTAAATGGCGCTGTGTGATTTGAAGAAGTACATTTATTTAACCTGATCATCATCATCATCCTTGCGTTCAATCCCGGTTGCAGCCCAAACTCTCGCTTCGGCGCCCGGGGTCCGCTTTCCGACTTTTTCTTCTCCACTTCGCATGGTCTTCAGCATCCCTGGTTGTGAGTCCATTGGCACGCATATCATCCTTTACGACGTCGAGCCAGCACTTTTTGGGTCTACCCCTCCTGCCGGGGCCCGGCGGAGGCGGCATGGCCAGACATTTGTTTCCCACGTAAGCATCCGATTGCCATAAAACATGGCCGTACCAACGGAGCCAACACTCCTGCAATTTATCTGCAATGTCACGAACATGAAGACTACCGCGAATGCGGGAGTTCCTAACGCGGTCCTTTCGCGTCACTCCACACATCCACCGCAGCATATTCATCTCCGTGACACGCAGCTCTTGCTTGTGTCGCTCTAACACCGGCCACGCTTCACAGCCGTATAAAAGGACAGGCCTAATGATGGTCTTAAAGACCTCTCCCTTCATTTTTACCGGCATCTTGGGGTCACAAATGACACCAGTTACCTCACGCCATTCGGCCCACGCGGCAGCAATGCGTGCCTTGACGTCGCAATCGATGTCACCAGACGCATGAAACACAGATCCCAGGTATTTCACTTGGCTCGTGCGCTCGATCGTGTTGCCGCCTGTGCGTACGGGTGTGGGATCTGTGGAGTTACAGGCCAAGTTCTCGGTCTTCGTCACATTGATCTTCAGACCATCCAGCCCTTGTCCACTTCTCACAAGAGCCTGGCGAAGCTCTTGCGCGCCGTTATGCGGCGGCGCCCTAGCCCTTGTATAATCTCGCATTCGTGTCCTGTCCATTTGATTTGGCTGGTGTTGGCTTTTACGGGAGCGACTGCCGTCTGACTCCCCAACCCCAAAAAGAAAGCCATCGTCAGAGCCTCGTCCGTTATTCAGCAGGTGCGCCGACTTGCAGGTGAGTTTGACTTGGGCCCCGAAGATATTGGTAGGTCCCCTTACACCCCACTTATTTAACCTGATGCACAATGCTAAATAACGGACGAAGCTCTGACACAAGACTTTCTATCAGGGTTGGGGTCAGACAGCATTTCACCCGTAACCAAATTAAACTAACTCTCTCAAAAAATACACAGAACAAGAAAAAGTTTAATGGACTAGGATCGAAGAACCATGAATCGACTTTCACTAGTTTCGCCCTGACTATTCAAATCGAACCACAGCTTCTAAAATTTAACCTGTTTGTATTAAAACAATTGAGATTAACAATTTGATAATGTTCCTGGTAGTAACCCTTGAATTCTCTTAAAATATCTAAAATTATGTTATTATGATTTTAATTGTTAAGTTTAGTTGAGAATCTCCAACAAACCTCAACCACTTTTTCTATTTAAAATAAACGAGGGATTAAGAGCATACAAGACACCGATTCTGCTACTTTACTATAGTAAAGTACTGTACATATTTCAAAAAATATATTAGATAAGATACATTACAAGGAATTTTTTTTCCTTGTAATGCAGCTCTAATGTTTTGGGTACTGATTTGGGTACTGATTAAGTATTAAGATTAGAAAAGGCAGATGGCGAAATAGCTCAATAAAGCAAAGATCAGAAAAAAATAATTTAAACAGTTAAATTTACTAGCTAACTACGAACCAGGAGAAAATGATAGTTTAAAAGTGGAATGATATAATTTTATACGAACATTTATAAAAAATACATATTTATTTTATAAATACTATTTTAAAGTATTTACAACTAAACGCTAATATTATTTAAACTTAAAAATTTACTTAGAACATTTATAAACTGACTATCAACCATAGTATATAAAAAAAAATAATTGATGAGACGCGGTATATCTTTGGGAAGGATTACATATAAATTAGAGTTTACATGAACCTTTAAATTAAAATAGTTATAACAAAAAATGCAATTAAACACTCTCATTTCTACATGATCAAAAAGTTTCAAATCTTCGAAATTTTTCTTTTGTCATTTAATTATTATTGAAACTTTAAATCGATTTGTGAGTCATAAAAATCTCTAAACTTTCAATCTCATTGGAACATCAAACCCATCCAAGGATAGTAAATGTCTTCAAGTCGATAAGGGTTTCCACACACTCAAGATTCAATATCAAGTACTCTGTTTCGTTCTGGATACACTTCACATCCTTAAATAGTATAATTGAAATACTGTAGCATGTTTGTCATACGTTTACAATGATTTAAACCAAAAATAAACGTAGTAAAGTTTTATTACAATATTTAATACTTAAATCCAGAAAGAAGTTCAAAATAAAATAATATGTAAATAACAATATTATATTGAGTTAAATTCAGCTAACTTTAGAAAAAAAAATATAATATATAAACAATAGCTTTAAACAAACTTATGCATATGTAAATATTCGGAATCCAATCACTTTAAGACCTAATCGTCTGGAATTGCTATCTAATCAAACTTTGTAAACCTAGGCTTCACTAGTGTCTATATAATTTTAGAAGTTAAGGCTACGTCTACCACATTTAACTTGATATGAAATTTATTCAACGCCAGCTTACAAATTGCCGAAAGCCTTTAATCCTATCTCTAGGCCCGTGAGGTGAATGTCCCAGACACCGAATGTCGAACACACTTATATTTTAATATTAAAATAAAATCTTAAAATATTATATCTAGTCATCATTTAAATACGGTTGTCAATCTCATTGCACACTTCCGTTTTGGATCCAACGTCCGGTCCTATATTATTTATTACGTTAAAAGCAAGGTTTTTGTTGTCCGTTACACGCATATCAGCTTTTACAACCTCATGCTAATATTTCTTCTTCTTACGCCATCTTTTTCTGTGATCGTTATATGTAGTTGAAAAACACATAATTTAATAATTGAAGGCGTTATGTCGATATCAGAAAGTTTAACAAGAGCTTAACTATATAATACGTTTTCGAAAATGCTAGTATAACATTAACGTTTACGAAATTATTAGACTTACGAGGGTAGGATGAAAAATGCATTAAAGGTGTAGAAATCCGTAACTATTATACGAGTAGTTGAATATAAAGTAAAAGATAGATAAAACAAAATAAACATGGTTCTACTTAAAAAGAATAAATAAATATTTATCTATTGGTGATAACACGGGTGTAAGCAAGTAAGTATTTGAATTATGATGTTCAAGTATGCGTCATCGCTTATGAATTATGTAATTTAACACGCTTTTATTGACGTGTGAATTATTTAGCTTTGTTTAGTTAAAGAAATAATAGGGCGTGTTCACGAGTAGTGGGGATATGTATGCTTCGAAGCTTCACGTTCCGGTAGTTCGCGGACTATGTTATTAATCGAGTAGACGCCTATGGGGCGTGGTCATTGCTTATTAATTCAAGAGTTATTAAAAACACGCACCAAAAAGTCAGCGACGGAATCGTCATCGTCATAATTTCTATGATGAGTCCCGGTTCTTCTTATGCTTCATTACAAATCGAGTTCTGAAGACAAATACAAAAGCTACTATCGCCTGAAAATATGTAGCAAAATCAGAAGGTTACAAATTGTATAAAATATACGTTCATAAATCCAGCATAGTATATAAATTTTAATTACATTTGTTTAAACAATTAACACTGTAACGGATCATTTCGTACTAAAACACGTATAATGAAAACATTATACAGGCATTACAATTAATGTTAGAAGCGATTTGGAATATTTGATGTGAATTAGGCTTCACTCAGAGTTATGTATTAACGAGATAATGTATTCAACGAACCGAGATAATATTAATATAATACTGAGAGGCCAAATCCTTGAACTGTATACATTTCGGCTCTCTTAACATTAGTGAAGTAGAATTCAATAAAAAAAATTATATAATAATTGTATTAATTTTAGTTCTGCAACTGCAGTAACTAGCACATGACATGACATTGTAAAATCAATAAACTAATATTTGAATATTTGGTTGAAGATTTGGTGTGTAAAATATACTATATATATAAATATATATTCGGTTGCTTCTTTGCACTTCGTAGTCTGATATACGCTTTTGAGTAATGTAAAGCAAAGTAATTATGTAATGTAAAAGTACTTCAGCACGCCTTTTTGCGTTGATAGGTACTATACGCATTTTTTGAGACTATTTTACTGAGCAGAAGGTCAAAAGTAAATAGATGTAGCTAAATTAGGTTTTTAGTTGTGACTGTTTCACGAATCCTGAACACAAAACAAAACTGTGCCTTTCTTTTGCTATGACTTAATTAGCAAAAGCAGTTAATAATTTGTGTCCTTTTGCGACTCTAGTGGTAGAGCAGCCCGGAGGGGAGGCGTATATCAAACCCCCCCCCCCCCCCCGCGCGTATCCGGCCGTAAAGGAACGCTGGAGGAATTTACTCGTAAATAGGTATTTCTACGTGGTAGGGCCTCAAAGCCCGTCTGGATGGCGACCACCTTTGGTCTTAAGTATGCCGCCATAATAACCTTTTTGTGTTGTGTTCCGGCATTTAGTGATCCAAGTTCCTATACTCTTATGGGACAGCAGCGTGTTTGCGATGCCACTTACCATAGGCGACGGTAACTGCTAAATTCTAAGCGGACCGTCAGCCTGTCTGTTGTCCTACTACAGCAATAAAAAAGGTATACCAGCAATATACATTCCCTTGTCAAGAACAAAAAGAAAATATAAATGATGGGGTAAATTTAATTTTATTCCTGAGTCCTGAGAATATAATTTGATTAGCATCTTCAAGTAGTCGCTTCTAAATTAATAAACCTAGATATAGATGATGTATCAAGTGACGAGAGTACTAAATGGGCTTTGTGCGGTGTCGCTACCGTACCGGACCAAAAGGGCCGGTTAATTATACCTAGTCGTAAAGTTGTTCAGCAAGTACGCTATTTATTGGCGTCTAACGAAGGTTAATTGTCCGTGTAGATGCTGTTAGCCACAGCCGCTTTACAATTCATAACTGAGCAATAAGATACGGTGCGCTTTTTATAATATTGTTATTGAATATCTGACAATAAAGAAACTGTGTTAATTAAAGTGTACTTTCTCTTCGTTGGATTTTATATCTATTGGCCTTGGCGATGATTGAATTGTTATGATCGGATACATAGGAAAAAGTTTAGATGCTTTCTTGATTTATACTATTTATATACAAACAGGTACAAAACCAGAGTTTGTGGGCATAATACGAGTTCCAACCCAACTCAGATCTTCAATCCTTTTTTTTGCTCGAAGAAAACTGCACCTTAACAGCGCCGCGTCGAATCTCCGGGGGGAAACCAATGCAGGTATGTGGGGTTCTCCACCCCGCTAGTGCGACCACTCAACTGACTAGCAAAAGATAATCAGGGAGGTCGCAATTGTTGTCACCGAAAGCTTTTGTGGGGGGCCGCAGGATCGACTTTTTGTCATTGCTCTACGACGCCCCCGAAGACCTTCAATCTCTACTTTATTTACCAGTAACATACCAACAAATCAAAGGGAAAATAAGTTCAAATAAATAATAATTGCCATAAAGTAAACTCCGTCATCTATCAAAACTGATTTCGCAATCAAAAAATCAGTTTGAAAAACAAACAAATCCTAACAAAACAATTAAATTGTATTTAAACAGACTGATCAACAAACTCGACAAAAATGTATTGGCAAGTTGTACAGTGAAACCAATAAATAATAATAAAAAATTGTAAAACACGGGTCAAACTCATAACGTCGACGATTCATCATACAGACACGTGTATAAGCTGCGAACATCATTTATACTGCACTCTTATTCTGTAATTTATACAGGAAAATTGGAACGTTCGTTAATATATTTTTATATCTGCAGTTCAGCAGACATGCAAACAGCCCACCTGATAATATGCGGCCACCGTCGCCTATCGACGTTTGAACCAACAGCATTGCCAACGTGCTGAGGGCCTCGAAGAAATTTTATCTCGTATTTTAATTTACTTATGTAGATATGTATTACAAAATAGTTCTTGGTATGTGACATAGTAGTCTTTAGAGTCTACAAGTTATAATAATCACAAAGTAAAGAGTTCGGTTATACGCTGCAGAGACGTGGACGCTTCGAGACATTGAGAAGAAAAAGATAGATGCTTTAGAAATGTGGTATTGGAGACGAATGCTGGGAATATCATGGACAGAATTTCGGACCAATGCCTCCATTCGTGAAGAACTCCGCATTAAGCAGCATCTCTCCGCTTTGGTCCAGTCACGTATTCTCAAATTTTTCGACCACGTTTCAAGGCGAAACAATGACTCCATAGAGCGTCTCGTTGTCCAGGGCAGAGTGGAGGGGACCAGATCACGTGGAAGATCACCCATGCGATGGACCGACCAGATCAAGTCGGCTGTGGGCGGGCCTTTGCATGAGTGCACCAGAATGTCTCTGAATCGCGAGAAGTGGCGTAAAATCATACAGCGAACAATATCTGCCTCTAATAGTACTACCAGTTGATCACGACCGCTCTGTAAAGAGTGAAGCGACTAAGAAGAAAGAGTTCGGAGATCTGTGATTGTTAAATATTTCTCACCGGTAATTTAAAATAAGTATATAAAGTAAAACCATTGAGATTATATTATTACGTAGTATCTCGATGAGTAAAACTGACAAAAACCACCTCTGTGATGCAAGGCTTTGGCATGTCCGAATACCTAATGGGGTCACGGGTTTGATTTCCGTCCCGAGCCATGGTATTTATGTATAGTATATATATTAATACGTGAAGCGGAAACTTTGTACCTCTTTTTACGAAAATTGCGCGGACGGAGGAGTATGAAATTTGGCACAGTTTGTTTATACCTAGTCAGGTCATAAATTCTGTCACATGTTTAATGTAAAATAATTGTAACAAGTTTATTAATTATGTAACTATTCATATACCAAAATGAACTTAACAAAACATAGATTATTATGACATTAAAGTTTATTCAAAATGACCTCCGTGATTTTGAATACAAGCCTTCAATCTGCGCGGCCAGTTGTCTATCGCAGCACGAACGAGGTCCATGTCAATATCGGCGGCTGCCTTAATCAAGGATGTCTTGAGTGACTCCAAATTGGGATGAGGCTTTGAGCACGCCTTTTCCTCCAAGTGTTGCCATATCTTGTAATCTAACGGATTCAAATCTGGACTGGAGGAGGGCCAGTCTTCGTGCCGGATGAAGTCGATTTCACGCGCCGCCAGCCAGCCTTGTGTGCTCTTCGCTCTATGAGCTGGCGCCGAATCTTGTTGGAATACCCAGTGCCTGTTATTGAACATGGTATGAGAAACAGGTTCCACAAGGTTCGTCAGGACTGTATTTTGATACACAACAGCATTCGTTTTTACACCTTTCTCACAAAAATGTACCTCTGTTAAGCCCCAATAAGAAACTCCCAACCATACCATGAGCGAGGATGGAAAATGACCTCGTTGGACACGCGGAATACGGTTGCTCGCTTCTTCACTACTGTGTGCGTACACCTTATCATTTTGTTTGTTGTAGCTCTCTTCTACGGTAAACATTTTTTCATCCGAAAAAAGAATTTCCCGATATTTTTTTCCCGCGTACCGCTTCAACAAAGCGCGGCATCTCTTCAGTCTCAGGTCCATTAGACGAGCATTCAAACGATGTCCTGTTTTTCTTCGATATGCCCGAAGCCCTAAGTCTTTATTTAACACCCTTTTCACCGTGGTTCTGCTTAACCCCATCTGAAGGGCCAACAGTTTCTGCTTACGTTTGGGATTTCTTTGAATTCGTGCCTTCACAGCTTTTATCACTGCTGGAGTCCTAACAGACCGAGGGCGACCACTTCTTGACCTGTCATCTACACTAGAGTCTTCATTGTATCGTTTGATGGTACGATAAACGAATCTTTTGGTAATATTCAAATTTTTCAGTATGTTAAAAATTTGAATTGGCGCGTAACCGCAACGATGCAACGCAATAACTGCAACACGGTCTTCTTTAAGCGTCCACTCCATATTTAAAAATGAGTAAAATTCTAAAAGTTACACATTTTTATTTTCATGAACAATTCGAAATTCTAATTCAATAAACTTTTTTGTGGCCAGCATTCTAAAAGAAAAGTTTTTACTGTGTGACAATACTTATGACCTGACTAGGTATAATGGAGAAGTGCAGAAAGCTATTTTTTTGGTTAAAATCCATTAGAAATACATTAAATTGATTAAAATAAACATTACACACACTACTACTCAAATAATACACAACATACACTCACATAAATATCTTACTAACTCTTTTTTAAAAGAGTTTATGGCATAATAAAGATCATTCAGGGTAATTTTATAATAATATCATATTTAAATTTCTAATATATATTAGTAAATACTTGAATAATTAATAAATAAATAATAATAAAAATATATAAATTATCATTATCTATAGGCTTAAGTGTATTATCTATAGGCTCATGCATAAATAGGCGGGAGAACAGCGGGGTTTTTTAGTGGGTAGTCGGATGGCCAAACATCTTTCCCGGAGTCCCACATATCCCTCGGTCCCCCCGGGCCGGGGGAACCCGTCAAGAGAGGTTTTTCCCCGAGACCAAAAAAAAAAAGGCTCATGCATAAAGAAAATGGTGTATAAATAATCTGAATCGATTTACTCTTTCCTATTTGTGAGAATAGTATGTCTGAATGAATGTCTACAAAATGCGAATATATGGTTACGAAACGGATTGACAATGCCGATTTTGTAATGCAAAACATTTTGAAGTTTATTTAACAGTAATGCTGTTCAAACTGATGTAGAAAAATGGCAAATTAACTATGTAGCTATGATGAAACCTTGGATTATAGAGGCCTTTGCCAAAAAAATCCTAATAAAGTTCAAACTTAAAAATTTAATGAATTATGGTCGAATTTCGACCCCTGGGCGATCACGTGTATACTATATTAATTTACAAAAAAAGTATATCAGTTGTGTAGTAACCAAAATAGAACCCCTGCTTACTTCGGAAATAGGTGACACTATGTGAGTTGTCTTAGTATATTTATTTATCCCCTATAAAGGGGAAAAATTAATAAAAAAAACATTAGTAGGTTTCATGCCAAAAATATAACTGCATAGCTACGATATGTCTATTTGGTTAATATTAGAGAGATTTAGTATACGATAGTCCAAGCAATCAAATTTAAATAATCAAAATTATTAAATTCATTATTGGACATTTTTAATTTTTAATTAATTGTATACTACATTATTGGTATTATAATATGATATATAAAATCTTGTTAATGTTTAAATAATAACCAAGTTAAAGCCAGACTACGTTTTTAATCTTAGAAATAAATCTACAACGCTTGTAAAAACCTTGTAACATGTTAAAACCTTGTAACGAATAAGCTCCGTATGCGCTGCAAATCCAAACACTGGTAAAAACTCAAATTGTCGGTACAAAGATCCAATCGAATCGATCATTGTCTCATGCTTAAAATAATGCTCTGTCAGGCAGAACGCAGAGTGGGGCCTGAAAGGCACTCGAACAAACGCTCTTAGTATAGCTACCTAAAGCAAAATACTAAAATTATTATTCATACTGTAACAATGTTATTAAAGTATTTACGTAAAATAGAAAAAAAAGGAAATACTTTTTTATATATTATCATAAACACTGTGTTATGGTACATAAAGCTTTTTTTTTCTTTTTAGTGTTTAAGGAGATCCTTAATATTTCTAAAGTTAAAAGAATTTTAAGGAAATAATTATTTAACAGAACTTTCCTTCACAATCATAACGCTTGGAGGGTGTTTCTTGGGTGTTTACATTAAAGTATGTAAGAAACGAATAAGATCGTTAATTTAAAATTATTTCTTAATTTATTTTGTTCAATAGTTCACAAAATATTATTGCATTACTATATTTTTCTTTTATTGCTGTTGAACAGCAGACAAGCTGACGGCCCACTTTGTAGTGAGCAGTAACCGTCGCCCATTCGGGAGCACGGCTACTAACACGCTGCCGCCGACATTAGGGTAAAGGGTCAATTATTCCGGAACACAACACAAGGTTATTATAGCGGCATATTCAAAGATTAAGGGTGGTTGTCATCTAAATGGAGGGATAATATTCGGCCTGGGGAGTGGACCGGAATCAGCAGCGCAGAACAACTATTCCGGATGGCTCAAGACAGGGAGAAGTTTTCAGAGCTAACGGCCAACCTCCAGTAATGGAGTGGCACTTTCAGAAGAAGAAGTCATCTAAATGGGCTAGGAGCCCTACCACCTAGATAGGGTGATTTTGTCGCGTTTCAAGCCACTGGACGGAACATATTTGCCGCTTCGGGCCGCAGTGGTGATTATATTCTTACTCCACTCCTGCATGGAGAAAAATATACTAATGTCATATAAGACAAGCTAAAAAGTCGTAAGGGCAACGAAGCAGCGGAACAGCGCAGGCATAATGAGAGACGGATTAGAAAGCGTGGAGTTCGAGCCTCGTGGGTATAAATTATTTATGTAAATTTTTTTCGACCTCACAAAATTGTATTTCAGCGTCGACGTGATTTATGACGGCGAATTTATCAAATCGCCTTTTCCTTGTAATACTCTAAGAAATAAAGCTACAATCACTGAGAACTCTGATGGATGTCTGATGGGAATTTATTATAAAACTCTTCATCATGAAAAGGATGTTTATAGAGATATTTTAAAAGATTGTTCAGTTCAAAAATAGAACACACAAATATTTTAATTTTATTAAATAAAAAAACATTCAAATACAATATGTCAAAGGCAGTAGAAGGGACTTTTTTAAATCCTATGCAGGTATTATCCAACCACGTAATAAGGTATAATGAATTGCTATTTCAGTTCAACAACACAAAGCTGGCAGTCAAAATTCCAAAGCCGTGGATCATTCTTTCACTTACGTTAGGATACCAATGATTATAAGGAACAATTCAGGTTTGAATTGAGGCCCACACTCGAGTGATATTTCCGACAGGGGCCGAGGGGCGCATGCGTTTAATGAAATCAAAAGGATTAAAAGCATCTGCCTGATTGTTATTCAAATCGATTGGGAGCTCATTTATCATTTAAGCTACTGCTTAGATAAACGCGGGGTGTGGTTCATGTATAACAAAGGCAGCGCTTCTCAGTAGCCCAATTAACTAACCAGCTAATAGTAAAAAGATGAGGGTAAAATAATATCGAAAATTTGCGTGTTAGTACAACGAATACAACTGTACGCGTATCTGTATATGTTTCTGAATAAATTATTCAACAAACAAAGTAATTTTATTTTATACATTTCATTTATAAAATGCTAGTAAAAATACTAGTGCCGGGTGCAAACGTTGTCTGCCATATTTTTTTATTGCTGTATGAAAGCAGACAGGCTGACGGCCCGCTTAGAATTTAGCAGTTAACGTCGCATATGGGTGTTTGCAACGCCAGTGGCATCGCGAACACGCTGCTGTCCCATAAGGGTACAGGAACATGGGTCACTAATGCCGGAACACAAGACAAGGTTATTAGGGCAAAATTAAAATGAATTTTTAAAAAAAACAAATTCACTTTCGCATTTATAATATTAGTTAGGATAAGCACCTTAGTGCTAGTCATAACCTGAATTTTTAAATTAGAAATAAAAACAATTTACAAAATTATATACAAAAAAATTTGCTTTGATTGCTAAAAGTACACAACATAAGTTATATTTTAGATTACGTTTGTTCATCATCATCATCTAAGCGTAGTATCCCAGTTGCAACCTAAACTTCCGTTTCGGTGCCCAGGGTCCGCTTTCCGACTCTTTCTACTCCACTTCGCACGGTCTTCAGCATCCCTGGTAGTGAGCCCATTGGCACGCATATCACCCTTTACGACGTCAAGCCAGCACTTTTTGGGCCTACCCCTCCTACCGGGGCTCGGTGGAGGCGGCATGGCCAGACATTTGCTTCCCACGTAATCATCCGGTTGCCGTAAAACGTGGCCGTACCAATGGAGCCGACACTCTTGCAATTTATCCGCAATGTCACGGACGTGAAGACTGCCGCGAATGCGGGAGTCCCTAACGCGGTCCTTCCGCGTCACTCCACACATCCACCGCAGCATAGTCATCTCCGTGACACGCAGTTCTTACTTGTGTCGCAAGGTTTGTTCAATCTATATATATTATACACACATCATAAAAGTCTAAGCAACATGTACTAATTTAAATTTTAGGACGGTGGATGAGCCGCTGTATGGATGAACTTCCAGAATGCACCTGAGCCTTTCAGTATTTCCGGGCCGACGGTACACACGCACCCTTCTTGTATCAGGCCTAAACCCGAATCGCGACTCATCGGAAAACATAATTTTATCCCATTATTCCTGGGTCCATGTTCTGCGTTCTCTACACCATTTATTTCGACGAGCGCGATTCCCGTGACGTATCGGTGGGCACCTAATTGGGCGTCGAGCTCGTAGGCCGTACTCATGCAGTCGATTTCGCACAGTTTGGGGACTTACGTCAACACCACTTGAATTTTGTAGCCTCAAACTTATCTCTCGAGCGGTTAACATCGGCTGGCGTCTTGCAGTCAGTTGTATGTACCGGTCTTGCCGAGTGGTTGTACTCCTTTTACAGCCTGGATGCTGTTCAGCGGGTTCCCTTGTATTATTGTAGCGCTGTGAAAGACGACAAACAACAATTCTATGAATTCCAAAATGCCGAGATACCTGAGATTGATTACTTCCCGCTTGCAACATCCCTACAGCTCTTTGCATTTCATTTGCCGTCAAATGACGTCGCTCCATGACGTAAAGAATATCTAACAATTCAATTTTGTCGCTAACTTTATTTAAATGGTTGGTAAAATTATAAAATCAAGACTAAACGTAGCAATAAAAACGCACTTAAATTCAAACAAATTCCCTTTCATTTAATTTTATGAAAAAAACAAACCATAATCGAATTTTTTTTTACAACCAGCCAGTATGTCATCAATAACAAAAAAGTTTATATACCTACGCACTTTGAGTGAGTAAATACTTAAAAATTGATAAATGGTATTAATAAATATAAATGGTAAATTTGTAATGATGATGATGATGTCCTCCCAGACGTATCCGTCGACGGCGACACCCTTAGCTCGTCCTTGCCTGGACTCTTGCATGAGCGCGAGCATGACTCGCAAAACCAAATTTTGTTATGAAGGTCCTATTACAAGAAGCGCAGTAAAGAGACCCACTTGAATTGCGAGTATAGTTGTAGGAGGGCTTGGGTCGAGTTTTTCGGATCAGGCGTTTGGCGTCAAGGTTTTCAAGACGGGAACGCTCAAAGTTTTTTATACCCGTGTTGACAGCAGTTCGCCACTCCGACCTCTGCGTTGCAAGCTCCTCCCATGACTCACTAGACATGCCAATTGCAGTCAAGTGGCGTTTTAAGACATCCCTGTAACGCAGAAACTGTCCTCCAGGCTTTCGTTTACCTGAGCTAAGCTCAGAATAAAATACCTTTTTTGGTAATCTGGAAGACTCCATGCGTACAAGGTGTCCACACCAGCGTAGTTGGCCTTTCATTAGCATACACTCCATTCCAGCGAGCTTAGCTCGACGTAGAACCTCCGAGTTTGGCACACGATCCTGCCATCTCACCTGAAGAATCGCCCGAAGACACTTCATGTGGAAGGTATCAAGGCGTCTGATATCTCCCTTGTAAAGACACCAGGTCTCCGAGGCATAGAGCAACAATGGTAAGATTATGGCCCTGTAGACAGCGAGTTTTGTGTGGAGTTTCAGGTCATGTGATTTCCAAACCCGTCGGTTAAGACCACCGAAAGCCGCAGCTGCTTTGGCGACTCGCGCAGAGATCTCAGACTCGAGACGATTATCACTGCGCAAAATAGTTCCAAGGTACCGGAAGGTACCCACTTCCGGCAGTGGCTTTCCTCGTAGGTAAACAACACCATCGTCCGCAGATTTACCTTTCGCAGGTTGTTTTAGAATCTGGGTCTTAGAAGCACTGATTACTAAGCCGAATTTACGACAGGACTCATCTAATTTGTCCAAAAAACTCTGTAGGTCGCCCAAACTGTCAGCCATAAGGCAGACATCGTCGGCGTACAGAACATCTATTACTGAAACAGAGTCCATTTTGCGTTTTGCTCTGAGACGTGCGAGGTCGAAAACGCTTTTGTCCATGCGGACATTTATGGTAATCTTGCCATTACAGCTTTTAAGAGCGTCATTCATTACTGCAGCGAAGTAGATAGCGAAAAGGGTCGGAGCCATTACACAGCCTTGCTTGACACCGCTAGTGACCGGGAACCGGTCTGTAAAGTTGTTTTCGTGACGCACACGGGCTGTCATGCCCTCGTGGAACTGGCGCACTAAATTGACGAACTTTGCAGGACAGCCACATTTTTCCATAACAATCCAGAGGGCGGTCCTGGAAACACGGTCAAAGGCCTTTTCTAGGTCCACAAAACATAAATAGAGGTCGCGGTGTTGTTCAAAACTTTTTTCTTGAAGTTGCTTGACTACAAAGATGGCATCAACCGTACCTCTTCTAGGTCTGAACCCGCACTGGGTCTCCGGAAGGAAGCTTTCAGCTAAATTACTAAGGCGACTATTGATGATGTGCGCCAGAATTTTGCCAGCTGTGGAAAGCAATGCAATGCCTCTAAACGAGCCACAATCAGAGAGGTCCCCTTTGCCTTTATATAGCTTGCTAATAGAAGCATCCTTCCAGTCCTGTGGAACCATCTCAACATCCCAAATCAGTTTGATAAGTTCAAAAAGTCCGGACCCGATACTCGGTCCACCGTATTTGAAAATCTCAGAAGACAAACCGTCCGAACCAGGTGATTTACCATTTTTTAAGCGGTTGATCGCAGTAACGAACTCGGCGTACGAAGGCGGGTCATCCAAGCCCGAAGCAGATGGCAAGCTCTCAAGTGAATTAATGTAAGACAGATCTGCTCCTTGACTACCGGGATTGAGCACTTCATTAAAGTGTTCAGCCCAACGAAGAAGAACCTCTTTTGGATCTGTTAACTTCTTAGCTTTATCTCGCGAGTAAACAGGGGCAGTCTTTTTAGCGCGGGGTCCGTAAACGGATTTTAGCCCTTCGAAAAATTTTGCTGTTTGGCTAGTGTCACCTAACCATTGCAGTTCTTCGGCTTTACGGCGCCACCAACTATCCTTTTGTTCTCGGATCTTTGCTTTAAGATCCTGCTGAAGAGACTTGCGCTGCCCCGCACCGACGTCTCCTCTTAGAGCGAGACGATAGTTTTCAACAAGCTGCCGTATTTCCACATCAGAATCATCGAACCAGTCTTGATGTTTTTTATGTGGTGTGCCAATAACTCGCTGAGAAACACCATAGAGAGCCCTGGAATAAGTACGCCACCCGGCATCTACTGAGGTATTGTCATCAGTGCCGGGCATCGCTGCCTCAAATTCCGCATCTAGCTCACGACACAGTCCCTCATCACGCACCAAACGCGCACAAGCAAGTCTAGCCGGAATCCTGTGTTCTGCTCTACGCGGAGGCTTGCAGTAAAGCCTCATCCTGGATCTAATAATAAATTTGTAATATCATGTATATTGCTTAAACTTTTTTGATGTGTATATTAAGTATCCGTGCAGGGGCGGAGAAAGAATACACTAACCTCTGTGGCCGGGGTCGGCCTGTCGTAAACGGCGACAAAACAACCCACCCTAGCTACGTGGTAGGGCGTCAAGCCCGTCTAGATGGCGAGCTCCTTTGGTCTTAAGTATGCCGTCATAATAACCTTGTGTTGTGTTCCGACATTAGTGACCCAAGTTCCTGTACCCTTATGGGACAGCAGCGGGTTCGCGATGCCACTGGCGTTGCAAACACCCATAGGTGACGGTAACTGCTAAATTCTAAGCGGGTCGACAGCCTGCCTGCTATCCTACAGCAATAAAAAAAATTAATTAGGATATGAGCACCGGCAACTGTGTTGATTGTAAGTGATAGGAAAAATCTAAAAAAAAGGAAATTATCACTACAAACTAAAATTGAAAAAAAAGTAACCTAAACGTATTTTATTGTCTAATCTATACGACTATTATAAAGAGGAAAGATTTGATTGTTTGTTTGTTTGTTTGCATTGAATAGGCTCCGAAACTACTGACCCGATTTAAAAAAATTCACTGTTGGGAAGCTACACTATCCCCGGGGTGAGATAGGCTATATTATATTTTCAAAAAATTAGGGATCCTTACTAAAACTCCAATAATGTAACCCAAGTTTTAAAAAATTACCTAAAATATTATTAAAATCGCGTGCGCTGCGAAAACTATTGATGGTAGAATAAAATAATGTACTACGACTTTGCAGAATACATCATTATTTACAAAAAGTGTCGCGACAGCATAGGTATGTCTAACTATTATAGTTATGCCACAATAAGTGTTCTTTTATTTTAAAAATTTAATTAAAATGCCGCCCCTAGAAAAGGCTCTTTATTTGTATCTTGGTATTAATCCTTATCAAAATAAATTACTTCGTATTCAAAACTGCTTCAATAACTTTATATAACTTTTTGAATTATTCAATTCGGATATTCCATTCGAAAGATATCACGAGTTTAAAAATGTAAGTATTAGAAAAATGTTGCGTGGTAGCCGCTCACCCTGTTCGGCTAGCTAGGCAGCACCTTATGCAATGTAGGCGTGCGTCACTGGGGTTTTTACAAAAATTAGAAAAAAAATACTTATAAAAAATAACGAAAAATAAATAAAAAATAATAACAAAAAATCATTAAAATAAAAGTTCATAGAAATAATACTATTCAAAATTTCTTTATAATTTTATTTTTTTTAGTAACCTGACGCAAATAGAAGGGTTTATGTGTGTGTATATGTTACCGGCAATCTGTACAATTCAGGTATTCTATACAATACCTAGGTAATGTATACAATTCCTAGGTATTATATAGAGTACCTGCTGGTCCACCGGCAATGAGGAAAATAACTATATTTGGGCCTGTATTTATCAATGTTATGTAAGTAAGTAAGTAGAAGGGTATAAAATGACAGACAAAAATAACACATTAGATTTGCTTAAAATCAACTTTATTAAAATTAACAATTAGTAAGTTCTGATTAAAAACAATCTTTATTTAAAAGTAGGTATTTATAGTAAAATCACAATCAAATAACATTGAACTTAAAATTCTTCTGGGTTAACTAACATAATCTAATTTACTCATAAGTAATCAGTTAAAAAACTTAGGCAACCAAACAATTCTGTAAAAATAAGAAGTAGATCTACTGGCTTCTCAGAATACATTAAGTAAAAAAATATTTATTTATTTTTACATGAAGAACTATTGTAGTGCATATGAATTTGAAGTGCATAAAATCTTACTTTTAAGACATGAACACTTTTTAGTATTACAGAGTTTTTTACGTGTACATTTGACAAATCCCTGACCTGTCCCCGTAGATTTCCGATTTGCAACTGTACGGAGCGTCGTTTCTTCATTAGGGACATCTTCTTTCTTAAGTAATTCTTGATGACAAACTGTAAACTGCTGTCTTGAATACAACGTCTTTATAACACCTTGCTTTGTTCCAATTTTGTATAGTTCGTCAACGGTTTTTTGTAAGACTACAGCCAATATTTCGCCGCGACCTCTGTCGACTTTCGGAACAGGGATTCTAGCAGTAGTACCTATTGGCACAGGAGGAAATTTTCTTTAAAAGTGATGCGGTTCCCTGCAGCTAAGGTGCTTTTTACACTTAGAGGACAAAAAACTTTAGAACCATAGCCTTCTGCAATATCTTTCTCCGGAGCAGCACAAATAGCATGGATGGGTTTATTGCATTTTCTACACGAATGAGCACCCGTAGTCTCCTCTGCTATCGTCTTTTACACACATTGCCGGCAGCGCATTCGGTATTGTATAGAATGCCTAGGCAAAGTATAAAATGAAAAATATTTCATACATTACCTTAACGTTTTAAGTTTTTTTTTTGTCTCGGGGAAAAACCTCTCTTGACGGATTCTCCCGGCCCGGGGGGACCGAGGGATATGTGGGACTCCGGGAAAGATGTTTGGCCATCCAACTACCCACTAAAAAACCCCGCTGTTCTGCTATCGCCTACGCCCGGGCCTACGGATATGTGGCCTGCCGATCTCGTGGCCCGGGCCGGCGCCGGCCCGCCCTTTGTCTTGAGGCGGGCCCCTTCTAAAGTGTTGGCGCCAGGGGTCAGGGTTTCGTCCCCCCGGCGCTCTCTTGTAACAACTCTAGGAGTTGAAGGGGGCCGCGGAACAGCACGCAGCCCTCACCCTCGCGGCAATAGTGCGGGCGGCGGATCCTCCCCCGAGGGGCCGCCCGCGGCCGCTTTTACGGCGGCCGGAGGTCGTTATTTGTCCTCCGGCGCCGCCGACGTGGCCTGCGATGGCGGGAGGGGTGTGTGGTGGTCGACTCCCGCTCCCGCTCCGTCGCCTCCTTTGCGGACATGACTGTCTCGCAGAAGGAGGCGACGGCCGTCCATCCAGGATCGCCCCCGACCATGGACAGAACCAGGGCCGGGAGCGACAGGTCCACGCCGATTTGGGCGACGAGGGCGCGGCGCTCCTCGCGCCACATTCTATACATTGCCTAAGTATTATATACGATACCGTAACAGATTGCCGATAACATATATAATTTTTCATTTTGAAATTTTTGTTAAATACCCGTGCGAAGCTGGGGCGGGCCGCTAGTACATAATATTTTCTTAAAATAAATAAAAACTTTTTTTCTGGCAGACTCATAATTTTAATATACCTCAACCACGATTGTACGCCATTTAGTTATAACGTATACTAAAAGTAGTTAAAACACCTCCTGTGAAGAAAATGCTCATAAGAAACTAGTTTTAATGTTTAATAAAAAAAACAAGTATAACGATTTTCCAACAGAATCAGACTAATACATTATAAAGGTATAATGTATTACATAAAAATATTTTAATTTCCTTCAGCCAACATTTAGAGCATTTACACAAACAACGACTACAAACAAATTGACGTACCAAGCGACAACCTTGAAGCAGTCTGATGACGTCTTGTATTTTCACAGAACAAACAATCAATCAGATGAGGGGATCAAACAAATTACGAGAACGTTGTAGAGGAGTGTACAAAATAGGTGAACAATGGCCCACTGGAACAAAATCTCCGATAATACCTTTAGATAAATTGTATGACGTCAAAAGGATAAATAAGTCACTCTTAATTGGAGTACATCGTTCCGTGCGACAATGTTTGAACAGGATACAAAAAACAATTGATCTAAGTGCGATCTAATGATGATAGACTTTTCAACAATATTGTACACAACCAACTCAATCTTCTTGCCTTTGAGGTCATAGTGTAGGTGGAATTGACGACTAAAATTATTGAAACGAATCGTTTTCATGCTATATTTTTTGTTTACTTGACTACCTCGGTGGCACAACGGCTTTTGCACGCTGTCTTTAGGGCCAGTGGCTTCTTGGGAGTCTACCCAGACTCATACCCAATACGTATTACTTTACAAAAGAAAAGCATATAAGTAGTATATCAGTTGTCTAGTATCAAAATCTAGTATAAATATCAAAATTAATTTTAAAAAACAATGTATTCCACTGTGGAAATTTAAAAAACAAACTTCAATACTTATGTTTGCTAGTACATAATCACAGAACGTTGAATTGAGACCCGTATTTCCGAGATATTACTCGTAAGATTTTTAAGTCATAAAATAAAAATACCGAGCGTATGCTAGCCCGCACATTCGTTCTGGGTGCACTCACTTGTAAAACTGCTTACTTTTTATTACCCTAGCGCTGTGGAAATACGAACTCCGTAGTTGCTGGCTAAACAGCATCGTCGCGCATAAGTTTAACTAACTTGACGTTGGGTACACTTGACGTTGCCGGTTGCCACGAAAACGTTCGTTAAACTTAAAACGGTGACGCATATATTAAAAGGGTTGAGAAACCGATCGCCCGATAAGATCCCGACTCTCAAGAAATACAAACTAGTTTAATTTGAAACGCCCAGTCCAAAAAGAGGACACCGTTGTAAAACACAGGATGGGGCTATTGTTAAAAATTTTATCGTTGGGAGAGAAAGTTAGTATGGTTTGATTAATCGGTTTCCTATTTAAATTAGACGTCAAACCGGTTACAGCCATAATTGCTACATGCTAGTTGCTATGTAAACAATAAAGTAACACCTCAGCAATATTTTATGAGTTATAAGATAATTTTATATTGTTTTTTGCAGCCAATATACAAATTACATATTTCTTGTAATTACTACTCTACTTATCTTGCTTACAGATTACAAAATAAATAGATATAGTAATTGAGATAATGCATTAAAATGGCGTATTAAAAAGATAACGTTTATCTTAAATATACTCGTAGTTAAGAAATATTAAAGTTTAAGTAAGACAAACAGTATATTTATAATTACATTTCATAAACAAGTGAATTTATACAATTCAAATATAAAAATTGTATTGATTTTGCACTTGATGAATTTTATTTTTTTAAACCAAACCTAAAGAGCATGTTAAATTAGTTAAGTATTAATATATATATATATATATATATATATATATATTAAGTCGGAAGACGAAGTAACTCTGCAATATAAATTGTGACGTTGCCATAAAATACGACTCACGGGGCTGGTAGCAGCATTCGCTACATCTCTGACATGCTCGGATGGTCTGTCAGCGAAAAAGAAACAACCATGCATCGCAATGTCGCTGGTAAATCGTTTGGCAAACATTAGCTAAGCGCGCGTGAAATTGTCTGTGCTCGCCGTAGCCGACCGACGTCCAGTCTGCATTAGTTTATGGATTTGAGCAGAAACTTCTTATAAAAAGATAGTATACTTATAACCATAACAGCAACTATAAAACATAAATTCAACAAATGTGAAATATATATGGAGAATATACAATATATTTTTCCTTTCGCAATGAAAATTATTATCTTGTCTTTGTAATAAGAAAATAAATAATGTATTAAATTAAAAAATCGAAATGACAACCATCCTATATTCTACTGTAACAAAGCCTTTTCTACTGTTTCTGAAAGTTCACTTTATTCCGTGGTAAAAAATGCATAGTCATGACGATAAAATATCCCACTAACACAAGGTCCTAGGACAAAATCCACTTTAAAACACAATATGCTGGTTTAATTTTTATTAAAAATAATATAGCTAGGCCCATAAACACATGGAATTTCATATTTAAACCCCTATAACGAAATCTAAACATGAAAAGGGTTAAATGTGAGTAATACACAATGGAGTTTATTTAGATTATTCTGGTTACTATACTTGTATTTCACGCGTCATAAAAATTCTCATAAGGTCTCACCGGGTAAGGTTTGACCAACCATATCGAGATTTTGTTTTTATTCAATACAGGCATCCTTTAAACGATGTTGGAATCGTGTTACCATATTTCTTTGTTATTTTTAAATTGACTTTAGCTGATTTCAATTTATTGCTTTCAACGCTGATTGATATTTAATATTAATATAAAAGAGGTGTAAGATGTATCCAAGACCTTTGGGGACCTGTCAACACCACATAACAGATAAAGATTCCGTTAGGATAAATATCAAATTTCTAACTCGATGATTTTCTATCGGATTTGGAGTGTTGGTGCCTAGTAGCTCAGTGCTATTCCTCGGAGAGTAATCTAGAGGTCCCGGGTTCGAATCCCACGATGACATGCACTACTTGGGCAATTATTCTCGCCTAATGTGCATTTATTACATAATTATCATGTACCGACGTCGAAGAAAAACATCGCGAGGAAACCTACATTCCGAGATCATCGGTATTTGTAACCCGCCAATCGGTCTTGAACAAGCGTGGCGACTATACTGTGCATTCCCCCCTCAAGGCGCGGGCCCGAGCCCATTACTGGGACATTTATGGGCTGCTATTATTGAAGTGTCAAACGGTATTAGCTCATGTAAACACTAAATTAATTTTTGTCTTTTCCAGCGATTTTCTTGAAGCTTCTTATTGCCGAGAGGCACCAACGTAAAAAGGCACACCGAAGGTCTATCCACAGACCGTCATTAACAGTTCACTCAGGTTCAAAAGTACTTGCTTTGAATGATTAGACGAGACGAAACCAGGACTAGTAAATGCGCAAAGGACGAAAAAGAAAAATACAGATGTATTTAAAAACAAAATAGTTTATTAAATAATTAATAGTCACATTTAATCCAACTTATTTTAAACGTTATTATAATTTATTGATTTGGTGGATCTTGACAAGACAGAAGTGAAAACCCAGCGTCTATTAAATAGTTGCCACCAGTCATACTCTTAGCTTTATCACTAGCTAAATAGGCGGCCAATTCAGCAACTTCTTCAGGTTTCGCATTGCGTTTTAAAGGTGCCATATCTGAAGCTTTACTAAACAAAGCATCACTGTCTTCACGACTGATTCCAGTATTTATTATAAAATTCGTCTTTGATGGTCCAGGTAATACAGAATTCACTCTAACACCTTTATCAGCCAGTTCCAATGCTATGCACTTAGTGAAGTGAGCTAGAGCTGTTTTTGTAATATTATATGCAAAGGAATTTGTCGTAGTCAAAACTGCAGCCACGCTGGATATATTCACTATACAGCCTTTAGAATCAATTAAATAGGGCGCAACACAATTTATCACTCTGATTATGGTTCTTAAATTAGTCGTCATTATTAAGTCATAAGTATCAATGACATCATCGTCTGTTATTTTAGTTGTTTTATAAATCCCTGCACAGTTAATAACGATATCTATTCTACCATATTGTTTAGCAGCATCTGTGATCACTTTTTTGACTAGATCGTCATTCCGTAAGTCTGCTGCAGCGAAAAATACTTTAGCACGGCTCAACTTCTCACATTTTTCTGTGGTTATTTTCAAATTTTCTTCATTTAAATCGATTAAATATAGTCTTGCCGATTGCTTCGCTAAGTGCAAAGCGATTGCTTCACCGAAACCAGACCCGGCACCAGTAATTATAACCACTTTATTCATAAAACCCATCTCGATACAATATTCTTTTATAATGTTATTAATTCGTTCACAGAACGTTCTACCACAAAAATTAGTTGACAATTAAATTTGATAGAGCTCTTGTCTTATCAAAATGATATATGAAATACTATCAGTGAAAATTGTTATTATCAGCAAAAAGTATCATATGCTGATCAAACTTTGGACCGTCGAGTATGTAAACTGACAAATTCTCAGGTTCAGATTGAGTCATGTCATCATGGCCTACGAGGGAAATAGTGTATATTACCCCCTTCTGGTTTTTTAAACAGTCACGCACTCAAGCGCATATAGCGGTTTAAAATTTGAACTGCAACAGGCATGAAACCTTTTTAAGTAAGAAAGAATTACCAGCGAAAATATTGTAACAGTAGAGAAATAAATATCAAAGTTTATTGATATTATGTCAAGTTAAATCCTGGGCGATCAAATTTTATCTTCTTTACTGCAGGTGAATATATTTTGTATTCCCATCAATATATATTATACACAATAAATAAAAAAATATAATGCGATAATTCACATAGCGTCATATGTTCTCAAAGTACTTAACCAGCAGAAGGTGTTGTGTCATCTGTCATCGTGTCACTTCATCTGGGTACCAGACTAATACTTATATTTTTTTTGTAAATAAATACATATTATGCATAAATACTGAATTTCCATGCAGGAGCGGAGTAAGAATACTCAACCTCTGTGGCCGGGGTGGACCTGTCGTAAAAGGCGACAAAACAACCCTAGCTACGTGGTTGGGCCACAAACCCGTCTGAATGGAAACCACCCCTGGTATATAAGTACCTATGTCGCCATAATAACCTTGTGTTGTGTTCGGGCATTAGTGACCCAGGTTACTGTACCCCTATGTGACATGTGTGAGTAGAATGTTCGCGGTACCCCTAGTACCGCAAACATCCATAGGCGATGGTAACTGCTTACTATTAAGTGGGCCGTCAGCCTGTCTGCTGTTAGTTTAAAAATATGTGTGCAGTCCACACGTGGTAGAAGTGAAACGTTGAAAAATGTAAACTTCAATATAACACTGCACAAACAAGAGACCACACATAGATATAGGAAACACTATATATATATATATATATATATATATATATATATATATATATATATATATATATATATATATATATATATATATATATATATATATATACCTAGTCAGGTCATAAATTCTGTCACATGTTTAATGTAAAATAATTGTAACAAGTTTATTCATTATGTAACCATTCATATACCAAAATGAACTTAACAAAACATAGATTCTTATGACATTAAAGTTTATTCAAAATGACCTCCGTGATTTTGAATACAGGCCTTCAATCTGCGCGGCCAGTCGTCTATCGCAGCACGAACGAGGTCCATGTCAATATCGGCGGCTGCCTTAATCAAGCATGTCTTGAGTGACTCCAAATTGGGATGAGGCTTTGAGCACGCCTTTTCCTCCAAGTGTTGCCATATCTTGTAATCTAACGGATTCAAATCTGGACTGGAGGAGGGCCAGTCTTCGTGCCGGATGAAGTCGATTTCACGCGCCGCCAGCCAGTCTTGTGTGCTCTTCGCTCTATGAGCTGGCGCCGAATCTTGTTGGAATACCCAGTGCCTGTTATTGAACATGGTATGAGAAACAGGTTCCACAAGGTTCGTCAGGACTGTATTTTGATACACAAGAGCATTCGTTTTTACACCTTTCTCACAAAAATGTACCTCTGTTAAGCCCCAATAAGAAACTCCCAACCATACCATGAGCGAGGATGGAAAATGACCTCGTTGGACACGCGGAATACGCACGCTCGCTTCTTCACTACTGTGTGCGTACACCTTATCATTTTGTTTGTTGTAGCTCTCTTCTACGGTAAACATTTTTTCATCCGAAAAAAGTATTTCCCGATATTTTTTTCCCGCGTACCGCTTCAACAAAGCGCGGCATCTCTTCAGTCTCAGGTCCATTAGACGAGCATTCAAACGATGTCCTGTTTTTCTTCGATATGCCCGAAGCCCTAAGTCTTCATTTAACACCCTTTTCACCGTGGTTCTGCTTAACCCCATCTGAAGGGCCAACAGTTTCTGCTTACGTTTGGGATTTCTTTGAATTCGTGCCTTCACAGCTTTTATCACTGCTGGAGTCCTAACAGACCGAGGGCGACCACTTCTTGACCTGTCATCTACACTAGAGTCTTCATTGTATCGTTTGATGGTACGATAAACGAATCTTTTGGTTATATTCAAATTTTTCAGTATGTTAAAAATTTGAATTGGCGCGTAACTGCAACGATGCAACGCAATAACTGCAACACGGTCTTCTTTAAGCGTCCACTCCATATTTAAAAATGAGTAAAATTCTAAAAGTATACCTTTTTTATTTTCATGAACAATTCGAAATTCGAATTCAATAAACTTTTTTGTGGCCAGCATTCTAAAAGAAAAGTTTTTACTGTGTGACAATACTTATGACCTGACTATGTATATATATATATATATATAATAGGTGTCTTTTCCGTTTCATCGAGTTTCAGATCACAAAGATGCTATAGAAGTTTGCACTTCAAACGGGAGCTTTTGGGGTTAAAGTCGGGATTCGAACCAGGACCGATCTGAAACCCCAGAGACCCAACCCAAGATCTACAATCCGCTCGAAATTTGCGGTTAAAATTTTTCAAGTTATTAAACACTTCAAAAAAGAAAGAAGGATTATACAGGGTTATTGGTAATTCAACGTATTCCCGTTAGGAGGTGATAGGGGTGACTATTTGCGATAATTTTAATCCACATATGCATTATGCAAAGGTGAGCCATTTTTGAGTTATCATGTTCTTTTAGCTTTTAAAAATTTATTTAAAAAAGTATCAATTTAAATCGTATTTTTTCTTTTGATTCATAAAAACGATTAAACACTAGTTACTTAAGAATATTAAAACAATAATTATCGGTCCAAATTTAAAAATGCCAGACGAGAAAACGATATTATTTCATTTTTTTGTGATTTTTTCCACTAAAATGCCTTGAAAAACAAATCGTTGTGAAACTAGACTTTCAGATTATTTAAAAAAAAATCAAATAAATTTTGGATGTTGCATTTTTGCATTTTGAAAAAAGCTAAAAAAAACATGATAACTCAAAAATGGTTCACTTCTGAATAATGCATATGAGTATTAAATTTATCGCAAATGGTCTCCCCTATCACGTCCAACGGGAATACGTGGAATTACCAATAACCCTGTATAAGTGTCTCTTTTTACTGTGACTTTTCCGTTCCATCGACATTCAAATCACGATGCTAAAGAAGTTTTCACTTCAAAAAACTCAAGACGGGAATAGAACCCGTGACTTCTACAAACAATCCGACGTGCGTTAGCAGTTGTGCCAAGAAAGTCGCCATCGATATTAATAATGATCTAATAATTAATACCAAATATTATCTGCGTATAGCTAGAATAAACATTTCAATTACCTATTTGAATAGAGAAACCGTACCGTAACCATACTTAATCGTTTCTATTAGCTAAAGGCAAACAAACATTCGATAATAGGGTATTAGATCGTGCTACTATAATTATATATTAAAATTCCTGGGAAAATAATGTATAATAACGAAATGATATACCAATTCGTTGTCATTATGCAATCAGAAATTACATTTATATCAATTACTCAGTCGTCACGAAAGAAATGCTAACATCGATTTAAACATCATCATTTGCCCAGAAGGTACAAAAATATATAATAAATACATATAGAAGTACAATCATACTATCTATTAACATTTCACCAACTATCATAATTTTATAATAAACACTAATAATACATAACGGTATTAGTTGCCGTCTCAGACGTGATCAAATATATAGAAGATATCAGATACCTGTCTGGATGGCTACTCCTAGTTTCTAAGCATATTCCAAGATAAGCAACTTAGGTTCCAGTTCCCCTACACAAACGGCAGCATGTAAGCGGTGCCCCTGGCATCGCAAACACCCATAGGCAACGGTAACTGCTTACTATCAAGTGGGCTGTCAGGCTGTCTGCTCTTCAAGAGCAATAAAAAAAACACAGAAAGTGGTGTAATTGTTGTTTACAATTAAAAATTTATGCGCAACTTTCAACTTATGTAAATAAAAAAAATTTCAATGTATAAAAATCTTACTCGTACAATGTAACGTGCATACTACTATTAAAAAAAAAAAACAAAACGCGAATATTGATCGCTTTTAGGAATCGATTGGCGTCTCATTCAATCCTTTGTCGCAAATCTTGATCAAAGTAAATGGGGCCGTGCCCCAATCACAAATGCGAAAAGGTTTGCGTCAGAGGAAGTATCGCGTTTACAAAACGAAGTACCGACTGTATTGTACTCGGGAAGAATCCTAGTTGAGGGCAATTGAAGCCGGGAATAAGCAGCTGATGTTCACTTGCTCACGATACCTGACACCGCGAGAATCGGTAGATAAGTATTGAGCTATGAAATTGATACGAGCATGTGAATTTTTGATAGGTGGATAAGAAAACTCTTGAAATTGATAAGTTTAAATATTGTTATTGTATTATAATGATTACACTGCACATCACTTTCTTCCGAACCCTCTACGCACTCTTAGGATTAAAAAAATTAAATAAATCCAATATTTAGTCCCATCTAGAAATAAGAATAACTTTTGTACTACTTCACCTATTTCTATTTCACCGTTTAACTTGTAAACAAACTTGACTTCATTTTAATTATTTCTGGACTTTTATTCGAATACGGAACGATAAAAATAATATAATGCACATTTTTAAACATAAATCGCTATAAACTCGAAAAACCACTTAAAAAGAGTTCCAACCCATTATATGAAGCCCACGCTCCTCTAAATTCAGACAAGAACGCTTTACGCAAAAAGTCGAAAATACTAAACGGTAATTCATCGCAGAACGTTGGGTTTGGATCATTAACGAACCGAGAATTTACGATCACGTGCAGGGATTAAGGGCGTCTGATTGCGGGTGGTGCGGAGTTTGCACCAGGTCCCATCAAGATGCAAGTAATTAAATTCTTAAACGAGTGTATAACAAGAATGCGTTTGGGATCGCCTGCGCAGAGCAAGGATGCTCCGTGCCAACCACGACACTTATTTTACGACGAATTTTCGCGGCGGGGGACACCGCGCCTAATGCCTTGGCGCTACGCGGTCTCGCGCGATTTATTAAACACTAGCAGCCCGTCCCAGCTTCGCACGGGTATTTAACAAAAAATTAAAAATTAAACCCTTCTATTTTTTTTCGGTCTCGGGGAAAAACCTCTCTTGACGGGTTATCCCGGCCCGGGGGGACCGAGGGATATAAGGGACTCCGGAAAAGATGTTCGACCCACTAAAAAACCCCGCTGTTCTCCTATCGTCTACGCCCGGGCCCACGGATATATGGCCTGCCGATCTCGTGGCCCGGGCCGGCGCCGGCCCACGCTTTGTCTTAAAGCGGGCCCCTTCTAAAGTGCTGGCGCCAGGGGGTCAGGGTTTCGTCCCCCCGGCGCTCTCTTGTAACAACTCTAGGAGTTGAGGGGGGCTGTGGAACAGCACGCGGCCTTCTCCCTCGCGGCAATAGTGCGGGCGGCGGATCCTCCCCCGAGGGGCCGCCCGCGGCCGTTTTCTACGGCGGCCGGAGATCGTTGCCCGCCCTCCGGCGCCGACGACGCGGCCTACGTTGGCGGGAGGGGAGTGCGGTGGCGGACTCCCGCTCCCGTTCCGCCGCCTCCCTTGCAGACACTACTGCCTCGCAAAAGAAGGCGACGGCCGTCCATCCAGGATCGCCCCCGACCATGGACAGAACCAGGGCCGGGAGTGACAGGTCCGCGGCCAATTCCGGACGGGACTCGCATTCCCGTCGCGTGCTAGTCAGGCGTGGGTACGACTACCAGACGACATTCCAGAAAAAGCAGAGTCGCCTGACGTCGTAGCCGGCCCAGCAAGACCAACCGACAGCGAGGATGCAATTCCCGCCCCGGGAACACTCTGTGCAGGTGCAGTCGAAATAGGCATGGTTTCGACTACCAAATCAGGTCCCAGGGTAGAACCCGGGACCATAATCAGTATTCGCAATCATCTCACCGGGGACCACGCCACGAACAGAGAGCTAAGTTGGAAAGGATGTAAGAGGTAGACGGAAAGAAAGGTAGGACTCTGTCGCCTCGAACGGAGAGGGGAGTGAAGCGACGGATGCTCGGGCACCTCGGGTACGCACACCCGTGCACTCCTCGGACAGAGGAGCGCCCCTGAGGGCAAACCCTTCTATTTGCGTCAGGTTACTAAAAAAATAAAATTATAAAGAAAGTTTGAATATTATTATTTCTATGAGCTTTTATTTTAATGATTTTTTTTTGTTATTACTTTTATTTATTTTTCGTTATTTTTTAATAAGTATTCTAATTTTTGTAAAAACCCCAGTGACGCACGCCTACATTGCATAAGGTGCTGCCTAGCTAGCCGAACAGGGTGAGCGGCTACCACGCAACATTTTTCTAATACTTACATTTTTAAACTCGTGATATCTTTCGAATGGAATATCCGAATTGAATAATTCAAAAAGTTATATAAAGGTATTGAAACACTTTTGAATATGAAGTAATTTATTTTAATAAGGATTAATACCAAGATCCAAATAAAGAGTATTTTCTAGGGGCGGCATTTCAATTAAATTTTTAAAATAAAAGAACACTTATTGTGGCATAACTATAATAGTTAGACATATGCTGTCGCGACACTTTTTGTAAATAATGATGTGTTCTGCAAAGTTGTAGTACATTATTTTATTCTATCATCAATAGTTTTCGCAACGCACGCGATTTAAATAATATTTTAGGTAATTTTTTTACACTTTGGGTTACATTATTGGAGTTTTAGTAAGGATCCCTAATTTTTTTGAAAATATAATATAGCCTATGTCACCCGGGGATAGTGTAGCTTCCCAACAATGAAATAATTTTTTAAATCAGGTCAGTAGTTTCGGAGCCTATTCAAAGCAAACAAACAAACAAACAAACAAACAAACAAACAATCAAATCTTTCCTCTTTATAATAGTAGTATAGATAAAATTCTTTTGTCAAGCACCCTGCTGCGAGACAATCGATAATACCTAGATTGAAACGATTTCTTGGCGATTAATTCACAAAACACCTTGTGATTCAACATGTTATGATAAATTGTAATCGTCATCGCTTATTTTCCAGTTGGTAAAATGAGATCACTCACACAAATCACATCACACGATCACATGCACTCACACCACACAAATAATAAGCCTCTTTCGATTTTGTTTTTATTATTGATGTTAGAGAGCAATTAAAAACCAAATATTTTAATCTATTTTCTTAAAGGTAAAATTTACAAGTCGAGGTAAAATTTATAAGACCTGTCATATTATATGGATCAGAATGCTTGGCCACAAAACGGAAAGATGAAAGATTATTGCATGCAGCAGAGATGCGAATGTTGAAATGGATGAATGGATGGGCGGAGTTATTATACAAAAATGGATACAATTAGAAATAAGTATATTAGGGGAAGTTTAAAAGTAGCGCCAGTGATTGAGAAGCTTAAAAGTTAAGGTTAGCCTGGTATAGCCATATAGTGCGAAGAGTACCGTCATGTAACAAGGAGGATGCTAGAAATGAGAGAGGATGGATTCAAGAGTAGTGGAAGATAAAAGAAAAGATTGTGTAAAAGATGAGATGGTTAAAAAAGGTGTTAATGTTCAGATGACGGCTAACAGAGGAGAGTGAAAGGACAGGAAGCTTTATGTGCCGATCCCACATAGTTTGGGATAAAGACAGGAAGAAGAAAGTTTTATCTATTTTCTTGTACTTTTTTATATAATAGAAGGAAATATCACGGAAGTCACCACATCGTAATGTATGCCAGACTGATAGAACGAAACATAAATAACATTTCCGTTATAATATTAATACATCTTCCGCAACTTCACCTTGTTAATACCAGATTCAAATATAGACGCTAGACGTCGCTACACTAAACTACAATCATTTTTAACTTCATTCACGTAATTGCCGATTCAGTGTAAGATCAGACTTAATCATCAATAGTTAGAGAAAACCCATTAAAAAGTATAAAATTTATGTCATATTAGTATTAGCAGAGGTTACGATCAAAATTATGCAAATGGCGTTACAATCTTTGTGTCAAAGAAGACTGACTGTAGTCATTGGCTGCAAAACGTCTGAAATACCTCGCCACGATTCAATATCCATTCGATGCACCAATCAGCATATTTAAGCGATTTTCAAACGCTGTTTTTTTATCTGTCCAATGTGTCATTTTGCTATTAATTTTATAGTATTTTTTCTTGCTTGGATTTTTTTTTGTTTGGCTTAAAGCTGATAGAACGAAACATAAATAAATAAAGTCAAATCGCGCAAGTGTAACTACAGAAAACGCCTAAAACTTTTCAGGTGATCTTGATTTGGATAGTCGAAAAAATATCATGATAAATATGGAAAGATAAAATAATAACTTCAAAAATTTAATCATAAATGACTAGTTCTCAAGTAATTTAAAAATGTTTTGGTGAAGAGTTTAATTATTCAATAAATTTGAGTTTAAATATAAATGAACATAGACTTAGGAAAATTTATAAAAAAATATCGATGATATATTTTATCGGAACCCTGGACCTCGAGGTGGATATCAATCACCGATAACGACTTGAACTTTCCTTGTCGAGCTGAATTTATTTCATCGTACGTGACAACAGGGAAAATCATATGTGGACAGGGGCAATTTACAGCAATTTTTTAAGCCAACGTTATGACCATTTTAGATGATTTTAATCCAGTTCTGTCCCTCTTGTTTAGTTATGGATTTAATTTGAGCTCAAACTAATTAAATCGTATTCGATTCGCGTATTTAACAACGAATAAACTTTATTCAGCTTCTTACCTAACTGTAAAAAATTCCCCGCTACCAAAAACTCCTTTGAAATACAATCGATATTTAAATTAAACACCTAAATAATAAGACTGTAACACGTAGAATTATATTTAATTTAAAATCATCGTGTATTTTAAATAATTGTAACTACGAAACGATTTTCATTATTACAAAATTGACAACAATTAAAAATATTACTCAAAAAATTTAAAAACTTGATACTTTTTGAAATCTCATCCTACCCTTCGGTTACAACAATAAGATAGGGGGCATCGATAGATCGATCGATGAGAGAGGGTAAAAGAGATCATTGTCGATTTGAATTGTATTCAATAATTCTGCAACTATAGAAAGATTACTTGAGATGACAGTCATGTTTATAAATAATATATTGAGTTACAGTATCAATTAATATAAAGAGTGAATGAGAGATAAGTTAAGGGCATCAATTCATTAAGACGCGCAGTAATTGTGCTCGGAGACTACACTCAACAGCGCACTTTGGAATACAGAATGATAGCTTTGGATGAATCTGCGTTTAACAGTTTTATTTTCAAAGACATTTCCCAGCACTAGTTAAAAACCTGTATTTTCACCGGCTTTTTCACAAAAAAAACAATAGTAGTTGTTAATAAATAGTAGCTTTTCATATACTACTTACACATATACATAGTTGATTAAAACACAACTTTTTGGATAAACTGGTTTTTACCAGTATGTAAAATACATGCTAAACATATTTCCGAAATTGCAAGAAAGCATTCAATTTAAAGGCAGTAAAGCGGTAATCAGCGAGCTTTACATTTATTTAATATTACTTTGTATTTCATATGCATATATTTTAGTAATAGTTGGTGAACAAGCTACGACAGCTATAACAATAAACTAAAACACCTTTTTGCACTTTGCTTTGGTTCACTTAAAAGTTATACGCTTTTTATGTTCAATACAAAACCGACTCACCGAACTCATAAATAAACAATGAAAATGTTTGCTAACATCTCCTTAGCTGAACCGAAAACGTTTACAAGAACAGATATGTTTTAAACAAATATTCATTGCGAACGCAAAATTGTCGTTGTTGACCTGCGAGAGGTGTCAAAAGTTGGGTCAACCAATTGACACGCAACGGCTTTGCCACGCGTGAGAATATTTGTAGAAATATCTGTTAGTTTATTCTACGCAATACCAGCAACGAATCATTTCGTTAACGGTTAACTTTAACACTTGAGAAAAATCACATACTAGCTAACGACGCGACAGGCTATCGACCTCTCTCCAATCAATTTACATAATCACCGCCATGACATCGGAAATATATAACAAAATTATAAACAAAATCAATAACGAATGCTTAGCCTCAAAGTGTAAATGATTTATGCCGATGGCAATATCACCAACACAAGTAATCACTGAATCGCTCGTAAACGAGACAAAATTGCATAAATATTTAAATAAGTTACGAAAACTATGAAATTAATAGTGCCTCAGAGGCGCAATATGTAGAACTACACATTTATGTAAATTACGTACAAATAATAATTAGATCTGAGCCGATTTGACCGACCGTTACTTTTAACGATACAAAAAAATAATAAAACGCTAAATGTGACTAAATATTTTAAGATCATAAACATTTCGTCAGACGTAGAAATGTCAACAGCAAATAAAATTAATATTGTTATTTACATAAACGACTAAATATTAACATTTTTAATAAGTATAACTCACCATCGTCGGGCGTAAGAGTAGGCCTTTTATATCTTTAAAAATAAAACACGGGGAGAAATAAGCTTTAACATAGAACACATTTTAATGTAGGCAAGACTTGGCAGGTGTTTGGGGTTGGTGTCGGATAAATTAAAATATTAATTTATAATCAACGGCTGGTAACACATAACACTTTAATCAAAATATTTTATGATGAAGAAGAGTTGAAAGGTCGAAAGTGTTTCCATAATTATCATTACTTACGAGTTTATTTACACTGATCGTGAGGTCCCAGGCAAGAATAACAGCATGGCTTCACCATCTCCTAAGCACTAGGCAATCGTAAATGACTACAGAGGACTATATTTTTCCTTTCAAGCCAGGGTTTTGAGTGCGATCTCCTTAGAATAACCAAAATTCATTCAAAAATCTATATCACCTATTAACTTGCAGTTTTTTGTTCAAAATGTATCACGGAAGGGTAAAAAGGTATGACTAACGAGTCAGACGAGCAGAAACTTAGACCTACAATAATACTCTGCAGAGAACGTCTGACTTGAAGTATTAAACTTCGATTTATTAATTGAGTTCAAACATTTAAACGACGAAAATTAATGTATCAACTTGAAAACGTAAATATTACAAAGAATTACATCTTGTTGTTACTTATAGTAAATCAAGAACTACTTGCGTGTTAATAATATCTCGCTAATTTTAAATACAGAGAAAACAAAACGCCAAACTCACTTTTATTGTTTTCACTGATATTCCATGTTCAAGATATTCACAAGGGATTTCTACAATAAATTTTAATCTATTAGATTTTATACTGAACAAATAATTATACTATATACATATTAAGCTGATATCGAATTGTTATCGAAGCAAATATTATAGCAATTTTCCCGTCTACAGTAAAATAAACATTAGAAACGATCTCCTGCCGGTCGTACGGGCAATAATAAGTCATAAAAAGAAACCTCGATTTCCGGCTTAACCACAGCACACAGACCATAGCCAATAATGTTGAATTTCCTTTACTTTATCGGTATACAATATAATACTTACGCTTCATGAGTATATGTATAAGCATTATTGATTCTGTGAATTAACAGCATGAAATGCTGATATTTTTCATATGAAAAATATCAGACGTAACCTATACTCAATATTTTATCCGTGGTCCTAGTGAACTTAGGTCCCTAAATACTCGTAATATACCAGGAGTTTCACCAATAATTTAAAAATTGTTAGACAATGTATAAGACGGAACCACATAAGATAAAACTTGTTTTTTTTTTATAATTATATATCTTGAGGTAGAAGTTTGTTTATTAATTTAAAAACGATGTAATATCCATGCTATTACAGTTCCTTATGCAGACGCCTCCGTGCTTGTGCTTAGCGAAGAGTTGTATAGACATAAAAAATTTATTAAAGCCATTTTATTAGCTTTGGAAACATAATTTAAACACACCGATCCCAGACACGGAACTTAAACGATCAAAGCGTCTGTACGATTTTTTAAAATTAATTCTTGCATAGTTCTCCCCCAGGAAAAGTTTGAGGAGCATGTACGCCTTGTAGAAGGTACTATTGCAATTTCAATAGGTGGTGTCTATCACATTATTTGAAAAATACAAATTTTTATCTTCTATATCATTAAAAAAGTTTAGTCTACAATGTGTGAAAGCTAACTATTCATAAAAATATCGTCAGTTGAAAATCAAATATTACTTTGAAGTTGCTAGTTACTATAAAATACGAGTATATAGTCCATCTACTTTAAATAACATTGATATTTATACACGGTAAGTAATCATTGCCAACTGTTGCATTTACACTAAGTCAAAATCATATAGATCATTGTGTTTCTAAATAAATAATAGAAATATTTGTGAAATAATTTAAATTAAATAAGTATTATAAAAATAATAAGACGCAGTACGCGTCTCAGTAACACCTGATAAGTTAAACGACTATGTACACAAGTAATTAGGTAACAGAATTCTAAAACTTGTAAATACAATCATTAGAGAAACATTCTGTAAATTATTCGAGGCAGCCAGTGAAAGAAACATCGATTGATTATAATGTTATCGACCAATTTACCTATTTTACAACGTCAAATATTTTCGTATATTAAAGTGATTTGTTACTTTAGCAATTAAGATGTCATCGAAGTGTTAAGATTTATATATGGCAATTAGAGGAACATAATCTGAACATGAATATTGATCAGCTCGAAGACATTTATAAACAGCTTACAATTAGACCCAGCCCGGGGATAACGGTACAAGCCGTCAACATACACACGGTCTTGTCAAACAACTAGATTATTTCTCATCAGGAATTGCTATAACATGATTAATAAGACAAAATAGACCTACATCATCGTGATGACTACATGACTTGATTACAATCAATTCATTTACGGATTCTTATTCAAATACTTTTACACGTTCAAATTCTGACAAGAATACTTCGCTATATCGTCTTGTACATTAGTATCAAATGTTTCATTACTGATAAGTCAAACGTGTACATTAATATTCACCTCTTTACTTAAAAATGAACCTTAATAAATTAAATATGCATATCATAAAAAAAATTACAAGTAGGTACACAGACACGCCGTAAATGGATATATGCTCACCACAAAGTATGCAAAAGATTGTACCAAGTGTAAAAAAGTAAATAAAAATACGAGTTCCAGTCATAGAAGCGCAAGTTTAAGTTAATAGCAGTCTGAAGTTAACAATTAAATGAAATTATTGACTATAGTATTATATTTTCAGATATGTTTTACCAATAAATTACGTTTAAGAGGAACGTAGTTTAAATTATTAATCTGTAATATTATAGAGTATACAAAAAGACCACGTACTAATGCTAGCGCACTCTTGATAAATATTTGTATAAACACAGAGCACACGGATATGTTTATAAACAATCAGTGGGAACGAACGGACCGAAGACGTTTGGACATTGTCCACAGCAGTAAAATAAATATAGCTAGCTATGTTCATTTGATTTAAAAAAATGTTATGAGTCGGAAAAATTAAAGTAGTCTAGATTTAGATTAAAGACCATAAAATATCAGTAGATTTGATATAGTCTGCTTAAAATATTCAATCCCGGTTGCGTTCCAAGGTTTCACTTCGAAGACACACATACGCTGTTCTGAATCGTCAGTCTCGAATTTTAGTGCACTTTTTTGGATTTGTAACCTTTTGTGACTTTTTTTTTTCTTTAACTAAGAGACACAGACAAGTCAGTGAATTAAACAGATGTGAATGAATTTGGTTTTTATAAAGGGGACAAATGGTGACCTTTCTCTGGTGTCTATAACTTAAAAAAAACATGCCCGCCTTTTATGACTTCTTAGGAGCTCACCTTTCTTTTCGTGCAAGAGTGGAGTACGAATAACTAACCCCTGCGGCCGAGGGCGCTCTGTCGTAAAATACGACCAAACAACCCCAGCTTGGTGGTAGGGCTCCGAGCCCATCTGAATGACAACCATCTTTTGTCTCTAAATATACTGCCATAAGTGACAAGGTTCCAGTTACCCTACACGAACGGCAGTGCGTTAGCGCTGCCCCTGGCGTCGTAAACATACGTAAGCGATGGTACTTGCTTACTAATAAGTGGGCCTCAGCCTGTCTGCTGTTCTACAGCAATTATAAATATATAAACAGGATAAAGCTACTCATGGGCCGAAACACTTGATGATATTGCGACGTTTATACATAGTATTTTCTACCAACTTTCTGCCACATTATCAAAACATAGATACGATCTAAGAATAGTATGCGAACGAGCCTAACTAACGTAATTTAGATTTTTTATCACTTGAGTTTTTGGAGTTTACTCCTTAAGAAACGATTTTCATATTTAGCTTGCGATATGAAAATTTTATGAAGAGTAAAATTATTGAGCGTTAACTAAAAGTGAGGCGTTACGTTCCTTTGCGCAACATACTTTGCGCACCTTTTTATATACGAGAGCAGCATTCCGTCCGCCATCTTAGAAATCTATTTTTAAACGGTTTATTTACATTAGGTAAGTTTACTCGATTTTAATATTTTAATTAATTAGTTTGTATGGGCATTTTTAAATTCTAAATTTCTTAGTTTTTGACTAAATTTCGGTTTTAAATTGTATTTTAAATATTAGATTTACTGTTGTATGAAGGGAATAATGAAAGTGGATGAAGCGAAACAAGTATGTAAGGATCGTAGCAAGTGGAAAGAAGTGGTCTCTGCCTACCCCTACGGGAAAGAGGCGTGATTATATGTATGTATGTATGTATGATTTACTGTTGGGAATAATTTTGGATTACATTTTGGAAATATTTAAAATTTTTGACTATGAGTCTAAATTTTGTTTATAGATTTGTATATTGTGTCACGGGTCGATTCCGGGCTCGAATCCTGATTTTTTTTTCAAACAATAATTTATAATTATTACTGTCAAATATTTGATATTAAAAATTTACTTAACTTCAAGTGAAAGGACATTCCAATTACAATATCTATGAGCTGATCTCCTCAAAATTCTTATACTCCGTCGTAAATTTTAAAATAATAATCATAACTATTCACATGATATATATTTTCTTTGAATATGTAATAAAAATTTTAAAGTCTCAGCTTTTATTGCACAAAACATCGAAAACTTCGTCTCCACTGGCAAATCGTACGCAATAACATTCAATTTTCAAGAAAACAACTATACAAATGTGAGCCTGCACTCTGTCCTCTGTGTTTCCTTCTTCCGGGCAATTTATATTACCATATAGACGCGCTGCTTTTCAATTCTTTTCCATTAAACTTGGTGCAGCGCAGTGCGTTTTGTGGACCGTGGTCGGAATACCGCGCCGTCCCGCTCGCTATTCTCCAAATACATTTATAAAATGCTCTTTACTCGACCACCTCCCCGGTCCCCTGCGACTGACATTCTATTGAGAATTTTAAAGTATATTTTCAAATAGGGGAACCTTTTCATATCGATGAAACTTTCATAGCATAATATAAAACTTACGTTTTATGCAAACAACTTTATGAGCAGAACTATATAATATTACCTAATCCTTATTCACAGTATTGCCCTCTTAATATAATGGATTCCTGTGTACGACTATATTGAAGGAAAAACAAAATATCTAACCATTTTAGGTTACTTTTACACTACAAGCTCCTAGGAAATATTACTTTCATGTTGTACTATTAAAAAATGCATATTGCCAAAAAAAAATGTTTGCCTATACGTGTGCTTTTCTTGTCTAATGTGAAGAATACATACTAGTATTTGCTATGTATTGAAATTATAAGCAAAATCGTGCGGAAAATTACATAACGCAATCAACAACCACAAGCACGTGTTTTCTAAGAGGGCCATAACGTGCGAATCAAACCCGAAATCTGGGAATTGCGATTTGACAGTAATGTTAATTGACCATAACTTACAAATAAGTGAACAAAACTTATACACCATTCAAAATTCAGAGAAACATATCAATGTTTTTGTTCAGGCACACCGATAAACAGCACCTGTGGAAGCAATGAATCGCTTATTCATCACAATAACTAAGCCATATTTCAAAGAAACGGCATTACTGAATACCGTTAAGTCAGGTGACAAACGAAAGGATTAACCGCGATCGAAACAATTTGTCACAATATTATTTCATAACCAAAACATAAAGCACAAAATGTAACAATAAATGTATTTGTGTGAATCTAAACAGACTTCGGCCCACAACAAAAAGGTCTCTATCAGTAGTCGGCCTCGAATTATCCGTCATGTTTCATAAAAAAAAAACTGTGTGTGTCAGCTCCGACGCACGACTGGAGTTTACTACTTAAGTACGATTGTCTAAACATACGCAAAAAGAGTTTATTTAACTGAAAAAAGATTAATACCATATAAAAGGATAAATTAACAAATTAATGAAAATAATATACATATATAAAAAAAAGTTTTAAAACAGTTTTAAGTTCAACCTAATTACAACTATGGCACCTAGTAATAAAGTCGCAAATCTCCAAAACATTATCTAATACTTACGATCATTCGTCATATAAAATGAGCAAAGCAATAAATTACTCTTGTCACTTACAAATGAAAAGACATATGTTAAACAACATTTAATGTGATATCAACCTTAAGTTGTAACAAATAAAGCAATTTTTGCCTTGAGAGATACATCGTTTTGTTTTGTTTAGTGTGTTCCGGTGCACGCGCACTTAAAACGTAACGAGGTCATTCATTAGTAAATTTTACTCTCACATTTTTCTCATACCGGGCGCCTTACATATGAAAATCGATTCTTAAGGAGTAAACTCCAAAAATTAAAGCTATTTTAACACTGAAAACACAATATACACAATTGAGCCTGATTTGAACCAATATATTTATCAAACGTTAAGAGAAGAGATAAAGTAAGATTGGACAAAATAAAAGCAAAAACAAAATTCAAGAATGTCAATACAATTTATAAACAACTCAAATGGAGATGGACCGGACACATGATAAGAGACAAAAAAGAGAAATGGACTAAACTTGTAACGGAATGGTACCCCAGAGACAGCAAAAGAAATCGAGGTAGACAGAGTAAAAGATGGGAGGACGACATTAAAAAAGTAGCTGGCCCAGCATGGAGCCAAATTGCAAAGAACAGAGAAAGATGGAAGTCTTTGGAGGAGGCCTTTGTCGAAGGACAAGCTGTAGTGGAGAAACCGGATGCCGACAACTAAACACTTATAATAAATATAATAAAAAATAGATGTAAATGTAATTCTACAGTAATAAAGGCTTATTTATTATCATTTATTTATTATTTATTTATCAAACGTAGATGGGATCGAAGATATAAGAAAAAAACTTGTCAGTCACTAAAATTTTGGGATATTAAAAAATCCAAATGTTTGGGTAATTTTGAATAAAAAACAAAGGAAACTGTAGCAAAGATTTGGTTTTTGGATTCGATCATGAAAAAAAAATCGAATCCATGGTTTTAAAGGAATCTTTCAAAAACTATCTCTTTCTAGATTTCAACGGACAAATTCTTCATAAGATATAAAAATGTTAAAAAGTAACCCGTGACTTTGCCCCCAAAATCAACATATTTAGCTTTTTAACGACAATATAAAGTAAAAAATAATACATGTAATTACATTTAATCACTCACGCAGGCGCACATGTAACAAGCAAAATCAATTTATGTTCAGAATAATTTATTGCCTTAAAAATTATCTTATACAATACAAATTAATTTATCAGCCGAATTTGAAGCTTATTTCGTGTTTCTCGCGGAGTTAAGTAAAGGATACATCATACAGATAAAAATGTGATAAAGTGTTATCAGCCAAGTAATTTATATTGTGTGGAATTTGGCGAGGAAGGGCCGGTCGTGGGGCTTGGGGACCGCCACCGAGCACGATCTCCGAGGTCACGATCGAACACCATGATCGAAATACGTGTACCATTACAACGTATTACCATAAAGGAGTTACCGTATGACGACTCTTTTAACTCGCGTGGAATATGAATACGTTTTGTGTATTACACGAAATCGCATACATTGTCATATAACAAGAATAACATGTGCTCCAAGTAATAACGATGCATTGTTCTCCGCATTGTCATCGAATATTAGCCACGGTTTTTTTTTAGTTAATGTAGCGATTTCGATTATACGAAATCTTGTGCAGTCATAACGCACGACTTCGACTACGTTTTTACGTTATCGATGTTTATATTTACATTTCTATTTACAAAAATATGTAACTAAATTAATAAAATGTCTTTTGAGATCATAAATTTTACCTCGCGAAAATCATAGCTGTAAATTTATTAAACTGTCATAACTTCATTAAGTGAAACACGAGATATGTAATAATTGAGTCAATGTCTGAATCTGGAGTTAAAACCGTATCTTGTTGAACATTTAACAAGATATGGTTTTAACTCCAGATAATTGCTTAGTAAGGTCAAAACATCTCCGTGTATGAATTTATTGATTTTATATAGGTGTCATATAAAAATGATGTTGAAAATTGGTGAATCCATACTAATATTACAAATGTGTAAGTAACTCTGTTTGTCTGTTACGTTTTTACGCCTAAACCGCTGAACCAATTTTGTTGAATTTCGATATAGAGATAGATTGGACCTTGGAGGACATAAGATATTTTTTTTTTATTTATATGGCAGAATAACGTTTGCCGGCTCAGCTAACATACTATAAAACGGCAACCGTACGTAGAACGTACGATTACAGCCAATGTCGGCGCTACGCATCATTTCCACGCCGTCCGGACAGATTACTCCTGTACAAAATGACATGGGTGTCGAGCCTGACCGTAAGTAATTACGAATTAGGCTTCGGTGAACACAAGCGTTAATGAGTCTCATTCTTTGATACTTGACATTTAAAATCCACCTATTAGTTTACGTGATTATCTTTAATGCTATTCTAGTGTGAAAATATTGTAAGGATGTCACAACTAACTAAAATTTATGTTTGGTTTTTAAATCGTATATCTATTTCTAGTTTAGTAAACGATGTTTATGCTGTGATCAAATCATCTTTACTCAACGTAAAAATTCTATTGATACTGTCCTATTATGTACTGTAATATTTTTAACTTTGTTATTTGACAGCAGTAAATAAAGCAAATGTATTTGGAAGCTTCAACGTTATTTATGTGAATTCAGACAAAAAATATTTGATTCCTGTTTACCATAAATTAATCGTCAATCTCTTTGATATATTGTTAAGAAACTAAAAAGAACTATAAACCAATAAACACTTGCTTGCCGTTGCGTATAACCAATGCGATGGACTCCTGCGGCGCTCGAATAATTTCGAAAGAGGTTTGACGTTTAATTTTCAGTTTTATAATAAAGGACATTATTGTGTTAGATAAAAGATGGGTTGTAATAGTGTCATGTCATTCACATAAGTAATACACTGCGTCGCGGGAAGCCGTATCAGGATCCAACGCAGCATCAAAAGTCCCATACGCTCGTATTTCAAACAAAACCCTAAACTGTGATTATAACTGTTTATGAAAACATGCATTTAAATCAATACACCTTGGGATGAAAAAAGAAACGTGGCATATTATTTAGCTAAATGACGAGGATGTAGTAATATTGCCTCTATCACATTATGTGGTAGAAGCACATTGTTTCATCTCCATCCCCTCTATTTTAGTAGCAGTCATTTCAACTTTAACACCTCCTTGTCTATATCCAGAGGGATACAACATATTGTGTTAAGAGTAACATAGATATAAAGATAGATTGTCGATATACTGAAATAAGCCACAGAGCGCCATCTAACTCCAACGAAAGCTCGTTTTATGGGTACTACACAACATATACACTACCTACTTACATTATATTTTTCTTTGAAAAATCAATAAAGAAATTGTAAATTTATTGTACATAAATACCCAAACTAGGGACAGGAATGGAACTAGGTTCCAGGCATTCTGACGTGCGAAAACCATTGCGATTAAGAAATGTCTTAAATAATTAAGGCTATAAGTATTTATGATAACACTGCGTTTGAGCACAATACAGTTCCTTTGAACCGTAAATCGGTCACACAGAAAAAAAAAACAAAATAAATAAACTTTAAGTAGATACCGAGTCGACGGCGCTCAAAAATATTTATTCAAATAAGTCGCCATCAACCCAACCGTAAAAACACGCGGAGGGTTGAGGGCTAGCAGTTTTATTAATATTAAACGAACGCTTCAGTTGACACAAATTGGCGATAACCGAAGCGAGCACGACATAAAATGTTTGTATTCATTTCTGGTTTTCTTTTCACGTTTCTCAAATGAGATTGTTATACAGTTTGTGGAAGCCAAAAATGGACGATCCGTATCAAAACATATGCCGTTTAAACACAAAATAGCATGCATTCTTTAATAAAAATGTATATTTCTAACAAGCTTGAATTCAAAATAATTAGAAAAGTATTGACACAAAAAAGTGCTCATTTTTTTTTACCCTTTAAGAATTATCAACCAAGCTTTGTAGTATTACTTAGTTTGGCAAGCAAGTATAACTAAGCAAATTTTAAAATTTTAAGTAAGATGTTTTAAATATACATATATACTTTATATTATATTTTATACCAGTAAGGCATTTTGAAATATCAAAACAAAATGTTGTCCTACAAAACTAGAAATACTGATTCGACATGAAAGCTGATAACCAAACTTCTTTCTAATAAAGGATTATGAAAATATTTTGCGTGTATTTTGCGTATTTACATTACAACAATACTTATAATCGTTGCCATCTCCGACATATGTACATATATAAGTATGCTAGATATAATAGTATCGTTCTAGTTACGTAATGGAACAACTAAAAACTAAGGGTACCGTCCTTCAAAGTTTAGGAGCCGTTTCACTAGATTTATTGCTTAGATATGCAAAGCGACCATCAAACCGAGCATTTCTCACCCAATTTAGAAAAGAGTTCAGGGACGTCGAAGTTCACGAACACGTTCGTGGTCGCTATATATTATACAACATTGAATTAAAAGAGTTTTGCATTAGCCCTCTTTTACACTGTTTGGAGCCTAACTTCCTAACACATCTAACTGTATTAACTATTCCTCTGGAAAACGGACAATCAAAAATTTTCAGAGTTGAGGGTAAGATTCTGCTGTAAGTATAATATATTTATTTATTTATTTATTGTTAGAACTGTGTACATTATAATGTTGGTAAGTACATTTTGTATCAACAGTTTGCCTTTTTAAGGCGTACAATATTTATAAATTACAGTTACAAGTTTTCACAGAAAATTGAGTGGCAGTTATCAGCTAACTTCATCGTATCGCATCGTAAAAATTATACCCTTATAATTTTTTTCCAAACACGCTATAAGAAGGATAACCTTCAAAAAAGATCTAAGGCTCTCTCAACCATATTTGAACCTACGTGTAACTTAAAAAATTTTAATTAGTCAATACTTTAAGAGCAATACTAGGATACGCTCTCGGCTTACCATTAAGCCTGCTTTGATACTTTGTAAGATAGGTATATAAATTTATTTTAAGAGCTCTATGAGACATCGTTTAGAAGAACATCTAAGTGAACTCTGAGTGCAATTTTAGCAAAGACAAAGTTTCAATGGAACAAAGCGCGTGGCCAATTAAACGAGACAAGACACGAACTCCGTGTACATTTTATACACCTGACAGTTGACACTTTATTTCATGACTGCAATAACTTTCAATTATATTTCTACGCTAAAGTGACGTTTCTAGTATTCTTCAGTATGGTGCGGGGGAATGCTCTCATCCCACGTGTACATTGCGCATTGTTCACCTTAATTGCACTGTTTGAAAATTTAGCTTTAAACTTTACAGTAATTTTAGATGATCTCATATAGCGCCTAATTCATTCATAAACTTGAAATAATGATATATTTTCATGTTTGTCAGCGTTTTAATCAAAATTGTCTCAGGTCAATTAATAATGAAAAATATGCATTGCATTGACAGTTAATAATATACTATGCGTTTACGATCATTTTCTAAGTTCTACATTTCAAATAATTTGTTTAAATATTTTGGCATTCACAGTATAACATATCAAGTAATATATGTAAGTGAGCTAATAATATTATAATCTTCGCCTACGCGGTGTATTTTATATTGTATTAACCGTAAGGCGCAAGAAACATGTACCTATTGTCCACGTGATATAAATCGCAAACATTATTGTCAAAAAACTGCACTTTTTCACCTTAGGCGAGCGTGCGCGGGCGTCGCTGGCCCGCAAGATCCCGCAGCGCGGACTCGATCGGCCACACCGTACTTAATTTATTACGAACAATCACATTAGCATATCACTAATGTAATACGCTCGTATCTGCGTATATATGCGCCTTAAACGGTTTTTCGATTCCTTTGTTATACAAAATTTATGAATACCGTATACGTATCACGCCACAAATCTGAAAACATTGGTGTCCAATTGTTAGCTTACAAGTTATTTACATTCAAAGAGCCATAAAGAAATTACGTTATTTTTTGGCGAAATCACATTACCGAATAAATACATAAAAGTAAAGAGATTATTATTATTTTGATTGTAGTAAATTAAAACATAATAAACTCTTTATGTCGGAATTATTTATGTTATGTTCGAATTATTTGCAAGTTTTAATTCGAATTGACACTGGTATAATATTATTAATATTCTTGTAAAACATTAATATGATCTCGAGAATCATTTAATGATCAAGCAAATAGTCTTTAGTAGAAACCATCAATGGATTCATTGACCTACTCTATATAAACAGCTAACCTTGTTACATATTTTGTTTGCACCTTGCACGCCACGTCTATATCAAAATCCTATGCTAGGTACGATCACAATATGTTTTACAAAGCATAACTGAAACCCCTTTTTGGTTTTATAATGATGAGTTATTATTAATAACAGGGACCCATCATATTAAAGTAATATTCAAATCGAGCCACAACAAAAGAATCCCAACTCGTAGCTCAGGTTTCAAAGAATGCGTAGTATGAGTAACACAATACACGCGCTCAAAGGGTTGAATCCCGGTGTCTCCGTGCACATCACAAACATCGTAAACGTACGTATTTTTATGTTATTATAATACAGTGATATACATAGTTTGCCAAGCTAGGCTAATTATGTTTGTTTATCAACGGTGTGATCCCTTTTAGAAATAGGGCTACTCTAACTGGTAATGGATTACTCCTTTTAATAATTCACAGACATCAAAAATCCTTCGATTTTCATTGTGGTGGCCCGGGTGACAGTTGGTCACTTAAGTCCACTCTATCCATTTCATTGAGATCAAGCAAGGCAACGTTACAAAAAGGCACAGACTCAAATAAAGGCGTAGAAGTATACTCAACAAAAGACTTTGTGGACGGAAAAGAAGTTGAATAATAACACAACAAAGTAATTGGTAACTGGGGAGAATCCATAGATATAAACAGCGTCCATGGCGTAATGTCTTCCACACGTAGAAACGACTTCGTGGGTTCATTTTCCGTCCCGAGTCTGGGTGATTATGTGCAATATGTATTTATCTACAAGAGAAAAATATGCTGCTTACTTTGAAACTGAAATAACTTTTACTTCTTACAGACGTACAATTTATTTTATTTATTACTCTTAGTCAAACCTGGCGGTCTAAAGGGAGTCAATTGCAAAATTCTCCCTATGATTCATACTTCATATTTTGTAGGGAACGTCCAGATAGTTCCATTGAAGGGAATTGAAAAAGAACAGCTTTACAAGGTATCTTATCTTATCTTATTTTGGGGCCGAGAAATATCTCGGACACTTCGACCCAATGGGATCTTTTGTGTTCCCCTAGATAGCAATCACTCCTCTCCAATCTCCTTGAAGATCTGCTTCATGAGCCTAACAATGAGGTATGGAGATAGGAGCCTGTAGTCTTCCGGTGTTGGATATCCTACCCCCAAAAGATTCATTTGCCTCCTGGCCAATGCATCACATGTACACAGTAGGTGTTCCATGCGTTCTGTATGTTCCCCACACAACCTGCACATGGGTGTCGCGGTTAGACCCATCTTCATGAGCATGTTGTTGGTTCCAAAGTGCCCAGTAAAGGCTCCAAGCAAGTAGCGTATTTGCCCCCTGCTCATGTTCCAGATGGATCCTCGTGCTTTGTACGTGGATCCCAAAAAATGTTTGGAGTGTTCCAGACCGATTCTAGTCAGCCAGTGTTGTTGTTGACTGCGGTCTGCAAAATCCCTGAATGTGGCTTTCACGAGGCTAGTCGGAATGCCTACACATGGTTCCGGACCCATAAAATCATTAGTTGAGCCCTCTCTTGCCAGTTCATCTGCCATTTCATTGCCATGTACTCCCTCGTGTCCGTTTACAAGGTAACTCGGCGTGTATTGGCAGATTTATTAATCATTATAATATTTAACTAAAAATTATAAAAATATTCTCCAATTTGCAAGTTTTTTCTTGGTACTGCAATATTTTAAATAACCGATTATCCTTTCAGAATATTTATATGCCGTACGAGTTTGACGAGTTACTGTGGCCATTTTGAAGCTAAAAGTTGTTAAGATAATTGTTTAAAAATATTGGGTTTCCCTTGGACTTAAATATTGCCAATGGAAAAAATATTGAGACAGGACTAAACGCATCGCTTTAGAATTTTAACATAAAAGAGGATTATATATGAAAGATTTCTTTTATAAATAATTAATATAATGATTCAGGAATTATTATGTTAAGTGATAGCTAAGTGGTGTCTATCACACTAAGCCATGATACCTGCATACCGTGATCATCGGTATATGTAATCCGTTAATACGCTTTTAACAATCTGGGGCAAGGATTCCCAACCTGTGGGACACGGAGTAGTGGGGTCGCATTGGACAGACGTTAAAACTAAGTAATAACGGAAATACGGATATGTTAAAACAGTTAATATTATGATGCATATTATAAATTAAAATAAGTTTTTTACGGAAGGAAACCACTAAATAAAGTATTTTCACAAATCTTAAACTAAAGTTAATTATAGATTTAATTTTCTTCTGTATTAGATACCTTATCATCATCGAAGTCACATCGAATGCAATGGTGCCTTATTTTTCTGTTGTAAACTAGCAGAAAGAGAAATCTTTTAGTCGCCTTTTACGACTCCCTAGGCTTTCCTAGTGATCACATTCTAATTTCTCGCTTTCTAAATAAAGTTGAAAGTACGTGGGATAAATACGTTTAACTTTAAAAGCTTATTACGGAGGTTAGTGATGATAAAATATTCGTTCTCACAATTTAATCCATGAACAGCCATTAATGCTTTGCATACAATCGAAAGCATTATATTTTTTACGTATGAAATTTTACACAATAAGAATTCGCCTATTGTGTGTTACCCAAAAGTTGGGAGTCGTGATACAGGCAATGAATAACATAGCATTAAAATAGAATAACACGACCCATTGCGGGAGAAGTAAAGCGTGATTGACACGTGATCCTTACAGCCACTGCATTGTGAACGACTGGTACGATTCAATAATTTTTTTACAAGTATTTTTATTACCCCATTCCAGAACTGAGATTAATCCGCAGCAAAGCGGAAAATATTAATAAAGTGTTTAATATAACAATGGCATCAATTCGTTTTATAAACTGCTGATTTTTTAAAGGGAATTTTAGTTTTAGAAAAAACATATACAAAATGTATAAGTAAGCCTGAAAGGTGACTACGTCAAAAAATAAAATAACATTTAATAAAAGATAATTGCGTCATACTCATTATCACTTTTTATTGAACACCCCTAGTAGTTACGTATAAGTATGGGAACTATATAAATGTATTAATTACTATAGCACACAAATGTAATGAAAATACGAGTTGGTAACAAGAAAGATGGCACGTAAAACATGGCAAAATTTGTGTAAAAACATGATAAACTGAACTAAATACACAAAAGGGAGTCCCGAGTTAATTATTTCCTTGGTTGGTCGGCTTGAATTATCGTACACGAGTCGCAATAAAACTCGAACAGGCGGAGGTTTTATCAGGAATAAGGGAACATGTTGCCATATTTCATTAGGCCAACGGTTTGTCTGTGTACGAGCGTAAAAATGTTATATTAATCTCCCGAGTTACGAGTTTGTGTTATTGTGTCCCGTGTTGCAATGATATTTATTATGCTGTGGAAGGAGTAGGCGCGACAGACCTTTCCTGACTCGTGTGTTTGCGCAATTTGTCCCCATGTCGCAGATATGCATTCGCAAACAAGCAAACAACTACAATGTTGCAGAGTGGCACTTTGTCAAACGCTTAAATCACACTTTTCCTTAAACAAACCAAAAAAAATGAAAAAAATTATTATCATATTACAATAATTAAGAAATTTGACAGAATTAAATAATTATATATAACAGTTATATATAATTATTAAATATAATATAACTAATATTTATTAATAATTACACTTAAGGTAGCTGGCAGCTCAGTGGCTTTTTCTCACCTAATGTCCGTATTATGTGTATATAATATTTTTATCAATTAAATTTTCAACTTGCAACATCGTATAGATACTCACACATTTTTACACAATAAACTGTATAATGTTTATATTTAGTACTAGCTGTGCCCGCGACACCGTCCGCGTGGAATAGTGACTTTGGGTAGAAATTTTTGTATATATCTTATGGTTTATTTTGTATTACAAACTGTATAAACTCTAAAATATAAATGAAATATGCAAACAGTCAGTATTATCGAATGCAACTGTTACGCCATGTGCCTCCGAAATACGTACGTTCGAACCTACAAAGTCCAGCCTAAGCTGAACCCTATTTCATATGATTGATGATATAAATCTGAGGTCAACTTAAATTGGAATATAAAATTTCCGAAACTTATCATTTTTAACAAAAACTATTTTATTTTTTTTCTAAAATAAAAATAGCCTAAGTTATTCCTTGATACATCAGCTATCTGCCAGTGAAAGTCCCGTCAAAATCAGTGCAGACATTTCAGAGATTAGCCGGAACAAACAGACAGACAGACAAAAATAGTAAAAAATGTTGTTTTGGTAAATGTACCGTGTATACGTCCGAATGCACTTAGTAAAAAGCGGTTATTTTAATATTACAAACAGAGCCTCCAATTTTATTTATTTGTATAGATCAAGTCAGATGCACTATATAACCTATTTTGTTTTTGATTTGAGTTTAAAATCAAAACTAATTAAATAGAATGGAAAGAAGGTACAGATTGAATGAATGATGGATGAAATGGCGACAGGTCTCAGGAACTATTTGTGACCCAACAGTACCACTTAAACTCAAAGATAAAATTTGTAAATCGGGATGCTGGGCCACAAAGGGTTAGGGAAACCATGTAATGCGCAGAGAATAATGCCATATAACAAGGAAAATTATAGAAATAGGAGTGGATGGATACAGTAGTAGAAGTAGACCAAAAAAAAGATGAATGGATTGCGTAAAAGATGATATGGCAAAAAAGTGTGTGAATGTTGGAATGACGGCTAACAGAGAAGAGTGGAAGGAGGAAACATGTTGTGCCGACCCCATGTAATGTGGGATAAGGGCAGGACGAAGAAAGAAGAAGAAGGAAAGTAGGTTAAACACTGTAGTAATATTTATAAAAGTAGAAAAAGAAACTTATAAAAGCAAGTGATATTTAATTGACCACGACAAAATAACTCCGTATGTATACCGAGCCCGCCGTACATCACTACGAAGAATTTAATCACGCCAGTGTACATAGTAGCCGGTATTCCGATTATATCTAGGGACCCTCAGAGCAGTACACGAGCTGAACAAATTGAGAACGTGGTATGTTCGTATACTACCAATGTTACAATTGAAATTTCCAAGATACCGATGCACATTTTTATAATAAAAGCACGTATATCACGGCGGGGGTTCTTTGCGAATTACGGATACGCAACACCAAATGTCATTATATTTTTAGAAAAAATCCAATATCTGTAAAATATTACCAAATGTATGACTAACCGTTTAAAAATGTATGCTTCAAATGCATTATGCTGCAAATACATTTTCGAATTCCTAAAATATTTAGTATTGATTCATACTTTTTCTTCCAAGCGTTAGTACCCGGTTCCGTTTCAAGCAAACTCCGACGAAGTCAAATGTCTGGTGCGGAGTCTTTAACATTTATGCGCATTCTACTATGATATTTTTTTCTTAAAACAAAGATGAAAAAAAATATTAAAATAATTTTTGCAGAGACATTTGTTGTCTGACTAACCTTGAAAATCTGAAAGATTTGTGCCGAATGCACAAGTAATTAAAAAAGCAAATTTATAAACTTTTATAACATATAATAATCTTTTTTTTATTGGCATAAGCGTACAATTAAGGGCACACATGAGAGATGAAAAAAAATCTTTAAATTGGCCAACGTAATTTGTTTAAATATTTATATATTAAACTTTTTTAACAGTAATATTTACAATCGTGAATGCATAGTTTTACAAAACTATCAATATGCCTCCATTAATCTACGGTCACACTTGCTTTTCCGGCACCTACATAATAAATCAGAAAACTTTTAAAAAGACATGTCGCGAAGGCTCTTCAATAAGATACAATTAGCAGCTGCTTGTGGTACTCCATATATTAACTACCGCCTTGACATGGCCGCAACACGATGGCGATCAGAGCCCAGATGTTATATGTATTGTTTGCATATAACAAAGTGAAGCCATGGGACTACGACAGTTTATAATTGTGCCACGACAATGCGTAATCTAACCGGTCCAATTTGGCAGCACGTCGTGTATCCCTGGCTCTAGAACAAAGAACGCATGGAGACATATTACTTTTAAAATAATAGTAAGTTTTTACACTAGCGCAAAGGATAAGAATAATCACGAAATAAATCAATAAACTAGCTTGGTAACTAGTAGATTACAGGCTTTGACGCAAAGTTTGCCTTTGGACTTAATAAAATCACTGAAACGTCACTCATTTAAAAATCTAATTCAGTAAATATATTTATAAATATATTTTTTTTTCTTATGCTGAATATACCTAGTCAGGTCATAAATTCGGCCACATGTTTAATGTAAAATAATTGTAACAAGTTTATTAATTATGTAACCATTCATATACCAAAATGAACTTAACAAAACATAGATTCTTATGACATTAAAGTTTATTCAAAATGACCTCCGTGATTTTGAATACAAGCCTTCAATCTGCGCGGCCAGTTGTCTATCGCAGCACGAACGAGGTCCATGTCAATATCGGCGGCTGCCTTAATCAAGGATGTCTTGAGTGACTCCAAATTGGGATGAGGCTTTGAGCACGCCTTTTCCTCCAAGTGTTGCCATATCTTGTAATCTAACGGATTCAAATCTGGACTGGAGGAGGGCCAGTCTTCGTGCCGGATGAAGTCGATTTCACGCGCCGCCAGCCAGTCTTGTGTGCTCTTCGCTCTATGAGCTGGCGCCGAATCTTGTTGGAATACCCAGTGCCTGTTATTGAACATGGTATGAGAAACAGGTTCCACAAGGTTCGTCAGGACTGTATTTTGATACACAAGAGCATTCGTTTTTACACCTTTCTCACAAAAATGTACCTCTGTTAAGCCCCAATAAGAAACTCCCAACCATACCATGAGCGAGGATGGAAAATTACCTCGTTGGACACGCGGAATACGGTTGCTCGCTTCTTCACTACTGTGTGCGTACACCTTATCATTTTGTTTGTTGTAGCTCTCTTCTACGGTAAACATTTTTTCATCCGAAAAAAGAATTTCCCGATATTTTTTTCCCGCGTACCGCTTCAACAAAGCGCGGCATCTCTTCAGTCTCAGGTCCATTAGACGAGCATTCAAACGATGTCCTGTTTTTCTTCGATATGCCCGAAGCCCTAAGTCTTCATTTAACACCCTTTTCACCGTGGTTCTGCTTAACCCCATCTGAAGGGCCAACAGTTTCTGCTTACGTTTGGGATTTCTTTGAATTCGTGCCTTCACAGCTTTTATCACTGCTGGAGTCTTAACAGACCGAGGGCGACCACTTCTTGACCTGTCATCTACACTAGAGTCTTCATTGTATCGTTTGATGGTACGATAAACGAATCTTTTGGTTATATTCAAATTTTTCAGTATGTTAAAAATTTGAATTGGCGCGTAACTGTAACGATGCAACGCAATAACTGCAACACGGTCTTCTTTAAGCGTCCACTCCATATTTAAAAATGAGTAAAATTCTAAAAGTTATACATTTTTATTTTCATGAACAATTCGAAATTCGAATTCAATAAACTTTTTTGTGGCCAGCATTCTAAAAGAAAAGTTTTTACTGTGTGACAATACTTATGACCTGACTAGGTATTTATTTGCACGCGAAAAAGCAATGCCAATAAATATGTCATGGACGATGCAAATTATACTAGTTTCGCATTAAGATAGGATACACATCAGTGGACCTCGGATTCTTTAGTGACTGGACTAGATATACTGCAACAGGAATTAAACACTTGTATGACAATATATGTCTAAAATATTATATTAATTTTATTCATACAATCCACTCTATTTCACTGTGTTCTACTCCCCATGAGCCCTTAATCGCCAGGTGCCGAGCCCGTGGCGAACAAATGAGCCCATGTTGCCTTTCGCGCGCCAAATTGCCCGTGTCTCGATCTAACGCACTACTAAGGGTTCCGCTAAAGTGTAAAATCTGAGAGATTTACAATATAAGATTAAACCCATCGGTTGTTAACATGCAGAGAACTAACATATCAAATACTTCGACGTGCGCATTAAGTTTCATTTAGGGCATATTATAACAAATACGAATACGCAAATGCAAGTCATATTAAACAAAAAATATAAAATAGTAACTAGGTATAATTTTTTACTATTGTTTACTGAAACGATTGACAATATATGTCACAAAAACAAAGTTTTTAAATCTTGATTGTGATGTAATAAATTATTACTTACCAACATGCCCTCGAAAACTAGATAAGACGGGGTAATACTTTATAATACAAACGGTCAACTTACACTTCCGTATCACCCGCATCAATAATACACGTTATTACCTACCTTAAGAAAATATAATTTTTTGCAGTCCGTCTGTCTAGAGACCGTTAACCGCAAATGTTGACATACCTGAAACAAAATAACATTCATTACATTCACATTAAGACAAATGACACACACAGTACGATTGAAAAACTATTTAAAGCTAACTACGTCACTACGTAATTTCCGACGTCAATTATTCCAGTCCCTAACCATTAGTCGGACAGGACGTTAATTAGAAAATGATGTGGGAAATTATTAATAGGTCTACCATGTATACGATTAGATAACAAACTAGTCCATTAGTTGGCCAGGATAAGACGTCGCTGAAAAGGTCAACTCGCATTTTATTCTTTGACATCATTATTTTAAAGATTAAATTGGGTTTAAGTTAATTTAAAAGGACTCCCAAAGTAACATAGTTGAGATAAAGCGGTAGTACCGTACACAATACGGCGCGCGTCCGTCTGGGGCGGTGACACGCGTGGTTGAGGAATGATCAGCCGTGTGGAAATGACGACTTAATGGATTATACGTGTCCAAAGACACAGAGATAAGTGTCGCGCCGACCGCTATCAGACCCGTCGCCGAAGATTAGGCACCAAAATTACAAAAATTAATAATATGATGGAAATCAACGAAGGAATGATTTCTACATTTATTTTAACCGCGATCTCAGGTGATAAATTAGTATACATTTATACCGGGCAGAGGTTTTTTTTTATGAATGTCCAACATTATTCCTAAAAGGTTTTCATCGTGTACATAAACTAAGCAAGTTTTGAAATAATCAATTACTTGTATATGTCGTTAAACGAGAATTATTAAGTAGACGAGAAATGACTCAAAGGTATATTTACAAAACTAATTAACTATGTTTGAAAACTGGCAACATACGCAACAGATTGTAATCAGCAACTCCATTTAATGAAGCTTGACATATTTTCATTGAGAAGCTAATATAATAAATTTAATATAAGTATCGTAGTTTATTACACTCCATGCTTAAATGAAACCCGTATGAAAAGCTTGTAAGAAATTAAATATAGAGGTGAGTAATAGTAGCATGGAACAGCCCTCGGTGATATTTATAATGCCACAACAATCAGCAATTTAATGGCAATCTGTTTATTATAAAGGCAGGACAAGAACCGCCTTGCCACTTGCGACAAAAAGTCTTCCAAGAGATCTCCCGCTGATCTTTTGTATATCATTTCTATGGGCAATCTGGACAAACGGCCGTGGGACCCGCGAGGAAATATTGAGTTAGCGGCGTAGTAGGATGGATACTTCAACCGTTAGATAATTATTAGCGCTATTTACAAAAATAATAGAGTTAAGAGCGCTATGTTCTCGAAGTCATTGCAATTTTTCACTTTACGCGTGTCAATGTTGATGCCATATTGAAACATAGTACATAAAAGCGATCTATGATAATGAAATTATATTATTATTGTATAAAATTCATAATAAAACATTAAACACACTATTGTGAATGCACAGAATGATCTTTTGAGTTATATTAAAAAAATATACTTGACGATAATAGTAATAATAAATATACATATTGTGATAATTCACAGGGCATCATCTTGTACCAGAATAAGCAGCAGGAGACTGCTTACTCCACTCTACACAATAAAATAGGCAAATAAATAAAATACACCCAAACAGGCATCCAAATTAGGGACGGGAATCGAACCCGTGATCGCGAAGTCTGTTGTGCCACCAAGGTCATCATTGACTAAGAAATATTAAAAAAACTAACCCCCCTCCCTAGTCGTTAAAGACAATTCTTACGCGACTAGTGACTAGTGCTGCCTGCCTCTAAACCTCTTGCTAATTTCCATACATCAATTAAGGGCACGGTTAGGTTTTCTTTCAGGGGAAAAAATTGTCACATCAATTATTTTGCTACTTTGGTAAAGTCAAAGAAGAGTTACTGCGGAAGCATAGATACGTAAAGGCGTGTTGCAGTTTAGCTCAGTGACAATATTCAATAGCGTACCACCAGCTTCGAAACGTTCATGTTTATTTTAATTTATGTATGTACGCGCAAGAAACGATTGCAAACTTTACGAAGTGACGTATACAAAAGCTAAGAGTTCAAAGGCAGTCTGCACAATGTATATATAATGGCTGCAACTAAAACCAGTAATTGTTGGCCGCGTGATTTACACATTGAACGGCCGACTAGATGAGAGGAAGATATTCATAGCACGTACAGATTTTTTGCACCACGGCAGGTGTGAATCAGCAACATTTAGTAGCACGCCTCAATAGGATACATTATACACAAGCACCAAAAGAATTGCAGTAACAAAATCTTCTTGTTAGCATTTTGTATTAGCTCCATCCGAAACTATCACTTCGAAGCCACAAAGTACGAAGTTCAGTATTGTTTCTAGGCAATTTCCAGCGCACCATTTTCTATAAATGAGTCTTTATTGATGACTTAACCGTGTATTTATTTACTTGACCAAAAAGAAACAAAAAAAATTGATGAAATAGTTTTAGCTATTTACATTTTCTGCTCTCAAAGAGTTAGCCATTTTTTGCTACATATAACAACGTCCTAACATTGAAATGAAGTAACCCTATTTATATAATCATCAGTATTACACGGCCAATAACTATATATGATATCAAAACTGTTAAATAAATTTAATAAAAAGAACGGAGCTTAGTAATCAGGCTAAAACGGCATTTAGGCTATCAGTATTAATCATGTGAAATTCAATCTAAAATTAAGTCAATAACAATTTGTTAAATGAAACGGCATCGATCAAATTGGTGGCTACATTAAATGCATAATGTGCAGATGTTTAATTTGATTATAGGTTTAACTTGAACGGTGGGAAATTATATCAAGGTCTGCACTATAATAAAAGGTTCAAATTCCCGGAAAGAACATATTTGAAACAACGATTCCTTGGAGGGATGCATCGCGTGCACGGCCCAGGCAGGAAACTATTGGGATATTAAGTAGCTGCCTGCATTCACTGATCCACTTATCGAAAAGGAGCTGTAACTTTTAATTTGTAGAACATACATATTTATATTAAATTCTAATATAAATAAAATAATAATAAATATACTGAGGACAATACCTACACACAACGCCATCAAGTCCTAAAGTAAGTAGCATAGCACTTGTGTTATGGGTAATAGATAACTGATATATTACTCAAATACTTTTGTTTTGCAAAAAAATACATATTAGGTCAATTAGGTATACATAAACACCCAGAGGCGAGACGGAAATCGAACCCGTGACACCTCTACAAGCGTACCAAAGTGCTTTAGCCAATACGTCACGGAGGTAGTCAAAATATGTTGACAATAATAATTGTATAATAATACCCAATTATTAAACAACCAGCGATTTATACGGATTTGCACATGGGGTATAGTTTCTAAAAAACAGTCGATAAAAAAGCTTCGCCTTATTTCTGAACAAAGTTGCGACTTAAAAGTGAACTATTTATTAAAAACTAGTGGTATAATTCATTTAATTTTTAAGTTTGATCTTTATTACGATTTTTTTGTCAAAAGCCTCTATAATCCAAGGTTTTCATCATATCTACATAGTTTGCCATTTTTATAAAAAAGTATAAGTACGGTATGTATGTTGTGTATCATACGAGCAGTAATGTATGTAATGTTCACTTTAATTAATTTAATGGATTTCTAGTAGATTTTAGGTAAAAAAATAGTTTTCTGCACTTCTCCATATAAACTTTAATTGTGCCAAATTTCATACTCCTCCGTCCACGTAATTTTCGTAAAAATGGGTACAAAGTTTTCGCTTCACTTATGAATATACAGATAAACATTTTGGTATTGTTTATTTTATCTTCCACAAAAATGATTATATAGAAGACACTATTTTCAACACGGTTATGAAAAGTTTTATGAACTAATTCGAATAAAAATCATGAAGTATCTTACATATATTTCATGAATATATTTTATTTAAAATATAGCAGAGAAGAGTGAAATTTATAATAAATTGAATTAAAATCACTGGATATTCGCCCCTGCATAGATAGATTATCCGTACAGGGGCGGAGAAAGAATACTAGCCTCTGCGGCCGGGGTCGGCCTGTCGTAAAAAGCGACAAAACAACCCACCCTAGCTACGTGGTAGGGCCTCAAGCCCGTCTGGATGACGACCACCTTCGGTCTTAAGTATGCCGCCATAATAACCATGTGTTGTGTTCCGTCATTAGTGACCCAAGTTCCTGTACCCTTATGGGACAGCAGCGTGTTTGTGATACCACTGGTATTGCAAACATCTATATGCGACGGTAACTGCTAAATTCTAAGCGGGCCGTCAGCTGCTGTCCTACAGCATTAATATATATATATATATATATATATATATATATATATATATATATATATATATATATATATATATATATATATATATAGTTAATACATATACACTAATAACATATTTAGGTATTTATTAATTTACCTTTAGTTTGTAAAATTAATATTGGAATTCGATATTGTTGGTTTCGAAAGTAATAAATTATTTTTAAGTTATTGAATTCTTATCTGATAATAAAATACTAATAAAATTATCAACTAATAAAATATAATATATAACAACTAATAAAAACAATACAAACAAAACATAATATATTAGTTATTATAGTAGTAATTTGCGATAAAGATAATTTTACTCAAACTCCTCAAAATAACTTAGACGTACGTACAAACAATAAATTTTCTGTCATATGACAAAATTAAAAATAAAACATGAAAATATTATACAAATAAAGACAGTGCCGTTCAATAATCGCAACGGTATTGGTCAATGTATTGACGACAATAATAAACTTTAAACGTAGCGCACGTAATTATAACAGCGAGCGTTAACAAGCTGCGACTGCGGCACTGCGCTTGCACACTACCTGGCCAGCTGCTCAGGACCCCCACCAAGCTTCGCTAGCTTTATCCCGCAACCATCCCACTATCTCATTCGCACGCAAGGTCCAAAAGCATGTCTGAATGCTACAAAAAGCGGTTTCGCTCTCTAGTGTTGTGTATGGGATTTATTTGTGTGCGTTAGATATATTTTCTCTGGGCTTTTTACGCAGAACCGATAGAACAACTTATGCAGAGACTCTTTATGGCGCTTAAAACCTTATTGCTACGAGCGTAAATATACCTGTTGGAACGCGAGAACCGGCGCGGCCTTGTGCGCGAGCGCACCGCAGGTTTGGACTTTAGTCAGTTCCACCCTAGACCTTTACGTGGTCGCTCGTGCTGTATCGCGTGCAGCGCGTCTCAGTCAAAACGAACACACCGATCTTGTCCAATTAGTGCTCTCGCGGGAAACGAGTTAAGTGGCCGGTTCGACAAGTGAAACGATCAAGCTCTCGGGGCAAAATGGAATGAACTAGTGCACGGTGTTATGTTTAAGTGTAAATTTAGTGTCAAAGGATGTATATAAAACTATGTAATAAATATAAGTGCCGTTAAAAACTGTAAACATGTATCCCAGGTGTTTCGCGAATGCCTTTTTGCTGTTAAGTACAGCGTTAACAGCGAAAGGTGCATCGCTATCAGCCACGACGGGGACACGTTATCAAGCTCCTGATGAGTGTGGTTGGATGACCGACTACGATGACTCAGGAGTTGCATTACAGTGCCGCCTAAGAACTATAAACAGTGAATTGGAAAACACAAACTTTAGCGCAATTCAACCGCATCCGACGGTGCGGCTACGTCTAGAGTGCAGCGATGCATTGTTCTTTCAAAGCTCGCTTGCCCCCGGCAGTTTCCGACAGTTAATAGAACTGCGTGAACTAACCATTGAATACTGCAAAATAGGAAACCTTTCTGAGAGTGTATTCACTGGATTACGACAACTTAGAAATTTAACAATACGAACGCATAACACTGATTGGTCTACTATGTCACTCGAAATTACACCGACAGCGTTTTCAAGAGATGTTCAACATTTAGAACGTCTAGACTTGAGTGAAAATAACATGTTAGTGTTTCCTGATGGAGCACTGTGCTCATTAAGAAACTTGGAATATTTAAATATGACTGGTAATAGGATGAGAGATATAAGTCATTTTCAATTTTCATCCGCACACAGACACCCGTCGGACAAATGCGGGGATAATCTTTCAGTTTTAGACCTATCTAGAAATATTATAGACACCTTACCGCCTAACCTCCTCTCCGGTCTAAGGCGTTTAGAGAAATTATATTTGCAAGGAAACGGATTGTCTTCTATCGCAGATAGAGCTTTAGAAGGGCTAATATCGTTAACAACCATAAGATTTTCGGATAACCAGCTCACTAGTCTACCGCCGGAACTTTTCAGCGATACAAAAAATCTGAAAGAAATATACTTAAATAATAACACAATCGGGGTCTTGGCTCCAGGTTTATTTGGAGATTTGGTACATCTTCTAGTGTTAGACTTGTCCTACAACGAGCTCACATCAGACTGGATTAATACATCAACATTCACGGGACTCAAGAGGCTAGTTTTCCTAGACTTTTCACATAATAGAGTATCAAAACTGGAAATAGCACTGTTTAGAGATTTACATAACTTACAAATATTGAAAATGCAAGATAATTTTATAGAACACTTGCCAGAAAACGTATTCAGCTCCTTAAGCAATTTGCACACTTTAACAATATCAAACAATAAGTTGACACATATAGAAAGCTATTCCTTTGTGGGACTACAAGGATTATCAGTTCTTTCAATAGATAGTAATCGAATTTCTAAAATACACACACAAGCCTTTCGCAATTTTACGTCTTTACAAGATTTACATATCAATGGTAACAGACTGGATGAAGTACCTTTAGCTTTGGAAGAAATACCACAGTTAAAAACCCTTGACTTGGGTGAAAATTTAATCATCAGCATTGAGAACGCCTCATTTATGAATATGGATCAAATGTACGGATTAAGGTTAACCGAAAACAACATTGGAAATATCAGCAAAGGTGTTTTTGATAAAATGGTTACATTAAAAATATTAAACTTATCGAGGAATAAAATCCACAAAATTGAACCAGGAGCTTTTGATGGAAATATCAATTTGCAAGCTATTCGTTTAGATGGGAATTACCTTACAGATATCGGAGGGCTTTTTGCTAAACTGCCTACTTTGATATGGTTGAATATTTCTGACAATAGATTGGAATGGTTCGACTATGCTATGATTCCAACTGGACTGCAATGGTTGGATATACATGCCAATAGGATCGCTGAACTTGGAAATTATTTCGAGATAGAATCACAATTATCGCTAAGTACGTTCGACGCTAGCTCGAACAGGCTTACAGAAATAACAGGAAGCGCTATACCAAACTCCGTAGAAATGTTATACTTGAATGATAATCTTATCTCAAAAGTTCAATCTTATACGTTTTTCAAAAAGCCCAACTTAACGCGTGTGGATTTGTATGGGAATAAAATAACAAGTTTAGACCCAAATTCTTTAAGAATATCTGCAGTACCACAAGACAAATCGGTACCAGAATTCTTCATCGGCGGAAACCCATTAGAATGTGATTGCACAATGGAGTGGCTGCAAAAAATCAACACAGGAAACCGAGCAAGAACGCAACCTAAGTTGATGGACTTGGACAGCATTTACTGCAAATTACTCTACAGCCGCGGCAACGCCTACGTGCCGTTAGTGGAGGCTGCGCCGCACCAGTTTTTATGCAAATATGAATCTCACTGCCACGCATTATGTCACTGTTGTGATTTCGATGCTTGCGACTGTGAAATGACTTGTCCGAATAACTGCACGTGTTACCACGATCCATCATGGTCGGCTAATGTCGTGGAATGCTCTAATGCCGGTTACGTGAACACTCTACCCGAGAAAATACCTATGGAGGCCACTCAACTGTACCTCGATGGTAATGACATTAAGATACTCCCCAGTCACGCATTCATCGGCAGAAAAAAGCTACAGATTTTGTTTTTAAATTATTCCAATATCGAAACTATTCATAACAGAACTTTTAACGGATTAAAAGAGCTCGAAGTGCTACATTTGGATTACAACAGCCTGTCATCGTTAGAAGGACAAGAATTTGACGGATTGCTTAGTTTGAGGGAACTGTATATTAATAACAACAAAATCAAACACATAGGCAAAGAAATGTTCAATCACATGTCACGTTTAAAAATACTTCACCTTGATCATAATAGACTGATTATGCTAACAGTTTGGCAAATCAATCCCAGTATAACTGCGATAACACTTTCTTACAATCCGTGGTCTTGTGATTGTGAATATACAGAGATGTTCCGTGAATGGACAAAGAGAGTGAATTCAATAACCGATTTATCCAATATAACATGCATATATTCTAAAGGAAATTCTACAGAAAATAATACATACAATGAGAATATTTTTGACGATCCAACATCCGGATTCAAAATAATAAATGACAACGGTTCTATATGCACGGGTCTTCCGAGCATAAACAATAGTATAAACGGAAATTTAACAGCTACAAGAACAATAATAACAAACGAAGAAGTGCAAGACTACATGCCACTCTTAGTTGCAACACTAGGTGGTTTTCTATTGATATTTGTTTTAAGCCTTCTTATCTTTATATATAGAGAAGAAATGAGGGTATGGTGTCATTCTAGATTCGGTGTGCGACTGTTTTACAGTACGAGTGTCATAGACCAAGAAGATTCTGAGAAAATGTATGATGCGTTCATATGCTACAGTTCAAAAGACGAGGTTTGGGTCACTGAGGAATTTGCCCCTCTACTTGAACCCTCCTACAAACTTTGCCTACACTACAGAGATGTGGGCGGCTACGTGACTGAGAAGATAAGACAAGCCGTAGAATCATCGCGTCGGACAGTTATGATTCTCAGTGAAAACTTTTTGAGATCCGAGTGGGTTCGTTACGAGTTAAAATCGGCTCTACATCAAGTGTTAAGAGACAGGCGCAAAAGATTGATCGTTGTGTTATTAGGTCAAGTGCCACAAAAAGATCTCGATCCTGATATAAGACTGTATTTAAAAACTAATAAGTGTTTAAACGCGGACGATAAACTGTTCTGGGAGAAATTAAAGTTTGCATTGCCGGATGTGCGCAATAATCAGCGGTGCCGCAGCATGCCGAGTCCAGGGATGGGTGGGGGTCTGCCTATGCACAGGCACCACCACCCTAGGCCCCATATGGGCATGCTGCCCCCGCCGCCGGTGCACGGCGCGCACCCTGTGTTGCCGCCGCACCCGTCCCACGCATCACATCAGGTACCACCGCGCGCGTCTCCGCGCACTATGTCCGTCCATGTGTGAATGTGAAAAATGACTAGGTGAATGAAAAATACAGTGCATTTAAATACCAGTGTAGTAATAAAAATGAGTGGTTCTTGTAAGTGAAACAAGAACAAAGTAATGGCTAGTCGATAGTAAAATTATGAACTGCTTGTAAATACCGAGACATAGTGTTAATATTGTACATATTTTAAAAACCTTATTCAATTTGTTGCATATTTTTATTCTTTAAAAATTTGTATAAAAACCATAAACGAACGCAACTTCAAAAAAATACTGTAACGAACTGAAATGATTGTTGCTGGACTGCTATACTATATTGGAAATGAGAGCTGTGTGCGTTAGTCCTTATTAGACTGTGCTCGGTGGGCAAACTTGCCAACTACTATTAATGTTACTTTAACATAGGCATCACTGCCGCTATCTGTGATAAATTTAGTTATAGATATTATGTTTAGATATCCCATCAATATATGTTTTGTACTTAAGTCATGATAAAAATATTTATTGTAAAATTCAAAAACTGACTGTGTCAAAGTGATATATGAAAATAAAAATTCGATTTAAATTTTAACTTTGTTTTATTATGAGTATTTATAATCTTCATAAAAAATTTAATCTAAGTAACATTTATTAAATTTGAACACTAGTACAAAAAGTAGTTTAACATATTACATAGATTTCTTCGTAACAAAAATATACTAAATCCTTTTAAATTGTAAATAGATGTTAAATTTAATTCGTTCCAGCTAATTAATTCCGAATGACCGTTTCTTATAGCTTTTTTAATTTGCTATTTTATTTGTGCACAACTTTATTTGCATATTAATTGATTAGTATGTAAATTTTTGTAAAGTACAATAACTTATTTTTGTATGTAGTGTAGTTTATTGCTATTTTTTTACAATACTAAATAGTAACAACAGACAACCTGAACTGATTTTCAATGAAATCAAAATTAAATGATACACTTTGAGGACCTACGTGCGATAAATTAAACGGACAATACATAAATTCAAATTTCAAATCAACTTAAAAACTCAAAAATAATTTACTTTTTACCAATTTAAAAATTTTAGTTCAAATTTCAAACCAAATAATTAAATGAAACATATTTTGAAAATTGGAAATATAAATTTAAGCATGTGTGCATAATTTGTTCATAAACTTACTGAACTTCAAAACGCCACATTTCAATAGATAAGTTCCTGTTCTCTTATGGGACAGCAGCGTGTTTGTGATGCCACTGGCGATGCAAACACCCATAGGCGACGGTAACTGCTAAATTCTAAGCGGGCCGTCAGCCTGTCTGCTGTCCTACAGCAATAAAAAAAATAATGAACACAGTATTAAAATTATACACAAAAGATTAATTTATATCAAATAAAAGAAACTGACATATTTAATTGATCAAATTAAAATACCTAATTATTAATTAATATTTAAGTGATATAGCTTAGATTATTAAAATTATTTATTGATATTAATTGAAGTTCAATAATTTTTCGTATTACCATTAAACCATGAGTAATTAAGCCTATGTTATGGCACACTTTAAATTTAAATGTATACCTTTTAATACAAAGCAAAGATCTACAAAGACGCATGCGTAAGTTTAAATAAATACTAGTTGTTGATAAGTAGGTAGTAAACAATTAATTTCTTATTATTTCATGTGTTAGCTTAATATTATATGTATAACTATGAGTGTGAGAAATTTACTCACAATTACTATTGTACAACGCATAATATGATATCATCACCGAATTTGTACAAACATATATTTTCTTTTTTGCTATATATGTAAATAGACTAATATATCTTAATCTCTTGTTTATCAATGCCTGTGATGTTAAAGTAAAGTATATAAAAGACATTTAATCAATGATTAGGTTTAACAATAAAACTAAAACAATTAAGTGCACGTACGATCTGCCTTAGACATATAAATGGAAGGATGAAGACACGCAGACAGCGATCCTTCAATCTGCAGTAACGAGGCCCCTCAACGCGCAGCACAAGTAGGTGTGAAACAACTGGAAGCGCGAACAAAAGGATAACTGGGTTTGTTCACATTACGTTGCGATATCCTTTATATCCCGTTTCAAAGGATAAGTTATTCCGTTTCAAAGCTATATCGTATTATCAAATATTAGTTAGGAAAAAGAGTTCGTGGTTTTTTTCGTGTAAAATTCGACTGATCGCCTTATAGCGCTTGAATAAACTTATTTAAACCGAATATTTTCCCTTAATATAGACCACACTTCGGCATTTAAGGTGGAGATCCATAAGCTCATTGGTAAATAATTTATGAGGTTTCTGATTGAAGAACTGAATCAAGAAGTATTCAAAGGTTTCTTTTGAAACCAACTTAATTTAGAGAGTCCTACAGAGATCGAAACAAATCATAGTCAGAGGGCCCTACGAGGGAGGATCAAAAAGTAGTGAGAACGACATACTCCTTGGTAAGAAAAAAAATACAGGCAGGCATAGCTCAGATACATATTTGTAATATTAATAAAGAAAAAAATCTTCGATTCTCTTTTGTTTTTTTTTTTCTGAATGTAGTCATTTGTTTGCTTCGTGTCGGAACGTGTTCTCGAAAATGTAGAAAAACTAAGTTCGAGCCGTTATTAAATACCTCTGTTTAAAAAAGTTAACAACGCAAGAGGTTCATTGCGATTTGGAGGCAACATTAGGAGAGTCTGTTCCGCCGTATTCCACTGTCGCAAGGTGGGCTTCTCAATTTCGAGTAGGGAGAACGAGCACGGAAGACGAACATCGTTGCGGCCGTCCATCGACGTCAGTCACCCAAGAAAATGTTGCGAAAGTCGAGAAAATTGTATTGAGCGATCGAAGAGTTACCATCAGATACTTAATTCCAGAAATGGACATTTCATATGGAAGTATTCAATCCATATTTGAAATAATCTTTGAATATGAGAAAAGTCTCCGCAAGATGGGTGCCGAGAATGTTAACCAACATGACAGTTAGAAACAAAATCGACTTGACATTTCGAAGATATTGTTGGACAAGTTTCAAGAAGATTCTGAAAACTTTTTGACTCGTTTCGTAACATTGGACGAAACATGGGTCCATCATTTTGATCCCGAGACAAAACAGCAATCTTCGCAATGGAAACGGCCATCATCACCGACCCCGAAGAAGTTACGTGCCGTGGCATCGGCTGGCAAGGTTATGGCCTCAATATTTTGGGATTTAGAAGGGATATTGTTGATTGATTACCTGGAGCGTGGAACCACTATTACAGGCCAATATTATGCAGCTTTAATTCCCAAGTTGAGGAATGCCATCAAAGAGAAAAGGAGACGGAAACTTCGAAGGGGCGTGCTGTTTCATCACGACAACGCACCCGCGCACAGGTCGGCAGTTGCGATGGCTGCCATTCAGCAAGCTGGCTTTGAATTGGTTGACCACCCCCCTTATTCACCAGATCTGGCACCTAGCGATTTTTATCTGTTCCCCAAATTGAAAGAATACTTAAGAGGAAACAGATACGAAGACGATAACGAGGTGATGGATGCCGTAGAGACCTTTTTGCAGGACCAAGAAAAAACTTTTTTTTTAAAGGGATTGAATCCTTGGAAAAGCACTGGATTCGGTGTGTAGAGAGACTCGGAGACTATGTAGAAAAATAAATTATTAAGTTATAGTCATTACATTCTATCTCATTCTCACTACTTTTTGATCCCTCCTAGTATATCTGTTTTCTAAGGTGAAGGCATAAGAACTACCCAATAAAAGGCCCCCAAGACTATAGTAAATGCATCAAAATAATCTATTTCTTTGAAGATATAAATGTAACACAATACTAAGAATAAAATATTCTAGATTATAGTTAACGTCACAAAGTCTGTTGGTGGGTAAATAATATTTTATGTTTGTATACTTAATAGTACTGATAGACTAATATGAACAATATAAGTGAGCACTGCTATAAATAATGTGCTTATGCAGTTTTTAAATTAGAAACTACGCCGATGCTCTTAAGGAATCATGGTCATCAGAAATCAAGCTTACGCCATTTTCTTTTTACGCCATTACTATTTACGAAAACTTCTAGCTAATAAGAAGACTATAGCAGATTCTAGCAATTTCTATTTTGTATTTTTATTGTGGGGTTTTACCAGCTTTTATGTGGAATATATTTATCCACTCTTTCAATAAAACTTAAAAATACATGTTTTAAATAATAGTAAATTGTCCAATAATACAATAGAAAACGTAATGTATTTAATTTTTATTATATTAATTATTATTATTACCATAGAGAAACTAGTTTGAAGAATTTTAAATTAATTAAATATTCGCAACAGAGCAAATAGACATAAAGTGTTTTTAGTGGTTTCATTATATGGGTAGAATTATATCAATATAACATAATATATGCCAAATATCATCGTAAATAACTAGAATAATTTATTTAATAGTTTTAATAATGTTTAGGATTGATTAACGATTTAATCTGGTTTTATAAGCAAATGCCATACTAAAATATTTACAAGAACATCGTCAATACATATTCATTATGGTAATTTAAATCATTGTGTAGGAAATACTATTTATTTGATTGAAATTGATTCTACATTTACACGCGGCAAAAATTGCAAACTTACCACACTAGTCAGGTAATTAAATCCATACTAATATTACAAATGTGTAAGTAACTCTGTCTGTTACGTTTTCACGTCTAAACCGCTGAAATAATTTTAATGAATTTCAGTATAAAGATAGATTGGACCTTAGAGAAGGACATTGAAACTTGAAGGGGTGATATAGGGGTGACGGTAATTAAGTTAAAATTTATATGACAGAACGTTTGCCGGGTTGCCTAGCATGCATCATTACTTTTATATTTCAATAAAAAATCCGTGAATCTATTTCAATGAGTATATTGTTATACAGAATTCGTAAGATTTTATGACCTTTTTTTATAAACAAATCTAACCAGGAAAAAGCAGGGTAAATTTTCTAATATTAAATACCGATAGCAGCTTAGCAAATGGTCTACGTAGTTAGGTTATTATTACATTAATTAAATTTAAATAATTAAGTTAATCGTAAAGAGAAAATAAACTATTTTATGTTCCAAATTAATGAGATAAAATTATTCATAGTAATCTTAATAAATGAAATTGACGAAAATAATACCACGAATAATTTAATGAAAAATTAACACAAGATAATAAAATATTTTACATAATCATATTATTTATTTTATTTTTATCCTGTGGATGACGCAAGCTTATTAATTATTATATACAATCATATTTCTGAAAACTTATGAACTTCCTCAATGTAATATCGCTTTGAGTCTTGTGTTGATAAAATCCAGACAGAACAACAATATTTTGCCAGCCACTGTGGCGTAACCGCTAGCGCACTTCAAAATGCTTGCGGAGGTCACGGATTCGATTTCCGTCTCGCATCTGGATGTTTGTGTATGACGTGTATTTAGAGAATAAAAGTATATGCGTAGTATTGGTTATCTAGGACTCATAACACGTGCAATGCTGCTTACTATGGGACTAGATGGCGCTGTGTGAATTCTCCCAGTATATTTATTTCTTTACAATATTTCAATACTTTATATATAATACATATAGTGTAGAGTGCTGGAACGCTTATCCTAAATAATATTATAAATGGGAAAGTAAGTTTGATTCTTTGTTACGCTTTCACGCCTAAACGGCTGAACCAATTTTGACGCATTTCGGTATAGTCATAGATTGGAACTTGGAGAAGGACGTAGGCGATTTTTTTAAATTCATATGGCAGAATCAACGTTTGCCGGGTCAACTAGTAATGTATTATCTATACAAATAAATAAAATTGGAGGGTCTGTTTGTAATATTTAATATATTTTTATGTTGTAACAAATGAAGTACATCAAATGATATTAGAAATTAAAATATGAACTAAATACAAATCTCTGTAACATACAGGTCCATGTGTACATTGGTCACTTGAGTATTTAGCTACTATCAGAGAGGCAATAACACTGAATAATCTGCAATAAGTAAGCATAAGACTTCTAAAATGAATGATGTTCTTAGTAAAGATATCATAAAAAAATTAAAGAATTGACACAAACTGCGTCGATGTGTGTATGAGTAAGATTGAGTCAACAAAGAATATAAAATACGCAATTTCATCGGTTCAGAAGTAAGAGAGTATAAATGTAAGATATAAAAATAATTATAGCTTTATATTGTTGTCTGGATACGAGTAATATAATTATCTCGTATAATGTTTGGGTACCGTAAAGCGACGAAATACAAGTTAACTCGGTGCAGACAAAGCTTTGTATTGTAACTGCGGTAGCTGCAAACGCATTCTCTGTTATCTACAAGTAACTCAGTCTAATGCACCAGTGGCGTTTGCTAATATATATAATACATAAAATATCTGTAGATGCTGGTATGTAGAATTTTCATTACCAAAATTACTTTTACCTTACCAATTTGTTTTGGTAATTGTTTCAACAGTTATTGAAAATTACCTGTTGAACACTAACTGTTGACACAGTACATATTATTATTATTAAAAACTTTTTTTTTAATTCGTATTGTACCTACCTACAGTTCCAATAATATAATTTCTAATGCTATTGAACAGCAAACAGGCTGACGATTTACTTAACTGTAAGCAGTTACCATCGCCTACGGATAGTTGCTACGTCAGCGCACAGCTAGCACGCTGCCGTTCGCGTAGGGAAACTGGAACCTGGGTCACTTACGCCGGAACACAACACAAGATTATTATGATGGCATATTTAGAAACCAGGAGTGGTATCAACCAGGCGGATGTGGAGATTTTTTTTTATTGCTGAGGAACAACAGACAGGTCAGGCCCACTTAATAGTCAGTAGTATAATCGCATATGGATGTTTGCGACGCTAGGTGCACAGAGGTAGAAATAGCTCTAGCATTTAACAGTAATATTGCATAAGTTATAAAGTAGGTGGACCAACATGGACTCGTACAGCAAGAAACAGGACTGAATGGAGATCTTTAGAGGAGGTATTTGTTGATTAACTATGGTTTGCCGATATTATCAGAAGGTCGAAATAATTTTTACCAAAAATAACAACAGGAAAAAGAAACTGTAATTTAAAAACTAAAGGCTTTTTTATTTATTGTATAGGTTATTCGATAGGTAATTCGGTTAATGAAAAAGATTATTTCATTAACTAGATTAGTAAGTTCAAAAGCGAATCTATTTTATGTTAATTAAAGCTTATAATTTTTTTTCGATAATGATGTTGTTATGTAGATCCGAATCATACGATCGAACATGCTTAACACATTCCGATCCTACTCGTAAGATACGATTTCAAAAAATGTAGGACAATCAGACCATAATTCGTAGGACAAATGCCTTCCACGCTTGACAATTTTATCCGATAATATATGAGAAGGCTAAATGCAAAAGGACAGTATATTTTTTACCTAAATTGTTAGTACTCATTAAATCGTATTTCAAATCGAAAGTTTCTTTCGTTTTCTTAGACAAAATGTTGATTAAAAACTTGTCAGAACATTTTTATTATATTACTCTATTCGTCGACATCATCAAGGAATTATCATTAAACAATTGGAGCCAAGGTTTCACCGTTTTGCACAGTCACAGGATCAAAAGCGTGCACATCATTCCCTCCGTGGCAATGTTTTCTGTTGTGCTGAAATAATTAGTCAAGGGCATAAAATATGCAATTTTCTGACTAGATATGGTTATGGTCGCAGCGACTGTCGTCAGACTCAAAATCAGAGTCGTCAAACTCAGAGCTTTCATCATTAGTTAGCAGGATGCACCAGTTAGCAAATGAAAAAAACATGGGACTCGAAGGTCTATTATTATATGTTTATTACACATACCACATCAAATAAGAAAAACTCAAAAAATTCGACGGAAACAGGTTTTATGTTTCTTCCGTACAATTAAACACTTTGTAATCACCTATTATTAAACTAACCAGTAAATTACTTATATGCAATCAGAAGTATATAGTGGATAAGTTAAGAAGTATATTTATCTAATATTTATAGCTAATTTAAATACTTAGATTAAAGAGTTGACCCAAGCCTTTTAAGAATGCTCACTAACAAAAAAAAAATACCAGTGTTTTAAATTTATAATCCTCTACGATGTTTCCAAGAACTCTTTACAGCTGGTAACAATGCTATCACCTGTTATTTCTTTTCTTTTTCTATAAAATAAACCTTTTTGTTTCCACGGAAATGTTGTTCGATCCACAAGCTAATTGAGGTTTATTACTGAAGTAAAAATCAACTGATCTCAAAAATGTTAAGCCGCGTTAATATTTTTAAATACTTTTATTTCCATCGTTAGAAAAAGGTTTTGTATGTATAAAGTAGACCAGAAATTTAAGATATTTTTATTAATAAATTATTACAGGTATTGGCAATACAGCTAAATAAAAGACACATAAATATATTTACAATCCAATTAAAATAAATTATAGTTAAAAAAAACTAAAAAACACGCTTTTATAGAAATTAAAACTAAAAGGTAAAAAATAATTTTCAATAAATTTAAATTGTTATAAATATTTTTTGACAGATATTGGTAGAAGTAGTCATTATTGATAATAGATTCATAGATACATACGAAGTTAATAAAAGCGTGTTAAAAAGGTCTACAATTGTAACCATAGTGCATATAATAGTTTAACATGTTGCTTATACAGTTTATGTGAATGAATATATACAAATAATATATGAACACGACCGTCTGATCCCCTCAAGCGCAAAAAAATCTAATAATAGTACTAAATACCATTTCTAAAATATTTGTGTAAAAGATAGAAGAAGAAGAACATTGTATTATATGCTTTATGTTATTTCGTAATCTAGTAGAATACCGGAATGAACTGTTTAGCTTTACACAGATTTGATAGCCCATTTACCAGCAAGAGCCTTACATTGTCCATTTACTCTCCTGCAATTTCTGTTACACTTCTCTTACTTTAGATATAAAATGAATTAAGCCTTTTACTATCTACTGCTGCTACTTATTTTGTGCATCTCCTCACCAAGCTTCATAAATTTAACTAGAAAAAAAAAACTAAGGTGGAAAAAATAATAAAACGCGACGCCAGTCTGTGTACAACATTAATCAGAGCTGTGTGAAGGCGTAGAGAATTTATTTTACGATTGTTACACCGCCGATGAAACGTTAAAAATGCTGTCGGAGCTATATTGAAACATTCGATGCATTGTTCGAGCCCGATTGAGCCGATAACGCACCGCGGTTCCGACTTATAGTCCGCTATAGCACCTTGTTGATTTTCCAACATAAACTGTTGGATACGACCCGCGTTAACGAGTTTCTTTTTTATTAGTACAGGTTTAGTATTGAACCGAACGCGTATGTATCGATCGTACGATTAGAACACAAGATATCATAATCACCGGCCAGCGAGTTTAACGAAAATATATTTGCGATAAAAATCAAAGAGCACCTATTAATTTGTCTAATTTTAATATGCGTGTAATGTATCAGCATAACTGTACTTTATATTTGAACATAGCTCTCATTAGAGTCGGACGTATTACGACAAGCTGCGCGAGATATGAGATACATGTGTGAAGATGCCACACGGCAGTATAAAAGAGCTCAACGCGACTCTATAGTTATAACAAAATATCACAGTAATTTCGGTAAATTAGAATATCAAATTTAATTTATTATTAAATAGGATTTTAATAAAATTGCATTATTTAAAAGCCATGTTAGAATGTAAAATTAAAATCCATTCATGTTTAAATCGATATACTTGTGTAATTCACAATATCCTACAAATAAAAAAATTTACAGCTGTAAAATATTTTAAACTAAGTTTTCACACGACAGATACAGGCGTAGATGATTAAATCCCTTGTTATCTTTATGATATCCAACCTATTATTTCGTGCACACGTATTATGAAACCAAACAATATCTCATGCTCAATTTAATGTATTCTATGACTCACAAAACCGACTATCTTCATTGGCCGCAAAACAATTTTGACACAAATTATACGCTGTAACATGTAACAACGTTAATAAAGTTGCCCGTATAGAGATTAATTCGATTAACTCGGAAAAAAAACTTATTTCAATTATGTTCATAAGCTGCTATTATTTTTTTAAAAGCTATTTGTTTTTAACAAGGCATTGTTAATTTAACGTATCATAACGGACATGCGCAATCTGAACAGATCTGAACGAGGTTTTTAACCTTTTCGAACGTTAAGCTTATTACAGCCATTTACTATAATTATTGTGTTCGCCTATCGGAATCTAATATGTAAACTGACTGTATGAAGAAATGTATACTATAAATTATACGCATATAAGTGTATGGTATAGTAGTGTATGTAGATACATTTCATAAAAAAGGTAATCCAAAACTAAAAATTATTTTATAAAGTATACCTATATATAGGTAATAAAGCAACACAACATATTTGTTTCTGCTGAGATGAAAGAAGTTACTCACCTATGAATGAAAAAGTCTGAAGTACTTTTTAGTTAGTAATAGTACTCTATAACGTAGATGTAAAGATTATTTATTCTGCACCAATTATGTACAAGGTTTAAAAAAAAATAAAGATTATTTAAATACTCGTATGTAGTATGTTAGCGATAAAATCATATTTAAATTTATTTTATCTAACTAAATTATCCTATTGCATTTGCATCTGATTACTTGCCTTAAGACATAAGTTATTTATCACTTATGCTTTGAGAAACTCCAAGCAGTACGATTTCTAAATAATCAGTATCAAAATACTCATCACCATCTCTAGAACAAGTATTATCACACTTCATCCCTAATAAAGTAAAGACAACCTCATTAGCAACTTCGGCTCACAAACATACATTCTTTGTTACGCTAAAGTGGCACAAGTGGTCCGTTTAATTACATATCGATACACACTCGAGCAACGAGTGGGTTAACAACGCACATCAACGGAATAAAATATTCGAGTGTTTTCATTTAACCATTACACTGCTCATTTCTAATTATTTAATTAAGATGAGTCATATTAATTAGTATCGAATTCTCTGATCAATGTTGTGTGGGAATATTATGGTGTTTTAAAGAAATCGAAAGGTAAAAATAACATAGTGCTGATATGTTATTTTTTTTATTACTGTAAGACAGCAGACAGGCTGACGGCCAGTTTAGAATTTAGCAGTTACCGTCGCCTATAGGTGTTTGCACCGCCAGTAGCATACGAACACGCTGCTGTCCCACAAGTTTACAGGAACTTGGGTCACTAATGACGGAACACAACACAAGGTTATTATGGCGGCATACTTAAGACCAAAGGTGGTCCGCCATCCAGACGGGCTTGAGGCCCTACCACGTAGCTAGGGTGGGTTATTTTGTCGCCTTTTACGACAGGCCGACTCCGGCCGCAGAGGTTAGTATTCTTTCTCTGCCCCTGCACGGATACAATGAATATAAAATGAAAGGAAACGTTTTCAGTAATATTATCAGCACTTTAATATTCAGATCAAGAATGTAGCTTCATCGTAGACACGTCGTGTCCAAATGCTATCGTACTCGGCTGGCAACCCAGAAGCCATGGGTTCGAAATCCATTTTGTACCATACCTGTTAAGCACTTTTATCAATGTTCACATTTAACATAATTGCCACGTACTGAGAGTAAAAGAAAACGTCTTGAGGATCTACCACTAAAATCATCCTGGTGTGCAAGTGCCCCAATATACCTTGTAAATATCCGATCCCTGAAGGAACCCCAGCTCGACTGTGGAACATTACTGGCTGTTATTTTTTATGTTGCGCTGACGCTTGTGCCAGTTGCCAAGTATTATCATCACTTTTTTAGACGTCTCTCTTGGGTGACTGCCTGTTGGCCCAATTCGGTAAAAATGAATACTATAACATCATTGCTATATTGTAGAGCTCCAAGCCCGTCAGGATAACAACCAGCCCTGGTTTCTAAATATACCGCCATAATGACCATGTGTTGTGTTCAGGTAAAAGTGACTAAGTTCCAGTACCTCTACGCGAACCGCAGCGTGTTATCGGTGCCTCTAGCGTCACAAATATCCATAGGCGCCGGTAATTACTAACTATTGTGTGGACCATCAGCCTGTATACTGCCCCACAGCAATAAAAAATATGCTATATCAGTTATATATGTAATGCCTATTAAATAAGTTCTTTAAAACTCCGTTCTAAAGAGTATTTCCGATTCAATGAGAAAAAACTTAAGATTCATTCTTCAATTTAGTACAATGAAATTTTTTTCATAAGGTCAACAACGATATAAAATAAAAATTTTAATTGCTTTTGAGATTTAACTGCTTTTAAGAACACCTAAGTTTTTGATTTGATGCGTCTGGCTACTTTGTTAAAACGTACAAATTATTTATAATATAACAATTTATTGTTTATCTACTTTTTTGTAAAACATAAAAGTTATATGTTTAAGTAAAACGCGAAACACCTGTCTGGAATCTTATATTCATTTTGTTTTATTTTAAAATGTTAACTTGTTCGTTATTAACATAGCAACTCTTATATTAGACAGTTATCAAATTTACCATGCTTGTTATAAACCCACAAAACTTTTTCATTAGATCCTTCCTAAATTACAATATCGTAAAAGGTAACAAACATAATTGGTTGCCGCAGGTTTAAACGAGACGCCCGATATTCTATAATGGTCAGAAGTATTTAACAGTGAGATTAAATCTTAACAAAAGCGATTTGGTGAACCGTCTTGTTTTGATACTTACAGACTCCACGTATGCGTCTATATACCAATCTATCGAGCGCGACCACTGAATAGAGATCTCGACGGCACGCTCCAGTTTGTCTAGAAAGACAATGGGTTGGTTCGAAGGAAGGAGGCGGGACGTGTCAGCGATGAGTGGTCGCGATGTAAATGTATTGACCTCAGCTGCGTGCCGCGAGTGTCGGTGCCTCTTCTCTGATATGTAAATGATAATTGGTTCCCGAATAGAAAACGTTCTGTTTATGTTGCCGTGAACGCTCGGGGAGCAAGTGCCGATAATAATTTTAATACGCCCATACAGTACACTCTAAACGTAATGACGTGATAAGATTGTGTTAATATTTTTATTTAGTTTGTATATGGGAACTTTTAACCGAGGTAACTGGTTGGAGGTGTGTAGCAATTAATGATTACGAAATAATTAATATCAAATATGCAGTCAAACTTTTAAGTCCTGTTTATGTTTTAATAAATAAACATTCTTACATTGTCTTTAAAAGTATAGATTATGTGCTATTTTTTAAACTTTTTTTTTATAAGATTTACTACACCGGAATAGTAAGTAGATAAATTGACAATAAAATACTTTTAGTAATCAAATATTATTTTCATACATTCGCCGCATCTCGACTAGAGATGGTTTACTACGACGCGACGATGGTACGCTAAACATTTGTATATTTTTTTTGTGAATTGGCCACGTCGTCGTGCTCATTATCCGAAACGCATTTACTCATTAACGGTAGGTTTTGTTTGTTCCTATTAAATTTGGCGTTAATTCAATCTGGCCCCAGTGCGATACGTGTTGTGCCGTTTTCTTATTTGGTTTGCACCTTTTGTGACAGCACTCATTGAGTGCGAGGTGTCGGGATGTTCCCGCGGCTTGGGGCTCAATTTACGCTCAACTACGGCGCCTTTCATCGCTCACAAAGCGTAATTGAATCCTACAGAAACCTACGCAGCGCGTAAGATTTAATAGGGCATTTAAACTCTCGCATTGGCTATTGTGAGTCGGTTTTGTATGCGATTATTCATCGCTAGAACGCAACGCTGCCCAGCTTTTCGCAAAGGCATTCACTATTTGGCGAACTAATGTATGGCATGAAATAACGACTCATGGATATATGACGTATGCGCCTACGGAGTGGACGAATTGATTATACACATTTATATTACAACATCTCCAAATATAATAGGATATGAGCAATTTTGTTAATACTAATTCATCCTTAGTTTTAGTAATATTAGATTTACAGAAATAAAACTGTTTGAATTCAAACTTCTGACCTCTACTAGGGTACAGCTTACAAGTTAAGAAACTAAAGTTTTAGGCATTGTACAATAAAATATTATTTTTACTTTTAAACTATTATTTCTGAAATCTCAAACGAGTATTTAATTCATTCAGACATGTTCATTACAAAATAGTTTTTTTTATTATTTTCAGTGAAAAATATATAAAGTAACCGTAAAAACAGAAAATTATTGACAATAATAATGGCAAATACACATGCTTATGTCATTAAATAAATTTTCAGCTAACCCCTGGCAAATGCCTACCGAGTGACGTCATCACATTCAATGGATATTATGTCAATTAATTTACGGCATCTACAGATAAACTACAAAACAAAGTATAAATTTAAATGATATGTTATTTATGGCATGTAAGTGGTGTATATATACGAGTACTTTTGATATAATCACCATTTTACTAGCAGATATTTAGTTAACAATTTTTTTACTGTTGGGGACAGTCTAGCCTCACTTAATAATTGGCAGTTACCGTCGCCTATGGATTTTTGCGACGCTAGGGGCATCGCAAAAACGCTACTGTCCCATAGGGGTAAAAAAAGAAGATCTCTTTATATTATATCTCTTTATGAGGACAACTGTAATACCAGTTCTTAAAAACAAAACGGGAAATTTGTCAGATAAGGAAAACTACAGACCCATTTCTCTGGTTACGGTAATTGCGAAAATATTTGACAGTCTGCTTGAAAAACAACTCAATGATTGCATTACCTACACTGCACGACAATTAGTTTGGATTTAAGGCCGAACTTTCGACGGAGGGAGTAATTTTGGGTCTCAAGCATACTGTTAGATATTACACTAGTAAAGATACTTCCGTATATGGATGTTTTTAGACCTTTCGAGGGCTTTTGACCTGGTTTCATATGATTTATTATGGGAAATGCTCCAAAACATAAACTTGCCCTCTGAAATAATTTAATAATAATTAATATTTTACGGTATTGATATGAAACCCAGGTAAATAATATTCGATGGTCTGGACAGTTGTCAGACCCATATACAGCGGAATTTCGGGTGGAACAAGGGGGACTAACCTCGCCTGTTCTCTGCAACATCTACGTGAATGGACTTATTTATCTCTGCACTGAGTGGGAAACATATTGGGTGCCATATTGACGATACTAGGCGTGCCTTTTAAGTTCTGTCGTTTCCATATTTCCCGGCAATTTTGAATTTGGAACGTTCTATATTCAAATGTGTTTAAATTTTGAATCTAAAAACAGTTCAAAGTATTAGGATTAATGTTATTGTTTAGTCACAGCTTCGATTAGAATCTGTCAGGTCACGTACGAAAATGAATCTTTCTAAGGTAAATGTTCGTGCAATAATTTTCTACAACTTTAGAAGAGGCCTGACACGGCTTCAGTATTTTGAAGAGCTAACATCTGTGTTCAGTGATGAAGCCCCATGTCTGCGGACTGTCGAACGCTGGTATTTAGAATTCTAGCGTAGACATACTAGTGTTAGTGACAAATCTCGCGAAGGACGCCCAAATCCGCCTTTACTGAAGATAACATCATTGCTGTGAGACAACTAATTCTCGAAGATCGTCGACGTATCGAGAGATAGAAGCTCTATTAGGCGTATCAGGGATAACCATTCAGAACATCTTGCATGAAGCGCTTGGTGTGAGAAAGCTAGTTCGCCGTTGGATACCGCATCTGCTTTCCGACGATCACAAGGCGGCCCGCATCAGATGGTGTAAGAAAACTCTGCAAAGGTTCAACCGAGGAGAGTGAAATCACGTCTACGACATCATCAGTGGTGACGAATCTTGGATCTATGCCTACGATCTTGATTCCAAACAACAATGTACAATCTGGGTCTTTCAAGACGAGCCAAAGCCGACTAAAGTTGTTCGTTCTCGAAGCACTTCAAAGAAGATGGTGGCCACGTTCGTTGGAAAAACCGGTCATATTGCGACTATTGCACTTGAAGATCGTAGAACGGTTAACGCAGAGTGGTATACCACAGTTTGTTTACCACAAGTCATCGCCGAACTTCGAAAATCTAACTCAAAGCGACGCATCATCCTGCACCACGACAACGCAAGCTCACACAGCTCTCGTCAAACGATTGAGTACTTGAAGCAGGAAAAAGTAGAAATTCTTGACCATCCTCCATATATGTAGTTCTGACCTAAGCCCTAACGATTTCTTTACATTTCCTAAAATTAAGAAAAGTCTTCGTGGTCAAAGGTTCCAGTCCGGTGAAGCAGCAGTCGACGCTTTCAAGTCAGCCATTTTGAACACCCCCACTTTAGAGTGGAATAAATGTTATAATAACTGGTTTGAGCGAATGGAAAAGTGTGTTAAGCTACGTGGTGAATACTTTGAAAGACAATAAAAAGTACTACTATAAGGTTCTAGTTGCGTTTTTTTTTCTTCAAACGACAAAACTTAAAAGGCATGCCTCGTATATGCGTAAACAACGTATACTTACTTAATACTTACGTATACTATAATTCCGTGTCCAATATAATAATGCGTTCAGGGGTTTGATCGGACTGCCGCGCTACTGTAGCGCATCGGCCATGTTTGCGAACGCATTGATGGTTTCCACGCGTTAATGAGGAAGCGTATTGCATCCATGGTCCGCAGAGTCCGTGGCAGTCCTAACAGCATCCTGAACATGATAGCGAACAGTGTAGAATGTCCATATTTAAATAATTTATGTATATTACATGTATGTGTATATTGTATATACTAATATACTTATTTATGAACTAACATTTTTATTTATATAATAATAGGTATTTACTAACAAAAATTGTATTTTGACATATTATAGTATTTTAATTTTTATCTTTGTAATTGTAATATTATTGTAATATAAAATTGGATATATTTCTACACTGCTCAAACCATGTTCACTAAAATAATAATTTAATAATACCAAACATTTTATAAATAACATCATTGTCTGTTCCAAAAAACTTTCAAAGCTTGTATAAACCAAAATATGTATATTAATTGAAAATTATTTTACTGAAAATGGTATTCACTGACTTAAATTTTTGTAAGCACGATTTAGAGCACTTTATTTCCTTTCTTATGCATGGGAGAATCAATGAACCTCTTTATAGCCACTCAACACGATTTATGACCACGAAAATAGACCATTTAATGACAAAATGTGAATAGTAAAAATGTCAAAAACTTATTGTAAAATGTAAAGAAATATTTATTGATATTACCGTTGTTATTTGTTTATACTGTTTTAAAATAAACTCATAACACATGTATAAAACTCGAACAATAAAAAAATTACGACAACCGTGTGACGTTATAATTTCTGTATGAAGAAGCTCATGGTGGGCGGCGTATAAATTAACTTATCATAAAAGGTTAATGCGTGATCGAAAACACATATCCTACTGTTTCTGGGCGTCCGGGCGCATCCACATTGACTCGTAAATCTAATAATAATAAATAGTACACTGAACATCTATAAAAAGGCAATATCATGTATCGATCAGGTGACGCAGGACCAACAATGGACCAGCTATTGTGGGCTGCTATCTAATCGTAATGAATATAAATTTTGAGATGACATTTACGATTGGTACGCGCCATGATACTGCGTCTACGTATACATATATTGTTGGACAAAGGTCTGATTTTATAACCCCAAGCTCGAATTCAATAGAAAATTACACCGGTGTTACACTAGTATCAATTTGTAGCATCAACGAACTAAAATAAAATAAATTAAAATAGATTCTACATTAATTTACAAATATTGTTAGTTGTGTTTCTACTGTAGGTTTCATTAAGTGCCTGCGTTGATTGACGACATCGCGCCTGCAGCAAACGACATGCAAACGAATAGAGCGATTAATCAACAAATTTCGATTATTCGATTGAAGATTTATGATGCAGCATTTTATATATTTTGCCAACGAAATCATTTTTCGCAGTAGTTTGTGCTAAATTCTCATGAAACCGGCTGCGATATTTGGACGTATATTAATTACAAGTTCAAGAACAACAGTATTAATCTAATATGTAAATTTTAAATTATTATAAATATGGAATGTCACGCTAAAATTTCGAAAGAATATTCAAAAGAATGAAAACTGGATCAATTATTGGTAGAATAACATTTCACGTGTTATGAGCGTGAAATAACTAGCTCAAATAAGTTAAGCTTGCGTAAGGCAAACTTTTTACGGTATTTCATACCGTTTGTGAGAATTACATTATAAAAATAAATTTTGATTAGTCATGTGATTCCCAGCCCGAAATAAGAAAAGGGCTAACGATTAGTTCTCGACTTATATTCTTGAATAAATTGATTATATGTAATTGCTTTTGCTAACTCAGAAGCAGTAATGGAAATGTACCACCTATATCTATTGTCTTTCAAGAGTGACTCATCAGTTTCAGACAGTTTTAGCAGTCGCCCTTTGTGTGTATTTAAATTATAATGTGAATTTAAATTATCAATTATGTTTATTGTACTCTATCTCCCTTTTCTAGCATCGAATTTTAGCCTCACCACTTTGTTCGCAACATTAATGGGTAACTGTAGCACCTCATCAACAAAAAAGCCGTAAACTTGTCACTGTGCCTTGCTAATGAAAAAAAGAGTGGACCAAAACTTCTAAGCATTAATGAACCAAGGTCGACGGTTGGTAGTAGTTACATGCGTTTGAATGCAGGAGGCGGCTGCACGACGCGTCATTCCGCCGCGGCGGGTATGCGATCAGCTGAATTATTTATCACAATGACATCGTCTGGCATATAATTTGCCTCGCACACGGCTCCGCCATTATACTCTTTGGCAATTCATTCGGTATAATGAGAGCCTCGAACGCTACCAACAACACATACCTATAACATCTAGGTCCATATTTTTAAAACGGATATTTTCATTATATATATATATATATATATATATATATATATATATATATATATATATATATATATATATATATATATATATATATATATATATATATATATATATATATATATATATATATATATATATATATATATATATATATATTTTTATCTTGAATTAAATCAACTTTGTTTCATAATAATAAACATTACTATATTCTCACGCAGTTACCATCGGCACTCATTGAACTATTACTTTCTCTTAAATTTCATATGATATGATTACCAGATTTTACGACTTATAAAGAAATATGAAATTTAATGTTAATATACAATAAATTTTCTATTACTACATAAAACTATAAAATAGTAACAAAGTTTGCTTAGAAAAGGATGATAATTTAATATTATCACAGTAAAATTTAAAATCCAATTTGTATAGGTAGTTAAAAAGTAGATAAAATCGATAAATCAAACTAGTCATATATTTATTGTTTGTGACCTAGCTAGGAGTAGACAATTTAATGCTTTTTTAGGTCTTCTTAGGAAAGTGATGGGGTAACATTATTTTTATATGTGCACGGAGACACGTGACCAAAAAGGCTTACAAGAAAAATATTGTTCTCAAAACGAGTCACGGGTCTAATTTAATCATACATAATAATTGCTTGTCAATAACTACATTCAACAATGTTCGAAGTAATTGACATGACATTATTAACTGCACGTCGAGAGCACTAATACTATTTGTAACAGACATAAAAAAATACGATCAACGATGTTGACGTGATAAATTGTTGTTAAAATAGTGAACTATGACACACGTTAAGATCGTATAAGCATATGAGTACCTACAACATGCCAAGTAAGGCGGAGTCACAGTACACTAGAATAAACCGTATTTCTTCACAAAATTATCATTCAAATATTTACCTATAGCTACTCCACAGATTACTTATTATTGACTTATTGATGGATAGTCATATTCCTGCTAGCTCATAGAGAACAAACAATATATTTATAATAATAAAAAGGGTTATTTTTTTCTAAGCAGACAGCAAATACATTTAAAAAATAGCGTTATCTATTTTTTTTATCCAAACTTCGGGCTCATAGTAAGTTTCCATTGAAATCGAATATTCACGAAGAGGACTAAAAACTTTTATACTGAATTTATCAAGCTTTCAAACTAGGGTAGGGATTCACTTTGTCTTACTTAGTGTGTATTACTGTGGCAAAGTCAAATGCCGGCTGAGCGCACAAAATGTGACGTCTCATTGATGTATTGACTAAAAAGAAGGCTTCTAGACCGTTAGCTAGTTAACAAAACGATATAAGACTATTAATCACGCACCGATAGTCATCTTTATTTTAATATAATATGGCATATTGGGCTTCGTAACTCGGGCGGCACATTTATCGGCTATCGGTTTCTATTCGCACACTGTATGTACGACTATCGAGTGCTATATCTAAAGTCCCATTGAAAGTGATAATTCCAAGCTGAAGTTAAGCTTCTTCGGCTTCAGCCTAATTAATCAGCTTGACTGGTGTAAGTGCTAGATCAAACACGACGGGAAACGCGAGGTTTCAGGATCGCGCGGGAATCGCGCGGTTCTTATTTGTATGAGTATTTCGCAACCATTCAGACATATCCGCGCGATTATTCAAGCCGCGCAGTTACCGCCACTCAACCGCTAGAAAATAGAATCGCGCGCCACCCGCGCGATTCTATTACTATGAACACTATGGAGTCTTTCTTCAGCGTTCAGTTGCGTTGCGGGCACCACGCGGTTATAACGTCACAGCAAGTGAGTCCAATTAGTTCATTAAAAGATTTTATGAACATTCTCAAATAATTGAAGCATTTTCCATTGAACATTCTTAATTTAGAATATAATGTTACGAACTGACCATGTAGGTACTAGTCGGTCACTTAACTTTGGATGTACCCAATACTGCCTTTTTATTTTCTTTTTCTTTTATGGGCAACCACAGTAAAACACTTATTTCTTCGTCGACTTCCATTTTCAAACTGATGCTCCGCATTTGCGAATCGTTTAATAATCGCCGGCGTCTGAACACCATCACAATTTTTGCGGTTTCAAAACGCACGATTTGTAACCGCGCGGTTCCCGCGTGTCTGAACTAGCTCTTAAGCCGCTGCTCATAGATACCGCCGTAAATGTTTGATATTGTTTAAATGGTTGGCTTGAGCCAATGTTAGTACGGCGAATTTCGGTAATACGTCCCCTTTTCTATTTTTTTCTTCTCAGACTCGATTATTTTGTGTCCTAATATTCGTTGAACTATATCTAATTATTGTTAAAAATATTAAAATAAGAACAATAAATTGTAACTATACAAGTTTCTTAAAAAATGCAAATGTCATTTCTTCATCGAGCATATCAATACCAAAGATAAACAAGAACAACTCAAACTCAATTTTGAATTAATATGCCGTTGAGGAGATAACCATTCAGTAATATTATTTGCATGCAAATGGTGGCCTATTACGGAGATAAAACACACAATGAGTTTAAATAAATGGATTGGAGGCAGAGCCATTTAATTTCCTCATTTAAAAAAATAAACGAACCGAGAGGCAGTTTATATTATAATTTTGCTTTACAAAGGTTCGTATGAGAATATTAAAAGAGAAATGACGAAATTAGGTGTGAGGCAAATACGGGCGAGCCAATAAAGTGGACACTTGACGTATGCGTTTCCATTAGGTTGGCCCGCAAGAAATACATCACAGCAGGCTTTAATCAAAAACACGAAGAAACCGGCCAAGATTAATACGTGGACAGAGGGGAGTCACGGAACGAATTAAGAATCGAGTGTCTATGAGAAACAACGATTAACGATGAATCAGACGTAAAACAATAATCCTTGATAGAAATCGTTAGGGTCAATTGGTTACTTTTTACAAACCAAACCAAATCAATGGTCGCTACAACTTTATTACGTACATTATGAAATTATAATAACATTCCAGCGGACGTTGTTTTCACAGTGCAACAGTGTTGAATGTATAAAAATAAGGTCTTAAAATTTATTAATACAAAAGCATATTAAGAATGCTCTTGGAGTTCGTAATACTCGTAAACGACTATTTTTGTGTAATTAACACATTAAATGCCATATCGAGACTTAATTTCTTTGGGAATTTACAAAGGGAAAGTGGGAAATATAATTAAGTTATTTCCGTGGTCACGAGATAAAATACAAACAAATATCTAAAATTGCAACGGCCAAATCAGCATATACTCTTCAAAACGCTTGGAATTTAATGTGTAAGGCAAAAATTCAGACTATTATGATCAAACAAATAAATTTGAGCCAGTATGGGTAATAAACAAAGAAAATAGATTATACAGATCCGGGTAATAATACCTGGATAACCGGACCAGAGTAATTATTGGAACGATAAAATTCTAAATTAATTAAATTATTTATGAAATTTAAAATATCAATGGTATCTTATCAGAAATTATTGTATTTAATAATAGGACACAAATACCTGGTTTATGACTGAGATAATGGGTTCGAATCCTGCCCATTGATCTAACTGAAACTGGTTTCTAGCTTATTTGGATGGCAGATTAAACTATTAATATATTGTGTCACAGAGTAATATGCTAATAAATTATAATATTAAATTTTATTATTTTATAATAGTAATTTTGTTACGTCGGTAATACATAGTATGTGGCAATAGCTGTTAACAAATAAAGGAAAATAAACTTGACAAAATTGTTTATCAATAAAGTTTTATTTGATTCAACGTGGTAGTTATGACAGTACTGAAAAAGTGTGAATTTTTCAAATAGGTAGGCAGAAAAGAGCCACAAGAGGGTTAATTAAAGCGAATGGACGGTCATGGCCGAACAGAATGTTGAAGTTTAGCGGATCACCATTTTCAATGCTTTAATATTGTTACAAACTCGGCTCCGCGTTTCTTTAATTAAAATTAACGACGCAAAAGTTTGACAGCCAAACGAATTATTAGTACAGAAGCTAACTTTTAATTAGTTCGCTTTCTTCGAGCGTTACTTTTGTGCATTTGTTTGAACTAATTTAAATTAATTTGAATACTTGCACGGACTTGATATCAATGCAGATAGACTTCTAAAAATATTTTATTGACTGGATGATTGCATCCATACAAAAACCAGTCACTGGGTTCCGTAGTACAATAATTTCTAATTAGTTTAAATTCTTTAATCCGCCTTTGACAAAGAAGCATCTGTGTTACCCGATAATTAAAAATCAAATACTTTACTGTGCTAAAAATGTATAATAACAACAAAGATGATCTCAAAATCGTTTGAAAAGTATTTATACAACAGAACAAGGAAGCTCCATTGTTACTTTCAATATGTTATAAATTATTATCTAAGAGCCTTACAAATATTAAAGAGCCTTACAAATATTATTTTTAATCTAATACATAATACGTCGTGTAGTGACTTCAAAGCAGAGAACAATGACATAATATTGTAACCAATCATATTTCGCTCCACTATGAGCAATTGTGATTTTTTCACGTTGTTTTTTCACTTATCGATAATTTTGTAGTTAGACATGCCCGACCCGTGAAGGCTCAATGTGGGGCGCTGTCAAATATTGTCATAAGCCCATACATACGTGGGCGATGAAGACTACCGGCGTGAAATTTATAATTTCAAATGTTTCGCCTTCAATTCGATTCATAAACATGAACAATTCATCTCCGTACATTACATATAGCACTGTGTGTAAAATTTTTGATTAGTGTACGCAATTATGTCATTATTAAGATTTTATCCTTGTGTCTAAGATTAGTTCATATTATTAATCATAAATTTGGACTCAAAAATTAAATTAGTTTTAAAATAAGGTTGAATTAAAATAATATTTCTTCAAATATTTTATACAGATATGTAGAAATATTGGATGAAGAAATTCAACACCATCCTCCATTATTAGCTCTGATTAAAGTTCTGCAAGATGAGCGCCCAGCATAAGAGATCATCCATTATACATTCGAGGCAACCCTCAACAACCTTGAATTTTTCGTACCCTTTGCTTTTTTTACCTGTGTATGCGTAAAACAAGATTTTGAATTTATAGTAATTTGTATTGTAGTGTAACATTAACGTATGTTAATCATATTTTACAAAAAGGTTTTACCAAATGCTTTTCGAGATTATGAAAAATAAATATTACTCGTCAGGTTTGACGTACATTGTCATGTACAAAATAAAATTATTTTATCATTTTAATTATTTAAATAAGTATATATCTCATTAAAATGTATGTCGAACTACTTAAGCGTTTATTTGAGCTGCCAACCTACAAATAAATTTTTCTTACTTATATATAATAAGATTTTAATGGTCACAACCAATTATATAAGTGTTGGTGTCCAACAGTGAATGTATTGAATTCTAATTGTCCCATTGCTTGAAACGTTACAAGTGCATCGGTCCGCATATTCACACCTCATGAAGCCCCGGGGAGCGTGAAACCGGCCGAACGCCTTTGCGGTCGTCGCATACACCGCCGCCGCGGCACTAGTCGAGATTTAAGTCACTGCACTACTTGCACTCATCGTACGTCTAATTATAAAATGATGTCAAAACAATATTTTAGTCCGTTATTTAATGATTCTTTATTTTTTTATAAAATGAACATTAAAGCACACCAAAAATTCAATTCCACACGATGTACACGCTTTTAGAAATTTCAAATCGTAACAGTATTTCTGTTCATCAAATATTACACCTTATTATTTTCGAAACCAATTAATGCCCTATTAAAAAAAGAGTATTTGTTAATCAACTTGTTTCATCACATCTAATATTTCACATAAAAGTGTTAATTGCATAAATAATACACATACATAACACAGCTGGATAATCTTAATGAGTATAGCGCACAATTTAATCATGTACTCACGTATGGCTAAAACGTCTAATAGGAAGAACTAATGTGGAACACAAACAAAGAACATCGAAAACAATAGTCGAAGCCAATATCTAGGAAAATGGAGATGTGAAAGTTTGATAACACGCCGTGGAGTAGTCAGTTAACACGATGCAGGTATGCGAATGAACCCAAATAGTCTTGTCATTGTTTCAAGCAGTATATTGCTCGTATCTGATTAATATTTAAATACAAAATTAAATTACATACAATTCAACATTTATTAAACACTTAAAACTCTCTCTCAAATATCTCTCATTCCCAAATATATTTAATTAAATTTTCAATATTATTTGAGCGACCTACGGTTAATGAAAATAAAAGTTGAATTTATGCTTATTCCAGAAACATCCACAGATAACTAAAATATATTTGAGTAACTCATTTATCTATGTTAAAATGTAACGATAAGTTACAATTACAGCATACAACCAGCGATGTGTCATAATTCCGGAAAATATTGATTGAATCAGCAAAATATTGAATTACGCTCTTCTCGTTTTCCAAGATTATATCAAATCAGTTTATAGTTAACTTAGTTATTACATATTTATTTTATTAAGATGTAATGAATGAATCAATATCCTATTCTGCATATCACTTAAAACAAATACAAACATAAAACTAATTAATAGGAAAATATTATAATATAATAGGCGGCATGTTTAAAGCGATTTATTTTAAGCCACCATTACTAATATTTGTGTCGTATTTTATATAAGTATTTCAAAAATGAAGAACTTAAGAACATTAACAACTAACTCTTGTGCAAAAAACGGGCGGTTTTAATTTTTCTACATTATTCGTATAATTTGGTTCTAAAGAGGTTGTAACAGCCAAACTACATATGTCACTGGCGCTTAACAAAGAGGAGATATGAAAAAAAATACATTTGAAACTTTTGTTTTTGAAAATAATAAACCCTTGTTCAGTTTGTGACTTTTTACTTACTTTTCGCGGGCTGCGGTTAAAAGATTATCAGGGAACTAAAAATAACTTGTAGTAATTTTTAGTACAATAATTTAATTATGACTTAAAATAGATATTTTTGTGTCTATTGTAATGGCAGAAAAAGCAATAAGGGCTAGTAAAACTAAAGCGCTATTGAAAGGGGAGTGTAGCCAATGTTACGTTTCACAGCGGTTAAACGCGAGTCGTTCAACCGTCCAAAGAACCTAGACTCGATACCAAGAGACAGCTTCTGTTCAAAGAAGGTAAGGTTCTAGGAAAAAGAACTTGCACACAACTACGAGACGACCGCTTTTTAGTGAGTCAGGCGCTGAGAAACAGCAAATTCAGTTACATAGACCTCAAAAGAAAGTTTGAAGAGGTTAAAGGAGCACAAGTTAACTGTGAGGTGGAGGTTTTTAGCAGCTGATATACATAGTTGACGACCAGCGCGGGCTCCAAGTTATTCCGTCAGCACTGAATTGCTCGATTGAGTTTCACTAGAAATTACCTATCTTGGACACTAGGCTCGAATTTTTCTGCATGGTGAGGACCGACGTCGACAAGTGTTACGAAAAATCACCCCTTATAGTGGGGGATATGTTATGTTTTGGGCGGGCGTAACTTCCAGCTGTCGTACCGAGATAGTATTCATTGAAATGGCTCACTAATTGCGCAAAGATACATAGCAGATATCGTTTATCAACATGCACTGGCTGTAAATGGTAAATGCCATTTACATGAACGATAATTCTCAGGTCACGGTTCTGGCGATGTAGATGCTTATATGAAAGAGGTTGGTATTCGTCGTTTGGATTGGCTAGCGCTGAGCCCCGACCTTAACCCGATTGAGCACGTCTGCGACCTCCTAAAAAGGCGAGTATGATCTGTCCAACCACTTCCACAAAACATTGGGGAGCTTAAACGTGTGATCTCGGCTGAATGGGAACACATTCCACAGGAGACCATCAAAAGCCTGGTAGAAAGCATGTCAAGATGATTACATGCCGTAATCGCTGCAATGGGAGGTCATACTCCTTAACTTTTTTTTTAATGTCTTCTTTTATTAAAATACCATAAAAATACTCTAGTCTTAGTTTCATTATCCATAAAAATGTCCATTTTAACACGGATCTCAGTTTACATTGACTAAAACACCGATTCCAGGATTTAAGTCATCATCATCATCATCATCTAAGCGTAATATCCCGGTTACAACCTAAACTTTCCTTTCGATGTCCGGGGTCCGCTTTCTGACTTTTTCTACTCCACTTCGCACGGTCTTCAGCATCCCTGGGAGTGAGCCTATTGGCACGCATATCACCCCTTACGACGTCAAGCCAGCACTTTTTGGGTCTACACATTTGTAGACCCAAAAAGTGCTGGCCATGCCGCCTCCGCCGGGCCTCGGCAGAAGGGGTAGACCCAAAAAGTGCTGGCTTGACGTCTTAAAGGGCGTGCCAATGGGCTCACTACCCCCTGGTACTTGGTCTTTCTACTTCACTTCGCACGGTCTTCAGCATCCCTATGCTGAAGACCGTGCGAAGTGAAGTAGAAAGAGTCGGAAAAAAACGGACCCCGGGCACCGAAACGGAAGTTTAGGTTGCAACCGGGATACTACGCTTAGATGATGATGATGATCTAGAACTTGATGGGTATTGTTGCTTTAAATTATCCTAAAATTGTCATAACAGTTAGTGGAGTAGGCCTACAGGGGAAACCACGGTAAAAAAAACGCGCCGAGTACACCACCTCACAAGTGGCGTGGAAATGTGTGCATATCATGTATAATGTGACTCTTAGAATCGCGATATCTCACGAATGGTAACTCTTAAGAAAAAAATCATAAGGACCATTTTTGTAGAGAATTTTAAGATCTATAACTTTGGTTTGAGGTTTATTTTTTGATAAATCTTACCGTTTTCGAAAAAAATCCAAAATACCTCAAATTTTGACCTTTGACCCCGAATAACTTTTTAAGCACACATAGGATCGATGGGGACTTTTAAAACGTTATTTGTGATGGTAAACCCCAGCTCTCCACCAATATTTGGCTTTCCGGGAATTTTTGTTATTTGACCACTATTTTTATGTCTAAATTGACCGGACTGTATTGGACGGTCGGAGAATGAAAGTACGTGACGTGGCTGAGGCTGTAGGCATCTCAACTGAACGATTACATCACATTTTACATGAATATTCGGAGATGAAAAAGCTATCCGCGAGATGGGTGCCGCGATTACTCACACTCGACCACAAGCGCAACGGTGTGACCACTTCAAAGGAGTGTTTGGCGATGTTCAACCGTAATCCGGACGAGTTTTTACGCCGTTATATAACCGTAAACGAAACATGGATCCATCACAATACCCCAGAGACCAAGGAACAATCAAAACAGTGGGTTCCACCGGGTGAAAGTGCACCAAAGAAAGCCAAGGTGGGTCTGTCAGCCAACAAGGCCATGGCCACAGTTTTTTGGGATGCACGCGGTGTCACACCTAGAGAAGGGTATAATGATCACCGGCAAATATTATTCAGCCTTTAGACAAATTCGATATAGATTTAAAGCAATAACTACCAAAAAAGGCGAAAAAAGTGCTGTTCCATCAAGACAATACACGAGTGCACACGTGTATAGTCACTATGGCAAAATCCATAAATTGGGCTACGAACTGTTACCCCATCCAGCATATTCTCCAAATTAAGCCCCCTGCGACTATTTCTTTTTCCAAATCTGAAGAAATAGCTGGCTGGTAATGGTGATTTGGGTCGAATGAATAGGTCATAACCGAAACAAACGCCTATTTTGAGGCCCTTGAGAAAACCTTATGTTGAAAAATAAAACGCTTATGTGCCGAAAAAAAAAATGTTTTTTATTCAAATAGTCACGGGGGTATCAAACAGCCTTCATACTAACAACTTATAACGCCCCATATCTGGGGTCGGGGCTCCCCTAAAGTCTAGAAGGAACATACAGTATGCCCGCCACGCTTGTGTAAGATGTATTGGTGTTAAGGTTATTGGTTACAGATTTCGGTTTGATTTCGGTTTTCTCTTATGTTTTTCACTGTTTATACGTGGCAATTTTGCTATAATATGCAAATTACACAAGCAAAAGTAATAACCGCCGTAATATTAGAATCCGGAATCTCTGAGTCTCCGTGATTGATAATACTTAACCTTTATTTATTATTTAAATTGACTATAATAAAAACATCCAAAAACGCCTATCGTTACTATTTTTGTAAATGATCTTATAAAAATATCACAGTCCAATAAAAATGAGTTCAATTTTTTACTTAATCATACATAAATTGCTGATCTGTAAAATTCAAAGTAAGATTACGATAGGTAAATAATAAATTGGTTGCCGCCAGCTATATTCGTTTTACAAGAATCAATGTTGTAGAGAAAATTCTTTAATAAAAATACCGTTAACGAGCCGTGTACGTCGGTCATGACAAATTGCTTACGCTCCTTACGTAGTCATCCGGACACCTCAGCATGCGAGAAGATGGTGGCCTTATCAAGTCATACATCTACCGCGTGTTTAGATTACGAGATAAAATTGAACCTGATGCAAGAATAAGCTGTTCCACGCCAGTAGTACCAGTCATTCTGCCGATAGAGGTACGAACTATATAGTAATAATGATTTAATGGTAGTATTTTAGATTGTAACACTGAGCTATTTTACTGAGCTTAGCTTATTCAATGATTTGCAATGACGAGGATAAGAGTCCATTGTAAAATATAACTTATATTTTAATTTCAAATAATATGAAGTAGGTTACGACATCAGATATTTTAAGTAAAACTGGTGTTTATGCTGTAAGGTATATTAACTTCGATATATAGAGCACATTATTAAGAACTTGGTCGTAGCCAATGAATCAACTTAAAAATAACTTTTAATTTGAAATATTACTGAACATATTATTTCAATAGAAAAATTACGATGATTAAAATCATTCACACATATGTCAATTAATTTCTAATACAATACATAAAATATTAATCAATATAAATAAAATGATAGAGGTCCGCAGATATGCGCGGATTGCAGAAAAACTAATTGATAGATTTCAATTAAATTTTCTAACTTTTATTTCTTAGACACTTGGCTCTTATCTAAAAAAAAATATTGTGATATCTTTTAATTTAATATAAAGTTATTAAAGTTTTTAAAAAAACAACGATTTTTATAAGCACTACGTGTTCATGTTGATGTGTGTTTTCTTGTCGCGAAGAAGTGCAAGCGTTGGATGCAAATTAAATAAACCACTTCAATGATGATATTTTTTTAGATGTTTAATGTATTACTAATAACAAATGTATAATTTATTCATAAGCATTCAACGATGTATGTACAAATCTTACTAAACATTGCGGTTTACCTCCTAAAATAATGTTATAAACTAAAAATTTAAGCTATTTTTAATCTTATAAAAGGTAAAGTAATAGGCATGGAGTTTCACGATCCAATAATTTATAATAAAATCCAGGAACCAAGTCCGTCGCCGTACATAGTTTGCGTCTAATGGATACGACCTATCGTAAAGGTATATTTACTGTGCTGTAACTTATTTTTACTGATCTTGTTTAAGACGCAACACAACGCGGTAAGAAACTTTATTACTACACCGTATATATAATATGTACATTAGTAGAGAAAAACTGCCTAAGCTGCACAGGCTATCCTGAGATTCGAGCACAACTATCCCTTAACTTTTTGTTTTAAATTTAATTAAAATCGAATTTATTGATAACATCCGTGGTGCAAAGCATTTCGCACGTTAAGTAACACAGACATTCCTTGTTTAGTAACCGTCAGGCGCTGCTTGCTTAGGAATAGATGGCCCTGTGTGAATAGTCACAGTATATTTATTTATTAATGTACTCAAAACTTTGAATCCTAGTTTTATATTAACAAAGGATTTTATGTCTTACGTTTCACTAGGCTACAGCGCTTGATTGTAAAACTATTAAGAACAATTTCTGTACCTTAAACAACATTCTCCCCGTGCAGGGACGGAGTGAGAATACTGACACCTGGGGCCAGGTGCGGCCTGTCGAACGAGTAAAGGCGATAAAATAACTCTAACTAGGTTGTAGAACCCTAAACCCGTCTAGATGGCTATCACCCTTGGTCTCAAATAAAAAGTCACAATAGTTCTGTGTTCTGTTCCGGCATAAGTCATCCATGTTCTAGTTCCCCTACGGGGACATCAGCGTATTAATGACGCCCTTGGTGTCGCAAACATCCAAACACGACGGTAATTGCTTACTATTTCAGTGGACTGTCAGCCTGTGTACTGTGCCATAGCAATCATTGTAGTTTTATCATAAATATTTATAAAACGACCTTAACAAATATGCATAATTTAATATGAGAAATCTCTGAAACTTGAAATTTAGCATACTTACTGATTTTGCGATGTATACACTCATTTAGAACAGATTTAACGAAAACCTTATCCAAAAAGTATTTTTTTTTTATTTATATGGCAGAAATATAAAAAGAAAACCCATTTAACACGAGGTCTCTAAAAATATACACCCGACCGACTTGAAATTTGGCATATTTTCTCATTTTGCGATGTAAACGCTCAACAAGGACGGATCTTATAAAAATCATATCCAAAATGTCTATCTATATGTCTGTAAGCGAAATACCAATTTTTATAAAAAATAATTTTTTAAATTTATATGACAAAACAACATTTGCCGTGTCAGTTAGTTATAATATCGAATATAAAGTTAATATCATCAAAACCATTTACTACGTCGTTTAATTATAATAAATTTTTATATAATGGCATCTCCCCCACGTTGATAGGTTCGTCACTTTAGCCACATGTGGTGATGTCAAAAAACTGTATACCTACTAACTTAAAATATTAGAAGAAAATACATTCTAAGCACCTGAACCAAATTAGCCGTGAACTTTTTAAAACTGAGAGACTACTTGCTGTTTAATGCGATTATGTCACATTTCAATTACGAATTTTAATTCACAACATAGAAATTTCAAGTGTGGAGAAATATTTTTAATAATAATTAAAGTCTCAAAATATGTACCGAGGCTGCGTCATAAAATCGTGATTGACTCCAAGTGAAAACTCGTTAGGTCGATCGTAAAAGTCGACAATAATTAGGCGGCCACAACCGCGAGAACCGATATGAGCTGATTACGAAAGAAATACAGTCTTAGTGCGTTGATTTATTGTACAACGCCTTGGGTTTCATCGCTTCGCCTGAGCCAGATCGAATGCGTGTACACGCTTAATAAACATTTAATGAAACAACATCTTAACATTCTTACGAAAATGATATGATTCATGAACTCTGATGTTTCTATTACCCAGTAACTTTTTAGAAAGTCTTATATATAATATTTCCATATATTTAATGCCTGATAATTGTTTAATTTGGTTATCGAAATGAATTATTTTTCATTTAGTGCAAGATTTATAAGTAAACTTTTTGTATTGTAATCGAACATTTTATCGCACTCATAATTATTAGCAGTGAAAATAAATGATATAAATATTTATAATAAAGAATAATCCGATTTTTTGTTTCAATTTGAATAAGTTTGTAACAAATTTGTTATTATTATTTTCTTCATTTGTTTGATTATTTACACCTACAACATTTATAAACTATTCGAATACTATACAAAATGGCCGACTTTCGTTCTGGTACAAGCTTTTATTCTGTCTGGACAAGAACCTATGGGATTAGACACCGTTATCAATGATAATTTAGTTACTGCTTCCTCCAAATATTCCCTAAAATAACTCTTGTTAAACTAACTTTTATCCGTGCAGGGGCGCAGAAAGAATACTGACCTCTGCGGCCGGGTTCACCCTGTCGTAAAAGGCAATAAAACAACCAACCCTAGCTACGCGGTAGGGCCTCAATCCCGTCTGGATGGCGACCACCTTTGGTCTTAAGTATGCCGTCATAATATAACCTTGTGTTATGTTCCAGCATTAGTGACCTAAGTTCCTGTGCCCCTATGGGACAGCAGCATGTTCACGATGCCACTCGCGTTGCAAACACCCATAGGCGACGGTAACTGCTAAATTCTAAGCAGGCCATCAGCTTGTTTGTTGTCCTACGGCAATAAAAAAAAATAACTACAATTTTTAATGTAAGGACTAGGGTTAGACGACTTATGAAGATTGGAACGTTGACCTAGAACCAAGTGCAGATTTGCTGGAAAGTATATATAGAAGTATACTTTTCTGTTACTAAATGCCATTGACAAGTAAAATTGAACCTCAAAGATATTTTAGATAAGGCATAAATTAAAAAAAAAACATTATTTGTTGAGTACTTACAAGTTTCAAACAACATATTATTGTCCGTGCAAAATACGAGTAATAATACAACACTAAACTAATTGAATTAGTGTAACAGAACAAAAAGGTCAACGCTCTTAGATACAACAGAATCATTGATGCATACGTAGTCGTGTCTAATTAAACACATAATACTCGACTTGTAATATGACCGTTCGAAAATATGAATGAAACTGGTTTTAGTTGCATTATTTATTTATAATCGTAAACAGTCATAAAATGCGCATAACGTATGTACCAAATTAGAATACGATAAATTCTTGCTCGAAGCCATTTCAATCTACTAATATGATAAACGATTCGTTCAAGAGAGCAATTACTGGTCGAAAGGTATTGGGCGCGAATAGCTAGTAAAACATTATTACGTACGTACAGTGAAATCCGTGAACCATTAACACTCACCAAATTCACTTTGTTCCTATGAAATGTTTTAATGATTCATGTGCATTTTAATGTACCAAATCATTCACAGTCCCATTCCGATTAAATAAAACATAATACGAAATGATTTACCAACACATCACATAGTTATATAAAGTACTGGTTATTTAAAAGCTAAGATATATAGATAAGAAGCCTATGACGACTCTGTTCATAATTTAATTAAGTAGTAATAAATTTTTGTAATTTAGTAGGGTTAATTTTTAAAGGGTCACCCTTGTTTTTTTTTAATAATATTTCTTGTTAGTCTGTCTACACTCTACGTTGTTGCGGTTAGGAAAAGGGTGTGTAAAAATAAAATTATGTACTTTATAAAAGTAAAATACATTGTAAACCTTCCAGTAAATGGTAATTTTCTGAACAACAAATTAGGTCCCAACATTGGCGCTCATTGAAAAAGTTACTACCTCCTACGTAAACTAAACATTAACATCCACAGTCTTCTTCTCCCTGCCTTTATCCCAAACTATGTGGGGTCGGCACAACATGTCCTGTCCCTCCACTCTCCTTAGCCGTCATCTGAAAATCCACACCTTTTTAACCATATCATCTTTTACACAATCCATCCATCTTTTCTTTGGTCTACCCCTCCTCTTGTATCCATCCAGTCTCATTTCTAGCATCCTCCTTGTTACATGACGCTCCTGTCTTCGCATAATATGGCCATACCAGGCTAACCTATTATTTTTCAGCTTCTCAATCACTGGCGCTACTTTCAAACTTCCCCTAATATACTCATTTCTAATTTTATCTTTAACTCTAAACGGCTCGACATACTACATATATACTTATAATAATACAATACTACATATATACTTATAATACATATATACTTTTAATATACTACATATATACTTTTTTTGTAAAGAAATATATATTATAAATAAACACCCAGATGCGGGACGGGAATTGAACCCGTGACCTCCGTACCTCCATAAGTATACCGACGTGCGGCAGCCGTATGCCAGGAAATCGTCAATGAATGTTATGAATTGCCTCTTAGGCTAGCTCACAGAAAAACTCTTTTCAGAAGGCTTTTTGTGCAATACGCTACGGTAAGCTCAGGATTCCGATACGAAAGCATTGAATGATATGAAACGTTTGAAAGTAAAAACCATTTGATACTCATAATAATATCAATAATAACATGTGCACAACGACATCCAAGTCAGTGCTATTCTGTTTACGTTTCAAATCTGCGAGCTGTATGGCATATGTAATTAATAATTAATTGGTTTTCAATAAAATCATCATTGCAATTTTAGGTATCGATTATATTATTGATTGGTAAATGTGCATTTAAAACTTCGAAAGAAAATTAATGGAACTTACTTAAACAAGGATATTTTTGTTATTTGGGCAAAAGTAGTAGCAATGCTAGAATAGTTATTTCCCAAGCTCTACAGTTGATCGTTCAGTTTTGGCCCAGTTTAGATATGTCGCCTACATTTCACATTCGCTGGGCGAGGCACGCGGTTGATCCCGAGGTCATGCATGACCTCGTCATACTCGTTTCTGCCTCGTTAGCACGCTTATTTCAATCCAACTGGCGATTTATATGGGATTTGTAATCACGAGATTACAATTTAAAAGTCAATGAGCCATCACACAGTCACGCGTCCAAACAAGTATAAAACTAAGACAAATATTAACATTATTGATTGTATGAGATCCAATGAAAATCTTTAAAACTCAATTTAACTTGACTGTTATTACTACTCGTAGTATTCGTCATCATGTTTTCATCCGTGCCGTCTAGATGGCAACCACCCTTGGTCTTAAGTATGCCGTCATAATAACCTTGTGTTGTGTTCCGGCATGGGTGACCCAGGTTCTAGCCTCCAGAACTTCGGGGAAGATCTGGAGTGCCCACGAAATTTGGAACTCGAGATGTGCAAAATCCCATCACATCCCTACAGGCGTGACGGATTGGGGCGGGGGTCAGGGAGACCCGGTGAAACGGCTGTCCGCTGGCCGCCCGCCAGTCAGTACCCGGCACCCGAACCCAGATTATCCGGTCTGGGAGGCTGTCCCGCCAACTGGTGCAGTCTTTGGGGTGTATCATCGTGCCGGAGTGGAGACCGGACGTGGACCCGGGGATATTCTCCGGGAGTGATCAGGGGCCCTTTCGTGCCCCGCGCCAACTCATCACACAACCTGTGGGTTTGGGTGGGAAAAGCACAATTAATTTTTTTTCCACCTTTTTCGTGAACACTCTTAAGCTTCTAAAATAGCCCCTTTTGTCAGTACTAACAAAACGCATACGAAACAGTAATTTTACACCAGCGGACCTCAAATCCACATTTAAGGTGGACTTTTGTAACATAAGAGGCATTCATTCAAATCTCAAAGCCGTCCACCACCACCTGAAAACGGCATAACCGGCTTTATTGTTTCTGACGGAGACACAGATATCTGCCCCGGCCGACTCATCGTACCTTTGCTACCCTGGCTATAATTTGGAACACCTGTTCCTCCCAAAAGCTGGGGTTCGCTTGTACGTCCGGGACGATATATGTTGTCGCCGTCTTAGCGGTTTCGAAGACAAGGACCTTTCCATTTTATGGGCGCGGGTAGATTTCGGTGGATCCACCCAGGTGTACTCCTGCCTGTATCAGTCCCATGGCAGAGATTGCGAAAGGATTGAAACGGCTCACTTTTTCGGGCGTGTCCAAGACGCTACCGACAAAGTTTTTTCGCAGTATCCCGCCGCGGAGGTGATCGTTCTTGGAGACTTCAATGCACATCATATTGAGTGGCTTGGCTCTCCGAAAACGGATCTGCCGGGGATTGCTGCCTTTGATTTTGCTCTTGCCCATGGTTTCACTCAAGTGGTTGAAGGGTTCACCCGCATACCGGATAGAGTAGACCATGCGCCGTCTTAGTTGAACCTTCTGCTGACCACACACCCGGAAGATTATCGGGTCTCGATTGGGACTCCATTAGGAACTTCTGATCATTGCCTGATATCTTCCGTAATGCGCCCTCCGATTTGAGAACGGGCTCGCCCCACCGTGAAGCGGAGAGTGTGGCGCTATCGGTATCGGTGTATCTGTTGAGATTGGGATGGACTACGCGAATTCTATGCGTCCTACCCATGGGGGCCGCTATGTTTTTCGTCGGGCGATCCTGACACCTGTGCGAACTCGATTGCTGACGTGGTGCTGCAGGGAATGGAATGTTTTATTCCTAACTCTGTAGTGCCCGTTGGTAGTTCGGGAAAGCCATGGTTTGATAGGCTTAGTGCTGAGGCTGTTAAGCCAGAGCAAGAGGTCTATCGAGCCTGGATTACAGCAAGGGCTTTTCAGGATCCTAACACGTCCGACTTGAAGAACAAATACAACATTGCCTCCAGGACCCTCAAAAACGGATTGCGAGAGCAAAATTTGTCCACATCGGCAGGATTGGCAAGCGTCTCACTAGCTATCCCTCTGGGACTAGGGCTTTCTGGTCACTTGCCAAAGCTGTCGAAGGAAACTTTTGTCGGGCGTCCATACCTCCATTACATACAGCTGATGACCGCCTGGCTCATGCTGCCAAAGATAAAGCCGATCTTTTGGGCGAAATCTTTGCAGCCAATTCGACTCTTGATAACGGGGGACAGTCTCCACCGTCTATTAGAAGATGTGGAGACTCCACAATGTCGGAGGTACGGTTTACACAAAAAGCCCTGCGACGTGTCCTCCTATCCCTCGACGTCAAGAAGTCCACCGGGCCAGACGGTATCCCTGCTATTGTACTGCGGATATGCTCGGCTGAGCTGGCTCCAGTCCTTTTCCGACTTTTTACCCTATCCTACCGCAAAGGTTGTGTCCCGGCTTCGTGGAAGGTGGCCGATATTCATCCTATTCCCAAAAAGGGTGACCAGACGGACCCATCCAACTACAGGCCTATAGCGAAAACTTCTCTGCTCTCAAAGGTGATGGAGCGGATCATCAACGCACAACTTTTGGGTTACCTGGAGGATTCCCAGCAGCTAAATGATCCCCAATATGATTTTTGACATGGTCAGACTGCTGAGGATCTCCTGGTTTTCCTAACACACCGTTGGGCTGAAGCCGTTGAGAGCAAAGGGGAAGCCATAACTGTTAGCCTAGATATCGCTAAGGCCTTCGATCGGCTCTGGCATAGGGCTCTTCTTGCGAAGCTTCCATGTTCCAGGATACCTAGGAGTCTTTGGACCTGGCTATCCAGCTTTCTCGTTGGGCGCAGTATTAAGGTCGTTGTTGACGGTTGCTGCTCCAGTGTGAAGCCTATCAATGCTGGTGTGCCCCAGGGTTGTGTGCTGTCGCCGACGCTGTTTATTGTGCATATCAATGACATGTTATCCATAGATGGCATTCACTGCTATGCAGATGATAGCACCGGTGATGCACGGTACACTGGTCGTGCAAACCTCTCTCCTGCGGATTTGGAAGAAAGTCGGGTCAGACTTGTGTCTGAAGTAGAGAACTCTCTAGAGAGTCTCTGAATGGGGACAACAAAATCTTGTTCAGTTCAACCCCTCGAAGACGCCAGTCTGCGTATTCTCTGCCAAGAAAACCCCGTTCGCACCTACGCCACAGTTCCAAGGAACCCCTCTTTCCATCGCAAGCAGTATTGGGATTCTTGGTGTCGACATCACGAATGATGTGCAGTTTAAGGGACAATTGGAGGGCAAAGCTAAGCTTGCTTCCAAAAAGTTGGGTGTGCTAAACCGGTCCAAGCAGTATTTCAGTCCAAGGCAACGGCTTGTGCTATATAAAGCACAGGTCAGACCGCATATGGAGTACTGCTCACATTTATGGGCTGGAGCACCTGCCTGTCGGCTCAATCCCCTAGACTCCATCCAACGGCGCGCAGTTCGTGTTGTGAACGAACCCATTCTTCACAAACGGTCTAGACACGCTTGGACTTCGGAGAGACTTTGCATCTCTTTGCGTATTCTACCGTCTGTACAACGGGGAGTGTTATTTAGAATGGTGCCATCGTCGTCTTTTTACCATCGCACTGCCCGCCATCGGCTGGGTGTTCATCCCCATTTCTAGGAACCTCTTCTTTCTTGTACGAAACGGTTCTCAAGAACGTTCATGTTGCGTACTCTCAGGATCTGGAATGAGGTTTTCTCAGCGCGGTACGATATAGGGTTCTTCAAAAAAGGCGTTATAAAATTTCTTCGAGGCCGGCAGCGTGTGTGTAATGCCTCTGGTGTTGCAAACGCCCATAGGCAACGGTGACCACCTGTTAGAGTGGGCCGTTTGCCTGTCTGCTATAAAAAAAAGTATCGAGCGAAGCGACAGCGCACTTGCTTGTCATTGCGTTAATGACGAAACAAACAGTGTCAAGCGAAATAAAATACAAAAAATGTCTAGATTATTTATTTAATAAATAAAAACATTAAATTTGATACCAAAGTAAAAACTATTTTACCTACACTCCAAACGTAATTGTAGAAAAATATACTAGTTTCAATTTTCATATTCGCATACATACACAGAACGTATTTAACACGTTCATTGCGCTTCACGCAAAATCGGCAAATAACACGAAATTTACGGCTGGTGCTCACAGCTAAAAGTATACATTTCATACAAAAAGAATATTTTTGTTTTTTTTTTAAACTAGAATTCAACAGACAGGCAAACGGCGCACCTGATAGTGGGTGGTCATCTTCGCCTACGGACAATTGCAACACCAGGGACAACGTAAACAAGCTGCCGGCTTCAAAAAAATTAATAACGCCCTTTTAAAAAGCCTCATATCGTACTGCGATGAGAAAATGTTTGCTGGAAGCTCATTCCAAATCCGGAGAATACGCAACAATAACGTTCTCGAGAACCTTTTTAAAAGTTCAACAGCGATAAACGAAATTTTATCGGGTTTATTAATGGTCCTAAATCCAATATCATTTCATTTAACTATGTACTCAGGATGATCACACAGGGTAAAAAAACAATGTACACCATATATTCGTTATAACACTTTGATCTATTCTAGTGATGGTAAGTAAAAAAGGACTGATACAACATTACGTACACCATTGCACTAGATAAGTTTATAATTTTGTTGGTATGCAGATAGTTCGTCTTAAAAAAATATTTATAATTGTTTGTGACGTTGCTACTGAATTCAAAAATATTTTAAAGGTTCGATGCCTCTTGTGACGACTTCAAATCAACGAGAAAATGCACACGTCAGGTTGTTTGGATACCGTGCTATCATCAGGAATTTAATACAAAAACTGAATTTGGAGTCAAAATTATAATAATAAGGAGATTCAATAAATAACAAGTATAATAATTAAATTAACATTGTAGTTTATTATTATGATACATACAAAGTTATTAACTATGAAACGTAGTAACATAAATTGCAAGATAAATCGATAAAATTTTAAAAAATTGAAGTACGCTATAAATCGGAAAACAATAAAATCTTAAAATATTGTCGGCATAAATGTGTTTCACTATTTAATAGCCTTCTATTTCTACATTCGGCTACTGGTGAAGTAGCACAGTATTTTACATTAATAGCAGCAACCGTAAACGTGATATAAAACAACTAAAGTTGACCAACAAATTGAACCCAAATATTTATTAATGAATGTACAAAATTTTGAGAAATAAAGTATAGAGTAATTAAAATTCTAGGAAATTGTACATATAAAATTTATTACTAAATAAATAAATTCAAAAGTTGTTTAATATTAAGAGCATAAATATATCGCAATTTATTTTATTAAATTATCGCAACCGAAAATTTACCTCAAAATAAAACAACTGCATTTTAATTATATTCCACGTTCCTAGGGATTACTAGTAAAAAAATACACATACCAATCGAACTTAGCTATAATAATGCCGACTTTATATTTAATATTTCCTAAATATATCTGACTAGGATTCTTATAACCAACTTCGCGGCGGCTCACATCAAACACGCTAAACAAAAGGACGATTTCAAATGTCCCTTCTTATTTATTAACATCTCAATTATTGATTGCGTGAGCAAATTTATTGCCGGCCTGCCAGAGCGATAATTTTGCAATGTAAAATAAATACGACAGGACGACCAGGGCCATAATTAAGAATTAAAGCTCTTTCCGAAATTGTCGCTGACTGCCAGAGGAGACAACCCTGATTTATCGTCGATGAATAATATTTCCACTTTAATTGGAAACAGGGCGAATCGAGTTTCAGCTAATCTTTACACTGCGCTTACCATTATCACTGAAAGTATACGTTGTGCATACATTTATATCCGTAGCACTTGCACTAGAATCAAACTTGTATCAGGAAAAAATATGACGACTATAAATTACAATATGTCTAATCGGGTCGCTTCTTAGATAAAACAATAAGTCTAATGTATACATTAATTTTAAATTAAAGTTTTATTTTACAGTTCTTCTTTTTCAAAGGTTCACAAATGTCGTGAAAGGGAGTGTTGTGCGACATATTTCGCGGTGCAAAAAGCCCTAACGTAGTGGCGGCAAACGAAACGGCTTCGTTTTTGCAGATGCCGTCAAACTCGGTGTCGCACGGCGCGTCAACCACTCAAGCACGACCCTTCTAATTGGAAGCCTACCTGTTGCTTTGGCTCTTTTTTCTGTTTCCAAGCGAATACACTCCAAGATGAACACTCTATGTGAATCGTTTAATAATTCACCATGTTGCATTTGGCTCTTTCAACATAGCGTTGAAAAACACTGGGAAATCTTCCGTTCATTTTATAAACATTTTTTGCCAAAGTTTCATTTGAGTCTAACAAAATGACTTCACTTAAATAAAAACGTTATGTTCAAAAATAACATATATTTTTAGTCCAACAAAAAAAAGTAATTAAATCTCAGATCTCAGTGTTAAGTTCTGCTCACAACTTCCGCTTAAATGCACGTAGCTCTTCCATTGGCCCGCATGCTGTTAATTTTTTCACCATCTCAGAATTTTTTTTTTTTAATATTAGGAATAAAAGTTGGAATTAGGGAAAGAATTGCTTATATAGTAAGTGATGAGCACTTATTATCTCAGAATCATATCATAAGTAATGACGTAATTGAACCCTATTCTAAAGGACGAAAATTAGAGGAGGCTTTTATCGAAAAACAATTTGTAAGAAAATAATTACCAAGAAAATTTTGATAACTTATTTTCTCTTTTACAAAATCGTGTTAACGTTTTTAAGAAAAGAAAAAATCAGCAATGCTTGAAGGAAAGGAATGGAGGAACACGTTAATTTATTTATTTCATAATTATTAAAAAAAAAACAGAATGTCAACCTAGAGAGCAATAATTCAAGAGATTATTTTTTATAGTAGAGAAAAGGATAAAATCATCCTTAAAGTATGTATAATACAAAAATGTACAGAAAATTTGGTTCCGAGTTGATAATATACTCGTAATAGTCGGTTTCCCTAAAAATGTTACAGAACGTGGTATGCAGTTGAACAACGGCAATGTGACGTTACAGTACGGTCCCATGATGATCGGTTATTTTGGTTCGTTTTTCTATCACTAACAAACCAGTGAAGCGTGTCCCAGAGATTGACGCACCGAATATCAAGGGCTGCTAACTTATCACAAATTGTTATAAAAATCTTTAAGAAATAAGTTTTCATTCTTTAATATGTAGTAAAAATCAAGCTGTCTATAAACCCAGAGCTACGACACGGGGTAGGGTAAGATGTAAAAGAAAACGGGTTTTTAGATTGAGTTCAGCAGGCAGGTTAACATGAACACGCCCGAGAATCGTTTCGTACAGGAAAAAAGAGGCACCAAAAAATGAGAATGAACACCTAACCGATGTTGGGCAGTATGGTGGTAGAAGGACGAAGGCATACAAAACTTAATAAAAAGGTAGGTAATTATGATTTGAAAAAGTGATGCAGTAAATCATTATAATGAATTTCTATATATAGGGCTTGTTTCTGAAGAAAAATTATGATGATTGTTATTAGGGCGACAACTAAAGCTGATTAGGCTTCACCATATTGCAGGTTTCGATCATAGTTCCTTATTAACAAGAAATAAAACCTTTCTTTTTATATAATTATATTTTACGAAAAATTGAAATGCGAAAATTTAGCAATGTTTAGCAACTATCTAACGCAGCTTTAGACAAAAATTCAAATAGATTATGTTTTTTCTTTGTACAATTGTGATGCTTTCGCCTAGCCCTAGACGCGATCAGGTGCGCGACGGTCCGACGCGTACGGCGATTCTCCACGCGCGCGGCCTCCGTGCGACCGAGCGATCGTCCGAACGCCGGAAACGCACTGACAAGTTGACAAAAACTCACATTCATTCATGCTTTTTTTCTAAGCAAGTATAAACGACAGGTTCACGAAGACGATGCCTAATATGAAAGTCATCAAAAGATATAACAAACCCATTGTAGTAGCAGTTGTACTATTATTCAGATTCCTTCAGGGAATTTATTTTCAAAAAGGTTAGTTTGATGTCTGTAATACTTTTAGAAATACATTGTTTTTATTTTATATTGATTTTGCGAAGATAGTCCGTCAAGTCGTCATATATGACATAGGAAAACTTTATGATAAATTTGTTGAAGCCTAAAAGACATCGAGGTTTTATAATCCGGTCAAATTAGACCAAAAAATAAGGGGTGATGTTACAAAAATTCACACTCTGCTAAAAATTGGTGGGTTCAAAACACTATTATAAATGAAATGTGAAAAGTCATCATCGATCCGACTCTTTTAAAAAATTTTACTCTGGGTCAAAGGTTACAAAAACGGGTATTTCGCGATTTTCAGCAGAACGGTAAGTTTTATCATAAAATTAGCCTACACAAAAATTGTATATCAGATCTGTAAAGATCTTTAAAAAATGTCCAAATACTTTTTTCATAAGAGCTATAGTTTTAGAGATATAACAATTTAAAAAGTTGAAAGAGTTGTAATCGTCATAATATGTATGTCATAAACTATAATACAAGTAGAAATATGATATAATACATAAAATATAATACAAGTAAAACATACAAGTGTAAAATGAAACCCAGTCCCTCATTTTATACGGCAGTGTAACGTTGAACAACATTTGTCTCCCATTCAATTCTTCTATGTATGGAGCTCCTAAAAAATTATGTGCTTAGATAAGTTTCGATATGCATGTTTCGTTAAAATACTCGAAATAAAAAATAACTGCAGTTAGCTTGTCTTCCTCCAACCTCAGCGGCCGCTCATCAACATCTTTTTCGGGTATATTACGAAGTTCAAGTGTGGCTTGGTTATCAGCTAGACCCACAAGACTGGGGTTGGAAGTTGGTCGACAATTCATTAAGCTAGTTAGTTCAAACTTTACTCCCTCCCACCTGCGCCAGAAAAACGGCTAAACACAATTTTTTCAACTGTAAAAAGGGATGTAGTTCTAAATGTGTATGCAAAAAGTTGGACTGTTTTGTTCTGTAGCATATACAAATTGTCAAGGCTGGTCATTCTCCAAAATTGAAGATTAATTTGATGCCAACGAAGAGACATGAGATGTGTCCTTATTGGGGCAATTTACTTGCACCCAGGATGAAGAAGATAAACAAAGAGAAGAAGAAGAACAAGGAGAAGAGGAAGCAGAAGTTTCAGATAATTATGATTCCGATGGATAAATATCCCTATATTTTTTTTATTTACTCCCCTTTTATCATTTTCAACCCTTGCCAATATCTTTAATTATTCAATAGTTTCAAATTAAACAGAATCACAACAGATCAGTGGAATAGGCCTACCGGGGAAACCACATTTAAAAAAACGCGCTAAGTACACTACGTCAAAGATGGCGTGGAAACGTGTGCATATTATGACGATTACAACTCTTTGAACTCTCAATCGTTACTCTAAAACGGTGGCTCTTAGGAAATTTTTTATAGTTAAATATCTGATCAATTTTTGTCTGGGCTAATTTTATGATAAAACTTACCGTTTTGCTGAAAATCGCGAAAACCCGTTTTTGTGATCTTTGACCCCGAGTAATTTTTTTCCAGGTATCGGATCGATGAGGACTTTTCACATTTCATTTATAATAGTGTTTTGAACAATCCTATCAATTTTCAGCCGAGTGTGAGTTTTTGTAACCTTGGAGGTCTAAATTGACCGGATTATTAGGTTAAAATACCGGAAGTATTAATACAGAAAGGTTTCAGTATATGCTTTGTTATGGGAGTCGTGAAAAAACCCCCAATATTTCAAAATTTCCCGTTTGTGTCACCAATAAACAGTATAAAAAATTACAACATACAAACAACTACCCCATGAAAAGCAATTCATCTATTGTAAATATTGAGCCTAATTGGTTTAATTATTTCAAAAACAAAGTTTCCGAACAGTCTACATTCCAAAGTAAAAAATAATAATATTCAACGTCACAATTGTGAATAGTAAAACTCATCTTTGGTAATTCGATATCGAGCTGTCAAATAAACAAACTCTAGTTAGAACTTTAGCACGAACAACCAATTTCAAAATACACTCAAAACGTGTGGGTTTTTAAGTGAATTTGTTTAAGGTGGCCGAACTGTTTACTCAATATGGTATTACACTCAGGCGAAGAATATATTTTGAAAGAAAACACACAAAGAACAGCGTTTTCTGAGTATTTTTATACAGATAAAACGGATTTTAATTAAAACGGACAGATTATGGATAAAATCCTTAAAAAGAAGATTCAGTAATTAGTCTATATGAAAGGATTATACAATACAATACAATTTCACATACACATATATAGTATATACAATATAACTTCAGTTGCATCACAACATCGCATTCCTTAATGAGTACGAGTGCTCTCCCATCCACCAGCATCGAAGCTATTATTATCCTCTGTTTTCCTAAGCAGGCTTCTATCATATTAAGCTTCTCTACTATAGGGAAGAAGGGGAAGACTCGTAGACATTATAGATGTTAGACGCGCCTTTAGCCTGACACACTTGTAACAGTTCATACTACATAATGGGCTCACTACCAGGGATGCTGAAGACCGTGCGAAGTGGAGTAGAAAAAGTCGGAAAGCGGACCCCGGGCACCGAAACGGAAGTTTGGGTTGCAACCGGGATGAACGCTGAGATGATGATGATGATGACTTGTAACAGTTCATAAATACGATGGCGGAGTACACAGTAACGTAACTATTATATATCTATAACTGTGCTATCCGGTAAGATATAATAGTGGAAGACACTGGTCTCCTTCTCTAACTAACTCGTCAATCCACAGGAAGAAGCCACCTGAGGCCCTGAGAGAAAGAACTTTTTTCCCATCCAGAGCACTCAATAAATCTATAAATTAATACTTATAGTTATGATCACCAAGATACAAATCTCTAAATTTAAAACGCTTTAATTTATCTAAAAAACTTTTTGAAAAAAAATTAAACCGCCGGAAAAACTGAAAAGCGAAAAATAATTAACTTTTTTTATTAACCTTAATAACTAAGTTCTTAAACTAATATAAGTATACATAAAATATGTAATTTTTAATCGGCGCTAGTGCCCTCACGTGTGTGCCCGTTCGGGTTGCTGTCTCCCTGACATTAACTTCGTAAACGCTCGACATTTTCCGGCGAAGGGACGTGTCATCCTGCGCCGCCGCCGCGCATCACGCTTTACGTAATTAATTAATTTACTTGTTTGGCACCGACTCATAATTATTTAGGTATACTTATATTAGTTTAAGAACTTAGTTAATAAGGTTAATAAAAAAAGGTTTATTATTTTTTGCTTTTCAGTTTTTTCGACGGTTTAATTTTTTGTTAAAAAGTTTTTATTTTATAATTTTTGTGGCTATAATCTACCTAGTCAGGTCATAAGTATTGTCACACAGTAAAAAATTTTCTTTTAGATTGCTGGCCACAAAAAAGTTTATTGAATTCGAATTTCGAATTGTTCATGAAAATAAAAATGTATAACTTTTAGAATTTTACTCATTTTTAAATATGGAGTGGACGCTTAAAGAAGACCGTGTTGCAGTTATTGCGTTGCATGTTGCATCGTTACAGTTACGCGCCAATTCAAATTTTTAACATACTGAAAAATTTGAATATAACCAAAAGATTCGTTTATCGTACCATCAAACGATACAATGAAGACTCTAGTGTAGATGACAGGTCAAGAAGTGGTCGCCCTCGGTCTGTTAGGACTCCAGCAGTGATAAAAGCTGTGAAGGCACGAATTCAAAGAAATCCCAAACTTAAGCAGAAACTGTTGGCCCTTCAGATGGGGTTAAGCAGAACCACGGTGAAAAGGGTGTTAAATGAAGACTTAGGGCTTCGGGCATATCGAAGAAAAACAGGACATCGTTTGAATGCTCGTCTAATGGACCTGAGACTGAAGAGATGCCGCGCTTTGTTGAAGCGGTACGCGGGAAAAAAATATCGGGAAATTCTTTTTTCGGATGAAAAAATGTTTACCGTAGAAGAGAGCTACAACAAACAAAATGATAAGGTGTACGCACACAGTAGTGAAGAAGCGAGCAACCGTATTCCGCGTGTCCAACGAGGTCATTTTCCATCCTCGCTCATGGTATGGTTGGGAGTTTCTTATTGGGGCTTAACAGAGGTACATTTTTGTGAGAAAGGTGTAAAAACGAATGCTGTTGTGTATCAAAATACAGTCCTGACGAACCTTGTGGAACCTGTTTCTCATACCATGTTCAATAACAGGCACTGGGTATTCCAACAAGATTCGGCGCCAGCTCATAGAGCGAAGAGCACACAAGACTGGCTGGCGGCGCGTGAAATCGACTTCATCCGGCACGAAGACTGGCCCTCCTCCAGTCCAGATTTGAATCCGTTAGATTACAAGATATGGCAACACTTGGAGGAAAAGGCGTGCACAAAGCCTCATCCCAATTTGGAGTCACTCAAGACATCCTTGATTAAGGCAGCCGCCGATATTGACATGGACCTCGTTCGTGCTGCGATAGACGACTGGCCGCGCAGATTGAAGGCTTGTATTCAAAATCACGGAGGTCATTTTGAATAAACTTTAATGTCATAAGAATCTATGTTTTGTTAAGTTCATTTTGGTATATGAATGGTTACATAATTAATAAACTTGTTACAATTATTTTACATTAAACATGTGACAGAATTTATGACCTGACTAGGTATTAATTACTATATGCTTAAATAAATCAATTCTGTCAAAAGTTATGCGTGGTCATAGATATAATCAGTGAGTGAACACACTCAATCATTCTCTGTTTTCGTACCCTTAGGGTTGGAATTTTTTCCCAAATTTATATGGGCCAACTTCGGGGTTATACCCTTTCCAATAAAAAATAATTTTTAAAATCTGACTACTCTGTAAAAAGTTATGCGTAGTCATACATAAAAAAAGAAAAAAATATATATACGCGAAGAATTGAGAACCTCCTCCGTTTTTTTCGTCGGTTAATAAAAAAGTTGTATGTAAACAATTAGAGTGGTGTACTTGCTTAAGTACATAAGTTACACAAATAGCAAATAGTAAAATACTAATTAATTAGTTTTGTGCTTCTACTTTGATTAAATCGCAACTTGTTTTTACGGCTCTTAACGCATTAAGGAACAAGAACTGAGTCATCACAAATCGAAAAGTAAATGTAATAAGGTAGAACACATAATGTCATGAACCAATGAAACTGTAGTCATAAAATGGCACTAAAACAGTAATTAATATGTTTTCCTTACGTTCGTTAGCGATAAGCTGGACTATAATAGTTGACGTGTATAGAAGATCTACTAATGCAAACTACACTTTACTTATTACACTGATTAATGATGATACATTTTCATACAAGCAATTGTAAAAGAGACGGGCGAGACATGTCTCTGAAGTCGTGAATTTGCCAGTCTCTAAGTGGAGTGAGCGAAATCTCATCCAGTTCAATCATAGAGCCCATAGAGCCTTCAAAGCAAGGAAACCCCACTGATTTCTTGGTATAGACATTGCAAAACTAGTTGCAACTTAAGGGTTAGTTAGAGAGTAAAGCCAAATTTGTCTCCAAGAAGATCGGTCTCCTAAACTGATCTAATCAGTATTTCACACCGCGCGAGGACGAGATGTTATAAAAAGCACAGGTGAAACTACATATAGAGTACAGTGGGCCAGCGCCATTTGGGTGGTGGTGGTCGGCTAGTGCTACTTCCCGACGCACTGGATTTAGGTGAATTGTGTTCATTAACTCCTATTCGGTTTACCTAACTCGATGGCGACGGGATACCCACTAAAAACTTTTCAGTGGATATGTAACACGAGCCTTGAAGAAATGTGGAAACAGCTGCATTTCTCGCTGTGGGACCTGAAAAATCCCGTCGCGACCCCGAGCGGCAGATAGTGCATAAAAATATTTTTTTGTCTAGGGAACAAAAAATAGTAATAAAGGAAAACAAACAAGAATCCTTAAAATGCCAATAATAAATCACAACACATTTCGCATAAAAGCGACTACGAAATGAGTACGAAATTATATTTACGTATTTTCGCGACAAAAAGTAGCCTGTGTCCTACTCCAAGGTCTCTATACCGAAATTTATCAAAATTGATTCAGTGGATTAGGCGTGAAAACGTAACAGACAGACAAACAGAGTTATTTTCACATTTATAATATTAGTATGGACCACTCTCGAATTTGAAGCTTACATTGCACCGTTTTCCGTTCTATAATTACGAAAACAGTTATATTTTCTCAGTTAACAGTATCCATTTTCTCTCTATTTCTACCATATTTTATATACAAATTACTTCAATCAAAAAAGTAATAGAAACTTAATTTCGTGTTCGTAACGTAAGCGAGAGTCTCGTTCAATTACACTGACAATTCAAAAAATACGTTTTGAACATAAAGCTGAAGAAGTTAGTGGAATTTGTTTTACATGAGATTGGAATAAGATGAGACGCACGGCTAAAACTCGTAAAAAGTACACGACGGCATCGTGTGCTATTCCGAAAACACAACACGGGAGTACGCATTATTTAACAGGAGCCCATAAAACGTAGAGCCGCACGGAGTTGTGCTCGTAAACGCCGCAGACTCTGTCAAGTGAGATTAAACCAGGTGCTTGCTAGGTTACGAGCACCTTCTAAACAATACCACTAAACATTCATTTAGAGACAAGAAAACGTTCGATTGTCTTTATGTGCTTGCTACCTATATAACTGAATACCGAAATTATTATTTCGGACCCCGGGGACCGATATTATATAGTAACAGTAGGTGAAAACTAATTTCGCGACTTTTACAATAGCTAATGTGTATCTTTTGTAACACTTTTATGTTTTATACAATTAAAATCAAGATATTAGATAGACTATTGAATTTTACCGTCAGACCCTCAAACCAAACATGTGATAACTAATTTTGCTAGAGTTACAGCTGTACAGTTATGCACAGCTATACAGTATAATAGTAAATGTAATAGAGTAACACGATTTGTTCGTAAACTTTGATAATATTTGCGCGAATATCGAAAGCAACAGCATGCCATTAGCCTCAGAAACGCCCTTTGCAATATGTAAAATATGCAGCAACAATATTACAAACATCAAATAAAATGTGAGCAACATAAAATCTAAGTGGTATCATGACAATAACGCGAATGATTCAATTCAAACTCAAACATTGAATTGCCTATTCTAGAAATAACAGTTCTTGAGAGATAGAAATAAAAACTGACCGTCTAATGAAATTATAAAATACGACACAAAAACATCCATATCATAAAGATATCAAATGGTAACACGAGACACGACCGGGTTTCAAATTAAGCCCACGCCGAGCTTACATTGCAAGTCAAATAGATGTATAAAGTGCCGTTTGAGTATATTTATTAAAATCTTTATTGGTGTTAGCAGCCGGAACAACACGCGACATCCTGGCACAGACTGATCAAACGCCAAACAGGATACCATATACATTTCTATCAAATATAATTTGAATAAAACGTTATAATAATCACTTCCATTAACGGCACTTAAAATAAATATAGTCTTCCTAATTCTGTCAAACAAACACAATTGAGTTCTTTCTTAAACTAATGTGGAAACAGACTTGTTCAAATAATAAAAGTAATGTCATGTTAAAGTAAATAAAAGCACATACTTAATCATAACGAAATTTTACATATTGACAGATTACAAAGAAACACTATAAAGATTGTTATATGTTTATTTCATACTCATTGACTTATTCGCACTTTTCATTTATTATAACGCAAATCACGTGTATTTCTATGTGAAAGTTTATGTATGAATTAAACCTATGCGATCTACTGTTATAACTTGGGTCTACATCAAAGAAATAATAATTTACACTTATCTAATACCATCACGATAGCATGAAATATAATAAATTTATAATAATCAGTCGTATGATGACAATAAAATAAATATTGAAAGGAAATCCTTATTAGAGCTGTCGTTGGCACTAATAAAATATAAAAACTAAGAAGACTACAATAAACCTGTTACATATTTTCGCTTTAAACATGTATGCGTGACTCGATCTAGGCTAGCAAGAACGTGTCACTGAACTGGTTGTAATTTTGCTCTTACACACATGTTATATTTTAATAAGAAACAAAATTTCATATTACGGATACTAATATAATGTATAGATTTAGATTATAACTATAATCTAGCATCTGATTTTATTTATATTTTTATTAGAAACGAAATATTTTATTTAAGTTAATAAATATTAACTTTACCAAAAGAGCTCATATTCTGCAAAGTGGATTAATATGCATTGTCTTACTGTGTAGGTTTAAGGCAATCACGATTATAACCCAAGTGGTTAAACCCCCTCGCGTGGAGCCGGGGGAACTGTCACAAGGTATCATCATAAGGTAACAGTATCCGCGAAGGCATAACAACTAAGTCCCCGGTCGCACCCCTGATCTTTGCGTGACAGATTGAACTTTGGTAATGACCAGAGCAATGGCTCTGCGATAGCTGTTCCGAAATAAAGCTACTTGTTCAATTTAAGAAATAAATATATAGTAGTTTATTTCCTTAATTCTTTTTCACTCTCTCATGTCTTCTATTTGTACTTGAGGCGATTCGGCTTGTTTCAGTATACAAATCGATTGTTTGACACAGACAAAAAGTTAATTAAACAGTTGGATGGTGACAGCGCGAAGAGCCGCATGCTTCTATGGGAAGCGCGGCCGTGCGCGTCCGAGCTGCACCGCGACCAATCGCCGCTAATTGTGACGATCGATGCGACGCTGATCGCCGGTGAGGAATATAAACCTGTTGCTTACTAAAATAAACGGTTGAATGGATATAAATTTAATGAAAAACAAAGTCGAGCGATGGAACCTCTTCATAAAAGGGACTGGAGCAGTTAATAAGTATGGCGTTTAGTGAAAGTTGCAAGCATAAATAATAAAGTACAATAAGGCTCGTGCTAACGCAACTCATTGGCAGTCGCCTGTTGCTTATATGTCTACTTTAGACAAATGACTTGCAAAAGTTATTTCTTCGTAGATATATAAGTTACTGTTTAATTATCATTCTCATTTATGAAACATTAGTGTTATATAAGAATATAAAAGTTTAAAGTTTACAAGAGATGGAAAGTGTGAGAGTGATATTAAAAGAAGAGTGAATGCAGGAAACATGGTGAATGGAGCTTTGCACTCCTTTATGAACAGTCGGAAGGTGTCTAACAAGGCTCGTCTGGCTGTGCATGAGGGGGTGTTGGTTCCGACACTCATGTACAGAAGGGAAAGTTGGGTATGGCAGAAGAAACATGAAAGCAGAATAAATGCAGTTGAGATGAGAGCGTTAAGAAGTATGATAGGAGTTAAACTGAGTGACAGGATAAGAAATAGTGAGATAAGGAAACGTTGCGGTCTGAAAGAAGATGTAGTGACAAAAATTGAGAAAGGTATGCTGAGATGGTTTGGCCATGTCGAGAGAATGAATGAAGAACGATTGACGAAAAAAGTGTATAAGGCGAGTGTGAATGAAAGTGTTGGAAGAGGTAGACCTACGCGGACGTTTCGAGACCAGATCAGGGACGTCTTGAAAAAAGGCCAGGTCAAGAGTACCCTAAACCGAAGGGCATGTATGAAGGGAATAATGAAAGTGGACGAAGCGAAACAAGTATGTAAGGATCGTAGCAAGTGGAAAGAAGTGGTCTCTGCCTACCCCTACGGGAAAGAGGCGTGATTATATGTATGTATGTATATAAGAATTTCATCATTATTTCCGTTTAATCTTAAAATCAAAAAACACTAAAAATTATGTCTCTAAATATATCTGAATGAGCAAGCACACAACTTTCGACGCAGCTATTAACGCGCTCGAGATCAACTAACTTCAATGCTGCGGCGGACTATTTCACTAACTACATTTAATTAAATAAAAAGATCATATATAAGTTTTATAACAAAACTATTTTTTTTTTCGCAATAATTCAAAAGTTATTTCAAAATAAAAATTAATTTTTGAATACAGTACCGAAGACACGCCGACAACTCCCGAACAAACCCGAGCGCGTGTGACGTCATAATGTTAGTTTTCACTCATTTCAATTGATAGAAAAATAATAAATACAGTGCTTTGATCTATTTAATTTTGTTGTCCTTGTTAAATATTTAAATTTATATTAAAAATGTGGAACCTAAAAGTTATCGTTCTTGTTTTGTACCATTATGTACTAATACTACAAAAACAACTCCTGACAAAATGTTTTTAAATGTTCCCCAAGATGACAAATGTCGAAATAAATGGTTTCAAGCAGTGCACCGTGATAATCCCAAAACAAAATCGATTTTTTTTTGTTGTGAAGATCATTTCGATGTAAGTATTTCTTAATACCATTGTTATTAATTATTATTTATCTAAGTATACAAATCAAATAGTTGTTATATATTTCTTTAACACACATAGCTAATCGGAACCAACTAACAACTCGTATTTTAGCAATAAATTTTCAATAGTATTGTCTAGTCACGTGTAATAATAGCCTTTAACACTGTATTGTTATTGAATAGCTATAACATTATGACGTCACAACTATGGTGACTAATCATGGCGCGTTTATAGTCACGTGATTTTTATTTAAATTTCATCAATTTTGAATTGTTTTTAATTAATTGAAAAAAATTTTTTTTAAGTTTTTTGCATTAAATATCAATATTATTACATATACTAATATAATACTTTTTTATAATAATTACATATACTAATATAATATTATATATACTAAAGTTTTAAAATACATAAAAAAATCAATTTTTTTTTTCAAACACCCAATTATTATTATATCAAATTAATTTGGGCTCAATTGTTCCTTTTAAAATTAAGTCTGAAAATTATTATAATGCCATCTTGTTGGTTTCTGTTTTATTTAATCGATGTAATAATAATTTCAGTTCAATCATCCTCAAATACTATCTCTAGGATTTTTATGAATCTCACAGCATACCTGTGCGTTAAAAATGATAGCAACACTTACAAAAACTATAGTGACTGGCGGTATTAATAAAAAGTAGAATAAACCTTTTACATGTCACCAAACAAAGGCGACAGACATATAAATTGATGACACTCGAATAGATCGTATGTGCAGTGTTGCGCTTGTGACTAATGCACAAGCTATCCACGAGGCATAAGTATATAGTATATAATGGTTAGGGACACACGAATTACCCGGTAGCGTTGGTTTATCTGATAATAAATATTACGATCCATTCTTTTAGGCGAGACGGCCATTAATCGGGCAGTCGATGGCGCGCATATCGCCTTACGGAGCGCATTGTTCGGCCAATGGTTGTTCCTATTTATCAAGACGCGAGTAATATTGTTGTACAATATACAAAGAGTAAGCACGCCCGCCCGCGACACCACTAGAACGTCGAGCCCTTTGTCTACAAGCTTCAAGTCAAGCTACGTTGGTATTTATGAAATATTAATTCAAAATGATCTTTAATCTAGAAATAAACCTCGTATTGTGTCAAGTTAAATATGTTATATAAAATTAAGTTACAAATAGTTAAATGTTTTCGGCTTCGTGTCAAGAATTCAATATCACCAAACATGTTAAAGGTAATTAACACCATATTACACATGCACATGTATTCATCTAATAAGTACCGTTACAGTATAAATCCGTGGGTTTAAGACGCTGTTGTCTATCTGCTAGTCGCATTAGAATCACGAAATTGTCAAGGTTGAAAATGATTAGCATATAAATTACTTTCGTCGATGCGTGAATCCACGTGTTGCTCGACGAGAATAGAGATTAATGTGGTAGGTGTCTACACCGACCGGGTGACAGCCGAGTTAAGCCGACATCCGTCAACGCCGCCGGCCCTAATCAGCGCCCAAGATCGATGTTAAGCCTGGCTTATTGAACTTCCACGGCGGGGAGGACACGGCGCAACACACACTCGCCGAGTGTGTAGCTTGGAAGGAGCAGCGCCGTGTCCTCACAAATGAAGTAGGAGGAGATCTGTCGCTGCCGGCCGTAGTGCGGAGGATGGTCGGTAGCGCAGAGTCGTGGGACGCAGTGGTGTCCTTCTGCGAGGACGTGATGTCGCAGAAGGAAACTGCGGAACGGGAGAGGGAGATCTCGACTCCCTTCCCCGGCCGCAGAAGGCGCACCGGGCGCAGGGGAAGGGCGGATAACGCCCTTTTCCGGCCCCCATGAATGGGTCCAGGGGCGAGGGACTTGGGGAAGTCCCCGCCCCCTATTCGATGGACCCGAGGCGGAGGCGCGTGCGGGTGTCGGCGCGCGCCTCTGAGGCGATGCACGGGGTAGTTAAACACCTCGCTACCCCGTGCAGGAGATGAGGCCCGGACAGACCGGGCCAGCACTAGTGTGGGGCTGCGGAAGAATCTGGATTCCCGCGGCCCCGCGCGCACGTGTGAGGAGACACCGGGGTGGTGGTTTTAGCCGGTAGGAGTCCGGCATGCCCCTCCGCCTTTCCCCAGGCGGAGGTAGTCCATGAGGATTTCCCCACCCCGTAAAAAAAAAAAAAAAAAAAAAAAAAATGGCTTATTGAACTCTTCCACGGATTCGAATTTGTCCAGCTAGAAAAGTCACGCTCACTCACATCCTAAAACCAAACCTTAACCCTTTCCGAATGGAAGTAGATTTAGTTTTAGTTAGTTATTTATGTAAAAGTGAGACCTACATAAGTCAGATAATATAAAATCCAGTCAAAATACTTTTTTTTTCATATATTTAAACAATTATAGTGCAGCTATAATATAAAACAGAAGTAACTGTCTTAAACCATACATTTTCCGTCAATACAACATCGTGATCAGTAATTTCCATCAATGTTCGCCATACTTTGATTCCTCTTGGTAGCAAGGGGCTGAACCGCTCGTGAAATTTAACGACCACAGCTGACCCACGCGTAACACTAGCATTAGGAGCTGCCCCCAATTATTGTTAAGTCGCCGGGCATAATCGAGCCTTTGCCTCCTGTGAACGCCGCGCCGCGCCGCCGACGGCTAACCACTTTGTCAAGCCTTTTTCAGTGGCTACTTTTAACTGCGAATTACCTTACCAACGACGGTATTATACTTTATGATGAGATGGAAAGAAATGAGGTTTTTCGGACGACGGTAACTGATTAATATAAGGATAAAAACTACTACGATAAAATATATTTTAGAGTGTATCGTGAGTATAATGCGATACCTAGTAACAGTCTTATTAGCACATGAAGAAAAGTTTTTATGTTAGTACTCGTTTAAGATTTAAATTATTAAACTATCATAAGACTAATTTGACCTTTTGATTTTCATTGGCTTACTTTTCTAGGTAAATGTTGCACTTTATTAAAATTACATTTTATGATGTCTTTTTCAGTGGACACTCAATAAAGCAGTTACTTCGTTGATGGCTTATAAAATAATTACTGTAGATGATTATCAAGTCAGTGTCGAAAGATCGATGAAGCAAAGAACAGAGGTTGTACCGGTTTGTGCACGCGAACCGGCCCGTTCGGCTCGCGAGCGACTGATTGTACAAGTACAATGCGACAGCTTTGAGTATTTCGATGACAGTGTGGACATTAACAAATTGATGTACATGAAACATGAATAGCGACAAATTGTGTTTGTATTAGGGGCGCGGGGTTCGGCCGGCGAACCATGGAGGAAGCGAGGAGCCAGCTACGTATTTATTCTATTTGCCGAACGTGCCCCGGCGACGAGTTTGCTGTTTGACGATGCAAATTTATCGGGACGCTTAATAAAACGCGCGCCAGTTGCCATTGATTTGCAGATGTTGCTCATTACGACGTGGTTTGTAAGGCTTTTGAACATTGATCAAGTAATTTAATGCTGATTGTAAATTTCTCACACCGGCTCCACTTTATATAAATTAGGTAACTATATAATCCAATAATCCATGAAATCCTACAGTTCTGAAGCTTGTAACATTATCTTACATTTTCACGATAGATGATTCAATTCCAAGAAATAATTATAAAAGGTTTCAAAGAAGAACCAAATAGTAAGCTTTGATATTTAACACAATGTATGAGGTATTTTAAATTGGTTACAAATTTGCAGAGCCACGGTATATTTATTACAGCTTTAAGAGTTTGTTTACAAAAATAAATTATAGTTTAATAAACTAAAAGAGCTTTTTATAATTAATCAAACTAAAAAGAAAAAAACTTAACATAAGAATAAAATTACTGACGAGAAAATTAACGTCACTGTTCTAAAAAGCGTGAGGGACAATTTTTTCTTTTTAGTTTGATTAATTATAAATAGCGTGTCTTTTAGTTTATTAAACTATAACTTATTTTTAACTTTTTAGTTTGACTATAAAATATTATTTATTTGCCATCTTCCGTCAGTGATATTATTAATTTAACGTCATCTTCTGGCAGTGTTATTAATTAAACCTCAGATGGCGTTTCGGCAGAATTTTGAATTGTTTTGATTGTACAAAGTGGGTAAAAATCGAGTCCGAAAATTCCGTTACTTACAGGTCAAGTTAATATAAAGCGTGTAAAAAAAGAGCAAAAAGCCAACGTCACACGGTGTTCCCAGGCGGTCACCCATCCAAGTACTGACCGCACCCAACGCTGCTTAACTTCGGTGATCGGACGAGAACCGATCCGAATAATTTCTAAGGATCCTGGTAAGGATCGGTCCTTGATAAGTATGCCAAATTTCGAGTTAATCGGACGTTTTGAAGGGGGCCAAATGTTCAAAGTTTCCGTTACATAGGCACATACTAACATATGTATGAAGCTAATAAAAGCGTGTTAAAATATAGGCATTTGCTATCCGTGCAGGGGCGGAGAAAGAATACTAACCTCTGCGGCCGGGGTCGGCCTGTCGTAAAAGGCGACTAAACAACCCACCCTAGCTACGTGGTAGGGCCTCAAGCCCGTCTGGATGGCGACCACCTTTGGTCTTAAGTATGCCGCCATAATAACCTTGTGTTGTATTCCGACATTAGTGACCTAAGTTCCTGTACTTTTATGGGACAGCAGCGTGTTCGCGATGCCACTGGTATTGCAAACATCCATAGGCGATGGTAACTGCTAAATTCTAAGCGGGCCGTTAGCCTGTCTGCTGTTCTACAGCATAACAAAATTCTTATATCTTAAGATCATAAAATAAAAAGTGCACAAAATTTTCTATATTTATATAATGAAAACTAAATATTGGTTTGTTTATTTAACATAATAAACCTAAACCTAATAAAACTAAGGGAAAACAGAATTTTCTCAGATTTAATTAAAGTAATTTAAAACGTATATTCATTCATGGAGATAAATATGCTGCGGTGGATCTGTGGAGTGACGCGGAAAGACCTCGTTAGGAACTCCCGCATTCGCGGCAGTCTTCATGTCCGTGACATTGCGGATAAATTGCAGGAGTGTCGGCTCCGTTGGTACGGCCACGTTTTACGGCAACCGGATGATTACGTGGGAAACAAATGTCTGGCCATGCCGCCTCCGCCGGGCCCCGGCAGGTGGGGTAGACCCAAAAAGTGCTGGCTTGGCGTCGTGAAGGGTGATATGCGTGCCAATGGGCTCACTACCAGGGATGCTGAAGACTGTGTGGAGTAGAGTAGAAAAAGTAGGAAAGCGGACCCCGGGCACCGAAACGGAAGTTTAGGTTGCAACCGGGATACTACGCTTAGATGGTGATGATAAAACGTATATTCATTAAAACATAATTAAAATCACATTATTAATGCTTTTGTAGTATAGCGTTATACTTGAGGAAGTATCACCAGTCATGATCATCGCTGGTCTTCCACAGCTCACCTCTCAAAATTGTTTGCCTCATAATTCTACCAGAACGCTACGGAAAAAGTTCGTCTTTTTTTTGTTATTCGACTGGTTAGTAAAAATTTGTAGAATTATCTATTGATATTTCGCCATTTTATGGGTAGACCCTTGATCCCATCTGAGTGTAACTTGTGGTTAAAGAATTGAATCAAGCAGTTTTCATCATTGTTAAGGAAAGGTCACCAAGAAAGAATATTATCGGGCAATGTCATGTAGAGTGATTCTCTCGATTGTATTGCGTGATCACTCTAGTTGCGCACAGTAGAGTTGTAAATTAATGTTCTAATCAGTTGAAAGTAGCGCATGGTAGAGGATTCCCTGCTAGTCCCATTACACACACAGCATCACGATTTTTGGCGTCAATGCTGACTAGGCGAATGCTTATGATGGCGCGTCTACCATTTATCTCGATCTTTTACGCTTCTTAGCATCGTACGCAATGGGTCAATTACATTCCATATAGCAGCGCATCTGCAGAAGACCAATCAGTTTATCCGTGCAGGGGCGAAGAAAGAATACTGACCTCGGTCTCACGGCCGGGGTCGGCCCGTCGTAAAAGGCGACTAAACAACCCACCCTAGCTACGTGGTAGGGCCCCAAGCCCGTCTGGATGGCGACCACCTTTGCTATTAAGTATGCCGCCATAACCTTGTGTTGTGTACCGGCATTAGTGATCCAAGTTCCTGTACCCTTATAGGACAGCAGCGTGTTCGCGATGCTACTGGCGTTACAAACACCCATAGGCGACGGTAACTGCTAAATTCTAGGTGGGCCGCCAGCCTGTATGCTGTCCTATAGCAATAAAAAAGTCTATAATTTTTTTGAGCTCATCTCATGAAGAACCCATACTGTCAACCTTCTTTTTGTTGCCATCTTTGTATAAATCATTCAAAAACGTTTTGAGATCAATGCCAAACTCCATACCAATATCGACAATGCTGATATGCTTATCTTGTTGGACTTTTTTAAGAATTTTATTCGCTTTTTCTTTCAGGACCATCGCAGCGTTACTTATTAAGTTAGCAGAGCGAAAGTGAAGGAACCATTTCCGTGCAGCAGATAAAATACTTTCACCGCACAAAATACAAAATCTCTTACAAGCTTACAAGTGAATTTTACTTAAAGTAAGAAAAGAATGCTATGAATATAATCAATCTTCTAATTACTCTTTTCCATTTTTAAATGCACACAAATCATAAATCTAACCACTGCTCCGATTACAATATTCTTACACTCAAAATAATGTTCGAAAGGTTACTTTCATAATCCACAATTATTTTCTTAGGCCCAGTGTTACGAATTTAATAATATCTTTAATTTTTGGATATAATTTTGTAACTCAACTCGTCCATTTGATGAAAATGTTTATTAGTTTAAAAACTGCTAAAACTAATATGATGCTTATCTTAAACTTGTTGGATGTAGTATTTTTTTGAGCTTTATTTCAGACTGTCGTCAAATCAGTAGAAATTATACATTAGAGAGGTTATAATAGGTCTTTACCTATGAAATTGCCGTTCTGCAGTACTGGTCATTTCAAATCAAAATAATTTTTGCTTGGCTAAGAATTCTAATTTCAAATTAATTTTATTTTAAAAACAGGGAATTCTTTTTCCAAAAGTAGTCACTTGTTTATTGATTAGTGTTACATTTTCATTTTGTGGAAGCTGGTGATACACAATCTACGGCTGAATTAGCAGCAGCTTTCGACGTTAGCGTCAAAACAATATTGGTCCATTTGCGTCAAATTGGCAAGGTAAAAAAGCTTGACAAATGGGTGCCCCACGAACTCAATGATCGGCAGCACGAAGTACGCGTCGAGACGTGCCTTGCACTGCTCAACAAACACACAAATGAAGGAATTTTGAACCGCATTGTTACCTGCGATGAAAAATGGATTCTGTTTGATAACCGCAAGCGCTCAGCAAGTTGGTTGGATCCTGGTTCAGCACCTAAACAATGCCCTAAACGAAAACTTACCCCTAGAAAAGTGATGTTCACTGTTTGGTGGTCTAGCGCTGGTGTGATTCATCACAGCTTCTTACCAAACGGGGTGAGCAGTACTGCAGATGTGTACTGTGAAGAACTGAACACAATGATGGAGAAGCTGGCACATCTCCAACCAGAATTGGTGAATCGCTCGTCTCCGCTGCTCCTGCATGACAACGCGCGACCTCATACTGCACATCAGATGGTCTCCTAGTTGCAAGAACTGGGGTTGGAAGTTCTCCGTCATCGGCTCTACTCACCAGACCTTGCGCCTACAGACTACTACTGTTTCCAGAATTTGGATATTATATAATTTGGATAACTTCTTGGCGGGAAAAAAAAATTCAATACCCGAGAGGCAGTACAAAATGCCTTTGAAGAATTTGTTGCCTCCCGTCCAGCTGATTTCTTTAAGAAGGGCATCAATAAACTGCCACTCCGTTGGCAAAGATGCATTGATTGCATGGGTGATTACTTCGATTAATACAAAATACAAATAAAAAAATACATGAAAAAAATTCGTTTAAATTTTTTCATACAAAACGGCAATTTCATAGGTAAAGACCTAATATTATAAAGACATTACTGGATAAATCAATTTTAATCTCTTATTGCAAGGCGTTTACTTACATGGTTTATTAAGCAAAATGCGTATTATAGATGCCTAGTGTTTACTAAACATTTTCAGGTTTATCTTTGCTGAATTAACAAAATGGGTATTGTTCTCAGCTTCCAATTACTGAAAATTATCGCCCCCAACCGTACAGACATATGTGTAAAATGTGGTCAAAACTTAAGCCGAACAAAACGAATTAATAGGGCTAAACTAAATAAAAATCAAGAGAAGCCCAAAACAACATCAAAACAGAATTTCGTCACTTTATCAATCTCCGATGGAATAAGTTTTCCAGTTTTAGATTAATAGAAGATATATAGTTAGAACAATTGTTACTACCAAATGTGCATTAGAAATGATTTATCAAATGTTATTGTATTTATGGTTCACTTTTTGGCGATAATGGCTTACAAAATTAAATAAAATATAGATATGCTTTCGGGGGCTTTTTTGTAGGACTATTTAAGATAAACTTTTCCATTATACATTATATACTTACGTGTAACTCTAACAATTTTTGCGGCGCACGCCAGAATAGCTCGCAGAATTTTTTCCTACTTGACACTTATCGTTATATTTTGGACAAATCACACAATATCTTTATAAATTATATCTTATGTGTTATTCTAATGTGTAAGCTATATTTAAGTTTCATTAAAATCCATGTAATTTTTGCGTGAAAGAGTAATAAACATACATACAAACTTTCGCGTTTATAATATTAGTAAGGAGTAAAGTAAAATTCTATAAATTATAAACAGGGCGAGTACTACAAACTTTATGCATTGTAAAAAAAATATTTATTAAAACAACGGATCGTAACCCGAGGCTTTAAAATTTCGTTTCAAGCAACATTATCGCCTATTAACACTTATTTTGTATAACAAAAAACTGTTTACAAGAAATTTGATAACAGATTTGCACTGTTTAAGCCTTAATAAAATGTTCGAACATGCAATGAATCTGGAATCTCAACAACTCACGATCGCGCGAGGTAAGCCTTTAAACAACAAAGGGTGGTGTCAGTATCAGGTGGTTCGCGTGACCACTACCAAGCGGGATTCCTCTCTACTCATTTAGTCAAGGTTCGGATTACTCCGGCATTCCTTCGAATCAGAGACCACACTTTAATAGGCCGCTAAGTAAACGGATCGCACGCTTTTGTTTACCGACCTTTCACTCTCAATAGTTTATAAACACAACATTTAAAACATTTCGTTAAATGTTAAATGTAACATGATACCACTGAAATATAATGCACGATTTATAGTAGTATATATAAAGTAGTAGTAAACGAATTTCTTAACAACTTGATTCATGCAAGAAATTTAAATTAAACACGCACGAAGTAGCCTCTCCAGTAATGAAAGCTCAAGCGACCGAGCAAATTATCGTCTAGTTGGCTTAACCGAATTACGCAAGACAATAAGCAAACAGCTGGCCCGATGTGCAATAGGTAACCGCCCCACAATAGCGGTTGTTGATCATAATCCTGATAGTGCTGTTATGGCAAGCATTTATGTACGTAGGTCGAAAGGCACACGACAAAGTGATTGAAAGTGAACTGTCGTTGTGACACACCATCCAGTCGCCCTACATTTACTAACGTTATAGTCTCGCTGTCAAACATCAAGAATACAATCATAAATTATTGTACATTTACCGATTAACGACTTCGACATTAACGGCTGCCATTTCAAAGCAATTCCTTTAAACGGGTATTCGATTTCATTTCGAAGCCTTACTCGTTACATTCAAAGTTGCAGCAATACCATGTAACAGCCCCAAGAGAATTTATAAGGCAGCGATTAATTACTTATAATGCAAAACTGGGGCTATCTGGCACTAAACACGTTGAAAAATTTGATCGGCCTCGGGTTAAAAGCAATATTTATATTATCAATAGTATGTCATCGCTGTCGCCGGAGCGGTGTTTTCACTCGTGAGCCGTGTTACCTTTCGAAAGCGTCGACTCATAAACAAAGCGACCTCTGAACTTAATAACAATGTGAGGCGGGCGTGCGAAACGGGAGATGTACCCGACGACTTGCTATAATTCTTTCGTGCTTAACACGTCTCTGGCTACATAATTTTACATAATTTTAATTCGATATAAACAACAGATACTAGCAATAAACGCATAATATTTTATGTACCGGCTTGATATAAATAAAGCCTCATATATTATTTTGAATCTAATAATTAAAAATAGTCCGTTTACTAAACAATTAATTCTTTAACTAGTACATGCGTTTAGGCCTGATCGCATCCTGAACGTGTTGAGCCAACAAGCTCCGGCAGAAGATGTTCACCCCGTCTCGCGTCTGCGTTGTACTCGAATGCGACTAATAAACTGTTAACTGCTGGACAGCTGAGAACGGGCCTTATGGTTTTTTCTTTTCGGTAATGGACCAGACCGCACTCGACTCTTTAAAAATGAAAAATCGATTTATTTCGATTATTTTATTATTTTTTGTTTAAAGCATGATTTTTTGTTCAATACATTCACGTTTCCAGTCAAATATTTAACTCAAAGGTGACAGTGACCATATTGACAATAGAAAATATAATTGCAATTATCTGATATAGAAAATTCGTGACTCAACTAAGGTCAGTGTATAATATGACGCCTGTGACATATAATCAGCCTTGGCCTACAAAACATTCGACCACTGCTATGACAAACGGTATATACATTTAGGCAGGCAGCCGAATGGTCAAATAGCAATAAGTTAAATCTATATCTGTAAAAAAAACCAAAGCAAGTAAAACTTCCATCATCATAACCATCTTAGCGTTGAATCCCGGTTGTAGCCCAAACTCTCTTTTGTGACTCTGTTATGTATCTGAGTTCTTACTAATATATTCTATTTTGGTTTTGGTCCTGGATTTGACTTATAAAAATAAAAAATTATGTAACAATTCGCTGTGATGTGGGTGCAATTGCTTTGTCCCTGCTGACACACTCAATGTTGAAGGTTAAATAAATGAATGAATGAAAAACACTTCATTGCAGACAGATACACTAATTTAAAATAAACAGAAATATAATACTCCACGGCAATAGGCGACCTTCGAGCAATCTCTTTCAGGCAACCCTCTACTAGGTGTATGCATATGCATACACCTAGTAGAGGGTTGCCTGAAAGAGATTGCTTAAAAGAGATTTGCTTATGTATTTACAGGGTGACTTTGACAAAACAGTCCAAATTTTTTTACGCACTAAACATCATTTAAGAAACCTATTTTTGCAAAAATATAAAATTTCATTCCAAGGAAAATATGGTCACTAATTCAATCGTACAAAATAGTCATATGGTGCAAATTTCGTACGTTAACCTGTTATTACCTGTCTCTGTCACTCCCGCGTAAATATCGTGAGTAGTGCGTATTCGCTCGCACAGATGCAATGACCGCCGTCCTCGGCCTCGTACTAGGTCATTGAACCAGTTTTTTGCGGTACCGATGGAGAGGTCATTGACACTTGCGCGCCGTATTATGTAAATTGCGAGTTCTTTGGATGACTTTGTGATGCTGATTACTCAACATTTTTGTACTATGTGATACTAAACTAAAATACATGTTTCTCATAACTTTTACTAAAGATTCTTCTGTGTAAATTTGGACGGTTTTGTCAAAGTCACCCTGTATATTTATCCGTGCAGGTGCGGATAAAGAAGACTAACCTCTGCGGCCGGGGTCGACCTGACGTAAAAGGCGACAAAACCACCCACCCTAGCTACGTGGTAGGGCCTCAAGCCCGTCTGGATGGCGACCACCTTTGGTCTTAAGTATGCCGCCAGTTGTGCTGTGTTATGGCATTAGTGACCCAAGTTCCTGTACCCTTTTATGAGATAGCAAGATAGCGACGTGTTCGCGATGCCACTGGCGTTGCAAATACCCATAGGCGACGGTAATTGCTAAATTATAAGCGGGCCGTCAGCCTGTCTGCTGTCCTATAGCAGTAAAAAATACTTTATAGTGATCATCAAGTACATTCAAGAAAAACAGAACAACACAAACGTAACAACAAATTATTCAGAAAGCAACATCAAAGTTTCACTATTAATTTTAATGATAGTGATGATGCAAATATTGTCGAATAATCTTGCTTATTTCCATTGTAATTCGCTTACATAACTATGTCTATATTGTTTATGCAATACAAAGGCACATTAAGATTTTGCTGTTATCTACATTTGATCATGTAAAAGTAGATCAGAGTCTATGAGATACTTGAAAGGGAAGGCCAAAAGTGTGACCTATGACTGCGCCGGATCCACGAGTCGGTGTTATGAAATCAGTTCTCTGCTAATCAAGAGCCGTGCAAAACAAAGTGATGGCTGTACAAATACTTCATAGTGTTTAGTGTAAATAGTATAAATTAGGTAGCGTTAGGAACTCTCGCATTCCGCAAGGCTGCCGGCCTTCGTGTCCGTGACATTGCGGATAAATTGCAGGAGTGTCGGCTCCGTTGGTACGGCCACGTTTTACGGCAACCGGATGATTACGTGGGAAACAAATGGCTTAGCGTCGTGAAGGGTGATATGCGTGCCAATGGGCTCACTACCAGGGATGCTGAAGACCGTGCGGAGTGGAGTAGAAAAAGTAGGAAAGCGGACCCGGGGCACCGAAACGGAAGTTTAGGTTGCAACCGGGATACTACGCTTAAATGATGATGATTAGTATAAATCTATGAAATGCATATATATCCATACTAATATTATAAATGCGAAAGTAACTCTGTCTGTCTGTCTGTCTGTTCCTCTTTCACGCCTAAACGGCTGAACGGATTTTGATGAAATTTGGTATGGTGATAGATGATAACCTAGAAATGGTCATAGGCTATAAATAATCACGCCATCGTTCTTAGGGGGTAGGCAGTAGGCAGATAACTAAATTGAGTTAGTGATTTTTTGTGCTTATCCGGTATCTATGAGAATCGGCCAACATCTATTTTTCATCCCCCTAAATGTTAGGGGTAGTCCACCCCTAAATTTTATTTTTTATTTTTTGACATTTTATTATTTTTATGGCAGAACAACGTTTGCCGGGTCAGCTAGTATATATATATATATATATATATATATATATATATATATATATATATATATATATATATATATATATATATATATATATATATATATATATATATACAGGGTGTCCGAGAACTCAACGTCAAGCCGAAACGGGGTGACAGAATTGATTGTAACCATCATGAGAAAAATCAGAAAAAAAATCTATCCCATGCAGTTTGAAAATTATGGGCATTTAAGAAAAACCTAGAAATTTGGTCAAACTGTAACTATTTTTCGGTTATTTTGGTTAATTTTTATTATTTTTGTTCATTTCAACTTTGGAACCGTAACCCTAAATAACATTTCTAGAACCACAGTCAAAAATAATCACACAATTGCCCCAAGTTTTCTAGAATTAAGACTATTTGTTAGACTATGAATTTAAAAATTTCAAAATTTGTTGACTTTGAAAGGCCCTCCTTTAAAAAAAATGTACTAAAGTGCCTTGGCAAGTGCCATTAAAAGTTCGCGCATTTAATCAGGATTGTAAAATGGTACAATACGTGTTAGTTTCATACTAAAAAATAACGAGTAAAAAAATAAAAACCTCAAGTAACCCGATTTTTGCTAACCCATTTTACTCAGTTCAAATGTTTTTTATTCGCACAAGCTCTTGGTAGGTTCTTAATTTTAAGGCAAAATGATGAGAGAGATGGATAGTGAACATGTTTGCCATGAGTGGGCGAGACAGATAGTGACGCCACTTTTACCAATGTCAACAAAAGTAAGTAAAATTAATAAAATAATGAAATATCTTGACCTAGTTTAGTTTAGATTTATTGGAATAAAAGTCAGATAGGGAAATAACATTTTTTATTACAATAAATGTATATATATATATATATATATATATATATATATATATATATATATATATATATATATATATATATATATATATATATATATATTATATATATATATATATATATATATATATATATATATATATATATATATATATATATATATATATATATATATATATATATATATATATAAATATATATATATATATAAATATATATATAAATATATATATATATATAAATATATATATATATATATATATATATATATAAATATATATATATATATATATATATATATATATATATATATATATATATATATATATATATATATATAATATATATATATATACCTAGTCAGGTCATAAATTCTGTCACATGTTTAATGTAAAATAATTGTAACAAGTTTATTAATTATGTAACCATTCATATACCAAAATGAACTTAACAAAACATAGATTCTTATGACATTAAAGTTTATTCAAAATTACCTCCGTGATTTTGAATACAAGCCTTCAATCTGCGCGGCCAGTTGTCTATCGCAGCACGAACGAGGTCCATGTCAATATCGGCGGCTGCCTTAATCAAGGATGTCTTGAGTGACTCCAAATTGGGATGAGGCTTTGAGCACGCCTTTTCCTCCAAGTGTTGCCATATCTTGTAATCTAACGGATTCAAATCTGGACTGGAGGAGGGCCAGTCTTCGTGCCGGATGAAGTCGATTTCACGCGCCGCCAGCCAGTCTTGTGTGCTCTTCGCTCTATGAGCTGGCGCCGAATCTTGTTGGAATACCCAGTGCCTGTTATTGAACATGGTATGAGAAACAGGTTCCACAAGGTTCGTCAGGACTGTATTTTGATACACAACAGCATTCGTTTTTACACCTTTCTCACAAAAATGTACCTCTGTTAAGCCCCAATAAGAAACTCCCAACCATACCATGAGCGAGGATGGAAAATGACCTCGTTGGACACGCGGAATACGGTTGCTCGCTTCTTCACTACTGTGTGCGTACACCTTATCATTTTGTTTGTTGTAGCTCTCTTCTACGGTAAACATTTTTTCATCCGAAAAAAGAATTTCCCGATATTTTTTTCCCGCGTACCGCTTCAACAAAGCGCGGCATCTCTTCAGTCTCAGGTCCATTAGACGAGCATTCAAACGATGTCCTGTTTTTCTTCGATATGCCCGAAGCCCTAAGTCTTCATTTAACACCCTTTTCACCGTGGTTCTGCTTAACCCCATCTGAAGGGCCAACAGTTTCTGCTTACGTTTGGGATTTCTTTGAATTCGTGCCTTCACAGCTTTTATCACTGCTGGAGTCCTAACAGACCGAGGGCGACCACTTCTTGACCTGTCATCTACACTAGAGTCTTCATTGTATCGTTTGATGGTACGATAAAACGAATCTTTTGGTAATATTCAAATTTTTCAGTATGTTAAAAATTTGAATTGGCGCGTAACCGCAACGATGCAACGCAATAACTGCAACACGGTCTTCTTTAAGCGTCCACTCCACATTTAAAAATGAGTAAAATTCTAAAAGTTATACATTTTTATTTTCATGAACAATTCGAAATTCTAATTCAATAAACTTTTTTGTGGCCAGCATTCTAAAAGAAAAGTTTTTACTGTGTGACAATACTTATGACCTGACTAGGTATATATATAGTTGAAATAACTTTTAGATATTAACAGTTGCAGTCATTTCCTCTGCTGTAACTCAAACATCGGCTTCAATGTACAAGTTACTAAGTATTCAATATTTTACATCCTTAATTTTTTTTTATTGCTGACGAAGAACAGACAGGCTGATGGCCCACTTAGTAAACAGTAACCGTCACCTATGACTATTTGCGGTCCTAGGGGCACCGCAAACAGGCTGCTGTCCACGTAGGGATATTGGAACCTAGGTCTCTAATATTTGGGACATTTAAAACAAAACCTTAATGTTTTAGAGATATTTAGATTAGCAACATTCATCAATAAAAACACAGTAATACCCCCACTTACGCTACCCCGTTTCACGCAAATTCGACTTGCAAGGTCGGTCTCGTCTATCGCGACGTCCGGGGTTTTACCGTATAACAATTCTTTATGATGGTTATTACAATTTTGTTATAATACTAATAATCCCACAAGAGAAATCAACCAGCTCTCAAATAACGTTATAAAATTCATTGGTAGACAGCGATAGTACCTAAAGCATCCTATCAATCACAGCAATAATAACTAATTTACGCCATACACAGATAAGTTATAATTAACGATAACATGATCGATTGTTGTAAGAAAATCACCGAAATCGTGACACTGCTCCTTTATAATTTGTAATATTTGATATCTAAACAGCATGTTCTGGACCTCGTTTATGAGCACCTCATTATTGAAACTGACAAGTAGTCACAGCAATATTAACCAACGAGAAGAAATGAATAAATTAAGATAAAAAGCAAAGAACGATCCTCCACTTCAATTACGGCTACCCACACAATGATTAGACGTTTCACCGGCCATAGGTGCGACGGACGGACGGTTCAAGTTATTAAGTGCTAGCATTGTTATAAATACATTCAAAATGACGCATATTAATGGTATAAAATACCGGGTTCTTTTTATGTTTGATCGCTGTCAACATTCCAACTCCCGGATTAAGTGCAGTCGTTTATCTAAACCGTTTCGTCCAACTAAGTTGCTCTTTTATGGTTTCTAGTGGAATACAGTGTTTTATGCAGGGCTATTCAGAGTATTTATACGAGCATACCGGAGATCGATTTCCTCATCGGGCGACTGATGCGTTGACATTTGAAGAGATAAAACATTTGTTGCCGTATTTTTGTAATTTTCAAAAGTTACGTAATAATCGTAGTCAATTATAGCAGCAAATTAAAAAAATTAAACTAGCCATTTATCTCGAGTAAAAGAACGACCGTAAGGGCAACACCGGCAGAATACAGAGTAGTAATTTTAACAAGAGGCACTGAAAGGTGAATTTTGGACGCTTTCGTATGCAAAAAGCGTTAAGTGTTAGCCGACGCGGTTGTACGGGCCGAACATTAAACAAGCGGTTGCGAGCTGAAATAGAAATGGGTTGTTTGAGTAGGGTTCTTTCGCGAACGCAATTGTATTCGAACGTGTCTTGTTAGCGAATACTTTATGCAAATGTCGCACGGCAGTCTCACTATGACAATAATAAAATATTAGGCATATGAAATTCACAACAATCATACACATTTTGAGATACTGTAAAAGTTCCGGATGAATAAATATTTCATGTGATAATTTTCATTTTTACAGTGAATAACTATTATAATCAAGCCTATAATTTAGATAACCTCCACAATTTCTCCAGTGCAGGGGCTGAGTAAGAATACTAACCGCTAAGGCCGGGGTCGGTCTATCGTAACAAGCGACAAAACAACCCTAGCAAACCCCAAGCCCATCTGTATGGCAATCACCCTTGATCTAAGTATGCCACCATACTCACCTCGTGTTTAGACATTAGTGATGGTAACTACTTATTATTAACTGAGCAGTCAGCGTGTCTGCTTTTTCTCAGCAATAAAAAAAATTTAAGTTATGTAACAATTAGATGGCAAAACTACGGCAGTATGCATTATGCGCAAAATCTAACAAATAATTAAAATTAGTGGAAGTCCTAGTGGGGCTTCGTACATTTGAATTTTACAGTATTGACGCCAAATGGTAAATAAAGTTTAACGTTATTATAAGAAATAGAATCACAAAATAATCATCGATAACAGGCAATAAATGTTTCAATCAGCCGGCAATTTATTTCAAATGACTCCATTGCAATCAAGTTAACTGAATGTTATTTAAATTCATAAAACGGATACATTTTTAACTAAATTAATTGCTCCGCATTGTAAATGCGAATCGCTCTCACCGTCGTCGAGCTTTAACCACGGAGGCTCTGGGTGACTTTGTGTGATTATAGAGGTGCATCACGAAATGTTGTCTAAAAAGCTTTGGCTCAATGTTTAAGATGTTGGATGCTAAAGCTCTTGTTATCTTTTTCATTACGTAGTATACAGATAATTTCATTAATACAATAGAACATAATAACACATATATTAATACATGAAGCGAAAACTTTGTACCCCTTTTTACGAAAATTGCGCGGACGGAGGAGTATGAAATTTGGCACAGTTAAAGTTTATATGAAGAAGTGCAGAAAGCTATTTTTTGTACCTAAAATTCATTACAAATAATTAAATTAATTAAAATAAACATTACGCACACTACTGCTCGAATTATACGCAATATACACAAACATGCATACCTTATGCTTTTGTTTTTATTTCATAAGAGTTTATGGCCTAGTAAAGGTCAAAAATCTCCAAAATTTAAATTGAACTGAACGTATAAAAACATCCGGAGAGAATAATTGGAAACGGTAGACTCATTAGAAACTATAAAGTGAAGAGTGGGATGCTCATAAGACGACATCAATAGGCGACGGGGTCAGTGCAAACACTCGCTCATTATGCACACGGCGTACCACAGTCGACCCTCCATCCCCACTGGCAATAAGCTGAACAAACACAAATTGCAGACAGTGCAAAAGTACTTGGATGCTATTTTAGTGATATATAAATAAAAATCTAGGTACTATATAGTGTCTATTTAAAGTTATGTAAGATACATCAACAACAATCAAAATTAAAACCAGCGTTAAAAGTAGTTTTAATGATATATAACAACCAAATTCACTTAAAACAAGAAAGTCTTGTACCTCTTTCATCAATAAAAGGAGGGGTACCGAGGAACCCCCATATTTTGCCCTGGAATAATATAAAATGGAAAATATATACACTAAGATAATAAAATATTTATATGTATGTTTATTTGCTAAACATGAAGAAAGAAAAAATAGCCGTAAAAACTTAAGAAAGTAATTAGAAGTAGTGAAGATACAGTTTATGCCATACCTATTGCATAACGTAATAAAAATAAAAATTATGTTGCATAAATATGGAAAAGAAATACACTGGAAACAGTCTAAATGCCCGCGGCAGTAAATGGCAGTTCAACATTGTGAAATGTTTATGAGTAACAATAGAGTATCACAGATGCCAAACCATGTATGGTGAATTAGAAAAGCGGACCCTAGGCGACGTAGAAAAATGGAACTTAATCGGGAATTAATTTTTAAAGTAAAATAAGTATCAAAGTTTTTATATGAAATCTTAGTTTAATTTATAAATAAAAAAAATAATCCGTTAATCTCCGAAGACTTTCGCAAAAATAGTATAGATAACAAACAAACTAAATTTTAACATAAAATGTATAAATCAACGCTTAAACTCCAATTAAGGTAGTATTGTATGTCAGAAGAAATCACAGTTTGAGTAGATCCATATTTTACAAACATAATGGTTTAATAGAAATCCAATAAATGACATTCATAAATATGAAACTGAAACGGTATTTTATATGCGACAAAGTAGAATAATCTAGTAAATTAATTAATTAATTGTATTATCTTACTCAATGATAGTCCTTACTTACAGATTGCAACAAAAATTAGACTTTAATATAAATCTATCCCTTTACTCTATTTTCAAGATAACAGCTTTGATCGTACCCTGATTGTATAAAAGGTCATTAATCCGCTATAATTACTTGAATAATACAGGCCAAAAGGGTTCACCGCAGAAAGGGGCGCCACCGTCAAAAGCCATCATTGTAATAGATTTTTCTTTTTCGACCGTTGCACGGCTATAAAAGCTAAAATTTATTTTTAAAAGAAAAGTAATGAGAATTTAACTTGGCGGAAAACGACGGTACGGGCTCTTCGTTTCGTAAGCAGCCTGCGATGGAGGGAAAATATTTTTAAGTTATTCGCGACGGCAGGCGGAGAGCCGCGATAGTCCTTGCGACTCACAAAGAGCTGCGTCGCGCGCCACCACACTCACCGTGCTCTTTATTACGAGCTTTAATGCGGAATAGCAACGGCTTTGATAGAATTTTATGCATTGGGAGGTCGCCCACAAAGTAATTTATGGTTTATGTAGGGATATTTACCGTTAACGTTTCTATGACCAAGTAACTGTTAAAATGTAATAGGACGGCATAAATATTATACAAAATGATTCATTTAGGGTAAAATACCGTTCATTTTAATTTGAAATAAGTTTTTACTATAACGAATGTCTGTTTTTTTTTTCTAAGAGTTTCCAAGCCCGGGATCTCGTGTTAAATATTAATACAAAGTTTACTTAATATTGTAGATACGGTTCATCTAATCCATTGAACACTAGAACAGAAGAAAAATCGAATGGTGCTTTTCCTTTGTTGCCCTGTTAAGCAAAAGGAGTAATGAATTTTCTCCTTTTACGATTCCATAGGAAAGTGATGGCTTGGTCCTTTTCTTAGTTCCATCTGGAAGCACATTATCAACATAGCAAAGTTTGTAACAAACAACAATCGGTTGCACACTGCGGTAACTTACGGCTTCATTCCATACATAAAGGAAGACGATACGATCTACACACAAAGATTCTAAAACGTGACTTACTTTTTTGTACATATTTTATAAGCAATATGCACAGACACAAAAATCCTATCTTATATAAGTTTATTTTTATAAGTTTATTTGCAAAATATACAGTAATCTACATACAACAATTTTTTTTTACCCTGGCTTATAGCATTAGCTAGATCAAAGTCTGTGTTACAGAAGCCAGTGCCCACAGTTCAAATATTTTAAATTTTGCTTCTCTGGTAGTTAGTGGATGAAAATTTAAAATTTTATTTATTTTGTTATAAAGTGATATACCCATGTAATGTTGCTGACACCTAGCTTGGGATGTCCGATATCTATGGATATGACATACATTTGGAGTTGTCCGTTTAAGATTATAAGTAATCGCTACATAGGGAGTCCGTCTATGTTGTTTTAATATTACTACTATATGAATTGAATTACACTATATGAATTGAGAAAGGTATGCTGAGATGGTTTGGCCATGTCGAAAGAATGAATGAAGAACAATTGACGAAAAAAGTGTATAAGGCGAGTGTGAATGGAAGTGTTGGAAGGGGTAGACCTAGACGGACGTTTGGAGACCAGATCAGGGACGTCTTGAAAAAAGACCAGGTCAAGAGTACCCTAAACCGAAGGGCATGTATGAAGGGAATAATGAAAGTGGACGAAGCGAAACAAGTATGTAAGGATCGTAGCAAGTGGAAAGAAGTGGTCTCTGCCTACCCCTACGGGGAAGAAGCGTGATTATATGTATGTATGAATAGTTGTCGCACACTTAATACATTTTGCATATAGCAATTTGTCGGATAACGAAAAGGACTAAATGTCTTAGTTTTTAGCAGTGATCTTTGAGCTCTTTCTTTTTATATGTATTATTCTTAATGTCCTATGACCCCTAGATAGAGCAGAGGGCGTTCATAGTACTCTGCCATCACGCTTTATCGTGGGCTACCGTGGGCGCGTTTTGCCTCAGACCACGTAAGTCTGATTTGTTTTAATTCCGCTTCCACCAAGCGCCGCCAGGTATGCTTAGGTCGGCCACGCTTCCTCTTGCCTTAGGAGTCCATTCTAGCGCCTGCATTGGGATGTGGTTTGAAGCTCTTCTGAGGGTGTGACCGCCCCACTTCCACTTTCGGCGCTTGACCTGGTAACCGATCAGTGTTTCGTAACAAGATATCCCACAGTTCCCGCTGTTCATTCGATATTTTCTCTGGCAAAAAAAATAATACCAATAAATACCAAGTATCCATCCATCCATCTTAGTCAGCAGTTCTTATCTTATATGAATAATTATTGTAAATGAAATAAAATTACAATAGTATAAAAAGTACTGTAATCCTTTAAATTTTAGAAAAACAAACACGAGTTAGTAAGGAAGTTTTCACGAGCCAGTTTCAAGAAAAATATGTGCATACAATGGAGTGCATGAACGGCGCAAAAAGGCACAATCTGACCAAGATAGAATAACAAGATAACAAGCGTAGAGCGGCTGAATAAGACGGATAAAAACGAAACACGGTGCCTATTCTCAGACATGTACCTTGTTTACTTAAACGAGTACTACATTAACTGCCTCCGGAGTGCATTTCGCGGTCTCTGATCGCCATTTTGTATTTAAGAATTAACAACAGCTTGCTGGATATATATACCCTAAACAAACATAAAAAATAAATGCTTTCCGGGCACATTGTCGACTACAGATAAGGTAGTGGTTTTTTCCATCTAACGTTACATACGAAACTTAAAGAGCTAGAGACTCGCTGCTGAGTATGATCACAGGGAAATAATTCTGTAGACAGACTTACGTCGTTGTCGTGGTGTACATAATCATTAGTGAACACAACCTTTTCCTGAGAAAATAAACACAAGAAAAATGATTAATCTAATTTCAGTCAAAATAATATTTACATGAGCAATTGCTCTGTTTTGTTCTGATCATAATCACACAAAGATAATATTACAATATTAAAATTGAATAAATTTGTCAATAAGAAAACCATACCACTTATTACTGAACGTTATTATACCATGACACCTAACAGAAGCATATTTTATGCTAGTCAAGACTTGAACCATTATCTATTGTTATCAGTAGGCAGCAATCATGTCATTACACACGTACTCTGCCCACAGCCGTGTGTGATGACAAAGATCGTCGGATTTGTGGATTAAGAATAACAAAAAAGCGTTTTATATCTTCTTAAAAAATCAATTCAAAAGGTGACAGCGGTTTAAGAGTACTAACTAATACTTGTTCGCATTATTATTTTATTTGACTAATTTTGGCTTTTACTAAAGCGACTGCCTCCAATGTCTTTTTTCAAAAAAGAAAACCGAATGGTGTCCTCCCCTGCCGCATGCAAGCTGGCAGAAAGATTTACCCATCAGTCGCCTTTTACGACTCCTATGCGGTGGCGCTATTCTTATTACCAGCCGGGGCCATAAGGCCGTTACCGGACTCCGAGTACCGAAGTGTGAGTTTAGGTTGTAACCGGGACTTAACACTGAGATACTTGTACGTATTGTTATTTTGAATATATGTAATGATAATGAACTAACTAATGTAACTAAATTAAACCAGCTTCCAAACAGGATAAAATGACACTATCAATAACTTACGAAATTTATTTATTCGCATTGTTGTAGTATTCATAAAAGATTATATATAAAATATGAGATTAAGTGCTTTGCAGTTCATTTCATTATACCATAAGCTAAATAATTTTATAAGTTCATATCTAAATATACATAAATAGTTTTACAAGCATAAAATAATAATAGCAAGTATGATTTATTAGATCCATGATATTTCCATTATTCTCGCTTATAACTTAAGTCATATTAGGTATTGTTTTGTCGGCCCACTCTGTTCACCATCTGATACGAGTATGAGAACTCGCGCACAAGTACACGAAATTGTTATTACTCGAGTAGTGTGAACTGTGTTACAGCAATAAATAAATAATATAAAAATCAAAAGAAGAAAATACTTATATCGCTTTATAACATATACTTATATAGAACACCGGAAACCAAAAGTGCCAGCGTGAAGCATGCATTAATAGGCATCTACATAATTATTCATTCGATTGTAATGATAGCTTCACCTGAGATACCAAACACGAAATCTCACGAATATTGTTAGTTTAACTTGAAAAAAGTCGAACGTACACTCGTCAAACGCTAACAACTCATGACATAATAGAAACAGAGGAGTGCTGTAATCAACTCTAATAAGAAGGCGAGAAGGCGAAACGTATTTATTATTTTAATGGAATATCAGCAATTAGGGCTACAGATAGAATCGGTAGCGCTGACAAGGTGCAAACTAGAGTGGTCCGACCGGATACACTGGCCCTAACTACTCACCATATTCTTATGAAAACTGCTGTGTTACGCTATATGCCACTCTACAGATATGAACCGAAGCATTACAATTGCATGTGTGACAAATATATATACTTTAGATGTCTTAGCAACAACCGTATAAAAATAAAACACTACTGCAGATGAATTGCCATAGAAAATAAGCGGAACGGATGAATTCAGTGAAATAAAATCGAACAAGGAGGCGTGTGTGATTTTAATTTAAAAAATATCAAGATACTTTTTATGAGTACCGGCCTAGAACGTAGGTCGGTGGTGATTCTCACAATTTAAATAAAAAAATTACTTTGCCCTTCTTAATTGTAAGAATAGCTTGTATAAATAGAACCTACAACACGTTTCATTTACAACCTAAAAATGGGTCAGTTTGCTAATTTAGTTACAACTTTAACAGTGCTATAGTTCAAATGAAATCAGTTAAAATTAAATATGGTTTTAAACAGAGAGTTAAAAAGCGCGACGAATCATCTTGAAAAGGCCGGCATCGTTCAAAAATGCTGACTCAGCGGGATGCACTCCCGCGCACCGTGGGCTATTACCACGCATCTTGTCATTAAGAAGCACCGCAGCGGCGTCAAAACGTCGCGCGGACTTCGCACTACGAGAAAACCACCAGTCATCCATCGTCCAACCGTAAACAATTAACGAGCTAACCGCAATTTATGAACACAAAAACTCGCAGCGAGAAGTTAATAACATAACCGTAACAGGTACATTTTGGTATTGACGTAATTCCTTCCTAAATATATGTAATTTCGAATTAAACATTTTTATCTTATCCCCATACAAATTATAATACTAGTTTTATTTATATGAATTTTCTCTTGCTTGGTTATAATACTGGAATTGAATTTTATCTGTATAAAGTTTTTTTATATAATAAAACATTCGTAAGTCTTTTTTGTCTGTATTCATTAACAACTATTAATATTTTGTGACAACTGGCACAGCGCCATCTAGTCTTAAAGTAGCTTAGCACTTGTGTTATGGGTACTACACAACTGATATACCACTTACCTACATATTTTTATTTTTGTAAAAAAATACATATTATACATAAGCACCCAGACGCGAGACGGGAATCGAACCCATGACCTCCTCAAGCGTACCGTGCGTTAACCGTTACGCCACAGAGATTGTCATATGTAGTATTCTTTTTGAAATCCCTTTTTCACCATTTCATTTTATGATCATTTCATTTCATTCATCGACTTCACAAAACATATTATTACATAAAAAACATTACACAAGCCAACCATTTTTATAGATTCAAGATTCAAATTCAAAACTTTCAATCTGATACTGACTATGCTATTATAAAATAGATTTTAAATAAAAGATTCATAATTTAATATTGATAAATCTCAGCTCCTGTAACATTTTCACCGTTATCTCGCGATAAAGCATCTCGAAGGAGATGATCGCGGCCGTTGAGAATTCTACGGGCAGTCGCCCAAATGAAATTCATTGTGCTGTCATCACATGAACTGACAGTACACAAAATAATCCGCTATTCGTTTAACATTCATACATGTAATTAAACGCGGAACGCTGCCGCGATGACAATACCACCATCTCTCATATCTGACATTGTACACAATTAATTCAATTCACACTTCAGCCGCATCTCTCGCACATTAGACAGACTAAGTTTAATGGCTATTTTGTTTAATTGAATTGTCTTAAAGTTAAATTTGAAAGTAATAAGTCAAAATGTCAAATTATACAGCTCCGTATATTTTGTTTGCTTGTACAAATGAAGCTAAGGCACAGCTAATACAATACGTACTTGCAAAGGATGACATCTGTAAATTATGTAAAAGCTATCCTTAATTCGTTTTGATTCATTCATTCGAAGTCATATCTGAAGGATATTTACAAAATACACGTAGATATAGATCTATGTGTATTTTATTTTAATTCATTCAGATATAACTTCGATGCGTTCTGTTATTGTTAGTTATTATATCCAAATATTCTTCACTGCTTTAAATTATGATGAGACTAGATAATAAAACATAATTGTTACAAGCGGCCAGCATTATTAACAAGACGGTTATAACTCTAAACAATAGACAGAGTCGAAGGCTTGAGACAATTGGAAGCGTTGCAGCGTCAAATGAGATGTTCCCCCGAGAGGCAATCTCCGAGTTCAATTTGCTCTAAATCAGAGCGCTGCACCCCGACCACCGCTCCAGTCTATCCAACCCGCGCAATTAAATAACTCGTAATATTGCGCACATAATTATAGACAATATCAGATGACAATTTATACGATGCACTGTATAGCTTCGCGTTTAATTAAAGTATTCGAAGTGAAATCAGTTCAATAAAATTTGCTTTAGAACACAAAAGATAATTTCAACTTAAATTATTGGATAGAGCCCTCCTAATTTATGAGAATATTATTTTATTATCATTTTAGCGTTTCTCGTTAATCTCGGTTGCAACTCAAACTTTCGCTTCGGTGCCCGGAGTCCGCTATTCGATTTTCTTCTCCACTTTGCATGGTCAGTCTTTACAGCGTCAACACTTTTTGGATCTACTCCTCCGGCCGGGGCCTGGCGGAGGCAGCATGGCTAGACACTTATTCCCTACGTAAGTGTCCGGTTATCCTAAAACATGGCCATAATAACTTGGGCGAGACTCCAGCAATTTATCCGCAATGTCACGGGCATGAATGCTACCGCGAATGCGCGATTTCCTACGTCGGTCCTTCCACGTTACTCCACACACCCATCGCAGCATATTCATCTCTGTGGCACGCAGTTCCTGCTTGTGTCGCTCCAGCACAGGCCACGTTTCACAGCCGTATAAAAGGGCAGGTCTAATGATGGTCTTATAGACCTGCCCCTTTAACTTAACCAGCATTTTGGAATCAAAAATACACTAGTCACCTCACGCCATTTGGCTCACGCGGCAGCAATGCGTACCTTGACGTCGCAGTCGACATCACTAATTGTATAGAATATATATAATACAAATAAAATTAAGAATCACCAAATGAAATTTTTTGAACATTTTCAAGAATTTGAACATAATGTATTCCTACTAAAAGTAAAAAAAAAATTGTTGTTTCACCAACAACATTTACCAACAAAGATAATTATCCCAAGCCTTCATATAGATATAAATAGGTATCGAAACATTTCGTTCTCAAGCCAGCACTTGTTTACTAATAATATATATTGGAACAAGGTAATTGCACCACTTTCGAGAAGGTTCTTTCAACAGCTTTACAAAAGAAATTAAATACGAAAATATTGTATAGCGAATCGCATTTCATGAGGGGAATGCATATAGTGGGGTAATATTTAATTATCCTGTAGCGGAAACGCGAGGCGGGGTCGGGTTGACCCCACCCGTAAACAAAATGGCCGCCGACACGACAATTACATTCCTTTATTAACCCGCGGAAGTAACCACTTTCATATATTCAAGTTTAATTACCTAAATGGGTCTTGTGGCCTAAATATAAATATACAACACGAATGAGAGAAATAATATATAGATATACACTCGCTTTTATTTTTCTTCTCTGGTTAGTTATGTTGTTATCAAATTTTGATACCGATACTATTACGTTACCATTTTGGATAGCGATATTTGAATTATTAGTCTTTATTTAGGCAGCTATGTCAAATTTGTAGCTCAAACGGAAGATTTGGATATGGATCGGTAATTACATTTAGGCGGTAGTTTATAATCGGCGTAAATAATTCTAAAACTCGGTAATCACCCCGCCTAGTTTACAACAATTTAGAGGCATCGTAGACAAGTCAATAAACTAGACACGAAATACTCTAGCTTACGATGTTTCATCGGCAAATCTATTTCTAATCTACTATCTTGCAATTAAATTTGAATATCATTACGATCAAATTTGCCTTGTAGAGCCGGGATTATACTAACACCTTGTATCCTCTTATCTTGATTGGAGTAAGAAACAGATTTACTCTATTTATTAGGTCATAAACAGAGATTGAAAAGAACCATTACGTATATTGAAAAGGAAAACAAAATAATGCTCGATTTCGTTTTTCCTGAACTCAAAATTCACTATTGGACTAGGCAATTTTCTATTTATTTGTCGGCCACAAGAGGCAAATGTGATGGATATCTTCTGTCGCAAATTAGATTACAATATCCAACATTTTGTGTCGGGTTCAGCTTAGGATGCTATACGACACGCAGTATTAAGAGTATGCGCAATTTTACTGTGAAAGCATATAAATTTATTGATCGTACAATGGCATCATTAATCCAGCTGTCAAACTAAGCGTCTAATACAACAATAATTATATTACGACAAATATGATTTACAATAATTATATTACGACAAATATGATTTAATAAACATCTTCTTCTCGGAAAGGTTTCGTTCAGGTTATATCCAGAACAAAAACTTCGGAGACCGAGATACGCTGCTGAATATATGTATATTTAAGCTGAAAGTGTCACAGAACGGCGCCGAAACACGTGGGCATTTTGCTTTGTGAATATGTATTCACAAAGCAAAATGCCCACGTGTTTCGGCGCCGTTCTGTGACACTTTCAGCTTAAATAAAAACTCAAAAATGGAGAAACATTATAATAGTATGGCTGGTTTAATGATAGTGATAGACTCGACCCAAAAAACCAAACAGTGCGCTTGCATTACTGCCTGTGAATTAGTATCAAGTGTACATTCTTGTATCTTTTACTACTTCCTAAGTAATTGTTTAAGTAGCCCGGGACCATACAGTCAACAACTAAATATAAATATGTCGAAATAAATGAAGTTACCATATTACATGTGGTAATGAATGGATCCGTAATGGTTTGTTTTCATTATCTAATAAAAAAAGAATTTCCCTGTCAAGATAATTATTGAATTTATCGGTCCACCTTTACAGGAAGTGCCATATCAAAGTAATTAAAATACTGAATCAAGATACGTCTTTAAGAAAGTAATTGAAATATCATTACTCTAAAATAAAAATATTAAAGGTGATTTATTTTGCTTATACATTCTTTTTTTTTTAATATTGGAGTTTATCAAGTAAGTTCAGTTCACTTTACTATAATTTTTTTCTAATAAAATTAATAAACTGAACTCAAATATGAAACGCGTTAATTATATTAACAACTTAATCGATAAGTGGTGTTAGAAATAATAAATTTTATTACGAAACTGTGTGTTAATGTCATATTTATTTGACGACACGGCCGGGACATTAGCTACGCACGTGATTTAGTATGATTAAGTCTGTGGGTTCGATTCCCGAAGAAGACAAAATATTTGTATCATAGTCTGGTCTAGGTGGATGTGTCCGATAATTGTATGTTAGTGAGAAAAAAAGCTGTACTATATACGTTTTCATTTAATACAGGGATGTGTATTAAATGAAAACGTTTAATACTATCCGTGCAGAGGCAGAGTAATAATGCTAATCCCTGCTGTCGGGTTCGGCCTGTCGTAAAAGGCGGCAAAACAACCTTAGAGCTACGTGGTAGGGCCCCAAGCCCGGCTGGATGGCAATCACACCTGGTGTATAAGTATGCCACCCCATAGTAACTTGCGTTGTGTTACGGCATGAATAACCCAGGTTCCTTTACCTCTATAGAACAGCAGCGTATTCACGGTGCCCCTAGCGTCGCAAACATCCATAGGCGACGGTAACTGCTTACTATTAAGTGGGCCGGTCAACCTGTCTGCTGTTCCTCAACAATAAAAAATTTGTTTAAAAAAACTATATATTCTACACGGATGAAGCATTTTGTTTAATTTTTACATGTGGAGACGATATGATGAGAATAGTCAACATACAATTACACTTCAGTTACATCCCCACACACTAAGTAAATGATTTATGTATTTTATAAATAGAAATCTCTGTAAACGAATCCACCGAACACGCCGACAGAAGAAAATACCGAAAACAACGTCCTCATATTCACCATGACGATAATCGAATAAGGAATCTCGAAGTGGTACCTCGAAGTGGAAGACGTATCTCGGATAAAACTTGTGTGAGGAGGACCAGAGAGAACTGAATATTATAACCTATTCTAAAAGATATATATTTTTAATGTATTTTCCCACTAATAATTATATAGAAAGAATTAACGAGGTGCAAAAGGTAAGCAACATGCTAAATAAAAGAAAAAAAAAATAAGTTTTACTGCCCATAAAACGTAGGCCCATAAAAAGTATAAAAACTTTTTGCATATCCGCCGAAGCACTAAAGGATCCTTGAAGGCCCGTACTATAGTTATACTGATATTACATTATGCGTGAATTTCATGCAAATTCAGCATAGCTATCAAATCAAACACTTTGAAATGGTGAAAGCAGTCGGAGTTGACAAAATCTTTATCATTGTTGTCAACAAAGGCCTTAAAGCTTTAATTAAGAAGACTACAGACAAAGCAAATGAAGAGGTAGGTAAAGTCTCACCAAGTTTATTTTTCGACCAAGCCTGGTTTGAATAAAAATTTCAATTTAAAAAAAATAAAAAGTTAAGTAATGTTTCTAATACTTAATTAGAAACATTACTTTTATTTATATTATTAATAATATAAGAAGATCTTGGGCTCAAGAAGGGCTTGCATTTAGTAAAAAGTACATCCCAGTTTTAAGACCAGCAAATTAAAGGTTTGTTGAAACTACAACGAATACATAAATATTTTACTTAACATTACTTCATAAAAATAAATGGATATTTATTAGTAACAGACTAGTAGATAGGCAGGATTAGATACATAAAGTCTGCATTAATAATACTATTTGCTAACGCTACTGTACACTTTGCTAACGCACAGCTCCACCTGCATATTTCATCCTCGTTACGTTCAAAATATTAAAAACAAGCACAATTACCTGTAAAACACTCTTTTGCACAGAAATCAAATTACGGTAGAAAAAAACACTCGCAAGCCGCTCGTTGAGATCTTTTGTGAGCTCGTCAAATTTCAGACTCGGTAACAGATTCCTGTCAGTGTTTTTTTCGCGCCTCAGGTCGTTCACTCGTGCAAAACTGCGATAATTTATGCACGGAGATAAATAAATAACGAGACTTTTTTTAAGGGGGCGTGTTCTTGAAATGCAAAAAACTATTAAGTATACGTTTTTTTTTGTGTTACGGTAAAATTAAATACGTAGTAAAAACTAAAATCACATATGAAAAAGTAGTAGAAGGCAGTTAGAGAAAGGAAAAAAACAGTATACATAGTAACAATTCCAGTAGTATTGAGGCGTTTTGTTGTCTCTAATTCTGAAAAAAAATTATATTCTCATTTCATAAATTACAGATCGTAACTCGTATACTAATTAATCGGTGTTCATGACTTAGTTAAAGTATCCTACTAATATTCTAAACGCGAAAGTTTGTAAAAATGTATGTATGTATTACTCTTTCACACAAAAACTACTGAATGGATTTTAATGAAACTTTACAATAATATAGCTTATACATTAGAATAACACATAGGCATAATTTATAAAGATATTATGTAAATTGACCTAAATATAACGATAATTGTCGATTAAGTAGGAAAAAATTCTGCCATCTGCGAGCTATTCTGGGATGCGCTGGAAAAACCGCTAGAGTTACACATACATATATAATGTATAATGGTATAGAGTTTGAATGGCCTGATAAATTAGTATAGTAGAGGACAGTGCATTTACTACAATGGGGAATTTTACGTGAAGCGGACAGCGAAAACCCTCACTTTTTTTCCTGTCCGTTTCACGTGAAATGCCTGTAATAATACACGTATACAATTTACTTTTTATTACTTTTATTACTTTTTTTGGAGTCAATAAAAAAAACTTTTAAAGATTAAACATTTGGTATCAATCTTAATTAAAACCCGACCTGAAGACAGGAGTTAATAAATTGGTGTATTAAAGGGTTCATGAGATTTAATTATAGTTGATACGGATCAACGCGGTATGCAATTGCGTGACACGGAAAAAGGGACATTTATGAAACTCGTGTTAAGTACAAACGACGAAAACATGGTATGAAACTTAAACAACTAACATATCATTTACAATCCTAGTTATAGAAACATGTCTAGTCTATTTAGAGTATGCCATAAGAGATGACCTCGAGCTGAGGTACTCATAGAACAAATGCTTCGCAGCGAGAGTAAGTGAAACGCGGTGGTTTCCTTCAAAGAAAGCGTTTTTCGTCAGAAGGAAACCATCGAGCGCACGAGTGAGGATGCCGCGGCGACTCCACCAATTCGTTGTCGAAGGACGAACCGTGGTAGAAGACTCTAAGCGCACCTCAATCCACTCTGACAAGGTGTTGCCAGCCACTCATACCTAGGAGCGGCCAGCCGGGAGCTACGGGAGGACTCCCGGCCAAGGCAATGAGACGGACGGTGCCCTACGGTGACGGTGTCGTGGGTACATGACCGAGCATTATCAGAGCAATGCCAAAACGGCGAACCTGCGAAGCTCTCGCTAAGGCCGAGAGTTACGACCAGTGGTAATCCTACACTCCCTATAAGCCTTCCCTCCCCCTGGAGGCCGGTAGAAGGTGCAACAGTTTTCCTCGTAACGCAAAAAAAAAGATAGTAATTACAACAGTCAATTACCAGTATAGCGCCTGTAACTGAATAGTATGCAAATAAACCTTCAGATAATATCTTCTCTAACCTTTGTTAGAGGTTGAGTAATATTTTGTTTTGATAACGAATGTATGTGCAAAAGTATATAACTAAAACAGGGTGTTTTATGATTTTTTTTAATTATCAATATATCACACCTTTTCACCGTGATTGTACAATCGGGCTCAGCAAACATGCGCGGGCGCCTCCCGCGGTCCGATTAAATGTTCGAGCGCGTCTTATAATGAAGCGAGATAAATCAATGCAGTCACACGCACCCGCTTCCATGATTCATGACCAAATCCGGGGGGGATCCTCATTCAATTTAATCACCACGTCCTCTTTTTTAATTATGGGTAGGGTTTTTAGTAGCTCTTTATAAATAAAGCCATAATAGCTCGATACCGCAATATTAAATTTTAAATATAGTCTGACATAACCCTACTACATCTACAGAGCTAACATTTATTTACATTCTTTATACTTTAAGTGTATTCTACCTATAATAAGCTCTAATAATAAAGGTGAGACGTGGTCACTGACCGCAGAGCAGGAGTGCTCAGTTGAGCTGCTACCAATGCTTGTAGTATCTGTAATCAAATCTGTTGGAGAGCCAAACATATCGACGTAGCTTCTAAAAAAAAGGTAATATACATATTTGCGAGAGAACCGACAACCACTTTAGTAAAGGAATTCTTGAACAACTACGTCTTGATAAAAATTTATATTATCGATTAGTCCGTCTTGTCCTCTCCGAAGGCTAAGGACAATTATAATGCGTACATAAATATATAGGGCTAATAATTTAAGAAAATCATTAAGTGTGGATTTTTATGTCAAATATTTCAACCGCTGCGTTCCTGTTGTACGGAAACAGTACGAAGTTCTAGGTATTGATACAAGGCTAAGTTATTGTGCGCCTATTTATGTAGATGTCATTTCGTGAAACCGCCTTTTTAACCGACAAGCCACAAGAATTTAGTTGTTATAAACTTGGAACAACTAACTCATACTTACAGGAATGAAGATTGCCTGTTTCCCAAACTTCGAAAGGACAACCAAACGCTGTTCTTCTTATAATATACGTGAACTAACAAAAAAGGGTATTCCCTAGTGTACCCTATTGGTTACACTGGAAAATATGGTACATATTCTGATTTCTTGTTTCCAATCTATGGTTGGAATGAATTATATTAAATTAACTTTATATTATGAAATACGTAATTTAATAAATACTGAAAACAGTGAAGTTTCTGATTAATCAATTATTAGAAAATTTATCGCTGGATAAACCAGTTGATCGTTAATGACTGTTGAGTTACATAGTACCATAGAATGGTAGGTACTCTTTCAAATCAAATGATGACGGTATCAAAAATCTTCCACCTCTCAAAGCTCCGTTAGAAGTGAAAATTCAGAAGACATTCGTTAAATGGCCAACACGCAGTAGAAATAACCGTCCTACAAAATGAACACAGATAATTGGGCATATTAGTGAAATGACAAACACATAATATTTCGCGTCTCAAAGAAGGTAGGTATGTGATAAAATTAACAGACCATATACTCTTTTTTTATAATTGTAAGATTCACTTCAAATACATGTCTTAGTATAAACGTGTATTGAAAACTAATTTAGACTGTCTACTTTGAGAGCGAATATTTAAGTAAATAATGCGCATAAAATAGCAAATAAATGGATTCTTAGACTAAGTTCATAGACATAGGACTCCATCCACTCAACGATGAATTTGTATTCTAGTCTAAGCGGGTTACATTCCTCATAAATAAATTCGAATGAGCAACGTAAGCCTATCATTTTCTTGAATATTTACATCGAAATAAATCTTCATTGTTATATTGCATTCAAGGTAGAATATACATTTTACAGGAACAGACATTTCATTTAACAATCTTATTACTAGTACTTGCAAGGAATTAAGATGAACCCAAAATGTCTATACTGTTCATTACACTAGAGTTTTGCACACATTCAGTTTTCTTTATAATTTAGCGTTGCATGCCAACAAATGCTTTTAACAGAGTATACGCCCCGGTATTTATTTTTATTATAGAACCTTAATTACCTAGCACTGAAATAAATATTTCAATATATTACCTAAAATCTTGATTGGAAAAAATTTCCAAAATTACAATTTAAGATTAAGCTTCGCCCTCCAACGTTTTAAGTAGAAACAATAAATTCATCGACACTAATTGGTGGTTTTCTCCCATTTATCAGCTCATTACATCACAGTAGCGCGAATAAAATAAAATATGTGCGCTGAGCGGACGGTGCGCCGCGGGCTGATCATTCGCATGCGATAAGCGTCGGTCAGGCACATCGTAAATTCAAAGAGCAGCCTTTGCCGAACTACAGACCTGATTGTGAGCTTTAATCAGTTTGTGTGCCTACTCGCGACTTTCCGCGTACCGTTCCATCTCCGCCTGCGCCGAACGAATATTACACGGGCCGTGATAAATTATTTATTACCTTACAAAGCGTTAAGGCATTCTCGCTCTGATCTAACAGCAAAACATCAATTATTTATTTCCTTGTTTTTTCTACATTCCGTCCCAATGATTTAATTAATATTTTTATAGATACTGCAATAATTGAATACATTTTTAAGGCGACTCCATAAGTCTTGAGTCATTAAAATATTTGAAATTGTAACCAAAACAAAATTTGAGGGTCCAGATCCGATTTTATAAGTACGGTTGCGTTTTGTAGGCCGCTACCGCATTGCACGCATGCAAATGAACGAACAGCATTTAATCGTTTAATGGAGGGTACATTAATGTATCAGATCGAACCTTTTTTGAATAAATAAAATTTTATGCGATCGCTAAATACGGCCAACAATAAAATATTCTTATCGAATAAGTTACGAGCAGGAAATTTTATCAATTCATAAATTCTGTTTGCGAGTCAAATCTGTATCGCATGCACAATGTAAAATACAATGTTACATTATGTTAGTTGTGTCGTTTTTCAATAGGTAACCCGCAATTGAGAGGATTTTTTTGTCCGTGTCCGATATTATCATCAATGTACTACACGGGTTCATAAATGTTCGGAATGATCCCAAGTTCAGGCTTAAGGAATATATATTGAACTAATTAAGATATGAATTATAAGTAATTCTTAAAAATAATCAATATATAATTAACATAGTAGTTTTAAATACAGTGATAAATATAATTATTTTCAAAATGCAAATAGTCATAGTTATACAATAAAATTAAATACGATTATCAATTGTACTTTAATATCAGCTCTTAACTAATCTCGGCCAATAAATACCTAAGTGATAATGCAAGAACAGTATAATATAGGAATGGAGACGTAAATCGGTGGCTGAGACAGTGTACCAATGCTATTAGAATCTGGAGCAAGCGTAATGTATATGTAAATTTACAGTGTTCTACAGTGCAGACTAAGCTTTGACACAGTAGATAGATCAAATTGCAGATAACTGCGTAACCACCAGATTAAGCGTATTTATACAATTACAAATATGTAAATAGACATGCTGGCAATATGGCTTAAGTTGATCATACATTAAAAAATATGGACACCTTAAGTTAGAAGTACCGTTTTACAACCTTATTGTCCCTATTCCCAAATATAAGAATATATATTCTTCTTATTCAAATCTTATAAGTGGTTTATGCCATAAGCATAAATCGGGAAGCCTTTATTTCCGAGTCCAGGGTTCGATGTTGAATATGGAGCTAATTCTCTGCGCATACATACAACATATGCATTGGCTGTGATATATATTGTAATTAAAATAGACGTAGTTTAATTAATTTTAAGTCACCACAACGATCGTCGAACCCCCTCCAAGGGAAGGCCAAAATTATTTTTTCTTTTGCCACTTATGGAGCAACAGCAGACGAAGGAACTGACGTGTGCATAGATGGTACACCACTGCCTAAAGTAGAAAGCTTCAAGTACCTTGGATCCGTCATCACTCCCGATGCCAATGTGGATAAAGATGTCAATCACCGAATAAACACTGCTTGGCTCAAATGGCGATCACTTACCGGTATTCTATGCGACCCCAAAATGCCAGTTAAGATCAATGGAAAAGTATACAAGACAGTGGTGCGACCAGCCTTAACCTACGGAGCGGAATGCTGGACTACGAAAAAAGCCCACGAACAACTACTGCACACTAACGAAATGAAAATGCTGAGATGGGCTGGTGGTGTGACTCGCCTGGATAAAGTCCGAAACGAGCACATAAGAGGTTCCTTCAGAGTAGCTCCTATCGTAGAAAAAGTGAGAGAAAGTCGCTTACGGTGGTATGGCCACATTCAAAGACGTGAGGAAGGTTACGTGGTTAAGAAAGTACTCAATATACCGGATTCGACCAGGGGAAGAGGCAGGCCCCCCGCTACTTGGTGGAACAACATTAAGAAAGAGATGGACCAGGGCAGCCTTACAACACAGACAACCCAGAACAGAGTTCTCTGGCGGAAATGTACAGGGAGACCCGACCCCAGATAAACTGGGAACATGGGTTGGACAAAGAAGAAGACTTATCAATCTGAAGGATTAATTCATCTGGTGCTTATTACGTCACATAGAAGATGAGTAGGCCATAATCTAATGAACATCACAGGCATTAATACATATTGAAAACCTGCGCGGCACAATGGCTCGTAGTACTTGCGGTAGTCACGGTTGCAATTCCAGTCCCGTGTCTGGGTGTTTATCTCATATGTCCTTGGTTATAGAAGCACAAGTAGCAGTAATATAATTATTTTGTACTACCCATAATACAAGCGCTTTCCTGTTTACATTGGGACTAGATAGCACTGTGTGACTTAACACGTATACTCGTGTTTATTTATTTATTACTAGCTGACCCGGCAAACGTTGTTCTGCCATATAAATAATAATAAAAAGTCAAAAAATTAAAAAAAAAATTTGGGGGTGGGTCACCCCTAACATTTAGGGGGATGAAAAATAGATGTTGGCCGATTCTCAGACCTACTCAATATGCTCACAAAATTTCATGAGAATCGGTCAAACCGTTTCGGAGGAGTATGGCAACGAAAACTGTGACACGAGAATTTTATATATTAGATTTTTGAGGTAACACAAATATGTTTTTATCTCACAAATAATACCTACTCGGTTTTACCCGAAGCATTACTTGCAGTTGAATAATTTTTCATTTTCTGAGAGTACCTTTTTATCTGGATATATTTTAATAATATTCCGCTTAGGTGACTAATATATATGTGTAATTCATAACAAACTAGCGAACTCTCATTCTCATTTATAACTTCACTAGAGGTTATCAGCGACTTAGTAAGCTTGGAGAAAATTTAATTAATAAAAATTTCAATTGTTCCCCTAAAGATAATAACTAAGGTCCTGATCCACAGTATTTAATATTAACTAAATTAAGTTTTTATGTTTGTAATGCTAGAATAAGTTAGGAATACTTATAAAAACGTGAAAAGCTTAGTTTTTAAATGTATTGAAAGTAATTTAAAATTAAAAACCATATTTAAATGTTAGAGTTCGGATATATGTGGAAAACAAATAATTTTAATAATCATGTGAAAATAACAATAGAAAACATTGTTGTGATCTAGCATTCTGGTAATTACCCCAAAGTATAACGTTGCAGTTGAACAATGACGACTGTTTTACAATTAGGCAAATGCAAGCAAACAATAGTTATCAGTGACCCACTAGCATGAATAATCAGTTAACCATTAAATATGAGAATAATTGGACTAAAATTATGACATGTCTTTTAATTGCGGACTGTCCTTAAAATATATAATGTGTCTAAGTTTGCCTTCTTCATAGACAGGCGGCAGATTTTTTTTTAATAATTAATATTTAGGTAAATGGAAATTTGTAACTGTGTATCAGTAGTACCAGCAATAGTTCAAAACCAATTTATATATCAACAATCTACTACAGTAACCAGTAGTGTCAGAATGGCAAAAAAATCGGTACAATAATATCAATCAATATGGTTATAAGATTCTATATACTATATATGTATTGTTTCTTTTATTCATTTTTCACAATATAAAATCTTATTCAGATAAACAAATATGAATTAATTTTAAGACTGATACTGTACACGTTAAATGACACCTTTTAACTATTCAATTGTGAAAGGCAAACCTTATCAAAGCCTACGTTATATGCAACTGGTATTGAGCAAGCTTTTAAACTCATAATTCTTGTAAAACATGACAAGGTTCCGAGCCTGCTTAAACGAAATAGTGACAAAGATTGATCGGGAATAGTTTATCAACCAAACAGCATTAATACGAAACATGGATATAACCAGAGAAACTGGGCGAAGGTAATATTTTACCAGCACCCCTTACAGCTAGGAAAATTGCATTAACATTTTTTGACAGTCACGAGACGAAATGATGACGAGGGCGTTTAGTCTCAGCGCTGACAGTGAAAAATTACGAATCCCAGGTCGGCGTTGGCGGCGTCCCGATCGCTCGATAGTTCCTAATGTATCGCTGTCAATCGCATGTTTTGACGGGCGGAATCACTTCTTACTATCTGAGAGCCGGCGCACCACACTCCGGTGGCGTAATGTTCGCACAGTCAGCTACATGTATACGTGCGTCATCGTGATATAAATTTTGCAGATTAGAATTACTTCCTGCGCTCAACAACCGACTTTTGTACACTCAATAACAAAAAAATTCAAAAAGCAAAATATCCGTACAATCTGCGGTGTCCAATTTGGAAAATTGTTTATGAGTCACATTATGACCTTAATCGCTTACCAACTCTTGGCTGCCAGTACTGAGAACCGTGTAATTATTAAAATTGCTTCCATCAAATACACAATGACACAAAGACAATCACACAACAATTTACACAAATATCATGATAAACCTCAGTTCGAAAATATGTAACAGTACGTTCGGAGATATAGGCGCATTCACATCGATTGATATTAATTTCATGTTAGTATTAAATTCCAGTCGCGGAATGTTAAGCTCTAAATACATATTATCAATTTTACATTACACTTTTAAAATTAATCTTTTTTTTATTAGATGACATAGTAATAATCATCCCGCAATTATTTAAATAAAGTTCAATTCAAATTGATGGCAAGTAAACCATTCTGAAAATGACTACGAATTCAGCGTCTTAATGTAGTTCGATTGATACGTCACTAATATTGCCAGATAACACCGTGAAATATATATATGCACCGTAATACATTTACTTTTTTTTCTTCTAAATCGCTCAATCTATACTACTATTATAAAGAGGAAAGATTTGATTGTTTGTTTGTTTGCGTTGAATAGGCTCCGAAACTACTGACCCGATTTAAAAAATTCTTTCACTGTTGGGAAGCTACTCTATACCCCGGGTGACATAGGCTATATTATATTATCAAAAAAATTAGGGATCCTTACTAAAACTCCAATAATGTAACCCAAGGTGTAAAAAAATTACCTAAAATATTATTTAAATCGCGTGCGCTGCGAAAACTATTGATGATAGAATAAAATAATGTACTACGACTTTGCAGAACACATCATTATTTACAAAAAGTGTCGCGACAGCATATATCTAACTATTATAGTTATGCCACAATAAGTGTTCTTTTATTTTAAAAATTTAATTGAAATGTCGCCCCTAGAAAAGGCTCTTTATTTGTATCTTGGTATTAATCCTTATCAAAATAAATTACTTCATATTCAAAACTGCTTCAATACCTTTATATAACTTTTTGAATTATTCAATTCGGATATTCCATTCGAAAGATATCACAAGTTTAAAAATGTAAGTATTAGAAAAATGTTGCGTGGTAGGCGCTCACCCTGTTCGGCTAGCTAGGCAGCAATGTAGGCGTGCATCACTGGGGTTTTTACAAAAATTAGAAAAAAATACTTATTAAAAAATTACGAAAATTAAATAAAAAATAATAACAAAAAAAATCACTAAAATAAAAGTTCATAGAAATAATAATATTCAAACTTTCTTTATAATTTTATTTTTTTTTAGTAACCTGACGCAAATAGAAGGGTTTATGTGTGTGTATATAATTTTTAATTTTTGTTAAACACCCGTGCGAAGCTGGGGCGGGCCGCTAGTCTATAATAATTCCTATCACCTAATTAACAAACGAGTAATATATATTTTAAGTCACAACTTTAAATTTCTGGTGTGTACATAAAACGGTACACCGCGCAAAATTAGGTTAGTAATACGTTTTCTTTTGTTATTTTCCTACAGTTGAATATTTGTATTTTTTTTGAGATATAAATTTTTATTAACCGTAATGGTTAGCCTTAAGCTAATCGTATATCGAAAGTACCGGTGGCCTATTATTCACTACCTCTAGTCATTTCCTGTTTTACCTTTCAACGGAGAAATTATATTTTGTCGTTTATAGAATTTAAATAAAGGAAACAACTTTATACATACTTAAAACGATACACTATCAGATATTACTTTACGATATCTGAAGGGAAATGAATGGAATCTAACGCATAGTTTAAGATAGACTTAAATTTAATACTATCATTAAATTAAAATAGTTGATAAAATAAACTGTTTGTTGCGGAAGTCGTTGAATAGAATTAATGCATTTCGTACTCAAACATTTCTAGTCTACTTAGCATCCTAGCGGTCCGCATTCAATTTAGAGAGTCAATCTGAGTCGGCCTCGTCAACAGATTATTTGAGTTGCGCGTGCGCAAATCAATTTGCTCGTAATCTCGATAGCGTGAGATAGCTAATCTCTAACTAGCTACCGAGCAGTTGGTATAGAAGTATCAGAAACGCCTATAATTTTCAAAACTGTTTTGAAAGTTCATAGAACCACGCAGTTATCAGTTTCCGTGAAATACGTGGTAACTTATCACCACAAAACATCCTGGCTTTAAACCATGGCACTCGGTATCCGCTTTACAACATTTTATTGTACACTTCGCACAGCCTTCGGCATTTCTGGTAGTGAATCTATTAGCACGCATATACACCCTTTACGACATAAAATCAGCACATCTTTGGTCTATTCTTTCCGTCAGTTGCCATCAAACATGGCCACACCAGCGAAAATAACTCTTTTGCAATTTATCCATAATATAGTTGTCAGAAAGGCTATTACTACAAATGCGGGAGTTTGCATAACTGTGAGCTTTAACGTCGTTATCAATGTTACCAAGCGCTACCACCGATAAAATTAAAAAAGGGCGTGCGAACGACATCGTTTTTGCCTATCAATGCGGATGTAAATCTGTAGAGTTACCTGCAAAGTACTCGGTCTAGCGACTCCTCCTGAAACACTTTTATATGTTGCTCTAGCAATTTAATATGTTATGTAATACGTATTTTCGCACAAATATCTCAAGTGGAATATTATTATAGTTAATTTCAACAGAGTTAAACCTACCATATTGTCGACCTCCATGGCATAATGACTAACGAATTTCGGAATAGCTACAGAGGTGACTGATTAGATTACCGTATGGCGTCTGGTTATTTACGTATAATGTGTATTTATTTATAAAAGGAAAGTATTTTAATAGTATATCAGTAGTCTAGTACATGTACACCAGCACTGAGTGAGGTATTAACTTCATGTGTGAATGGTCCTACTATAAATATAGTCCTATATAATAATAAATATTATTATTATATTTTTTTCTGTTATTAGAGTGTATTTGGTGATTAGAATCTATATATTAAGTAGTATCCGACCGAAAGTTCGGTTTCGGTTTCGGCCGAGTTTCAGCCAAAAATCAAGTTTCGGCAGCAGTTTCGGTTTCGGTCAAAATTGGCCGAAACTTTTGCCGAAACCAAAACTGATTTCTGAAGTAGCAACACAACTTAGTCAGTGCGTTATCGCCCGACGCAAGACTCAGTCTTACCTGTCGAAGCCATTATTACAACGCAATGCTGACATATACAGTTATTGGAACAGCAGTCAATATCCTATATTGAGAAGTGCAGTTTTAAAATACCTTTCAGCTTCACCTATCAGTGTCCCGAGTGAACAGCTGATCAGTGCTGTTGGCCAAATATCGGATCGTCACAATAATTTACGTAGCGGAAACGTAGACAAACTGTTTTTCTTGGCGTACAATATAAGACTTTAATTATGAATATTATTAATACGAAAAACCAAAAAAGTAACCCTAAATATAAGATATTCAGAAGTTTTTTTTTATTTGATTTTATAACTGTTTTCAATCTAAATGTTTACTGTAGTTTCGTAGTGAGTTACTTACATTTACTACACTAAATAAATGTAAGTATGACTGTCCTACTAATTGAGATCTAGGTATCTTTGTTAATTCTAAATGTGCCATTTGATTATCTTTGTTGAGACTGGAACTAAGAGTGTAATAATAATTTTAATAACTATTATTTTTATATAAGAGGTATAAGTACCTAAAAGAGATTGATGCTTCTTCTAAGTACATATACAAACCAAAGTATTAATTAATAAGATTTCAAAATACCAATACTTAGTATTTAATGAAACAGTAACAATTAGTGATTTGATTATTGATAACTGATAAACATTTTGCTATGAGAACTTAATTTGAAAAAATAATAAAAAATTTATTAACATTTTTTTTATATTATATTAAATAAATGATTACAACAAAATTAATATACTGTGTTTCCATTTCATGTCGTAATTTTAAATAATAATGGGTAAAATGCACCAAATTTCAATATTTTAAGGAATTTTATACTTGACCACGTGAGTTTCGGTTTCGGTTTCGGCCGAAACTGAACCCACGGCCGAATATTCGGTTTCGGTTTCGGCCGGAAAACCAGTTTCGGTCGGACACTAATAATAAGACGTATACCCCTTTTTACGAAAATTGCGTGGACGGAGGAGCATGAAATTTGGCACAGTTAGTTTAGTTAATTTTGTAATAATAACAAGGAATGAAACTTTGAAATTGTTTTTATTTGTATTTTCTGAAATACATTTTGTTCAAGCATAAAGAAAGTGGTGTACAAGTAATAATTGATTTTACTGAATTTATTTACTCTTGCCTATTTGTGAGAATAGTGTTTAAAAAATACGAATATATGGTTACGAAACGGATTTATAATGCAAGTTTTACAATGCAAAACATTTTGAAGTTTTAAGTGATGCTATTCAAACTGACGTAGATAAATATCATATTAACTGAGTAACTATGATGAAACGTTGGATTATTATAGAAGATATTTGACATTTGACTTCGATATTTGACAAAAGAACCCTAATGAAGTTCAAACTTAAAAATTCAATGAATTATGGTCGAATTTCGACCCCTGAGCGACCACTAGTTAATATAAAGATACACAACCCACCTTATTTGTAATACGGAGTTGTATTTGATATTTGAGTCTATTGCCAGTCACTTTCATTTCTCGCGTGAATAACTTTAGTTTCGCGCTTTCATTATTATGAATTAGTTTGGTATTAGCTAGCTATAATAATACTTTGGACTATTTACTTGATAATAATTTAATCTGCATAATAATGTGTCTTAAATTCGTATTCCGATACGAAAGGTTCTGTTAATTTATATTATAAATAGTATCCGGGGCTAGACGGCCAACGACCATTTAGTTTCCAATACTTCTCTATTTGCCAAAAATATTTAAGATAACAATATTAACTGTAAACGTTAAATCAAGCGTACAAGATGCAAAGTAACGCTGAGTTACAAAACGCTACAGAAAATTCGACGGCAACGACGATTCTTTTCACACGTAATCTGTTTACGGCTGAAATACAAAATTATCTCTCCAAACATATGAAGTTTGCTGAGAGCAATCAATCATATAGAATGAAGGGGGCGCCGAAAGCCGAAAACCGGCAGAACGCACTCTTGTGAAAGCATTGAATAATACAGGACAAATCAATCATAGATTTTCAGACGATCCATCATGAATTTTCAATGAAAAAATGTGATGTATCTCGGTGTACTTACTTTAGTCACTTGGTGAACAGAGTTCGCTTGTTTAATCTATGTATAGATTAGAATATAATGAAAAAATGAATGAGAACACAAAGTTAGACTCTACAATATGTGTTGCCCTGTAATTCTACGATACTGGTATACTCATTCTTTTTTGCTTTAACTACTATAAAAAGTCCCTCTCTTCTCAGACCTCAAGTTCGTGATTAAGCCTGAGGCAGGCTGACGATCTACTTGATAGTAAACAGTTACAGATATTTGCGACGCCAGGGACACCGCTGACATGCTGGAATCCAAGGGAACTGAAATGTGGGTCACTTATACCGGAACACAATACAAGGTTATTATTAGATATAGAGATTATATAGAGTTTCGGAATATAACAATTCTATTGGATATAGATACAGACTTATAGACACACAAAGCATAAGCTTGGAAATAATAATACCTTCGATAAATAATTAACAAAAAAATCTTCAATAAATTTTTATTTATTATCCGAAGCTCATTCATTGTACGGTAATAACTTCACTAATTTAACTCGGTTAGCTAATTTATACGGCATTTCACCAAAGGTAAACGTGAGATCCATATCTTTCACATTGCAGGTTAACTTAGCTACCAGCCTTGCTCGAATTCGTTGCGGGCGGTCGGTCGAATTATCCACTAATGATGTTTATTAAATTCTATTCCTGAAACTAGACTTTAATACATAAATTAAAAATTCTCGTAGACTCAAACAAAAATATTGGGGGGGGGCTGAAGGACCGTAAATTATGCGGGGGGTGGCGGACCTGTAAAAGAAATGGTGCGGCTTAGGCCTCGAAAGGAGTAGCCGCGATGCGGGAAACAAAGGTAGTGCGGGTTCGATTATTATACGTGGAAAGGAAAGGAGACGGAAATATCCAGCAAGTCAGAAAGAGCGGCGACTCACCTGAGGTTCTCCGATCTGCTACTCTCCACGGCTGGTTCTGCAGTTTATAGTCTAAGACTTATAGTCAGTGGTTCACTGATATACAAACACAATAACACATGACACACATACATATAAAATTCTTGCGGGTTTAATTCAGACTGTACGTGTCGTCGGCGCGGGCGCTCGCCAAGCAGAGGGCGGCGAGGCGGTGGTCGAGTAGTTTTTTATCGAAAACCACCGTCAAGCGCCGCAGCATCTTAACTAACTAGCGGGTAGGCAGGGAAAAAAGGATAGGATGACGCCTAACCAAATATATTATTACATAATATATTTTAGCTATGTCTTTTTATATAGCTAATTCCAACTCAATATTCACTAGTCCAATGAATATTTCTATATCGATCTAGTATTAACAGAACAAACGAAAATGAATGTTGAAAACAACTTTATTTACCAGTAAATTACAGTACGATATGACATACATGTATGCAATTTAAATAAAAGACATAAAATTAACCTGGTCTCCAAAAAACGTTCTGAGACATTTTTTACATTACATTAGACTTATATTAATTTAGTAGTAGATTTTTAGACTAAAAATTATATAATACAAAACACATCTCATATCACAGTCATACATAATTATATAAAATAGATGCAGCACTTAATAATTCTATTCAAATTCAAAGATATCAAATGGCTATAAGAGGAAGCCACGGGTACAATCGCGGCCATCTCGCGAGCCTTGTCCGCCGTCTGGGAGAACATTTAAATTATCATGAAGCTAGATCCGTTCGCCTATAATCACATCTTTCATTTGTAACTAAGCCAGCTAACAGTATAGCCACCAACGAAAGTCTCTCGCTATCCTAATCTGATACCGAGGGACGTCCAGGTTCAATATTATTCAGAACTGAGAAAAACAATCGTGCCTCGTTAAATTGCGATAGCGGGTAAGCGATTGTCCGCATCGAGTCCCTAACTGCATACTCCTTTACCACAGATTAAATCTACATATAATAGAATAAAATGCTGCTTTGTACAAGACTTCTATATAAAGGATATAAAAAAATGTAGCAATCGATCTAACTACAAATGGAAATCTAGCAGTCGATATATTAGTTCGATGTTGATGGAACCAGTGAGCCTGCTAACAAGACGTGAAGTTAAAAGAAACAATTTGTATATACGTCACATTTTTTTTTTCAGACTATTTTATAATTTAAAAAAGTAACTAATTGTTATACCGATGGTAGACAAGTTCGCTTCCCTGTATATGAATCATCATGTGGCATGTAATGTTATTAAACACACTCGTCTAAGCTGTCAAGCTAAGCGATGACAAGAATTAAAGATCTATTTTAAAGGACTTAGCCATTTAGTATTGTGTTGTTGTAAGTACCATGGGACAAATTACGCAGAATTTTGTATTTGTTTGTTACAAAGTTAGCGATCATCAAACAGGTTAATGAAGTGTGTGCTACAGATGAGGGAAGTTCGATTGTTTATTTGTCGCTAACGTCAATTCCGCGCTAATAGACATTAAACAAATAGACAGGGCTACCATCGTGAGCAACTCCCCGCTCCGATGCGCTGCAATTAGTTCGACGTTCGGTAACTAATTACATAGGGAACTCTACATTAATGGATGCCTGGTACCACTTAGATTTATTGAAAATAGAGTCATGTTATAACTATTGATGATTGTCACGTACATGCCTGTCAGGTTTATACTTAGTATTAATTAGAACATGAAAATATTATATTTTTAAATTGATGTAGAAAATATAAGAGTACTGTAATTATCGCTTGGAAAACTGTCACAAGAGTAATGTTTAAACGCCTGCGCCTTTAGAACAGTTAATCAAACTTAATTAAAGTATATATGATAGACGCATGTTGCTTAATTATTAAGGCATTACTAAGATATATAATCTTATAATAAGTACATATATATTTATTAGATAAGATGTTCAATTAATTTTTAAAGATCTGAGCAAAACATTGGACTTCCGGATACTACAACAATAAACTGAAATAAATAAAACACAACAAATAAGCAAACCCAGTACTTTAATGAGATAATTTATGTGTGACACACAATACAAGCTCATAGATCCGATAAACCAGAAAAGCAGTGAAATAGAAAGTACAAATACGAAATTGATTGCTTCGTGTTGGGAATGATATTTCAGTACACACAGAAGGAGAAACAGCGATCGAGCACAACGAGAGGAGGAGGGCTTCACGTTGACATTTGAATAGGTCTGTCTCGGCATATACCGGCACCCAACGACGGCCAACGAGAGGCGACAATGTTCCACGAACACCGAACAACATTCCCATTGAAAAGAAAATTTACTTTTATTCAAACTCTAACAATGAGGCACCTTATTTTTCAAGAAATCGGTACCCTGACAGTGCGTTTAACTTAACAACGGTTGACCGTTTAAAAAAAAGAACTACTTTTATTACACATAAAGGGAAAATAGGAATCAAAAAATGAAAACATTGAAACAAATAGATTCGAAATGTTGTTTGCTTATGAAAAAACAATAGATAAGAAGCATAAACTTTTTACCCCTTTTTACGAAAATTAAGCGGACGGAGAAGACAAGATTTATTTATTTATTTATGGCACACCAACAGTACACACATTATTAAGTCACATTACACATCATTTAATTAAAAAGTTCTGATGTGTGGACCCATTATAGGAGATGTAAACGATTAACATTTGGCACAAATAAACCTCATAATATACAGGAGTGTATTATTCTATTATTTTTTGTAAAATACGTTAAAATTAAATCAAAGCTTAACAAATACCTTAATTCGATAAAAAAAAAACATTACACACTACAAACGTTCGACACACACATATTAGACACCTTTGTTTATGGGTAAAGTCTGTGGTCAAACTAACAAAATATTACCCGATGAATCAACTAAGAAAATATTACCCGATCAAACTGAGAAGATGTTAAAATTGTAATTATAATTAAACAATAATAGATTTTATCAAATAAACGTTAATTTTTTATTCGTATCCCGAAAGTATTGAAAGAGTTTTAGTAAAATTTAGAAGATTGAATACAGTTGTTATAATTATAAAAAATAGGAATCAGTGAATTTATTAAGAGTATGAAATGCAATTCAGTAATATAATAACAGTTCATAATCCAAACACGCCTCTCCACTAGATTATTCTAGTGGAATACGTGTTCTGAAATAATGTAACGGTTGTGCGTTTACTCGGAGGCACATACCAATAAATCTACTGAAATAATTTAGCCGTCACAAACGAGTTATAACCCCTATAAAAATTTGAACAATTGCAACTGTTATTTTAAGGGTTCATCCTTTTGGTACGTTAATCATGTTTTTCCCTATCTCCATAACGTGAAGGGGAACATCTTAATAACTATAAATACTAATAAAATGTCAAAAGTAGGAAATCATCATTTTAGCTACGAATAAGCTGTGTTCATCGTTGACCACTTTGCAGATGCCCGTTGTCCACGGTAGGTAGGAAAGGCACAATACTCAAGAAAAGGACAGTATATGGTCACTTACTGACGTCATCAAAAGGTATATTAACAAATCCAATATTTAAATATTGATTTTATGAAATATGAATTTAATATTGATTGTATTAAAAATTACTAATGAACCAGCTCATAGTTTAAGTGCAAGTGTTACCCTGACAGATGATCCAAATTAATGATACGAGCATGTCACATTGAATAACGCTTGCCAAATGTTATTATATGAAGCACGTGTGTGGAATAAAAAGTTGAAAGTGATAGTGAGTATGTGTGTAGGGCAATATGGTATGTAAAAATCATATGGCTCCATATGCAGACGTAATCAGATGCCAACAGCTGCAACATATAAAACCTGTCTTCCATAAGACTACTTTATTAATTAAGTTGTAAAAAAATATATACCGAACCCGTAAGGAAGGTCACATTTAAGAACAATAGGTAAACCGCTAACGCGATAATAAGTATTCACCGACATAGGCGGAGGAAGTGTCTAACATCGTGTACGTTGCCAACATGCTTCCGGTCTTGAAAATATAAGAACATTACTTTTTTTTAAACCAAAACATATGTAAGCATATTTCGCAGTCCATGTATATAATTCATTTTTTTAAGTAATCATCTATTTCAGATGGTTCTTAACTAGAGAATGAGCCACTTAACAATTATAAAACGCGGGAAATCTAGCAAAAATATAACATTATAATAATTAAACGTCCCGTTATATAGCAGAATATCTCAAAGGTAATGGAGACTGTCGAGATACATTGTAGTATATCAATGGGCAGGCGTGACCCAACGCCAAAAGGCAAATTACTATTGTTTATAAACAAGCCGCGAACACCTTTCATGAAACAATACATAGGGAAGTTACAACGCATCTATGTATTATGCATGTAAATGAATGTTAGCAATATTTATGTGTTCCTCTTAGAGAATACATAGACAAGAGGGGTGCCCTGGTGCCTGTATCTGGAGCGCTATATTGTTTACAGGAGATAGTCGCATTCAAATATTACAAACTAACGGAAACAATACAGTATTTGCTGAATACAGCCAGTACATCCTGAATATAATCTGGTATTGGCTAGAGCTTCGTATATTTATTTAATAACCGCAAAATAACTCAGTAAAAAAGAAAAGTGAAATAATCAATGTGTAATAAGAATGTTCTTGTGGTTTTAAACCACAAGTATAAAAACAACATTTTTATAGTTTTAGCCGAATTAGTTAGTTCTGAAGTAAATGACTAAATGTTACATAGATCACTCGTTATGAGATTAGATCAATGATTCACAGTAAAATTGAAATACATAATTTAGTTACATCTATATACCTATGTACAAGCGAAATATCATTCATCACGAAATCTTTAAAACTATACACGAGATTGATTTGAAATTTAGAATGATTATTATGGTACTATTTTAGGGAAACCCTATTCTAAATATATTTATCCATACTAATATTATAAATGCGAAAGTAACTCTGTCTGTCTGTCTGTCTGTCTGTTCCTCTTTCACGCCTAAACGGCTGAACGGATTTTGATGAAATTTGGTATGGTGATAGATGATAACCTAGAAATGGTCATAGGCTATAAATAATCACGCCATCGTTCTTAGGGGGTAGGCAGTAGGCAGATAACTAAATTGAGTTAGTGATTTTTTGTGCTTATCCGGTATCTATGAGAATCGGCCAACATCTATTTTTCATCCCCCTAAATGTTAGGGGTGACCCACCCCCAAAAAATTTTTTTTAATTTTTTGACATTTTATTATTTATATGGCAGAACAACGTTTGCCGGGTCAGCTAGTACATCTATAAGTGAAATTAACCACTTGATATGACATGACATGATGAGATCTCTAAAACTATACACCCGATTGACATGAAATTCAGCATGGTTACTCGTTTCGTAATGTAGACGTTTTGAACCAGATTTTATGGGAATCCTGTCCAAAACTTTTTTTTTATTTACATAACAAAACAACGTTTGCTGGGTCTGCTAGTTAAATATATACACCTTACTCTTGTTAAATTTTCTCAATGCCGTTAAAAGGAAATAATCAACAACGAAAACATTAATATGAAACCCATGTGGATCATCATACAGGCCACTTTATTCATAAATCGTCACGCTGCTAGTCGAGCATGCCTCGACAAATCAATAAAAGGTGCATAGAAAGAGTTTTTAAAACCATTTCAAAGGATATAAAATAACATACTTCCGTCAATACTTTAATGAATTTAGAACGTTTGTTCGTGCGTTGGAGTCACGAGAATCTTGTAATAGGTAACAGCTAGTAACAGCAACATGGTTTATGCTTCAATATATATACTTCTATAGTAAGCATACAACAGAAAACTTATAATTAAAGTTAAAGCAACATATAGGCATCTCTTAAATCTGATAAAACCTCATAAAGTACTAAAAGTAATGACGATATAGACATTTCCTGAGTAGCGGTCATACGAAAACGCGATAGATAGATCTCCTATGCAAAAAATACAAGGCTTATTTTAGTGAATCTGACTGACGAATAACAATTATTAAGTCACTTATAAATTTATATAGTGAAAAACAAATTATTGCTTGTTTCATCTTAAGTACGGCATCGGCACAAAGTTGTCCCTATAAATCCTTCCCTTCTTATTGTGCTTCATGTATAATTATAGAAACGCGTCCTTTAAAGACTAACCAATTACCATCAATAGGTTATTGTACAAGAGTTTAGCGCAGCGTTGCAACTAACAATTTCTGTGTCGACAATATTGAGTTACGAGGCGGCGAACTGATGCTTTATTATCCGGTCCATCTCTTCCGCCCTTGTTGGTCGGTGATCACTCGTGTCGCCGGCATAACGGTGCCGGCCGATACGTCCGCGTTATTAATCTTACTATTGTATTAGCCATGGTGTGCGCATTGATAACAGTAATGGTGATCTCGGTACTACGTTTTACAATCAATAACTTCGATTATAGACATTGGACACCTCTTATCGTAATGTAAAGTCGATTCTGTGACAATATGATAAATCGGTTTACTTTAAAAAATCTTATGAATACGAGTGTATGTGTTTAAGGTGTGGTTGGTGAAATCTGTTGGCCACGCATCCGCCCCCTTCATCGCAGGCGACGGTGAACTCACCTACCCTCTCACCAATTATGATAACCATCACTCAAGGCGAGCGGAACGAAAGGGGGCAGACACCAGTTAAAACGTAAAATTACACTTCAATTTTTAGTCGACGGCGGGCGCACAATAAAAAACAAATATTCTCATGGCGAGTATCGACGAAACGTGACCGGCCTTCGTCAAAATCGTTGTCTTATTGGGCGGCGCTTTACATCAGACCAAGTGCTAAAGTGTAAAATGCTCCAGTGAAATTTATAAGCTTCTCGTCACGATCAATGAATAATGACTCCACAAATATTTTAGTCGCCTATTAGAACTGGATTATGTGGATTTGGAGATTTCGTTTAATAAGATTAAATGGCGTTGAACTCTGATGCAACTTATCGAATGTAATATTGTCTAAACTTCCTTTCAAATATAATGCTTAACGAAGGGAATATGGGACAATATAAACCTAAATTTCAATAACACTTTATTTATACGGTGGTTCGTTAGCTTGAATCGCCGAGGGGACTTTCCTCGTTGTCGAAGAATAATTTTAACATGAACAGCGAGTGTTACAACAAATTCAAAAAAAGACCGGCCGTCATCTATCAAAAACGCTAACGAGCCCAGATGCCGAGGCCATTGAAACCAATCACAGTGGTCCAATAATACGCGATTATACCGACTAAATTACAAACACAAAGTCGTAAAATAACATAGGAAAATATAGGTATACTTTTGAAATTCTTCATACGATTATACAGAAGGAAGATGTATAAAGTCACGTCAAGTCGTTTGACGAAATCAATCAGTACATAAAGAGATAATAATATCGGAAGTAAACATAGCTACCGAGGTGTTTCTTCAAACTAAAACAATTATGCTATGTCAACCCAGTAAATCCAAACTAGAGAAATTAACCATGTCGGGATTTGAAACTGAAATTAGACTGACTAAAAAGGGCGTAATTACGGTAATATTAGTTATTATCATCGTACGTAATATACTGCGATTAATAAATAATTTTCATATATCTATGGAAGGTTAACAAATCGTCCAAATCTTTAATTGTTCCATAAAACTTTGACTCTGTTATTTGCTTCAGAGATTAAAAACCAATATCACTTAATGATGTTTTAACAACACGAGTAAATTTAGTCAAGTTATCAAAAACGAGAATTTAACTTTCACTTTACTACAGAATCGTAGGAGATCACTAGGAAATAACTTCTTTCGGTGGTTTATAGAAATAATTGAAGGGAACTGCTCAGTTCGCTATCGGAAATCACACTCAACCTAATTTAGTCGTAACTTTTTCGTGTCTCCTTAGTCTTTAAATGAAGCCACTAAGGAGCAAGGAAAAAGATGTGGTAAAATATGTGGACATACTCAGCAGTAAAACCGTGGCTCCTAAGTGTACGCTTTATATAACTACTAAGATGCTGAAATGCTGATCTATACTACTATTATAAAGAGGAAAGATTTGATTGTATGTTTGTTTGTTTGTTTGTTTGCATTGAATAGGCTCCGAAACTACTGACCCGATTTAAAAAATTCTTTCACTGTTGGGAAGCTACACTATCTCCGGGTGACATAGGCTATATTATATTTTCGAAAAAATTAGGGATCCTTACTAAAACTCCAATAATGTAACCCAAGGTGTAAAAAAATTACCTAAAATATTATTTAAATCGCGTGCGCTGCGAAAACTATTGATGATAGAATAAAATAATGTACTACGACTTTGCAGAACACATCATTATTTACAAAAAGTGTCGCAATAGCATATGTCTAACTATTATAGTTATGCCACAATAAGTGTTCTTTTATTTTAAAAATTTAATTGAAATGCCGCCCCTAGAAAAGGCTCTTTATTTGTATCTTGGTATTAATCCATATCAAAATAAATTACTTCATATTCAAAACTGCTTCAATACCTTTATATAACTTTTTGAATTATTCAATTCGGATATTCCATTCGAAATATATCACGAGTTTAAAAATATAAGTATTAGAAAAATGTTGCGTGGTAGCTGCGCACCCTGTTCGGCTAGCTAGGCAGCACCTTATGCAATGTAGGCGTGCGTCACTGGGGTTTTTATAAAAATATAAAAAAAAACTTATTAAAAAACAACGAAAAATAAATAAAAAATAATAACAAAAAAATCATTAAAATAAAATTTCATAGAGATAATAATATTCAAACTTTTTTTATAATTTAGTTTTTTAGTAACCTGACGCAAATAGAAGTGTTTGCCCTCAAGGGCGCTCCTCTGTCTGAGGAGTGCACGGGTGTGCGTACCCGAGGTGCCCGAGCATCCGTCGCTTTACTCCCCTCTCCGTCCGAGGCGACAGAGGCCTTCCTACCTTTCTTCCCGTCTACCTCCTACATCCTTTCCAACTTAGCTCTCTGTTTGTGGCGTGGTCCCCGGTGGGATGGTTGCGAATACTGATTGGGACCCCCAATTAATGGGATTGCCCTGGGCCCTGATTTGGTAGTCGAAACCATGCCTATTTCGACTGCGCCTGCACAGAGAGTGTTCCCAGGGCGGGAATTGCATCCTCGCTGTCGGTTGGTCTTGCTGGGCCGGCTACAACGTCAGGCGACTCTCTGGTTTTTCTGGAGTGTCGTCTGGTAGTCGTACTCACGCCTGACTAGCACGCGACGGGGATGCGAGTCCCGTCCGGAATTGGCCGCGGACCTGTCGCTCCCGGCCCTGATTCTGTCCATGGTCGGGGGCGATCCTGGATGGACGGCCGTCACCTCCTTTTGCGAGGCAGTAGTGATGCACTCCACCACACCAAGGACAGGCACAGGTGGAAGAACATTATAAAAGAGAAACTGGGTTCTTATAAGGGGAATCACGACCCTCAGTAATGAGGTACACGACTCAAGGAGGAGAAGTGTCTGCAAGGGAGGTGGCGGAACGGGAGCGGAAGTCCGCCACCGCCCTCCCTCCCGCCAACGTAGGCCGCGTCGTCGGCACCGGAGGGCGGGCAACGACCTCCGGCCGCCGTAGAAAGCGGCTGCGAGCGGCCCCTCGGGGGAGAATCCGCCGCCTGCACTATTGCAGGGAGAGGGCCGCGTGCTGTTCCGCGGCCCCCCTCAACTCCTAGAGTTGTTAGGAGAGCGCCGGGGGGACGAAACCCTGACCCCAACACTTTAGAAGGGGCCCGCCTTAAGACAAAGGGCGGGCCGGCGCCGGCCCGGGCCACGAGATCGGCAGGCCTTATATCCGTGGGCCCGGGCGTAGGCAATAGGAGAATAGCGGAGTTTTTTAGTGGGTAATCGGATGGTCGAACATCTTTCCCGGGGTCCCACATATCCCTCGGTCCCCCCGGGTCGGGGGAACCCGTCAAGAGAGGTTTTTCCCCAAGACCGAAAAAAAATAGAAGGGTTTAGGTATGTGTGTGTATATAATTTTTAATTTTGAAATTTTTATTAAATACCCGTGCGAAGCTGGGGCGGGCTGCTAGTACTCAATAAATTGTCATATTTGTTAAAAACTAAAAAAATAAACCTATAAAGTCACAGATTTGTTGCAACAGTGGCGAGTTATCGTATTTTCAGGCAGTGCACACCAGTCATATTGCAACGGCGCGCTCTAAAGGATCCAGCGTCCTAGCCACATAATGCGCCAACCTCTTGTCGCACCAATTTATGACCGAAAACCGCATAGTTGTGCCATATTTTGTCGTATAATTCTCTCGCTTTCAAAACTAAAGATATCCAGAAAAAAAAATTATTTTTAAATCTATGTTAAATAGTTCAAAATTTATTAATCGTCTACAACCAAACTTATTTGTATATGTACCATCGATATCACTAAAAAATTACTTTATCTCTGATAACAAACGAAGAATTACAAGTATATCAAGTATAAGGAATATTTAACAGTAAAAAAGCTGTATATAAACTGAAGTAAACATTTAAACAGCTCGATATCATTCGTTATAATTTTTTTACTAATTTCATTCCGAAATGCTGTTTAAAAATATCGTACAAAGCACCACCTGCTTTTTAGAACAGTCACATTAATTTTCTCATCAGTAATTTTATTGTTATGTTAAGAATTATTTTTTTCTTTTTAGTTTGATTAATTATAAAAAGCGTCTTTAAATTTTGGAGTTTACTCCTTAAGAATCGATTTTCATATTATATAAGGCGCCCGGTATGAGAAAAATGTGAGGAATAAAATCTACTGATGAATGACCTCGTTACGTTTTTGGTGCGCAACTATGGTGCGCAACTTTCTAATTTAGGTCACATTCGAGCTGCTCCGGCGAGCGCTACGTACGAACGTGTCTACGTTCCGTCCCCTGCCGACGCGCGACGCACGATCGAACGCTGCCGACCACTTGTATCAAGATGACGCGCGACGCACGCTCGAACGACCTTGTGTCGTCTTATTGGTATAATATTTGGATTTTACTCCTTAAGAAACGATTTTCTTATTTTTATATAATCAACACAATAATAGTTTTTATATATGTATATTATTTTCATTAATTTGTTAATTTACCCTTTCATGTGGTATTAATCTTTTTTCAGTTAAATAAACTCTTTTTGCGTATGTTTAGACAATCGTACTTAGGGAGTAAACTCCAGTCGTGCATCGGAGCTGACACACACAGTTTTTTTAAACTATAATTTATTCTTAACTTGTAAGTTTGATTAACTATAAAATATAATTTATTTGTGGTCAATTCCCAATCGGTAATTATCAATTTAACGCCATCTTCCGGCAGTGTTATTATTGATTTAACGCCATCTCTTGACTGTGTTATTAACAAAACGTCAGATGGCGTTTTGGCAGAATTTTGAATTTTTTGATTGTTCAAAGTACCCACCTGTATGTAACGGAATTTTTGGACTCTATTTTTACCCAAAAATAGAGTCCAAAAATTCCGTTACATACAGGTCAAGTTAATATAAAGCGTGTAAAAAAAGAGCAAAAAGCCAACGTCACGCAGTGTTTCCCAGGCGAGCACCCATCCAAGTACTGGCCGCGCCCAACTCTGCTAAACTTCGGTGATCGGACGAGAACCAGTCCGAAAATTCATTAATCCTGAGAATCCTGGTAAGGATAATGATACAAACTATACAAATTATTGCATTGTCATCGGTTCTTGATAAGTATGCCAAATTTCGAGTTGATCCGGCGTTTTGAAAGGGGTCAAAATCATGTTTAAAGTTTCCGTTACATAGGCACATACTAACATACGTATGAAGCTAATGAAAGCGTGTTAAAATACTTTGAACTATTGCATAAAAGGCTCCACATAAAAAGAGCCATATGTTGAAGTTATTATTTCAGCTGTTAAAGGAAATTAAATTATTTGGCTGCGAAAAGGAACATCTTTCTGGATACATATTTTTTTGTATCGAACACACCCTCCTACTGAGTGATTATACGTTTTTTGTTTGACATTCATTTTAACGGTTTTCGACATGTTAAAAAAACTACAAGTATTGCATACACAGCAGTTAATAAGAAAGCTAACATGCAACATGTTCCGATTAAATTAAAATTATAAGGGATGGAAGGAAAGAAATAACAAAAAACCATTCCTCTTTGTTACTGTAGACGGAGTTGGATCAATTAGCACTCGATAACCCTTAGGAACTTTTTTCCATGTAAAATTAAAAAGTGCTAGATTCCTATGTGTTAGGAGGTGTTTCCAGTTTGTTGGTGTGTTGGAGGTGGAGGTGTTTCCAGGAAATGTTCAGTGACATTTTTCACATTCATGACAATTCTTTCGCTCTAATGAGTACAAGGACATAAATTATATTTATTATATTTAATAAAGACTAAAGACAGACAAAGAAGGGTTGGTGCGAATTTGTGGAATCTACGAATCTTGCATTCAATATCTTAACAATATTTAAAATGGTATTGAAATGTTTTGTACTTATTATATGCATATTTGACAGATTACCTAAATTTAATTTTACCGCCCTAAAAGGTTTATTTTGCACATAGTTGTTTGATAAGCTTCCAACTGGAGTTTGTTCAATACATAGATTCGTTTATAAGCCACCGTTTGGTAAAGTTTGTTCCACACCTTTAAAAAAGTGTGCTGTATCGGATATTAATTGTAATTCTTCGATTGATCTGGTCAAAGCAGACATTTCCCACGTGAACTTACAAAATCGAAAATACATTTCTATCCATAGGAATCAAGTATTTAATTATGCATCGACAAATGAATGGAGAATATTCTTTCTCATTACGTTGGCGGCGTAGCGGCGGTCTCTCATTAGGTACGAATATGTCAGCGGCTGCCTACGCTGCACCGGTGGCCGCGCGTTTGTTCTGTCGCCGTCTGTGCTCGACATTTTTCAATGTGACGTAGTAAATACACACCTGGATTTACGCTCGCGCTGACAAATAGTTGCATTCTAGACTAAATGATAGTCTTCTTAAATTCATACGTAGGTTATAACGATATCAGTATAGATAAATTAGGATATCTATTAATCACATATAATCAGTTTTGTATTTTTAAGGGAACGTACACATACTACGTGACCCGTTAAGAGGGGGGAGGTCTTCAAAATACCATGCTTGGTGACAAAGAGGAGGGGGTGGGACTTAAGTTTACGTCTCATTCTTAATATGCTCTAAATTAAATCTCGCAGATTTTCGAGCTATATTCAAATAGGGCGCGCAGCGTTTTGCCGTGCAGGGGCAGAGAAAGAATACTGACCTCTGCGGCTGGGGTCGGCATGTCGTAAAAGCCGTCAAAATAACCCACCCTAGCTACGTGCTAGGGCCCCAAGCCCGTCTAGACGGCGACCACCTTTGGTCTTAAGTATGCTGCCATGATAAACTTGTAGCCAAGTTCCTGTAGCCTTATGAGACAACAGCGTGTTCGCGATGCCACTGGCGTTGCAAATACCCATAGGCGACGGCAACTGCTATATTCTAAGCGGGCCATCAGCCTGTCTGCTGTCCCACAGCAATAAAAAAACCGTTTAGCTTTATGTTGACAAAGACAAATATATGCCAAATAATTTTTTTACTTTCAGTTTGCTAAAGATAATGGAAAAGCGGTTTTAAGAATAACTACGTAAAAATAAAGAGCCGGGAGAATAGAGGGACTTCTCATATACTATGGTTAATAATCAAGGGGGGGAGGAGGATAGAAAATTACAATCAATAAATTTTTACCCACATTGCCTAAATAATTACAGTAAATATATTACATAATTATCAATCAACTCACTCACAACTTATAACGCACTTAACACGCGAATAGCTCTTACAAGATCAAAACACATCAAGGCGGTAACAAATTCACAAACACTAAAAGCATATCAAATTTCAATTTGCATACTAGCGTAAAAGCTCGTGCACGCCCCACATTAACGATATTAAGTCAACATTACGGGGCGTATCAGACCTGTTTAAAAATATCCTTCTCTTTCTTCTCTCTCTTTCTTACATTTCCTTATTTCAACCCTTACGAGGTCAGTTTAAAATACCATATAATATTTAGTATCAATATTAAAAGTTATGAGTGCTCTTTATCATTTTCGCTCAAGTATAATATACAAATTGTATAGTAATGTAAACATTACATAATAAGTGAAACAACCGTCTGAATTCTGTACATAAGATGCATAAATGCCGTAGGTACTCACGTCATGCTGCAATTGGCCGCAACAAGCATCTTAACAGAGAAATCTGACTGCTTATCTGACCATACAAACAATAAAATTTAAACAAACATCAAAACTCAAAACAACTATGAAAAATTTTGGAGACCATATATTTCAGTAGTGTAATTAATGTTCGAAAAGTAATGTTAGAATGATAATTTTGTGTACCTACTTCAAATTCATGAAGTTTTTAAAATAGAAAATAAAGCTGCCCAGATAGTATAGTATTTCATTACAATGCATATTTAGAATGTTAACCCCTACAGTGCCGATAGCAAAATCAATATAACAATTCTGCCTATTTTTTGCAGCACCGTCTTTAGATTGGATTTTCAATACGCATTTAATAAATACAAACAAAAAATAATAGAATACAAAAAACATAACAAGCAGCAGCTACAAATTAATTTCAATCAAGGCGAAGAAACGGACACTCAATGTTGTATGAATAACACGGGTAATAAACATTTGTGAAAGGTATGAAAACCACGCCCGCTTCGGCAGCTACGTTCATTCTACAAGCACGGGGAGACGCGGGTGGTCCCAGCGGGTGTCCCACTCCGCTCTTTACAATGCCCATAATTCAGTGATTCCCGCGAAAGCTAACTAGCAGTGTTTATCTGAAGTGACATTCAATACCTTAACGCGGTAACGAGGAAGTACTAAACACTCAAAGCCTACATTATGATAACTTTCGCATTTCCTGATTGCTTACAATAAGGGATTACATGTATTTATGATATCAGACGTAACTACGGGCAGTGTTTAATACAGAGGATTTACAAAAGAGTTTCAAAACATTGCGTGATGAAGAATTAAATGAGTTTGTGGTTAGTTTCAATTTGCGGCTGCATAGCTTGTTAGGAACTGCCATCGTAAAACGGTTTATGGTTGGACTTGTAAAATGGCAAAGTTATATTATTTCATAATGAACGGTTGCCATATTTGAAGTTAATTTTCTCGACTAATTTATCGGCTATCAAGTATAATTGAAATCGTTAAACAACGTTAGTGGCATGCAGCTAATGCTTTCTTTAATCAAATGGAATTGTGATAACGAGATGATAGCATTTCATTTAAACAGACGCATAATAGTCACGGTTATGTTAATTGTGTGAAGTGGACATAGATGGCCACCTACGGCGTGCTGCTCGTTGACATTAGATGTTAGCGAGGTCGAAAGCCTACTTCACGTCAATCCGTCTGCACGCACGCACTTACGTGTACCCGTTTAAGGGTCTACTTATATGTGAGCCTGTAAAATGTGTGATAAAAAAAAACATGCAAAAAATCACTACGTATTTCAACATCGCGTTATAGCTCAGTTGAAACTTGCTTGATTTCCTATAAGCAATATTTTTATATTATATACTTTTTTTAAAATAGCAGTATTAGTGTTTAAATAAGATTACAGACAAATCAGACAATTTCTCTAAGGAAATGTCTTGTTAAAAGCTGTTCTGTTAGCCAGCAGGTGGCCCAGCTATAATATAAGGTTGCGTCACAGACATTTCTTCACTAACTCTATCTATACAAATAAATAAAATCGGAGGGTCTGTTTGTAATATTAAAATAACCGCTTTTTACTAAGTGTATTCGGACGTATACACGGTACATATACCAAAACAACATTTTTTACAATTTTTGTCTGTCTGTCTGTCTGTTTGTTCCGGCTAATCTCTGAAATGGCTGCACCGATTTTGACGGGACTTTCACTGGCAGATAGCTGATGTAACTAGGAGTAACTTAGGCTATTTTTATTTTAGAAAAATTTTTTTAGTTAAAAATGATGTTTCAAAAATTTTATAATCCAATTTAAGTTGACCTCAGATTTATATCATCAATCATATGAAATAGGGTTCAGCTTAGGCTGGACATTGCAGGTTGAATTTCCAATTTAAGTTAACCTCAGATTTGTGTCATCAATAACATGAAATAGGGTTTAGCTTAGGCTGGACTTTGTAGGTTCAAACGTACGTATTCCGGAGGCGCATAGCGTAACAGTTGCATTCGAAAATACTGACTGTTAGCATATTTCATTTATATTTTAGGGTTTGTAGGGTTTGTAATCCCAAATAAATTATAAGTTATATCCAAAAAGTTCTGCCCAAAGTCACTATTCCACGCGGACGGAGTCGCGAGCACAGCTAGTAAAGTTTATAAGAATATATCATTAAAAGGTGTACCTCAAAAACCAGCACAACATTAACACAATGGTTAACTTATTTAAAAAAGGAAGATATTAAGTTATAATCACATGTACAATAAAGTATTTCTATATTAATATATCCCAATGGCGGATGTGGATTTTGCCACATCCGCGCATGTACAACGTGTTAATTTTTTCATACCTAATTTTTATTACGCGGTTTATCTTAACGATAGCTACAAAAAAGGAAGTAATACAAGTATGAATATAATTTATAAATTGTAAACAATAATAAATTATATAATAATTATTTATTTATTTCTCACCTTCTGCTCCTGCACGTAACGGTTTTTAATAACATTAATTTAGTTACTATTAGCTTAAACATCACGGCCACGGGGTATTCTGAAAAGGCATTATGAAATGTTTTCAGAGCAAAGAAAACTAGTAGAATATAATTATAAAACAGTTTACATCAGTTTATGTGTGTAACAGCTTTAAAGATTTCTCAACAAATTTAAAAGTGCTTGAAAACTAAGAATTGTAGAGGTAAATATAATTAGTAAAATTATTCATGTCATATCTAATGAAATTACGGTTTTAATGCTTGCTACAAATTCCATAACATCAGGAGATTCAAACTTTGCCTCTATAGAATGTAAGTTCAGTCGACGCTATAACCAAGTCAATTTAGTTCACTAACGATATTGGCTGAAAGGTGGTAGGGTGATTAAACTACATCCATACTAATATTACAAATGTGAAAGTATATCTGTCTGTATGTTACGTTTTTACGCCAAAACCGCTGAACCAATTCTTAGGACATCGGTATAGAGATAGATGGCATCTTGGAGAAGGCTACTTTTTTAAAATTGATACGGCAGAACAAAGTTTGCTGAGTCAGATAGTTAGAAATAAAGTTGCTCCACGACATTCTACGACAAGTAGTTTCGTTAGTTCCTACAGTTGCAATAAACAAAGCGTTAGATCTAAATGTAAATAAAATGCATTAATAACAAGATATCAAATTATCGAGTACTATGACCCTTTTTTTTTTGGTCTCGGGGAAAAACCTCTCTTGACGGGTTCCCCCGGCCCGGGGGGACCGAGGGATATGTGGGACTCCGGGAAAGATGTTCGACCATCCGACTACCCACTAAAAAACCCCGCTGTTCTCCTATCGCCTACGCCCGGGCCCACGGATATATGGCCTGCCGATCTCGTGGCCCGGGCCGGCGCCGGCCCGCCCTTTGTCTTAAGGCGGGCCCCTTCTAAATTTTTGGCGCCGGGGGTCAGGATTTCGTCCCCCGGCACTCTCCTGGATCAACAGTTGAGGGGGGCCGCAGAACAGCACACAGCCCTCTTCCTCGCGGCAATAGTGCGGGCGGCGGGTCATCCCTCGAGGGGCCACCCGCCGCCGCTTTTTACGGCGGCCGGAGGTCGTTACTGGGCCTCCGGCGCCGCCGGCGTGGCCTGCGTTGGCGGGAGGGGAGTGTGGTGGTCGACTCCCGCTCCCGCTCTATCGAGTACTATGACCCAATTTTACGAAGTTTAACTCGTCAAGTTCTGTATTAGAAAATATATAAGTAAGATATCAGTTGAAATGTACACATATATAGAACCCATAATACAAGCGCTCTGCTGCTTACTTTGGAACTAGGTAGCGCTGCGTTAATTGTCACAGTATAGCAAGTTGCACCAGTTGGCAGTTAAAGTAGACCTAGTGGAACCAATTACACACCAACAATGATAACTTTTACTTTTATAATTTATTAGCTGACCTGGCAAACGTTGTTAATATCCTTTAAAAAATTCATTTTCGCGACAAAAAGTAGCATACATCCTTTTCCAAGGCCCAATCTATCTCTAAACCGAAGTTCATCAAAATTGCTTCAGCAGTTTAGGCTTAAAAACGTAACGGACAGAGTTACTTTCACATTCATAATATTAGTATGTAATGCAGACCAACCAATATCTCATGTAAAATAAAATTTTTGTTAACTGTACATATATTTCGTAAGACTTAGCAATTTCCCGAACAAAGCTCACCAAATGATTGACGTTCTGCGACTCGCAACTAATTATAGAGCGCACTTTCGAATACCGATATAACGCTAAAATACGTTGTAAATTGCCAGGCAACGAATGAGCTGCGTAAATAATTTTCAGGAGGCGGAACAATTTATTGGCATCCACTGCGAAGATAGAGATTATTTTACAACAGCTTACATTTGTTATTAATGTGACGTTGATGCTAACTTAGAATTTTCTCGTACTTTAAATCATTCGAGCAGAGAATTTAGTTATCGAGTCTTATCCACAAAATAATTTAGATATTGGAATATAAACTATAATAAGTTTCAGTTTCTGTTACTGCGGACAAAGGGCATCAGATTCTTAGAAGTGTGATCCCGGAAAATAAATGAATAGGACTACACCATAACTTATGACTAATAAATGAATTAATATATTGGGACAATTCAGACAGCGCCATCAAGACCCAAGCGAGGCAGCAGTGCGCTTGTGTGACAGGTACTCCGAGACTGATATATGTACTACTACTTATATATATTATCTTGTAAATTAAAACATGTTACACCTAAACTGGGGACGTGAATCGATCAACAAAGGAAAGCATTATTCACTTTTCCTTTCCAGATTGGTGGTTAAGTCAGGGAACAATCGTCTGAAAAAAACTAAATTTAAGCACATATATTTCATCGTGGCTCTTTTGTCAGGAAAAAGAAAAGTAACAGAAGGACAACAACGTAAACAGGAACGCTTAGGTTTGCGACTCAGCAGCGGACTTCAGGCTACGAATACAGCCCAGATGAAACGCTTGTGAGATTCATTTTTACTTTAAGAAGATATAAATATTTAGAAAATTAAATACGTGAACATAACTAAAGTGCAGAGATTCATAATTGTATAAAACGGATGTGCTTACAACCTTCATATATTCATAGCTGTATAATAAAAATTGTCGAGACCACAGGTTACGCCTTACATATTCCTCCCCATAAAAATTCTAGATACTTAGCACTTGAAACTAAATTATTGTTGACGTGCAAACACTTCATTTAAAAGTAAGAACGATTTAAATTTATTCTCTGAAAATAGTTAATTTCAAAATTACACTAATTTTTCTTTATTTTACGTTTTCACTTTAAAACTATCTTGGAAATAAATTGCCCTTCAGTTTTTACGAATTAAAATCAAGATAAAGATATTTTTATTATTCTCTTATGAAGTACCATAAGATATAAATACCATACTGTTATAAATGTATGTCAGATATGGTTAGGTATATTGATATTTTCTCTATATATCATAAAGAAATTTATATAGAGCATTTGAAAATGTTTCCCTTAAGGTAAGTTTATAGGTATAATTAATAATTTTTACAATAGATAAATAATGCTGACCATAGCTTTGTTTCTCGGTGTCAAATCAGTCATAAAGTCAACATACAATATTACAATTATTGGGTCGCTTTTAAACTGCAGAAAAATAGTCTAGCAGACTTTATTGATAATCTGAGTAATTGGTTAACCATAGACATTCACGTAGCAAACTATGTATTAGTTCTACAAAATTATATGTACCCATGGCAAACAGCGCATTTTCCATCTACGTAGTAACGATTTTCTCATACGAACAGTCACGCGAAGCACTGCACACGCTTCGTAGTTACAATTAGTAACTAGTATCGATATGTTTATAATTATTTAATTTGCATACATAATGGTGGCTAACAAGGCCAGATAAGGATCGTGTTGTGGGCCGGAGTGACAAGTTGATTTCTACTGCTGCCGTTCAAGTAAGCCGTTTTCTATCGATCTATCGATAATAGCTATTATACGGGAGGCATTCCAGTGGAGTAGATCGATCAAATTCAAATAAAAATTCGAAAAAACCCAAATATAATTTCGTAAAAGTTGACGTCGTTAAAAGATTTAAGGAAGCAAATTTTCTACTAATTTTTTTAAACTCATTTGTACGTTTGTACGTTTTCTTGAAGTATAATAGTTTCTGAAGAAACATATGTGAGATGCTCTACTTAATATAATTTATATTGAGTAGAGCATCTCACATATGTTTCCTTAGTTGATTGCTAAATATAATTTGTATTATAGAAAACACTATCGTTTTACAAATATACGTGACAGCAATAAGGTATTAGCCATTAAGTGACCAAAATTTCAATAATAACGACGAATAGGCATAAATACGGATAATTTGCATTCATGCAAAAGATTTAAGGAAGCAAATATTCTACTAAATTGTTTAAACTCATTGGTACGTTTTCTTGAAGTATAATAGTTTCTATAGAAACATATGTGAGATGCTCTACTCAATATAATTTATATTGATAACCTTAGTTGATTGCTAAATATAATTTGTATTATAGAAAACACTATAGTTTTACAAATATACGTGACAGCAATAAGGTATTAGTCATTAAGCGACCAAAATTTCAATAATAACGACGAATAGGCATAAATACGGATAATTTGCATTCATGCTACTCTCAATAGGCACTCCGTGTCCTCTGTCATAATGTTCAGTTTTCATCCGCTCCCTATATATGGAGGTGCACATAATTTCTGATCAAATGAGCTTTACAAATAACACTACTTAACGCGGATCGTAATTCAGAACAAAATACAGTTCAAGATCAAAACTGATTGTTCACCAACAATATTCAGAGTGGGTGCATAATGCATAATAATGGCGCCCACGCAGCGAACTGCACACCGAGACTACTAAGAGGCGCGCATTCAAATCTCCCACACTATAAATAATAACTTAGCAGCCCTTTGTGCATTTAAAAAGTATAGTGAAAGATTTAATAAAATAAAATTAATACAAAGAATGCCAATTTAATACCGACAACGACCCAGAACAGAATGGCCTAGCGAAGAAGGACCAGGAGAGCCGACCCCAAATAATGGGACTAAGGCTAGGCAGAGAGAGAGAGTGAAAGATTTAATAAAAGTAACCAAAAACTTTAAAATCCGTCTGAAAGTAATATCAAAATAAAGTAATAGGCAAACTATCGTATAAGCTTTCGTTATAAACTAATAAGATTAACATCCAAAGTATATATCGGATATACCTTTGTCTCTGACCAATCCTTAGACCTCGAGAATTTTGTGATTTGGATCCTCTTCTTTCCTATAAGAAACAGCTCTCAAAAATGTGGCTCACTCATCGGATTCGGAATAATCACTACGGTTTTCCCATCACATCACAATATGGGGAATTTCAAAAATAGCGCTAAAAATCAATGCCTCAATATGCCTGGTGATACAAATGTCCGTAGGCGACGAGGACCATCTATTAGCTGGTGGGTCGTTTGCTTGTCTCTTTAACTCCAGCTATAAAAAAATTAATAGCACAATGCTTATGTTGGTTAAAACTGTGTTTATGTTCTCAGAAGGAAAGCGATTTAGGATAAACAGGCATAAGCCATGCATCTAATTAATGCAAATTAAATAACATTCAATTCCCTAGCCGTTTTAAAAATCAATTACACTAAAATACGGATAAATTTAAAACGAAAATATGAGACAACACACGGAGAGATAAAATTTCATATGAACCAGATGTGTTTAATTACTGACCCGACAAATCAGGGAAAGAGTCGTGGTTCATTAGGAACATGACGGGCGCGTGCCTCGGCCGGCGATTAAGTGAATAAAATATCAACAGACTGCTAACATTCCCCACATAAAATGGTATCATTCAAACGTTAATATCTGCTTTAATAAAGTTCAAGCGTATTGTTAAAAAAATATATATAAACGGACTGAAATTAAATACCGGGTTAGGCCTTTTTACAGCTATGACCCAAACATTGTATTAGTCAAACAAACCCCTGGGGCTCGAGAATTTAAATAACGTAACACATGGTGTCGTTAATTTTTAAATTAAAGACAAAATGCGCAAATCCTAGCTGTAATTAACCTAAATATTCCGAGGGACGAGCTCCGCGCGGGATATAATTTCAAACCCAAGTTTTTAAGTTTAATGTGTGCAAGCATGAAATACGTGTTCTCGAAACTTAATATGTACTTGTTCAAAAAGATAAGAGTGTATGTAAAGAAAGGATTACATGAAAGTGGCGAGTGAGGATTTTGAGAAACGTGCACGGCTGACCGAGGCCCACGCACCGTCACGTGGGCGAAAACGAATATTGATGTTTCTTGTCTATACACGCCCCAATACGCCAAACGATTAAGCAATGCAATTTTTCACACTTTATACCCATAGTAAGGCAATTTTAACCTTGCGCAAACTATTCTTAAGATATAATTTAGATTTAACGCTGCGTACATGATCTATTCATGAGTAGAAAATTACTAGTCATTGTTACTTCGTTCGGTATGGTCATTTATACAACAACCTGCTGGCTAGGTAAGGAACAAATGTCACTACAGCGGCTGCATCTGGCTCTGATAGGAGAAGTTCATGCAGCCTCAACAAAATTATTAAAGAAGCTCAACGCTTTTGTTTTAGTGAAAAAAGTAAAACTAATATAAAAATAAAAAGAATACACACCGATAATTAACCTCAAACTTATAAATGCACTTAAAAAGTTTTTTTATGATAGTTTTGATACGATTTTTTTACAATGGCCTATCATTCACCACCATATATATATAAATGTATATATAACACAGCACTACAAAAATATTTTTTTTTGTTGCACTGGATATCTCTCCATATTTCTATGTTTTTAAGTGCAAAGTTTACGAATATATTGATGAAAATAATGAATGTGTTCTAATTTTTATGATTTCATCGTATCCTATATTATAAAGAAATAAACGAGTGTAGTTTCCTGTCTCTACTTTAATGCATACTTTAAAAAATACATTACAAATATTATTTGATATTGTTTTCATATATTTTTACCAGAATTTTGTAGTGTAAAATTAAAATCAAGATTTAAAAATAAACTAGAGCAAATCTTCCAGAATCATTGATAGTTTCATAAACTGTGAACATAAATATATCAGAAATAAATCTTATATCAAGGGCAACAAAACCATTGTTGACCAGTGTAATTTAAAATCACATTCACCCAAATATTATAATTTATGAATAAATATTTTTTTATCTCCACTGATATAAAACACGTGTAGATTTATTAATATTCGAGAAGCTATTTTGAATATATTATAGTTATAAGTTTTCCCGGAGTCTGTTATCAGCTAACTTCATCATGTCGTTTTTTGGCTGTCGGTATTTGCGCACATTTAAAAAAATTTGCTCTCCTCATTTTCCAAATGCGCGTAGAAGTATAACCTCAAAAAATAACTTAAGTTTCATTTTGTGTTAAATTTTACAATATCAATAAATATATAGCAATAAATTTGAAAAAATAATAAATTATTATTTTTGTAAAATACATTAGTTTGACTCGTCGTTACAGAATTTTTCATCATTAGTTATATGGAGGAGGATTTTTTAATCCTTTAAGAATTCACCACACTCATTCACTAAGATTTACGATACACTTGTGCAGCGTACAAGTACTGCGTCCATCCCAAAGATCGGCCGCACGCAATCCACGTTATCGCCAGGGAAATCCAAATTAACGCACTTTATGAAAGCTCTCCGTCGTATAATTTACAAAAAAGGTCGTGATGCAAGATCGTTGATAGAATTTATTATTTATTATAATTATCTGGAGTCAGGAACGTAAAGCAACAATCGTGGTTTCATTAACACTTTTAAATCTTAATATTTATAATGAAATACCGGTTTAATTTTAACACGTTGAAATATACTTTTATCAACTTCAGTACAATGAATATTTAAAATAGAAAATTACCCTCAAGCACTTTATCCAAAAGACGTAATAAAGCTTAAACTTCTATGTAAATGGAAAATGATCGTAGTGCTCAGAATTTATGAACCTTCACTGGCAATAAAAACTAATGGCAAAATATATCAAAAACTCTATTTACGTAAAGCCGTTTACGTTATACTACATCCTCCAAACGAAGAACTTAAACAAAAACAAATCCACTGTAATAAAGGAGACTTTTCATAAACACTTTTTTGAATTTCAAACCAGTGTCAAGTATATCATTAAGTTATTTTATCATACAGGTTTTGGCCACTTTGGCACAACCTTGTTCATCAAAAAAATGAAATTCTACAGTAAAACATAAAAAATATTTTCTTTAAAGAGAAAACGCACACAGGCACAAGTGTTGTATCGTTTCAGAAGATAAAGAAACGCAATGAAAAACGATCAGCTACACAACTTCGGAGACCTGGCCAAATAGTCTTATCATATTAGAATAAATTAATAATATTTAATAAATTCATATTATTTCGTGTTTAGTATGTTAGTAGGAGCGCTCAATGTCTCCAAATACTAATAAAACACTGATACGGGGTTACGTAAGTTTCTCAGACTATACAGAGAAGTGCCATCAAGTGAAATTTGAATTGTTCATTTAAAAAAAAATATTTTAATTAAAGTAATTTATGTAATTACTTCCACCAAAATGTAAATTAAGAATTTATATATAATCAAGAAATTAAAATGAATTTTCTTTTATCTAGCTAAATCTCAGCAGATTCACAAACTTTAAATATACATCTTCTAGGATCAAATTCTCGGTTTTAGCGATCTCGTTAAATAAACAAAGTGCAAGTTAACAAGCACGTTGACTTCGTCAATATTGAATGGCGGAACTTCAATCAGACATCTAGTTATAAACCGCCGGCAGTTTCTCACCAGTAAAGCTTTGCAAATTACTATTCATCGTGCTATAAAGTTGACTAGTGATTTCTAACGCTTAACCGTATTTATTTTAAAAAACAAGTAAAATCATTATAAGGCCTAGGCATATTCAGGAACATATTGAGAGATTGACAACGGTACAATTAAATTAAAATACCTTGTAAAATACCTTGAAACTCGCATTTTTATAACGTTCATAAAAGAAGACTACTGAGAGGGTGTTAATGTTTCAACCAGAAACCAATAAATAAGGAGAAAAAAGTACAAAAAAATAGATATTACTTCGCCACCAGTTATCTGTCTTTCTTCTTTCTCCCTTGATGCAAAAACATTAGGTATTGGTATACTAGCGAGCTATACAGAGAATTTATTCAAATAAGTACTGTAACATACTACAGTAACACGACGCGTTGTCAATTTACTTTAATTTTAATCTTTGTTTTTAATCTGGCATTTGAAATTAATTATAAATTTTTATCGCTATAAGTTTAATAATATGTTCAGAATTTGGCAACATTGACAAAAACTCACGATATCAGGGTTGCTTTTCAAATTTATAATTCACAAGAACATCAGGCATCGTAAATCATTTATAAATTCAGCATCTTGTAAAGACAAATTAGCTATTGACATCGAGTTATGCTAATACATCCTAATTAATTCTACATACAATTCTAAATACATGAAATGTAACTGACTATTAAGAAAGAAATAAAAAGAATAACATAGTAAGCAGTTGAAGTTGTAATATGAACCTGCAGCCATGCGTTAACAGTCTGGTTCTACTTTGTATATGCCACTCATTCCCTTAAGTACACGGGAAAACGTCTGTTCGACGTCACCACGACAAATAAGCGTAATTATTTCAGCGATGCCCATCATCTTACAGGTACGCTTATTTAGAATTACGTACTGTTGAAAGGGAATAAATTATTTGTTCCAACATTTCATTAACAAACTGTTTAATAAAAAAAATAAGCTAGAAAGTTTACTAGCATAAGCAAACCGTGAAAACTGTGTGTATTCAACAACATATTCCTGTCATCAATCAGAATCAGAAATGATCAGTCTTATTTTGTTGCCAATTAAATATTTAAATTTGTCATAAATTCCATCAAAATCCATATAGTTTGTTTAAAACATATCGCGGACTACCTATATAATTATATTATATAGTCTGCTAACGCTAATTCTATAAATTTTAGGCATATTTTTTTACGTTGGACTAATATATCCACTTAAATGTAAAAAAGGATAAATTGTTTGCTTATAGATTTTTATAAAATCAAAAGGCCAACAATGAAATGTCCGATTTCGTAATAAATTAAAAACCCATTTAATCGTCAAACGCTCCATGACTTGTTAAACTTGGATTAAATATATTAACGAGCGTTGAAATTGACAAGCGAACGGACGGAGAGCCAATAAACCAGATTCCCGAAATGTTTATCTTCAATAAATACTCAATAAAGCCCTATTCTCAAGCTCATTTTGCAATCTACTTCGGCAACGCCAATCGACGTTGCGCCACATTAAATTCTTCACGTTTAATCAATTTTGTAGGAAGTAAAAAAAATATCAAAGTAAAGTGTTTCCTTCCGTATCGACGTTGAAATCGGGGTAGACAGTATATAAATTGTTGGCGCTGTTTCAAAAAGCGCCAAATTGTCGGGGTGACTTAGCGGACACGCCTTTTATCTGTAACGTCTATCAAGCCTCACGTTCACGGCGTTACGTAAATAAAATAGTGCAGATTTCATAATGAGGGTGAGGAAAATCAGGAACCCAGAAGCACGGGGTATAAAATAACGCTCGCTGGATTCAAAACGCTTGGTTGACCTATTTCGAATTAAGCGACTGCAGCCATCATTATGGTAAAAGCATACTTGATAAATTAATTCGCGCTTAAACTAACCAGTAACCGCATTATTACACTTATTACATTTCAAATGTTAATAAATAATATTAACGCGATTACAACAATAACAAAGGTATTAGTGACTTTTAGGTAAAAACGGCCATGTGGTGGTTACGTAACGTTTTACTAGGGGGTACAGAAAAACGTTACGGCGCGTTATATGGGGAGAGGGGGGGGGGGGTCAAAAATCTCCAAAAAAAATCGTTATGTAATACTTGTACGCTCTCTTACCTTAATTAATGCAACTAGGTCTAAAGATCCTTAGATCTTCAGGAGTATTTTTCAGAATTTTATTATAATAGTAAAATTCTGCTTTCAGTAAAATAACCAAATGATATTTGAACTATAAAACCCGACTGCCGTTGAATTTGTAATACCAATTGACAGACTAAAATAATTATAATATCAAAATTTCAATATACATAGCCTATTAGAAACTTCATTAACCAATAAATCCATATCATCATTTATAAATTCACCTTGCTGAATATAGTGAAGTTCTAGCCTAGGAATTTTCTTGCTCGTGTATAAGCAATAAATTATACAACTAAGGTAATTTGCAAGTATCGTTAGCTGGTTCAACCAGATCAATACTGATTAAGAAAATGAATACGAGCAAAAGCGTGACACGAAGAAACAGATAACAGCAGAAAAACGAGAATCGCCCCCAAGCGGACGGTGCTTGCGCTCGCCGGGAGTTATTAAATATTAAAATAAACTTGTATTCCTACGCGTGTTGTACCCGATAAGTGCGATTAAGGACAATACAATAAGACCACTCGCGACGATCCCGAATCGTTTCTCCGCGATATCTTATCAAAACATTAAAATATAATCGATGCAAATGATACCGAAAATTCCTTCCTTCAAATCTTCTAAAGAATGTACTTGTATGTCAATGTGTTGTAACATTCAATATGCACTGTCAAATGTTAATAAAATCGCATAACTCACGGGGGGATTGTTTCAATGGGTCTCGAAAGTGAATCGAGCGTCGAATCTGTCGGTTGCCCAAGCATTGTTGTCCCGCCCACTTACCTGAAACAATACATCATTACAATATCAGTAAGCGAGAGGTAGGTAACACATCCATTAAACGATTCGACACCTACAACAGAGACAGAGCGGCATATATCACGAGTCCGACATAAAAAAGAATTACTGGTTCACGGTGCGAAATGACCCCACTTTTAAAGGTATGGAAGATGCTCTTTTCAATTTTACAAGTGCAATGAATAAATCATTCGCTGATCACCAGTCCAGCTTAACTGACAGCCTATTATAATTTAGTAATTTAACTTACATGCAAAGTCTACATTCTTTAAATTAAACAAAGTTATATTTTAGAGAACATAAACCAATTTTAACAATTTTTGAAGATTTTTTATATAGTTGGAGTTGAGCAGACAGGCAAACAGCCCACCAGATAGCAGGTGGTCACCGTCGCATATGAACGTCTGCAACAACAAAGTCATAACCAAAGCGCTGTTCTGTTACGTCCCTTTTAGATATATTTTATTTAGTTAATGATGAAAGTGAATGTATAGTCTAGCATCTATTTATTTCCAGTAAAATAAGGTATTCAAGATCACATTTGTGTTATCGATAGGAATGTGCGGTGCAATCGCTTGGTGGATCTAACTTCGTGTGGAGGCGCCGATGTTCTAGCTAATGTTGCTTAATTAACTCGTATTCATTATCGACTAAAATACAACGCGAGGCGCTAGCGAGCTACTGCCGAAACAGGTGCTTGTACGAGAAAATACGAGACCACTTTGTAAGTTATGTTTATAATTTCATTTACAACCTCATGATCTCCAATTTTCATCACTCATTATTCTAAATTGTACTAGGAGTACAAATAAGTTTCCGCCGTGTTTTGTCCTAAAAAATAATAATTATTGTGAAAGAACAGTAAGTTTAAATTAAATCGAAGTATTTTCCATCACTAGCAACTACTTTTTCCCATCTTTCTCCTTATCTTTTAAGGATATCCACGAATCAACCCAATTTTGTTATCTTCATATGATGCGAACTACTGCTACGACAAAGCATGTGCCATTGACCAAACAGATGATAAGTCAGATTGCGCATTGTCTGGTGAATACGATGGGTGGGGTAGTACTTCCCAATCAAGCGGTTTTAAATAGTTTTTCACCGGAACCGCTACATGCATGCATGGTCGTCCCCACTATCATGTACAAGAATAATTTTGTCGTGTCTGGAGTAGTATTGAGGGCGTTTATCCTTCAGTGCTCGGCTCAATCTCATCAATTATGTTCGGTAGAGTTTCAGTGATTGTTTCGCTTGGATTAAGCAACTCGTAACCACAACCAGCCGATCCCACCAAATACACAGCATGAGTATTTTTCCATGAATATTCGGTTCTGCTGTGGATGTTGACGCGTGGCCAGGTAGTCCCTACAATTTTCTTCTTTTTGCATTATCATAATGTCTCCACTTTTCATCACCAGTGACGATTCGATGTAAAAAACCTTTTTTTGTGCCTAACTAGCAGCATTTCACTCATGCATAATCGGCGTTCAACATCTCTCGGCTTTAATTCGTATGGAACCCAATCATAATACCTTATTTATGAATCATTCCTAATAATTTTAAACGATGTGAGCCTACTTGCTGAGTGGCTTCTAAAGTAAGTGCAAGTTCCTTTTGTGTTTGAGATTAATCTTCCTCCAAAATAATCCCTCCAATTCAGCATCCTCATAAATTTTTGGTGCTCCACTGCGATCTTTGTCTTCTACGTCAAAATCACTGTTTTTAAACTTTTGAAACCACTCACGACATGTTTTCTCACTCAAGGAGCCTCATTATAAGCTTCTACGAGCAATCGAAGCGCCACAGCTGCAGATTTTTAAAAATTGAAGAAGTAAAGTTCCCGCAAATGACGTTTGTTTGGCTCAAATTTAAACATTTTTGGATAAAAAAAATATATGATTCTAATACGAAGTTAATAATATGATAGGGTTATGTTGTTCTTGAAAGAGCAACCTAATTTTCAAGCCTCATCTCTCTCAAAACGGTGGAAACTTATTTGTACTCCTAATAACATACGACAGCCTCCGTGTCGCAACTTTATATCAGAACGCCTACGGGGTAGGGGCTTTTATCCCCCATCCCGAGTGTGAATGTTTTTAATACGAATTTATATAAAAGTATAAGTAGTGTATCAGTTTTCTAGCACTCTGCTTTTCACTTTGGGGCTAGATGGTGCTGTGTTACTTGTCGCAGAACATTAACATATAATTTATTTTCATATCCGGTTAAAATTTTTCATCGTCAGGTGTTGAGAGTAATTTGTAGCGTTTTTAGAGATACAAGAAATAGAATTTCAAGTAAAAACTGGCCATCACTTTCTTTATTAATCATTTCTATCCCATTAATACGAGATTAATAGCTTTTTTACATGTTATTCTATAATTTTTTTAAAATATTTGCCTACCCTAAGTTTCCTGAGTTAAAAATACAAACTACAAGGCGACACATTACAAATTATCAAACTAGCGTATAGTACTTATATCTCTTTCAAACATACACAATGATATTAATTCAAGCGTCAAGCAAGTCCCGTGTCGTCGGCTGCGCGTAGTCAGAGAAATATTAGTGCTATTAATATTCGGAGGTTGCATATACGAGATAGCTCGTGCAGCGGGGTCAGGTGATCGTAATGCATGGTACCATGTAACCTTATAGAACGTGTGGTCTCGACTAGGAGTTGGATCATACACTATTAGATATGATGATATGTCTTCTCATTAGAATTATCGCTAATTACTAGTTATATTAGAAAATATAGCACAAAAATCTCGCTCAGATGAGAAAAGAATTGTAACGTATTTCATGCCATGGCAATTGGCCAAGGGCTATTGAAAGGAAAATATCTGATCACCTAGTAACTTGATACCCATTTACCCTTTCACAGAAAATTCAGAAAACATGATTGTACCTTTTAACTTCTTCATTATTTTATTTATAAATTTTCTTGTAATTCAACCAATGGAGAGGCGCAGTAATAACACCTGCTACCAGGGTTAGCCTGTCGCGAAAGCCCATTTGGATGACAACCTCTCTCGGTCTATAATTATGTCGCCATAATAACCTTGTGTTACGTTTCGGCATTAGGTTACAGTACTCCGATGCGGACAACAGCGTGTTCGCGGTGACGCTAGTCGCAAACATCCATAGGCGACATGATTACTATAAATGGACCATCAGCCTGTTTGCTTTTCCTCAGCAATAAAAAAATGTCTATGTATTGCAAAAACTTAAAGAAATATAATAACAACAGTAACCAACAGAATAAAGTCACGCACGCCATATAGCAGAAGCTGCAACATACTGTTTTTTATGAAACGCCTGAAGCCAATACGCTGCCCATGCGTGTTTGTAATGATTATGCAAAACAAACTATGCAAGTTCTAATAACATAAGTCTGCGACATAAGATGAGAGCAGTATTTATTGTAATTTCTCCTGTTTTTACTAATAGTTTAAATGCATACAAAACATTTCTACCTATATATTGACTCGTCACGATATCTCTGGAACCATAAGGCGTAGAGACTTGAAATTTGGTAGGAATATCCCATTCGCCGAGTAGTTTCACTCAAATCAAGCTTACTTGTTTGTCAGTGTATTAATTCTAAATTAATTTATTCGCACTTTCATATTTACTTTTTTCTATTATTCGACCAGCGAAGCGGGCGGGAACAGCTAGTAATTTATAAATCTAATCTAAATCCGATTTTATTTACAATCTACTATGTTTTATTCATAAAATGCTCTTATAAAAATTAAAGTAATTACGTTCGTGTATGAGCAGATGTGACATACCGTAAGGAAGGTTTTTAACTAAAAACAAAGTCACCGCTAGAGAAGTTTGATTGTAGTTGTAGTATGAACAAAGACTCGCATTGACAAGTTTATTGTTCTACTATCAATATGGTAATACGTGAAAATATATTGTGCGATGGTTGCTATCACGAAACAATTAGAATATGACAACATACCTTTTCAAAAACAGAAACGAATCTAATTTTCATTACTACGACCTAATAATAATGCAATGATCAAATAGGTTTCACAACAGAAATACTTGATCCACACCCCACCGACCGGCTACCGCGGCACGGAAGTCTGACTTCAGTGTAATACGCCAGTGCGCCTACACATTTAACAAGGGGACACACGTCGCTGGTATACCCAAATGCTAATAAAATGTAATAGTGAACGTAAATAATTTAAGGTATTATGATCAGCAGACAGGCTGACGGCCCACTTGATAGTAAGCAGTTACCGTCCCCTATGGATGTTAGGCACACTGCGAACACGCTGCTGTCCGATAGGGACAAAGGAACCTGGGTCACTAATGCTGTAACAACACAAGGTTATTATGGGGTGGCATACTTATACACCAGGGGTGATTGCCCTCCAGCCCGGCTTGGGCCCTACCACCTAGCTAGGGTTGTTTTGACGTGTCTTTTATGACAGGCCCACCCCGGTCGCAGAGGGTGGTCCGCACCTGCACGGAGAAAATTAAATCGAATCGATTAATCCAAAAATTATATCGAATTTAATTAAATTCAAAATAAACTTGTATCACCAAAAACGATACACGGACACGTTGCTTTTCATTCAAAGGTATAAGCTATAAATAATATCCAACTGGTAAATGGAAATTGGAAAGATTATTAATTTGAGATTATAAATTTCATAATGAGATTATAATTAATCGACACTACACTTATTAAGGCGCCCGCTGGATGGTGCTTGTCACTAATTTAAATAAATACCAAAGATGATGATCGACTTCAATGAAATCGGTTGATATATTAATAGTAAAACTTTATATTAATTATTTTATGCTCAAACATTATTACAACGTAATTGTACCTTGTAATACAAATTATTACATTACATGCCTTCATTGGGTGCAGTTCAATGAAATCATCATGGAATACTCATAAACGACTTCTCGTATATAGCAATTATCATCAGACTATATTAATCTATATTAATATCAATCTCTAGAACGTTCATGCTGCGTACTCTCAGGATCTGGAATGAGCTTCCGGCTGAGGTTTTCTCAGCGCGGTACGATATGGGGTTCTTCAAAAAAGGCGTTATAAAATTTCTTCGCGGCCGGCAGCGCGTTGGTATTTATTGCCTCTGGGGCTGCAAACGTTCTTAGGCGACGGTGACCACCTGCCAGGGTGGGCCGTCTGCCTGTCTGCTGAACTATAAAAAAAATCTGATTGTAATATTATAGCTATAGTTAGCCAAGTGCACTCGAAGTCCACCCCAGTAAAGATTCGATTTCTAAAATGGAAAACACTGCTTAGTCAGTTTTTCAATCTTAACGTGCAAATTATAACTCAACTGTCACATGCTAAGGGCGAAGGATATCACAGTGAGGAAATCTGCACCCTCGGATTACCGGTGTGTATAACACGCTAATTCGCCTTGGACAAGCTTGATGTACGGCCCTTTCACTTTCGGAGAAGGCCATAGTCCAGCAGTTGTTTTTATTTATTATTTATTAATAATGGTTTGAGATATGTCTACAGCCAACAGTGATAGCTGAATATGTTAGGAATTCGTATGCTTGCAGTTATACCCTGTATGCTGTACTCCAATAATAAAAAAAATAATGAATCAATAAAATAAGCTTAGATATAGACAGAAAATTACAAGTACAATGAAAAAAAATTAAGCCTTAATGAAATATTCAAGACTTACGTCTATTATACAAGTGTAAAATAGTGCTACTTGTTTACTTCCTCCCATTATTTAGAAAGTAAATACAAAGTAAAAAATATGATATTGCTAGCGACGTATGAAGAAAAGTGTTTTAAACGTGAACAGAATACCACAATAAGGAGAAAAGCCAACGTAATAGGCAGAATAAAGAAAACATGTTGCCAAAATGAATGATAAATAATAGATAGACGCTCCGATTAATAACGGAGTCCTAAACCAAATATGCAAGAACTTCTTCTTGCCTTTCGGCAAGCCAAAAGCAATACTGTGATGCTTAGATGATCTGTCAAAGGAGTGTAAAAATGTTGGTTAAATAAAGCGATCAGTCAGATCATCAACCTATGACAGCCCTCTTAACGGGAAGGTAGGGGTACGAAGCTAACCTCTTTCCCCAGCACAAACTCCGTGGATGACTATGACCCTGGTGGGGTAAAGTAGGCTATCGGAGCATCCGGCCAGGCTGTAGGCGCACGCGAAAGCATATACCTCCCCGCCCAAGTGCTGGATAGTAGAGGAACACTGAGGTGATTTTAGTGGGTATGTGGGCGCACGTGGAGTACCACAGTACCTCGCAGCGGGCCTCCAAAACCGTGGGGTACATAAAGCATTTCCAACTCAATAAAAGGAGCACCCGAGAGTGGCGGGACACAAAGCGAGAGATAGAGACGATGCTGAAATAGGCTGGAGACAGTGATATATTTCTTAATCAAATAATTAATTAATAATGATTAATGAATTTTTGATGCTTTGTTTCTTAATTAAAAACATTATCTGAATTGACATTATTATAATAAACAACTTTTTTACTCTTAATTTTTGTTCCACTTAAATAAAAATTCGCAGAAACTCAGCCAAACGAATTGACTCGGTTCTTTATACCGATGCAAACCAGTTCGAGCAGACGCAAATGGCAAATGGGTAGTAATAAAATGGTGTACGACGACGACATGACCACCGGACGTGGTCAATCCACGCCACCTTATCGCCTTATCCTCTATTTTCTGCGTGATAAAGATCTCGAATGTAAGTTTGAAAGGATATTTACAATTTCACCCGCTAATAATCGTATACATGCCAAAGAGATGTCCGTCGAAACAACGGCCAGCGCTGGACAACTCGTATGACTCTTACAGCTATCAGTTACGATAAACTCTTTATTACCTTGGTCTATTCAATTCTAGAGTCGTCGTTAGTTTAATAAAAGTTTGTATGTAAAATATTATTAAAATTTTACATAAAAACTTAATATATACTTTGTTTTTATAGCGACCATATTGAGGTTTTTATTAAACATTATAGAAGACGCATGGCAATAAATAGATAGAATACATGAGGTAAAAACGCATCGAACCCATGAAATACAAGCTAAGTAATCTTAAAACCGTGAATTGCTAGACGAGTGGCTGGTGTCCAACTACCTTGCGTCTAACTACGGCACTTCCATAAACTTGTTTATTTTTTCCCTTTAAAAGGTAACACAAGAACAATGCCTATACTCTGATAAACACTGCATGTTAATAATATTATATGATTTCAGTAATTGTGATAGTATTAGTAAAATAAATATTCAAAAGCCAACGCAACAATAAGATTATAATAATAAATTCCATAATATTGTTAGTTGCGACAGCAAAATATGAAGTGACATTATGAATGGTCGTGACGTCTCAATCTACGATCTTTTAACACGGAAAAGTTATGTTGCATCGGTTTATAGGCTAACTATAGGAGAGTTCACAACCCGATGATCATCTGTTACTCAACCGTAGTCGCACCAGAGAATCGAGGTTTACAAACAACCCAAATGTCACGTCGTGCTATGTGACAATACACTCTGTTCGAGATATCAACCACACCATCTTTAAATTAAATTCTAGAGCGTATTGTTAGTATTCCGTGTGTAACTTTTAGAATAAACAGTATCAGTCATCTCGTAAGTGAGAAATAACAGTACAAATTTTTGTTACATTTCCGGACAATATGGCATACATATATATTATTTATGCATAATTCACATATAGCGCGCTGTGTTTGAATTTATTCTACTTCACAGTTGTCATTACTTACTTTCTTACAAAATAAATAATTTTAAACAATAAATCTTATTACCGACGCAATTAAATCTAATTATGCCTTAGAATCCTGTATATGAAACGAAATGTAGAGCAATGATCATCGCTGTGACTAGAACGATGTCGTTTGTTAATAATGTCAATATTCATTGTTTGAGATTGCCATTTGAGCGTGGGCTGGCCAGGACTCTGCGCCGAGTTTGAGCACGCATTAGAGACAATGACATTTGCGAAGATGGGCGTTACCAACTATCATCTGTAACGTTCACATTAGCCGATCCATTGAGAGGTTATGAATGCGAAATTATTACGAATAATGATTCGTCCGAGCTGCTCCAATGGTTCTATTTATACTTATAATGTTAAATTTTAAAGCTCATTTAAATTACAAATATGAATAGGAAAATTTTATTGGTTGAGTAAGTATATTGAAATAAAATATTATTGAGTGAAGACTGATATTTACCCCACGATAATTTAATTTAGTTCAAAATCAAAACGTATTTTTACGATTGTTTATTATTTTATGTCATTGTTTAACAAGGCCAAATACATCTACCAACCTACCATCTCTATCTCCGTTTTCTGTTTTTTTTTTATTCCTGTAGGACAGCAGGCAGGCTGACGGCCCATTTAGAATTTAGCAGTTACCGTCGCCTATGGGTGTTTGTAACGCCAGTGACATCGCGAACACGCTAGTGTCCTATATGGGTACAGGAACTTAGATCACTAATGCCGGAACACAACACAAAGTTATTATGGCGGCATACTTAAGAACAAAGGTGGTCACCATCCAGGCGGGCTTGGTACTCTACTACATAGCTAGGGTGGATTGTTTTGTCGCCTTTTACGACAGGCCGACCCCGGCCGCAAAGGACAGTATTCTTCCCCCCCCCCCCCCCCCCTGCACGGATAATCAATAACTATAACTCAAGTTTCCGTGAAAACTCGTAACTATATTAGTACAGTACTCGTAACTATATTTTACTACTCTCATGCGTACTCGTGGTTGAGGTATGGAGCCATGTTATGGGGAAATAGTACGCATGCATCTGATATATTTATAATGCAGAAAAAACTAATTAGAATAATTGCCCAAATAAAAAATACACAAAGCTGTAAACCATTCTTTAAAAAATTTAAACTGTTAACCTTTCCCTCTATCTATATACACGATATTTGTTTATTTGTTTTTAAAAATTATCAATTATTTACTAAAAAATCCGACATACACTCATTAAATACAAGACACAAAGATAAACTTTACATACCACCGTCGCGGATTCATATGGTAAGAAATAGTCCCTATTATATGGCCGTAAATATATATAATAAAGTTCCAGAGGAGATAAAAAGGGAAAGTAAACTAAAAATATTTAGCAAAAAATTAAAAGCCTACCTAATCGAAAATTGTTATTATTCAATTTCTGACTTTTTGAAAATGCAAAAATAATGGTACTGTAACGGTAACAAATAAGGGGGGAATCTAGTCATAAATACAAACTTAATCCTTAAGAATAATTAATTTGATTGAAACATAAATTTACCACTGGGAAAATTTAATAATACAAATAATATGTATGACAAACTAATACTTAGTGAAAAATAGACAATTGTGTTTTGTTGAGTTATATTTTTTATTGCTATCATTTCTTGTATTGTAATTTTTTGATTCTCATTCTTCCTATTTTGCTTTTTATTATAGTCCATTTTCTAATAATAATGAATAATTTTTAATTATTAATATTGTGACCACTAGTTTGCAGCGTCAGAAGATGACCCTCTAAGTTTTAAGTGCTATACATATGTTTAATGTAAGATGTTATTGTAAACACTTAGATGTGCAAATAAATATTTGAATTTGAATTTACAGTAGTTTCTAAAATATTCACTCGTGGAGATAAAAATATATTTATATTTATTAACTACTAGCTTTTGCCCGCGACCTATTCTCCCCCCCCCCCCTGCACGAATAAAGACGGATGGATGTTTTCGACAATAGTACTCATTCATCAATTGCTAAACATTATTTCGAGAATATAAAAATTGGGCATAAATAAATTGACGACCACGGTGGCGTAACGGATAACGCACTTCGGTACGCTTGCGGAGGTCACGGGTTCGATTCCCGTCTCGCGTCTGGGTGTTTATGTATAATATATATTTATTTACAAAAAAAATTATATAAGTAGTATATCAGTTGTCTAGTACCCATAACACAAGTGCTATGCTACTTAGTTTGGGACTAGATGGCGCTGTGTGAATTGTCAAAAAAAATAGCTAAATGGACTAAAATGTTAAAGTAATATCTGAAATTATCAAATTTCAGATTTACCTTCGATGCCAAAAATAGACAAAGTTGTTTTTTATGAGCTGAAAACGGGTCATTTCATCGGACAATACACTTACTATACAAATTCCATAGAATCAAGCGACGGGGCATTGTACATTCGAAAAGCGTCGCTTTTCAACGAAAGGTACCTGTACTCGTACCACCGCTCTGCATGCTTGCTTGTAATACCTCTCGTACCTTTTCATAACTTCTTACTCTAATAATACCATTATTTGTACGGGCTTGAGGCTCTACCACGTAGCTGTTTTGTCGCCTTTTACGACAGGCCGACCCCAGCCGCAGAGGTTAGTATTTTTTCTCCGCCCTTGCACGGATAAAATCTCATAGTAATATGTGAGAAGATAAAGTCTTGACACATATTAGTTAGAATAAATAGCTAAAACATCGATATCTGTGTTCTCTTCATTTGGTGAAACGTAAAGGGTGCTTATATTTTTCGTGGTGTGTTAAAAATGAAGTAAACATTTTCAGACTCTTATTCCGTTAAAGAAAACGGAAATGTTCAAAAGCTGTAAAGTCCAGCAGCTCCGTAAATCACTCGGTGGCGCGGATAGTTTAGCAATTAAAGGAGGAATCCGACCGCCCGCTATCTTTCCTCAGACTAATGAGTTAAGAAGGCCAATGGACAACAACGCCGCATGCTCCCAGACTTATCTCCTTGATAAACAAGTACAAATGGGCTACACGTTACTACCCCTACGTATTTCCAATTCCCCTTTAACGTCTTAAGTAAGATATAACTTTTATCAGACAAAGAGTTCGCCCCAGACTCATTAAGTTAATGTGTTAGAAATAAGATTTAAACGAAACAAATTTTAGGGCTTTGATAATGATGTGAGAATGTGGATTAAGAGACACACAGGGTTGAATGTTTTTAGGAGACAGTTTTAAAGTTAAGAAGGGTTTTAAAAAATCGATGATACGACTTAATTATGGTTTAATAATGTCGTCATGATCGGTGGTATTATACAATCGTGTTTACTCGAGTCACACTCAAAATAACATATTAATATGGTCACGAGTTGTTTGTTCTGACATCGGTATTTATCAATATAAGAGTCATACCACTGTAATTGAACAGGGAACCATTTAAGAGTGTCTCGAAACGATTCCAAAAATTTATAACACTAAAAATATACTATATATTTACGAGGTTTTCAACAGCATGTGATCTCTAGACAATAAAGGGATTCTAACACATCCAAACACTCGCCAAAGCCTCTTTATTGCAACATATTTTAGAGATACGATTGTTGGAAGATTACCTTCGCTTCGACAATAGCAACAGAAAACACATTTAAAACATACTCCAAGAAATATACTTTAACCGATTTCTTATAGTTTTATACAATTTAATCGTATTGTGGTACGAAAGAGGTTTATTTTTCAATTCCTATTCAGTCGCCTTGCTACTTAATATTTTGGTCATATTATCTAGCGTTTAAAAGTTAAATCATAATTGTTAAATTTGAAAAGAGTATGCTATTTGTTTTTATATATTTCCTTTAGACCAACCTATAGTTGTACGGTAGTAGCAAAAGCGGTGCACGATTATGATAGTCTCGTCTAATCTGCACGTTATCACATAATTGCCACGTACATGACGTACACAGCGGTGATGGAAAACATCATGTGGAAATCTGTATACTAAGATGACCGGTATCTGTAATCCGTCAATCCGTCTCAGAGAAGCGTGGCGAGTATATTATCCGTTACCTCCAGAGGCTTAAACCCCGATTTTGATGAATGCAAAATATTTTATATAATTATTTTAGAAATTGTTAAATATTTTCCATTTATCTTTTGTTTCAGTCAATAAATTCGATCTACACGCCTAGAAAGAAAGTATATTAAAAATTCTTAGCTCGAAAAATAAATAATGTAAAATACTCTAGACCTCATTATTCGATGTGTTAAAATGCGAAAACGAGCCTGAGGGTGGAAAAGCGACTACGGAAGCAAGAAACTCCAGTGCAATGGAATTGAGGAGGAAAACCGCACTGAGCCACGACATGAAATGGAAAAGAGCCCTAATGAGTGCACTCATTAAATTTATTTCGTTTTACGATTTTTGTATATTTTGGTCAAATTTACATTTGAAGTAGAAAATATTTTCTCAAGTATTCCTGACCGTTCTCCTTACAAGCGTTCTTTGCCGGTTGCATTCGAAATTGGGAGCTCAAAAATTCTGCGTGTTTTTCATGTCTGTAAGTCTTTTTTTTTTTTCTTAAGACTGACATGGAATAAACGTGACTCAGTTTTGCAAAGGCGACTGTCAACTCGCCCCCGTAACAAGGTAAAAGTACAGACGAGCAAGCCATAGTCAGTAGCATCAGAGCATTCACTCACTTCGTCATTATAAACTAGCAAAAAAGTAGTCCGTTTACTGTCTTTTAGAGTAAGTTGAGGCCACACACCAATCTTTATGTTGCTGTTATTTATCGCGTTTTGTGAATACGCAGCACGGTATAGAAATTCAAGAAAATTTTATTTTTGTCAGTGTTACACAGTGTGTCAATTACGTTTCGGTCGCTTTTTATTTTAGTACATGCTTTAACCACCTCAGAAAAGCTGAACTGACTTTCAGCAATATTAAAATTATTGTAGTTTACCCTCAACTTAAATTTTATTTTATATTAAATATGTCGTAAACAAAGATAAAAACTCAGCAACAAATTCTAGCATATAATTTAAATAGATTTTAACAAAAACAAACCTCATTTTAAAAATTAGAAGTTGGAATTTCCAAAATGCTTTACGTTCTGTCACTTATAATCAACGCTTTATAAACAACGTTCATTTGTAAGGTCAAATCGATTTACATAACACAAGAACTTGTGTTGATCAATAAGCTTAATTACTTTACACAGCGATCACCGTAATTAACAAGACAAATTAATAGACAACATAACATACCCAGTCATTAGTCCAGTAGCATTTCAACAACTATTCGAATATAGAAATGATAGAAAGAAGCGATAAGAACCATAATTAGTGCAATGACACCAATGAAAATTTTAACTGATTGTCATTACTGACGTACCATGCAGTGCGGTGCTCATGAGCCAATAAAAAGTCGAGCTCAGTTCAACCATCAAGACTTTGACACTTTAAGTCGAAGAACTGGTTAATAAGAGAGCCATTTTCAATTAGATGTTAAAATAATGTGTGTACGATGTTACATGAACTGAGGTTACTGCTTATATTATTCTAGCCGAGGCGTGTTTCATTAACCACCAATCTGGTTAATGAACGTTGAACTTTTTCGCTTAAATAAACATCAAGAGAATGGACGGCGTGCCCGACGAACCTTTTACCGGAATTACGCTGTGGTTAAGTGCTTGCTTTTAGGGAGTCTACGACACAATGACGTTGCATGCAGACCTTTATTGTATTCTAACTGAATTGTATTCTAATAATCTCTTTGATAGTTTAAACTGGAATTTGGAACGTGATATCTAAATATACTATGAAATATGTTTTTATTACATTGAGGTTTACATTTTTCAGGGTTTCACTTCTATCATGTGTAAAGTGCACACGTGTTATTGTGGTTATTGTGTTATTGTGTATATAATGTTAGTGGTGTCACTTAATGGCCCCAGCGGAAGATCAGCGCTGGTAAATTCCATCAGCAAATGCTGAGCTGGGACCAATTTGGGACAAATATATAGTATATAATTATAAATTGTAAATAATAACTTTAAGTCCTAAATAAACATATTTTCTTTCTTTCTTTCTTTCTTTCAAATACAAGTAACAGACAAAAATCTGGGAATTCCATCATGAGATCTCTAAAACTATACACCCAATAACTTTAAATTTAGCATGGTTACTCATTTCGCAATGTAGACGTTTACTAAGAACGGATTTAACAGAAATCCTATCCAAAATGTATCTATATATATAAACGAAATATCATTCATCACGAGATTTTTAAAACTATGCACCCAATTGACTTAAAATTTAGCATAGTTGCTCATTCCGTGATGTAGACGCTCACTAAGAAAAGATTTTATAGAAACTAAATTAATATGACAAAACAATATTTGTCGGAACGGCTAGTTTAAAATAAGATCGAATGGATGCACGCATCTGACGTATCTGCAATCCAGCGTTGGAATTAAAAGTTTGACACTTGAAAGTGCAGTGGCACGCTGAAGAGAAATTTACTCAAAGCAAAAGTTAATACAAGCGAAATTTGTCTTGCGGTGAGCGGTTTACGGGACGGCACCACCGGTTGGAACTTCACGGGAAACTAGCATTAGCCAGTAGAAACACCTGTGTTCATTAAATAGGGATACTATTTCGTTTTATGACGTCTAATAAACTTTGACTGAACTCTGAAATATTAATTTATTAGGCTTTTACGAACGCGTTATGATTATGAATTATTTTACAGTTAAATCATTATTGCTCTATGACTCTTATAAAATTCCGCGCCCATTTTCTGGTAACCCATCATACTATAGAAGATTATTGTAATTTTCAAATAGCGCCGTTTGAACTATTCAATCGAAAAAGAAAAGTCTAAGTTAGCCCAGTAGATTAACGAGGAATAACACAGTTTAGTAAGAACATGTGCCCTAAGGTTGTTAAAGCTATAAAACAAAAATAAGCACATAAAATATTCAGGGTTTAATTATAAATTCCCACAACTTATTCTTAGATCTCTTATCAAATTTGCGTCGAGACAAGGATCTGATATAATTGCACTGAACAGCCTTTAAAATTTGCCGCCATATGAACGCATGGGTGCATTTAACTGTTTGTCGTAAAAACTTTTGCAAAAATTCTTAACAAGCCAGTCCTCTCAAAAAAATTCGTATGTCAAATTAATTTACTACATTTGAGTGGTAATAAAATAATGAAGTACGTGATAACTAAGTGGTATACGCTCAAATCCCAACCCAGGGGTCACGGGTTCGATTCCCACGAAGTCGTGCAATCCTTAGGTAGTCATAAACAAACCATATTGGAAAGGATAGATCAGGTATGTTAATTCTCGGGAGAAAGTAATAGTAAATTTCTAAAATATACGAATAATCTTATCAAATTAGTGTATTGTTATCGGTCCTCGATTCATCTACAAAGTTTGAACGAAATCTGGACGTTTAAAGCGGGTCAAAATCGCGCCCAAAAGAGTCGGTTACAAACATACATACAAACAAACATACAGGTGAAGCTAATAAAAAGCGTGTAAAAATTACTTTAATTATTAATAAGTTAATTGAAATATAGAAGTACATATTTATTTGGATAAAAACTAGAATAAAATAAAAATAAAGCCCAGCTGCGAGGCTGGAGCCAGTGGCCGCAATTCACGCTGCACTGAGTACCCGGGCGCTCAACCGCACTATGTGACACAACCCCGAGCAGCGCTTCTATGAACACATGCCTACTCAGTAAACACCTATATACTACTAACAAATCTTTCATTTGAATGAAGCTCTGCGAAAACGCATTGTTGCTAAAATTAGATAAAAGGATAAGATAAAGGTGGTTTAATTTTTGGCCATGACATCCACAACATTGTCATCTTAGAGTCCACTTCCCGCCATTTTTCCTTCATTTCGTACGGTCTTGGATATCCGTACAAATGAGTCCGTTAGGACGAATAAAATTGATAAAAGTACTTTGACGGCGCAAGGTTGTGGGGCCGGACGGAAAAAACAAGATTTAGAAGTTGACCGTCCATCAGTGGATGACGATCGGCTGACGACAATAATAAAACATTTTAAACCACTGCTAAAACATTTTAAACTGCTGACGTTTTCGCGTTAACTCGCCTTGAGCTGAAGTCATCGAAAGATGTTAATCAGACTGACAAAAAGGCTTTTCTCTCGACTATTAGTTTCAGAAGCTTGTTTTTCTGTTTATTACCACATACATATGTATATCAAAATAATAATATAGTAAAACGGGAGCACAAATTAGGTAATATATTCAATCGGGTGTAACAAGATGTTGCGGAATGTTATACAGAAGGAAACAACGTTAATAAAACCGCAATGCGCCGCCATTACAGGCGACAGTCTCCCATGGCGGAATGCTAAGCCTTCTGAAATGCGCAATAAAGTGACACATGCACCGCCGCACTTGAACATCTGCAAACATCTCTCCCCACAAAGCACAATATACACTCTAATATAATATCTAAATAAGGGTTACTCTCACAGTAACCTATTTCCATATAATAGCGAATCAGATAGTGTATTTACATAAAGGATTAGATAAACATTTAATTTCCCATAAACGAACGGGAGTACAAACTAAAACTATTCGTGTACCAAAAGTTGAGTAATCTACAAACATTCCTTTTAATTGTATTACCACAGACCTCTATTAACGAAATAAGATGGGAAATCAGAGTATTAGCATAACAGTGGATTCAATTAGAATTCACAAAGAGGATTACAACTTTTACAATGAAAGGAAAGTTAAAGCGGAGCTCCGATTAAAACTAACATGGAATAATCTAAATTTGAATTAGTATGTAGTAACTTGGAATTAGATTCGACCTTCGTCACCCTAAAATTTATTCCGCACAATCGTAAGTTATAATAATGGGTTTGTTTTAATGCGGGTTTTTATGTTTCACCATCAAACTTGTTCGGAATTCGGTTCATCACCATATTATAATTTAATTTCGGTGATATCACAAACTTCGAATTCCTCAATGTCGCACGTTTTACTTAATAGTGAGGAATCTCATTATTCATATTTTACGATGTCACGCATTTTTAAGGTCTTAGCTGGAAATAAGTACTTTGTTACAAAATAACACAATTTAATCCCAATTCACATAGCTTAGACATCATTTTTAAGTAATACTCCATATTATAAAGTCAAAGATATTCGGTCCTTGTTTTTTTTTTAATGCTGTAGGACAGCAGACAGGCTGACGGCCCGCTTAGAATTTAGCAGTTACCGTCGCCTATGGGTGTTTGCAACGCCAGTGGCATCGCGAACACGCTGCTGTCCCATAAGGGTACAGGAACTTGGGTCACTAATGCCGGAACACAACACAAGGTTATTATGGCGGCATACTTAAGACCAAAGGTGGTCGCCATCCAGTCGGGCTTGAGGCCCTACCACGTAGCTAGAGTGGGTTGTTTTGTCGGCTTTTACGACAGGCCGACCCCGGCCGCAGAGGTTAGTATTCTTTCTCCGCCCCTGCACGGATAAAAGGTTTAGAAAGAGTAGCTTTAGGTGGGCAAAACCAGTTATTACGCAAATTTATTTGACTACCCTCAAGTTTGCGAGAGGACGTTATTATTTAAATATCAACGTTTGACCAACAAAGAAACCTTTTGCACCGTGTGCGAAGTTCGTAAGCCTTATATGTATATGTTAGACTTCTTATATTATTGGTCGTGCTAAACTGAAATCTTTACACAACCGAAAAGTGCTGTATAGTTGAACAAGACTTTGTAACGTAAAAATAGTGGCGCTGTGCGTAATTCCACTGCTGCACCAGAACCGATCCAGAGTGGGAAATCATAAGGTTAGTGGAGCTTCTGCCATTCTAGTGTGCGAATCGATTCCCAATCATTAACGCAGTCCACTAACATCAGCGCATTTACTCGCCAAACGGTGCGTTTGGACCTAGTCCATCGCCTTACACAGTATATGATGTTTTATACAGTGTAGTAGCAAAATTATTTTTGAATTGCCATTTTTTTTTTCAATTCAAGTTAATTTAAAAATACACACAACATTACAGGAAGCTTTTTACACCAAACACACTACTGTATTTGTCACCGTGACTGTGGGTACCAATTCAGTTGTTAAAAGTGGCATAGTTGAAAAGGTAAACTACACTTTAAATTGTGTGTTTATGGTTCAGCAATAAAGGCTTATGCAATATAGTGTCGTTCCCGTTCGACGACAGTGACGCAACTGCTATTTCCGGATGCTTGTCAATTAGAAAGCACATAGTGCCGCCCGGCACTGGCATTGCACCAAATAAATTATCATGGGTTGTTTACAACCCGGCAGCGTCTCAAGAACCATCGTGATGAACTACTTTTAGAACTATTTATTGTCAGGGATTGTTTACAAAAGAATTATAGACACGACTATCCCATAAAACAATCTCGTTGTAAACCGATTCGAGGACAACAGGCAAGAGCTACGTCTTGGCGACTTGCCACTACATTCGCGTGTATACCATACTATTTAAGGTCGTAGAATGCAAATAGGATTGCATCTAACACTGGAGGCATTTAGGTCGCTAGAGTTGTGAAGTACCGAATAGTGAAAGCCATGCGACCACGTGAACAATACAATATGTCTCTTGCGCAAGTAGACCGATCGCAAGGAAACAATGGCGGGTTAATAGAGTCGTTCGTCGGTTCATTCATTGCTTATTCATCCACGCCCCAGACACCTTCGCAGGCGACGCCACCGCCGCGATACACGTCCTCTTTTGAATCAAGACTCAAACATTTGTGTCGAAATCCATAACGTAATTTGCAAATGCGAGTGCCGTATTTAAAAAATAAATATTATATCCTTTGTTTAGGAAGGAATAAGAAAGAGGGTGCACACAGACACACGTATATTATTATATAATGTATATTATATAATAATAGTTGCTATTAGCTGCAAATACCAAGACATAAGTACAAACGCTTTCCTATAGATAATATCGAGATATAATATTTATAGAACGTGTGAGAAATGGGTAAGGCTAAGGCTTATATCACATTCATTACTGCCTTTGCCTCGCGCCACGCATGGCGTTATCAGAACTCGTTGCCGCCGCTGCCGCCACGAGCGCTGGCGGTCGGACCCGGACTTCACCTCGGGGACTTGTTTCAAATACCATTTGTCGTTTATAAACAACAAAATAACTCATAATTTATCACAATTGTTGGTTGCTCAAACGTTTATCTAAAATATACGAGAGCTATAACTGCGGGATGAGCGGTTTAAAACTGCATAATTGATGAATCGAAAAAAAAATCATAATAAAACGGGAATTTTATATCAAATCATATTCTATACAGTAAAGCAAGGAGCTGAACAAATCCTTGTATACTATGTATTTATATAACAATCATATTATGACATGTCCCATATCATCGAAATCTAAAAATAAAAGGTATGGATATTTGTATGTATGTTAAATGTATTGCAATATTAGTTTATTAGTATAAGTGTGGCATGTAAATTTGATCTAATAAAACACCGTTTTCTAACAAAGTAGAGTATATCCGTAGAGAGAATAATATCGTGACAAGTCACGATAGTTGCGCCTGCGCGTTTCCATGGAATAGTTAACAATCGTTCAATTTGTAGGGCCCGCGGGTGAGGGGCTCGGCCTCCACAATGGCTGCACGCGACGGCGCGGCGTTGAATCCAGCCCGACATTCTCATGAGTAGAATAACGCACAACAATCAAGATGTCATTTTTCAACTACCCACGCCGCGAACACGGGTTCCGGCGAATAGTGAGAAATATGGCCAACATCGCACGCACAGTCCGATGAATAAAAGAAGCGTCTCAAGTAGGGTTGCCATATCAAAAATATGTCAACCAGGACTAGAAACGCAAAATCCCCGGATTTCGGAGTTTACAATGTATATATGTATTGTACATATACATCATATACATATGCATATGTATATGATGTATATGTACATATACATATATACATGATAATATGCATATATACAATGCATATACATATACATATACATATACATATACATATACATATACATATACATATACATATACATATACATATACATATACATATACATATACATATACATATACATATACATATACATATACATATACATATACATATACATATACATATACATATACATATACATATACATATACATATACATATACGTATACGTATACGTATACATATACATATACATATACGTGTATATGTATACGTATACGTATTACGTCTCAAAAAACAAGAAAGAAAGCAGAATCTTCTTAGTTTTAAGGAACTAAAAAATATCAGCATATTTCTTACATTTCTTTAATAAATAAAACCAAATTAGTCTTTTATAACAAAACAAAATTATAATACTCTTGCGTCGAGTTGTGTTAAAATCTCAAAGTTTAAACAAGCTACGTCTTACATTTTTATTTTCTGTAAATAAAACAAAAAATTATACTCTTTAACTTCGAAAAAAATCAACTTAAACTTTTCTTTATGAAAAAAATTTAAAAAATTAGCTTAAACTTTTCAATCTCACTTTTTTTTAATAAAACAAATCTTCATAAAGTTCTAATAAACTATTAATAGCTTTCCAATAGCCTTTATAATCCTTGCTTAAAAGTTATAAAAATCAATACAATTATAGTCTTTGAAATTGTATTTTATTTTGATAGTTGACAAGACTTTTTCGGTTTCCAATAAATTTCTTTCTTTCGTCCATTGTTGAGTAATTAGTGTAAATATTCTCAGGACGTTGGCGTTATGCGCAGGACTAACGTATATTAAAAACAAATACGCCTTTGAGAGGATTTTCAAAAAACTGTTTAATTAAAACAGGCTTTCAAAATAATACTTTAATGACATGGCCGTCCGTCATTCATCAACCGTCACGTCACTTACACTCGTGAGTTATTTTGTTATGTATTGTGTTATAGCACTTAAATACTTACATCTACGGCTTCCTCTGTACCTTCAGAGAGAGTGGCTTCTGCCGTTAATTTGGCGGTTCCTAACAATAGGAGCCGGGTGACAGCGGAGCATGTAAAGAGCAGTTATTTTTTACTTTCGCTACCGGACAAAATACTGGTTTGCCTGATACAATAAAATATTAGTTAGAAGATAGCTTATTAGTTTTTGATACTTTTGTAATTATTGCCTAATAAAAAGGAATACTGATAACAATACCTCAATTTTTATTGAGATATTTGTACATTTTGTATAAAAATTACTATTGATATTACATATTAAGCTACACTAGTATTTTAAAAACGCAAAATCTTTTGAAATTGATCGATATTTTTTTCCTCGATATATCGACGTCGATATTGATATTTTAATAAATATCGATATATTTTTTCACTTTCGACATCCCTACTGACAAGGCGCGAGCCGAGTCGAGCGTCATGCGAGCCACGCGCGTGATTTGAATTAAAATCCGGGCTACAAATAAGTCCGCCTGGGCGCTCCCCGGACGCCTTCTAAACTAGGACAACTCCAGGGAAACCCCGACGGATGGCAACCCTAGTCTCGAGGATGTTGCGATGCATATCTTTTGACTGAACAACAAACCAAACTGTTGCCGTTTTTCTTTTTTATACTGTACCTACCTGTAATAGTACAACTTAAGAATCATCGTAGATTTTCTATTACTGTTGTAAATTATATTTGAAAATATTTCAATACTATAACTAAAATTAAATATGATTAATACACATTTCTGTTGCACGCTTATGTACATATGTCAAGAGAAATGCAGACATCGCGTTTCTGCAGTGTAAATTATGATAATTCAGAGAAGTCAATAAGTTATTATACGGAATGTGGAAGATGGAAGCTTGCGGCGTAAAATTATAGTAATTATTTGACACGAACGCTGGCTACAGGCGAACCCTCCATCTGAACATCAATATCACATTCATCAGGGTATGCAAACTTATACACATATAAAATTAACAGAAATGTAGCATTACCTCAAGGTAAATTAAAATAGTTTACAGTTACTATATTTTTACACTATTTATTTTATTGTTGGATATATCAACTAAGTTTTCTTCTACAATTGCATAGACAGTTTTGTAAGTATCAAAAACGATTACCTAGTTACATAAATGCTTTTTTCCCGTTTTTCCGACCTTTTTGACACAAGGGAAGTCACCCGAATGCCGGAGATAGTTCTCATCAGCGGTTTCTTCTTCCTGCGAAGAGTGGGTTGGCCACGCAAAGCCCTGAAGCCGAGATGCAGGCAGCTTCGCCAAAGCCGATACAGGTAGCAATACAACCTCTAGGAAGCCACCCGCAGCCTCGCACTACGGTGGCCGAAGGTAATTCCTCGCTCGTCAGCGACGAATGCCTTTATGTGTACGGATGGGACGTAAACCCAACCACTCTCGTTCCCTTTCCGCCGCGCCGCCTCCTTTGCAAACATGACATATTTGGAAACTGTCCAGTGCTCGTAACCAGTGCCACAATGATGACACCCTGACGTTGTTTCCCGTCCTATCCGGTCCTATCAGGTATCTCCCGAAACATCCATATCTCGAGAATATCTGCATCTGTTGAAACGTCAGGGTGCCGTATCTCCTGTCTATCCAATATCGTAGGGCAGGTCTGATCGCGTTAATTATACAGTCACATAAGTGTTATTAGAAGATGCTATTAGTAGTAAACATATTTCATTTTCGCATTAATCCGTTTAGCGATTTGATAAAATAATAGTATAACTATAAACGTCCTCGTGATCTGACCGTATGGAAAGTATTGTATTTAATATCATAATGTTGATGATGACGGAGACTGTCCTTATAACTTTTCCGTAGTCCCAGTATATATATATATATATATATATATATATATATATATATATATATATATATATACCTAGTCAGGTCATAAGTATTGTCACACAGTAAAAACTTTTCTTTTAGAATGCTGGCCACAAAAAAGTTTATTGAATTCGAATTTCGAATTGTTCATGAAAATAAAAATGTATAACTTTTAGAATTTTACTCATTTTTAAATATGGAGTGGACGCTTAAAGAAGACCGTGTTGCAGTTATTGCGTTGCATCGTTACAGTTACGCGCCAATTCAAATTTTTAACATACTGTTAAATTTGATTATAACCAAAAGATTCGTTTATCGTACCATCAAACGATACAATGAAGACTCTAGTGTAGATGACAGGTCAAGAAGTGGTCGCCCTCGGTCTGTTAGGACTCCAGCAGTGATAAAAGCTGTGAAGGCACGAATTCAAAGAAATCCCAAACGTAAGCAGAAACTGTTGGCCCTTCAGATGGGGTTAAGCAGAACCACGGTGAAAAGGGTGTTAAATGAAGACTTAGGGCTTCGGGCATATCGAAGAAAAACAGGACATCGTTTGAATGCTCGTCTAATGGACCTGAGACTGAAGAGATGCCGCGCTTTGTTGAAGCGGTACGCGGGAAAAAAATATCGGGAAATTCTTTTTTCGGATGAAAAAATGTTTACCGTAGAAGAGAGCTACAACAAACAAAATGATAAGGTGTACGCACACAGTAGTGAAGAAGCGAGCAACCGTATTCCGCGTGTCCAACGAGGTCATTTTCCATCCTCGCTCATGGTATGGTTGGGAGTTTCTTATTGGGGCTTAACAGAGGTACATTTTTGTGAGAAAGGTGTAAAAACGAATGCTGTTGTGTATCAAAATACAGTCCTGACGAACCTTGTGGAACCTGTTTCTCATACCATGTTCAATAACAGGCACTGGGTATTCCAACAAGATTCGGCGCCAGCTCATAGAGCGAAGAGCACACAAGACTGGCTGGCGGCGCGTGAAATCGACTTCATCCGGCACGAAGACTGGCCCTCCTCCAGTCCAGATTTGGATCCGTTAGATTACAAGATATGGCAACACTTGGAGGAAAAGGCGTGCTCAAAGCCTCATCCCAATTTGGAGTCACTCAAGACATCCTTGATTAAGGCAGCCGCCGATATTGACATGGACCTCGTTCGTGCTGCGATAGACAACTGGCCGCGCAGATTGAAGGCTTGTATTCAAAATCACGGAGGTCATTTTGAATAAACTTTAATGTCATAAGAATCTATGTTTTGTTAAGTTCATTTTGGTATATGAATGGTTACATAATTAATAAACTTGTTACAATTATTTTACATTAAACATGTGACAGAATTTATGACCTGACTAGGTATATATATATATATATATATATATATATATATATATATATATATATATATATATATATATATATATATATATATATATATATATATATATATATATATATATTGTTGAATTACATAAATGGTTGATCTCGCCTTCTGTGTTTTTCAAATACCTTCACTCTAGTTCGAGATGATGTTACAAGCCGTGGGACGAGAGTAGTGCTGCGTGTGTGACTGAATCGCGCGGGACGTGTTGACGATCGATGTCCATGAAGACTATATTCTGGCCCAACTTTAGATCCTTAAGTCATATTTTATTGGTCATGTCAAAATATTGTAGCGTGAAACAGTTGCTGAGTGAGCCAAACTCAATACGACATGGAAATGCATTTTTCTTTGCCCACTACAAAGTATCGCACAATAGGTCTTCTCCACTCCATTTCCTTGGGAAGATTTGGGGCCTCATGTTGGTACTATATACCGTGACATAAACTCAGGAAGCAGCGATCCCCCGTCGACATAGTTCGAGCCACAAAAGCGCAATCCCACATGATTGGTGTAGCTTCACTGCAGTTCTACGTTGGCCCATCATGGCTTGGTCAGCCAATCTCGGCTATTGTTGGCAAACAGTGGCTTCTGTTGGCTTGTCTGTGGCTTTGTGGTTCTGTGACCTCAGTTGCTTATCTTCCAGGTCGGACAAGCGTACAATTATAATAAATCTCTGGGGGTCGGTAGCCAAATGCCGCGGTGTTCTAGTGGCCGTGCATACAGAGAGCGATGCCATTATCAGAGCAGTCGAATATCCGACGTGCCGACAACGCCACAAAGTCCTCAGCACGGAGAATGCCCACGTCACGGGCGATTACAAGGTATCGCGTACCTATTATCAAACACTCTTTTCATACTCCATTAGTTTCAACATACGGTCCACTTTTCTTTCTATTCCACTAAAGTTATACGGTGTATTTTGGACATTCCGGTCACGGGTCCAAAATCACGGGTCGGACGGGTCAAATTAATGATTAGGATGTAATTTCAAATTAAATACCTTAACCATAAATTTGCATAAAAGGGAACCTCATAAATGGAAATAAATAGTATCGGCACGATGGTGCCATTTAAGGGCCGCAGCTCCAATTCGCCAACATCTTTTGTGTGCAATACAATAGCGCATCTATCGCGCAGGTTTGTGCGCGGAAGCATTCTACAACGCTAACGAGTACGGGAGAGGCTAATTGAAGTTATTGCCTTTATACAACTCGTATGTCCGTATGTGCAAACAACTAATGAGGATTCGTTAACTAAAACTGTGTTTTGTCATATGATCGATCAATTTGTATTACGACATCGCTGGTACAAGACTGATGATCGTGTAGTAAAAAAATAATAACATTTTGTTCCTGAATAGTATCATGACAGATGGATAATATTGTAACAAAAAGCCGATGAGTCGAACAATGCTTCGCTGTTTCTAAAGTAACTAATTTTGTATTACGGTAGTATAATTTCCTGTTACATTAGACGAAGTAGTAAATAATTATAAATATACTGTGAAAATTCACTATGCGCCGTCTAGCCCCAAATTAAGCAGCAAAGCACTTGCGTTATGGGTACTAGAATGTCTAAGAATGAGGCGGCGGACGGAAACGGAACGGAAGAGTCGACGCCCGTTCCGCCAACACAGGACCAGACCACGGCGCCAGAAGGTATTCAACGACCTCCGGCCGCCGTAGACAGCGGGTGAGGACAGCCCCTCTGGGGAGGTCTCGCCACCCGCACCTACACTACGAGGGTACGGAGGGAGGTGCTTGCTCCGATTTAAAAAAACTCGGACTGACATATAAAAGCGCCGCAGGGGGGGGGGTGTCCAGGCACTAGTGCAGGTAGGTCCCAAACACTAGGCGATAGAACAGCAAGATTTTCAGTGGATAGTTAAACGTAGGTCCATGCACCCTCGAATCCCCCGCGGTCAGGGAAGGCTGGCAAAACAAGCTTTTCCTCGAGAAAAAAAGGGTTAGTACTGTTCATTTATCTAGTGATAACTTATACGTACTCTATATAGGATGTTTCATAAAGTTGCTGGATAGGAGAGATAGACCTTATGAAGGTTTCGCATACACCGAAACAATTGCATATCTTCAAATTACTACTAGACTAAGATCATTATTAGGCCTGTCCTTTAATACGGATATGAAGCGTGGCCGGTGCTGGAGCAACACAAGCAGGCACTGCGAGTCACGGAGATGAATATGCTGCGGTGGATGTGTGGAGTAACGCAGAAGGACCGCGTTAGGAACTCTCGCATTCCCGGCAGCCTTCATGTCCGTGACATTGCGGATAAATTGCAGGAGTGCCTTCGCTGATATGGCCACATTTTACGGCAACCGGTTACTTACGTGGGGAACAAATGTCTGGCCATGCTGCCACCACTGGGCCCTGGCAGGAGGGGTAGACCCAAAAAGTGCTAGCTTGACGTCGTAGGGGTTGATTGTGTGCCAAGGGACTGACCACCAGAGATACCGTAGATCGTGCGAAGTGGAGAAGAAAAAATAGGAAAGCGGACCCCGGGCGCCGAAGCGAGTTTGGGCTGCAACCGGGATTCAACGCTATAATGATGATGAGTGCGTTAGCCGTTACGCCAGGAGGTCATCCAAAATATAATATAGTATTATTGTGAAAATAGCGTGGGGTACTTTGTGCCATATCTTTCGTACCATTTTTGGACTAATTGTACCGATCGAATATTTTCTAGAACAATTTATCGAGCGCCATGTGTTTCGTTCATTATTTTATTACTATTAAGAATTATTTTTCACTTTTTATTTCAATTTGTCGCAAAGCCGACCCGAAAGTTTACTGTGCCGAGTCGAAAAGTCAAATCGGAAAGAATCGGTACGCATGCACAGACCGCGCGATTGCTCTATCTCTCTCGCTCTCACGCAAAGGATCAATGAGAAAATTATTAATCCTGGTGATCCTGATCAGAATAATGAGATAATCTTATCGAATTATTGTATTATCATCGGTCCTTGATAAGTCTATAAAGTTTAAATTAAATCTGAACGTTTAAAGTGGGTCAAAATCGAGTTCAAAAGAAACGGTTATAAACAAACAAACATACAAGAGGAACTAATAAAAGCGTGTTAATAAAAATAATTAATTTCAATCGTATCTGCTTAAAATTTTTAAAGTTATACAAGAATAGGTAATTTACTAATAGGTAATTTACAATATTAAATACCACCCAGCATCCCAATGACAATAAATTCCCAAAAAAAAATATAGTAAAAAAAAACACCTCGTATATATTGTATTATAATCTAGAATCAGTCTTCGTCAGGACGAATCAAGCAGGTCTAAATTCAATGTGATTCCATCATTACATTACTAAGTTTCTTTAGTCACCTTTCAGTTACAATATCGGCTCATGTCATAACTGTACGAGGAGGTGATCCAAAAGTAATGATAATCAGTATTTCCAGTGCACGTTAATTATTATTTTCATCTGCTCATATACCCTACTAGCTGTGCCCGCGACTCCGTCCGCGTGGAATAGTGACTTTGGGCAGCATTTTTTGGATATATCTTTTGGTTTATTTTGGATTACAAATCCTATAAACCCTAAAATATAAAATAAATGAAATATGTAATGAGTCAGTGTTATTGAATGCAACTGATACGCCATGCGCCTCCGGAATACGTGCGTTCGAACCTACAAAGTCCAGCCTAAGCTAAACCTTATTTCATATGATTGATGATATAAATCTGAAGTTAACTTAAATTGGAAATCAAAAATTTCCGAAACTGATCATTTTTAGCTAAAACTAAACTTTTTTTCTTAAATAAAAGTAGCCTAAGTTACTCCTTGTTACATCAGCTATCTTCCAGTGAAAGTCCTGTCAAAATTGGTCCAGCCATTTCAGAGATTAGCCGGAACAGACAGACACAAAAATTGTAAAAAATGTTGTTTTTGTATATGTACCGTGTATACGTCTGAATGCACTTAGTAAAAAGCGGTTATTTTAATATTCCAAACAGACTCCAATTTTATTTATTTGTATGTATAGACTAGGTTAACATAAAAAATCATATAGACCACGATTATCGGGAGATACATTCATTAAAATACGAAAAGCCTAAGAAAATATCAAAAAGGAAATTAGAGCTGTTATCAAGTGCCTAAATTCGAAATAAAATTTCTATATACACCCGAACATCAGGCATATACTTAAAGTCACAGGGATGTCAGATGATATTCAAAGAATCCTCTTGAACGAACTGTATTTGAAAAAGGTTTCCGCCCGCTGGGTACTAAAAAATATTAATGGACGAGAAAAAGAAAAAACGAGTCGACATTTTGAGGGTGAATCTCAAAAAGTTCCAAGTAGAATATTCAATCTTTTGACACGTTTTGTACCCACAGACGAGACCTGGATTCACCATTTTGATCCAGAAAATATACAACAATCATTACCTCCTCATTGACGCTGAAAAAATTCAACGTATCAAGTTCGGCGGGAAAGATTATAACGTCCGTTTTTTGGTACGCTGAAGGATTAGTTTTGGTCGAATATTTAAAAAACGGGAGCCACTATTTCGACCTCTACGCACACCGAACAAGAAGATTGGAAAAAACTGCGAGTTTGAGTGCTGTTTCACCAAAACAACGCGCCAGGTCATAAAGCCGTAGTTGCGATGATTGTCATTCAATAATCGGGATGCGAACTGCTCTATTTGTCAGATACGGCTTCCTGTGACTTCTATTTCTCTTTCGACCCAAGGAACACCTCCGAAGCCAGAAATTTGAAGACGATAGCGAAATTATGGCTATCGAATTCTAGATTTAGAAAAAAGATTAACTAAATGTATTAACTTGTTAGGAGACTATGTAAGGAAATAAATTATTTTTAACTATAATCCCTGTATTAAATTTTCCTCATCATTACTTTTGTACCAGTCCTCATGTTTCTTTTTTTTCAGATTTTTAAAGTATTTTACCTTTGAGAATCAAAATTAGTAGGCAAAAGTACATGATAGAGAATTTGATGTCTACTTCAAATAATTACGTACCTGTCAAATGGTTTCCGGTGAACTCGAAGTCGTCGTCTTGGTCCCAGTGCTTCAATGATAGGTTTCCCAGAGGCGTTGCGTTCGCAAACTCCAAATTGGCAAAGTGCCAGTCCAGTATCTGCCTGTCGCGTACCGACAGATACACCGAGCTGAAATGCAATGACATGTTAAAAGATAGTTGTTAGCATTTAATAAAGAATTGTAAGATTTATGAGATGTGAACATCATCATTAAATGTTCTTGAGAAATCAACTATATTCGGCACACTTAATGTACTAAAATTACTTATATTACATAGTTCAGCTTATTATTACATAGTTTAGAACTTATACCCAGCCGAGGAGTTTAATAGGTCACTTTTAAGTACACCACTTAGCCCTATTATTTGTAGCATCAACTCCCTGTCACCCACTTTTCGCCCTGACTTGCTGGAGCTCGCTTACATCATGCTTGCCAAGATGTAGTCACTACTCGTAGTATTTGATACAATCCAACAATAACAAATATGTAGTCTTAGATTTTTTTTATAAAACAATAACCCATAAGCGCCCCACTGTTGGGCTCAGACCTCCCTTACAAGGAACGCACAGTACGCTACGCTTGTCCAAGGCGAATTGTCAGGTTACACATACCGGTGTACGGGTGTATACTAACATGTACATCTCGGTACGCAGGTTTCCTGTATTCCTTCACCGTCGTCGGTACCACCGTGGGATTCGATCCCAGGACCTCTAGATTGGTCTTCGAGTTTTATACCACTCAGCTACCACGTGCCTTATTTTATTTATATCGTGACAGAGTCTTGGAAAGTTGTAGTAAGATTTTCCTACTATTAATGATTACATTCGTTGCAAATGGCAATAATATAAATAAAAGACAATTTTATAAATAACACAGAAATCACTTCCTTTGTATGATCCTATGAGCAATTACTTGCATGAACGTTTTTAACATACAAACTATTATAGACATTTTTTTGCAGATCACATAAATATTTTATCCTGTGTGAAGATGGAACATTATAGAACATGGCAGTATAAGGTCAGAGCAGCCAGATCGTGAGATCCACAATATAATTGCATTATTCTCCTCTAATTGGCGGCTAAATTCAGTTTCCTTCGGATACTTGCAGCATCTCGACACACCAACGTGGTCTCTTACAATGTTTGTGACGCGCGCGGTGTTGGAGTGGGGTGGGGTAATTTTACCCACGATCTGGTTAAACTGCACTTTATCAGCCGTGTAAACGCCATATAAACTGAAGCATTGCAAGCTAAGTTTACTGACACTTTATTCATATTTTCTGTCCTTATTCCACATTATGTAGGGTCGGCACTCCTCCACTCCGTCGCCTTCCACTCTCCTCTTTAAACGTCATCTCAATACTCATACTCTTTTACAACATGTATAAAAATGTGTTTTTGTATAAAATAATACACGGGCTCATTGATTCTCCGGACACTCTTAGAAAACTGTGTTTCTCCGTTCCGCATGCAAGTAGTCGTCTTCAAAATAGAAAGACTTTCTCTTTGCCTACCAGTAGGACGAATATTGGCCAACATTCCCCTATGTACCGCATGACGCATGGGAGTAATGTCGTTCGTAACCATGTAGATTTATTTGCTGGGTCTATTGCCTCAACAAAGTTCAAATTAAGATCATTCTTTGCTTAGACCAACATTTATTACAGTGCATTTCTGTTCACATTACATTACAGTACATTTCTGTTCACAGATTATTTGATAGATACGCTTTGTGTTTGTTTGTATTTGTATGCGTTTGTTTGTGAGGGCGTAAGTATGTGTGATGTAGGATAAATATTTCTAATTTATCACAATGTGTCTTCTTCCAGAGGAAAACATTCTCGGAGAGATAGACCAATCTTTGTTAGTCTAATCATGTTGTTGAATGTTTTCTGTTTAGAAGACCGATATAAAAAAAAACATGTAATCTTTCTTTGGTCTATCTCTCCTCCTGTCGGATACAGGATCCATTTTCATTTCTGTCATTTTCGTTTCTTACTAACACTTTATTAATATCGTCATATAACTTACCTCGGCGGATTAGATTCCAACTGGGTTAGCTTGTCCTCAATACTAGCATTCTGAGCCACAAGTCCATCGTATTCGGTACACAATAAATTCATATCTCTATTGAGGCGCCTAAAATTGAACTCTTGCAAGATGCCAGCATCACCGGTCGCACCTTTCTCCCTCTCTAGTAGCAATGCGTCCTTTTCTACCTTCAACGATTTCAATAGTTCTTGGATATCTGCCATTCTATAAAATTAAGTAAGATGAAGACATATACAATGAAAAGAAATAAATACATTGTGACCATTCACACAGCATCATCTAGTTCCAAGGTAAACAGAAAAGCGATTGTCGTATAGATACTAGACAACTTTTATTATATATATATATATATATATATATATATATATATATATATATATATATATATATATATATATATATATATATATATATACTCTTTTCTTTTATAAATAAATACATGTTATATAACACACAATCTCGGTACGGAACTCGAAACGTAACCTCCACCGGCTTTCTAAAAGCGAAGACACAGAGATCGTCATATAATATAGGTTGAATCAAAGGCGAGTCCACTATTGAATATTATTACAGGACTAAACTTCTGAAATTCTAATATCAGTTATTTTATGCTAACTACAAATGTTTGTCTTTAGTTTCTACTACAGATAAAAAGAGAATCACCGTCAAGATAATGATTCAATTTGTTTTATCTATATACATATAGGCTTTGTTATTTATTCCACGCAATATTAATATTTATGATGACTCAATCACAGAACTTCTTCAAATCAAATCAAACCACCTTCACAGTAGTGTGGCACTAAACAGCAAGACTACCATCAAAAGTAGTTGTAAACAATAATTTAAATATACTTACTTGTCGATATTTGTTTTCAGTTTCTCTTGCAATGTTATGACAGCTTTCAAATGTTGTATCTGCAGAAAACAATTTTATTAGTCGAAATAATTATTTAGCCACAAGTATCTACAAATACAACATTGTTTTGTAAATACTTGCAGTGTACTTGCAACACCAAACTATTTTTGAACATAATTTTTTTATATTTAAGTGTTTGATGATAGTTATTAACAATTCACACAGCGGCATTCAGTCGCAGATCGCTTGTGTTATGGGTATTAGAAAACTGATTTACTGCTTATATAATATTTAATTTTGTTTTGTTATATTACAAGCACTCAGACCCGAGATAGAATCGTACCCTGTGGTTTTCCGCAAGCGTTAAGATGTGCGTTAACCATTGCTTGACGGCTCTCCAACCCTTGCTCAATGATACGATACAAACTAAATAGGACTTAGTTATCCACATTAAGATAAATTTTAAGTAGTTTTTGTACACACTGAAAAGTTATCAATTATTATTTTTTTTAATTTAGCATGTACAGCAAAAACAATTTGATTGAATATCTAAGTACATATATAAATATATAAAATACGTAATAAACCCAACCATTGTGCTTATTTTCAACATACAATATCAAAACATATTTGTCTATACAAAATGACACGCGCGCGCCGCCGCAATTTGGTGGTCATTTTGTCATTATATGTGGTATATTAATAAATTATTTAAAGTTATTTAAAAAGAAAATATAATAATTATAAATCTATATATATCTACAAAATTTATTGTATACTTGTACTGTAATTTGTAATTTTGGTGATAAATAAAGCGTTATCTATCTATCTATAATATACGAACTTGATGAATCCCAATCACATGCAACGAAAATTAAGAGTTTTAGATTAATGAAAGTCGAGACACAGAATCAGATGATCACCTGTTTTTGTTTCACGTTCTTCTGTTGCAGCTTAATAACCCATTCCAGAGCTTGGCCAAGCGAAACGGGTGTGTCATTGTAGTAATTGAAGTCAACTTGGTGCGACAAATACGACGTGGCATCCAAAAGGCGATTGAATTCACGTTCAACCTAAAATTTATATTAAGTAGCTATATAATTAAAATGCGCCAAATTATAAAATAGACCTTATACAACTTTGACGTAAGATTTAGGTTCACTACTCTAGACTATATACATAGACCGCCGATAATATGTATTTTATTTTTGCGATCAACTCCGTATTTTTTTCCCGTGCCCCTGAACACGGGAAATGAATAATACGCAGTAAGAATACTATACTTCTGCGGCCGGAGTCTGTCTGTCGTCGAAGGCGACAAAACAACCCTAGCTACACGGTCGAGCTCCAAGCCCGTCTGAATGGCAACCACGCTTGGTCTATGAGTATGCTATGATAATAACCTTATGTTGTGTTCCAACATTAGTGACCCACGTTTCCGTACCCCTGTGCAGACAGCAGCGTGTTCACGGTGCCCCTAGCGTTGCAAACATCCATAGGCAAAAGTAACTGCTTTAAACTATTAAGTGAGCTGTCAGCCTGTCTGCTGATCCTCAGCAAAAAAAAACAACGGATGTAGCGTAACCAAAATTTTGCGGCTTATTAAAATTCTGAATCAATTCACGAATTTATGAAATGTTTATATTTAAAAAATCCTCTGATTAGCCACATCATTATTGCTACTTTCTAGTATCTTAGTGTATAAGATGAAGAGAAGAAAGTTGTCATAGAAAAGTCGCCGTCATTTAATCCACCGTCTACCGCAAGACGTAAAGCTACCCAAATTTGTGCTACACATCCCAATGTCTTTGCCTTTTTTACTATACAGCTCCGACTGGTAGTCATGCGCAGGTTAGTGAGGAAGGAGAACAATGGCAATATATGCTATATGCATATAACTTTTATTACAATAATTAAAATTTATGACTAAATATTATTAGTACTCCATAGAATGCAAGAAATTTCAAAACCATTATAAAATCATCAAATGTATCTATCTCACCATTTCATCCTTATGTTTGGGTACTTGGTTGCCGTTTGCCTCATAGAGGGGGCATTTCTGCTTAATTTTATGTAACTCCATATTCATTTGGACTGATAATGTGGTCACGGGATTGCCTCCTAGTCCTGTTACCACCATCGCTCCTAAAATAGTAATTTTAGTTATATGCGCATTTAAAAAACATTACAATTTTTTCCAATATAAACAATGCTCGAGAATGACAGGTCCAAGAAATAAATAAGGGCCTCAGCATAACTTTTTTCGAGATCTATAAAAGTCTGCAGGCTACTCTAAAAATAGGCACATATTGTAAAAATTATTTGACCCATAATGATGGCTTAAAAAGTGCTGTTAGCAAATAAAATGACAAGACGTTAAATTGTAATGTCTCGTCATCAATATTCGATTGGTTAATTGCAGTTGCATGGACAATACAAAAATTTTAACTCAACCCCCCATTAATAAATCGATAAACAGTTTTATCGATTGGGTATAACAAAAAATATGTCACAAAAGTACACCATTGATATTTTAAATGGCATTGTATTTATTAATATTTTTTATGAAATTTTAAAAAGGTTTTTTCTATAATATCAATTATTAAATATTTCCGCTTATTAAACGTTATTATTTATTACATGTTTATATGCCTACTAGCTGACCCGGAAACGTTGTTCTGCCATATAAATAATAAAATGTTAAAAAATTAAAAAAAATTAGGGGTAACATTTAGGGGGATGAAAAATAGATGTTGGCCGATTCTCATAGATACCGGATAAGCACAAAAAATTTCATCAAAATCGGTCAAGCCGTTTCGGAGGAGTATGGCAACGAAAACTGTGACACGAGAATTTTATATATTAGATATATTTATTGAAACTTACCTAAATCAGCAACATATGGGCCCTTGCGGTATGTAACAATTCTACCACCGACCCGATCTCTACCTTCTAAAATAACTACTTCACATCCAAAGGATTGGAGCTGCCGGGCAGCAGCTAAACCTGATACTCCTGAAAGAGAAAAATACAACATTAAAACGTTGTTTATTAATATACAGTCCAGTACTCAATAATGACAGGTACTAAGGTAAAGCTCTGTTTGAAATAAGAATTTACATAAACAAAGTCATAAGGTTTATTAACATTCAACAGATTTATCAACAACACTTTACACCAAACCCTCTTTTCAAAAGTACACAGTAATTAAGACTCTAATTTAAGCTTTATGGTTGATTCTGATAGCTCAATATGTTGTGAATGAAGTGTTATCATTAGAGAATACAGTCCCGGGATCCTGACCATTTTCTAACCCCGAAAATCCCGGGACTGTACTTGGCTAATCTCGGGATTTTCGGGTTTGCCACAAACAGGTCTAGTTTGCACTCCATTGTCCGTTGCGAGTTGACAATGACCTTGCCTAGATTATATTAATAGCATTTATTACATATCGACAAAAAAACAAACCTTCGATATGTGTAGATACCTACTACATACGTACAGCTCTAATAATACATAAATATGTTTGTTGTAGAACTTAGAAGGGATTTCCCAGCAGGCTTGGAAGTCAAACCTTGGATGCATTGATATTTCTACAACTGTGTTTTCGAAATTCTAAATAAGTTTTTTTGTCTCGTTATTTCTTACTTACAAAGTATAGTGTCTTTGTTTTGTCTTTTTTATTTTCTTACTATATTGTGATGTGTGTCGTGGACTCGTGGAATAAAATTATAAAACATTTTTCTAGAAATTACTCGTTTTTTTTTAAATTTGAGCCCAAATAGAAACCACATAGTCTAATCCCGGGTTGGCCCCGGGATCCCGGGATTACGCATCAAGAATCCCGTAATCCCGGGATCAAAAAACATGCTCGGGATTGTATTCTCTAGTTATCATATAACCAACAGATTTAGATTAAAAACCATTTGCGTCAACCCTACAACCTAGAACATTTATGAGATAAATATATTTTCATCTTAAGGTTGATGGCTATAAAACAGTAATGTATACAAATACTAAATTAAATCATAGATCTATGGAAATAGAGCTTGAACTCCAAAACTTAATAAGCAAGCGGAATACATACCTGCTCCAATAATAATGACTTTGGGTCTTTGTTTACCCTTAGGTGGATTTGGAATGGGTGTAATACGCTCATATATCCCATAGTTTATAAAGCCATGTCTTTCAAGAAATGCATGAGTTCTCATTATCAAAGCTGGATCGCCATTATAAGGAGCCTGAATAAAATTTATACATTTAATAGATGTGTAACAAATTAAAATAATTTTAATTCATAAAACCCAACAAGACCATATATTGTTATCCATATTGCTTGCTAATGAATGCAACTAATGAACCGCGAATGATACTCTAGGACTGTCTATTTTTGCCATATGTGGTTGCCAACTTTAAAAATTTTATCCATGCAGGGACATAGAAAGATTACTAACCTCTGTGGTCGGGTTCGGCATGTCGTAAAAGGCGACAAAACAACCCACCCTAGCTATGTGGTAGGTATTCAAGCCTGTCTGGATGGCAATCACCATTGGTCTTAAGTATGCCGCCATAGTAACCTTGTGTTGTGTTCCGGCATTAGTGACCCAAGTTCTTGTACCCTTATGGGACAGCAACGTGTTTGCGATGCCACTGGCGTTGAAAACACCTATAGGCGACGGTAACTGCTAAATTCTAAACGGGCTGTCAGCCTGTCTGCTGTCCTACGATAATAAAAAAAACACTCATATGGAAAAAAAAAGTTTCATTTATAAGTCAATAATATCCTATCATAAACCTTATTAAAACATCAGTATACGTGTTTTTAATTTCTGGTAAAGTTGTAACAGAAAAGTTCTTACATCCATTTTTTGGACAGCATATTCTTGAGTCAATTGTCTTTTTGGATTCTGAAACCACAATTTTAGAACTCTGTTCCTGATCTGAACAAATGCTTGGCTTGAAGCACCATGAAGGTCAGAGAAACACTCAGACTCTAATGAAGACATCTTATCAAAGGGCAAGCGTGATTGGAATGCCGCTCCTTCCAAGCTGAAAATGAGTAAGATTTCATAACATTAATATTTTTTGTAAAATGAGAATGGTTGAACAGTATTGTTAGTTTTTTATTCTATTATTCATTTATAAACTAGTATACTACATGTATACTTTTTGTCAATAAATAAAGACCCAACAGCTGGACAGAAATCAAACCTATTACTTCTGCAAGCATACCGACAAATGTCAGCTGTTGTGCCGGAGGTTGTCAAATATAAATAATTTAATCATACATAATTTATGTTACTTCTCCAAAAAGATGACTCTTTTTGGAGTGGGTCACATAGTAGTTGCCAAAATATAAGCTGGAATTAGACTCCTGGCCTAAAAATAAACAATTAAAATCCTAACAACATTTAGGATAATTATATAGATTAAATTTGCTGTCATAAACATAATGAAATTAATAAGAATGCGTGTTAATTTCTTAGTTATAATTTATACCCACCCAGCAATGACAAAGAAACTGCAGACACTTATTATATATCCTTCAACCAGGAAGTAAGTCCTAAGATATAGTAAGGCTAACAATCGATCAATAATGCGGTAATAAAAAAAAATACCTGTTAAGCATTTCTTTATAATTGATTTCTTCGATGTCTTCATTTCTGGTATCTTCGACTGGAGGTTTCTCCTCTTTTTTAGCATCAGTGGCACGACTAGATGAGGACTCTCGTCGTCCAGCAACAGACGTGGGGCTGGTAGAATTTACTTTACTCCTTTCAAACTGGTCAGATTCAGAATCTTCTTTTTTTAAGTTTTCGTCCAATTCGCGGTTCTCAACCTAAAATCGATAAACATAACCTCAAAAATGGACAATAACACCAATAAATATTTATTTACTCAATAATATAATTTTTATTTACCTTTGCACGCTTCCTTCGACTCATTTTGATAGTATTACTTCCTCTTTTATAGTGGAGAAACGATATAAAAAATAAAACTTCAAGAAAACACTAGAAGAGTAGGAAGACCAAAACAAAAACAAACTTAAATTAAAACTAGGTATGAGTCCGATATATCAAAACGAATCTGAAATCGGATTTCAGTCTGAAATCGTATCGTATCGATATTCAACACTATACAAACTGATTTTTGAAAACGTATCTCGGCAGAAACTAAATCAACACGACATATCAAAACAAAACGACGAAAACACTAAGAACTAAAAATCTAATCATCGCGCAATCGTTTTCTATTGCTAGTTTTGCAAACCAAACCAATATTTGAAAACTTACTAACTCTTTCACTCCGCCAATCGATCGCTTAGTTAGAATGAGAGAAAGCGAATTTCATTCTAACTCGCTCGTTTAGCGCAGTGAAAGAGATGAAGCGAATTTTCATCAGTTTTGGATTTTGGCGGTTTCTTAATGATAGTTTAAGTTTTGTGTTTGTTAGATAGATTTTTTGAATTATTGGAGAGTTTTGATACATACTTGACCTTAATGACACGCGCGGTGTGCGCGTAATGTTATTTTTGTATTCTCGTGAACTATGTAATTGTAATTAGATAAGTATTTTACGATTTCTTAAAAGTTTGGTGGTGACATATTATTGTTTTTAATTTTTTATTATTGTTATTTTAAAAATTTTATCGTTTAGACTGTAATTAAAAGTGCAAATTTAGTTTGATTTAAACAGAAAACGTAAAAATATCGATCGAAACTAAGGTAAGTCCTCTCCGCCAACCGCTCTTGAAATCGAATTTTGAAATCGATTTCAATATCAGAAATCGAATTTGTATCGATTTGCGTAAAAATCTGAAATCGCCCATTCTTAAACTGTCAAAAACAAATATCTACATTGTTAGCTGTCAGAAAAAGGATGACAATGACAACTTTGTTTTTACTAGGCCATAATCAATTCTGCTAATCGATGTTTGAGCATTATATTGATATTTGTACAAATTTTTTACATCTGCATTTTCTTCCAAGGTATTTCATCATGGCCCAAAACATAATTCCTCATATATGGTAAAAGTTTACGTCCATGTGATAATAACTGTTAACAAAAGTTAACCTGCTTAAATGAGAAGTATTAAATCATAAAGACGCTAAGCAATAATTTATTAATGTATATAACTTTTATACAAAAAAGTATATCCAATGCATTCTATGAGTTCTCTGATTATTTAAATAAAATTTTCCATATGTTTCTAAAATTAATGTAAACAGTGAATTATAATGACGGTTTTACACTATAAAAGCCATGCATATTCCATCGATATATGTAGTTTCAAGCCTATAAACTCGTATTAATATCGTACATATTTAAATTAATGAAAACCATGGAAGTATGTACGTAGTACTTATTACTTCCATGATGAAAACACAAAGCTATTTAGAAAATGATCCTTAAAATTCATAGTAGTTTTATGTCCTAGCTTAATTTCAACAGAAATATCGAAGTCAAGCTAATATAAAAACCATGTCAGGTGAAAATAAAAAAGAAGACAGATATAATTTGGTCAAGAGCTTTATTTTTGGTTAGGATTAAAATTACATTTGTTATTTTATTATATTATATAAAATATAGCCCGTTATAAGAATTGTAATATTTTTATTAGTCTTTTCGTAGATGATATTAGAATTTTTTGTAGTCGAGGAATCTACAATGATTTTCTAAAATGGTTATACAAAGGCCCTTCATCTGCATAGCCAGCTATCTCTTGCGGGATAATTGCGCTTTCATCAATAGTTCCACATGGCCGGCACATACATTCTAGAGGAGCTTTGGTAGATACCTGGAAATGTTTAACGATAAGAGTTTACTCATGTCATTTTTCAATTTGAATAAAATACAAATGAAATGGCAACGAAAAGGTTATTTTCTTTAAAGAAAACGAGTTCGACAATTTTTAAGACGTGACAAAATGAATCAAAGTTCATTTATCACTAGTTGACCCAGCAAACGTTGTTCTGCCATACGAATTTAAAAAAAAATAGCTTAAGTCCTTCTCCAAGGATCAGACATCTCCATGGACAAAGTCCAATAGATTGGACTATGACTATACCGAAATTAATCAAAATTGGTTCAGCGGCTTAGGCGTGAAAGTATAACAAACAAACAAACTCATTTTCGCATTTATAATATTAGTTAGGATTTTATTTATTTCATAGCTGTTGCAATTACACATTATGTATAACCTCAACAATTGTTAATAAGAATTCTTGAAACTCCTTATTTGTAGTTTTAGTAATGAAAAACAGCTGCAAAAAGCCTTACTAAAACAATTAATTGTACTCGCGTAAATAAGTGGAACAATTACTTTATCAGCCTAATACTATGCAAACCTGAACCAAAAGTGAACTGACCTTATATCAATTAACTTACTTTTCTGAATCGCTTTTCCTCACTTTTAGCATCGGGACAAAACAAAATAACAGTAGCTTCTCGCTCACCAGACTCCTGACAGCAATTGCATGTTCTTTCCATTTGCCATATTTTGCTACCCGACACCTAAAAATATAATCTCAGGCTAGTAAAAAAAAGGTATTATAGAACTATAATAAGTAAATACATACACTTTCAATTGTTTTAGCATTATATGCAATCGACAGTTTGAATATAATTGAATCCACCAAGGAAATGATAATTCTGCGGCAATAGCAACCTGGAGTCAAGCTATATAACCACAAAAATCATCAATAGCTAGTCTTCATCAAAGCAAGGTAAATAAAGATTGTATCATAAGCTTTCTATTCTCAAAAGAGACCCTCCTGTTGAGCACTTTAAGGGTTGTATACTTTACGCCTTTCACGTTGATTTCTTTTTAATTTTCTTATGCAAAGCACACCAAAAAATTACGGCATTATTGTTTACAAAATTTGTTTTTTAACCCCCTGGTCCCAAAAGGAAAATCAAATAGTGATCTTCCCTTAGATTCTCATCATTATCATCTTAGCGTTGAATCCCGGTTGCAACCCAAACTCTCACTTGACGCCCGGGGTCCGCTTTCCGACTTTTTCTTCTCCACTTCGCACAATCTTCGTCATCTCTGGTGGTCAGTCCATTGACACGCATATAAACCCCTATTCGTCAAGTACTTTTTGAATCTACCCCTCCTGCCAGGGTCCGGCTGTGGCGGCATAGCCAGACATTTGTAGCCCACGTAAGTAGCCGGTTGCCTTAAAACGTAACCATACCAGCTAAGGCGACACTCCTGCAATTTATCCGTGACTCTCAGTGTCTATTTGTATCGCTCCAGCAGCGGCCACGCTTCATATAAAAGGACAGGCCTAATGATGGACTAATTTACGATCTTTGATCTGTCCCTTAAATTTAACCGGTATTTTAGAGTCACACATGACACCAGTCCCCTCACGCCATTTGGCCCACGCGGCAGAAATTTGCCTTAACGTTGCAATCAATGTCACCAGACGCGTGAAATACAGATTCCAGGTATTTCACCTGTTCCGTGCGCTCGACCGTATCGCCGCCTATGCGCACGGGTGTGAGATCTGTGGAGTTGCATACCAAGTACTCGGTCTTCGCCTCATTGAAGATCTTCCCTTAGATTCTGCGAACTAGCAAATAATGAACCTTGCGCTCCCTTTATATTACACGATCAATTTTTGTTACCTGTACATAACTAGTACATTTCCCGATGCAGGCAAATGATGGAATCGCTTTCGGCTTGCAGCCTCGATGCTTAAGAACATGTATAACAGGAGTCATTTGGCATTCTTGACCTGCAAAGTAAACATTATATATACACTAAAACTCTCAATGATGATAAGGATAATAATTTTATTCATAAACGATACCTGGAGAGAGTTGAGTTTCTTGAGCAGTAACTGGTTTCTCTTGAATATTTACGGCTAAGAATAATACTAAGCAAGCAACGAAAGATCCTAAAATAGTCATATTTATTGATTATTGCTGTATTGAGAGGATATTGTTTCACAGACTGAGCTGATATGAGGATTTCACACTAAGGAGCTCGTTTATAAAGGGGATGATTTGGTTCATTATGGCGGTCATGCACAGTGTTAACATCGAAAGTCATTTAGCTAACATAATTTCTGTTGGAATCACGCTGTGCTCCAGCTGAGTTTATAAAATATTATTACACTATGAGGTTATAATAAAATGGCCAACAACTACTTTCTACGGGTGCATCTAAATTTATTTATTTTTTTCAAATACAACTAGTCGATACAAAAGTTCACACGGATTTTATGTCATATTTGAGTATAACCAACATGATTGACAGCATCTAGGATAGTTTAGTAGTCAGATATCTTCAGATACCTTTTTCGTTATTTTAGGGTGCCTCTCAGTTGTTATACCTGCACAGCTGTTGAGACTCCATAGTATTCAATTTATAAAAAAAAAATTGATCGGTTAAACCTGAAAAGAGACCTTTCACCTTGAAAGTGAGAAGTGAGGGAAACTTGATCATACATCTTCTCGTATACTTAACGGAACCTTACACAGATGTGTAATCCAATTAAATAAACAAGTAGATAGCTAATTTATGCGCAAAACCAACCTACTTCTTGAGTGAGCACACCAAGCCCAAGGACCTAATTAAATGTTTTAGTAGTGATATCATCGTCCATGAAATCATGGAGATAATTTAGATGGGTTGGCCAACATTCGGTAAACAATCTCGTAACCCACAAGAGACAAATCGTCGTAGTCGTAGAATAGTGACGGATCTGACATATAATAAACTTTACAGGAGAGCCATTTTAAAAATACACAAGCGTCATTTTACTATGAGATTCTATCATATCCGTCACTTTACCGACTGCTTAATTTGAAATCTAAAATACATGTAATTTTTTTAATGTAGCAATAATATTTAGACAATGTAGTATCCAAATATGGTAAAAAGTGAATTTTGGATTTTTTTCAAATCCGACGTTATTCTACGAACACGACGAAATATGTAACTCTCATTAGGCTATATAGCCTACGCGTGAACGCTTGAGCTAGTTTACCGATTAAAGCTAATGAGAGCTACCCTTGAAGTTTCTTTGAATGACCAAATCGATTGTATATGATCCAGTTGAGAAATATAGTCTCCGTTTAATAACGAGGCTGGTCAAATCAGTTCCAGCATTGATGACTGTTAGGATATACAAGCTTTAAAGTGGAGACTATCTATTGGCAATGTCAATAGGGGTTAATACCTTAGAATATGACGGTCATCAACCGTGATATGCATTAAGAAAAGCCCACGTCTGTCAGTAGACTTTGGTATGCAGATATAAATGCATCCGAAGCTTATATTTCAGAGCACGAAGCAAGTATGAGCGCTTTTTTGACTTTTAGTCACAGTTTAATAGGTCTTAAACATATACTTTTTTATGAGGCAGCTATTTAATTGATTCTTTCAAGTACGCCAGCAAGTTGGTTTTCATTTAACAAACTTTTTATTATTTTTACATTCACATAGACCACAAGGGCGGACCCTGTTTAGTGTTGCGTCAGAGGGAACCGTTTTGACGACTATGCGTAAAAAAAATTCAACTAAATTTATTATAAACAGAAACAATAATATTGCACTGGACAGTGTTTTAGTGGGTTTAACAAGGACCAATCTTTGTTCCTTAACTGTTTCTCCTGGTGGTAGATGCAGTACATCAGGTATACAAGAGGATACATTGGGCGCATTTCACAGCATATCCATACTTCTTTTACATAGCTGCACGGTTCATTTTTTATACATTCATTTTATACACCATTAATTTTATACTTGTAAGCTTATCTAAGTTGTACGACCAGCTGTAAGATCATCTTGATTTGTTTGTATAATAAATTATTTTCTTCTTTTCTATGTATTCTGAGCTTGTAAAAGTTGTGTACAGTAAAAGCTCCTCGCGCTTCCTTCATTCGCGTTTTCACTATTCGCGCATTAAAAACTCGCGGCTAAAGATTTCTTTAATCGTGGATCTTATCGGTGCATCGGTACATACATATTAATGAAAAGGATTCCAATAGGTATCCAATCCAATTATCCTTTGTAAACACGTTGGCAAGGTGGACGGAAAGAGACGTGCTGGGCGAAGAAAGAAGTCATGGCTCCGGAATATCCGGGAGTGGACCGGTATTGCCTCCGTCGAACAGCTGTTCCGGCTGGCTGCTGATAGAAATGAATACAGGAAGCTAACGGCCAACCTTCAGGATTGAAGAGGCACTGGAAGAAAAGAAAAAAAACACGTTGTCAAATGGATTAAAAAAAAGTGCGAGCGTATAAAGTACACAATGCATAGAGTTAGTATTTTTAACTCCATGACCCAATGTCAGAAGTGAAACTTCTTTGGCAAACTAATTTAACTCTAGACAGCCATGAATCAGTGCCTTATAGATTTCTATAATCCAAGTTTACTAAATGGACTGCACTTCGAACGGAAATGTTTGGTATATAGTAATATATTATAAAGAGGAAAGATTTGATTGTTTGTTTGTATTGAATAGGCTCGGAAACTACTGAAGCGATTTGAAAAATTCTTTCACTGTTGGGAAGCTACTTTATCCCGGGGTGACATTATATTATCAAAAAATTAGGGATCCTTACTAAAACTCCAATAACGTAACCCAAGGTGTAAAAAATTACCTAAACTATTCTTTAACTACTACTAAACTATTAAGTATAGACTAAAATAAAGTACTACAACTTTGCAGAACACATCATTATTTACAAAAAATGTCGCGACAGCATATGTCTAACTATTATAGTTATGCCACAATAAGTGTTCTTTTATTTTAAAAATAACATTGAAATGCCGCCACTAGAAAATTACTTCATTTTTAAGACTGGTTCAATACCTTTATATAACTTTTTAAATTAATAAATTCGGACATTCCATTCGAAAGATATCACGAGTTTAAAAATGTAAATATTAGAAAAAACGTTTCACATCTTCGTGACGCTAATTTGCGTTTCATCCGTAACATGATGCTAATTTCCGTTTCATCCGTAAAAATTTTACCCTCATACGCCCAAAGAAGTTTCACTTCAATAACCTCTGCGGCTCAGGCTGCTAAATTCTAAGAGGGCCGTCAGCTTCTCTGCTGTCCTACAAGAATAAAAAAAAACAGTAAACGCAGTTATAGATGGTAGGTAGGTAGATGTATATGGCCTTGTTAAACGATGACATAAAATAATAAAAAATCGTTTTAAATAAAAAAATACGTTTTGATTTTAAACTAAATATAATTATCGTGGGTAAATATCAGTCTTCACTCAATAATATTTTATTTCAATATACTTACTCAACCAATAAAATATTCCTATTCATATTTGTAATTTAAATGGAGGGTAGTTTGAATATTTAGACCGATAACATGTGTTCTTAGATTTGTTCGAGTTTTAAAATTAAATACAGTACAATATAAGTAATATTTCAATGTGAAAGTGTACAAAATAACATAATAAATAACATCAAGTGTTGTTTTGAGTTTCAGTAAAATCTAAATATCGTTTTCAATATGCCTTCTGAAAGATGTGGCACGTGCAGGAAATTCATGTCATCTACAGAAGACCTTAGATGTGGATCATGTGGATTTCTCCAACATAGGGTTTGTGTGGCCCTTCCTGCTAAAGGAAAAGTGCCACCTGCTTGGCGTTGCCAGGCTTGTAAGGCATCAGAAAACACACCTAGTAAGATGGCTTCAAAAATAATTGTCAATGAAGTTAAGGATCTTTCCATTAAAGATGTGATGGATGAAATTCGGGCCATGCGCCTCGACTTCTTGGAATTTAAAAAGGAAATTACTGATCTGAGAGTTGAGGTGCAATCTTTCAATGACCGCATGGGACGACTTGAAACTCGATTGGATGAGTTGGAGATAGCTGTGTCCATGCAAAATGGAGCACAGGCTATGGTGGAGAAAAATACAAATCGTATAAGGGCAGAAATAAATAAAAGAGATCAGGACCTTCTGGCAGATAACCTGGAAATCCGAAACATTCCAGAGGCAAGCGATGAAAATCCCTCGCATCTGATAGTGTCTATAGCCAATAAGTTGGGTGTCAGTATAGATACCGGCGACATCGGATACGTGGAACGAGTTGGCAGCCACTCTCATAACCTGGATTTGCGCAAGGAGGGGGTAAAAGAACCACGACCTAGAGTTATCGTGGTGCGTATGGTGCGTCGTAGTGTCCGTAACGAATTGTTATTAAAAGCTCGAGCACATCGGTCTATGAATACTGGAGTTTTTGGATTTCCTGGAGAACCGAACCGCATCTACATAAACGAAAGACTGACTACAACTAATAGAAAGTTATTTGGTTTGGCACGACATGTTGGCCGTCAAAATGGATGGCAGTTTATTTGGATCTCCAGGGGTCGAGTGCTTTGTAGGCGCAAACCGGGGGAAGCGGTGCTCAGGATCCAAAGTGTGCAGGACATAAATGATAATATAGGACCTTGTGAATGACTCCCATGTTGTAAACACCTGTTAGCACTTGTAAACTTGCTTATGTTTATATATATTATATTAACTAAATTAATTATTAACTTTATAATATTATACTAAGTAAATTATATTAAGCTACATGTTTTATAAACTATTATATACTCTGTAAGGTATTTATTTTGGTACTAGATGGTGCTCTATGAAGTGTCCCAAACTGTACTAAATTGTCCAAATCTCATGTTTATCTATACTACTATTATAAAGAGGAAAGATTTGATTGTTTGTTTGTTTGTTTGTTTGCTTTGAATAGGCTCCGAAACTACTGACCCGATTTAAAAAATTCTTTCATTGTTGGGAAGCTACACTATCCCCGGGTGACATAGGCTATATTATATTTTCAAAAAAATTAGGGATCCTTACTAAAACTCCAATAATGTAACCCAAAGTGTAAAAAAATTACCTAAAATATTATTTAAATCGCGTGCGTTGCGAAAATTATTGATGATAGAATAAAATAATGTACTACAACTTTGCAGAACACATCATTATTTACAAAAAATGTCGCGACAGCATATGTCTAACTATTATAGTTATGCCACAATAAGTGTTCTTTTATTTTAAAATTTTAATTGAAATGCCGCCCCTAGAAAAGGCTCTTTATTTGGATCTTGGTATTAATCCTTATCAAAATAAATTACTTCATATTCAAAACTGTTTCAATACCTTAATATAACTTTTTGAATTATTCAATTCGGATATTCCATTCGAAAGATATCACGAGTTTAAAAATGTAAGTCTTAGAAAAATGTTGCGTGGTAGCCGCTCACCCTGTTCGGCTAGCTAGGCAGCACCTTATGCAATGTAGGCGTGCGTCACTGGGGTTTTTACAAAAATTAGAATACTTATTAAAAAATAACGAGAAATAAATAAAAAGTAATAACAAAAAAAATCATTAAAATAAAAGCTCATAAAAATAATAATATTCAAACTTTCTTTATAATTTTATTTTTTTAGTAACCTGACGCAAATAGAAGGGTTTGCCCTCAGGGGCGCTCCTCTGTCCGAGGAGTGCACGGGTGTGCGTACCCGAGGTGCCCGAGCATCCGTCGCTTCACTCCCCTCTCCGTTCGAGGCGACAGAGTCCTACCTTTCTTTCCGTCTACCTCTTACATCCTTTCCAACTTAGCTCTGTTCGTGGCGTGGTCCCCGGTGGAATGGTTGCGAATACTGATTGGGGTCCCGGGTTCTACCCTGGAACCTGATTTGGTAGTCGAAACCATGCCTATTTCGACTGCGCCTGCACAGAGAGTGTTCCCGGGGCGGAAATTGCATCCTCGCTATCGGTTGGTCTTGCTGGGCCGGCTACGACGTCAGGCGACTCTGCTTTTTCTGGAGTGTCGTCTGGTAGTCGTACCCACGCCTGACTAGCATGCGACGGGGATGCCAGTCCCGTCCGGAATTGGCCGTGGACCTGTCGCTCCCGGCCCTGGTTCTGTCCATGGTCGGGGGCGATCCTGGATGGACGGCCGTCGCCTCCTTTTGCGAGGCAGTAGTGTCTGCAAGGGAGGCGGCGGAACGGGAGCGGGAGTCCGCCACCGCACTCCCCTCCCGCCAACGTAGGCCGCGTCGTCGGCGCCGGAGGGCCGGCAACGATCTCCGGCCGCCGTAGAAAGCGGCCGCGGGCGGCCCCTCGGGGGAGGATCCGCCACCCGCACTATTGCCGCGAGGGAGAAGGCCGCGTGCTGTTCCGCAGCCCCCTCAACTCCTAGAGTTGTTACAAGAGAGTGCCGGGGGGACGAAACCCTGATCCCCTGGCGCCAGCACTTTAGAAGGGGCCCGCTTTAAGACAAAGCGTGGGCCGACGCCGGCCCGGGCCACGAGATCGGCAGGCCATATATCCGTGGGCCCGGGCGTAGGCGATAGGAGAACAGCGGGGTTTTTTAGTGGTTGTCGGATGGTCGAACATCTTTTCCGGAGTCCCTTATATCCCTCGGTCCCCCCGGGCCGGGGGAACCCGTCAAGAGAGGTTTAATTTTAATTTTTTGTTAAATACCCATGCGAAGCTGGGACGGGCTGCTAGTAATTCAAATTTCTATATTATTTTAAGAAGGTTCATTTAAAGAATGTACGACTTACAAGTAATATTGTGTATCATGTTAATTTATATCTGCTACTTAAATAACTTAATGTACCTATTACAATATTGTTATTTTTCCATCATATAGTCTAATATCAAATAATTTTGCTAAAATAATCTATTTACCCTTTTTTTTTAAGTTTCGTACTGTATTAATTTTAAAACCAAATAATTTTATCAAAATCTAAAGGGTCAACTATGATCTTAGTTAAGGCTCCCACTGAAAACCAGCGTCAAGTCGAAATTAGATTGGTTTCAACTTGGCATTATGCTGAGTGAGCGGGCCTCATTGGATACAGAAGTGACAGATATTGGCAAAAAAATAAAAATAATAATAGATATCCCCTAACTTATTATATATACCGATAACGATATAATGTTTTTCTTTGTTTTTATTTTATATAGATTTTTGTATGTATTTGTCATTTTTATACCAATAAAATATATTTTCTTTCTTTCTTTCTTTCAAATGAGCTTTCAAATTTAACATTATATAAATAGAACCATTAGATCAACACGGACGAATCATAATTCGTAGTAATTTCGCATTCATATCATAACCTCTATAAGGATCAGTTAATACGGATGACAGTTGGTAACACCCATCTTCGCAAATGTCATTCATTGTCTCTAATGCGTGCTCAAACTCGGCGCGGAGTTCTGGCCAGCCCACGCTCAATTGGCAATCTCAAACAATGAGACGGGTAACACTGCGTTACGTAGCGCAATTGCGCCAACTCAGTTCACTGTGCTGATGTGTTAACTCACTTTTTCAAAATGAGTTAGCGCACAGCGCAGGACCGGGAAATTCGAATTAAATTTTTGTAAACTGCAACTCCGTGAAATGTAAATGCAGTTTTATCTAGGTAACCTTTATTTTCTAGATTTCACTTTACTTACTGGCCATAAGGTTTTATTTTGACAGAGACAGCTGTGTGTAAAACAAAGCAAATAACGGAATACCTTTACGTTCGAAAATCAAAACAAATGTGGGGAGTAGTTGAAAGAAAAGCATGGTTGATTTATTTTAATTTGTTATTGTGTTTTAGTGTACAAAAGTGTTGTTATTTTGTATTATAAAGTGCAGTGAAGTGACAAAGATAAAAATTCATTGAAATACATAAATTTTCGACATGCATTGAGTGTCAAGCGACTTGCCATGCAAACCTGCTTCTCTGGATGAGTACTCACCACAGGATTCAAAACCTTGACTGAGAAATAAATATTACCATATTATATAACCATTTATTTTGTGACAAGATATATTACAAATAAAATATGCATAGTAATCAACTACGATACACAGTTACATAACTCAACTTTTAAATGAAATGAAAATGAAAAAATCCTTTATTTTCTCCCAAAACATTACAAGACAGTACATACGAGTACATATTATAAAAGTGCAACAAGAAGAAAGTGTACTAAAAAAGTACTATCAGTAGCTCAATGAAGTAGAGGGAGACAGGAGTCCAAACTGAGCAGAAGCCCGTCCTGATCTCTTGGCCTCTTCTCTCTTTCCGTTGACATAAGGAGAGCCAGTAAAAAAACAAAATAATTGTGAATTGTGGGGGTGCGCGCGTGCATGTGTGTGTGTGTGTGTGTGTGTGTGTTTGTAGGAGTGGAAGCACGCACGTACGTTTGTGTTGCATTATTATTTGCGCTTTGAACTAAATATGCTTAGTAAGTACTATATACTTTCATGACATTTAAAACAAATAACAGGGCAAATTTAACACTATCATTTTAATATTGTTTTTACTAATAAAAAAAAAGAGTTTTTACTACCTCTAAAAGGTATCATTCAAATTATAATTTAAAAATACCACGTTAGATATCTTGTTTGCTGTGAAATTTCCTCTTTTTTCATTATTAATTTGACCAATATGTGAAAATATTCTTTCACATGATACTGATGTAGCCATGATACTATACAATAGGTAAGCATCAAATGTTATCATTATGGCACCGTTACCGAGTATCTAATATCTATCACTTTAGCCGACAACTAATTTTGGCAAATCGCACAATCGAATCGATGCCAGAAATAACATTGCCGACATCGGATGCGATTTACTAATTAACGATGCGCATCGACGACAAAAAACGAAAACGCCCATCTCTGGTCATCATGCCCGATATTATTAATTCTTTCACTCACTCGATGTCGATAGATGAACAAGGCTCATTTTTCACCTAGTTTGCACGCTGTTTGTGTCACCAAGAACCTGTGAGCTCGGCTTGCAGATGGCGTGCATTTCGTTGCTCACTCGGCGTGTTTTCATTTTGTTGCGCCATGGCGCAATTTTGAGTTAACTCAATGAGCCGGCGCAGTTAACTGCGCCTGAGTTATTGAATTAACGCAAGGATTTTCGCTTAGTTACCCATGTCTTATTACTATCTATTACAATGAATATTAACATTATTAACAAACGACATCATTCTAGTCACAGCGATGTTTATAGCTCTCTACAGCTCGTTTTATCAACAGGATTTAAAGGCATAATTAGATTTAATTGCGTCTGTAATAAGATTTATTGTTTAAAATTAAGGCAAAAACGAGTAAATATCATGTGCCAAATGAATTGCTATGAACAAAAGTGGACGGATACAGAAGAAATGGCATACTAAAGAAAAGATATATTGAAAAGTTGATGTGTTGGAAAACGCTGTGAATGTTAAGATGACGGCCAATAGGGTGAATGAGAGAGCATGTTGTGCCGTATAATACCATATATTGCGAGATATGCAAGAGTTCCTAACGCGGTCCTTCCGCGTTACTCCACACATCCACCGCAGCATATTCATCTCCGTTACTCGCAGCGCTCGCAGCTGCTTGTGTCGCTCCAGTACCGGCCACGCTTCACATCCGTATAAAAGGACAAGCATAATGATGGTCTTATAGACCTATCCCTTCAATTTAATCGGTGTTTTAGGGTCACAGATGACACCAGTCACCTCACGCCATTTGGCCTACGCGGCAGCAATGCGTGCCTTAACGTCGTAGTCAATGTCACCAGACGCGTGAAATACAGATCCCAGGTATTTTACCTGTTCCGTGCGCTTGACCGTATCACCGCCTATGCGCACGGGTGTGGGGTCTGTAGAGTTGCAGGCCAAGTACTCGGTCTTCGCCACATTGAGTTTCAAACCGTCGTTCTCAAGCGATTCCTTCCACGCCTTCATACGTCCCACCAACCTGCTCCTGTCCGAATCTGCCAGCGCGATATTATTAACATACATGAGTAACCATGGGTTCTGCGCTGAGCCCCCTGCTTTTTAATCTGGTGATGAATCACCTAACAGCTAAGCTACAACGACCGCCCCCCTGGGACCTGCTCTACGCAAATGACATAGCACGTATCAGCGAAAATGCGAAAGACTTGCAACAAACACTGGAGCAATGGAGGGTCTCACTAGAAGAGGCTGGTTTGCAGATCAGTAAGCAAAAGACCGAGTACATACACTGTAATTTCAGCAGCACAAGTAACAGCAATATCATTCACCTGGAAGGCACACCTTTAATAAAGTCGATTGCTTCAAATATCTCGGCTCAATAATCTCCACAGATACTAGCATCGACGCCGATGTAAGCCAACGAATTAACACCGGTTGGATGAAATGGAGAGAGTTAACGGGGGTATTATGCGACAAGAGAATGCCAGTGCACATTAAAGGCAAAGTATATAAGACCGCTGTACGCCCAGCTCTAACTTACGGCGCTGAATGCTGGCCCTTCAAAAAACAACAAGAGGAAAGACTACATGTCGCTGAGATGAGGTATAGACTGACCGCGCGGCGAGCGCCTTTAAGCGAGTGGCCCAAATATTCGTATAGAAGCTTCGCTTCAAAAACTTAAGAGTTTATTAGAAATTACGAAATATTTTAACCAATATTGTATGAATGGTCATATGTTTAGACGTGATTACCTAAGTTAAACTAAGTGCTTGTTTAATTTTCTAATATCTCCATTCCAGGGAATATCCCTGGAGTGATTGCAGTTGCATGCAAAACCCCTGAATTTGTACCCCGGATCCGCTTTCTTGACTTGCTAATAGTGATAGTCTGTTTTAAATACCATGCATGCAATATCAAAAGTAAATGTTCATAGCTTATTTATTGCAATAAGGTTGTTAATGAAAATTTAAGAGAGTATTATATATAAAACATTGGTGTCAAATATTTAATAGTGTAATAATACTACAACCAGGAATTCGCTATAATTTTAATTTATTCATAACCTTCATATTAAGAAAGACTTAACATTTTTATTTCGAAAAGCTCTTGACCAATATATCGTAGTTAACATTTTTTTCAAATCACTTATTTATAAATAGCATATTAGTATATTTATCTGCTAAAGTCTCCGCATTTATGACATTTGCACTCATCAGGTTCCCGGAGTCGTACTTCCATGAGTGCGTTGTCTTCATCTTCAAGACGTACACCGTCGGGAGTGTAACAGTGCGTTAGGGTCACCAGTCTTTCGCGGAGGTAGTTCTCTCTACAGCAAAAGCATTCCTGTCAAATGTTAATAAATTAGCATGTTTTGAATATTTTGATGATACCCTTGTAACTTTCTTCCTTCTTTATAGATCTAATGCAGTTTCATCTAATCCGGTCCGCAGATCATGATATTTTTCTTCGCCATCAGTACTCGGCAATGCACAATACAGGAAAAAAATGCTTAAAATGTCCATGCCATAGTGGAAAGTCGGCAGCTCTAGGTTACATTATGGTGTGACTTGGTTACATGTAACATGACTTTGACACTTTGCCACCACGTACTGAGTGTGGGAATTAAACTAATTTTAAAATTCGAGTAAATATATGATCTGCAGTATAATTTATAGTAACGTAGTAAAGAATATGTGAAGTTTCAAATTTTATGTAAGCTATAAAATTAGATATACCTTCAAAAATCCAGTTTGAGTAGCCACTGAAGGATGAACCTGGCTAGTGCACATTCCTTCACATTTATTAACGCTGACTTCGCCGCTACATGACCTCGTCAATCTTCCCATATCGTCATATTCCTCTGAAAATTTGTATTATTTGTATAGTTAGTTTTAGAGTAAAGTTAATATTAATTTTAAGCACAAGTTTTAATAGGAAATGACTAATAAAACCTAAGAATTTTTTTATAAATTACTAAAGTAAAAACAATAAATAAATTTAAACTTGAAAAATATTTGCACCTTTAGTAACGTGTATTTCCGTTGTAATTGTCTCACAAGTCTCTTCGCCTAAACTTGGAATAATAATCAAAACTAACAATTCCAAAAGACATAAAATAATTTTATTAGAAATTAAAAGACTCATGATTGTTTCTACTTATTGGTTTGGCTACTGTAGACGGAATGTGTTGATCAAGCTATAATTTCCCCTTTTATATCTAAAGCCCGTAGAACCCCTGGGTTGTAACATGGCTATTATGATTGAAATTACTTGTAACCTAGCAGGGGTGATTTTTAAAACAAAATAACATTATGAACATTTAAGTTGCATTTAAATTAGCCATATAAATTTAAGTGTTTTAGTACTTTTGTTTGATTAACATATTTATTTGTGAAACTTTGTAACCCTTTTTACAAAAACGATGCGAACGGGAGAGTATGAAATTTAGCACATTTAAAATGTATACGGAGAAAGAGTAGAGAACAATATTTTTTTGCACATTAAATTAATAAATAAAACATTACACACTATCATGCGTTTGATACATTCATAGAAGTAAAAAGATAGGTAAATAGTATAAAAGGATAAATAGTATAATAATAATTTTTTGTGTTGTATTTATTCAAATATGTAATTGTTACACTATTAATTATTAATGTTACCATGTAATATGTTAACATTAATAATTGCAATATTATGATAACAGTCGTAATATAATTAAAATTAAATATTACGTAACTTCTACCATGACAATCACAAAATGGTCATAATTTTAATTGGAGGGATGTATTTGATTTATTGACAGCAAATCTATATCTATATCTATATCTATACTACTATTATAAAGAGGAAAGATTTGATTGTTTGTTTGTTTGTTTGTTTGTTTGTTTGTTTGTTTGCTTTGAATAGGCTCCGAAACTACTGACCCGATTTAAAAAATTATTTCATTGTTGGGAAGCTACACTATCCCCGGGTGACATAGGCTATATTATATTTTCAAAAAAATTAGGGATCCTTACTAAAACTCTAATAATGTAACCCAAAGTGTAAAAAAATTACCTAAAATATTATTTAAATCGCGTGCGTTGCGAAAACTATTGATGATAGAATAAAATAATGTAATACAACTTTGCAGAACACATCATTATTTATAAAAAGTGTCGCGACAGCATATGTCTAACTATTATAGTTATGCCACAATAAGTGTTCTTTTATTTTAAAAAAATTATTGAAATGCCGCCCCTAGAAAAGGCTCTTTATTTGGATCTTGGTATTAATCCTTATCAAAATAAATTACTTCATATTCAAAACTGTTTCAATACCTTTATATAACTTTTTGAATTATTGAATTCGGATATTCCATTCGAAAGATATCACGAGTTTAAAAATGTAAGTATTAGAAAAATGTTGCGTGGTAGCCGTTCACCCTGTTCGGCTAGCTAGGCAGCACCTTATGCAATGCAGGCGTGCGTCACTGGGGTTTTTACAAAAATTAGAATATTTATTAAAAAATAACGAAAAATAAATAAAAAGTAATAACAAAAAAAAATCATTAAAATAAAATCTCATAGAAATAATAATATTCAAACTTTCTTTATAATTTTATTTTTTTAGTAACCTGACGCAAATAGAAGGGTTTGCCCCCAGGGGCGCTCGCTCCTCTGTCCGAGGAGTGCACGGGTGTGCGTACCCGAGGTGCCCGAGCATCCGTCGCTTCACTCCCCTCTCCGTTCGAGGCGACAGAGTCCTACCTTTCTTTCCGTCTACCTCTTACATCCTTTCCAACTTAGCTCTCTATTCGTGGCATGGTCCCCGATGGGATGGTTGCGAATACTGATTGGGGTCCCGGGTTCTACCATGGGACCCGATTTAGTAGTCAAAATCATGCCTATTTCGACTGCGCCTGCACAGAGAGTGTTCCCGGGGCGGGAATTGCATCCGCGCTGTCGGTTGGTCTTGCTGGGCCGGCTACGACGTCAAGCGACTCTGCTTTTTCTGGAGTGTCGTCTGGTAGTCGTACACACGCCTGACTAGTACGCAACGGGGATGCGAGTCCCGTCCGGAATTGGCCGCGGACCTGTCGCTCCCGGCCCTGGTTCTGTCCATGGTCGGGGGCGATCCTGGATGGACGGCCGTCGCCTCCTTTTGCGAGGCAGTAGTGTCTGCAAGGGAGGCGGCGGAACGGGAGCGGGAGTCCGCCACCGCACTCCCCTCCCGCCAACGTAGGCCGCGTCGTTGGCGCCGGAGGGCGGGCAACGATCTCCGGCCGCCGTAGAAAGCGGCCGCGGGCGGCCCCTCGGGGGAGGATCCGCCGCCCGCACTATTGCCGTGAGGGAAAAGGCCGCGTGCTGTTCCGCAGCCCCCCTCAACTCATAAAGTTGTTACAAGAGAGCGCCGGGGGGACGAAAGCCTGACCCCCTAGCGCCAGCACTTTAGAAGGGGCCCGCTTTAAGACAAAGCGTGGGCCGGCGCCGGCCCGGGCCACGAGATCGGCAGGCCATATATCCGTGGGCCCGGGCGTAGGCGATAGGAGAACAGCGGGGTTTTTTAGTGGGTAGTCGGATGGTCGAACATCTTTTCCGGAGTCCCTTATATCCCTCGGTCCCCCCGGGCCGGGGGAACCCGTTAAGAGAGGTTTTTCCCCGAGACCGAAAAAAAATAGAAGGGTTTAATTTTTTGTTAAATACCCATGCGAAGCTGGGACGGGCTGCTAGTAATTAATATTTGGCTTCAGTTTTGTTAGAAATAACCGCAAATCTCCCCGTTCCATGATATTCAATCTGCTCCTTTTTTTGTTAAAAGATTTGTAACGACACTAAAACTTTTTTCGACAAGATATGACGAGGAAAACGCTATCAAAAGCTTTCTCGCAATTTCCCACAGTCCAGGATATTTTTCGGGTATATCTTTCTGTTTACAGCCAAAATGTTTGATGCCCTCTTTGAAATTTTCCTTTAGTGCTAAGTCCGAGTAGCTCTGATTGTAATTTTACATTCACCACTTCCGTTTCATCACATGGATTTATGATCCATAGTGATATTTCCATCGTCAGAATATCTTCAAATCTGATTTTTAAGTCATGTCATCATGCAGGGCAATTAAATGTTGAACGTATGTCTGAATATCCTCATCAAGGCATTCTACCTGTGACAAGTTTGAAAACTGGGCAAATTAGCGCCGACTAATATTTTGCCTCATAGATTTAAATCCAAGAAAAGTTGAAATTACACCCTTTGTTTTTATTAAATTGAAGCTTTCAGTTCAGTTCAGTTTTTGAAGGTGTGGCTCCAACGCCCTTGGCATTGATTTTGCCAAGGTCTAAGTAGAATTTAAAAGTGACAGGTTTAATGGCGAAAAAAGGGGGGAGGTCAAACGCGGTGATCGGTTCGAAAGCTATCTGTAATCCTGAGGACAGTACAAATAAATAGTTATAAAATTGGTAACAATATTTAGAAATTAATAAATATTTGTTATAAATATATATTGTTTTTAATTAAAAATTTACTTAAAATGAAAACATGTTTGGAATGAACTAAAGTTAATAAAAAGTTGACATTAATGGGACGAGGAATATGTGAGGGTAATAAATCATAAATAGGATGAGAAATTTTTGGGCAATTAAAGAAAATATGTTCAACAGTTCCTTCCTCTAATCCACATTCACACAGAGAGTGATCTTTAATTCTTATTTTTGCCAAAAAAACGGGGGAACAGGAATGTCCCAAGCGTAATCGTATAATTGAAGAAGTCACTTTTTTGGATAATTGTTTAAAACGGGAAAACCAAGGTTTAGATGTTTTTATTTCAGGTTGTAAGGAGTAATAATGCCGCGCAATAGGACTCTCTCTTTGTTGCCAAAAGTGGTTCCACTTATTTAACATAACTAACTTAGTGAAAGCTCTTACGTCACTGGGGAAGCATTTATTGTATGTAAAAAGGCCTATTGAAGAAGCATTTTTAGCACATTGGTCGGCGAATTCATTACCGATGATACCACTGTGGCTGGGAATCCAAACCAATATTACATCGAAGCCAGAGGAATAGCATTTGAAGAGAGACTCTTTAATTTTTAATGTGATGGGAAAGTTTTCTTTAGAGTGGAAAGGAAATTTAGCAATGTCCAAAAGGCAACTTAGGGAGTCCGTGAAAATTACTGCTTTGCTAATATTGTGGGATTCCACAAATAAAGACGCCTCAAGAATAGCGACAGCTTCGCCAGAAAATACGGAATTGTAGGAAGGAAGTTTATAATTTAAAATAATGTGGAACTTTGGTATCCAAACTGCTGCCCCAACAGAGTTGGTATGGTTTAGTTTAGAGGCATCTGTATAGATGTAGAGATAGTGTGGCCATTTTTCTGATACAATTTTGTTAAATATTATGTTTGATTCAACTGATCGATTTTTAAAATCCAAATTGAGAATAATTTTTGGTGTAAAAAGTAAAATGTCAAAACTAAAATCAAATATAGGATACTGAAATGTTTTAAAGATATTGAGGGAGAGGAATTTTTGGTATGCAATAACAAGAGGGGGAGGAAACTTATGTGTCCAGTAGGTTGAAGATGTGGTAAGGGAGCAAAGTTTATCTAGGATTGAAATAAGAGGATGGTTGAATGTTGAAACAGATTTACAAAAATATCTATCTGCTTGAAATTGCCTACGTAGGTAAAGAGGGGGTTCCATATATTCTACCTGTAGGGCAGAAGTAGGAGAGGATTGAAGCTTTCGCCTTGTAATTGTACGTTAATGTCATTAAATTTTTTGAAAAAATCTGTCAAATACGCGACGTCTGCTTTCAAATTGATCAAGTTTTCTTTTAAATCTGGATCTTTACTTTCCAGAAACTCTAAAACTGATTAAAAAGTGAGTAAAATCTTGTTACATGTACCTTTTTACAACCAGCGTACTTCAGTATGTAAGAGCAATCGTTGGAAGTCTTCAACATTTTTATCGGACAGTTATTATTGTGCAAATAAACGCGTAGTCAACGCATTGCTGCATTAATCACAAATTGAAGCGATTGGTGCAATCTATCACTCAAATTTTTCAATAATAGGTGTTATCGGTGGATGATACAGTGAATGAAGTTACCTCTGTTAAAAGTCTTCTAAGATGTTTATAAACCCACGATATTGCCCGACCATGGCAGGAGCTCCATCTGTTGCCACCGATATAACTTTTATGAATGGAATTGATTTTCCTTACAAATAAAATATAGTTTAAAAAACTAAAAAAACACGCTTTTATAAAAATCAAACTAAAAGGTAAAAAATATTTTTTTCAATAAATTTAAATTAAGAATAGTCGGATTAACAAAAAAATTAATTTTATTGTAGAAAAGCGTGGGGTGCTTTTTATGATATTTTCAAAATAACAATTATTATTGACAACAAAATTAATTTAAATTTATTGAAAAAAATATTTTTTACCTTTTAGTTTGATTTTTTATAAAAGCGTATTTTTTAGTTTTTTTAAACTATATTATATTTTTAACTTTTTAGTTTCATTAACTATAAAATAAGAGCGTGATAACATAATTTATTTGTTGTCAATATCCAATCGGTAAATATTTTTATTAAATAACACCATCTTCCGGCTACGTTATTATTAATTTAACGCTATCTTCTGGTAATGTTATTAATTACGCTCCAAATGGCGTTCCGGCAGAATTTTGATTTTATTGTTCAAAGTAAGTGTAATCTTACAAAGTAAGTGTAAGTGTAATGTAAGTCAAAGTAATCGAGTCGAATTCCAAAAAATTTCATTACATATAGGTCAAGTTAATATATACATATAAAAAAGAATAACAATCCACCGTTACGCGGTTTTCCTAGACAGTCACCCATCCAAGTACTGACCGCGCCTGACACTCTTCATTAATCCCGAGGATCCTGGTGAGGATAATGATACAATCTGTGTAGATTATTACATTATCATCGGCCCTCGATATATCTACAAAGTTTGAACGAAATCTGGCCGTTTAAAGTGGGTCAAAATCGCCCCCAAAGGAGTCGGTTACAAACATACAAGTGAAACGGGTAAAAACTCTTGAAAAATCACTCAGAGCATTCAATATTGGTTTACCTTTACCTCTTCATGAATTTATTCGTCCATAACAAATCGAACATATGCCAATAGTAATGCTTCATTAACAGGTAAAGTTGTTTCGTCCAGTTGAATAGAAAAATGAGTTGTTTGCAGATAATTACATATGAAACTTTCAATATCAGAGCTCATTTCATCAATACGCCTTTGTAAAAAGTAAGTCTAATGGATTGGATGATAAAGTACCTATGTCAAATGGAGATTTGTGCAAAACAGTCTTTAAAACCGCTTCAACAGCGGTTAAAATTAACTGTTCTCCAGTGGTGAGCGGTTTTCCAGATTTCGCTGTAAGTAATGAGATATTGTAAGATGCCCACAAGCCATCGTCGTTACTTTCAGACGTTAAAGCGAACATACTGTGCACGCTGGGTCTCTTTTCATATTTTTCCTTCAATGCTTGAAAATATTTCAAAAATTTACCTATTTTATCAGGATGACACTTTCTTAGATGATCTTGGAGCTTTGATGGTTTCATAGCGTCATTGCTCAAAACTTTGTTGCATAAAAGGCATATGGGTAATCGCTTGTCTGCCTTTGATGGAAGAAAACCAATTTCTTTTTATTGCTGTAGGACAGCAGACAGGCTAACGGCCTGCTTAGGATTTAGCAGTTACCGTCGCCTATAGGTGCTTGCAACGCCAGTGGCATCGCGAACACCCTGCTGTTCCTTAAGGGTACAGGAACTTGGGTCACTAATGCCGGAACACAACACAAGGTTATTATGGCGGCATACTTAGGACCAAAGGTGGTCGCCATCCAGACGGGCTTGGGGCCCTACCACGTAGCTAGGGTCGGTTGTTTTGTCGCCTTTTACGACAGGCCGACCCCGACCACAGGGGTTAGTATTCTTTCTCCGCCCCTAAACAAAGTACCGACGGCAAACTGATTTTAATTATTAAAAACAATAAATCGCTTTGTGGAATAAGATCCACAATAGTTTTATGAATACGGCTGAACCGATTTTAATGTAATGTAAAACAGTTTTTTCATAAATTTATTTTGATATATTTCTGTAAATTCCATAGAAAATAATTCCATATAAATAATATTGTGCTAACAAAACTCCACGATTTTATTTATTACTTTAATGCACGTTACGGGTACGTAAAGACGCGTACAATTTATGAAAATATATTTAGTGCCATTTAGTATTAGGGACCTGAAATATTTACAATCATGCAGGTCAATCATAGTATATTTTCAATCGGGTAATTCTAATAAAGTAGGGCCAAAAAGTTCAACCTTTCTATTCTTTCTATTCTTTTATGAAAGTATCTAATGACTCTGTTCAGTATTTAATTTTTAATAGGTACGTACCTTCCACGCGCAAACATTACAAACATACTTATTACAACATAAAATAAAAGTATGTTTAACAAACAGGCAGGTAAATACTTACTTTTTCTTCGTCCCGTGGAATGAACAAATATGCTAATTTTCAAGTCAATCAGGTGTATAGCTTTAGAGAACTCGGGATGAGTGTGGTATTTTGCTAATCTATACTTCTATACTTACTATTATAAAGAGGAAAGATTTGAATGTTTGTTTGTTTGCATTGAATAGGCTCCGAAACTACTGACCCGATTTAAAAAATTCTTTCACTGTTGGGAAGCTACACTATCCCCGGGTGACATAGGCTATATTATATTTTCAAAAAAATTAGGGATCGTTACTAAAAACTCTAATAATGTAACCCAAGGTGTAAAAAAATTACCTAAAATATTATATGAATCGCGTGCGCTGCGAAAACTATTGATGATAAAATCAAATAATGTACTACGACTTTACAGAACACATCATTATTTACAAAAAGTGTCGCGACAGCATATATCTAACTATTATAGTTATGCCACAATAAGTGTTCTTTTATTTTAAATTTTTTATTGAAATGCCGCCCCTAGAAAAGGGGCGTGCAATTGCATCTTGATATTAATCCTTATCAAAATAAATTACTTCATATTCAAAACTGCTTAAATACCTTTAAATAACTTTTTGAATTATTCAATTCGGATATTCCATTCGAAAGATATCATGAGTTTAACAATGTAAGTATTAGAAAAACGTTGCGTGGTAGCGGCTCACCCTGTTCGGCTAGCTAGGCAGCACCTTATGCAATGTAGGCGTGCGTCACTGGGGTTTTTACAAAAATTAGAAAAAAATACTTATTAAAAAATTAAGAAAAATAAATAAAAAATAATAACAAAAAAATCATTAAAATAAAAGTTCATAAATAATAATATTCAAGCTTTCTTTATAATTTTATTTTTTTTAGTAACCTGACGCAAATAGAATTACCCGTGCGAAGCTGGGGCGGGCTGCTAGTAGATTCATAGATACATTTTGAGTAGGATTTCCGTAAAATCGGTTCGTGAGCGTCTACATCGCAAAATCAGTAACTATCCTAAATTTCAAGTCAATCGGATGTATAGTTTTAGAGATTTTGTGATAAGTGGTATTTCGCTTGTAGATATAATTAGGGGTTAAAATATGAAATTGCCAAATCGGCAATATCATATTCATTGAAAAATTTAAACTTTGTTTTTTCTATATTTATTTAATGGAAATATTTACCCTCATTAACTCGATGAGTGCGAAACGAGGCCTAAAACACCTCGTACGTGTCTCGTCGTTATAGCGGTAAGAAAAAACTTAAACTTCTCTGTCGTGCGAGAGGCATAACTTCCGTCTGGTTCAGTCTAGGAAAGAGATAACTATATATCTGAGATGTGCTATTGATACTGAGTTTTTTGGTATACCTACCTTAATACCGGGTTTTTAGGCCTCGTACAGCACTGAATAAATAAAAGTTTAATACAGTGCGTTACGAGCAGTGTTGCCGCTTAGGGAAAAAAATCCCCAGGCCTCAATGAAAATGTCCCTAGATATTAAGAAAAAAGTACTCAAAAAATCCCTAGAAGTCGCTAAATATTTTAAAATCTTCAATTTTAAAAATATGGTCTAAATAAAAGTAACTCTGTCATTTAAATTTGCGAATATTTCACTGTGACAAAACGAACAAAAAGCTTTAGTTGGATCAATCTTATCAGGTTTCAACCACATTTTAAACTCTTCTTGTTGTTCCCATTCTGGTCTATACTTTTGAGCGTATGCCTTCTTTTATAAAGGAATTTCCATATCCACAATATGATTTTGATATTAATGACGACAATACACACATAGACACTATGTAAAACCGGTTTGTTCTGCGAAAAAGTAACAAATAACTTAGAAACCGGGCATTCCTTCCTTTGAATAAACGGGATGATGAATGAATGAGAAAGAAATAGCTATATCTGTACATATTTTGATAGAGTGAGACGCATAAAACCAATCGAACAAAAAAATATCGAAAAGTCGCTAGAAGTCGCTAAATTTATTTTTGTCGCTAGATGGAAAAAAAATGTCGCTAGACACATCCAAAATCCGCTAAATCTAACGACAAAGTCGCTAAAACGGCAACACTGTACGAGATTGCGAAGACCTCGTACCCCGCACACCTCGTACGGCACCCTACGCTAGCTTCACGCGGTTAGTGTTGTACAAAACGTTGAACACTGCACCCGCGACGATGTCGAAACGTTGCCGAAGAAAGCTAATTAATAATATTATTGATGATGAAGAGGAATTGGGTGGTAAATCTAATTCAAAATTACCGATATTTGAAAAACAGGTAAGTTTCCAATCAATATTTACAAATTATACTCAGTCTCGCTACACCTAATCAACCCATTTCAAAAATACACAATCAGTTTTTTTTTATTTTCAGAACCCACTCCAAACAATTCACATCGTCTCGAAAAAGGATCAAAGAAGAGGAGATGTGTAGGATGCTATGAAAAACTTCGTACCTTCTTATCAAGTCGTGAGGCTGACAAAAAAGCAAAGAAAATTCTCACAGAATGTATCGGTTGCAAAAAATATTATTGTTTGACCTGTTTTAATAAAAAGTATCCATAAGTACAATTAAATAAAATCGATATTTTTTGTACTTAAGACCCCACATTTTATTTTACCTATAGAATCTAAACTAAATAATCTGCCCACAGGCAGATTTAGGTTAATCAACTCATTGATAATAATAATCGCGACAAAAACCGTACAATTCGCCTTATTTGGCGCCAAAAAAAGGATTTTTGTCTCCCGTGGGCGGTGGGGTTTATTAAGCCTCGTGCCGCTACAACCTCTGGTTCAGAACGAGGTTTCACAGGCCTCGTAACGCAGTAATGGAAATTATAGATAAATCAGTGCCGCTGGGAACGTGTTAACTCTATTATACATTGCTGCCATCTAAACGGACGTTCATTTATGATTTTACGATTGAACTCTGGGTCATACATCCGACAAACTATTGAAAGCATTTTGTACTGCCTCCTGGCAAGAAAATTTTTGTCACGTAGAAAATTGTACAAATCACGAAAAAAAAATAGTAGTCCGCTGGAACAACTGCTGGTCCGCTGGTCTGGCAAGTATGGTGGATGACGTATGGTTTCTAACTGCAGCTCCTATAGAGTTACAACAGTTTCTCTTGCAGTGAGAGGTCTGGCGTTATCATGAAGCAATAATGATGAAGATTGATTCACGAGTCGGGACTGTTTCACTGCCAGTTTCGCCCATGATTAATCGAATTTCGCACAGTAAATATAAATGCTGTTATTACTTGACTAAACCTGAAAAAGCTATAGTGACTATCACCATAGACTACCAAACGTAACTTTTTTAAACTTTTTATTTGTATACATTACCTTTTTATTGGTAAGCTTTATCTAAGCTACTTTGTTCAGGATGCTGACCCACGGATACGGTGGCACGCCTTAGAGGTGGCCTTGCATTATATCAAAGGTGCAATCGACAACGCAAGCTATCTTCGGGCTTGTACTTTATGTTGAGAGTCTACGCTGTTGCTGTCAGGGCAACTCGCAATAATTTCGGTCATTTACTCGCCTACCAATAATATTTTGTAAAATACTTTGAACGATTAGCTCCCTAACTCACGAGGGCGGCCGAAGCACTCACCTTTTTGCTTCTCAACATCGGGGGACCAAACTCCATGTCATAGAAACTCATGGAAGCTTCAAACAGAGCTTTAAACTACGGATGGTCATCTAAAAGATAGTCGGGGGTAAAAATTTATAAAATAGGTCACGTAGTATGGGTACTTTCTCTAACTACCCCAGTATTCCTTCGTTCGCTTTGAACGCTTGGACCGCAGAAACTGTTTAAATCCTTTGCCCTTTAAATCCTAAATAGAGTTAGTACAAGCCCACAGAATCATAATTTTAAAAGGTCTAGCCCATGTCTAGCCCAACTCGAACTTTATTTGTAATACTGCGATCCTAAAATTCATAACGAATTTTTACTCGATATGAATTTTATATCGCAACATTGCCTCGCTGAAGCCAAATATATAGTGCAAAATTTTATATAATATTCTATGTGTCACAGAACGCACTTGTTAGTTATACTTAATTAATACACTCTTTGTATTTCATAAATAAAGAACATACTTCATAAATATTAGTATTATTATTATTGTTTATTTATTTATTGAATAAGATCTAATTTAAAAAATTAATCCAATTGATTATAACAATAATCGATTTATAATTGCCAATGCCAAGCCAAAGTACATCCTTATCTCTGATTTTTTTTTTCGTAAATAAATTTTACGATTTTTACGACTGTTATCAGTGTTGGTTGTGTATCTATCGTTTTATTTTATTTGTGGAAAAGTACTTTACAATTTAATAAATTAACAATCAATATGAATTTTAATGAAGACTTCTTCGTTTTTTTAATACTTTTATTCTCATGGGGCGAGTACTTATGGGAAACTTACCTATCATTGCGTCAAGTATGTTTTTCATATTTTCCTTTTATATTCCTGTATAGTCTAATTTTCTTTAACAATAACTTGAACTTAGAGATTCCAACCAGTCTTCTTTTGTTTTAACATTTGTATATCATCATTTTATTGTTGTATTTTTATAACCTTTAATGGATTAATTATTGATTGTATTTCATTTTCAGCTTATTATATACAAAACTAATAACAATATCCCAAATGATCTGAAGGAAATGCTCAATGAAGAATCATTCAAGAAAGCTCGTGTTTACGGTATTGACAAATCACAGTTTAAAATAGTAAAAGAGTTTTACAGCATAGTTCTAACGTCTGTAATCTTGTACAACCGATGGATTTATGTCGCGTGGCACAAATCGGAACAATTTGGTGAACAGTTCAATATTACTGCTGACAGAGAAATAGTGATTAGCTGTATTTTCATGACCTTTGTGACACTTTTCAATTTTGTGGTTAATTTTCCTTTTACTGTGTACAGAATATTTGCTTTAGAAGAAAAGCACGGTTTCAATAAGCAAACTATTGGATTCTTCATTAAAGATCAATTGAAGTCACTTTTATTGAGTCTGGTTATCACTTTACCAATAATTTCAGTGGCCATTTATATTATAATGGTTGGAGGTAGTATGTTTGTAGCATGGCTGTGGTTGTTCACAACTGTGGCTACAGTATTGCTCATGACAATATATCCTTCAGTTATTGCTCCGTTATTCGATAAATTTGTCCCATTACCAGATGGTTCTCTAAGGAAGGGCATTGAACAATTAGCTTCAAGGCTGAAATTTCCACTATCTCAAATATACATAGTAGAAGGATCGAAGAGATCTGCTCACAGCAATGCTTACTTCAGTGGTTTATTTGGTGCAAAAAGGATTGTTTTGTTTGATACATTATTGGAAAAGTATGACGATGAAAAAAAAGTGATAACTGGATGCTCTGATAGTGAAATTTTAGGAGTTCTAGCACATGAATTAGGACACTGGAGCTGTAGCCACATTTATAAGTCAATTGCATTGACTGAAGTGAATTTGTTGCTTTTGTTCACTGCATTCGGATTTTTGTTTAAGTATTCTATGCTGTATACTGCGCTAGGATTCCCGGCGGGTCAGGAGCCAGTTATTATTGGCTTGATTGTAGTGCTGCAGATGATACTTGCTCCATACAACTCTCTACTGTCCTTCTTTGCTACGGCTTTATCTAGAAAATTTGAATTTGAGGCAGATAATTTTGCAGTTTCACTATCATATCCTGCAGAGTTAAGATCAGCTCTTATTAAACTGGGTAAAGACAACTTAGATTACCCAATTTATGACAAACTGTATTCTCTGTGGTATCATTCACACCCAACATTGTTGCACAGAATTGAAAATATTCGCAACCAAAGTACTGATAAGAAAAAGGAATAATACCTTTGGTATTTTTAATATTTGTGTATCTTTATACCAATGCATTTTAATAGTACAACAAAATATAAGATTGTAATAAGTTTCTTGCATTTCTAGACTACTTCTTATCAATTATTCTAAAATAATAATTATGTATTGTAGTAATTTTTCAATATAAATTTTTATATAACAAGTTTTATTAAATTTAAGACTGAGTTTCAATTCACCATCAGTTCAGTTTGTTATGAAATTGTGACTAGTAATAGCAAGGACAAAGCCTACAATTAACAAACAATACACATTCTTACAACACACACACACAATATAAACTTCCTTAGACACACAAATCATTAAAATTATTTTTAAGCCTTGATTAATATTAGTTCTAAGTTAGAGAGTCGAGAGCCAGGAGTTCCATAGCACAGGTTTGGGCTCCTGTCTTCCCAATCTATCTAATAAATAATTATATATTATGTTCTTTCAATATTGTAACAGTATAATTTGTGGGAAGAAACAAATTATTATTATAAAGCCATAACAGTTTTGAAAATGGCTGCCATTAATTATTTGTGTCTTTGTTCATCTAGAAACGCCCTGTAACAGCAACATTATTGATCTTAGTTTATGGTTTTGTATTTGTAATAACATTATACTTAAATTTTTGCTAAAATTTTGTCTCTTTTGTATCCAGACACACGGCCAAATAGGCTCAAGGAAAATATGTGGCCTAGTTGAATTTAATGGTGAAATCGTCATATTTAATACGGGATCTAGTTAAGAATCAAGGTTAATATAACAATACTCGATTTGTATTTAATATTAAATCACATGAATCAATCCACATCATAGTACAATAAGTCAGCTAAAAAAGGTGTTATAATTTTTTTTTCTAGGCCAGCAGCATTGGCAGTGCCTCTGGTATTGCAAACGTGCTTGATGGTAACCACATGCTATCAGTTGGCCCTTTTTCCTGCCTACTGAATAATACAATAAAACCACATTTGACACCTTTACACAAATGTAAGCTGACATTCTAACGTCAATTGTGTCTAATGTTTAAGCTTAGTGTTAACTAGTGATATACTTGCTTGGATGCGGTGAAACATAAAATGCTTGAAATCTATGGTATATCCACCAGTGACCCCCAAAATCTACAATGAGGGGTTAAGGAAAGTGAAGTTAAACATTTAGGTTTACTTTTTTTCTATGCTTTTAAGAAATTGTGTAATTTAATATAATTAAGAACCAATAGGAGTTGTTACCAAATGTCACAAGTTCAAAGAATGAACCTGATGAGTCTTGATATAAATAAAAGTAGATTTACAAGTTTAATAATTAGTTGCATGCATCTGTGTGGAAATAAACAAATATTTTTATTTATTGCCATACTATTTTGAAAAGTACTGTTATCACGTAAGCTATATTGCTCTTGTGAATCTAACCAAAATGATACTGCAATATTTAACTTTATATTACCTATTTGTACTAGTATAAGTTTATAAGTAATACATTTTCTATGTCATTAAGTTGTCTTATTTCAATAATGTACAATTCATAAAGTACATTTCACGTTGTTTCTATTAATAGAAGAATAATCGAGGGGTGATAACTTCCCCCGGTTGCTGGGGGATTCTTTCCTCAAAGTATTGAGGCTGGCGTTCACCGTGGGAGAGCGTTGTTCGGGGCGGCGGTTGCCGGCTTGCACCAATTCCAGGCACCCCCGAATAGTAGGGTAGGTGCTTTAGTAGTATGTCGGCACAGCGGCTGTTACCTATGAATCCCTTACGATGAGTGACCCTTCATCGAAAAACCTAAACTAAAAGGCTTGCCATTAGGCATCATCTTAGCGTTGAATCCCGGTTACAGCCCAAACTCTCGCTTCGGCGCCCGGGGTCCGCTTTCCGACTTTTTCTTCTCCACTTCGCACGATCTTCGGCATCTATGGTGGCTTACTATTAAGCATGTAATTCGATTTGATGTCTAAATAAAGTTATAGTAATAGATATAAGAAAAAAATATAGTTAAAAATAAAATGCAAGTTCAAATAGAGTGACAACCCTAAAACTATTGAAGTGCAATTCCAAAAGCCGCAATCTTATCTTATTTTGGGGCCGAGAGTTATCTCGGACACTTCGACCCAATGGGATCTTTTGTGTTCCCCTAGATAGCAATCACTCCTCTCCAATCTCATTGAAGATTTGCTTCATGAGCCTAACAATGAGATATGGAGATAGGAGCCTGTAGTCTTCCGGTGTCGGATATCCTACCCCCAAAAGATTCATTCGCTTCCTGGCCAATGCATCGCATGTACACAGTAGGTGTTCCATGCGTTCTGTATGTTCCCCACACAACCTGCACATAGGTGTCGTGGTTAGACCCATCTTCATGAGCATGTTGTTGGTTCCAAAGTGCCCAGTAAAGGCCCCAAGCAAGTAGCGTATTTGCCCCCTGCTCATGTTCCAGATGGATCCTCGTGCTTTGTACGTGGATCCCAAAAATGTTTTTGAGTGTTCCAGACCTATTCTAGTCAGCCAGTGTTGTTGTTGACTGCGATCTGCAAAATCCCTGAATGTGGCTTTCACGAGACTAGTCGGAATGCCTACACATGGTTCTGGACCCATAAAATCATTAGATGAGCCCTCTCTTGCCAGTTCATCTGCCATTTCATTGCCATGAATTCCCTCGTGTCCTGGGACCCACATTAGTCTTACCCTGTTATGCCTTCCAAGCCTATTTAGAGTTTGAATGGCATCCAGGACAAGTCCGGAGTCAACTTTGAAGGAGGCGATGGCCTTGATTGCAGCTTGACTGTCACTGAGAATATATATAGATTTGCCTTTGGTGCCTCTATCTACGTTCTCCTGAGCACTGGTTATTATGGCATATGTTTCAGCCTGGAATACACTTGCCATTTTCCCCAAGCTTTTACTACATTTGTAGTCTTTCGCGTATACTCCCGCCCCTGTACCTGATTCCATTTTGGATCCATCAGTGTACCATACCAGACTGTTATGTTCCGGTGGATCTGGTCCCTTTGTCCATTCCATTCTTGTTGGAATTTGGACCCTGAAAAGCCGCAATAGTGGAACGTGTTTTTTTATGAGTGTTACGAGCAACGTCACAGTGCTAGTCAAAGTCCCACTTGAGTTTTTAAGGAGAAAAAAATGAAAACGAAATTTGGAATAAAATACTCTGTATCGACAAGCGATTTTCCACTATTAAAAATTGCAAAACATGCGCCCAAAATTATTTGAAATAATTATTATGATCTTAGACAGTTAAGTTTTATGAATTTATTTTTTTTTTTTCATGAAAAGGTCCCTCAAATTTCATCATTTTATAAAAAAAAATATTTGAAATACACACCTGAGTGGTCAAGTATTTATTTAAAATGCACTCCTTTATCGATTAATACTGTAAACAGCAGAGGGAAATTTTTGGGTGCTTTGAAACACTGTGCAATGGAACAAATTTAACGTCATTGCCAATCAATGACGTGAATGATTCAGTAATGACAATATGTATAGCATATATTTTTATTTATATGCAATATTCAAAACTGCTCAGCCTGTTCCAAAGTTTCTGGTAAAGGAGCGTCCTTAGTCTCAGGCAATGGCAACAACAACAGTATTTGAACAGTGGCAGTAATTGCTAACAGGATCAATGGTAATTTTGGCACAATGCTATCCAAACTGACAACAGCGGGCGCCACCATTGAGGCTATCCGGGCGAAGGTGGTCACTCCGCTAACTCCTACATTTCGCCCAAGTGTTGGGAAAAACTCTCCTGATAATAAATACAGAGCTGGTATTGAACCCTGCAAATAAAAAACATAATTTTACAATTCTGTAACACTTGATAAAAAAAATTAATAATCGTATGTCAGGCCTAGATAAATAAATATGACCAAGAGTTTACTCAAACAGTAACTCAGATTCTGCGATTTATTTATGTAGCGACACCCTAGGTCGCACACCACTTTTTCAATTTATTATACATATTTAAATTATTTGATTAAATACTTTTTGGATTATTTATACATTATATATGTAGATACTTTAGTGGCCGATGAATTGAGTATGAAATTATATTAAAATTATTCGAGTATATCAAAATCGTAAATAAAAAACGAATCACGACGCTACTCTTTCTTTGAGGCTCAAGACTCCATGTAATAAACATCTGCTCGGAATTCTGTAAATTTGTAACGTTATATTGTGTCCATCTGTAACCTTTTTATTTTATAAGTTCTTGAATACAAAAGCTATTGTAAATACGCAAGAAATATTAAGGTGCAATAATAATAGTGACGTGTGTTTTTTTTACACACAACTAGCAATAAGCGGATCGAATCTGTAACCATATTTCAAAAATTTCGATCGTTCTGTTTCCATTTTTATGTATAACTGCGGGTACTTCATGTGGTATTTTTTACTGCGAGCGTTTGCGATAAACATGAATGCGTTTTGAAACAAAACTACGCTAGGATAAAGAAAAGATCCTACCATTAAATCCCATTTATTGTTAAACGGTCCACCGTGAAAATCCTTATGTCCTACTCTCTTTTAAATTATTTTATTGAATTAATAAAAGTATTTTTTTAAATTAATACATATATTCAGTACTAGTCGGTCCCGCCCGCTTCGCTGATGGAATAACGAAGTTTTCGTCAAGATTTTTTACAGGGCCAAGTGTCTAATAAATAAAACTAATAAAATTTAATTGAAATATATCCAGTAAGTGTTGCCGTGGTGTGAACACAACTGCAGACCTCTATGATTTTATTAATATAGATTACTTACCGCCATACCAGCAAAGCCTATACCGGCAAATAATAATCTAGGCCAGTCGTTTGCATATAGATCTTTAGGTATGATCAATATCATAATAAAGCAGACAGCAGTGACCACTTGGTATATGGCTACGGTTGTTTTTCTTCCCACTCTAGTAACTATACACACGCAAGTGATACCCCCGAGCGCCGATATGACGCCACTAAATGCGACGGTGAAGAAAATATTCTCGCCAATCGATCCAAGATATTGGGAGAAGGTGTAAAACGATAATCCTGTGCAAAACCTAAAAAGTGCATTAATGTGAAACATCCTCGGTTAATAAGAGTCATAAAAAGAGGCAAATGGATTATTGTTTTTGCTAAATAATAGACAAGAAAAGCAGATCACCCGTCAGTTATTTCTTTCCGGGTTTCCGGTTCAAACACGGTTTTTATCCGTGCAGGGGCGGAGAAAGAATACTAACCTCTGTGGCCGGGGTCGGCCTGTCGTAAAAGGCGACAAAATAACCCACCCTAGCTACGTGGTAGGGCCTCAAGCCCGTCTGGATGGCGACCACCTTTGGTCTTAAGTATGCCGCCATAATAACCTTGTGTTGTGTTCCGGCATTAGTGACCCAAGTTCCTGTACCCTTATGGGACAGCAGCGTGTTCGCGATGCCACTGGCGTTGCAAACACCTATAGGCGACGGTAACTGCTAAATTCTAAGCGGGCTGTCAGCCTGTCTGCTGTCCTACGCAATAAAAAAAAAAAAAAAAAACAACAGCTGTCCCTTAAAAAAATTGTACTCAAATTTATAAAGACACAATACTGAAAGGAAAAACCGATTGATGTTCTTTGCTGACTAAGAAATTGACGAAAAAAAACATTATGATGACCTCCGTTGCGTAACGTACTTTGGTATGGTTGCTGAGGTCACGCGTTCGACTCCCGTCTCACGTCTGAGTGTTTATAATGTGAATCTATTTACAAGAATATGTATTAGTCATCACTGTAACAATATAGGTAGTAACCCATAACATAAGTGCTATGCTAATTACTTTGGGACTAGATGGCGCTGTGTGAATTGTTCTAGTAATGAAATGGATTGATCTTACACTAATCGTTGACAAGGATGTCGCGACCGTTAATTGAATAGAGTGATCAAGAAATAAATTTGCCCACCAATTTATAGAGAGCAGCATTGTTTTCAGTCTCAAATTTTTTGATTTGATAAATGAATAAAATCCCGGGTGCTTATTCTTCAGCCCTTTTGATTTGTTCAGCAAATACTTGATATCCTTGATGTTAAATTCTCTTCCGTTTTCTAACGCAGCTTTCTTCAATACCCCTCAAATTTAAATCAAATTAATTTATTTCAATATAAGATATTACAGATCACTTATTGCATGTCAAAAATCTACTACCGTTTCCAATACAAAGGCTTCACTAGCCAGCCAGAAACGACGAAACTCACCAGCGAAACGACATTATACAACTAAATTTCATACTCTTACAAATATTACACATTGGTTTGAACGTAGTCATAAAAATAATTATTTATCCGTGCAGGGGCGGAGAAAAAATACTGACCTCTGCGACCGGGATCGCCCTGTTGTAAAAGGCGACTAACAGCCCAACTTGGGCTGCCCTACCACCTAGCTTGGGCAGCCCAAGCTAGGTGGTAGGGCTCAAGCCCGTCTGAATGACAAACACCCCTGGTTTTTAAATATGCCGCCATAATAACCTTGTGTTGTGTTCCGGCTTAAGTGACCAGGTTCCGGTACCACTACGTGGTTAGCAGCCTGTTAGCGATGCCCCTGGCGTTGCAAACTCCCATAGGCGCCGATAACAGCTAAATTCTAAATGGGCCGTCAGCCTGTCTGTTGTCCTACAACAATAAAAAATGAAATTGTAACACATATCTACATATATTACATTTACATTAAATTTTGCACAATAACATTCTAAAAAGGACAAAACTTTCTAATTTTATGGTCGTTTAATTTGGGTTTGCTAATATGTATACCTACAGACATTTTGATTGTGCACTACGGAGGGTAAAAACACAATAGTAAACAAGAAATAAAGTGAGAATAATACTTAATGCTTTGTCCGTCTGTCCTGTGGCTAAAAGCCACCTCGGCGATTCTGGTATCCAAAACCAGTAAAAAATGAACAAGGACGACAAAGTAGCTAACGCGATTTCGAGTTTCCTCCAATCTCTCAGCCAATACGCAAGGCCTGACATCACTGCGTATCCCAAGCCAAATGGTAATTGGTATATGACCGGAACAGTTGTACGGTACTTGCCACTAACTGACTGAAATATAAACTCAGAAATGTCAACAAAGTTTTACTATGGACTTAGATAGATGGACTTTTAAGTGAAAGTTTAAGATACAATCACGATACAACACTGGTACAAATATTACTAAAAACAACTACAATTATCGGAACCTATGTTTCAAATTTTTTTTAAGTAAAATATTTTTGTTTTCACTAATCTGCGAATACATTTAGATGTTATAAAAAGTCTTTTATTTTGGAAAATAAAGTGGTTCCTAGTCTATTGGCATCAAGAACGCTTTGCCGCCATGTATCGAAATTTCATGCAGATGAAACTACGTATATCTAAAATGCTTGAACTTACTTCCATACATAAAACGAAGGACACGATACTTATTCCACCAGAAACTAGTGCTAGAATAAACCAATCTGCCAAGAAAATCCAAAACCAAGGTAGAAAACTGGCGATAAAACTTGTTATTGCTTGAACGATTATTCCAATCATCAGTGGTAGCTTCCTACCGTATTTGTCGGCCATCACTCCAAATATTATACCGCCAAGAAGTACTCCCCACATCATTACACATTGAGTTAACTGAAATCATTACGAAAATTACTTAAATGTGTCTTATGTAAGTAGATAGGTATCTTAAAATGACTTCATTATTAATAGAAGAAGAAAGAAAGAAAACTTTATTTAGGACATTAAAATATAGGTTCATTATTACGAATATTTTTTTAATAATTTACAACTAATGTCCTAATTTGGACCTAATTCAGCATAACGCTGGCTTATGGAAAAGTCAGTGCTGATCTTTCGTCAGGCCCACGGAGTGACGTCGCAATGACAAAAAAGTTACTAAACATAAAAATAATTTACAAAATCGTACAAAACAGAACTAATGAAAAGAAAAATAAATAAACATATATTAACTATCTGTAAAAGTAAAAGACCCGAGACAGGAATCGAAGCCGCGACCCCAGTAGGCATCAGTATGCCTACTGGAGTGTCAGTACACACTAGAGCCGTCGCGCCACGGAGGTCGTCTAATTAAGGTAGGCATAGTATTAATAATAATAAATATTTTGAACTTTTACTTTAAGAAACGAACGAAATTAGGGTGCTAAAAAGAGTGATTCTTTGTATTTTTTAATTTGTTTAAAAATAGTCATTAAGTCAGCTACTCATGATATCTATGAGAAAAGGTGGATCTACTCAAATATTAGATGAAAATATTCCTATTTTGTATTACGTTTTAGCTGCAATTTGAGCGATTGCTTCAGATTAGTAAAATTTAGTTAACTAGCGATAATGTGTACTGTAGAGGTATTTTATTACGCTATCCTACTATCAACTAATGCCTGGGCCAACTGGATATCTTGGCCAATAAATTGACCCAGGCTGAATGTTGTTTCGAAGTCTAAAGATTTTGTGTGCACACAGGCTGACGGCCCATTTAATAGCTAGCAGTTACCGTCGCCTATGGATATTGCTGCTACCCCATAGGGGTACAGGATGACTCCTGTACCCCTATCCTACCCTGGCAGGTCACTAATGCCGGTCACTAAAGTTCCGGCCGGAACACAACACAAGGTTATTATGACGGCATACTTATAAACCAAGGGTGGTTGCCATCCAGTCGTGCTTAAAGCCCTACCACGTAGCTTGTGTTGTTTTGTTGCCTTTTACGACAGGCCGACCCCAGCCGTAGAGGTTAGTATTCTTACTCCGCCTCTGCACAGAGAAAAAATATTTTTATCTTATATACCAGAGGCTCCCAATCTTTTTCAGTTTTAGGCTCCCTAAATAATCGGATTTTATCCGCGGCGCCCTTAATACATCAGATTTTTTCCTAATTTTATTTGAATAGATTTTATGACTTTCTTGAAATATTGAAAAAAGTGTTTTAAAAGCGATTACCCATTTAACGCGAAAAATAGAAACACACACATATATAATATATATATATATATATATATATATATATATATATATATATATATATATATATATATATATATATATATATATATATATATATATATATATATATATATATATATATATATATATATATATATATATATATATATATTCCTCGGGTTAACATAAAATATCTAATTTCAACTGTTTCTGTAATATTCATATTGAGATTGGACAGCCACCATGTGGTTAGATTAGTTGAAAAATAAATTAAACACGAATTTTAAATTCACAAGCAATTTTTGTTGTTATGAATTGCTTAAATGAATGCGGCGCCCTTATGACGGCACCGCCTCGCCCTGGGGAGCCACGGCGTACACTTTGGGAATCACTATTATATATTATTATATCTTATTTAAGATACTTACGTGAACCAACCAATGTTTTTCACAGACTAAATCCCAGTCTGAAGTAATAGTTCGATTAAAAACACTTTGATCATATATAAATTCGGGGCAAGGCACCAACGGGATTTGAGTCTTATCCATTGTTGGAGAGATAGCGAGCAAATCCGGATCATATATCAAACACGGATGCTCTTCTATACGCTGTAATACGCAAAAAATAGTCCACTATTTAGTACCGTATTGAATTTGATGGGACTTGGTCCAAAATCTAATGTTACAAGGAGTAACTTAGGCTACTTTTATTTTATAAAAGAATTAGGGCTCCAAATAGTAGCATCCAAAAACATGGCGGACATTCCTCTTCGCCGCCATGACATTCCATGGTGCAACGACTTCAACGGAAACGGAAGCTTCGACGGAAATGAAGCTGCCGACACCAGAATAACATTTAAAAGGATACTTGATGTCTTTAATTGATTTCACTCACTGGAGCACACATTCGTCTCCATTCTTCGTCGGAGTATGAAGCAAAAACTTCAGGCTTTTTGCACCAAAAATCTTGCTGCGGTGCCATAAAAATTATATTTAGCTGGTACCAGGCCATAGGAAACTTTAAAATAGTCATAAGTGCTCCAACTTTTAATTGCCATCGTCCAAAATCTCCAATTACTTTAGCTGTTAAATCTTCTTTTTGACATTGAGTTCCTTCTGAAACTAATTATTGTATTCAGACATAAGTACGTATGTATACGAGTAATTCGGTTTTCATATTTACATGATCATTTTAGTAGACCTAATTTACACCGAGTACGAAGGGTCTTCTACTATCTTCTACAATACCTACGGTTTCCTTTTCTTAGGCAGATTAAATATAAAAATAAATACTCTTTGTCGTGCATTCCTAAACAGTCACCAATACAAGCAAACAAATAAATAGATGTAGCTGAACTGGATTTTTACAATCCATTTGTCTTTACTTATTGTGAGACTCAAGAAATAAGGTATGGTGGCCTATGCTTATTATTGAGCTAAGCCTCACGACAAGAGAATCTAATTATATAACATACAAAAAGCTTTTTTAAAAATGTATTGGGACTTGTGTTTATTTTATTCTTTCAACGAATCAAATTGTGAAGCTGCGCTAATGTGTAATAATAATAAAAACACGTTTTTTATTTGAATATCCAATGCTTTTAATACAGTAAAAATAACAAACAGAAAAATATATATATACCTGACAAAGATACGGCTTTCAGAGAAGTATAGGGCTTCATAGTATGACTTCTAATTAAACATAAACTATACGTGTGAATAATACTGAAGCATTTCAATCTATAACGTTCTGATTTAAAATAAATAAGCAGTGCCTTATTATATTTATTTTGTTATCTATGATCTTAAGAGAACTCTATAATCCCCTATTAAACATTTACACTCTATTTTGACTATATAATTCGACGTAACGTGACAACTTTTTAAAACCTTTGCAGTGTTAATAAGAAATAACCAAATAGGATTCCAAATTATGACAATTTAGTTAAATCATTTTGAGTGCGTAGCAATCTTTTGATATTTTGATTCATTATTTTGTGAGAAAACGGAATCTGTGGAACAAAATTAATAGAGCTCGTAATTGTTGGATATGAAAATAGATAGATAAATACAGGTTTTTCTTTACCACCGTTGTGATTTGAAAATTAGATGAAACGAAAAGTGACAACAATAAGAGACAAACATAAGGATTTAGCCCGCGAGAGAATGAAATAGAAATACATGTATGAAGGCGTAGGCGACTTTTCTGAAATTTCATTTCTGCCGTGTGGAATTGCACACACACTTTTTAAAATTAATAGATAAACTAACAATAATCTAAATAGAGAGTTAACTCTCGAGCTCAATAGAAGTAAAATAAGTATTAAATTTCTTAGTGAACTAAGTATTATTTCAAAAATACAACAGTTCCCTGATTCAGTCAATTCAAATCAAATCAAATAAACTGACGTACTCATAAACTGCATCGAAGTTCAGGATTACTTTGAAATGATTTTTTTAATAAGTATGCAAACTTTTTAGATTAAATTATATAAATATGGAGAGACTGGCTCTTAATCTCAAAAAAACAAGGAAAATTAAAAATAGAACTGCAGTAAAACAAATGAATATAGCCGGGAAAAGAAAATTTACTCGTAGTATCAGATTTGCGTGTTATTTATAGCAAAGTTTTAAATTGATTCTCATTGATTTTTTATTCTTTTGTCAACTGAATTATTGTTACCAGCAGAATTGTTGGGTTGGTTTTTTAACTCATCGCGAGTTTTTGAACCATAATATAGATACTTCGTCCGAACAAGCGGCTCAAATTGTAGCATTGGTGCGGGAGGGCTTGGATCAACGAACGATTGGTAGAAATTTAAATTTAAACCAGTCTATGGTTTCTAGAATATACAGGTTTGTGGAGACAGGTTCTTACAGAAGGAGACGTGGTACAGGCAGGACTCGAGCAACCACCGGTCGTGATGACCGATTTATTGTTACAACTTCCCTGCGAAATCGTTTCCTCACGTCAGTTAACATCAAAACAGAGCTTAATGAAGTGCGTGGAGTAAACGTGAGTGCACGAACAATAAGAAGAAGTTTAAAGGAAGCGGATGTCACCCCTTTTAGACCAGCAATTGGTCCAAAGTTGTCTGTAGCTCACAGACAAGCTCGCTTAAGATTTGCGCGTGATCACCTGAATTGGACAGAAGAGCAATGGGCCTCCGTATTGTTCACGGACGAGTGTAGGACATGTTTATATGGTGCAGATGGTCGCAGAAGAGTCTATCGTGGTCCACTTGGGGAGCGATATGCTCAAAGTTGCATTGAGGAGCGTGTTCCTTTTGGAGGCGGTTCGTGTATGGTCTGGGGTGGCATATCGATGAACGGGCGAACAGAACTTGTGTTCATAGACATGGTCCGTCAAAACAGTAATAGAGGGAGTTTGACTGCACATCGCTACATAACAGAGATCTTAGAAGATCACGTGGTGCCTTACATGGGATTCATAGGCGAAAATTTTACTTTAATGCAGGATAATGCCCGGCCGCACGCTGCTGCACAAGTTCGACAATATTGCGAAGAGGTTGGGATACGTACAATGAATTGGCCAGCACGCAGCCCGGATCTTAATCCCATTGAGCATGTTTGGGATAATTTAAAAAGAGCTGTATATGCGAGAAACCCTTTGCCCACGACAGCGGCAGCACCAAGAACAGCACTTTCAGAAGAATATTCCGCAAGATCTTTTAATAACCCTAATAAAATCTATGCGGAACCGATTAGAATCCGTAATAAGGGCACGTGAAGGTAACACACCTTATTATAACAAATAAACCCTTGCATAAAGTTTGTGTCTATTGTTAAAACCAATTTTTTAATTAAACCAATTTTCCTTAAATTTCTGTTTTTTCTTCAAAAAAGTCTTAAGGTCCTTTCCAGTACACAAACTTAAACTTAAGGATATGACCCTACGCTGTCTTAAAGTTCACGAACCAATCTAGAGGTTTCAATTTAAATCTGTATAGAAAGTTTGCATACTTGGTTAAAATATATAATTCAAAGTCGTCTATTACTTTGATGCAGTTTGAGTCCGTCGGTGTATAATTTATTCGTCAATTACAAATTACAAGATTAAAATCACGAGTAAAATGAATCCCTATTCCAGCACCACACTCGCATCGCACACGACTTCTCGACACACACGGTTGGCGGTTTACATAGATTGCGACGCGCGCGCGGTGCTAGATGAGAGTTCATTGTACTCACTTTCTGGCTTCAGCGAGATTCTGTATCGCAAGGCTTTTCTTAACAATATAGAATTGTCAGTGATTTTCACCTATACAGGCACAGTAATATTCAAAACAATCTTATAAGGCTACGGACGAAGCCACTGCACCTGAAAGTTCCCTGACGTCTTAACCTCCGCGTGGCGGAATAATATAAATCGCAATTTTTAAATTTTCTAGATATTCAAATATTATTAATTCATAAAGACTAATGTTTTTAATAATAACGCTTTTTTTCTGTGCAACAGCAAATAGGCTGACGGCCCACTCAATAGAAAGCAGTTATTGTTTCCTATGATTGTTTGCGAAGCCAGGGGCACCGCTAACACATTGACGTCCGCGTAGGGTAACCTGGTTCACTTATGTAAGAACACTCATGCATGAAACTTATGCAAGGTTATTGGTAGCATATTTGGAGACTAGGGGTAGTTGCTATCCAGGCATGCTTGGAGCCCTACCACCTAGCTAACCACAGCTAGGGGGTAGGGCAGTTTGGTCGCCTGCTACGAGAAGCCGCCTCCGGCCGCAGATGTCTATTTATTTAATTTAAAAACTATATTGGAACGAATTTCATTATTGAGAAAACTCATAAAAATTTACCTCCACTGTTTTCCATAATTTATGTTCAATAAATATTGTTGAAAACACTTATTTTTAAACTTGTTTAACGTTGCCTGCCTTATTTAACGTGTATCACTAAAGATGGTTAAGTAAAGGACTGAATCAAGCCGGTCTGGAGTTGCAAATTGCATCACTTTCACCTCTAGATTTTATAACAAACAGGATGTTTTAAGTCTAGCCATTTTCATAAATACTAATGTCCCGTGGAAGCGGTAATTTTCGTCATATTCTATAAGTTAACAAGTGTTTAATATGATATAGATCTTACCAATTAGTAATTCGACCATTTCCAACCTTTCAACAGTTAAATTATTATACATTATCATAATCATTCCAGCATTAAATCCCGGTTGCAACCCAAACTTCCGCTTCGATGCCCGGTATCCGGTTTTCGACATATTTTTCTCCACTTCGCACGGTCTTCGTTCCTTTTTAGTTAGCCCATTGGCACCCATATCACCTTTCACAACGTCAAGTTAACACTTTTTGGGTCTACCCCTCCGGCTGCGGCTTGATGGAGGCGGTATGGTTAAACGTTTGTTCTTTACGTAAGTAGCCAGTTGCCCTAAAATGTGGCTATACCAGTGTATTGTACTCCTGCAATATATTCGCAATGTCAGGGACATGAAGGCTACCGCAAATGCGGGATATTCTAAAGCGGTCCTTCCATGCTACTCCACACATACATCGCACCATATTCATCTCACAAGCAGTTACCCTACTTGCGTCGCTCTCGCACCGGCTACGTTTCACAGCCGTATAAAAGAACAGGCCTAATGGTAATCTTATAGATCCGTCTAAAACATATGACACCAGTCACCTTTTTTTTATAGCCTGAGTTCAGCAGACAGGCAAATGGCCCACCCTGGCAGGTGGTCACCGTCGCCTATGGACGTTTGCAGCACCAGAGGCACCACCAACGCGCTGCCGGTCTTGAAGAAATTTTATAACGCCTTTTTTAAAGAACCCCATATCATACAGCGCTGAGAAAATCTCAACCGGAAGCTCATTCCAGATCCTGAGAGTACGCAACATGAACGTTCTGGAGAACCGTTTCGTACAGGAAAGAAGAGGCTCCAAGAAATGGGGATGAACACCCAGCCGATGGCGGGCAGTGCGGTGGTAGAAAGACGACGAGGGCACCATCCTAAATAGTTCTTCAGAACACTCCCCGTTGTACAGACGGTAGAATACGCAAAGAGACGCAAAGTCTCTCCGAACTCCAAGCGTATCTAAACCGTCTGTGAGCATGGGATCGCCGACAACACGAACTGCGCGCCGTTGGATCGAGTCTAGGGGATTGAGCTGACAGGCCGGTGCTCCAGCCCATAAATATGAGCAGTACTCCATATGCGGTCTGACCTGTGCTTTATATAGCACAAGCCGTTGCCTTGGACTGAAGTACTGCTTGGACCGTTTTAGCACACCTAGCTTTTTGGAGGCAAGCTTACCTTTACCCTCCAATTGTCAATTGTTGAAACGGGATTTTCTTGGCAGAGAATACGCAGACCTGCGTCTTCGAGGTGTTGAACTGGACAAGGTTTTGTGGTCCCTATTCAGAGACCCTCTCTAGAGAGTTCTCTACTTCAGACACAAGTCTGACCTGACTTTCTTCCAAAACCGCAGGAGAGAGACTTACACGACCAGTGTACCGTGCATCGCCGGTGCCATCATCTGCATAGCAATGAATGCCATCTATAGATAACATGTCATTCATATGCAGAATAAATAGCATCGGCGACAGCACACAACCCTGGGGCACACCAGCATTGATAGTTTTCACACTGGAGCAGCAACCGTCAACAACGACCTTAATACTGCGCCCAGCGAGAAAGCTGGATAGTCAGGTGCAAAGACTCCCAGGTATCCCGTAAGATGGAAGCTTCGCAAGAAGAGCCCTATGCCAGACTCGATCGAAGGCCTTAGCGATGTCTAGGCTAACAGCCAGGGCTTCTCCCTTGCTCTCAACGGCTTCAGCTCAACGGTGGGTTAGGTAAACCAGGAGATCCCCAGCAGACCAACCATGTCGAAAACCATATTGGCGATCATTAAGCAGCTGGGAATCCTCCAGGTAACCCAAGAGTTGTGCGTTGATGATCCGCTCCATCACTTTTGAGAGCAAAGAAGTTATCGCTATAGGCCTGTAGTTGGACGGGTCCGTTCGGTCACCCTTTTTGGGAATAGGGTGAACATGGGCCACCTTCCACGAAGCCGGGACACAACCATTGCGGTAGGATAATGTAAAAAGTCGGAAAAGGACTGGAGACAGCTCAGCCGAGCACATTTGCAGCACAATAGTGGGGATACCGTCTGGCCCGGTGGACTTCTTGACGTCGAAGGATCAGAGGACACGTCTCACGGCTTTTTGGGAAAATCGTACCTCCGACATTGTGGAGACTCCACATCTACTAATAGAAGGTGGAGACTGTCCCCGGTCATCAAGAGTCGAATTGGCTGCAAAGATCGGCTTTATCCTTAGCAGCATGAGCCAGACGGTCGTCAGCTGCGCGTAGTGGAGGAATGGACGCCCGACAAAAGTTTCCTTCGACAGCTTTGGCAAGCGACCAGAAAGCCCTAGTCCCAGAGGGATAGCTAGCGAGACGCTCGCGAATCCTGCCGATGTGCTCAAATTTTGCTCTCGCAATCCGTTTTTTGAGGGTCCTGGGGGCAACGTTGTATTTTTTCTTCAAGTGTTAGGATCCTGACAAGCCCTTGCTGTAGTCCAGGCTCGATAGGCCTTTTGCTTTAGCTTAACAGCCTCAGCACTAGACCTATCGAACCATGGCTTTCCCGAACCACCAACGGGCACCACAGAGTTAGGAATGAAACATTCCATTCCCTGCAGCACCACATCGGCAATCGAATTCGCAAAAACAGGTGTCAGGATCGTCCGAAGAAAAACACAGCGGCCCCCATGGGTAGGACGCATAGAATTCGCGCAATCCATCCCAATCTGCTGACTGATAGCGCCACACTCTCCGCTTCGCGGTGGGGCGAGCCGGTTCGGGAATTGGAGAGCGCATCACGGAAGATATCAAGCAATGATCAGTGGTTCCTAATGGAGCCCCGATCGAGACCTGATAATCTTCCGGATGTGTGGTCAACAGAAGGTCCAACAAAGACGGCGCATGGTCCACTCTATCCGGTATGCGGGTAAACCCTTCAACCACCTGAGTGAAACCATGGGCAAGAGCAAAATTAAAGGTAGCAATCCCCGGCAGATCAGTTTTTGGAGAACCCAGCCACTCAATATGATGAGCATTGAAGTCTCCAAGAACGATCACCTCCGCGGCGGGATACTACGTAAAAACTTTGTCGGTAGCGTCTTGGACACGCCCGAAAAATGAGCTGTTTCAGTCCTTTCGCATTCTCTGCCATGGAACCGATACAGGCAGGAGTACACCTGGGTGGATTCACCGAAATCTACCCGCGCCCATAAAATGGAAATGTCCTTGTCTTCGAAACCGCTAAGACGGCGACAACATTTATCGTCCCGGACGTACAAGCAAACCCCAGCTTTTGGGAGGAACAGGTGTTCCAAATTATAGCCAGGGTAGTAAAGGTACGATGAGTCGGCCGGGGCAGATATCTGTGTCTCCGTCAGAAACAATAAAGCCGGTTATGCCGTTTTCAGGTGGTGGTGGACGGCATTAAGGTTTGAGTGTATATCTCTGATGTTACAAAAATCCACTCTGAGTGTGGATTTGAGATCCACGCGTTACATTTACTGCTTTTATGACGATCCATTTTATAGACATAAAGGGCGTTTTTTGGAAATTCTAGAGTATCCACGACAAAATGGAAAAAATTGAGTGTTCTCTTCCCACCCAAACCCACAGGTTGTGTGATGAGTTGGTGCGGGGCACGGAAAGACCCCCGATCCCTCCCGGAGAATATCGCCGGGTCCACGTCCGGTCTCCGCTCCGGCACGACGATACTCCCCAAAGATTTTGCACCAGTTGGCGGGACAGCCTCCCAGACCGGATAATCTGGGTTCGGGTCCCCTACTGACTGGTAGAGGTGGTTGATAAATAACGTCACGATGAAAAAATCACCGTGATCTGAAGGCAAATAGTATCACCGTGACATGCCACGAAAGAACAACGTTACAAAGTCACTTCGATTCCCGGAACGTTGGTCCTTTACGTCACGTCAATCATTCGTTGTAATCGTGAGCCGCGAACGTAGTTCAGTTAACATCGGCACTAATCTGGTTGATTCGGGTAGTAAGGAGGTGGACGGCGTTGGTACGTTCATTGTTTGTTGAAAGAACTTCGTTTGTACGTTGTCTACACAGAGTTAAAATGATACGATTTTTGACTGAAGAGAAAAATCTAAAATAAATTTATTTATGCTATGCTCTCTGCTATTTGATACTTAGTTGAGATAATTATTACATTATAATATAATCATTACCGATAATTATGTATTAGGTTAGGTATTCACGGACTGAGAGGGAATGTAGGTACCAATGTATGGAATTATTTCATTTTCATACTTAGGTGTTTACTACGAAAATAACGATTTTGATATGTATGAGTAATACATAAAAAGTGTAACACCTAAAAAGTGCAACAGCTTTTATTTTTAAATTGCAATTATGAAACAACCTAAAATGCTATGTTAATAATAAAATTGTTTACCTACTATATTGTTTTTCTTTATTAACAAGCATGTTTGAAAGTGTGAAGATTATTTCGGATCATTCGAATCACGAAACCATTGTAACCATATCGTTTTTTGTGACGCCAGTGATTGTCGTGACAAAATCACGATGATTTATCACCGTGATTTTTTTGGAACTGGAACGACAGTCACGGTGATACCAAAATAACGCTTTTCCGCACCTCTACTGACTGGCGGGCGGCCAGCGGACAGCCGTTTCATCGGGTCTACCTGACCCCCGCCCCAATCCGTAACGCCTGTAGGGATGTGATGGGATTTTGCACATCTCGAGTTCCAAATTTCGTGGGCACTCCAGAACCTCGGGTAAGGGAGGCTAGAACCTGGGTCACCCATGCCGGAACACAACACAAGGTTATTATGACGGCATACTTAAGACCTAGGGTGGTTGCCATCTAGACGGGCTTGAGGCCCTACCACGTATCTTGTTTTGTCGCCTTTTACGACAGGCCGACCCCGGCCACAGGGGTTAGTATTCCTTCTCCGCCCCTGCACGGATAAAACGCCATTTGGCCCACGGGGCAGCAATGCGTCCCTTGACATCCCACACGCAACACCGCTTTTATTGTCGTTAATGTTGGATTAGCGAACGCTTATTGTGAGGGCGACGCTTTCGACTACCGTACGTAGTCCATTTTTCATCTCCGAGTACAAAACATTTCAGTAATGACTCTATTTCCTTTCGTTTCAACAACAAATTGCAAATATTACTCGGTCTATTGTGATTTTCATGTTCAACTAATAGGTATACCCTTTCATTTTGCTTCTTTTTGTAACCTTTGTGTAAATAGTTCAGATCAATTTTGTGATCTAAACCTGTCTCCATACCAATGTCTACACAACTCAGATGCTTATCTTGCTGGACTTTTATTTTAATAAATTTCTTCAGCTTTTCTGGAATTTGAAGACCGCAGCGTGACTTTTCTTTCACATTAAAATTACCAGAACGAAAGCTAGAAAACCATTTCCCAGCAGCATATTTTGATACTGTACCTTCAGTGTACATAGTATTAATTTTCTCAGAAGCCTGCGTCATAATAAAAGTAGAAAAGAGCGAAATTTACTTTTTTTTTCATTTTTGAAAGCGAACTATTTTCCCAAACACTGCAGCTGTTCCTGTAATTAGTGGTTCTTTAATTACCTGCAACCAACATCATTTGTCGGGAAAAAAGGCCAGATTTCTTAAACTCATTATTTAACACGATGAGTGCAAAACGAGGCCTAAAACACCTCGTACGTGTCTAGTCGTTATAGCCGTAAGGAAAAACTTAAACTTCTCTGTCGTGCGAGAGGCATAATAATATTATTGATGATGAAGAGAAATTGGGTGGTAAATCTAATTCAAAATTACCGATATTTGAAAAACAGGTAAGTTTCCAATCAATATTTACAAATTATATTTTTATTATACGCTACACCTAATCAACCCATTTCAAAAATACACAATCAGTTTTTTTTTATTTTTCAGAACCCACTCCAAACAATCCACATCATCTCGAAAAAGGATCAAAGAAGAGGAGATGTGTAGGATGCTATGAAAAACTTCGCACCTTCTTATCAAGTCGTGAGGTTGACAAAAAAGCAAAGAAAATTCTCACAGAATTAATCGGTTGCAAAAAATATAATTGTTTGACCGGTTTTAATAAAAAGCATCCATAAGTACAATTAATTGCTAAAATTGACAATTACCTAAGTAAAAAACTTCCTGTTAACTACGGTGTACCACAGGGAAGTATCTTAGAGTGGGGTCATTTTAATAGGTAACATTTGACGTCTGTCAGTTTTATCTTTATAGTGAGGTGACCTGCTTAAAAACATCGATTAAAGTGAATGAATCGATACGGACTTAAAACATATTTGAATTATAAAAATCATCAGGCGAATTCCTGTCCCATTCACGGGCGTAGCCAGGTTTCAGTTTTGGGGAGGCTTCAAGATAAAAAACCGGCCAAGTGCGAGTAGGAATCGTATACCGAGAATTCCGTACAAACTTTTTTTTAGTGAATTAGGGACGAACTTAACTTTGCGTTGGAAAACTTTTGTCTTTATGTACCGACATAGATCACGGTTAGTGTACTGCAAATAAGTTATAAATCGCAGTCAATATTCGCACAAATTTACAGTTTTCGGATTTTTTTCCTTTAGTTGTACTACATGAACTTGCGAAATTTTATGATTCTACTAAAATGGAAAGTAGGCTTTGATTCCATTGCGAGGAAAGGGTAAAATGAACCGTATCTGTTGATTGCCTAGGCTTTCAGAAGTTCATCTTTTTCGTTGCTGCAACGTATTATAGACCTGAATATTTGATATTAATTTTAACATGATAAAACTCGATCTTGGTATAGAATACGGAACCCTAAAATTGACTAAAATGAAGCTTCATGCCCCTGTGACCATAATATTAATATTAAAAAGGCGAGAGGCGTTAAGAACATAAGGTTACATTATACAAACAAACTTATGGTTTTCTTTAAAAAAATATCCACTACTTTATTTCTTTGAATACCTAGAGAACTACGTTGATAGCAAAGAAATCAGTGACCGATTAGTGGAAACTGACCATATGATGAGGTCTTAGTTTTTATTACCCAACAACTTTAAGCTCGTGTATTAAAGATGCAAAATGGTTCTGCAGTCTCCAGCGACACCTTCAAAGGCAGTCCAATACACAAATCTCACTAGTAAAAAACAGATCTACGTTAATTTAATATCACGCGTGTTAAAGAGGCTTTGGTGCAAAAAAATCATGACGAACCACCATGTCGCACCCACTCCAATGCAAATTCGATTCTCTCAGTTGTTCACGATTCCTTGAACCTAAGATATACTATCCAGCAAGGCAGGCCCAACTTAGAAAAGGAGGTCAATTGTCAAATCCAAACTGAAAGATTGGCGTTTTCCCCGTTTCGACATGGTAAGATTGTTGTTCTTGTTTACTAATCGTTAAGCAATCGGAGTCCAATTTATAGCCAGGTAAACGTTAAGTCAAACGTCAGTAAGATCAGTCCAATAAAAAAGCCGGGTCAGAAGAAAATAACAGAGAGCACACCAAAAACGCACAGTCACTTCGTACAATGACAAAAGACTGCGTCATGTAATGGCGACATCACATAGCGTCATCGACAGGCACTGGTGGTGCCAGCAACATGACCTAAATTGAACCTTAAATGACCTAAAATCAATGATTTTTCTATTTAGATATTTTTTGTATTTTTATAGTTAGTTAAAAGAATAATAAATATAATTATGTTTTTTTATAATCACAACGTGGTTATTAATTTATGGTGATATTTATCATCTTTATTTATTAGCTTTCGATTTCTAGAGTAACATCCCTAGTATTTAAAAAGAAAAAGGGTTAACTGACACAACATTGTAACGACGTTCAGTTCTTTAGATCAGAAATTTTTTATTATGTTTAGAATGGTTTATTAGTAAAAGCAAATCGTAAAATTATTCGTATCGGTTATTTTTATAATAAATCAGTAATGGTAATTGAAAAAAGTTAAGCAATTGTGAAGTTCTAACAAAACGAAAAAATATATTATTATATGCCCACCGTTACAAGATTACGTTGTTGAATTTTGATGAACTGTCAAATGTTACCTATTAAAATGACTCTACTATAGGCCCCACTTTATTTTTGATATTTATCAATGATTTGTGCAACCTCTATTCTATGAACCTTAAAATTACTTCATATGCTGACGATACAGCGTTAACTTTTTACAATGATACTTGGGAAAGTCTTGAATGTGTATCTCAGCAAGGTCTTGATTTGGTGGTGAAGTGGCTTCAATTTCATACTTTAACACTAAATATCAGTAAAACTAAATATCTAGCTTTCTCGATCACTTCAAGGACTCAACCCACTTTTCCTTTAAATCTAAGGGTACATATCTGTATTGTTCAATCGCAGAGGTGTGATTGCCCGGTTTTTGAATCTGTTGAATATATAAAATACTTAGGTATAATCATTGATAGAAACCTTAACTTTAAAACATATATTAGTATCTTAACAGGCAGAGTCCGGAAATTAATTTATATTTTTAGAATCCTCAGACACGTTGCAAATATGTTTATAATACGAAACGTATACTTTGCGTTGTGTCAAACAGTTTTAAGTTATTGCATATCTACTTGGGGGGGAGTAGGGAAAACCATGATTAAACCCCTGGAGGTAGCTCAGCGAGCAGTTCTTAAGGTGGCAACTTTTAAACATAGACTTTTTTCAACAACTGAACTTTACAAAACTTGCAAAGTGCTCACAGTGAGACAATTATATATACCTACTGCATGTAGTTATATTTCAGCATTGTGTCACACCATTTGTGGCAGTGAATAAGCGTCCTAAACATAAAGTTTGCACTCTTCCTAATTCAAATGTAGCTTTTACAAGAAAATTTTCTATTTATTTAGGACCTCTTATTTATAATAAAATAAATTATGATATTTCTGTCTATAGCCTGTCTTTGCCTGAACTGAGAGAGAAAGTTTGTACTTTCCTGCTTTCCAAAACTTATGATGAAACCAAGCAGTATATTGAATCATTAATATAACTTCATAATAATATATAATTGTTTCCATACACAATCACACACACACACACACTCAATCGAACATAGATGAGTAAAATGATGTTGAGCTTATTATTCATATTTGTATGTTTCGTTGCATTATTTGTAGGATTTAAATGGCCGTCGTTCCTTATCACAGGCTTTATGCTGGCCTATTTAGAGACGACGACCATTGCAGTTGAAGTGTATTGTTATTGTAAAATTGAATAATGATTAAAAAAAAAATTAAATAAAATCGATATTTTTTTCTCATCACTAAACAATATGAAAACCTGCCCTTTTTCAGTGCGGTATAGGGTACATAAGACCCCACATTTTATTTTACCTATAGAATCTAAACTAAATAATCTGCCCACAGGCGGCGGCAGATTTAGGTTAATCAACTCATTGATAATAATAATCGCGACAAAAACCGTACAATTGCCTTAATTGGCGCCAAAAAAAGGATTTTTGTCTCCCGTGGGCGGTGGGGTTTATTGGGCCTCGTGCAGCTACAACATCTGGTTCAGAACGAGGTTTCAAACGCCTTGTAACGCAGTACTGGAAAGTAAAGATAAATCAGTGCCGCTGGGAACGTGATATGATTAGTTGAAATTTCGAAACTTTTTGAAGTGAAACTTTGTTGCGCGCGTGAGGATAAAACGAAGATGTGTAATGTTTTTGTCAAAGGAGAGGGAGAGAGCGATTGAGACCGTTTGAGAGAGAGTGAGAAAGGGCGAACGTAGCATGAAGCACATAGTTTCTAATACTTATACTCGTGATATCTTTCGAATGGAATGTCCGAATTGAATAATTCAAAAAGTTATTTAAATGTATTGAAGCAGTCTTGAATATGAAGTAACTTATTATTCCTACAGGTATATTTTAGTATACCTTTACATACAAAATTAATATAATAAAATACAGACAAAATTATTATCATTAAGGACTGTGGCAAAATCAATACATTTTAAAGCAATTAACTTCGAAAAAGTAAAGTCATAGCTCAAATGTCAAATATTGATAGAGATTCTATGTGTAATATGATAATTATCGATTTATTTTAATCAATTCTTTATCATTATTGATTTGATATATATCATTTTATGATTCAGAAAGAATACATTTTGGTGAATTTGAATTCATAATACTTTTACAATTATTTAGTTCTTATGGCGTTTATTACAACGAAGAACCCAATTTAAATCGGATCTTTTGATAATTATTGACTACATCCCGGTAAAATATTTACCGTAATTAGTCAGCTATTGATATAATCCGTTCATAGTGGTTTAGAGCAAAGTTCCTAATTAAAGTCTTTATATGACTGCGAGGTTTTATAGATTTTTATTGCTGTAGGATAGCAGACAGGCTAACGGCCCGCTTAGAATTTAGCAGTTACCGTCGCCTATGGATGTTTGCAATGCCAGTGGCATCGTGAACACGCTGCTGTCCCATAAGGGTACAGGAACTTGGATCCATAATACCGGAACACAACACAAGGTTACTATGGCGGCATACTTAAGACCGCAGAGGTTAGTATTCTTTCTCCACCCCTGCACGGAAACGGATAGATGTACGAAGCGATTCGAACAATTGAAGTCCGAATCGATTTAGACAAGTATCAGCTGATTATTTTAGAAATTAGAAACAACACTCAGTCACTCATCAGCCATCACTAGACTCAATTAACAGTCCCGTACCAATAGCACTAATAAATCTTGTATGATTTTCTTTTTTTTTGTAAATGAGAAATTTCAAGGAATATGGTGATTTAGATGTGTAATTCTGTATCATTTTATTAAGTTGACGTTTAAGTGTGTTGTAGTGATAGTATAAAAAATGCCTCTTGCTAATACCTCTGATCCCTGGCGAATGCAGAATGTTGGAGATAACACGGTACATAAGTTTGAGACTTGTTTGCGTATTGTGTTTGGTTTTCCTCGTCATATTACTCATTCGTACTTATATGAAATAAATATCTAACTGCAATTAGTTTATAATTGAAAACCTTGTCGTGTGTACGTGATTTATTATTAAATTGTAAAGAAAGATCCGCCCTCTAGTTATTTATCATAAATAATGACTAATGTATTAGTTTTCTGTGCTTTATTAGAATACATTTATTATATTTTTTCTAATTTGATTTTATTCATAAATAATTTATAATATTTAGTGCTGATGATAATAATTTTAAACTAGAAAGTAAAATTATGTAAATAACAACATAATGGTAATTATTGTAGTTAATAATATTTTCTGAATATTATGAAAATTTATTAAACAGAATATTGTTATATTTAGTACATCGTTAATATATGCATTTATCAAAAGATTTATTCCTTAGCTTGGTGGATCAGTACAGCCTACAAATAGTCTTCCAATAGTTGTCGAGAACTCAGCAGAGTCACGTCAAGCATCCACAGCTGAAAGTTCAGATTCTGCTATAGATATAAACTATGAAAGAGAAGTGGAGATCCAAGATGTGGTCAAAGAGGGCCATGAGAAGGCTGATCCGTCACAATTTGAGCTGCTCAAAGTTCTCGGTGAAGGTTCCTTTGGGAAAGTATTCCTAGTAAGAAAAGTAACTGGTGCTGATGCTGGCACACTTTATGCTATGAAGGTAAACTTAATAATGATTACTGTATAAGCTTATTTAAATTCTATAATCTAAAATAAACTAATAATATCAGCCTATATTGAAACACTTGTGTATATTATGTTTATCATTTAAAAAACTAATTATCTGAGTCCTTGATAGTATCTCTTTGCCTTCCGGAAAAGGCCTCCCCTAATAACCTCCATTCTTCTCTTATTTTTCGGGGCAATAGGTTTCATTTATATTGGCCACCTCTTTTTCATTTGTCAGTTCTTAGGTACCATTTTGTAATGGTCTGACTCTGATTCCCTGGTCCCTTAATAAGATAGCCAATCCATTCCCACTCCAAAATAAACCTAAATCTTAATGTCAGGCAATTATGTATTTTATATACTTCACATAAGGGGTAATAATAAATAAATGGAATACTTATTAAATGGAAACATAATTCATTAGTATTTCTTTTGTTAAGTTTTAATTTTACTATATTATACCTACTTATATTTAAAATTTGTACTATATAGATTGCTAAACAGTTATTTTACATGTAACATATTCCATGTTATTAATTTTTTTTTCAGGTACTTAAGAAGGCAACTCTTAAAGTTAGGGATAGAGAAAGAACAAAAATGGAAAGAAATATTTTAGTGGAAATGGGCCATCCTTTTATTGTTAAACTACATTATGCTTTTCAAACAGCTGGTAAACTATACTTAATATTAGATTTTCTACGTGGTGGGGATCTATTTTCAAGGCTTAGCAAAGAGGTAAATTGGTTTGTGATTATTTATCGTTTTTGGCTATGAAAAAAGAAAAATAATTTATAGGGAATTAAATTAACAATCATGGGGAATTTGTAAAACTTTTTGTAATTTATATAAAATGACCCTCATTATTTAAGAAGGTAAAACTTAATAAATTAGTTATACTACATCATTGGGCTTCCTTTCCTTTAAGTATTTTCTTAAAGAACTTAGGGGAGTATGAAGAAATTTCGGTATTATACTCCTCTCTCTCTCTCTCTCTCTCTCTCTCTCTCTCTCTATCTATCTCTATCTCTCTTCTTCTCTAACTTCTCTGAGAAATTACTTAAGAATAAAGGAAAGGATTGTAATCATGTTAATTTGGAAAATATTGCAATATTTTACATGTTAACTTTAACATGATGAATGCTTACACTAATAAGTGTAACTCCAAATAATGGTTATTGACCATGCTTTAGAAGTAATTGAATTTTCGTCCATAACCTTTTCAAGCTCAAGGGAAATATTTTTCCCTTTCTTGGAATTCATAATTGATTATTCAATTATTACTTAACCTATATTTTTTGTTGAGTGTCATAACAGAACATATGTCTAAAGCATCTAATTTGTTTGTTAACATTAAAAAAAAAAGAAATCAATTTTTTTCACACAAAAACGAAAACAATTGCATACTTATATTTAGTCTTGAATATTTTATGGTCCTGAAATGGTTAAACTGAATAATTTGCTAATAATATAAATGGATAATACTAACAATATGTGTAAATGTTTTAGGTAATGTTCACAGAGGAAGATGTCAAATTTTATTTAGCAGAATTAGCATTAGCATTAGAGCATGTCCACAAATTAGGAATAATATACAGGGATCTAAAACCTGAGAATATTCTACTTGATGCTGACGGTCATATTGCATTGACTGACTTTGGTTTGTCCAAACTGCCGCCTAGTAGTGATAAAGCGTATAGTTTTTGTGGTACTGTTGAATATATGGCTCCGGAAGTGGTCAATCGAAGAGGACACACTTTTGCAGCTGATTGGTGGTCATTTGGTGTGCTTATGGTGAGTTTGTGTTTAATATATAGATAGTAATATTAGTCAGGCCCCCAAAGGAGATACCCAAAAATTGATGGCATGATTGCGTAAAGCGTGATTAATGGACGATTATAATGGACTAATTACCAGAGCTGAAGATCACACGAAGTTGAGAAGAAAAAAATCTGAAAGCGGACCCCGGGCACAGAAGTTTGGATTGCAACTGGGATTTAACGCTAAGATGATAATGAGTAATATTAGTCATTATGTACTTCCTAGTGTGATCTTGATTTAGTGGTCTGGAAAAAATAGCTTATTAGCGATAAGAATACCAATTGCTCCATTAATAATTGTTGTATAGATTTTAATTTGTTTCTTGGGTGGACAAAAAAGTTCTATAAATAACTATTCTGAAATGTTTGTTAAATAGAATCGGAACTTTAAAAATTAAGTTGTTGTTTGATCAATTTGATATAGCATAATGGATATAATAACATAGGTGAAAGGTTTCCCCAACAGAGTAAAAAGCAGTACCCCTGTGTGGACAGCAGCAAGTTCGCGGTCTGCTGTTCCTCAACAATAGAAAAAAAACATATGGAAACTCAAAATTTGTCCCTTTTTTATTAAATAATTGTCTTTAAATTGCCAACTATAATACCAATTTGCATCTTAGATGTAGAAGCACAATAGTGAGAAGTTAAACACAATCTGGAGCTACTGTTTTACCCCAACATCTATTACAGTTATGAAGTCATACATGCATTTTCAAGAAATATAACTATCTGTAACTCATTAGGAAAACTAACAATCGCAAATGTTTTCAGTTTGAAATGTTAACTGGCAATTTGCCATTTCACGGTTCCACCAGACATGAAACAATGACTCAGATATTAAAAGCAAAATTAGGCATGCCGTCAAATCTTAGTGACGAAGCCCAATCCTTACTTCGAGCATTATTCAAGCGAAACCCTCAAAACAGGTGGGTTTGTGTGGCACAATTGCCATACATATTATACACACATATATTATTTATTAGAATTATTCTCTATGACTATATTATTACTTTTTTGTTTATAAAATATATAATTTATTTTATTCAAGTGTTAGTCAAACAAATTGGAACTTGTCTTGCTTCTTTATCTACAAAAACAGCTCATTTTTTCGATCGTTAGGTAGTTTAGGCATATGATTTTATGTTTATGATTGACGACCACCGTGGTATAACGCATTTCCATACAGGTTCGGTTTCCGTTACGTTTCTGGATTATGTATATATTTACGGAAGAAAAATATATGAATAGTACATCAGTGGTCTAGTACCCATATCACAAGTGCTGTATTTACTTTGAGACTAGAGAGTGCTGTGTCAATCGTCCCAATATATTTCTTTATTATTTATATGACAGACTTTTTTTATTATGAGGTGGAAATCACTTAATACACACTCTGCCGCTTGTAGGTAGGTGGCGAAGTAGTGTGGGAATCACGTGCAATGCGCCCATAAGCCTCCCACAGTTCACAAGAGGGACACCCGTCGCTGGGTTACTCACTAAAAGATTATTTTGCGATATTCTTCGCAGACTCAGATAAATATTGTAAACTAGCCGTTCCCGCCCGCTTCGCTGGTCGAATAACAGAAAAAAGTATATCGAAACTATTAGAAGTTTTAGTACGCATGAGCGCTATACCCCTTGTCCCACTTCTCCGCGGCCAGAAAACATCACTGAACACGCATTGCTTATAATGCTTATAAAAGTCGTTTCCTAAAACTTTACTAACTTTATATTTAATGAAGATATCGCAATATTTTTTTTTTAGATTAAGGCCAAGTGTCTGTAAAATAAAACTTAGTAAATTTAATTGAAATACATCCAGTAGTTTTGCCATGATGCACGCACAACTGCAGACCTCTATCATTTTATTTATATAGATAGTCTTAAGGGCGATGTGTGATTACACTATTATTTTAAAATTGCCTTAGTTAAATCTTTGTAATATTGAGAAATAAGTTTTCGATGTATTATATTTTTACAGACTTGGCGCTGGACCTAATGGTATAGAAGATATTAAAAATCATGAATTTTTCGCTAGTATTGATTGGGATGCCTTGTTCAAGAAAGAGGTGAGTTCTCAAAGAACACCATTTTAGTATGTATTATATGAAAGATATTCTATGAACGCACGACCATTCATTCCAATCAACCATATTTTTTGGTACTTGGTAGCTCAAGTAACACTCAGAGACCAATGTAAGGAAAGGTTCTCGCCTAATATGTTTATTATATCATATTTTTTTTAAAGTTAGAGTTCAGCAGACAGTCAAACAGCCCACCCTGGCAGGTGGTCACCGTCGCCTATGGACGCTTGCAACACCAGAGGCATCACCAACGGCGGCCAACGCGCTGCCGGCCTCGAAAAAGTTTTATAATGCCTTTTTTGAAGAGCCCCATATTGTACCGCGCTGAGAAAACCTCAGCCGGAAGCTCATTCCAGATCTTGAGAGTACGCAACATGGATGTTCTTGAGAACCGTTTCGTACAAGAAAGAAGAGGCTCCAAGAAATCGGGTGAGCACCCAGCTGATGGCGGGTAGTGCGGTGGTAGAAAGACGACTAGGGCACCATTCTAAATAGCTCCTCAGAACACTCCCCGTTGTACAGACGTCTCTGCGTAGAATACCCAAAGAGACGTTTCTCCAAAGTCCAAGCGTGTGTAAACCATCTGTGAGTATGGGATGGCTGACAACACGAACTGCGCACCGTTGGATGGAGTCTAGGGGATTGAGCTGACAGGCAGGTGCTGTACCCCATAAATGTGAACAGTAATCCATACCGTATCGACGGTGAAGGAAATTATTGTGAGGAAACCTTGCGCCTTAGACAAGCGGTCATATTGTACGTTGCCTTTAAGAGTAAGCCCGAGCCCTGCAGTAGTATTGTTAAATGCCTTAACTTAGTTAGACAATTTTGACTCCACTGACTGGAGGTTGGTTTGAAACGTTACAAATAAAGCGTGTTTCAATCAGGTTGTGCCGCCGTTTCGGCCGGCCGTGTCGCGGGCGGACGACGCCTTCTACTTCGACTCGGAGTTCACGTGCCGAACGCCGCGTGACTCGCCCGGCGTGCCCGCTTCCGCTAACGCACATGAATTGTTCCGGTTTGTAGACTCCGATCATTTATTTTTTAACATAATTATGATAAGTCACCTTTTGCGTTAATTGTAAAACCGTATTTATATTTCTACAAAAAATAATTCTACAATGTCTACGAATAATCGCGAAGTCTAAATGTAATTGTAAAGTTAAAATACAGTCGCATTTCAGCGGAAACAGAACGGATAGATATTAGTTTTTATTCATAAAAGGTTATGCAACTCTAGCGGCTTAAACAGGGCATTTATCGTTACATTGTATTGACATGATATCAAAATATATCTAACGAGATATGTAGTTTACTAAGGTTTAGGTAATTGTAAATAAGCCGGGCGTACAACGAATTCCGACCTCCCTAGACAATGGTCGAAGCTGAACCCTCTGAATCCTGGATTGACACAGGAGAGCAACGAGATGTTCAAATCCTGACTCCCTGGCGCAATGGAAGAGTCCCTTCCCGACACAGAAAGCGGCCCGGGGCCACGAGATAGGCCGACTAATTATACGTCACCCCAGGCATTAGGCGATAGAACGATGGGAATTTTATGAGTAGTCTTACGCAGTCTCACATATTCCCTCCCCCCCACTTGGAGACCGGTACTCGGAAATGAGTTATTCCTCGATAAAAAAAAACTTATAAATATGTGCATTAAATGTTTGTAAGTCGAATTTTAAACTATACTCAATATTAAATTGTATGATTTGTGAACCGTCCCCTGACATTATTAATTATTGCAATCCGATATTGCACTAGATAAACTAAATTGGTTAGTACAATTTGTTTTCGAATGGATATGTGATTTATACATCTGGTTGCTGATCAAATAAAATATATCGTATCAGTATTTTGTATTCAAGTCAATATCAACGTAATCGTTCTGTAAAAAAGTAACGAAATGGCTAATTTTTACATTCATTTCTTGCAATGTATAAAATTTTAAAATTAAACTTAACAATTGTAACTAAATTTCGCATGAATTCTTAAAAAATAGGGTATCAAAATATAGAAATCTTTTAGAAAGTTGTAGTCATAAATGGCTAGTTGAATTAATAAAATTTGTACGCTGTTTGTGATTACGTAAGATTATATTGTTGATAAACAAGATTAGATACCGGCAATGTGTAACATTGATAACAAGAAAGATAGTACTATAAATGTATAAAGATGTTTCAAAAGAAAAATCTTAAACACGGTTCTAATATTTTGTTCTCATTGATTGTTAATTGTTGTAAGACAAAAAAATATTAAAGAGACACCATTATGAATCAAAAAAATTTATACTACATTACATTAATTTATGATGTATATAATATCTGAATGATTTTCAAGAATTTAATAATACAGTAAATAAAAACTATAACCTAACGACGTCCCTTGACATATAATAATATTTGTTCATTTTCGATAGCTGAGCATTATCGTAACTTCCTCTGCGTGTATTAATTAATACATGAAGGCAAAGAGAAAATCCACGGGAATGCGCACGTGTCTAAGCTGCAACCATAATTTATTTTTCCACGCAAAATTAATGTGATTTTAGTAATGTGCCAGTGAATGTCGCGTGCATTTTATACCATATACATTGTCAATTTATTAATTCCTAAAAAATTTCTCCTTTCTATTTTCTATAGAAATTACTAAATTTAAATTTATTACGATACGGATTTTTGATCATGAAATCGCATAAAATATTGTGCTAATATAATAAAAGTAAATCAAATTTTATAATTTGAAACGCCTGTGGGGTTTAATGATTCGATTCCTGTTCCAAATCTGGGTGCGTATGTGTTTATAAAAGAAAAATGTATCAGTGGCGATACCACAAGTGCTCTGCTGCATTTTTGGACTAGATTTTTTTATTGCTGAGGAACAACAGACAGGCTTAACAATAAGCTATTACCGTCGTTAATGGATGTTTGCGACGCTAGGAGTACCGCGAACACGCTACTATGCGCATCGGGGTACTGGAACTTGCGTCGCTAATGCCGAAACACAACCCAAGGTTATTATAGCGGCATACTTAAGACCAAAGGTGGTCGCCATCCAGACGAGCTTGAGGCCCTACCACGTAGCTAGGTTGGGTTGTTTTGTCGCCTTTTACGACAGGCCGACCCCGGCCACAGAGGTTAGTATTCTTTCTCCGCCCCTGTATGGATGAAATTTAATTTGATTCCAGAGGTTTTAGTTTCGTGGCTCCCTGCTTACTGAACGATGACGATAATAAGACGATTACCAATCAGAATCAAAACCATACAACGCAAAACACAAAGACTTCGACGGAAGAGTTTTGGTCAGGATTTGTTAATAGGAATAACTTCTTTGACGAATACAGGTCTGTATTTCATTCATTTAATTAAACGTAATTGTCGTTGCGTCAAATCAGATTGTATTAAATGTTTATGCCACCCATAAAAAGCTCTTAATAACGTAAATAAAGACATGTATGTATATTCTCATTAAATTCTAGCTCTGTATTAATCAATAAAAGTCATAATGAGACAATTTTTCTACACTTTTACATTGAATGAGTAAATTTAATTATTAAATCACTTACAGTATATTAACTTATATGTAGAATTGATAAAAGAAGGAAGTTATTATTCCTTCATTGTTTAATTGGCATATTTCTTAGAATTTATCATCTGCTTTATCATCTGCAAATATGATGATTCATAGAGGGCAAATCAGGGTCACCATTACCTTATCTTGTTCTTAGAAATTAATTTATTTTGATTATGAAACTTTAATTTATAAAATACAATAATCCGTTATTCGAGGCGTAAAGGGATCTAATAAGATTTTATAGTGTAAATTATTTTATTTTATTGATAACTAGCTGACCCGGCAAACGTGGTTCTGCCAAATATAAAAAAAATTGTAGTGGACCGAATTCTCATCCGTTGTTGGAGATTTAATAGTATTGATACCGTTTGAATGCATTGATCCTAATATTGTAGCAGGCGCTTTATTTATTTATATTTCATTCCCCCCTATTTTATCCCCCTTCAAGTTTCATTTTCGCGATAAAAAGTATCCATGTCCTTCTTCAAGATCGAAATATTGGTTCAGCGGTTTAGGCGTGAGAACGTAACAGACAAACAGACAGAGTTACTTTCACATTTGTAATATTAGTATGGAAGTGTGTATAACTAACACAAATGATTTTGAATATTTTCCAGATTAATGGGTGAATTGGGCACTGGGTCGTTCTCAGTGGTTCGACTCTGTGAACACAAAGCGTCAAGAGTACAATATGCTGTTAAGATTATGGATAAACTGCAATATGATCCTCGTGAAGAAATTGAAATATTGTTGAGGTATTGTTCAGTTACATACGCCCTGCCCTGTACTTTTTATAAGAATTTCTCTTTGTATATATAACTTCCTAAATTTATTTTGTAATATTAGTTTCACACTTTAGACTTAAACGTTGTTTTGGCAAGGGGCGAGACATATTTGTCGTAGAATTCAAAATCAGTGGCGGAAACAAGAAGTGTAAGACGCCCGGCGAGGGGACGAGCTGTCTTATGGAAAATATCTGGCGTAGGTTGGATGCGACGAGCCGTAGATAAGGCTCTGTGACCTTGGGTTGGAGATGACGGTCTCTTCCAAGTCATGGACTGTTTCGTTTCCGGGTCATAATGGTGAAGCCATGTTTCGTCCATAGTTATGTTTCGAACCAAAAATCGGACAAGATCTTGTTGTAACAAACCGAAACAGCTTTATGAAATTATCAGTCTCATTTGTTTCTGCGCGTCAGAAAGTATTTTGTGACACTTCCTATAGAAATCTTCTGCTATAAAAGAAATAGTAACACGACGATCCGCCAAGACAATGTTTTCAACTTTTTTAATAATTTGTTCAGTTACTACCGACGTAGGGCGTCCCGTGCGGGGGTCGTCGTTAATGGAAGTTCTCCCTTGCTCAAACTTAGCACACTTAACCGTAATCGTAAAATATGGAGGCGCATGAACCCCTAATGTTGTACTCAGGTCTTGCTTTACCAGCTCCGTTGTAAAAAAATTCAAGCAGAGATATTTTATTACCGCGCGAACTTCAATTTTAAAAAACAAAAGAGAATTGATTGCTCATATTATTATTAATATATCTAATGTCTGGGCTATGCCGGCCAGTATTTTTTTTTATTTCCAAAGAGAATATATCGCATTATCACTATTTATTGTACCACCCGTCGTACTTTTTCAATTGGGTATTTGAAAAAAAAATATTGATTTTTTTTATGTATTTTAAAACTTTATTATTAATAATATTGATATTTAATGCAAAAACTTTAAAAAAAGTTTTTTTCAATTAATTATAAACAATTAAAAATTGATGAAATTTAAATAAAAATCACGTGACTATAAACGCGCCATGATTGGTCAACATAATTGTGACGTCATAATGTAATAGCTGTTAGTGATGTGAACCGATTACGATTTTCAACACCGGTATATACTTTGAAAACTAAACCGGTTTTTAAGTTATTTTTTTAAACAAAAAATACACTAAAATAATATTAATAATCATAAGGATGTTGTTTATTTTTCTTAAAATAATCGCATTAATTGTACATAAGAAATAATCATCAAACGGACACAATATGTAACCATAAAAATCTATTTTTATTTTGCATCTTTTGCTAATAAATCATAATTCTGATTTACAAAACAAATTTAGTCAACAGCATCTGCTTGTATCCTGCTCTTTCTAGATGATATTACATATCCAGTTTTGGAAAACATTCTCTCTGAAGGTACCGATGTCGCTGATATAGCCAAATACTTTAGCGTTATTATATTTAATGGTGCTAAATGTTTGTTGTCGAACCAAAAGCACCCGCACTTCGCAACGAAGGAAAGCAGTTATGCTTTTGTGATATCTGCTTCTTCCTCTTGTGGATTTGTCTCAATATACATACGTAATATATTAACTGCAGAAGCAGTTGGATTCGTAAAGGGGCTTCTTTGTTTTAAAAAATCTAGCAATTCCGATTTTTTCTCTTCAATTGTTCCGTCACTTGACGTGTTACTTGCTTGTTCTGAAGTAAACGTTAGAAACCTGTCAGAATCTTTAATGTTATGGGCTAATTCTTTTCTTACTAGCTCTTTTGCAGACTGCATGTTTTCCGGGTGACGAAATGCAGTTCTTAATGAGGGATGTAAGAATGTAGATATTTGGGACACAGTTCTTGTCTCATATGAGAGAAGTCTACTAGTCATATTTTACCTCACTGATGAGTGAAACATCTTGCCTATATCTGTTGCCAGGGAAATTTCAGTAACATTCAGCTTTTCAAATAATCCACATATTATAGGAATGACTAATGAACTAGTCGGATACTGAGCAGCGTTAGTAAGTTTTGTAGTTTCCTAAAATATTTCCAAAATTTTAATAATTTCTAAACCGGCTTCTTCTTCGGGGGCAGATAAGTAGTCAGGTGCAGGCTGAGCTAATTTCCTGCATACCAATGCAAGAATGTCAGATAACTGTAGTAATCTTTCCATCATGTAGAACGTACTATTCCACCGTGTAGATATCTCTTGTATTAATCTCAATGGTGTAGAATCGGGATTTCTTTCTTTCTGAGCTATTTTAAGAGCTTACCATCCCGCTGTAGATTTTTTGAAAAATTTCACAATAACTTTACATTTGTTAATTATGCCCTCCACCAAAGGAAGCTTCAAAGAATCGTCTAAAGTTAAATTAAGAGTATGGGCGAAACACGGCATGTGCCGTATTCCCAGCAAGTTACACATGATTACCGTGTTGCTGCCATTATCAAAAAATATGACGAGAAAAATCCACACAATAAACAAAAAGCAAGCAAAACTGAAATGTTTTGGTAACGTGAAGTTAGTCAAGTATCAAAGCGAGATATTCGGAGATTCCTCCTACCAAAGACACTAGACAACACTAGTGACGCCCATGTTCGAACACATAAATGCTCGAAAATTTATTTTGGGATCGTAATCGGTTTCCTAAATAAAAAACCGATATTTATCGGTTTCTATAAAAACCGGTTTATTTTAGGTTTTTAAAAAACCGGTTCACACCACTAATAGCTATTCAATAACGTCAATAACAGTACAGCATTAAATGCGACCATATTATTGAAAATTTATTGCTAAAATACGAGTTGTTAGTTCCGATTAGCTATGTTTGATAAAGGATTTATTAAGCAAAGTCTGATAATATTCCTGATGTTGATATATTTATTACCAATTAATAAAAAAATGACGTTCGGTTTAATTCTGCTGAAGTTCGAGGTGCCAAGGTAAGTCTGTTATAAAATAATGTAATAAATGAAAATATTAAAGTATTTATTATATTATTTTGTTTTGGGATTATCACAGTGCACTGCTTGAAACCATTTATTTCGACATTAATTGTCATCTTGGGGAACATTTAAAAAGATTTTGTCAGGAGTTGATTTTGTAGTATTCGTACATAATGGTACCAAACAAGAACGATAACTTTTTAGGTTCGACATTTTTAATATAAATTTAAATATTTAACAATGACAACAAAATTAAATAGATCAAAACGCTGTATTTATTATTTTTCTATCAACTGCGATGAGTGAAAACATTGTGACGTCACACGCGCTCGGGTTTGTTCGGGAGTTGTCGGCGTGTCTTCGGTATTTCTGGGACTAAATTCAAAAATTAATTTTTATTTTGAAATAACTTTGGAATTATTGCGAAAAAAAATAAAATAAAAATAGTTTTGCTATAAAACTTATATATGATCTTTTCATTTATCACAAAAAAAAATTTGTTCAAATACCTAATTACATTTTTTTCGGTTTACTTTCCTCTGTTATTCGCCCAGTGGGCGGGAACGACTAGTAATGTGTATGAGCATTATATGAAAGAGAAAAAGTATTTGTTGTCATACGATGTTCAGGTATAGCCACCACCCGTTCATAATAAGCCTGGTGGGGGTGTACGAGGAGGGTGGGCGCATCCTGGCGGTGACGGAGTTGTGCCGCGGGGGCGAGCTGCTGGAGCACATAACGGCGCGCGGGCGCCTGCCCGAGCACGAGGCGGCGCCGCTGCTCGCCAACGTGCTCGACGCCGTGCACTACCTGCACCGCCACACCGTCGTGCACAGGTGTGTAGAGCAGCCTTATTGCGATCAATCATAATATTTCATTTACCCGTTAATTAAGAAATTATATGTTTAGAACAGTTACAAATTATAAACTATAAATAAAATAAAACTAGTGTCCTAAATTATAAATATATATAATTAATCATCCCAATTATTGCATTCAGCTTCAATTTCACGCTCTGCTTTTTTTGAGATCGGTTGTTGAGTACATTCATAGATGTCTCGGAAAAATTCAAGACAATTTTTGAACCTCTCGTGTTTGCTGCTAATGCCTTAAAAGACTTATCTATTTGTCTACTATTATATTACTCATTGTGAATAGATGGGAAGGAAGGTCGTCTGGATCGCACTGTCGAGCTTACCAGAAATGGGATTTACTTATAAGTGATGATGAAATAAACACTATATTTCCTTGTCAAATTATAAAAATGACGAGTTCATCGAATATTAATTTCCGTTTTTGTCAATTTTACATTTATCATTAACTTGATGGAATATCGTATAAGAAATCTAAAATATTAAACACTTTATGTCCATTATGTACATTTTAATAGAGTTAAAAGGTAGTAAAATTTTGATTTTAAATGTAATTTGTCATACACAATCACATAATAAATTAATGTGACTAAAAAATATAGAAATTAATGTAGTTTTTGATAATACACTTCTCATCCAAAAATCGAAACACCCCTGAAGTTTGGTTTTGTTGTTGAATGAGTTTAATTTTTTTTACATTTAACCAAAAATATAAATAATATCAGTTAATTGTGTTGTATCATTTAACGAATATTAATGTTTCAAATTAAAATTAAATTTATTTAGTTATTTTGTTTTGTTCAACAGGTATACTTTTTACCCTTTAAGAAGAAATTGTTAAATGTTTTAGCAAAGATGTAAAACAGAAAAATGTTAAAAAGGTTTATTCAGTATCTCGTATTTTCTCCCTGGGCTCTTATCACTGCTTCCATGCGGTTTCTTGTGGAACGGATAAGCGTCACAATCTTGTGTTGTGGGATGTTATCCGATTCTTCTCGTATAGCTGTTTTAAGCTGGCCAAACCGTCTCCGAAGCAGGATGTCTGCGAAGACTCGTCTCTTCAACTCATCCCATAGATGTTCTATAGGATTCATATCCAGGCTTCTTGCTAGCCAGCCCATAACTGCAATACCGACTTCGTTTAGGTATTCATTTACAATGCCTGCGGTATGAGCCCTGGCCTTGTCCTGTATAAAAATGAAGTCTTTGCCAATAAAATATGGTACCACATGAGGTTACAGACGCTCTTCGATGTAACGTGACCCATTTAATGACTGTAACTGAGGTCCAGATAAAAACGCAAGTTCGGTTTTTCTAACGGCGCTTATGCCTCCCTAAACCGTCCATGAACTGTACAAAACCCCCTCCCTCTCTTCGATACACCTTCTTTCTTCCGTCATTACCATACAGCATGATCTTACTCCCGTCAGAAAAGAGAACTTTGCTCCATTGAAGGTATAACCAATTTACGTGCTCAAGTGTAAAGTTGAGGCGTGCTCTTCGGTGGTCTACCGTCAATTTTGGGCGATTAGCTGGTTTATGAGGTTTCATGCCACGCTCCGCCAATCGTCTAGAGTTGAAGTGGCGATTTCTTAGAGAAACTGACACAATATACCAGATCCTGGACGGCGAGTAAACATACCAGTCTCCCGATAACGCAGATACATTCTATTGACAGCAGAGAGGCTTAGATGCAATCGTGCAGCCACAACATGCTGACTATGCCCTGCATCCAGCAACGCCACGACTTGGGCGGCTTCTGTGAACGAGGTATCCATTATTTTCAGGAAAAGATTTCTTTGGTAGGATGTCACAGAGCTTAGTAATCACGCTCAACTCAGCTCAGAGCTCAGTTAAAAGAAACGATAATTTATGAAATATTTTTGGTATGCAGAGACATAAAGCCATCAAATATCTTGTTCGCGACCGCGGAGAAGCGACCCGAGGATATCCGCTTGGTGGACTTCGGCCTCGCGAAGCAGCTGCGTGCGGAGAACGGCCTGCTGATGACTCCCTGCTACACGGCCAACTTCGTCGCGCCAGAAGTGCTTAAGCGAGCCGGCTACGACGCCGCCTGCGATATATGGAGCTTAGGTAACGCTTAAACACAACCATTCAATAGGTATAAGCAAACCACTGCGGCATGTGCAGGTTACCAAGTTAATCCCAAGGCTAGACTACCTGCTAAGTTTAAGCTCTGCAGGGGTGGAATCGGGGCCTAGCTATCTCCCGCCGTCCAAGTTGTGATTGACATTTGTGTCCATATAAATGACACCACTTAGTGGCTATGCCACTCTCACAGAGAGTGGCATAGGAGTTCGCGAGTTCAATTCCTGTTTTTCGTCTGGGTGTTTATGTATAGTATGTATTTATTTACAAAAACAAAATTATATATGTAGTATATATTAGCTGTCTAGTACCCATATCACAAGTTATGGGCTAGATGGCGTTATGTGGATTGTCCCTCTATATTTATTTATTTATACTAATAACATCGTGTTAAAGGAGATGCTCATATTGCCTCCTTATAGCTGACTACTCTAAGGGTTATCAAGTTATATTTATGGATCGAAGCCTTAAAGATGTTTTTATTTTAGGTGTTTTGGCGTACATAATGCTATCTGGTCGAACGCCTTTTGCATCTACTGGAGATGACACCTCTGAAGCTATTCTCACAAGAATAGAATCCGGCAAAGTAAGTGATTTTTTTTTACAATATGTAGTGATTGGTGAAGTAAATATTTCAAAATTTACAGCAGTGTAGAGAGAGGACCTCATCGCCTTAATCCTTTAGTTAGTAACCGGGTACCCGGGTACCCACCGCGGTGTATTTGATCACGAATTGGAGCTGCCTTGTCTTCTTATTTACGTTGACTTCGAGTATTACTATCGTCGAATCTCAAAAAACGCAGAATATTATGGAATCTCTTCAGTCCCATGGTCGCGCGATACATCGGATAAGTATTGGAGTGCCACATATCAAAAGTTTAGTCCGTATTTGAATTATTTGCGCCAGCACAAATCAAGATACCGAACCGAAGAATTCATAAATTTCGGGCATCATAACGGACTTCCATTGATGCTGAGAGTCTGGATGGTCAGCATTACAATGTTGATAAGTAGCTTCAGCTTTCTTGTTAGTGTGACGGACTATTATATCAACCATTTCGTAAGCGAAAATTTTCTTGAAAGTCGCGCTTGTTGACATCATTTCCGTACTGGGATGAGGCCCAATTCGCTGACATATAATATTATGAGCTGTGGTGTGATGCTGAGTCAGTGGAGTTTTGCTCCACACTGTTTTATCCTACGCTACGCAATAAAACTCCCAGATGGTTCTCGAACTCGTCCTAAAATAAATAGTAATAAAACAACATAAATTAATTACTTAAGAACAAAAATTATTATTTCAATCATTGTTAGGAATAAATATTTTACTACCTTGCATCACTTTTGAGAGTGCTCGATTGTGCGAAACGTGCTGTACAGTTGAAACATCAACGTTGAGCATTATATTGTATAATGCGCTCTAGTGTTGTAAATGGAAAACATACATAAATTTGAAGTGCTGCAATAAGCTTGCGTCCAGCATACTTGGACAAGTTTAAGCCAATATTGTGGATTTTAGGTGGAGTTGTCATCGGGCATATGGCGCACAGTGTCTATGGAGGCTCGCAACTGCATCCGGCGCATGCTGCAGCTGGAGCCTAGCGCACGGCCGCGGGCCGCGTCGCTGGTACACGAACCGTGGCTGCGCGACCCTCCGCGGCCGCCCCCTGACAACGCCCCTCTTCCCCCTAATGACCCTCCTCCGCAACCAGCCGATCTCCGCCGCGCCGTCGATCTCACCTTCCAGGTAAAATATCCTACACAATATGACTATAATAATGTTGTACACAACCGCATTACAGTGTTTATCCCCATAGTAAGCGTGTGTCAACCCATTTTGATCTTTGTGCAGTATTCACAAGGAAAGGGAATTTATTAAGATCCATCCCGGCTGTTTTCCATATACAGTGATTTACAAAAATTCACATAGCGCGACATATACATACATACACATAGCATGTAGTCCCGGCGTAAGTAGCAGAGAATATTTATGGATACTATTTTTTTTTATTAGATAAGAACAAAAGTATATAACTTTTGTAAATACACATTATACATAAACACCTACCCTGTGGACAGTAATCGCAGCCATGAGTTCAGAAGGCGATTACTAAAGCAACAGTTAAAAAGAAATTATTAATATATTGGTAGGCATTGACTTCGTCGCCGCTGACCCCGCAAGTGCTGGGCCCCGTGTCGCAGTCCACGCTGGCGCAACGCCGCAACAAGCCACAGAGGAGGTTCCCACCCACCCAACTATAAAACATGTATACGAATAAATGTAACATACAACAAGGAGTATACAGCTTTCAAATTTTCTAAAGTTGCTAAATTATAATGATACTATCATAGTTTCGTATTATTATAATTTTATTACTATTGCAATAACATAGGCATTTTTTATAAAGAAGCATTTCACACAAATGCATTTAGAAGCGATGATTTTTTCAAGCTATAAGATCTCTACATTTGAAAACTTGTATATAAGAAGTTACGAAACTTTTTTACACTGCCTTATGTGATTGTACACTTTGAGTTCTCTGTTCAATTTTATTACAAAATATTTTTTCGTCCATGCACGGGCGGAGTAAGAATACCGACCCCCTTGGCCTAGGATGGTCTGTCGTAAAAGCCGACAAAAGTACTCTAGTGTGTGTATGTTTTAAAAACCACAATGGTTTTATAGCGTTGTAAAGTTTCTACTTCCTCTTCGATTATGGCAGCGCATTGACAATGCCACTAGTACTGCAAACGCCTATAGGCGACGGTGACCACCGACTATCAGGTGGGCCGTTTGCCTGTCTCAGCTATAAGAAAAGGTTTTTTTTTTAATAAACATGTTCTTATACTTCTTGTTGTATATACTGTCGCATTGATACAAATGACTCCGATTATTATATTATTAAAGTAATGAGAAGTTGATATGTGTACGTAATAGTATTTTTTCACAATTTAGTAGTGTATTTCTGAGAATAAAACGAGTCTTTCTAAAAAGACGACTAATTGAACGAAGCGAAAGATTGTTATGCTTTACTAAAACAGCTTTATTAAGCGTTAGGATAAAATAATAATAAGTATTTTCGTACATAATGGGAATAAGGTCACACACACATGTCATTGTAAATATTCGAAACTGAAAAAAGATTATAAATAATTACGTTAATAGTAAGACATTCCACGTGCTTTATCTTAGTTTACCTATTCTAAGTATTTTTGAAACATCATATTTATTTATACATATAAAACATATATTTCAACTTATTTTTCATACGAAAGTCAAGTGAGAGATTAGAGTAACGAGAAATTCGATAAATTGTCTTCCTTCGAGATACTATTTTAAGTGAATATATATTTTCTAAGATATGTTGCGCCCACCTGTTGCGTGAAGCAAAAATTATCTTGTGCCATGTTAAACACGTCACTAATATATTGATACTTTATTTTTTTATCATATAAATAATAAATCTACATATTTTATGTAATATATCAATTATCTTTTTATATAAAATTGCTTCTCTTTGAGAAAAAAATATTGTAAATACTCAAATCCGTTTTATTTGTTTATGCTATTGACATGAATGAATAAATATATTTTAATATCATTTTTCTATTGTAAAAATCTATGGAATTATGCAGTTACATTTTACTTAAGGACTTAATTGAGATGTAAGTAATATAAGGTTAATTACATTTAATAAGTAGTAGTTCAGAGGATTATAGTTTTCTACATTAATGTAGAGAAAAGTTGTCTATTGTGCAGTACATTTTAATATTCAAATAAATTTCATTTTCAATTAGCTGCTTGTAGATATAGTAGCGGATAATTTAAGTCAATAAGTTTACCATATCTATGTATTTTACATAAATTCACGTTGCATTTGATCTTCACTGACTTACATTAGTTAAGATCAAATGTATACAAAATTTTATAATCACAAGTGCTAGTAAATTTGAATTAATACTTTTTAGAAGTATATATTGTCTCTCAGTCAAATTAAAATTGTATACTTCATAAACTTATGCCAAATCGCTGGTTTTTTTTTTAAGTACGACATATTCTAAATATCTAAACGATCAGAGCTCGCACAGTTTAGCGATTTTTAGCATATAACTATTAAACTTTTTTTGTTTTTCTGTGTTTATTTGATGAAGGAATAGTTTGTATTTGCAAAATATACTAATTTAACAATCAGCTCCTAATTCAAAATGGCTGGATGGTTGTCTATGACCGATACAAGCGCATCGATATTTTATTGATAGCTTGAGCCGGAAATAAGCGGAGCTTGTTGGCTGTACCTGCGAATGCGTTGATGGACGAAGAAAATGCTAGTCACAATCGCTAAATTTCTAATCTGTCCGAGCTCTTTTGCCTTGAACTTTCAGTAACTTTACTTGTAATTTCAGTCCTATAAGAAGATGATACATTGCAGATGTCACGCGACGATGAAATGGTTTTAGAACTTTATAAACATACATTTGCATACTATTGAAATTTTCATACATTATTATGTGTATGTCGAATTACTTCCATATCAATTTGGCCTAACTTCATTATTCAATTATCGACTTTAAAGTCATTTATCTTTAAATTAATGTTTGGTACTTTATATAATTCGGTATTTTTGGATTAGGGCGGAAAGTTACTTACATATTTTAATAAAAAAAACTTACTCACAAGAAAACACATTATTTTTTTACTTTTTTAGAGATTCTGTTATTATATTCTTCTATCATTCTATTTTTAAATGTTTATAGAAAATAAATTGAAAGTTTTTGGTGATTTTGTTTACATCTCACAATTATTGAAACAATTATGGAATAAATACATATATTTTTGTATGCGGTAAGGATACTTTGTAATGAGCATGAATGACTTAATGGTGTTGGTATCGGTTTTCTACCAAAGAAATATTAGTTTTATAGTAATGATTAACATATACTGTAAGGTTTAATAGTACATATTTCATGTTTTACTGTATTAGATAACTTTACATAAGTAACCATCCTAATTGTAGTGTACATATGTGATTTATTTAGTCTATGGTATGCAATCTGCGCTGTCTCGTGTGTCAATGCGAGTGTGGACGACATAGAAATACATCGGCGAGTTACATATATACTATGGAGGGGAGAGGTATCAGAACAGTCCGCCAGGGCGCGCACAATAAGGGTGGCTGCAGTAGTGTCAACTAAATTTTAAAGGAAGCGCCAATAGTAGTAAGACGTGAGTGAATAATTTTTTCAGAGTGCCGACGAGCGCCATCGCGCGCGTGCACATACTAACCAAAACTGCCATAAGCGCGACAGCGCTCGTGAAATCAGTTGCTGTTTAGCTCGCTGTAGGGGAGGTCGCTCGCACGCGTCGCTAATTATTTATTTACGTAAATAGTTGAGGATTAGTGTACTGTTATTTCATCAACTACTTATTGAATTCAGCAAACTTCACTCAGTATACAATAGCTGCATTCAGACTCAAGTTTTTCGTACTTCAGCGCTGCGGTGGTAGGTATTAGAACCTCAGTTTTCAGCAGACAGCTGGACACTCAACTTTTCCCCCCATAAAAGACGGGCTCCACTGTACCCTCCATGATTTATACGCGGACCATGCCGAGCCAATGACGCATCCATAGGAACTCTATAGCAATAAAATCGTAATATTTATTATAATATGTTAAAGTATCTTCACTCTCTTCAATTTGAATAAAATTAAAATTGTTGATAGAATCTATAAATAATATCTGTTGAAACGACTTTCGGAGTCTATATTAGAAAATACATATATACATAGATTTAACCAAATGAAGGAATTGATTTAAGAAGTTAACTAAGTATTGAACTGTTATACACAACGGCCAATAAATTTTCATAAGATTATAGAATAATAAGATATATTTATAATGAGAATTATTATATGAACATTTGACATATCTGGGCATTAAGAAATAATATTTATTAATAATAAATACTTATTTAACATCAAAGTGAAGTGCTCCGACACGATATTGTTGTCGAAATATATTAGTATTTAAAATTTGCTGTAGTAAAGATTTTTATATTAAGGAGTTAAATACTTATTAAGGTTTAGCGTGTTCTGCCTGTTTTATTGTCAGGGAATGCGTTAAGCGACCCCTGTCGATGCCGTGACATTTTAATTCATGACTTCTTGTGCTGACATAAGCGCCACTAGAAAACACAATAACCTATATAGCTCAATTTAGTTTTCACAGGAAATAATACAGTTCGACCTCCCCAGTCATATTTCTCGTTTTGCTACCTGTGAGTTAGCAAAGCAACAATTTGTCTTTTATAAAACGGTAGGTTACGGATAGACCTTTCTTATGCCGATATTTCATGGCATAAATCATGTATCAATTTATAGAGAATATATAAAGAAATTCTACCAGATAGATATAGTAACTATTTCAGGTAGCGTAAATTGTAACTAAACAAATTAGAATTCATTTTCAACATTACCTGCATTTCTGAAATATTATAATAATATTTTCAAATTTCGTGTAAAAAGTCTTGCATGTAGGAATAGTGCTTCTCAAATATTAAATTCAGCCTTATAATATTTGTATAATAGTTTGAGCTAAAAAAAGTGAGTTAATGTCTGCTTGCAAGTCTTCATCAACCTTTGAGAAAAATTGCCGAATCTGGACTAGATTTGATGATTGACAGAATACAGACTAATGACTACACTGACGGACTCATAAACTGCATCAAAGTAATAGACGACTTTGAAATAAATATTTTAACCAAGTATGCAAACTTTCTATACAGATTTAAATTGAAACCTCTAGATTGGTTCGTGAACTTTAAGACAGCGTAGGGTCATATCCTTAAGTTTAAGTTTGTGTACTGGAAAGGACCCTAAGACTTTTTTGAAGAAAAAACAGAAATTTAAGGAAAATTGGTTTAATTAAAAAATTGGTTTTAACAATAGACACAAACTTTATGCAACGGTTTATTTATGTTTTAATAAGGTGTATTACCTCCACGTGCCCTTATTATGGATTCTAATCGGTTCCGCATAGATTTTATTAGGGTTATTAAAAGATCTTGCGGAATATTGTCCCATTCTTCTGAAAGCGCTGTTCTTAGTACTGCCACTGTCGTGGGCAAAGGGCTTCTCGCATATACAGCTCTTTTTAAATTGTCCCAAACATGCTCAATGGGATTAAGATCCGGGCTGCCGTGCTGGCCAATTCATTGTACGTATCCCAACCTCTTCGCAACATTGTCGAACTTGTGCTGCAGCGTGCGGCGGGGCACTATCCTGCATTAAAGTAAAATTTTCGCCTATGAATCCCATGTAAGGCACCACGTGATCTTCTAAGATCTCTGTTATTGTAGCGATGTGCAGTCAAACCCCCTCTATTACCGTTTTGACGGACCATGTCTATGAACACAAGTTCTGTTCGCCCGTTCATCGATATGCTACCCCAGACCATACACGAACCGCCTCTAAAAGGAACACGCTCCTCAATGCAACCTTGAGCATATCGCTCCCCACGTCGACGATATACTCTTCTGCGACCATCTGCACCATATAAACATGTCCTGCACTCGTCCGTGAACAATACGGAGGCCCATTGCTCTTCTCTCCAATTCAGGTATTCACGCGCAAATCTTAAGCGAGCTTGTCTGTGAGCTACAGACAACTTTGGACCATTTGCTGGTCTAAAAGTGGTGATATCCGCTTCCTTTAACCTTCTTCTTATTGTTTGTGCACTCACGTTTACTCCACGCACTTCATTAAGCTCTGTTTTGATGTTAACTGACGCGAGGAAACGATTTCGCAGGGAAGTTGTAACAATAAATCGGTCATCACGACCGGCGGTTGCTCGAGTCCTGCCTGTACCACGTCTCCTTCTGTAAGAACCTGTCTCCACAAACCTTCTGTATATTCTAGAAACCGTAGACTGGTTTAAATTTCTACCAATCGTTCGTTGATCCAAGCCATCCCGCACCAATGCTACAATTTGAACCGCTTGTTCGGACGAAGTATCCATATTATGGTTCAAAAACTCGCGATGAGTTAAAAAACTAACCCAACAATTCTGCTGGTAACAATAATTCAGTTGACAAAAGAATAAAAAATCAATGAGAATCAATTTAAAACTTTGCTATAAATAACACGCAAATCTGATACTACGAGTAAATTTTCTTTTCCCGGCTATATTCATTTGTTTTACTGCAGTTCTATTTTTAATTTTCCTTTTTTTTGAGATTAAGAGCCAGTCTCTCCATATTTATATAATTTAATCTAAAAAGTTTGCATACTTATTAAAAAAATCATTTCAAAGTAATCCTGAACTTCGATGCAGTTTATGAGTCCGTCAGTTTACTTGCAAGCAGAGTCGATCGTGTCATATATCTATTTGCTACCTATCTGAAATTATAAAAAATAATTACGTACTTCGCAGTGTTGGCAACTACTCAATTTGACTCTATTGCGCATACCGTATACGTATAACCCTTACCTTGCAGTTGCAAAGATGACCAAATATTATGTTTAAGCCCAAACTAGAATTAAAAATCAAAATGTTTACACATTGTTAAAAATGTGATGTCTAAGCCAAATTATATTTAATATAATTTTAGATCATGAAATACGAATAGTTAAAAATTCAAAGGCGAGCTGCTTTTGTTGTAATTGAATGTTCTGACATGTCAGAAAGGGAGAAATAGTTATTATGTAAATCTGGTTGATATTAATATTAGAGCCGTAGTGGAACGTAGGTCTAATTCAAACGAAACCATCGTTTGTGTAAATTATACCAAGCTTGCCTGCACATTTGTTGATTAATTATAAATAAGTATTCTTATAATAGGTAATCACGGCACACAGTTGAAGTTTAAGTAGATTTTCTAAGTACATAATATTTAATATGTACCTATATTTTAATATTGCAAATGTTATCACGAGGGTACAAAATTGACAGAATTTAAGATTTCCATGATAATAGATTAAAAATGTCTACTCAAAAAATAATTTAGATTTATCTTCCAAATAGTAATTTTATTTAATTAACTGTGTTATATCTAATCTATATGGTTGTTAATGAATAATATCTTCATTTTTAATATTTAATTTTATTTAAATGCAATGCAATAATTCAATGAAATATTTATGTTGGTACTATATAACATCTATTTACTAAAACCAGTGCAAACTGAAATGATTCTATATGAGAACTTGTTTGATTAGAGACATAATATATTGTTGACTTTGCTTATATAAAATATTGTTTTATTTTTAAGATTATCCCATGCATTAGGGCACTTTTAAAACAAAATTACATGATGAAGACAAGCATGCTGTTTGTGGCTGGAATCAACCTGAAATATTCTTGTTTATGGGATTTTTATTAGACGTGTCATACACTAATCCTTTTCTAATTAACAGAGAGTAAGAGAAGATACCTTTCAGTTAAACTTCTTTTGATTTGGCGGCAAAATATACTGCAAAACCAAATTTTACCATACTATTTAATCTCATTTTGTTCTTACTATTAACCACCTTAGCAATGAATAGTGACAATGTTTGCTCCATAATATCCCACAAGCACATTTACAAGTGTGGGCCCTGACAGGAGGGGTAGACAGTGTTGGCATGACCTCGTAAAGGGTGATATGGACTGACTACCAAGAATGCTGAAGACTGTGCAAGTGGAGTAAAAGTCGGAAAGCGGGCACCTAAGCGGAAGTTTGGGTTGCAACCGGGATTAATAATGCTAAGGTGATGATAACGTTTAGGAGTATGGGCGCTATATACTTTTATGACTTACTATATATGATTGATGATTTATTAGAACAGCGGACATGTCATTAATTAATTATATCCCATTAAATACACCAAGACAGATACGTTGGTGTAATTATATAATCTATTTTCACTTTTATATGTATTCTCCAGTAAATAGTTGAGAAGATAATTGCATAGTCAAACAATTCTGCAGTTTCATCAAATTGATTTCAGTTTAAGAAATTATAAGGTAATGTATTTAGAAATAAAAATAGAACATATGGGCATTTATTTATTTAACTTGCACTCCAGAAAGTGTTGGTGCTACCACTGGCCCTTTCCCGGGCACAACTAATGGACTACCCTTATAACATGCTACTTTGTCATCATTTGTTTTAAGATCTGGTGCACATGTCTCAAATATTTTCTTCTTGGGGTTCAGCTGAGGTTCTGGTTCTCTAGGGTAACCGTCACAGAGAACCAAATCTCCAGGTGCTGCACCACTTGGAGGTATCAGAACCTCAACTTTCTCAGGTGATGAAGCACACATCACCATCGCTTCAGATGTAACCCCTCTCATCTGAAATTTAAAAAATTCCGCACATTATGTTCAGCTTTTGTGGGTGTGGCTTCAATGCCTTTGGCATTGATTTTGCCAGTGTCCAAGTAAAATATAAAATTGACAGATTCAATTGAGATTTGTGTATGAAGTTATGAAATATGTTTAAACTTTAAACTCTATTCAATGTATCACCTCCAATAGGATATTATATGGAGTAATTTTTTTTACTGACTGATCTACCGACTATAATTGTTAGGTCAATGTCATTTACAGAATTTTAAGAGTATTTTAAAAACCTAAGTTATTTTTGTAGACAAATATACTGTCTTATTTTCTAAGATTAATGTGAACACAGGTGGAGCTAGTCATATTAGTGAGCTATCAAAGACTTGAATAATTTAAGCTGTTACCTTCACTGGCTTCAGGTTACAAAGGATCATAACAATCCTGTCCTTCATTTCATCAATGGGTACATAATTAACAAGTCCTGAAACTACAGTTCTTGGTTTATTTTCACCACAATCAATCTTCTCCACATACAATGTATCAGCATCTGGATGTTTTGTGATTTCTACAATCTTGCCAATCCTGAAATCTAATTTCCTAACATCCACAATGGAATCCGTTGTTTCTTTGATCTCCTTATTCTTTTTCACTGAATCTTTTTCTTTCTTTTCTTTTTTAGCAACTGGAGCCTCTGTCTCAGGTTTTATTTCTGCTATTGGGCTTTGAAAAGTAACAGATGTCTTTCCCGGTACTGAATATTGCTTTTTCCCATTCAGTGTTTCTAATCTAATTAATTCTGCTTTGGCTTTCTCAATATTTACTGAAAGTAATGAGTTTTCTTCGAAAAGCTGCGCAATTTTTTCTTGTACTTTTGCTGTTTTCACTTCATTTAACTAAAAACACAAGATATAATATTTATTATAAATGAATATAAAAACATATTTTTTATCTTTGGACAAACCTTATGTTTCAGGTCATTCAACCTCCTTTCTGCGAATTCTGCATTATTTGCTAATTTTGTAAGATATTGAGACATATTTTTCATACAAAAACAAGTTATTGTCATCTGATTTAGTATAATATAATCGCTAAAATATTAGGTTATCTCAGTGATCTCTTATGACATTTATGACAAAATGTGCAGTGTTGCCGTTTTGTAAATGGAAAAAATGCTAGATTTTGGCGGAGATAATGCTAAAAATGTGCTTAGGCTAATAAAAATGCCAAATGCCAAGTTTTGTTTAAATGAATTAAAAACGAAAATAATTGCAAGTAGGTAGTGTAAATGTAATTAAAAACGCAGTGCAATTTTTGAGTATATTTAATCATGAAGATAAATCAAATAATATTTGTATATCATCATCGTCGTGAGCTTGTGCTTGTGATGTTGAAAGGCCAACTTCAAAATCAATAGTCATTGGCATCACAATCGATTCTTTAACCCCTTTAATCTTTTGCAGAGGGTAAATATCTTACAGGGGTGTGAACAATAAGTCAATCAAATAAAAAAAATTGCCATCAATATCACTCACTAAATGCTCCTTTAACTCTGATCCCTTTCTCAGTAGGTGTTTACGGTTGCTCCTCTCCTTCCTGTAATATTAAAGTACCTATTAGCCTTGCGCCACCAAGTATTCCAGGAACTCAGTAATTTATAAAATAAGCAAAGTATTATCCTCTAAATTATAATATATTCATTATTATGTGACCTTGATAAATACCTCCAGTTTCTCATTAAATATCATAAAATGTATGTGGGTATTTGCAAGGCTTTCAAGGTTCCTTTAATTGCCTTCATAAACACTAGTTAGAGGCTTTAGTGTCATCTTCTTTAGCCATCCTGGCCGACCTCAAGAATCACCCTATCTATTCAGACGTTTCGAGACCCTACCTATGTAAATACTACTTGAGACCCTACCAAGCTAAATACTACTGGGATCCTACCTAGGTAAATCTTAAGATCCTACCTACGTGAATACTACTGAGACCCTACCTACATAAATATTACTGAGACCCTACCTACGTAAATATTACTGACATCCTACCTAGTAGATACTTGTGAGGTTCCCAAGTTCCACGTGCATGGCCCGTCGCCATCACCACTCATGAGGGTCTGACAGCCTGCGCCACTCTGAAAAAACAAAAAAAAAAAACTCAAATAAAACCATAGAGTACTTTATATTGTTTTTCAAAGTATTCACCACGTAGCCTAATACACTTTTCCATTCGGTCAAACTAGTTATTATAACATTTATTTCACTCTAAAGTGGGGGTGTTCTTAATGGCTGACTTGAAAGCGTCGACTGCATCTTCACCGGACTGGAACCTTTGACCGCGAAGACTTTTCTTAATTTTAGGAAATTAAAGAAATCGTTAGGGCTTAGGTCAGGACTGTATGGAGGATAGTTAAGAATTTCTACTTTTTTCTGCTTCAAATACTCAATCGTTTGAAGAGCGCTGTGTGAGCTTGCGTTGTCGTGGTGCAGGATGATGCGTCCCTTTGAGTTAGATTTTCGAAGTTCGGCGATAACTTGTGGTAACAAACTGTGGTATACCACTCTCCGTTAACCGTTCTACGATCTTCAAGTGCAATAGTCGCAACATGACTGGTTTTTCCAACGAACGTGGCCACCATCTTCTTTGAAGTACTTCGTGAACGAACAACTTTAGTCGGCTTAGGCTCGTCTTGAAAGACCCAGATTGTAGATTGTTGTTTGGAATCATGATCGTAGGCATATATCCAAGATTCGTCACCACTGATGATGTCGTAGACGTGATTTGACTCTCCTCAGTTGAACCTTTACAGAGTTTTCTTACACCATCTGACGCGGGCCACCTTGTGATCGTCGGAAAGCAGATGCAGTATCCAACGTCAAACTAGCTTTCTCACACCAAGCGCTTCATGCAAGATCTTCTAAATGGTTGTCATTGAGATGCCTAATATAGCCCCTATCTCTCGATACGTCGACGATCTTTGAGAATTAGTTGTCTCACAGCAATGATGTTATCTTCAGTGAAGGCGGATTTTGGGCGTCCTTCGCGAGATTTGTCACTAACACTAGTATGTCCACGCTGGAATTCTACATACCAGCGTTCGACAGTCCGCAGACACGGGGCTTCATCACTGAACACAGATGTTAGCTCTTCAAAACACTGAAGCCGTGTCAGGCCTCTTAAATAGTTGTAGAAAATTATTGTATGAACATTTTCCTTAGAAAGATTCATTTTCGTACGTGACCTGATATATTCCAATCGACGCTGTGACTAAACAATAGCATTAATCCTAATACTTTCAACTGTTTTGAGATTAAAAATTTAAACACATTCGAAAACAGTTCCAAATTCAAAATTACCGGGAAATATAGAAACGACAGAACTAAGTATAATAGAGTAGTTCTTAGATCCATGCTCATGATCTGTCACAAAACATACATATATACGTGGTGATTGATTTAGGAGCCCGTGTTTCGAGGGCACATCAATTATGATAAATTTTTTATTACTGCCCTACCTCAAATTCGACTCTAACTACAGCCCTGCAGGCCCGACGACCCGGGAGCTACCCGATAGCGTCGTCTTTACTTAATAAGATCGGTGAGCTCACCCCAACGAAATCAGTGCCGGCACATATTATTGGTTATCTGAACAAATTATCTTTATGACACGAGTTCTTATTTGCTACTGAGTTTAGAATACAACTTAGCCTAGAATACTTAGCTGGCACAGAAGCGCTCTCGCTGTGGCAGCAGACACGTGGCTGACTGCGACAAGGTCATGCTATTCACTGTTTTAATTATTACTTCACAAAGATTTCACTGCAGAGTACTTTCAGAACTTAGCTGTTCCTTACGACTGGTAAAATAATGGCGGCGTCAGCGTGTCTTCGTTTTTCTAGCCCTCCTGGTGTTGAAACAATATATGAATATTTATGTTTTCGTGATGTAATTACCGCTGGTTCCCATCTTTTATCATTGCGTGTTTTAACATATACTTGGTCACCTGGTCGGTAACTCGATGATGTGGTACGAATATTTTCTTTTACTTGTAAATACTGCATTAATCTTCTTTTGTCTGGCCGAATGTTGGAAAGTATGCAATTCAATTGTCGTCCAAACATCATCTCAGCTGGAGATTTACCGGTGGACGAGTGTGGAGTATTTCTGTATGTAAACAAAAATTCTAAGAGTCGGCGCTCAAGATTTGTGTTGTCTGCCGATGCCATTCTGGTTTTGAATGTTCTGACTAAACGTTCTGCCAGTCCATTTGTCCGAGGATGATATGGGGATGATGTGACATGTAAAATACACTGTTTTGTGCAGTATTCTTTAAATTCATAAGATGTAAATTGAGGTCCATTATCGGATATAATCATTTTTGGTAAACCAAATGTACAAAATATGTTATCTAATGTAAGACAAAGTGATTTAGTGTTGATGTGTTTCATCGGTCGTATTTACACCCATTTGGAGAGAGCGTCGCACAATAGCAACCAATACGATCCTTCGAACGGTCCAGCAAAGTCGATATGGATTCTCTCCCATACTTCTTCTGGTATGGACCAGGAAAATACAGGAAGTTCAGGGTTGCAAGGACGGTTCTGTTGGCATCTGTTACATTTCTTGACAAATAATTCTATGTCTTCGTCAAGGTTAGGCCACCAGACATAGTAACGTGAAAGTGCTTTCATAGCAGAAATGCCAGGATGTCCTTGATGAAGGTAAGTAAGAATGGCTTTTCGGAGTGCTGTAGGTATAACGATGCGTCCTTGCCTCATAAGTATCTTATTCTCAACAGATAATTCAGTCCGGTTTCTGTAGAATGGTTTCATTTCTGGATTGTATTCTGATTGTCTCCAGCCGGTTTTTAAATTTTGACAAACTTTTGAAAGTATAAGATCTTTTGAAGTTGTTTTCATAAGTAACTGTTCTGATAGGTTAAGGTCAGTCATTCGAGTGCTCAGAAGACGTAGTTCTATTTTATGTACTAGCCCTTCTGTCTCAGAGGGTTCCGTTTTAGGGTTTGGTAATCTGGAAAGGCAATCAGCTAATGTGTTATTTTCACCTTTCCTGTAGTAAATGTCATATTGATAGCTTCCCACTACTAGGGCCCATCTTACCAGTCGGTTATTGGCTAATTTAGGAAGGTTGCGGCGTGCTCCCATAATATGTATAAGAGGCTTATGGTCCGTAACTAGATTAAATTTCGTTCCTCTCAAGTACTGATCAAATTTTTTATACCAAATACTATTGCTAAAGCCTCACGATCAATAACTGAATATTTCATTTCCGCTGGTCGTAGTTTCCTTGAAGCAAAAGCAATTGGTGGTTCTATGTCCGAGTCCTTGTGGAATAATACTGCACCCAATCCCTTTTCGGAAGCGTCACATGCTAAATAAAGGGGACGTTTCTCGTCAAATGCAATTAATGGTTGTGAAGAAGTTATGCATTTCTTTGTTTCTTCAAATACTCTGTTTTCATGATCAGTCCAACGCCATCTATTTTTTTTACTTGTTAGATTATGACGATCCGAACAAATCCCGTGAAGATGTGGTACAAACCGCTCATAAAAGTTAACTAGTCCTAAAAATGATCGTAGTTCTTTTGCATTACATGGTGCTGGGGCCTTGGTTATGGCGTCAATTTTGGATTTGGTTGGGTGGATGCCATGTTCATCTATTATGTGACCTAGGTATTCAATCTGATTCTGTAAGAAATTACATTTCTTTAAGTTAACTTTCAGGCCGGCGTTTTGTAAGCGATCGAATACAATAGATAAAGTTTGTAAATGTTCTGAAAGATCTTTCCCTGATATAGCTATGTCGTCAAAATATACAGCTACATTGGCGATATCGCTTAACAGTTGATCCAGAAAATGTTGGAAAATGGAAGGAGCAGTCGATATTCCAAAAGGCATCCTATTGTATTGGAAATACCCTTTATGAGTTGACAACGTCAAGTACTTTTTCGAATCCGGTGCTATTTCAAATTGTAAGTATGCGTCTTTAAGGTCTATTTTTGAAAATAATTTACCGTTTGCGAGATTTTGGCGTAGTTGATCGAAAATTGGAACTGGGTGTAGATGTTTGATAAGTACTGGATTAAGTGTAGTTCTGTAGTCTCCACATATCCTAACTTCCCCTGTAGGTTTCAGAATGTTAACTGTGGGTGTAGCCCATTCAATAGGTGTAATATTAGGATCTACTTTTTCTATTATGCCTTCTGAGATCAGACGATCTAACTCCCTTTCTATATTTTTTTTCATGCTGAATTTTATAGGCCGTGCAGGAAGGTGGATCGGTTCAGCTTCTGGTTTGACATGTATGTTTACGTAATAATTGTTAACTTTTCCTAGTTTTCCATCAAAGAGTTGCACATGTTTATCCAGTATTTGTTTAAGAGTCATCGGTGTTGATGTTTTGATGGAGTATACTGGTTTTGGAAACTCCATTTCAAAAACTTCACTCCAATGTAAGCCAAATAACATTGGCTTGGCATTTTTCATTACGACCACGGGTAGGATTTTTTGCAGTCCGTCGACTTCGACTGTCACATTTGCAATTCCCTTTGTTTTTAGATTTGTGTTGCCGTAGGCCTTAAGTTTCGGGGCGGGTTGTAAAGATGGTGATCCTAATTTTTTCCATAATTTTGTGCTTATTATTGAATACGCAGAGCCGGGGTCCCAATCCATAGTGCAAGGTATGTCATTGATGCGTACATCAATTTGTTTGCATTCTCTCTTACGTTTACCCAAGACGCTGCAGATAACATCATCATCGCTTTCTCCCTCGTTATTACTGATAGACGATGATGATGATATAGAGGACCTATAAGGTCTTGTTATTTTTTTACTGTTTTTCGGCTCCCTTTAGTGTAGCTGATGTATGCCCGTCCAGACTTAATGCAACAACTCTCAAAGTGTCCCTTCATGTTACATTCTTTACAAATATGGTTCTTGGCTGAACACTGTGATGGGCTGTGCCGTTCTTTCTTTCCACAGCGTAAACAATGCATTGGATTTAATTTTCGTGTTGTATCTTGATGTAATGGTACGTTTTTTGTTTTGCTCCTATTTATTCTTTTAATACTTAATTGTGGTGTGTCTTGTTCTGCCTGTTCTCTGGATTGAGCGATTGCAAAAATTTGTTGGAAGGTTACTTCTCTTGGTATTCCGTCTACCATTTGAATTAAATCAGGCCATTTTTGTTTTAAGTCCGTTTCTAAATCTTGATGATTCAATCCAGTGGCAAAACGATCACGTAATTGTCGTTCCAGGAAGTCATTAGTGTAGCCACAATCCCGACTTAGACTTTTTAACCTATTTGCATAGTGTTCCATCGTTTCATTTTGTTCTCTAGTGCAATTCCAAAATTCGGTTAAGGCTCGATACCTCGTCTTTTTTATGTGATAGAGGTCTGATAATTTGTTACAAATTTCGCTGTATGTGGCTATATCGAAAACAGGTGTTAAAGCTACTTTTAATTCGTGAAATATCTCTGGTGTTAGTAAATTCAGTAGCAAATCTTTCTGTAAGTCGCTGTTATCGATATCAAGAATTTTGCATTTGTTTTCGAAAAAATCAATGTAATCGTCAATTCTGAATGTATCTGGGTTGTATTTATCCATATTGGAATTTTTGATTATACTTATCTTGTTATCCGTATCATGTTTTGTAATAGAGTCGTTCGTCACGCTCTTGGCTGTTGTATTGCAAACTGCTGGTACCAACAATTTCAAGATTTGTAAAATCTGCTCTTGTTGATTTTGTTGTGCATGTAAAAATAATGCGAACTGTTCATCGTTCATCTTAATTTCTTTTAACTCGTCGCCAATATAATAAAACAATGTTTTTCAAGACATGACATAAAATACATGACTTATATGATAAATGTAAAAATGACAATGTGTTAGAACTATAATTCAAAAAGATAGAATATGGAAAAGAAGGTTACAACAACATCCACGGTTGAGTTAGAAAAAATTGCCTAGAGCCACTAACTAGTTTTCTAATTCATAAATTTATTCTTTATCTTCAACCTGTGCATCAAATGCACAATGTTTGTACATTGTAACATTCTAATATATAATTTTGCGACTGATTTTCGAAAACATTCACATAAGAACCTCCACGCTCCTGTCTGTGGGCTGGCTTAAAGCGGCTGGTAGATACCCGAAGCGCGCCACGCGTGGCAAGCCGCCTTTGCGATACTCACTACCCGAGACTTTCCCCCGCGCGCGATTGTCATCGTAAATAATTTGTAAAATGTCTAAAATTCTTGTAAATGTTTTCTCGGTATTTTAAATAAACTATTCTAAAATGTCCGTCGTTTAACATATGCAAACCCGGAACCATACACCACAGTATTTATTATTAATTGGATACTCCACTAACAAAAGCATATCATATCAACGAACAGCAAACGATGAAAATGTACTTTACGAACATTTACGAATGTGAGAGGAGCCTTAACAAAATTTTCTCTGTAGCGAAGACACTTTTTGTTTTTAGTTCGGATATTTAGGTAAAAGTAAATCATTTGAGTTAAAAGTTGCCATATTTTCATAAAGAAAAAGAAGAGTTAAATGTATAATATAAGATTTTTTATTCAAGTTCAACTCCGTATCAAAGGACGTATAATTAATTTAAAAAAACATTCAATAAATATTATATTCTCAATATCATATCTTTTATACATTGTTGTGTTAAATAATTTTGACACAAATATCCGAACTCTATCTGATCAAAAAAGTAATATGGCCGTTGGAAGCGCGTCATAAATACTTTCTGACGTTGTTTATATTTGCGCACAAATACTTGTGTAATTTATTCTGTTGATAAGTGCTTTATTTGAGAATAATGGAATTAAATGAGTGTTTCCACAAATTAAATTTTTAGTAGCAATTTTGACATCACAGTACGATGTCGAATAGTACTGTCGGCTCGTCGGGGCCTGCTCCCGGCAAAATACGTGGACCTGGAAGACCTCCTAAACGAACATGTACCTGGTGTGCTGAAAGCAAAACTCCTCTGAAATACGTTTTACCAACTGAGAATGGTAAAAAAGAATTTTGTACTGAGACTTGCCTGTCTGAATTTCGTCAGGCCTACAGCAAAGGCGCCTGCCTGCACTGTGATAATGTTATTCGAGGTAATGCACCCCCAAGCACGAAGAACTTTTGTTCTACATATTGTCTGAATAAATATCAGAAAAAGAATGAGAAGCGAACAAATTCGCCACAGTCAGGTAATGGAGCGAATGGCACAGAGAATCATCCAAACAACAATTCTACTGGATCTTTTTATGAAATTTTCCAAACATTTAATTGGACTGAATACATGAAAGAAACAAACAGCTCACCTGTTCCTCAAGAATGTTTTAAACAAGCACCTATGCCACCAATGAATGATTTCAAAGTTGGAATGAAACTTGAGGCTCTTGATCCACGCAACTTGACTTCTACTTGCATTGCAACTGTAGTTGGTGTTTTGGGTCCCCGTCTTAGGCTTAGATTGGATGGCAGCGACAATAAGAATGACTTTTGGAGGCTTGTAGATGCTGGCGACATTCACCCTATAGGCCACTGTGAGAAAAATGATGGAATGCTGCAACCACCTCTTGGTTTTCGAATGAATGCTAGTAGTTGGCCTATGTTTTTACTCAAGACATTGAATGGTGCAGAAATGGCTCCAGCAAAAGTGTTTCAGCCAGAACCACCCACACCCAAGTCAAATTTATTTGTTGTCGGGCAGAAGTTAGAAGCTGTGGATAAGAAGAATCCTCAATTAATATGTTGTGCCACTGTAGGGGCAGTGAAGAATGACCAGATTCATGTAACATTTGATGGGTGGAGGGGGGCCTTTGATTACTGGTGTCGCTATGACTCCAGGGATATATTCCCCGTGGGCTGGTGCGCTAGGGCTGGTCATCCTTTGCAACCACCAGGTCAAAAAAGTCCCACTACTCCCTCTAGGTAAATATTTTTGCACCATCTTACTAATGTTATAGAATTTCTTAATCTTGCAAGTTTATCATGTGATTATATTATTATGTATCACTATGTACGAATTCAAGCAAGTAGAGATCTACAGAAGTTTGTGGAAAAATAGTGTATTTTTCGCATATTAGTAAATAATTCATTATGATGGTCACCAAAATGATTTATTCATGATCTTTAACCAATAACTAAATTATACTAGGGATCACAATCCTCAGAATGTTTGCAGAATATACTCAGAATAAAAGATTTAAATTCAATCATTTGATTATTGATTCTAGTAATGTACACAATTGCATACATTTAAGAATATCTGTGCAAGGGCGGAGAAAGAATACTAACCTCTGTGGGGTCGGCCTGTCGTAAAAGGCAACAAAACAACCCACCCTAGCTACATGATAGGGCATCAAGCCCATCTGGATGGCGACCACCTTTGGTCTTAAGTATACCGCCATAATAACCTTGTGTTGTGTTCTGGTATCATGTGACCCAAGTTTCCCTTATGGGACAGCAGCGTGTTCGCGATGCCACTGACGTTGCAAATACCTATAGGCGACGGCAACTGCTAAATTCTAATCAGTCTGCTGCCCTACAACAATAAAAAAAAAGAATATATAAGAATAAAAATAATTGTGTACCTTATGGAAATATATAACAGTTTGTATAAAATGTTATAATTGTAAAAATGTATGAATCCTTCTCCTTCCCTCTTTCTTATGTCCTCCACTTATCCACAGTAGCATATTCATCTTTATGAAATGTAGTTCCAGCTCATATGTTAATTAAACAATGATCAACTTTTAACACTTTTTGCAATATTGTCAAGTTATTTTTCTATTTCTTCATCATTTAGTTAATGTTCATAAAACAAAATATGACTAATAGTCATATTTTGTCCATTCATTTCCCATAAAATATATAAAAATCCTATTGAATATAAATTACAATTTGATTCAATATTACTAAATATTCACATCACTTACTGGGATCATTATGAAAATGAAAGTTCTAATACTGAAGCTTTTAACTTCTACTTTTCAACCAGTATTTTTCCACTCTCTTTTATGTTTAAAAGCATATATATATATATATATATATATATATATATATATATATATATATATATATATATATATATATATATATATATATATATATATATATTTTTTTTTTTTTTTTTTTTTTTCAGGTTTAAACTTAGACCTACTGGGATACCTAACCCAGCATTACCTGAAGGGGGTTCAACTGGGACCAGTAATTCTAACACCACTTCACCACCAGTACCCACAGTGCGGTTGGTCATTCGTTCTACTTGCTCTGGGGGCAGTAGTTCCTTCCCAACCAGTGTTATGGGTCAAGGAACTGTAGCCGCAGTAGAGGCTCTTGTTAAAGAACTGCTGATTGTACACCCTGAACCACAAAGGCTGACACGAGCTATACTAACAGCATCAAGTAGCTTTTCTAATATTAATAATGTCCAGGTAAGTGTTTAAATGTTATTTTTGTCAAAAATTTATATAATACTAGTTGATCCAACAAACATTGTTCTGCCATATGAATTTTAAAAAAGTAGCCTATCCAAGGTGCAACCTATAACTATACTGAAATTCATCAAAATTCATCAAGGTTCAGCAGTTTAGGCGTGAATGCATAATAAACAGACAAACTCACTTTCATATTTATAATATTAGTTAGGATTTCATGAAAAGGTTTTTTTGTGGTATTTTTATGTTATTTTGTTGCATTTTATGTTATTTTGTTGAAAATAAATTCTATAAAAGACATTTGTATTGACAAAAATGTTCTTTGGTGGTTACAAAATTTGATACCCATGTAATACCCCAATACTTCCATCCTATCTGTTACATAAATTCCTTTTTACACCAAAATATTGCAGGTGTCATCTGGTGGTAAGAGTTATTCAGTAAAGGTGCCCTCTGAGTTGACTAATGAAGAATTGAAGAGCTGGTTGAAGGCAATGTGCAGTGGAGTGGGGGCTTGTGTGGGCTTGATTGAAGTGGACACTGGGGAATTAGTACGCCCTTGCACCCTTTGTAGTGAAAGTACATCTAACAATGTGTCTGCAGTTCCCAAGAGGTCTAAAAGTGTAAGTATTTTATTATTGAACTGAAACTTCTTTGCGCGCATGCGGAATTTTCTTTACAGATAACACACAATATTAGCATCACAAGATGTGAAACGTTTTTTTTTGCTCTAGTAATACTAACCTTATTAATGGCTTAGGGCTTAATCTACTATTATGTAATTTTTAAATGATTGCATTAATTATACATATCTATTTGAATTGTGACTTTATTACAATAAAATACAGTTGAGTTTTGTTTAATAAGATATAAAATAATATTTCATAAATTCTCTTTTCTAAATTTATTAGAAGATTTAAAAATTTGTTTGCCAAAGAAGTTTCACTTCTGACATGTGTACTTTATAGGCACACACTTTTTTCTCTCTGTTCATTATAGTTTTTGTGCAATGTACTTAGTTATAATGATGTTTTAAAAAAAAAATTTTATTACTAGATCATGCTTTATGAATGTTCCTCCTCTATTCCAGATAAAAAAAGATGTTATTAAATGTAATCCTTGTTCATTTAAAACGAGGCTTTTGAAGTCAAAATGTTTCTATCCAGAATATTTTAATGTAAATTAATTGCTAGTTTATCCCATTTAATTAGCTATAGTGTTTTAAATATTTACTAATTTCCTTCCAAACATGTTAGGAGGATAGTGCTAGTGATGTAGTGAACGGGGGTGAGAGCGATAGTGGCACTGGAAGCAATAAGCGTGCACGTGTGTCGGTGGATCTGGCTGAAGCGGCGTCTTCGACGACGGGGCTACCCAGCCCACCAGGCGCCGGTGCGCTTCCTGCTGACTGGTCAGTCGAAGATGTCATTGGCTACATCGCTAGCGCCGACCATGCTCTCGCCGCGCACGCTGATCTCTTTAGGAAACATGTGAGTCACACTCATCATCCTATCTTTACAGCATATATTTGTGTTAACTGAGACATTCTACTAATTTATGGGAGTTTATGTAGTATTCCTCATAGTTACTATACATATCTTAGTACATATCTTGTTTTGGGGCCGGGAGATATTCACTTCGACCCAATGGGATCTTTTGTGTTAACTTTACTTTTGTGTTACTATACATAAGGCAAATAGTAACCATTCTTAGTTACTCCTGTATTGTGACAATGGAGAAAGTACAACGCTTATTGGAGCAGGTCAAATTGAATATTTAGTGCTTTTCATGTCATGATAGTCTCTTTATCACTCGTTCAACAAAGTGTATAGAACATTTAAAAGCAACCTGCCCCAATGAGTTCCAGTCTATCTGACACACTCTTTCCGACACTTCAGCTTTATTGAATTCTCTTTAAGTAGGTCTCATGAAATAACTCCTTAACATGTTGAAAGCCATGTGTATGACATGGCGTACAACATAGCGCATGGCATTCCCCAGGGCCACTATATATCAAGAATCGTCCAAAAATGGTTGGAGTGGTTTTTGCAAATATTTTTTAGGACTCATAAATAATAGACGAGTTACGAAAACAGTGATGTACTTATTATTTTTCGAAATGTCAGAAAGGCCATAAATTTTAAGTTTTTCGAATGTTGCCAGGCTGTACTATAGGGCCGCTCGTATACCGCTCGTATACCTTGCTTTAGTAAAAAGAGTCGAAACTATCGTCGGACGCCTAGAGGCTTCTGTAGTGATCGAGGGCATGCGGACATCAGTTGTCCATTGTAGCCCACTGGTTTAAACATTGTTTCTAGTCTGGCGTTCAACGTGTAAAATTTACAAAGTATTATTGACAACTAATATAGAGTAGGGTATTATTAATTAAATCATGTGACGTGATCTATGATTATGACTTCATATGCTAAAGATGTTTTAGCTAGTTTGTCTTTTTCAGGAAATTGATGGAAAAGCCCTCTTACTTCTCAATTCAGATATGATGATGAAGTACATGGGCCTAAAATTGGGGCCCGCATTAAAAATTTGCAACCTTGTATCGAAAATTAAAAATCGCCGGCATTATAGTAACTAAGTTAATCCTATATTTTAGTTTAAATTATTTATAAACTCTTAGAGTTTGAAACTATAAGTTTCCATTTTTTTTCAATAATAATGCAATCCAATAACAATGCAATTGATAATAAGAACCTTATTATGTGGAAATTACAAAATTATGTTTAGAGGTAACAATGTTCTTGCTTCTGAATCTCATAGAACTGGCATTATATTTAAATGAATAAATTAAAATACGTGACTATAGCTATGTTATTATAATAATAAATGATTAACTATAATTTTGTGTTGCAAACAATCATTACACATATTACAAGAACATTTGCTAAAAATTGCTACAGGTGTAATAATATTAAATTCTCATATTATCTGCTTATGATGTTGTATAAAAAATCGACAGTTCATAGGTCAAGTTTATCAGTATCTCTGTATCACAATGTTGCCAACTGGGTGTACTAATATTAATTATGAATGTTTGAATTTGAATATTACTACTCTAATCTCTAAATTAAATCTAAATTATATCTTTCATTTTAATATGAATCTATGTAACAAAAACATGAGATCCAATGTGTTACAAAACTGAATACATGATTATTTTTGGACTTAAAATATTCAATAATAATTATTACAAAAGCATTTATTCAATTACATCATTTTATTTTTAATATTTTAGTTATATAGTGTGATTTTTTAAGCGTAGTTTTTTTAAAAATCGAATAAAATGCTCAAGTTTTCATCATATATTCAAAATTTTTGTTGGAATCGGTAAATTGGCCTTTGCCATTTACGTTTTAAAGATAATTTCATGTAAATGTTGTCCGCGGCCCCGTTTCAAATAGTCCATTCGGAAGGTCCAATTTTTCGTCACTTTTTCGAGCATTTCGGCCTGTATTCCACGAATTACACGTGTAATTTTATTCTGTAAGGCTTCAATCGTGTTCGGCTTGTCCACATGACTAACGACTTTACATAACCCCACAAGAAATAATCAAGAGGCGTTAAATCGCACGATCTTGGCGGCCAACTCACAGGGCCATTTCGAGAGATAAGCTGCTCACCAAATTCATTCTTCAACATGTCCATTGTTTCACGAGCTGTGTGGCATGTGGCACCATCTTGATGAAACCACATGTCAACCAAGTTCAACTCAGCCAACTGAGGCAAAAAAAAGTCGCGTATCATGGCTCGATATCGTTCGCCGTTGACGGTAACGTTTCTTCCACGGTCGTCTTTGAAGAAATATGGACCGATGACGCCACCAGCCCATAAACCACACCAAACTGTCGTTTTTTCGGGATGCATCGGTAATTCTTGCATGGCATGTGGCTGTTCATCACTCCAGATGCGACAGTTTTGCTTATTTACGTATCCGTTGAGCCAGAAATGAGCCTCATCGCTGAACACAATTTTTCGATAAAACAGCGGATTTTCATGGAGAATTTTGATAATAAATTTCAACAATTTGCAATCGTTGCTCGTTTGTAAGTCTTTCCATGATGAAATGGCAGAGTATACTGAAAACATTTCACTTTGATAGATGACGTTTGGACGCCATTACCAACCAGTGCTGTCAACCTGAAAAACTTAACTCTTAAAAAATCACCCGTTATATACATCAGGTGGCAAATCATTTTACATCTATATACACGTTTTATTAGTGATAAGTTCCATGATTCGGAAGTTGACTTCCCAATTATAACCCTACTTGTCTTAATGCTGTTTTTTTTAACTATGTTCTTAATAATTTTTTATTCCTAAGAATTTTATGTATCTTTAAAATGTGTTTATAAGGGATTTAAGATAGTACATACAGATTTCATTGATCAGATACATTCATAATTAATATGATATAATTACTGTTATTATTGATATAATCTGTGGCTTAGGTTTTATTAATGTAAGTATAGGACATGAAACTCATAGCAGTTTTTTTTTATAGCCAAAATACAGAAACAAGTAGACTATCTACACGAAAGAATCTTGATCACATGAACAGGCCCGAGAAGAGTGGAGATTGAATAATTTATGAAAACTTTATGAGTCAGGATTAGGATACGTCTAGATTTTGCATTGGCTATTTTTTATAAGATAAAATTCAAAGAAGTGAGCCCTAGCATGTCTTGTCTCTATAAATTTAACCATCAAAGTTTGTTTATTAGTCCGTTTAAAATATTTAGTGTAAAGTTTACTTAGTTAAATCACCACTAGGGGCGCTGTTTAACATTATACAAATCATCTGAATTCAAATATTTTACACACTACAAGGGTGCAGTAACTCTGATTGAGGTACTGTTGGATATCCTCATATTAAAAAAATATTGCCATGAGTTTCCAGTAAGGCTTTTTAAAATAAGTGAAACCTATAGAAATATCTTGGTTATTAAATTTTATATGTAAATAATAAATATTATTCGCTAGTCGTGCGTCAAGATGTCGCCTGAGTGATGAAGTACATTCACAATAATAGCAGACTTCCAAATTGTACAGAAATTCTATCGTAGATTAGGGTTTAGTGCCTTCCAACAATTAGATGTACTAAATGTTCAGTTTTGTTTCTGCGACATGATGAAGATGTTTTAGTGAACAAAGACACCAATATACAGTAGCTGTGATTCGTTAGTGGCGACACTTTGTTGTTTCTCCCCCTTTAGGAAAGTATTTATTCAAGTATGAAGGTTTTTGTTTACTAAGAGAGGCATACACATCAAAGGGTATCTCAATAAGAGTGTAAATAGAGGAGGCTTACTATCCATAACCGAACCAGTTAAAAAAAATTGATTACTTTTCGTATTGTGGACACATTAATACATTCACACCGGCAAATTATTTACAAATAGAAACGGCCCATTTTACTCAAATAAAACATGGAACCGTCTTTTATTGGGACACTGCTAGAAGACCGCTGAGGAAGAACTCCAAAACAAAACTATTGGAGGCCAAGAACTCCTGCACTTCCAAATGTGTTTATAGAGGCACGCGCCGCGCCGGCGTGAACGTGTTAAGTGCACTTACTCGACCAAAAATTTGTGAGCGGTCTCTGCGTTTCACAATGATATCACGTTCTTTTGTGTAAAGCTCCATTTTTATTAAATTGGAATAATCATAAGTGACAGCTGTCAAATTTCAGAGTTGCCACATACATGCCACATAAAATTTAAATAATAATAATAATAAAAGTCTTTATTAACAATCTTAGATGTTACATTTCATCTTATAACTACTTGTGTGCGACTAATATTAACATGGTTGTTTATGAAAGCAACATATTTAAATGATATTGTTTGTATTAGACACTATATCTAGGCCATTCCATCACATCATTCGTCCACTTTTCTGTCTTACTTCTTGTTAGGTGTCCTGCCCATTTCCATTTCAGTTGTTTGATTTGGTATTTTATATCTATAATCTTGGTTTGTTTTCTTATTGTTTTTAACCTAATTTTGTCTTTTAATTTAATGTTGAGCATGCTTCTTTCCATTCGGTGGTGGCAAGTTTCTAGTGTTTTGATATTTTTCTTTGTACAACTCCATGTCTGACATCCGTAGATTATGCTTGGTAGAATGCATGTATTAAATATTTTCTTCTTCCCTCCCATTGGTATATCCGAGTCCTTCATTATGTCTTTTAGAGCCCAGTATCTCTTCCATCCTAAGTTTATTCTATTTTGAACTTCTTTTGTTGTGATGTCTGTTGGAAATATTATTTGGCCTAGATATGTATATTCGTTTACATATTCCAGTTCAGCAGCATTATCGGTTCAAAATTTAAATAGTGCACTCTTATTGAGACACCCTCCTATACAATGTACAATTATGTACAATGCACAATTGGATAAAAGTGTATAACGATAATTACAAACCCAAAAAACACTAAGATGTAACTATGTGTTCGTTTAAATAGTTACAAATTATTGAAAAAAATAATATTTATTAACTATTTTAACAGAGATTTAGAACGTTGGGACTTAAGCGATGGTTTATATGAAATAGGTTTTTACACATTAAATTCATACAGTTTTCATATAACTTTGTACACATGTTTAGCATAGCTTTGCACATGTTTACACAAATCTGTACAATTTATATGCAAACAGATATAAGCGAAGAGTACAAACCCTCGTAATGTGTACACGCTCTATACCGAAGCTACATCCACACGTTCCCTCGACTCATAGTCTATGCGTTTAGTTCCTCGTAATGTACGTTCATCGATCTTCTTTGTGTAGTAATACATATTATATTTAATTTGCCAATTTAAAATATTTTAATATTTAGACATTTCACAATGTGATATTTGAATGTTATCTGTTATTGTCGTGATAAATAATTAAAATAGTGAAATATTGATTTGTTGGTTTTATGATAATTCGGTGTTCTTTTTAAGTTTTTTTTTCATGACATGGATAGTGATTAAGTAGTGCGAGGGAGGGCTTATTTTGTTGATTGTACATATTTCTTAGTGTGTTATTTTTAATTTCAATGATTCAGCGGATTGACTTTCACGAGTGGTAGTTTTATATGGTACATTTAGAATTAATTTGCATTTTTAGCGTGTGCTGCTATAAAGTATATTATTGATTTTATTTCTATCCTAAATAGTTTTTATTTATAAGATGCCAATTGAGGTATATAAATCTGATTGAGAATGATAATAATTTGTGATTTGATACATGTAATTGTATATAATATTTAGAATTCGAAAAAAAGTTGCAACTATAATGATTCATTATATAAATTCATTATATAAATCTATTATTTTATTACATTAGATTTTAATATTATTGTATGTAAATAAAATTGAAACAGATGTATATAAATTAAATAAAAGTGCAAAAGTATGTTTTGGTTTTGTGTGTACACCCAATTTAGGTGAATTCGTGGCCATCCACTCCTAAATTAGAGGCCTCGAGGAGGTCGACGATGCGATCAATTCCTTGGACGTGACACCTAATTACCAATTTGATCCGAATCAACGTTTTATATGTACTGAAGGCATCGATTAATTGAAATGTTATTCTGTTTGAAAACATTTTTTTATGTATATCGCTTGAAAGGCGACCTTTTTTACTAAGGAAAATTGAGTGAACTTTCCAAGAAAGTGATTTAAAGTTAAAATGTTTAGGAAAAAATATAACTCGCTTAATTGTTAGATTGAAATGATCCAAAAGAAAATGAATTAATCATTTCATGCAACAATTAGGTGAGTTGTAATATTTTCTAAATATTTGAACTTCTAATCACTTTCCGGGAAGTTCACACAATGTCGCTTCCTAGAGGTTGATTTTCAAGCGTCGATATGTATCGTTGTTCTTGCATCATTATCAAAGTGGTTCATAGCTGTTGTATCCAAAGCTGTCTCGGCGTTAGTGACCCAGATTCCAGTATCCCTATTCGGAGAGCAGCGTGTTTGCGGTGCCCTTAGCGTCGCAAATATCCATAGGCGACGCGTACTTATTAAGTGGCCTTTCTGTTGTCCTTAGCAATAAAAAAACCTGAAGCCCATATTTTGTTACATCATCGTCAAATTCGTATTGCAACTCGAACTTCCGCTTCGAAGTCCGGGGTCCACTTTCCGACTTTAGTCTTCACCTCGCACGCTTTTCGCTATCCCTGATAGTGAGTCCATAGATAGGTAGGTGTCCTCTATTAACTACAGCTTGAGGATAAAACGTCGATTCTTCTGAGTGACTCCCTTTTCGGTACAATACAAAAGCTGTTCCAGATGTGGTTTCTATAGGAACAATTGCTTTCAGTAAACCCAATGCTGAAACATGAGCCTTTTTCATTGCTGTAGGATAGCAGACAGGCTGACGGCCCACTTAGAATTCAGCAGTTACCGTTGCTTATGGGTGTTTGCAACACCAGTGGAAGCTTACAAATTAAGTAATCCATTTATTTACTGCCTTTTCGACTAGGAAAGTGATGGTTTATTTTTTATTTCCACTCGAGACCGCATGGCTAAAAGTTTTACACGTCTTACCAATATGGTAGGGGTAATATACCCTGAATATGTCTAACCAAAGATGCAATTTTTTGGCTGTCACAAACCAGTGTAGATAGAGACGTGTTTTGACTGAAGATATGCTCTTGGTCTTAGTTAGATATTAATGGAAAATCTGGTAGGATCGCGTAGGTGTGATTAAGTTTATTTAAGAACGTCAATTGACTTCCACGCTTCGATAGGTCTTCCGTTGCCAGAGGCAATACGAACGACGAAATTTAGAAAATGGCTGCAATTAATAACAATGACAAACTAAAATAATAAACACTGTTAATTTCTATGAATGCTGAAAGAAATTTATGCAATTTAACGTCTATAATGTACGTAATTGGTACAATTTTCGTTATATACCTTAGCACGAAGCATTGTGTTCAATATAATATATTTCACGTGCTTTTTTATAATGTTCCGTATCACGCATGCCAATGTCGCCAAGGTTATTTAAGAGTTATGGTTTTAAATAGATTTTTATTTTTACCTCGAGTACTATATTACTCGAGCCTTTTTACCTTTCCTTATCGATAAAATTGAAGGACTTGCCGACCAATCCGACCGAAAAGGATAGTATTGAGTTGTCTAGACTGCTTACAAAAAACCAGTACATGTAGTATCTAAAAGTATTTATGTAGTTAGTAAAAATGTTTATAAATATTCGATGTGCTGCGTAAACGGCCTTATACCGTCATATGCAAATTATACTGCATTGTAACGATTTGAAAAACTTAATTACTGCATTTTTATTTAGATATCGATCTCAATAAATTTTTCAAAGTACTCATTTGTTTTATAATCGCTTTATAATATTAGATAATGAGTGCTGTGGTCTAACATAAACTGCCGGCTTGAACTTACTTTAATTAAGAAAGATAAATACAAATAATAAATAGATCTATACGTTGGGCTTTGTAGGAAATATTTATTTTAATTTAGGAAAATTAGGCCTTATTTGGCAGTTTAGTTCACACAATATTTAAAAAATAATTATTTCTATTATTTCCATTAAGAAATTGTGTAAATCGTTAATGCAGTATTATTTTAAAAACACTCAAATACTCTACATTATCAGCAAATAAATATTACATGCATGTAGTATGTCTTTCTTGTTACAAGTCTACAACCTGTCACATTCACGTAGTGGTGGTTTGTACACAACAATGATAGTGTTTAGAGAGGCAATGCGCGAGCGCAGCATGCTGCTTAATATTTTATGAAGCCAGTTCGTTGGCGCAGGTCTCGCAGAACGGGCTGTATCTTGCTTTCTCTTACGAAGGCTGATTGTCGCGTGTGGATTACTGGAATTATTATTAATACTAATCATTAAAAAAATAGTGGATTATGGAAATGGAAGTACATAAAAACGAGAATGGTAAGTTTTGTGAAAGTGATTTGTTGTTATTGGCACGTTGACCCCGATCCATTGGGTACCGCGAATTGCCTTGACCACTCGTCATTGCTAAGGTCTTGGTACTGCTTTTTTGCATTAAAGCTTACTTCGTACCATTATCATTTCGAAAGGTGGCTATACTAGTTTATTCTATTGTGATCGCCACATTTACTATAGCTCGTTGGCAAAGCCTGCTTCGTTGATGTAATGAAGCAGTTTTTTCACAGGAACATTTCATACCATATGCTCTTGTTTAATACTTAATAAATCAAAGCAATATTGGTTAAAATTTGAAGTTTAAATATAACTTAAAAGTAAATAATATATATTTTTATATATATACAATAAAGTTTCTGAGAAAAGAAAAAAATTAAACAAAGTACGCTTTTTTAAATTTTTATTTGCTCACCGGAATTTTAACTGTTTGGCCAAACATCTTTAGGTGTACTAAATTAGGTCCTTACATATGAAGTTGGCGTTTTGTACGGGAGGAATATAAAGTCATTTTTTTTTTGGAAAATATATTTAATTAATCAAAGTATGCACCGTTGTTATCTATGCACATGTGTCATCTCATAGGTAGTTCATTGATACCTATACTAAAAAAACCTTGGGGGCGAGAATCAATAAACTATTTGAAGGCGGTTTGGACTGCCGCATCGGAGTTGGATTTTTTCTTTGTAAGGTGTCCAAATTCCGGAAAAAATGGTAATCTATTGGAGCAAGGTTCGGGAAGTACGGTGGATGTCGCAGATATTCTAATTGTAGCTCATCTAACTTAGTGGTTGTTTGTTGTGCAGTGTGTGATCTTGCGTTGTTGTGAAGCAGCAGTGGCCTAGAGCGATTGACCAATCTCGGTTGTTTAGCAGCTAGTTTTTACTTCATGGTTTGCAGTTGCTGACAATAGATATTTGCCGTAATCGTTTGGTCAGATTTTAGAAAACTGTAGTGAACGACTCCGGCTACCAAACACTCACAAGTACCTTTTTCTGAGTCAATTTTCGTTTAGGGCAGGATTTGACTGGGTCTCCAGGATTCAGCTATTGCGACGAGCGCTTCCGATTATAGTACAGTATCCACTTTTCATCACAAGTAATGATTCCATTTAAAATCCCTTCATTATTGTGTCGGTTGAACAAAGTAACACAGCAGTCGACGCGTGTTTCCAAGTTCGATTCACTCAATTCATGAGGTAACTCAATACATGCGATTTGCTTCAAGTGGATTAATACAGTTTTATCACTTACCCAGAAGCATGCAGCTTTCTCTGAAGTGCTTTGTGATGGATCCGTTTCCACAATAATTCTTCATTTTCCACTTTGGTCTCCGGCCGTCCACGGGATTGGTTCTGAAGGTCGAAATTTCCAGAACGAAAACGTAGAAACCAAAAACGTACCGTGCTTTCTTTTGCGACACTAGCGCCGTACACATCATTAATCCTTCGAGCTGTTTCGGCAGCACTGGTGCCACGGTAGAACTCGTACTCGTAAATATAACGATATTTCATGTTTTCCATTGTGCGGTAATAAGCGACGCCAAAAAAAAATAAAGAGAAAAAAACATATGAATGACTGTTTTCAAAACTCAAATGTACCAGGTAAATGAATTTATAAATTTGAATTTGGAATTTTTAACCAAAGGAGATATTTCAGATCAAAGTGGTTAGTAGACAAAATGCTAATTTCATATGTAAGGACCTAATACATACATACATATAATCAATCACGCCTCTTTCCCGTAGGGGTAAGCAGAGACCACTTCTTTCCACTTGCTACGATCCTTACATACTTGTTTCGCTTCGTCCACTTTCATTATTCCCTTCATACATGCCCTTCGGTTTAGGGTACTCTTGACCTGGCCTTTTTTCAAGACGTCCCTGATCTGGTCTCGAAACGTCCGCCTAGGTCTACCCCTTCCAACACTTCCATTCACACTCGCCTTATACACTTTTTTCGTCAATCGTTCTTCATTCATTCTCTCGACATGGCCAAACCATCTCAGCATACCTTTCTTAATTTTTGTCGCTACATCTTCTTTCAGACCACAACGTTTCCTTATCTCACTATTTCTTATCCTGTCATTCAGTTTAACTCCTATCATACTCTTTACCGCTCTCATCTCAACTGAGATGAACTGCTTCTGCTAGCAAGTTAACATATGCACCTTTCGATTATTCCTTTTGAGACTGCAAATTAAGCCGCAATCCTGTCCTTCAATAAATTACGAGTACTATATATATAGTTAGATCCTCTTTGTACAAGAAAAGGAAATACACCGACGCACAAAACGCCTGACAATTTGTGACATTAACAATTCTTAACGTGGACACCAGACTCCAAAGGGAATGTTCGCCGCTGAAATAAACCATTATAAATAAGATAATATTTATTATCAGGGCAAATAAGTTGTCTCATACATAAAGAGTTTACTGCTTGTCATTGAAGAGTTGGCAAATTTTACCTGCAGGATGAATTCAGGTGAATTCAATCAAATATAGGCTTGTCGTAGTATAGGGTCATATGCGTGCTGATAAATGTACGAGTATTAGCATGCACAATCCATCAGTAATTTCAAAGACCATGCGAAGTTAAGTACCTAGAAAACGTCGCAAGCGGACTACGGGCACAAAAATTATTGTTTTGCACGTTAATATTATTACATATTATATAATATTAATTAAAATTGATAATCAATTTTGCAAAACAGTTTCTGCTAGTAGTCACTTCCTTTAGAATGATGATGCTTTAATTTGCATAAAATTATGTAAGAACAAAATAAAGTAAAGAACGAACAGTCCATATGTTAAACAAAGACATCAATTTAAGTATTTTTATTTACAAAGCTATATGGATGATTTTAGACTTCATAGCTTGTTTGTGTATACCTGTTTAATGACAGACGTTAAGGTTCAATGACAAAAACGGCTATTTTGACCAATTGACTACGACAAATATCTATGGTCTAAAAGATTTTAAAACCTCGAAGGCAAGAAGGTTGCCCCAGCAGAGCCGTTATTGTCCTACGAATTTGGTAAAAATCACACCTCAGACCTCAAAGTTACTGTGTTACATTTTCATTGATAAGAGACAGAAAGCCGGTGCTTTTTATTGATACAGATTTGTCTAGAAGGGAAATAATAAGACTGTATTTACTGTATCGACAGTCAAAACTAACATTAAATTTGCTGTCGGTGACTTTTATGTGTGTATACATGGTTAAGAACTAATACCACATTTCAATCATAAATTGGCATAACTAAATATTTGAAATATAATTATGTATTATAAAATATAATATATTTTAAATTTGATTCGCCAAAATAGTTCATAAGAAATAATTAACTTCATATCCCATGGGAATATGTAATGTATTAAATATGAAATACATCGTAAAAAATATATAAAATTGGCTTTCTTCGGAAAAAATAAAGTACTGGTTATCTGTGAGATTTGGCATACGTCCAATTGGTTGAACTTAAAGGCTATATATGCCTATTGTGTGTGTTGTGAGCAGTATAAAATGTTTTATAAAACAATTTAGTTCATAAAGCCAATTAACGTAGAAAACATTATATCAATTTACATAACTGATAATTAATTAAAAATAAAATTAAGTACATACGTACAGTCATAAAGTCTGAAATAAAATGCATAATAAAACGAAAAAAAAATTCTATGATATTTTCCATAAGCTGTTGACTCAATTCCTTTTAAATTTGATGTATTCCGTTTTTGATAAATTTGACATTATGTATTATGTTATTCGTTATAGTTTATTGTTATTCGTGTTTATATTCCAACGACGTTGTAACACGTCTTTTAAAAGTAAGATTAATCGAAAGTGGTGTAAACCAAAACCTCTGGAGCCCAATATGTCTCAGCCGATAGGTGTACCCTGCTAAAAGGCGAACCAGGTTCTGTAGCAATATTTGCTTTTGGAGTTGGTTAAACGGTACAGTACACCTGTACCAAACAACCAAACCCATTTCATTTATTTTCTTACATTACGAGTAATGTCTACTCAAGAACAGGGAATGTCAGAGAGGATCACTGGAACAAATGAACCGCAGTAATTTCACCTTGTAACAATAAGCAATGGTATAATAATAATAACAATAATATTATTATTATGTTTATTTTAATAATAACGTAGGGAGAAACGTTTTGAGAGCGCAACTTCTTTAGGATATCGCGTTCCTACTAAGTCTAAGATGACAAAATATATTTTATTACTAATAATGTAATTAAAATATTTCAATTGAAGAATAATGTCAGTTAAAGAATCACGTGAACTAACCAAATAAGCTCAAAGCTCGTTCTTTAGACAGACTTGATTCGAACTAGTTCTTCAGTGAAATCTCTTTTATTCAGGTCATTGACTCTTATTTTTGTATTGATTTCTATTTATTTGCCAAATCAGACGATTGTGATATTCATAAAAAATGTTATAAATAAGTCTTCCTCTTCATTTGCTTTGAAGCGTTTCACTCCGTCTGTATTAGGATTAATTTTGGAACCCAGTCATAGCCATTGTCATCGCAACGTTTTTGCGCATTTTTGCATTGAAGCTCTTCCTTTCTTTTCTTACCAAATAGGGACAAGGAGCCATCCATAAATTACGTCAAACGAATTTAGGACTTTTTAGTCCTCCTCCCGTCCTTGTCACAGGTTTTTAGAACCCCCTCCCCTCTGATGTGACATTAAATATTTTTAAATTTTTATGCATGTAAAATATTTTAGATGTGAAACTTATTTGGGCGCGTGAGGTTAAAATTTTTACGGATGAAACGGAAATTAGCAGCGTCACGTTACGGATGAAACGCAAATTAGCATCACGAAGATGTGAAACGTTTTTTTCAATACTTACATTTTTAAACTTGTGATATCTTTCGAATGGAATGTCTAAATTGAATAATTCAAAAAGTTATATAAAAAATGGTTCTTCTTCGTCTTGAATATGAAGTAATTGATTTTGATAAGGATTAATACCAAGATACAAATAAAGAGCCTTTTCTAGCGACGGCATTTCAATTAAATTTTCAAAATAATAGAACACTTATTGTGGCTTGACTATAATAGTTAGATATATGCTGTCGCGACATTTTTTGTAAATAATGATGTGTTTTTTTTTTTTGGTGTCTGGGAAAAACCTCTCTTGACGGGTTCCCCCGGCCCGGGGGGACCGAGGGATATGTGGGACTCCGGGAAAGATGTTTGGCCATCCGACTACCCACTAAAAAACCCCGCTGTTCTCCTATCGCCTACGCCCGGGCCCACGGATATATGGCCAGCCGATCTCGTGGCCCGGGCTGGCGCCGGCCCGCCATTTGTCTTGAGGCGGGCCCCTTCTAAAGTGTTGGCGCCAGTGGGTCAGGATTTCGTCCCCCCGGCGCTCTCCTAACAACTCTAGGAGTTGAGGGGGGTCGCGGAACAGCACGCAGCCCTCACCCTCGCGGCAATGGTGCGGGCGGTGGATCCTCCCCCGAGGGGCCGCCCGCGGCCGCTTTTTACGGCGGCCGGAGGTCGTTATTTGACCTCCGGCGCCGCCGACGTGGCCTGCGTTGGCGGGAGGGGAGTGTGGTGGTCGACTCCCGCTCCCGCTCCGCCGCCTCCTTTGCGGACATGACTGCCTCGCAGAAGGAGGCGACAAATAATGATGTGTTGTGTAAAGTCGTAGTACATTATTTTATTCTATCATTAATAGTTCTCGCAGCGCACGCGATGTAAAGAATATTTTAGGTATTTTTTTATACCTTGGGTTACATTATTAGAGTTTTAGTAAGGATCCCTAATTTTTTTGAAATTATAATATAGCCTATGTCACCCGGGGATAATGTAGCTTCCCAACAGTTAAAGAATTTTTCAAATAGGTTCAGTAGTTTCGGAGCCTATTCAATGCAAACAAACAATCAAATCTTTCCTCTTTATAATATTACATTAGTATACCAAACATTTCTGTTCGAAGCGCAGTCTATTTATTATACTTGGATTATAGAAATCTATAAGGCGCCGATTCATGGCCGTCTAGAGTTCACTAAATTAGTTTGCCAAAGAAATTTCACTTCTGACAGTTCTGACATGTGTTGTACTTTGTACGCATACACTTATTTTATTATATTTTCTTATCTTTATTATATAATCTTTAATAAAATAACATAAAGTCAAATGTTTTAGATAACAAAGAAAGCAAATAACTAGTTAGGAAACAATAAACGACTAATTATGTTAATTAAAGATACAAAACTTAATCATCTTGTGCCCATAAACTTTGGAACCACTCCTTCATATTCATTCATATCATCATCATCCTTGCGTTAAGTCCCGGTTGCAGCCCAAACTCTCGCTTCGGCGCCCGGGGTCCGCTTTCCGACTTTCATTTCGTGATCGAATTTATTCATATCGTGACGTCACAAAGCTTTTGACCTCCCCCTGCCCCTTGTCACACAATGTCACATTTCGGCGATACACCCCCCCCCCCCCTTTTTAAAATGTGACTTAATTTTTGGATGACCCCCAATACAAAGAATAAATGTGGTTAAATTTATTTTTTTTACTTCCGCGGCTGCCGTATGATCCTGTAAATGGTTCCTTTGTAGTCTATCACAGGCACGAAGAGTTTATTTATTGATTTTTATGGTAAACTTCGTTTACAGTTCTATATAGCCTTTCATAAACATAATTGGTGGAGACATATTAAGGCCAGACATAAGCTATTTGCATCGTACTAACACTTTTTCCACCGCACGAAGATCGAGCCCTTAAACACGACCGTACAAGACCTTCGGCGTAACCACTAAGCCGTGTCAAAGAACTCCCTCTGTGCAGGGGCGGAGTAAAAATACTGACCCCTGTGGCCGGGGTCAGCCTGTCGAAAAAGGCGATAAAACTACTCTAGCTGGGTGGTAGGGCTCCAAGCCCGTCTGGATGGCAACCACCCTTGGTCTTAAAGTATGCCGCCATAATAACCTTGTTGTTCCGGCATTAGTGACCCAAGTTCATGTACTCCTATGCAGATAGCAGTATGTTCACCCCTAGCATCACAATCCTAGAAGAAGTAACTCCTCAGAAGCAGTAACTACTTACTGCTTCTGAGGGACACCTCAAAAAATAAACTTAAATATTACGCTATGTTATATATGATAATATTGATATGAAAGTATCGTTTACCGCGTTAAGTAGATTTTACAGATGAGTAACCTCGTTTGACAGCTGTGGTTTCGTCCGTCCTCGACGATCACCAATGACCATAACGGTCGAATGCATCATAACAGTTCTTTCATATAACCTTGTCATTCAAAAGATCTCAGGTGTAACTGCATCTTTATTTTCAGGAGTTAAAGAAATTAAGAAGGCAGATAGTGACATTATACAAAAAATAACAGGAGCGTTCGGAAAATATCAACTCTGGTTATGCCTTTTATTGTTTATTATAAAATTCTTTGTGGCCTTCCATCAAATGGCCATATTATTCCTGGCCCCGAAAGTGTCGTATACATGCCCAGATACCGGAGCAGAGACCTGTCCCTGTGAGAATCCAATTTATGATCGATCCATGTTCAATAGGAGTATAATAATGGAATGGAATTTAATATGCGACAGGAGATGGCTAGCAAGTTTAACTCAAACACTGTTCCAATTGGGCACTTTGCTTGGAAGCGTGTTCTTTGGAATGGCTTCAGACAGGTAAAAAAAATTCTATAAAAAACTTACTTATAGCAATAGTAATAATGTATAACGTCCTACTTCTGGGCTCGGGCCACTCCCTAGAAGGAACGGGCACAAATGCAGACGGATCTCGGTCAATGTTTTCCTTCGCCAACGGTATGTGCCAATTATGTCATAATATGCACATTAGGCGAGCCATGGTGGGATTCGAACCATGAACTCTAAACTATATAGTGTTCGAGTGTCATATCACCTGGCTTCCAGCCCATCTGTATGGCAACCACCCTTGCTCTAAGTATGCCGCCATTATAACCTTGTGCTGTGTTCCGGCATAAGTGACCTAGGTTCCTGTACCTCTATGGGATAGCAGCGTGTTCACGGTGCCTTTGGCTTCGCATTCATTCATAGGCGACGGTGACTGCTAACTATTAAGTGGGCCGTCAGCCTCTACTGTTCCTCAGCAATAAAAAAGGGCATGATATTAACAACATTGATTAAAAATACTTTAACGATTTAATTTTAAGACCGCTTAATCCAATAATCCTAAATTTACTTTTCACTGTGAATATTATAAAATAAATAACCTACAAATACCCTTTGATATATTTTAGATTCGGACGTAAAAATCCTCTATTGGTAGCGGTAGTACTCCAGATAGTGGCTGGAGTAGGAGCGGCCTATGTCCCCGACTACTGGTCATTTACAGTTTTAAGATTTTTCGTGGGTGCGTCCGTCGGCGGAACCATGGTGGTTAGCTTCGTCACGGTGATGGAGTTCGTGGGCACACAATATCGACCTATAATGTCAGCGTTGTATCAAGTGCCATTCAATTTGGGGCACATGTTGCTACCCGTAATTGGGTATTTCTTTAGAGATTTCTCGGATTTCCAAATGTCAATCTCCCTACCAGCGGTTATTATGCTCTCTTACTTCGTGTTAGTCCCGGAAACGCCAAGATGGCTTATAGCGGTAAAGAGGACTGAAAAAGCTATTCCTATATTAGAACGCGTGGCCAAAGTGTGAGTATACATTTAATAAATACATGATTATATATATACCTGTTTATATCTATTTAGGTGATTAATAGATTACATATTTTACTTAATTGAATCGAATCAATAACCGCTTTTGCAAATAAAAAGTTTATATTGAAACAAATGTAGGCCAACAACTGCAAAATAAAAATGTGTTTGTATTGATAATAACATTTTTATGAAACTTAAATGTTATTAGTGTATTCATTATTTATTTTTCAGAAACAAAAGGCCTACTGAGAACATCAGAGCCGATATTGAAGCCTATCAGGCATCACTACAAGATAACCAATTGAAGAAGGGGAGTATAGTAGACCTATTTCGAACTCCAAATTTAAGGAAGAATATTCTGGCAATGTCATACAATTGGTTGGCTTGCAGCTACTGCTTCTATGGTGTCTCTCAATACGTCGGTCAGCTTAGTGGAAATCCTTTTACTAATGTCGCTGCCGGCGCAAGTTTGACATTGCTCGGTACACTTGCATCTATACCTTTAATGAGGTTGATTGGCAGAAAAACTATAGTCATCCTTTTTAGTTTTATTTGCTCATTCTGTCTCTTTCTACTAGCTATGATCCCAGAAGGAATTGGGTCTGTAGTATGCGCTAGTATAGGCCAAGTGGCCAGCTTTATTGTTTTCGTTGTAGTATATTTGTATTGTTCAGAATTGTTCCCAACAGTGGTAAGAAACGCTGCAGTAGGTGTATGTTCGATGACGGCACGTGTGGGTTCAATGATAGCTCCCTTTGTAATAGATTTAAGGGCTATTTCCATTTGGATGCCGCCTGTTGCATTTGCAGCATTACCGCTGATTGCAGGATGTGTTACATTCCTATTACCAGAAACGAAAGGCTGTGAATTGATGACAACTATAGAGCAAGGCGAACAATTTGGGAAAAAGGAACAAAGAAATACTTCGAGTAAATAGTGTTGACTTTAAAGAATTCATTATTTTCATTGTTACTTCCTATAAATATTTAGTTAATTCCAATATTTAAATTGTAGTGCTCTTTTTGAGGAATAAATTTGTAGGTATACCATATTATAGTATGCAGTAGTGATTCATAGGGAGCAATTGTAAATACATAAACTACAAGTACTAAATGTTTTGATTGACTATTTTGCAGTGCCATTATTTTCAAATTGTATAAATGTTCCTGTACTAATAAATTCTAAATTTATTATTTCGAGTGTAAGCTGTATTTTATTAACCGACGAAAAAAACGGTGGAGGTTCTCAATTCGACGCGTAAATATATATATATATATATATATATATATATATATATATATATATATATATATATATATATATATATATATATATATATATATATATATATATATATATATATATATATATATATATATATATATATATATATATATATATATATATATATATATATATATATATATACACATATATACGCGTGATAATAAGGACACGTGGAGGTAATACACCTTATTAAAACATAAATAAACCCTTGCATAAAGTTTGTGTCTATTGTTAAAACCAATTTTTTAATTTAACCATTTTTCCTTAAATTTCTATTTTTTCTTCAAAAAAGTCTTAAGGTCCTTTCCAGTACAGAAACTTAAACTTAAGGATAGGACCCTACGCTATTTTAAAGTTCACGAACCAATCTAGAGGTTTCAATTTAAATCTGTATAGAAAGTTTGCATACTTGGTTAAAATATTTATTTCAAAGTCGTCTATTACTTTGGTGCAGTTTATATATATATATATATATATATATATATATATATATATATATATATATATATATATATATATATATATATATATATATATATATACGCTATTATTCCCTCACTGATTATATCTATGACCACGCATAACTTTTGACTTCTTCTTCGTCGTGTTCTTCATTCCTGAAGGTCGTGGTCGTCATGATAAGCCTTTACGGAGACGTCACCACTCTGTCCTTGGCCTGTTTCAAAGTGAGCCCCGTGATTGCCTTAATTTGATCCGGCCATCGGGTTAGTGACCGTCCTCTGGGTCTTTTCCCCTCCATTTTGCCTAGCACTATCAGTTTCTCGAAGTTATCTGACTCTCTTCGAGTGATATGGTCAAAATAGCCGAGTACTCGCTGATAGCAGGTCGTGGACAATCTGGTTCTGATATTCAGCTGGTCGAGAATGGATGTGTTGGTTCTTTTTGACAGAATTAATAACTTTTGCCAAAATTGATTTATTTAAGCATGTAGTAATTAGTAGATAATAGCCACAAAAAATCATAAAATAAAAACTTAACAAAAAAATTAAACCACTGAAAAAACGGAATATCAAAAAATAATAAACCTTCCTTTTATTAACCTTAATAACTAAGTTCTTAAACTAATGTAAGTATACCTAAGTAATTTTGAGTCGGCGCCAAACAAGCTAATTAATTAATTACGTAAAACGTGATACGCGGCGGCGGCGCAGCGTGACACGCCCCTTCGCCGGAAAATGCCGAGCGATTACGAAATTAATGTCAGCGAGACAGCAACAACCCGAACAGGCACACACGTGAGTGCACTGGCGGCGACTTAAAATTGCTTAGGTATACATTAGCTTAAGAACTTAATTATTAAGGTTAATAAAAATATTATTTTTTGCTTTTTAGTTTTTTCGGCGGTTTAATTATTTTGTTATTTTACATTTTAAATTATCCTTTGAAATAAGATATTGTCTTAAGTTGTATAGTTGTAAGAAATTTCATGAATCAATTGTAAATGATACATAATAAATATATTATAATTATCATATACAAAAACTCTTTTTAACATATTGTTTTAATTATTACTTTACTTTTTTATTATTACTTATTTTAGTAACTTTGGAGCTAAGTTCGTTTGCATAGATATAAATTATGTTTCATAATGAAGAATATACAATCATCCTTCATTAAAAATTCAATTTGAAACTTGGATTCTTGATTACTTTTGAATTAATTAAAATATAGTTTTCTTTGTACTTATATAAAGAACGATGTGTTAAAATACCCTTGGTAATTCGTTTAATGCAATGTTCACGGATGATAATTAGGACATTCACTTACGTAGAGTGCATTAATCTGCATCGCCTATCTCGTCATATTTTTATATTACGTAATATTTTCTTTAGATTATTTAAATTGATGTTCCATCTTATCTTAGTGGTATTAATATTTGTAGATGCTTTCTATAGAATTGTATGTTAAAATAATAAATATACTGAGACAACACAGCGATGGGGCTGTACTACACTTCTCATCAAAAAAATCGAAACATCCCTGACGTTCGGTTTTGAATGAGTTCAAGTTTTTTTTACACTATATAAATAATGCCAGTCAATTGTGGATATATAAGGTATCATTTACCTAATATTAATGTTTCAAATTAAAATTAAATTTGTTTGGTTATTATGTTTTGTTCAACAGTTATGTTTTTGCCCTTCTCCCAAGAAAAAATTGTTAAGTGTTAGAAACAAAGATGTAAAGCAGAAAAATGTTAAAAAGTTTATTCAGTTTCTCGTATTTCCTCCCCGGGCTCTAATCACTGCTTCCATGCGGTTCCTCATGGAACGGAAAAGCGTCACAATCTTATGTTGTGGGATGTTATCCAACTTTTCTTGTATAGCTGTTTTAAGCTGACATTTAATTAAATATTAACTATAGTTCGCGAAATACAACTATTAATTATCTTAGCATTCATCAGATCAAGGAAAATAAATCTTTGATTGTCCTGTGTTTTAAATTTATTTCACACTGTGCTGCAAACGGCTGTTTTAATTTCCAGTGGATTGTCTGCTGGCAATACGACTATACACGACACATTATTGTATTTGTATTCATGCTTATTGTCAAAAGTGTCCAAAACACATGGAACACATTCTCATTCCTACATGTATAAATACCTATAAAATTTTATGAAGCTTCAAAAATTTCTCATTTTATATCTCAAATTAATGAAGGTTTCAGTTATTTTGTGATAGCAAGATTCTGAGCTATGACCCCGTTATTTTTGCGTTGGGTTTTAACCAGTATCTACTATGAATGGTTATCAGGTCAACGTAAACAAAATTAATAAATACAATCAGTACTAATTAATTAATATATACTGGTAATTATACCAGACTAGAATTACCGACATTCTCTTTGAAAACACATTGAAAGCCATTGAAATAAACGTATAGATAAAGTTTTTAAACGAATACTCACGTAACAGGGTTTAGTGTGTCACGTAGGGGTTCTAATCTGAAACAAGCCGGACATAGAAAGGGCTTCACACTCCTACGTCAGTATGGGTGCAGCGCCATGGCGGCAGGGCTCCTGCTCTGTATTGCGTGGTATTACACTATAATATGTGGTATGTCCGAATTTGTCTTTGATTGTGTAGAATATTTGTGACTTTAATCAGTAATGAGTTTTTCTATAAAAAAACAGTTATAATTTGTTTACTTTATAATTTCAGGTTTTTATGTATTATATTGTCCTGTTATGTATCTGATGTTTTTTCATCATAGTTTATATAGAAAGGTTGTAGACACCATTTTTGCCCTTTGGGAACTCTATCCAGTGGTAAGATATCATAATTAATTCTCATTTTATATCAAAATATTTAGAGAAGTTTACAGTTATAGTTATTTAAGGCTCTCTTCCAATGTTGCTGCTCATCCGAGTTACATCATTTCGGGGACTATGTGAACCCAGACGATAAAACGTTGATTGTTATGAATCATCGTACTAGAGTTGATTGGAATTATATTTGGATAGCTTTATACCACGCGAAACAAGATGAATCCGGTAATAAATGTGTATGTAAAGGTAACGCCGAAGATACTCATGATGTCAATGAATGGAATCAAATGTTGGATATTGGTGGAAAATCTAAAATTAAGTTTGTTCTTAAAGACGAAATTAAAAATGTACCTGGCATCGGTGAGTTAAGATTCATTTTATTTATTTTAAGAAATTCACAAAAAAGTTATAAGACAATCATCTTTCGTAAAAGGCTAAAATGTAGGTTACATGCAATACTACATTCGGCTGTCTTTTGTAAATACAATCTTATGTATACATTTATAGAAAATTATTTAGGTCTTATACACAAATAAACATGTTTTATCTTCTTTGTGTATATCGCAATGTATATTATTTATGTAATTAATATTTATAAGCGTTATAAAAAGTTGTTATTACAGTTACATATTATAGTCGGCATATCTGTCGGTGGTAGCATAAAGATGAACATGATTCCCAAAAGAATGACAGATTTTGATGCGGTTTTTTTATTTGATAGCATGTATGATGGATATGTTTTTTACCTATGAAGATCACAATATGTGGATATGTAGCTGATATGTAGATCAATATCAATAATCAATAAGGTCTGTTAAACATAAACCTAGATACTATATAGAGCCGATTACCACTCGCTTATTTTCTTGGTACGTTTTAAGGTGATTTGTTAAAAGCGGTTCAACTTTTTAAATAACTAAGTAGACTTTTATTCGTCTCTAGAAAGTTCGCCATTTTATTACAATATAATTTTTTATTCAGACTATCTATTTGGAAATCTAGAATGAGGTTTCAAGAGAATAAGAAAAAAAAAATATTATTATATTTTATAATTTAATAGCTTGTTTTCTTGGAGGTTTCAGAATTGCTATTATTATTATCTAAATGCGATAGTTAGCTATTACAAAATAATATGTGAAGCTAAATGTATTAATTTTGCAGGATGGATTATGCAGCTAAATTTCTTTTTATATGTGAAGAGGAATTGGCAAGAGGACCAAGCCAACTTGACTAGATTTGTTAATTATTACAAAACACTGCGTTATGGCTACAGAGTGGTGTTATTTCCTGAAGGCACGGATTTAAGTGAAGACAATCGCCGCCGTAGCAATAAGTTTGCATTGAAAAATAATCTTGCGGTACATAGTTAGCTTCTATTATTATTTCATGATTATATCAGATGATATACACTAATTCTTATAAAAAAGATCGAGAAAGTTGAAATATAAAGGGTGTGAAAAGAAAAATCTAAAGCTAAATCTAAAGCAATGAATTAATAAAAAGTTGGCAAAAGTTACTTTTAAACACGAATTTCTTATCTGTATATGGAAAGGTCCTCTAGTTTACTTTAGTAGTAGTAGTATTCAAATGCGAAAGTTTACGTCATAATCTTATACCACTCATCACGAGATTTCTAAACTATGCACTCACACAAACCATATGTTAGTTACTCTTTTCTCGTAGACGCTCACTAAAAACTGTTTTTACTTTAATCCTATCAAAATGTTATTTTTTAAATTTATATGGCAAGACAACATTTCCTATATAGGTCCGCTAATTGTACAAATATTTTATAATACAAAGGTCATTGTTATAGAGATGTTTAGTTTCCAAGTGGACCCCATCTGCAGAGTACACTCTAGAGCAAGCTTCTTAATTTTAAGACCGCATTTACGAGTATTTTTGAGTTGGAGGCATTTATTTTGGCTGAGACTGAAGTCTAATTAGTCACAATCGTAAAAGTGAAAAATCTATATGTATAATTTATAAATCCTGGGCTCCAGCTTTAGTAATACATCCAACCGGGAAATACATCCAAGAAGATCATTGTGATGATATATAACGTGTGGATCAATAAGTCCCGGGACTGACACATAGATGGCGTTGCCAACAAAAGTTCCGTATGATTTTTCAAAAGAAACCGTCAAAATTTTATGACATTCTGATGTTTGGTCCACGAGTTGCAGTGATTTAAGTGACACTAGTCTTGATATTCTCAAAACAATGGATACGAAACCATTTCGTGTGTTGATTTATCATTGCTTTTTGATGAAAAAAAAAACACTGTGCAATCTCAGCAGTGCTTGAAAAGTGCCATCCACTCTGTTCCATCAAAAACAACAATTTGTCGGTAGTATGCAGAGTTTAAATGTGGTTGTACAGACACTGATTATGCTGAACGCTCCAGCCGGCCAAATGAGGTAGTTACACCGGAAACCACAAAAAAAGTTCACCAAATCGATTTTGAAAACCGTAAATTAAAATCGCATGAGATAGCTGACACCTTAAAGATATCATACGGCAGTGTGTACGCTATTTTGCATGAACATTTGTATATGAGGAAGCTGTTGTCAAAGTAAGTGCCGCGTTTACTTACGGTGGATCAAAAATGATAACGTGTCGTTGATTCCGAGCGCTGTTTGGAGCTGTTTCGTCGAAATAAACCAGATTTTTTGCGTCGGTATGTGACAATGGGCGAAACTTGGAGCCATCACTACAATCCGGAGTGAAAGCGATCATCAGCCGAGTGGACTACAGTCGGTGAGAAGTGTCCAAAGCAGCCAAAAACGCAAATGTGGGCCAAAGGTTATGGCCTCAATATTTTGGTATGCTCATGGAGTTTTGTTCATCGACTACCTTGAAAAAGGTAAGACGTTACATTGGCCAATTGATGCGTTTGAAGAACGAAATCGGTGAGAAACGGCTCCAAATAAGAAAAAAGTGCTCTTTCAACAAGACAATGCGCCGTGTCACAAGTCGCTCGCTACCATTGCGAAATTGCATGAATCGGGGTTCAAATTGCTTCCGCACCCACCATATTTATCGGATCTGGCTCCCAGCAACTACTATCTGTTTACACACCTCAAAAAAATGCTCCATGGAAAGAGATTCTGCTCCAACGAGGACGTCATCGCCGAAACGAATGCTTATTTCGAGGCCAAAGATAAATCATTCTACAAGGAAGGTAGGTATTGAAATGTTAGAGAAGCGCTGGACTGATTGTGTTGCTCTTGAAGGAGGTTATGTTGATGCCAAAAAAATGTGTTTTTCTTAGTTAGTCCCGGGGCTATTGATCCACGTGTTATAATAGAGATATCTGTTACTGAGGTAACTTCCCATATTCTTCAAAGTTGTCTGTCCATTTGTCTTGTTGTTCTAGTCATTAATAAGAACATACTTTGTTGTTGCTTTATTTTACAAACAGCAAAGGGAGTAACTGTGTCAGTTCGGTTTTCCTTTCGAGATTATGGAGTCAAATTGCAGTCGCTTCTATAAATTTATCTTTTTCTTGTACTTATTTGATCAAAAAAATAGTCTGTAGGAGGCGCAATACTCAAGAGTGTATACCTGAGATCTGAAGTAAAAGTTTTGGAAGTAGGCAGTAGGAAACAGTGAAGAGAAAAAGTAAAACATTTTACATTCTTTCTAATCGTAATTAAAGAAAATAGAATTTAGTGTCAACGCATAAGATGCATATCGCTAAAAGTTTTAATAACATTTGCTTCTAGCAATATGAATTTGTGTTACATCCCCGCACAACGGGATGGGTAGCGTTGTGTTCCCAATTACGGCACTCCGGACTGGCATCGGTCTACGACGTGACTGTGGCTTACGACAACCCTGCTCAGGCTGAGATAGATTTACTGCGCGGGAACATTCCTAAGAACATTTATTTTCACTTTAAACGGTAAAGTCATATTTTTGTTTATATATACGAGTATTGATGAGAGGTGAAATACTTTCATAAAGTGCATGTATCTTTAAAATGTAGCTCCAAAACGAATGGTACTATTTTTAGTCGATAGTCAGTAGTCTTACAAATAAACGACATACCTCTCCTCCAGGCCTCCCGTGGTTGGAAAGGAGGACTCGCAAAGGACTTTTTCCTCAAGAAAAAAGATTTCTTCGGGTATTTCTTCGGCAACTAAGTTTGTTCAACGTCTAAAGAACCGATTAGAATTCGTTAGTTGATACAAAAGGCCGTGGTGCAGTGGATAGTTTAAGTCTCTTAACATCAGACATCCGCCTCGCCTTCTCTAAAAACGAACATGTCATAGGTGTATTTCTAGATGTTTGCTCAGCGTTGATTTGTCTATTCTAAAACAAATATGTTTAGACTTGACCTTCCTTCAAAGATCATAAACATTATATTTAATATGTTAATGGAACGTTCAATTACGATTCTTTCTTCTTGTTATAATCTTCCTGCTCGTTTGGTATGGAAAGGTCTCCCACAAGGTTCCGTTCTCAGTCCGCTTCTTTATAGTTTATACACTGCGGATTTGGATTCTTCTGTGAACTGTTTTTATAAAATACTTCTATATACAGATGACATTGCACTGTATGCCTCGTCTGCCTCATTTTTAGATTTTTTTTTTTTTTTTTTTTTTGGTCTCGGGGAAAAACCTCTCTTGACGGGTTCCCCCGGCCCGGGGGGACCGAGGGATATGTGGGACTCCGGGAAAGATGATTGGCCATCCGACTACCCACTAAAAAACCCCGCTGTTCTCCTATCGCCTACGCCCGGGCCCACGGATATATGGCCTGCCGATCTCGTGGCCCGGGCCGGCGCCGGCCCGCCCTTTGTCTTGAGGCGGGCCCCTTCTAAAGTGTTGGCGCCAGGGGGTCAGGGTTTCGTCCCCCCGGCGCTCTCCTAACAACTCTAGGAGTTGAGGGGGGCCGCGGAACAGCACGCAGCCCTCACCCTCGCGGCAATAGTGCGGGCGGCGGGTCCTCCCCCGAGGGGCCGCCCGCAGCCGCTTTTTACGGCGGCCGGAGGTCGTTACTGACCCTCCGGCGCCGCCGGCGTGGCCTGCGTTGGCGGGAGAGGAGTGTGGTGGTCGACTCCCGCTCCCGCTCCGCCGCCTCCTTTGCGGACATGACTGCCTCGCAGAAGGAGGCGACGGCCGTCCATCCAGGATCGCCCCCGACCATGGACAGAACCAGGGCCGGGAGCGACAGGTCCACGCCGATTTGGGCGACGAGGGCGCGGCGCTCCTCGCGCCACGCAGGGCACACGGCGACAGTGTGGTTCACCGTGTCCTCCTCGTCGCCCGCGCCACAGTGGTGGCACCCCGACGTCATCTCCCGCCCTATGCGACACAGGTACCTCCCGAAGCAACCGTGCCCCGAGAGGACCTGCGTCAGGCGGAAGGTCAGGGCGCCGTGGCGCCTTTCCAGCCATTCGGCCAGGACGGGCCTCACCGCTTCGATGGTGGCGAAGCCCGCGCTGGGGTGCGCGAGGCGCTCCTTCCACTCCACCATGAGCACCTCGTCGCGCAGCTCCGCCCGCTTTACCTCAACTTCGCGAGGCGCGGGGCGAGAGCCACGCTCGGCCGCGTCCCGGCGCCACCGGTATAATAGCGCCAAGACCCGGGCCTCGAGGTCCCATGGTGGGGATCCGGCCAGCAGGGAGGCCGCTTCGAAGGACACCGTGCGGTATCCCCTTATCGCCCTGACGGCCAGGACGCGCTGCGGCCTGCGTAGCAGCGCCGTCGTTTTGGCCGTCAGGCGATCCGCCCAGATTGGGGCCCCGTAAAGGGCCATCGACCGCACGGTTCCCTCGAAGAGTCTGCGGCACACTGCGCCCGGCCCGCCAACGTTCGGCAGCAAACGGGAGAGTCCCGCCGCCGCCCGAACTAGCCTCGGCGCCAGGCGCTCGAAGTGCGCCGCAAAGTTCCACCGCCCGTCGAGCACCAGTCCGAGGTAATTCATGGACGGCCCGACGGCGATGCGGACGCCTCCCACCGTTATGCTCAGGCCCGGTGGCGGCCTCTGGCGGGGCCCGTAGAATATCAGGGCCTCCGTCTTGTTCAAGGCCACCTCCAGGCCGAGTCGCCGGATTCTAGCCACCATTTGCGCCACCCCAGCCGTGCCCAGAAGGCACGCCTGGCGAGGGTTCCTCCCGCGCGCTGTGACAAGCGTGTCGTCGGCGTAGCAAATGACGCCGACACCGGGGAGGAGCACCCCCCTCAGGACCCAGTCGTATGCGATGTTCCACAGCAGAGGGCCCAAGACCGACCCCTGCGGAACACCGCACACGACGTCTCGCCGACTTTGCCCACCCTGGACCGGATAGACGACGGCACGATCGTCCAAATATGCCCCGACTATGCGACGGAGGTAGGGAGGCACACGATGGTACTTGAGCGCCTCCCGCACGCAGCTCCACGGCAGGGTGTTGAAGGCGTTGGCGATGTCGAGTGACACCGCCAATAGCACCCCGCCTCGAGCAACCACGTCCTCCGCCTGGCTCCTCAGACGCGAGATCGCGTCAATAGTGGAGCGCCCCCGGCGGAACCCGAACTGTTCGTCCGCCAGGTTTGGCCCCTCCGTCTCTAGGTGCCGGACGAGGCGGTCTGCGAGGATCCTTTCGAAGATCTTCCCCACCTCGTCCAGCAGCACGATGGGCCGATAGGCGGACGGTGAGTCCGCCGGGCGCCCCTCCTTTGCGATCAGGACCAGCCTCCCCGTCTTCCATCTGCGGGGAAACCGGCCCGACCGCAGACACGCGTCGAAGAGCCTCAATAGACGGGGCTCCAGGACGTCGTGGGATAGAACCCACGCACGCCCCGGTATGCCGTCCAGGCCGGGGGCGGTGGTCTTGGCCTTCAGCCGCAACATCGCTGCCCCCAGCTCTGCCCGGTCCACGTCGGGCACGGGGTCGTCGTCCACGCTGGGGTCCCTCTCATCCCATTGAGGCGGGACCATGGCGGGAGGCGAGTGCTCAGCTCTCGTGGGGAACAGAGCGCCGACAAAACCATCCACCTGGCGCGGGGGGAGACTCTCGGTCAGCGGGGGCGCCCACGGGCGGAGCTTGCCCCGCACCGTTTTGTAGGGTCGCCCCCAAGGATCTTGATCTAAGCTGGCCAAGAGCTCCCCCCACGCCGCCGCCTTCGCCTCGCGGATAGCGAGGTGGAGGTCGTTTCTGGCGCCCCTGTACTCCCCGTAGAGCCGAGCCTCCGCGGCCGCTCTGTCCGCGTCGCGGCGACTCCGTCTTCGGAGCCTGGTGTACTGGCGGTGGGCGTAGTTGCACGCCCTGCGGAGCCGCTCAAGCTCCGCGTTCCACCAGTACACCTGGCGCGGGGGTCGGTGTGGCCCCCGCCTCGGCATCGCCGCGTCGCAGACGTCAGTCATGAGCGATCGCAGATTCTCCGCCTCCTCATCGACGTCACCGGGAGGTACGTCGCCCGGCCTCGACCACGTAGCGACGGTCAAGGCCTCGCGGAAAACCTCCCGATTCATCTTTCCAAGTGTCGCCTCATTTTTAGATGCCACATGTCATCTCAACTCTGCTCTTTACTATTTAAGTTAGTAGTTTCTAGAAACCACTGATTATTATCTCCATCAAATTTGATTTACTGCAGAGCATTTGCTCTGCAGTAATTTTTTCTTGGAAACGAAATATTCCGAATGTTTTCTAATATTAATAATATCTCCATCCCGAATGTCATGACGATTAAATTCTTAGGCATGTTTTTAGATTCGAATCTTTCAGATGTCTGTCATTTTAATTATATTTGAAATAAAGTAGAGAATATTAATAATATTCTTCGTGTTCTATCTGGAGTTAAATGGAGATCTCATCCATATAACCAAAAACTTATACAATGCCATAATAAGAAGTCACTTCGACTATGGTTGCTTTTTACTAGAGCCTTGTAGTAAACTTTCACTAGCGAAGCTTGACCGGATTCAAGCCAAATGCCTCCGCATTATTACAGGATCGATTAAATCCTCCCCGACCAGCGCTCTACAAGTGGAATGTCTTGATTCTGCTCTTTTTCTATGGCGACAATTTCTAGCGGATAGATTATTTTATAGAATGGTTGACCTTTCTAACCATCCATTACTTAACTAACTTGATTCTCTTCTCAAGCTTAGTCTAAGGTCAAAATTCTGGAAACACAAAACTTTACCAAATATCCTGAAATCTTATAAGAAATACATTGAACTCCCAATTAAACCCTTTCAAAATCACAGTTACCCTATTTTCCAACACAGTTTTGACAGTCTCTTATTCTCACCTAAAACTATTCTTAACTTTGGAATAGCCAAGGGTTCAATTGTTTAACAAAATCATTCAAGAAAATTGGTCTGACAGACTCCTTGTATTTACTGATGCATCTAGACTTTCGGAAGATGCGCCAGTTGGCGCCGCTGTATGGATTCCTAAATTTAAAATTATCCTTAATTATCAAATCCTTTACTGGGGTAAAGGATTTGATAATTAAGGATAATATAATAATTCCGTTCCGTTAAGAATTCCGTTTTTCCTGGAGAGTCCTCATCGGGAGTGGGTCAATGAGCATCATTATAAAAATGCTCATTTTGATAACAATGACGGCTACAGTACGATAATCAAGCCGTTTGATATTGTCATGATAAATATTTACGAACAATCATAATAACGGATTAAATTTTTTTAAAGAATCTCTTTCCTATTGGAAACCCGTATCGTAGGGTGTTTTTACGATCATTATATTTATTGACCCCCATTCTTAGTACAGAGATTTAAGTTAGGAGACGATGGATGGAAATATTGTGTCCAGCATGAGAATCGACACTATAGACACGACAGTAGGTAAGGATAATTTAATACTCACTAAACCAGTTGCGTCGTCATACTTAATCATAGATTAATCGTTGATTAAATATCTTACTTTATTTAATTTAATATTAAACTGTGATTAAACACGTTGATGTGATGTTGAATGATATTCACCTGTTTCACAAGAAGGACATTAACATTAAGAACTATACTCATGTTAGGTAAAAATACGTATGGTAAAAATCTCAAGGCCGTTTTGTAAACCTTATTCTTGTTTGACATACGTTAGACAATAAATACAATTATATACTATTGTTACAATATACATAGAAACAAACACGTTAGCGTAACTGCTGACTACACGCAATTATAACTTTTAATTTATTAGCTATAAGGTTTTATTTTTGAGGAAATTATCTATATTCGCTACAATGTCAGCCTCTTAACTAAAATGGCAATAAAGATAATAATTTTCCCTTGTCTATGCTAAGGTTATTCTTTATTTAAATACTTGTAGTACATATTTTCCGTTGCGTAAACAATCCAATGTAGGTTATTTGTTATTTAAAAGGATGAAATCGTATCTCGAGGTCACATAAAGTATAAACTTGTGAAAACGTTCATAGATACACCCAAAATATACCGGAGTTATTAAGTAGAATAATATATTCACTGTTTATTGCCTTATTGCCTGGTATTTTATTACGTAAAATTAGATGTATCTCAAAAATTGTAATAGATCAGTTTATAAAAATGACTGGCAGCGATAAGATGTTAAGACAGTTAGTAAGACATATTTCTTATGGCAAAAATAAACCAGCATTCCAGGCACGATTAAAAATCTAAATCTAAAAAGATCTTTAGGTATTTTAATGTAATAAAATACCTAAAATAATAATAATTTAAACTTCCAGATATCCTATTCAAAAGTTACCTTCCGACGAAGCGGGTTTGAGAAGCTGGCTCAATGACAGGTGGAGTGAAAAGGAGTACAGTCTCCGTAACTTTCATAATGAAGGTATATTTTAATTAATTTCTCAAACTATATGTATGTTAAAAAAAATATATATATATATATATATATATATATATATATATATATATATATATATATATATATATATATATATATATATATATATATATATATGTATGTCTAAATAATGATAGAGCCAAGTAGCACACTAGGTGTCATGGAGATGAATATGCTGCGATGGATGTGTGGACCGACGCGGAAAGACCGCGTTAGGAACTTCTACATTCGCGACAGCCTTCTTACCCATGACATTGCGGATAAGTTGCAGAAGTGTCACCTCCACTGGCATGGCTACGTTTTGCGACAACCGGCTAACTACTTGGGGAACAAATACTAAAATAAACTAGTCATACGGCCTCCGCTGGGCAGGAGACGGTAGACTCAGAAAGTGCTGACTTGATTATAAAGGATGATATGCGTGCCAATGGACTGACTAAAACAAAAGTCGAAAAGCGGACGCCGGGCACCGAATTAGAAATTTGGGTTGCAACCGGGATTTACCGCTAAGACGATCATGATTACCAGTTAGGTCAGTGTAAAAGTCTATACGAAATTTGGTCTATGTATTTAAATTAAACTGTGCTCTATTTTTTCAAATGGTATTTAATTTATATACAATTTATCACAATCTAGCTAATTCTATTTAAATTTTTACATAGCAATGTAAGTACAGAACGTTTATTCTCTAATGTCTTATTTTATATTATCTAATTCATATTTGAGATAATAATATATCTCAAAAACAACTCGTTACGATAGTTCAATAAAGAGATATACAATTCATATCAAGATACGATAATGATAATAGCACCTATGGCATTAAAGATATGTTAAATAATTTAATCTGATGAAAATAAATAAGCACTTACTCACAAGTATCATTGATATTTTGAGATAAAAAGATGTTTTCTGATATAAAATGAAAGAGCTGTGAATCCATTATTGGTTAAAATAAAATTGATTACTGCTATGGATGGGCACAAAATAAACTCAAAGCATCGCGTCGTCATCGGTTTAAACTTAAATAGTAAAATAATAACTAGTTGAAATATAAAAATAATCCTGGGTTTTAAACTTAATTATGAATGTTTTACATAATCAAGATTAATAATACTAAGGTACCTTTTTAACTTTAAAGATAGAGCAATGTTGTTCAATGAATTACAGCGTATTTTGTATGCACTATTCCTTATCCATTCACAAAAATATGACACTTACCGTAAAATTCGAATTATAATATATATTAAGTAATATAGTAAACAGAACAGTAACATATGAGTATTATTGAAAATATCAATATCAACTCTTGTCAAAGGTCATTAGATAATATACCTATTAATGGCAGCGCACTGTTGCAATAAGTTATGTTTAAATGTATTATATCAATGTAAATTGCGCAATTGACATAGAATAATAGAAATATAGCGGAAAAGAACTGATCGGAATGACCCGTTCTTGTGATAAAATTGATCACAAAGTTTAATAGTTCTTAGTTTAAAATCTACTATAATAAGTTTACTACAAATTTTATATCAGGTTCTATAAAGAAGGTCCGTTAAAACTTTATGGAGTTTTTTTCAGATAAATAGCGTTGATTGCAAATGTTGATAGCAACACAATTCACAGCGACACTACTGATCCTTCGAACGTTATTTTGAATGTAGGTTTATTATTGTAATCTGTGCAATGGTTGGATAGTTGTTCGTGTTAAAAACGGAAAATATGAATTAGCAATCTCACTGTATTCTACAATATAACAGTACTAAAGGTTGTCTTTGCTCAACTTAATACATAACAAGAGTCTTTCACTATATCAATTTAACTATATTCGTCGACATATTAGCGACAAAACTTAGTTGCATCTTAAAAATTCGCTTTGAAATACTATTTCTTTTTAAACTTCGCACTGTTGAAGGGATCCTTGTTACCTGTCTGTACTTTAAGCCCTTCTGAGCGTAAAATGGATGACTATTCATCCTGCCATGTTTTCTTTATGCTTTTCTTTCGAGTTATCGATAGTTTGAAGTTACAAATGACAGAGCAATTAAAGATAGAATATGTCGGTGAAAATTGAAGAAACTTTTTAATTGTAAAAATAAAATAAATACGTAAACGAATGTCATGATCATTTAAAATAGTAATTAATAATTAGTTCTAAGTGTCCTCTATTGAATATTCACTCTAAATTATTCTAAATTAAAGTCTTTTTGGTTAAATAGTAAATTTTTCAGGTTATTTCCTCGACCCGACGTTGAATAGACCGCCTACACATCGCGCACCTAAATCTCTTCTCTTCGCGAAAGCGGCGTTCGTCTTCTGGACAGTTATCGACATAATTTTCTTATATGCATTACTCAAAAGCAGTATTTTTCAGTTTTGGGTGATTTACCATACCCTACTCTTCGTTTTTGTTACTCGATACTTTGGCGGGTTTCACAACATACAGTATAAATTGCTATTTAATAAATAAGACATTTAAAGTATTCGATTTCACTGTTAGTAATTAGGAACATTATAAAATAAACTTCTTGTAAAATATACTGAAACTGTGAATTCTCATAAATGCCAAAATAAAATGTAAATAACTAATACAGAAGCGTGTATCATGATTATAAGTACTTAACTAGTGAAAATATTGCAAAGATGTTATTGTATAATTTTGTAGTATATAGTGTAAATAAACATTTAGAATGTTATCTTTATCTGAAAATACGAATAAAAATTATATGAATACTTTTATTTTCAAAAAATTACTCAGTGCATTTATAAGTTTGGCGTTGTGGATTTACACTTTAAGGTTTCGGAGTGTAGTCTTTGCAACAGGACCTGGAAAATATAACATCGAATATGGCAGCTTATAGGTTAAATGAATTAAATCTATAAAATTATAGATTGTGTTTTCTTTATTAACAATTATAAATATTACATTTTTGCGCAGTCACAATACACACTTTCGATTTTCGAAGACGTGGATGACATAATTGAGCGCTATCTTGAGCCATATTATTGTAGTAATATATGCATATACGTATTTTTTTTTGCATTAACACCCGCTGAATTAATGAAATTTAAAAAACAAATATAGGGAGGCCCAAGCACATTAGTGAGACGTTATGGTCAAATAGTGTTAATAAAAGTATAGTTTAAAAAACTAAAAAACGCTTCGATGATGAATATAACTAAAAAGTGAATTATTTCTTGATATTAAATATATTATTGGTTTTGGAAGAAAGTCGGGTCAGACTTGTATCTGAAGTAGAGAACTCTCTAGAGAGAGTCTCTGAATGGGGACGACAAAACCTTGTCCAGTTCAACCCCTCGAAGACGCAAGTCTGCGTATTCTCTGCCAAGAAAACCCCATTCACACCTGCGCCACAGTTCCAAGAAGCTTCTCTTTCCATCTCAAGCAGTTTTGGGATCCTTGATGTCGACATCACGAATGATGTGCAGTTTAGGGGACAATTGGAGGGCAAAGCTAAACTTGCCTCCAAAAAGCTAGGTGTGCTAAACCGGTCCAAGCAGTACTTCAGTCCAAGGCAATGGCGTGTGCTATACAAAGCACAGGTCAGACCGCATATGGAGTACTGTTCACATTTATGGACTGGAGCACCCGCCTGTCAGCTCAATCCCCTAGATTCGATCCAACGGCGCGCAGTTCGTGTTGTCGACGATCCCATACTCACAGACGGTCTAGACACGCTTGGACTTCGGAGAGACTTTGCGTCTCTGCGTATTCTACCGTCTGTACAACGGGGAGTGTTCTGAGGAGCTATTTAGAATGGTGCCCTCGCCGTCTTTTTACCACCGCACTGCCCGCCATCGGCTGGGTGTTCATCCCCATTTCTTGGAGCCTCTTCTTTCTTGTACGAAACGGTTCTCAAGAACGTTCATGTTGCGTACTCTCAGGATCTGGAACGAGCTTCCGGCTGAGGTTTTCTGCTAAGGGTTCTTCAAAAAAGGCGTTATAAAATTTCTTCGAGGCCGGCAGTGTGTGTGTAATACCTCTGGTGTTGCAAACGCCCATAGGCGACGGTGACCACCTGTTAGGGTGGGCCGTTTGCCTGTCTGCTGAACTCTAACTATAAAAAAATATAGGAATAAAATAATGAATGAAAAAATCACTATTATTGTGAAAGAAGCGTGGGATGCTATATGCCATATCTTTCGTATCATTTTTGGACTAATCGTACCTATCGAATATTTTTGGAAACTGATTTATTGAGAACCCCCACGCTTTTAACATTTCTCGCCATTTCTGACATATAAATTTAACGATAAAAAATATTGAACTTAATAATTTTAATAAAAGTTAATAGCAATGTTACTTCCAGTTGAAAAATATTTCATCAGGCGTAATTTATAATACATCACCATTTTTTAAATCCTGGCGATCCTAATCAAATAACGAAACAATCTTATCAAATTATTGTACTGTGATCGATCATTGATAAGTCTACAACGTTTAAATGAAATCTGACTGTAAAAGGTGGGTCAAAATCAAGTTCAAATAAACAAACATCGGTCATAAAGAAACATACATGTGAAATTAACAAAAGAGTGTTAAAATAAAGTTTATTATCTCCATAAAGTGATCCTAGTGAAGATGAAGCCAGTTTGTGGCGACATAACTACTGCAATCTTCATAGGAGAAAATTACAACACGCAAATTACAGATTCTTAATCCGTTAAACATTTCGAGTGACTTTATTGTGGAAACTGTTGAAAAATTGATGATAAACACCATTTCTTGATGGAATGTGTCCGAACGAAAGACAATAGGTAGCGACTAGTACGGTCTCTGCAAGTCAACTTGTGGGAAGTGGGTGTTTTCCAGAGCATCCTTTCGAGGCCGCTCTCTGCTGCCGCTGTTTTCATTTACAATCATTTTAATATTTAATATGTAATTGGATGAGGGCAGCGCAGGACCGATCATCGTGGAGATCTTTGGGGGAGGCCTTTGTCCAGCAGTGGGCGTCTTCCGGCTGAAATGATGATGATGATGATGATGTAATTAGGATAAAATGGGGCTGACATTATAATTTTATAAAAATCCCCTAAATTAGATAATAAAAAAGTTTCGAGTGAATTTATTACTCAATCATAAGTATTGATGACAGGAAATGAATAACAAACTAAAACCAACCTATACGTATATTTATTTATATGTGGTTGTTTTTGGTATACATTTCTAGTTATGTATTTAGTAAATACATTTTAATAATAATTATTGGACTTTCCAATTTTGGAGTGTTTACGCTCCTTGTGTATATGCGGTTATACATATTCTATTAGGTTTATAGTAATAATAATAATTATTGTTAAAACGCCTGATGAAATTTAACATTTGTTTCTTAAAGTAAACATAACCGTTTTATGTAGGTTCGCATGAAATTTATTTGTGCGATATAGTACAATATTTTCAAAGTATTTTATGGTTAGACATTAACTACTAAACTAGAGGATATTCGTCAAGCCAACGCTTGCATGATACGAAGACGGGTAAAACAATAACAGTGTATCTCCGTGCAGAGGCGGAGTAAATTCATTCCATACGGCCAGGCGCAGCATATCGTAAAAGGCGATAAAACAATTGTACCTAGATGGTACCCATATAAGATAGCTAAACATTCATACTGATAGTTGCTTCTAATGATATTATATTGCTATGATTCTTTGACTATCCTTTACAAAATTTTGTCAAGGCAAGGTCAAAGGTTAAGGAATATCAAGAGTGGTAGAGTTCATAGTTACTTACATATGTGCATAATTTCATAAAAACATTTAATTAAATGTCAGGGGCTTCAGATTATATTGTATAAGGTGACTCTGTCACAAAACTAATAGTATTGTTTGATACTTCCCAATAATATCGAAACTATTTGAAGAAGTGTATATGATCAATGTCAACTAGGAAATTAGCATATGGAGAGGAGCAAAAGTATCATTCAAGTTGCACTATTTCAAGATTAAACTTTGAAAATGCAACTGCATAATTTCTTGCTTGGCCTTCTGTTACTATAATTCTTCGATATCGACTGTAGGAAGCATTGACAAGACTTAATTTCATATGCACTAGAATTGAATAGAAATTCTTAGAGTTTTGATGTAAACTGTGAAAAGGAAATGAATCGACGCGACGCGTACGCACAGCATTTAATTTTTATGAATAAAATAAATACAAGAAATTAGCATCGTTGATTAGTAGGAATACCCATGCATTCGGTTCAATACTAATTATGAGAACACGGACGATTTTTATCTGTTTCATTGTAAAATATTTTAGCGAACTCGCAATAAATTCGCATAGTTCATTTATTTTTTTGCAATCCAATAAATCTGTAGTAGTCTGTAGATAAATATTTAAATAGTATATTTATCGTCTCACTTTTAATATAGATTAAGATTTCATTAGCATAATCAAAGCTTGAAATCTCTGTCGGCTTCTTTGTTTGATTCCATTTCTGTATGTTTTTCTCCTCCCCTTTGCTCGACCTTAAGAGAATCAAAACACTCCGAAACAATTCCACACAGACGTATGACTAACCTGACCATACGTCCCGCTTTGGACGGGATTGTCCCGCTTTCAGGCTGTCCGTCCCGCTGTCCCCAACGAGAACAAAAATGTCCCGCTTTTACGAATAAACCTTTATACCTACTTAACTACTTGCCTACATTAATATTGCGAAAGATATTATCATCTAGTCCGAAAGATAGACGAAAAATGATAGTTCATTTATCTGTTGTGCATGTGTTTATTAGAAACTTACCGAATACTTACTTATCCCAGCTCCATATTGTATTACAAAATACATACTAAAGTAACTCTAATTTTGCTGTAGTAAAGTAATTTTTTGTTGCGAAATTATTTATAAATATTATTTTCAGGGCAAGTTGGTGTAAGAATTAAGATGCCAGTGAGAGTAAGATACCATAATAAATTATTTCAAGTAATTTTTTAACCATAATTTTTATTTTGCACTTAAATATACATCTTACACTGACGTAATATATGTATTTATTTATATACGAAATTCCGTAGGCGTCCCGCTTTGACACGAAAAAAAATGGTCACGTTAAGTATGATATTAAACACATTTCTAAAAAGTATTTCGATAAAAGTTAATTATATCAGAATACTGTCCTCTCCCTTTAGGGGAAAACCTGAGCCCAGCAGTGGGACCCCATGGCCTATTATTATTATACCAGAAATGATTCTTGAATAAATCAAGTATAAGATTTATTTTCGATTAATCTTGTACGAGATTAAGTCGGGGTATTCTGCGCAGGCCCAGTTGGCTCTTTAGTTGCATCCCCCATGCACATTACCTGAACCATATGGCTAATTATTGTAAAATTTGGTTAAGCCAATAAAGATAAATCTCATGTTTCCGTGTAGCTAAAAGTGCAGTTTGTTTGCAACGCCACAAATAAGAAGTATCTTACGCTGGCCTTCTTCACGACGTACATCTTTCATCTAAATTATTATAAATTAAATAACAACAATAAAACTACAATTTTAGTATGTGGAATAAATATTCTAAATGAGAAAGGAGTAACAAAATGTTATATGCAAATGTTACGGTTACCAAAAAACACATTGATTAAAAAATTAATTAATTAGCTAATGCGAATGAAGATCTGCCTGTAATTCACCTTTTCGAGGTTTTTCTACGTTTTCAATTGTGTTTAACAGAACAATGCCTCGTGTTTCCGGTAAGAAACAACATAAAACAGCAGCACATAACGCTAAACTACTAAATATCGTCACTGAAATCCATTCAACACCTATGTTTACCACAAACGGAGCAATCATACCTCCAATTCTGGCAAACACTGACGCATAACCTAGAGCTGAATTTCTTATAACTGTGGGAAAAATTTCAGACGTAAACAGATAAATTTGAACAAATGCGGTATAAGCTCCTGTTAATCCTAGTATGGCAAGAGCAAGTGTAGCAGCAGACGCATTTTCTGGTACAGCTATAATAATAAGCAAGGATACTGCAGCTATCGTAAAACTTGTTACAACACTTATTTTTCTTCTAAAATAAATAGTTGCAACTACAACGAGAATCAATCCAGGTATCAAAAACACTGCTGACAGCATTACGTTTATATACAAATTTCCTTGAATACGGCCGATATATTGGTTGACTCCAAAAAACGTGTGCGCACAAAACATCCAAATGAGAGAATTGATTATAGCATATTTCCGGATCTTCGGAGTCTTGAATAAATCGACGTATGAGCCAGGCTGTTTCTCATTCTCAATCTTTTCAACAATTGCTTCAATGTTTTCTGTTGGACGATTATTTCTGGAATAAAAAAAAATCATGCTATTAATTAAATATGTTGTAGATAATAACATTTTATGCATTTTAAAATTTTACTCAATATTTCTGTTGCCAGTTGAATATTTTACTTCTATTTTATAACCCATATTTTTTTAATTTATTCTAATTATGTAATATCTTTGGCTTGTCGTAGTTGTTGATAATTTACCCAAGTCGTCGGTGAAATTCGCCTTTGGGCGTACACTACCTTTGTCGAAACGCGGTTACCACTGGAAAACTTGTTACTTGTAACCTGATTTTCATTACGAATGTGATTCCCCAGAGAAATGTCAAAGACAGTTCTCTCCGTAGCACGCTGAGTGACTTTAAACGCACGGACCAGCCTTACCGTTTTGTCCACATTTTAGATTCATACGTCCTTATCGATAGGATGCACTGGTTGCACTGGTTGATTTTCGACTTGAGACATTGACATTTCATCACACATTTAAACTTAATTTATCATACTCACTTCTTTGCTATGTAAGTAAGAATTTCTACTGCTTCTCTTTTCCTTCCCACGGAAATGAGCCATCGTGGAGATTCTGGCAAGAGCCAATAATAAAAGACTATCAATATCCAAGGAACTGAAGTAACTAGCTGAAGATATCGCCATTCTCTTACGAAGTAAGCAATTACTGGTAGTATGAAGTAGGCGGTGATGTATGACACCTCTAACAGTCCTATTAAATAGGGTCTGAACGATCTACCACATAGTTCTATTAGAATGACGTAAAATGTTATCATGGTTCCACCAATCGAAGCGCCTATTAAAAATCGGCAAACTAAAAACATCCACAGCTCTGGTATAAGTCCGGAAGAAGCAATAGATGCCACTAGTAGTAAATGAGCCAATAACGCTGCAGTTTTTCGTCCCCATCTGTAATATATATGTTTGCTATAATGTATTATATTATGTTGTAGTATATTTAAATAATTACCAATTTTTTTATAAATTTATGTTTTTATTTATTTCTGACTGGCTAACGACCCACTTTATAGTTAACAGTTGACGTCCTCTATGAATACTTGCGACGCTAGAGGCACCGCGAACATACTTCTATCCGCTTAGGAGCACCGCGAACCGTTGTCACTAATGCCGGAACACAACACAAGGTTATTATAGCGGCATACTTATCTATACACCAAGGGTAGTTGCCATCCAGATGGTCTTGGAGCCCTACCACGTAGCTGGGGCTGTTTGTTGCCTTTTACGACAGACCGACTCTAGCTATATACCTATTTAAAATGATGTTATAGTAACTATTTATGACTCCCTTCTTTTGCTATACGTGAACTAGCAAAATATTCCTTCTGCAGTCTTTTATAAATCTGATAGTATGAATTATTTACTTATTATTATTTCTCGAGAAATTTCTTATAATGCTAATCTATGATTCCAGTAGCTAATGGTAGACCAAACAAAGACAATTCCTACCTACATAAGTCGTTTATATTGACACAGAACTCTATCTTTATAGCAAGGATTATCATAATTATATCTAATCACCATTTAGTACTCATAAAATGGACATACACGTTTCATTTACTATTTGTTCTGTTTAATAAAATTATAAGGCCAAGGAATTCAATTATTAATATTCATAATCCTTTTGCTAATTAATAATAATTAAGTATAAATTTTATTTATACTTTTAGTATAGAATTTCGTGACGTGGAGCTACAGTAATATATTTTTTTTATTGCTGTAGGACAGCAGACAGGCTAACGACCCGCTTAGAATTTAGCAGTTACCGTCGCCTACGGGTGTTTGCAACGTCAGTGGCATCGAGAATACGCTGTTGTCCCATAAGGGTACAGGAACTTGGATCACTAATGCCAGAACACAACACAAGGTTATTATGGCGGCATACTTAAGACCAAAGGTGGTCGCCAGCCAGACGGGCTTGAGGCCCTACAACGTACCTAGGGTGGATTGTTTTATCGCCTTTTACAACAGGCCGACCCCGGCCACAGAGGTTAGTATTCTTTCTCCGTCCCTGCTCGGATAATGATAAGATAGATTATTAAAAATAAGATTATTATTTAATTTATTTTTGATTATATAATTATAATTTAATGTATAAATCGACAAAACAAAACTACACTATATTCCAGTATAAAGAAATAAAAAACGTCATTTAGTAATTGTTTACCTATTCACTAATAGTAATGTTGTAATCTTCACTGTACTGGTATCGTCATCTAGGAAAGTACTGTTTAGTACGATGCTAAACTGCAAAATGTTGCTCTAAAAGCCCTAGTACATCTAGTAGCACTTTCCTAATTCCTAAGAGACATCGCTTGAAGTAAAACAATTGTAGATATACAGTGGTGGTCATATAATTAGAAACACTTCTTATGAATAAAGAAAATACATATAACTTCAACGTACAAATTTTCGTAAAAAATATACACATTCACTCAAATAAAAAACTCATTAAATGTATAAAATATAAAACATATCTTTTAATTACAAAACTTAACTTTTAATTAAAAAAGGAGTCTTACACATGTAAGAGTTTATTTTCTGTTACTGGCCGCTTGGACGCCTAATTAGAAACATTTTAAAAAAGCATCCATAGGTCGTTCTTTTTTTGTAATTGGAGAATAACATTTCTTTCTTGGCTTTTTCTATTATTTTGGCGGCAATTCAAAATTTAATCTGAATTTTATTTTGTTCAAAATGGGCAAAAATAAAAGTTGTGACGCATCAAATAGGCAAATAATTGTTAATTTACATATAGATCATAAGTGGGCGAACATAAGAATAGCTGAGCATTTAAATTGTTCTGTTAAGAAAGTTTTTAATGCAATTGATCATTATAAGACACATGGAGCGGTTAAAAATGTTCTTAGAAAGGCTCGGCCAAGAAAAACCTCTCCCAGAGAAGATACGCTAATCGTTCGCGTTACTAAAAAAGACCCAAGTAAAGGCTCCAACCAGATTAAAAATTAAGTTTTTTCGCCTGATGACCCGAGAAACATCTCGTCAAGACTGATACACCAAAGATTAGTGAAAGCTAAATTGTTTGGAAGAATTTCTCGAAAGGTACCGCTTCTTACCAAGGAACACCGAGAGAAGCGATTATTATTCGCTAAAAATATGTTAATTGGACAGTACGAGAATAGAAAAAAGTGTTATTTTCAGATAAAACAAAAATAAATATGGTAAAATCCGATGGAAAGCGCTATGTTAGACGTCCTGTAAAGACTCCTTTTAATTATAAATACACAAGGAGTATAGTCAAGCACGGTGGCGGTAACATTAAAGTTTGGGGGTGTTTTTCCGGATGTGGAGTTGGACCCGTTCGGAAGATTGAAGGTACAATGGGTCAATGGCAATACAAAAATATCTTAGACGATCATTTGTCTGTAACCTGGATCTTTCAGCGTGACAATGACCCTAAACACACGGCCAATAGCGTCAAATGTTTCCTTAGCGAACAGCGTATATCCGTTTTAGACTGGCCAGCAAATAGTCTGGATTTAAACCCGATAGAAAATCTCTGATATATTGTTAAAAAGAAAGTCTCAAACAAACGTAACACCAGTCAAAATGAACTATATTAAGCATTTGTTGAAGCATGGAATTAAATCCCCCTTGAAAAAATTATGAAATTGATTGAATCAATGCCACGTCGTTGCAGTGCTATTATTGAAAATAAGGGATATGCCACTAAATATTAATTATAACTATTGGTAGGCTGTGGATAGTAGCTATTTCGTAAATAACAATACTAATTGAAACTGCACTTGTGTAATAGGATTTATATTGTTTTTTTTTTAATAAATGATAAATCGTGAAACATATTGTTGTCCTATTTATTGTTTGATTTCAAAATAAAAACGATTGCGGTGAAGTATTTTACTTAGTGTCAAGGACCGTTGGTAGTGTTTCTAATTATACGACCACCACTGTATACTTCAATTGTTTTACATTTTGTCACGCAGAATAACTGTCTTACAAATTAAAATATCTGTAAAAACAAACCTGTCTGAAACGAATCCAAAGATTAAACTGCCAGCCAATATACCAAATTGTAGCATGGACTGCGCCAAACTGGCGAGCCATGTCCTTCCGCATATTAAATTCCATTCACTGGTCACTGAACTAACTATAGTACTTTGATCGTACTCAGGATTTTCACAAGGGCAATAATTCGTGGCATTTATAACAATTTCATCTAAACAAGTATATTCCACACCAGGTATTATAAACACTACGTTATTCAGTTGGATTTCCGTTGGATATCGGGCTATCGTTATTAAAAATAATATCCATATTTGATATTTTCCAAATCTACCAATAATTGTCTCTATAGCATCCTCTGAAGTCATTTTCTGCAAATAAAAATAATTTCCTCGATTTACTCCTGTATGGCTCCTGGTTGAAATACTCTACTTATAAAAACATTTAACGAAATATCAAAATTAGAATTTTAAAGTATAATTAAATTTTTAATCATTACAGTTTTAAAGGGATCGTTTAATCCGCCAACCTTATTGTCAATATAGTCCACAATCGAATAATTTATCAGTTCAAAATAAATTGCATACAGCCATGCACATTCTCAATTTAATTAAAATTGTATCAAACAAAAACTACTTAACAAGATACATAATTGAAATGGTTAATTAGCGCCAGTTTCCAAAGTAGAAAACGGTCTGTGTTTGTGGCCCGGTAATAATTGTGTTTACGAACGTTGCGTGTGTACAAAATCAAAGAATATAAGTTAAAAAATATAAGTATTTACTTAAATTTACCTAAATAATTATTACCTTGTTCTTGGATACAAGGAAATTGTATCAGGTAAAAAGATCCTCTTTCAATAGTACCAATTTGAAGGTTCACATTACAGTACTAACCACATATCTAAGTGCATATAATTTTTTTTATAAATGCTTTTTATTTATTCTTATTTGCTTTCTATAAACATTGAGAAATATTCAATGCAATTGACACATAATAATTTAAATTATATTTTTTATATGCACGTCATGTTCGCAAAGTATCTTTACACTAACTAAAATGTTGGAGGAAAGGATTTGTTGTCATTGTCATTTACTTTGTGTGTTGAAATTTAGTACGTATATGGAAGTCTTTAGGTAAGTTTCAAAAACACGCTTTATATTGTTTTTGATTAGATTTGTTGAATTCACTAAGTGATTAGATATTGATAGTTCAATACAATATATGTGTACTTTTATGAATTATCATTACACTTATACTCTAAGAGAACAAATGTGTGTCTGCGAGCTAATTCGTGTAGAATGAATAAAATATTATGCCACAACTGACTGCGTCATATATTAAAAATTAGAGATTAACTGAGGTTTTACATAATAAAATTTTTATAAATATCTTCCAAAGTGGATACCGGCAATATTATCTGTATCGTTTAAATTTCTTAAAAAATAGCTTAGCATTAGCTTAGCTTTATTTTATATTAATTTGTAACCAGCTTTTATCAGTGTTGATAAAAACTATAAATATGACCCCGTGTGACCCCGGCCAGTGAAAAGAATAGGGTCACCCCAGGTCATTCCAAGGGCGTCGTAAAAGGCGACTGATGGACTACTCCTTTGCCAGCTTGCATGCGGCAAAGGAAGTGCACCTCTCGGTTTTCCTCTAGGGGTTGGGAGGTCAGACGGCAGTCGCTCCCGTAAAAACCAAAACCTAGCCAAACAACATGGTCGTAACAAGAAAGGGAATTGTCACGGATAGGGCGTCGCCGCAGAACGACGCGCAGGAACTTCGCCCGACTCCTGTGACAAATGGACTAGGGCTGCCGTGCCGTGGGCGAGCACGGCTAAAGACACTAGCCCCATCCAAAAGGAAACTCCGCTTCGCAACTTGGAATATTGGCACGCTGACTGGACGCGCGAGAGAGTTGGCCGATGTACTCTCCAGGCGGAGGGTGGCCGTGGCGTTCCTGCAGGAGACTCGGTGGAAGGCCAGCAGATCCCGGTTCATTGGGAATGGCTACAAACTGATCTACACGGGTGCACCTGGTGGGGAACATGGGGTCGCCATAGTGCTCTCGGAGGAGCTCCAGGACGACATTTTAGAGGTGGAGCGCTGTAGCGATCGGCTTATGGTTGTGAGGGTGCTTGTTGGTGGGGTAGTCACCCACTTGATAAGCGCCTACGCGCCACAGGCCGGTTGTAGCGACGCCGACAAGATAGCGTTTTGGAACCTACTCGGAGAAGTGCTTCGTGGGATTCCATTGTCACATGGGATCGTTTTGGGCGGTGATCTAAACGGTCATGTGGGTGATGAATGTGGGGAATTTGAGCGTGTTCACGGTGGATTTGGGTATGGTAACCGCAACGCGGAAGGGGAGGATATCCTCAATACGTGTGCGGCTGCCGACCTTGCCATCATGAACACGTATTTCAAAAAGAGACCCGAGCATCTCATCACCTACAAGAGCGGGAGGAATGCTACCCAAATCGACTTCCTACTCACTAGGAGACACCACATCAGCAAAGTAGCCAACTGCAAGGTCATACCCGGTGAGAGTCTCACTGCACAACACCGTCTTCTTGTCATGGACCTCTGCGTGAAGCCCAAAGGCAAACGTGTCGATCGCCTTCAGCGTCGAATCAGGTGGTGGCTGCTCGATGAAGTCAAGTCCCAGGAGCTCGCCTCTTCCATCGGCGACAAGTGCGCCGGTGGTGAGGGCGAACCGGTTCAAGCTTACTGGGACAGGATTCAGGCGGCTATCCTTGGGTCGGCGAGGGAGGTGCTTGGTGTGTCTAAGGGTGGTCGCAAATGTGACAAGGAGACTTGGTGGTGGAACGACACAGTCCAGAGGGAGACTAGAGCGAAGAAAGCCCTCTTTAAGAAGTGGCAAGCGTCCAGATCTCCTGAAGATCGCGACGCATATAGGTCTGCCAAGCGCGCCACTAAGAGAGCTGTAGCCAGAGCCAGACGAGACCACTTACAACCACTATACGACAAGTTGGAATCGTCTGAGGGGCAGAAGCTCATTTATAAGTTGGCGCGCTCCAGGGTCAAAGCGGCACAAGATATTTCCAAGTGCCGCTGTGTAAAAGACCCTGTGGGCAACCTGCTATGCGAGGACCTCGCGGTGAAGGAGAGATGGCGCTCATATTTCCACGAGCTGCTGAACACGCAGCACAAAGAGGTGCAGCCGCCGGATCTTCCTCCGAATCAAGGACTAGTGCCACTGGTAACGCCTGCAGAAGTCCAGAATTGTCTTCGCCGCATGAAGAATCGGAAAGCTGTTGGATCCGATGGAGTCCCCATCGAAGCCTGGAAGGCGATGGGCTCTCGTGGTGTGGGCATCTTAACCGACCTCTTTAACCGGACACTCCTCACCGGTACGATCCCGAGCCAATGGAGACTGAGTATCATTACTCCAGTCTTCAAAGGCAAGGGGTCGGTGCAGGAGTGCGGTAATTACAGGGGGATTAAGGTCATGTCCCACACCATGAAGCTCCTCGAGAGGGTTATCGACTCTCGGATTCGGCAGGAGTGCACTGTCTCGGGATGTCAGTATGGGTTTCGCCCTGGTCATGGGACTATGGATCCGGTTTTTGCCCTAAGGACTGTCGCGGAGAAATACAGGATGAAGAATACGCCTCTGCATTGCCTGTTTCTTGACTTGCAGAAGGCCTTCGACTGTATTCCTCGCGCGATAATCTGGTGGGCATTGCGATCTAAAAGGGTTCCAGAGGCCTATATTGACATCATCCAAGACATGTACCGTGACTCCGATTCTGTAGTTCGGACCGCTGTTGGCGACACAAAACCTTTCGCCATCACCGTCGGGGTGCACCAAGGATCCGTCCTTAGTCCGTTTCTGTTTAGCGTGGTATTAGACGTATTGTCAGACAGCATCAGAAACTCACATGAGCAGCCCCCGTGGCTGCTTATGTATGCTGATGATATCGCGCTGGCAGACTCGGACAGGGGTAGGCTGGTGCGACGTGTGAAGGCGTGGAAGGAGTCGCTTGAGAACGGTGGTCTGAAGCTCAATGTGGCGAAGACCGAGTACTTGGCCTGTAACTCCACAGATCCCACACCCGTACGCATAGGCGGCGACACGGTCGAGCGCACGGACCAAGTGAAATACCTGGGATCTGTGTTTCATGCGTCTGGTGACATCGATTGTGACGTCAAGGCACGCATTGCTGCCGCGTGGGCCAAATGGCGTGAGGTAACTGGTGTCATTTGTGACCCCAAGATGCCGGTAAAGTTGAAGGGACAGGTCTATAAGACCATCATTAGGCCTGTCCTTTTATACGGATGTGAAGCGTGGCCGGTGCTAGAGCGACACAGGCAAGAACTGCGTGTCACGGAGATGAATATGCTGCGGTGGATGTGTGGAGTGACGCGGAAGGACCGCGTTAGGAACTCCCGCATTCGCGGCAGTCTTCATGTCCGTGACATTGCGGATAAACTGCAGGAGTGTCGGCTCCGTTGGTACGGCCACGTTTTACGGCAACCGGATGATTACGTGGGAAACAAATGTCTGGCCATGCCGCCTCCGCCGGGCCCCGGCAGGAGGGGTAGACCCAAAAAGTGCTGGCTTGACGTCGTAAGGGGTGATATGCGTGCCAATGGGCTCAATACCAGGGATGCTGAAGACCGTGCGAAGTGGAGTAGAAAAAGTCGGAAAGCGGACCCCGGGCACCGAAACGAAAGTTTAAGATGCAACCGGGATAACGCTTAGATGATGATGATGATGATAAAAACTATAAATATAAATCACAGTTCATCTAATGACAGATACCTTCCAGCTGCATTTTTGGATCTTTTCCGTGCTATAACAGTCAATATCTATCTAATTATCTAAAATAATAAATATTATCGTTACGTATATATATGAGTATTATCAAAACAGAAATGTTACCAAGCTTAAAGCTTTGGGCCTTGACTTATCCTTCCCGGCCCTGAACAGTGTCATCGGGACGGAACGGGTCTTGGACGCCATCGCTTCCTTTTGTGAGGCAGTTCTGACCGCAAAAGAGGCGGGTAGCGGAAAAGGCAGCGCAGCAGTGACGCCCCATCCCACCAGCGCAGTCCTTGTCGGCATGGAAGGCATTGGACCATGTGTCGGAGACGGCACGCGTGGCGTTCTGCCCCCTTTACCTCTGTGTGTGGCACCCGGTATAAGATAAACACACCCCGGCTTGACACACAGGAGAAGCCGGCCTAAGTCACAATGGCTCGTCCTGCACACCCGTTAGAAGCAGACGCGAAAGCTATTCCCTCCGTGCGTGCGTCGCGTCTGTCAGTAGAGGATTACTGGGGTTGTTTCAGAGGGTATACCAGTGACGTACATCCTTTTATCGTCTATGGAGTCACTTGAGCGCATTGCATGAGAGTCTCATACTATCCGGTGCGGGCCCCCATGAAGTGGGGTGTGCATCATGCATTACCATCTCAAAAAGACCCTAAAGCTTGTTATTTATCGCCTACGGCACATTTTCTTCATTATTAGGAATCTGGATCAGCTTCTTATGCCCGTATGTTATTAATTTTCTGTCAATTCTTGGCTTCTTAGTTCTTCAATACGAAATGTAAAATTTTCGCTCGCTCGACATAAATACGTGTTAACACGATTCTTTATGATCCCAGAATTTACGACTTTAATATAAACATTCTATTTCATAACGATTTTTAAACTTGTTATTAATCGCATTAGATGGACTTAGATACGTTTAATTTTCTCTATATAAACACTGTACATATTATATTTATAATGATGGTATATTAAAAAAGACAAGGCATTTCTTATATATTTTTATTAAAAACTAAAGTATTAATATCACAGCCTATCTTATTAAACTTTTGAGTCTGAATGCACTTTATTAGAATACATGCATAAGTGATCATTATGACTAAACTTAAATTAAATCATCACAAAACCAATAAAACATTTTCATTTACACCTATCAATAAATACGTAATTTATAACTATAATAATGTAAATTATGTAACTCCATAAATTTTAAAAATTAACAACACTAAAAAGCCTCAAAATTAAGCTTCTCCTTCTTCTAATGTATCGGGAAGCTTCTTTCCGCGAGTGTCGGGTAGAATTACACAGAGCACAGCTCCTATTAATGGCACTATTCCAAAAGCTAAAGGAGGTAACCATGGGCTTGTATGAGAGAGGGTAGCTACGAATGGCGCCAGCATTGAACCTATCCTTGCTACGGTCGACGACAAACCAACACCAGTGTTCCTGACAACTGTTGGGAACAGTTCGCCAGCGTACAAGTATACCGTTGCGAACGATATACTTAATCCCCATAGTCCAATGCATCCAAGAGTCAAATGACTTGCTCCAGACTTAGGTACCACAATAATGAGTAGACAACTCAGACCAGTGATGCAATTTGAACTGATGAGGGTGAGCTTACGACCGAGTGCCCTATTTGCATATATCGAGATCAGCGTACCAGGAACCTGAAAACAATGAATTAATTAGTTCTATGTTCACATTTTAAGATAATGCTAAACACTTGAATATAAACCAAATGTGTTCCTAGTATTAAAAAGTTGACCTCAACTTATCTCGAAAATGTAATAAATGATAATATCGTTTTTGTTGTTTTACAGTTCACTAATGCCAGACAAATTAACGTAGATAAAAAGACAATATAATTATATGTAAGTATTTGACGTAGTGACGATATATGATAAAGTTCAAAATTTGCTTAAAGGGTTTATATAATAGAGTAGCTGACCCAGCAAACCATGTTCTGCCATATAAATAAAAAATTTCCATATGCCAGAACAATACTTTTTTTTGTTATTAGTGAATCTACATAGCGAGAGATGTAACTATGCTAAGTTCAAGTCACGGGTTTATAGTTTTAGATATCTCGTGATAAGCGGTATTTTGCTTATATTTCCACAGCTCGCAGTTTTCCCTGAGAAGATCGGATGTGTCAACAAACATTTTATAGGAGCACATTTGTTCACGGCGTATAGGTAATTTATAAATATCATTAAACTCGATGTTTTAAATTTCTCGCGCCTACCTTTCATTTTGTTTTATAATATTATAATTGATTATAATAGATATTATAATTTTATAATTGAACGTGACATTATTTTTAATTACCTGTATAGCAGCGGATATAGCGACATTCATGAATATGTTTCCAGAAACGTGTCCAATATATTGCGAGACCCCAAAGAAACAGAGGCCGCAGACGAACCAATTGAAGCAGATAGCGATAGTGCGTGCGCGCAGCTTCGGCGTGCGGAACAGCGCAATAAAAGACGGGTGCTCTTCCTTCTTTGCACTAACATCTACTGTTAGTTTTTGAGCAGTTGTGGCTATGTTCTCCGTTGGTAATCCGTTTCTAGAAGAAAGACTTTGTTAATACACGTATATTATCATTGAAATTACTATTAAACAATAGTTTGAACTAGCTCTAAGTTAAAATTATTTTTATAATGACATACAATACCAAAATATTTGGAAGAAAAAAGAACATTTTATGAACTATATACATTACTATACCCCAATAAAATAAAAATAATAGTGTAGTGTCATAGTAAAATATTGCCGGAACTATTTCTAAATTATTACTAACAATTTAATAATATTTTATAAGATTTTTTCTTATTACCTCTTGGCTACGGTTTCCAAAATTTTAATAGCTTCATCAGATTTTCCAGCAGTCAAAAGCCATCTCGGTGATTCGGGAAGCAGGAAATAATAACTCAAGAAGAGCACCGATGGCAGAGATATCGCTAGCTGGAACGTGTTCCAATCCCGCAGGTAGTATCCAAATAATGGTAGAGTTAGATGACCAAGGTTGAATGGTATTTGGTATATGATGCCAACAGTCTCTCTGTGTTTTGCTCCAATAAGTTCCATTATAAGAACGAAGCTTGTGACCATAGTACCTCCTGTGGCAACGGCCAACAAAAACCGGAGCGTGGTGAACATGTACCAATTGACGGAGTAGGCTGTGGTTACACCAGAAATCAACTGCAGAAATACTGCTCCCAGAAATGGTATACGTCGTCCATATCTACAATAAGGAAACACATGATTATCGTATGACATTTAATTAAGTAATTTACGGAAGTGTTTACTCATCTAATTAGCCTTGTTACTTTACCTCCCACAAATTATTAGCTATTTTATTTACGTTTTTATTATAACGAATGTAACCAATAAAAAAATTGTTAATTAAATTTATTTAAAAGACATTATAGTAACTAATTATGTCTCATAATATATTAGTTATTTTTCCGCATCGAGCATATAACATAGAACAAATTAATATCATTAAATAATAATTTGCAATCTTTCAAAACTATTCAATAACAAGCAAAAGATACCCATGACAAATATATAATAAAAGTTCTATGACATAAGTGGAGCAATTGGGAGTTAAGTGACGATCTTGACGAATTTCATCCGGACCCCTCTCATTTGGTTCCCACAGGATGTGCCAATTTATTTAAAATGCCGATTAAGTTTCGTATACACCCACACGTAACGGTACCAGTCGTCCAATCATTCAAACAAATTTCAATTTGCCAATTGACAATAAGGTCAACTGTAATACGTAAAAACTTAAAAAAAAAATTAAGCTAAAGTATAGCCAAGTTTAGTCGAATCCCAGTTAAAGTTCCTATAGAAAATACTAAATTTAAATTATTAAACTGTATACAGTAGTAAAGACGTACCTGTCAGAGAGATGTCCAAACAGCATGTTGCCAACTAGAATACCCAGCATGAAAATTGTCTGCGTCAGATTCTTCAACCACTCTCTATCACACACAAGTTCCCATTCCGATACAATTGTTTCTTGGAATACGTTGTGATCATATGCATATTTACTGCAGGTCGCATTGCATTCAGAGTTAAAGAATGTACTATTGTTGTCTAAATTGGTTGCACAGGTGAAATTCATGGGTGGAGCGAGAAATATAATACTCATTTGATGCCACGCGACTGGGAATTTCACCAGGAATACTACACAACAAATCCATATCTGCCACTTTCCTATAGCGCCGATAATTTTTGTGATAGGATCTTCATCAATCTTCGGCTCTTCTATGTTTTTTTCTTGTTTTTCCGGCACTAAAACAAGGAAATAATTATAAATATTTATTTTTATTGTAAAAACTGATAAATTAAACTATTTTTTTATATTCGCCTTTCGTATTTTTAGTACCACTTTTTATATCCCCCTTGCTAAATCGATGGCCAGGTTTAAAAGGCATTTTATTAATAAATTGTTTGTTTCCTGTTAGCTGACGGGGACGACTGTGGTAACAATAAATATACGTAACAGAGATGGACTTGTCTTAGCAATTGATAAAAAACTGTGACATTCGTAATGTTATGATAATTATACGGTTCACATCTTAATCTCCTTACACGTATTACGCACTCCATCGTATTAATAATATTTACATTGAAAATGAGATAATTAACGTCTTAGGGCCGCATCACGCGTTCCAGAATCGAAGTATCACCGCGATACTCTCAGAGTAAATTTATATCAATCAACTTTAAGGTGACACCGTGATTTTTTTGTTTTAAAATAGAAAATTTGTTTTTAAATTAATCAAGTGATGTGCTCTATGATCAATCTCCAATCAAAAGGGTTATTGATAGAGATGGGTAACACTGCGCTGCGTAGCGCAATTGCGCCAACTCAGTGTACTGAGCTGATGTGTTAACTCACTTCTTCAAAATGAGTTGACGCACAGCGCAGGACCGGGAAATTCGAATATAATTTTTATAACCTGCAACTCCATGAAATGTAAATGGAGTTTTATCTAGGTAATCTTTATTTTCTAGATTTCAATTTACTTACTGGCCATAAGGTTTCATTTTGACAGATGGCTGAGTTGACAGCTATGTGTAAAACAAAACAAATGACTGAATACGTTTACGTTCGAAAATCAAAACGAGTGAACTGTAATTGATTGTGTGAGTAGTTGAAAGAAAAGCGTGGTTGATTTATTTTAATTTGTTACTAAGTGTGTTTTAGTGTACAAAAGTGTTGTTATTTTGTATTCTAAAGTGCAGTGAAGTCATCATCATCATCTCAGCGTTCATCCCGGTTGCAACACAAACTTCCGTTTCGGTGCCCGGGATCCGCTTTCCGACTTTTTCTACTCAAAGATAAAAACTCATTGAAATTCATAAATTTTGGACATGCATTGAGTGAGTACTTTCCACAGAATCCAAAACCTTGACGGAGAAACAGAATATTACCATAATTTTTAACCATTTATTTTGCGACAAGATATATTACAAATAAAATATGCATAATCAACTACAATAAACAGTTACATAACTTTTAATTAAATAATTATTTGCACTTTGAATCAAATAAGCTTAAGTAATTACGATATACTTTCATAACATTTAAAACAAATAACAGGGCAAATTAAACACTAACATTATAATATTGCTTTTACGTATGAAAAAGAGTTTTTACTACCTCTAAAAGGTATCATTCAAATTATAATTTAAAAATACTACGTTAGATATCTTGTTTGGTGTGAGATTTCCTCTTTTTTCATATATAATTTGGCTAGCATGTGAAAATATTCTTTCACAGGGTACTGATGTAGCCGTGATACTATACAATAAGTATCAAATGCTATCATTATAGCATCTATACGCAGACACTTTAGCCGACCACTAATTTTGGCAAATCGCACAATCGTATTGATGCCAGAAATAACGATACCGGCATCGGATGCGGTTTACTAATTAACAATGCGCATCGATGACAAAATTTAACGAAAACGCCCATCTCTGGTCATCATGCCCGATATTATTAATTCTTTCACTCACTCGATGTCGATAAGTGAACAATGAGCCAACGCAGTTTGCGCGCTGTTTGTGCCAAGAACCTGTGTGCGCAGCTTATAGATGGCGCACATTTCGTTCCTCACTCGGCGTGTTTTCATTTTGTTGCTCCATGGCGCAATTTTGAGTTAACTCAATGAGCCGGCACAGTTAACTGCGCCTGAGTTACTGAGTTAAGGCAAGGATTTTCGCTGAGTTACCCATGTCTAGTTATTGATCAAGAATCTCTCTCTCAAGAATATTGACAATCTTTCGAAAGACTGTTTTATTCAGATATTATTGGATATTTATGGAACCCGGTATTGTCTAGAAAATATGTAAAAAAACCATACTCTCTATTTGTCCCTATAAATCATCATCATCATCATCCTAGCGTTAGTCCCGGTTGCCACCCAAACTTTCGTTTCGGTGCCCGGGGTCCGCTTTCCGACTTTTTCTACTCCACTTCGCGCGATCTTCAGCATCCCTGGTAGTGAGCCCATTGGCACGCATATCACCCTTTACGACGTCAAGCCAGCACTTTTTGGGTCTACCCCTCCTGCCGGGGCCCGACGGAGGCGGCATGGCCAGACATTTGTTTCCCACGTAAGCATCCGGTTGCCGTAAAACATGGCCATACCAACGGAGCCGACACTCCTGCAATTTATCTGCAATGTCACGGACACGAAGACTACCGCGGATGCGGGAGTTCCTAACGCGGTCCTTCCGCGTCACTCCACACATCCACCGCAGCATATTCATCTCCGTGACACGCAGTTCTTGCTTGTGTCGCTCTAACACCGGCCACGCTTCACAGCCGTATAAAAGGACAGGCCTAATGATGGTCTTATAGACCTGTCCCTTCAACTTTACCGGCATCTTGGGGTCACAAATGACACCAGTTACCTCACGCCATTTGGCCCACGCGGCAGCAATGCGTGCCTTGACGTCGCAATCGATGTCACCAGACGCATGAAACACAGATCCCAGGTATTTCACATGGTCCGTGCGCTCGACCGTGTTGCCGTCTATGCGTACGGGTGTGGGATCTGTGGAGTTACAGGCCAAGTACTCGGTCTTCGCCACATTGAGCTTCAGACCACCGTTCTCAAGCGACTCCTTCCACACCTTCACACGTCGCACCAGCCTACCCCTGTCCGAATCTGCCAGCGCGATATTGTCCCTATAAATATATATGACAAATTCCTATTAAAATTCTGGAGCAAATGTTGTAGTATATATGTAGTATATATTTTGGATAGAGAAACTGCTAGAAAGAGGTAAAGGATGACGCACTGGTCCGCTAGTTTAATATTTGTGTGTGTTTTATATTTTGACAGTGACCGGCGAGTGCCTAAGCTGTTTCTTTGTTTTATATTTATGCTAAACCCCAAAACACAATATTCTTGACAATAATCAGAAGGTATAATAATCGTATTTACGATTCAAAGACCATTAAAAATATTAAAATTTTAGTTTACCCACGAAAATAGTACATGTATAAATAATATACTATACACTTTATACAAAATATAAAATTATATGCAGTCCCGTATCAATGAACTAAAGTTGGTTTATCGAACCCTCCTCTTTTTACGTGGGTCTGATCTTCGCAAGGTTATAATCATTTTGGTTTTTGTTCATCAAAAGTTATATAATAAAATATTTGGATAATGTGTACATATTTTTGCAATACAAACGCCCGCCAGACTGCCGTTTTAAAGTCACGTGTAAAAACAGTGAAAAAGATAACAAAATAAACTTTATTGCAACGTGTCAAATCATTGTAGACATAAATTACAACCTGTGGAATGCCGGGCGAATAAATTTGGCTCTTATATTATTCTCAGGGTGTTTACAATTCTAGAACAATGAAGTGTTGTGCTATTGATAATATTGTACTTTGCAGCATTTGTGGTGATCAAATTCAAGTGAAACATGAATGATCTTTTGATCTATGACTCCATTCTTATCTATGTCTACAGTCTGCGCGGCGCGTAGCGGTAATATCCGTCTTATCAAAGGCGAGCCTCTAGAGTTCAGATATTTCGTGAAAACACTTAATTTCTTTTGAGCTTTGCATCCCGACGAAAACTGTTATACTAACTTAATTTTCCGTGTACTTTGTGTAACGTGTTACTGAGGAGCAATGCTATTTATCATAAAGCCCATACAGTTTCATGCTACCTTATCTAGGTTTTAAGTCTTTGTCAAAGATGATAAATAAATAAATACAGTGTGACAGTTCACACAGCGCTATCTCGTCCCAAAGTAAGTAACACTTGTTTTATGGGTACTAACAATCATAGATATCTAATATACTACGTTTATAACGTAACTTTAATCATTTAAAGCCAAAATTATATTCAAATAAAAAAAACACACTTAATCTTATCTTATGCAATATTATTATATACATATGAATACATCATTGTATTGACCATACAGTAGATAACTATCTGTTTAGTTTAAAGCAAACGTAACTTTTGTTTTTAAATTACATCGGAACACATTTCTTAATTCAATTAAAAACCTCATTACGTTTTTGCTATACACGACTCTTTCTCTGATTATAAACGTTATTTGTTATTATTTTACAAAAGAAATGAAACAATTTACACGTACCTGTTTTAAACAATTTTGTCTTTTATGCAATTTGTAAATTAACTAATTTAGTTTTACTGTTACTGAATTGAATACAAATTGGGAGTTTATTTCGTTTTAGACGGTGCTACATAGCAAAATCGGAGATTTTATTTTGTCAGGATTTTGTCAGGAATCTATCTTCGCTATAAATCAAAATGTGGTGAATTCTTATTTATAAGAATAACTAGGTTACAGCTGCTTTTAAAATGATAAAAATTACACGCTTTTAGTTTTATTATAAATTCAGTATTTGAGATGTGTAGTTGCAAAACCCGCAATAACGATATTTTTTGGAAACTCGTAAATCAAACTAAACCCATGCAAAATATCATTGACCCATGCTAATTTAATAGGATTTGATTCAAAACGCAAAGTAAAAAGTTGAATATAATATTGGAATATATAGAATATAGAGGCATTTGTGGAACAAAAAAGTTGATAACCATGTAAATATTTTAGAGTGTTTTCTAACTATACATCGTCATTTTTCAAAAACCATTTTAGCGAGTTTTGCAACTACACGCCTCATTTATGTGATTATAAAAATTACATTATTTTATTAACATATTTTTTTCTAACTTGTAATTTTTGCACTTGACCTTTATCTGCAAATCTGAATTATGCATCAAACTTGTTTTTGGATATTTAGAAAACAGTCAAAGGACATTGTTTTGAAATTAGCTGCTTAAAACAAAGTTCATTGCCACATAATGATGTAATGCACAGATGAATTACATTATAAAATATGATTAATTGATGCAAACGAAAGATAAAGACATGTGTTGGGTGAAAACATTGACTATAAAACATATTATACACTCACTTAAGCTTAAGATATTTAATTGCTTTCGTCAAAATACTAAAAGAAGTTGTTACGGTTGCAAACCAAATATTTCCCGAGGATAAGTGTAAGGGCGTTATTTTTGTTGTTTAATGTATGCTTTAGAGTTAGTACACAGGCATAAGATAGTACTTATGCCTGTGTGTGTACTGTGTACTTCATATTAAGCGGGTGGTCAATATAGACGGAGGTCATAATAAATAGATTCTACTGTATTTCGAAAGGGTCTACTTATAATGTATCCTAATATTAATAATGTGAATGTGAGTTTGTTTATTTGTATGTTATATGCCTATATTATTACGCTTTCTTTAAATTTGTTTAAAATTACTACTAATAACTCTTTCAGGGTTAAGCTCGCCTATGTACATGCACTTATTTTGTAATTTTTATTTACATAATTTATGTTATGTACAAAGAATCAATAAATAAAATTAAAACTATTTATTGTGTGTTACATTTAAATTAAATATAGTTAAAGAATTCTATTAATAAATATATAAATAAGCACGATAATTTCATAACTTAAAAAGAACGAAAATCTATGAATATAAATACTTATTTTAACTTACTATTCAACGATGTTCAGTTATCAAAAGTAGGAAGACTTTCACGTACTTTTACTAGCAGTCTGAAGCGATGTACGTGAGATGCGCGGGAGTTTGCGTGTTGGTCGCAGTGATCCGCACCGCGCTCTAACTCGCATTAGTGGCGAGACTGGCGGGTACAGTGTTGTTCCTGACAAATTTAGGGATGCCGTATTTAAATTGTAAAATTGCCGGATTTTTAGGGAAAATTAAGAAAATTGCCGTATTGTACAAAATGTTTATTTTGCAAAGTTAAAATTAATAAAAAACACGCTTTTATAAAAAGTCAAACTAAAAGGTAAAAAATAATTTTCAATAAAATTAAATTAAGTTTAATTAATTAAGTTTTATTAATTAATTAAAAAAGTGTGGAGTGCTTGTTGTCCAATGTTATTTTGAAAATATCTTAAAAAGTTGCTTTCTATACTTCTGTTTTATGTGTTTACTTTTTACCTTTTTTGCGGTGGAGGTAACCCGTCGTCATGCATTGTCACACTCATTATCACTCATTTTCAATTGACGTCACTTATAGAAATCTTATAACTTTCACTGATAGATCGTGTCATACAGCAAACCAAAGAAGCAATGAGACTATAATATTGAGAGAATCACAGTCACAGTAGTTACAGTACAATAACGATTATACCGGGGATTCTCACACGTCCCAAAAATCAAAGATTTTAGACTTTAACGTTTTAGAGATACGATTGCATTTGATTGAATTCTGTTGACGTTTATTTTTGTGGGGCTTCTACTAAATCTATGGTTTACAATTTGGTGCGAGAGATAGTATGATATGTTTTTTTTGTTCACTTTAGTCAATTACCGTATATTTTAATACGGTAATCAAAGAGCTGCCGTATACCGTATTTATGATGGTTAAGATGCCTGAATGCCGTATATTACGGCAATTGCCGTATCAAGAACAACACTGGGCGGGTATTAATATAAGTACACGACACAAGCAGTCTCTGACGTAAAATGCGAAGCCTGCGAAAAACCAAAAGCTTGAACGCAGGCCGAGTTCAACTAATGTATTCAGATCCTACGTCAAGATTTTTCAAAACAAAACATTTAAATTATAACTCTTAATTCTTATAATATTAAAATACATTTTGGTCTATCTCATAAACTATTCTAATGCGAAAAGGTAATTTTAATAAGCTCGCTGCTCTCAAGTTTTCAAATCATATAAAGAACGGCATCAAATTAAAATATGTTTATTAACATGCTTGTAATTTTGTGAGGTTTTTCCTCATCATTTAATTTATTCAGACGTAATCGGATTTTTGAAAATAATATTCACTGCATTCAATTACAATAATATTTATCTATGTCCCTCCATAAACATCTTGCTGCCAGGCCCGGAATTCCCCTAAGGATCTATACTTTACTTACATACAGGTTTTCCGTCTAACCTCATGCATTATTTATATGAATAGTGTTACAAAAATACGGCCATTGATAAATTTTCCATTTGTTTGTTTTGTACTTTCCCTAATATTCTTAATTTTTACAGTGCTTAATTAATATTTATTTTGCGTTATATGAGGTACTTGTGTAAGGGTTCTCATAAAGTCCTTCATATCTACTTTAGTTGCTATGTACAACAAACGAGATTCTAGGAGAACGTAAGATTTGTTTTTTTAGTCAGACCCTAGATCTGCCAGAGTCAGACAGGAGTATGTAAAGAAATAGTATTCAAGTATAAGTAGGTGTTCTATTACCGACCCTCGAGGTCTTAATGACTATTCAATCAATTGTATTCCTAAAAAAATGTAATATCATATAATTATGATATATATACATACTATTTACTACATTTCACTAATGTGAAATGTAGTAAATAAGTAACAATTGTCAAATAGGTATGTATATGCTATATACAGTGGAATCCGTTTTTAATTACATCGAAGGGAAATAAATGACAAACATCACATACTAAGGAGACGTCATACAAAGCATTTGTAGAAAACAAACAAACTGTTTTTGTTAGGTATATATTCGTATGTATATACTCATTTTAATAAAGAGAAACACAGCACATTAAATCAAAACATGTAAAAATTGTACGTAATAAGTAATTAATTATATATATTTTTTAACATACGAAATCTATAATGTTTGTCTGTTTTTGTTTTTCCTTATTGCATTGTATTAATAGTATCTAATACTATTATGTAAAGAAGATATCGCCCTGATGGAACAAATTATGATAATAATTCCGCAGCCTGTAATGCCTCTTCTGCGGTAGGTATTGGTTTTTCCTCGACATCCTCTTCCGTTTCTATCAGTTTCGCGCGTTGCTCATTAGCTTGGTTGGGGAGGGGAGGCGAATCATGTCGGTCACTGTAATCGGACATAATTTATTAAAAACGGGTTATTTATTAGCGACATGTTACTATAGTCGTTATAAAGAATTTTATATGAAAACCAAACTTCACTGTGTACTTCATATTAAGCGGGTGGTCAGTATAGATGGAGGTCATAATAAACAGATTCTACTGTATTTCGAAAGGGTCTACTTATAATGTATCCTAATATTATAAATGCGAATGTGAGTTTGTTTATTTGTATGTTATATGCCTATATATATTACACCTAAACCAATTTTGATAAACAAAATGAACCAATTTTGATGAATTTCGGTATAGTCATAGATTGGACCTTGGAAAAGGAGTTAGGCTAGGCTTTATTTTAAATTCATCTATTAGATCAATGTTTGCTGAGTCAACTGAATAATGAATAAATTAAATTGAATTAAGGTTGTCTTTGCAAAACCAGCTTAGTTTTTGGGGGTATACATTGTGGTATGATTTTTGCCGATTAATTATTATATCTAAAATTAGCAGACATGCAAATAAGCCATCCGATAGTAGGTGGTCACCGCCACCTATAGATGATTGCAATTCCAGAGGCATTGCCAACTGTCAGTATCGATGATTGCTGAAACCTGGTTTATTAATGCTGGAACACAACACAGTCATTATAGCGGCATGTTTTAAAACCAAGTGTGGTGGCCATCCAGTCGGCCTTTGAGTCCTACCTAGTTTGGTTGTTTTATCACATTTTACGACAGGCCACCATCGGCCAATTCATATAGCCCTTGCACGGAGAATATTACCGTAGCTCTGTAGTATTTACCCAATAAGCCGTAAATGTTTCAACCTTTATAGACCGGCGGAGTGGGGTAGTATGAGACTCCTCATGTATTCTATATCGTACGTTCCTACATTATGGTAAGGGGACGTACGTTGCTAATAAACCGACTAGGAACACCATCCTGATGTTCCTCCGTAAGCCTCGATCGCCAAGGCTGCCGGACGTGACACTGGTCTGATTGCGGTAGATATTTTAAACCCTATTATATTTGATTTTCAGAATAAAATATTAAGTTGCGACTTATTTGTTAAAGTATTCAAAATAATATTTACTTTTAGCCAGTTTGCAGGCAACCAAAATCACAATTGGCTTAATATTGTTTCATATGAGAATATATATTTTAAAAATCTTTTCCTTATCGCAGCAAGTACTTATTAATCAAATGTTCAAATCAAATATAAACACTAATAACAGTGTTTAAAACTGTTATTTATGTAACATTAAATTAACAGCGTTGTAACTGGTTTTCCGAGTTTGTATTTCTAGTGGGATTTACCTCAGTTAAAATGTCTTAAATCGAAAATGCGAGAGGTATTTCCAAAGCTCTGGACATCAAGACTAATTAAATTTGACATAAATACCGTTTTAATGATATGTTTGATTTTGCAGCTATCCAGTTAAATATTTTTCAGTCTGGTTTAATGATTTATCTTATATAGACGCATTTTTAAGCAATATTTTTGTAATCACGGGGAACAATATTTAGACTTAAGAAGTAATAAAAAGAAGTAATATACTTAATTAAAGTAATAATAAATTGCTTGGTGTAAAAAATCTAGAAAATATTTAACGGGTGCAAAGAGTGTTTAGTGATGCTACAGTCTAAAAGTACAGTGTATCATTGGATAGAGCGATTCGAGTATTTTACAACATCGTCAATGTCGAGACGGAGTAAGAATACTGAACTGGCCGTGGTCAGCCTGTCGTAAAAGGCGACAAAACAACCCTAGCTAGGACGCCAAGTCTATCTGGATGGCAACCACCCCAGGTCTCTAAATATGCCGCTATAATGACCTTGTATTGTGTTCATGGCATATTGGCAGCATGTTAGTGGTGCCTCTAACGTAGTAAATATAGGCCACGATAATTGTTCATTATTAAGTGGATCGTCAGCCTGTCTGCTGTTCCACAGCTATAAAAAACCAAGAAATGTACACTTAATTATTTAGGAGGACAATTCACACAATATCTTAATAAATTATAACCTGTGTGTTATTCTGATGTATAAGCTATGTTATTATAAAGTTTCATTTAAATCCATTCAGTAGTTTTCGCGTGAAAGAGTAACAAACATCCACACAAACTTTCACGTTTAGAAGGATATAGAATTTTTATAGCAATAATCTATGATATTTACTTTGAATTAGTATTATTAAGCTCTTTGTCTTCTAAATATAAAATAAGACATATCCGAATAATATACAATGTTCGATCCTTGCGTAAATGGTAGTTGAAATCTCGTCTCCAGATTATTGTTATCTACCCTCACTCTCGGCGAGGTGAATGGTAAAAGCGAGCGTAGGACGAGAGTAGTACTTATCGCGTGAGCCTCTAAACGCGCGGGACGGGCGACGTTCAACCTCCCTACGAGGTGCGCAATTGGCTTCAGTTACTCCAAACTTACTCTCATTGGCCGTGCCTTCAACATTGTGTGTTCAGTGTCTAGTTGTGATATTTAGCTGGTGCCGTGCCGTGGTTGCTCCGCGAGCAGATCTGAACCGACCCGGGAAGGGGTAGAATTAAGGTCAGTGTGAATTTCTTTGCCCACTGCAAGGCATCGCATATCTCTAACCTCTCCTCTCTCCCTCTCCCATATCATACAGTCCGATGCTCTCGAGCTATCCCACTCATCCCTGTACGGTGCATTCTCGGTCCTTGACCGGTATCGTACATACAATCAATATCTATACAAATAATCTATACAAATAAATAAAATTGGAGGGTCTGTTTGTAATATTAAAATAACCGCTTTTTAGTAAGTTCATTCGGACGTATACACGGTACATATACACGGTACATATACCAAAACAACATTTTTTTACAAATTTTGTCTGTGTGTCTGTTTGTTCCGGCTAATCTCTGAAACGGCTGCACCGATTTTGACGGGACTTTCACTGGCAGATAGCTGATGGATGTATCAAGGAGTAACATAGGCTATTTTTATTTTAAAAATAAAATAGTTTTTGTTAAAAATGATAAGTTTAGGAAATTGTAAGTCCAATTTAAGTTGACCTCAGATTTATATCATCAATCATATGAAATAGTGTTCAGCTTAGGTTGGTCTTAGTAGGTTGAATTTCCAATTTAAGTTGATCTCATATATCCAAAAAATGCTGCCCAAAGTCACTATTCCACGCGGACGGAGTCGCGGGCACAGCTAGTAATATCATATAATTGTTATGAGAATTATAAAAATTTTAAAGTAATATTTATCTGTTTTTAGAATATAATCTACCATACAGAATGCAAATTAATATTTTACTTTGTTATACTAGTAGAAAGAAAATTATTGACAGATGTTATGCTTTGTCATTCTATGGCATTTATTACTATTTAATTAAAATTTTTCACTCCCAATCTAAGTGGTCTTCGTAGGGAGTTAGACCAATACCATCCAGCATATTTAACAAGAGATCTAAAATCAAGTCAAGCTGGTTTGTTTTGGATACGAGCAGCTCTGAATGAAGCACACTGGCGTGAGCTGGAGGAGGCCTTTGCCAATAAGCATCCCAAAATTAGATATTAATCTAAATAATTGAAGGAGGAAACTACAAATTCGGAATAAGGCTTAATAATAGTATTAATTAAAATTTAATAAGTATTGTAAAATATAATTATGTTCATACAGTTCAGAATAAAAAAATATATTTGAATGAGGAAATATTAAAATACTTTTATAATAAATCATTATTATATGTGTGGACAAATATTTTATACTTTAACCTTTACCTACTATAATTAGCGTGATAATTTAATTCAATTTCATAACGCAATCTATAATTGAACATTTATTTCAAAACGTCATAAATTCTAATCTTAAAAAAACCACGTGACTTGATTTCAAATCAAGCATTTCTGTTGAAAATGGCATCTGCCAATTGGTATTATTTGTGACCCCAAAATGACTATGGCAACCAACTATCTACAGAGAAATAAATGTCATTCTTCTGGTGACCACACCTGAAATTGAAACTCAAGTACTGTTGTCTTAGCGACATAAAAGATCGCCACTATGCAATGAATCAACTGGCACATATTAAATATTTTCGCATTCGGATGGCGACCAAAAAGATTTAAAAAAAAGATATTTTAAACGTCTAGCCAGTTTCTCTTTTCTTATGTGTATATGTAGACATAAATGCCGTGTAATGACACAGTGAAATTTAATTATATAGAAATACACTGCATACTAAGAATCCCGGAGTATGTAAACAGCTAATTCATTTGGAAAAAGCGTGTTTGGTCTAATATTACCAATTACTATAACCAGGTATAGATAGACGCTCCGAGCCCAGTCGTAGGACGTTATAGGGGGTTATTATTTATACCGCTATTTTACGGGCGTAATATAAAAATATATCTGGTTGAGTGACGCGGTTAAGTCGCGTGTGTAAGTAGTAAAAAGTGTAATAAATTAAATTTCATTATGCAGTTATTACTAGAGTTAACCGCTTGAAACTAATTAGACAGCTAATCAATTTAACAAATGTTTAACTTCCTTGTACAAGAATTTTGGCTCATTCAAAACTCATTTCCATACAATAGGGCAATGTCCTTCTAATTTACTCGCTTTTCAATTTAAACAACAAAGTACGTCCAATAAAAATATAATAAGTTTATAATAAGTAAGTTTAATAAGTTTATTTGCAAAATATACAGTAATCTACATATTATAACAATTTTTTACCCTGGCTTCTGAGCTAGACCAGTCTGTGTTACAGAAGCCAGTGCCCACAGTTGTTCAAATATTTTACAAAAATTATAAGAACGTACACATATAATAAAATTAGAGTGCGTGTACATATATATACATAGATATGTGTGTGTTATTATTAGTTTACTGTAATATAAAATATTTGTTAGTGTAGATTTATTACGCCAGATGTGATTGGTCACCTAGGTGTGCCTAGGTACTAGACATTTTCAATCACTTAAGTTCAGTGATTGAAAATATCTTACAAAGTCGACAGAGCTAGAAGATATTACTGTTTGTAAAGCATGATCCACATCTGTAACACCTAGAAGAATTATAATTGATACTTAAGTATTTAATTATTAACACCTAAGATAGGAAATTATTTTTTTTATTCCTGTAGGCTAGCAGACAGGCTGTCGGCCTGCTTAGAATTTAGCAGTTATATATGTGTTTGCCAACACACTGCTGTCCCATAATGGTACAGGAACTTGGGTTACTAATACCGAAACAAAACACAAGGTTATTATGGCGGCATACTTAGGACCAAAGGTGGTCGCCATCCAAACGGGCTAGAGACCCTACCACAGTAGCTAGGGTGAGTTGTTTTGTCGCCTTTTACGACAGGCCGACCCTGGCCACAGAGGTTAGTATTCTTTCTCCGCCCCTGCACGGATAAATTTAAACCTTAAAGTGGCATATATTTCTTGGATTGGAAGGCAGTATCGATAAAGCTAGAAATATCTGTTTTATACCTAGTCAGTAAAACGTCGGTTCAGTACACTCACTTAATGTTCTCGTCCAGTAGACAATGGCAGCATACACCATTCATAAAAGTGATCCCCGTCAAGTCAAGTGGACCCCTGGGGGTCCACGGGAAATCTGACAGGGGTCTACGTCGGCGTGACAAAAAAATGGGGGTTCATAATTCGTAAGCGAGGGCCCAGGAAAATTTATTTGCTTTCGATAGCGAAGAACTAAAATGTTAACTTGACTTCACCTATCAATGAAGGCAGATAATATTTTAAGAAGCTCAGCGTTGTAAATTCCATATTCAGTATTTGGTGACATGGGGTCACCACTTTGGGATATAAATGTGTTAGAATTAATTAAATGCAATACTGGCCACAATACGCAATCTATTTGCAAATATGAAAACTAGAGAACGACATATACTTGTCACATATACTTTGACATTAACTGGATTTTTAGAATAAAAAGATTATTGCTCAGTTTGCGTATTTTCTTAAAATAGTTCTGGAATTACTTAAATACTTACATAAATTATTAGGTTATGGGCTATATATGTCCGAAAGTATATATATAAAAGTAATTCGATACTAAAGTGCTGTGATTCAATTAGATTAAAATTACGTAACCTCGGAACCGGCCATTACCGGTGTAGTTGTTCTTCTTTTTCAGCATAGTTTTGACGAAAAATATATTAAAAATGGTATCACAAATATCAATGGGCACGATTGAGAAGCTAATTGGAAGAGAAAATTACCAAGGTTGGAAATTCGCCGTAAAGAACTATCTGGAACATGAAGAATTGTGGCAGGAGATTGAACCTGACTTAGGTTATGTATCCGACAGCAAGAAAAATACGAAAGCAAAATCGAAAATAATACTGTTGGTAGACCCAGTTAACTATGTACATGTTCAGGAGGCTACGACAGCGAAACAGGTTTGGACAAAACTCGAAAAAGTATTTGATGACTCAGGGCTCAGTAGAAAAGTAGGTTTATTAAGAGATCTGATTACCACCAATTTGGAAAATTGCTCGAGTGTCGAGGAATATATTAATAAGGTAATGTCAACAGCTCATAAGTTACGGAATATCAATTTTGTTGTTGGAGACGAGTGGCTTGGTACATTGCTGCTCGCTGGCCTCCCTGATTACTACAAACCGATGATAATGGCTTTAGAGAGCTCTGGTGTGAATATTACTGCTGATTATGTAAAAACTAAGTTGTTACAAGAGGTCAAGGTATCAGATTCTGTTGCTTACTATGCCAAGTCATATAAGAAACAAAATATGTCAAAGTCAACCCCGAAAAATCCACATAACCAACCACAAGAAAAAAGGCAACCCAAAGGCCCACGATGCTTTGTATGTCATAAGTATGGGTACATTAGTAGGGATTGCTATTTTAAAGATAAAAAGAAGAGTTCTTCAAACAATGATAATACAAAAAATAATGGTTAATATGCTGCTTTTCCAGTTGCTGCTGAGTTGGATGGAAACTGCTGGTATATTGATTCCGGAGCATCATTGCATATGTGCAATAATAGGAATAGGATGTATGATTTTTCTCCATCTACAATCAACAACATTAAAATTGCAGACAATAAAACAGTAGCAGTAAAAGGCAGTGGTAAGGTGGATTTTCAGATAAGAAATTCAGATGGCATATTACAGACTATACAGGTCAGAGATGTTTTATTTGTACCCACACTAACAGTAAATTTACTTTCTGTAACTCAAATGGTAAATAATGGCTGTGAAGTCAAATTCGAGAGAGATGGTTGTCAGATATATCAAAATAATAAATTAATATTGACAGCTTTGCATCGCAATAACATGTATATATTAAATAATGTTTCCGAAGCACCGGCATTGCTATCAACAATAGATGAGCGAGATATAAATTTATGGCATCAAAGGATGGGCCACCTCAATTTCACAGACTTACAGAAAATAACAGAAAGTGCAGAAGGGGTTGAATTATTTAAAAATGGCAATCAAGTTTGTACAACTTGCTTAGAAGGAAAAATGAGTAGACAACCATTTAAAAATACTGGTACTAGAGCTTCTGAATTGCTTCAATTAATTCACTCTGATTTATGTGGTCCGATGGAGACAAGTTCTATTGGAGGTGCCAGATATTATGTTACTTTCATAGATGATTACAGTAGGAAAGTATCTGTCTATTTCATGAAGAACAAGTCTGAGACTTTAGCAAAGTTTAAAGAATTCAAGAATTTAGTTGAAAATGAAACTAATAAAAAAATAAAGATATTGCGCTCAGACAATGGAAGAGAGTATATAAATAATGAGTTTAAATCATTTCTATGTAAATCTGGTATCCAGCATCAAACGACTAACCCATACACGCCTCAACAAAACGGCATGGCAGAGCGAATGAATCGCACATTAGTAGAGAGAGCTAAATGCTTAATTTTGAATTCCAGATTAGAAAAAAAATTTTGGGCTGAAGCGGTTTCAACAGCGGCTTATATTATAAATCGCTCACCAACAAAAACTTTGGATTACAAGACACCATATGAAATGTGGACAGGTAAAAAACCAAATTTAAATAACATGAAAATTTTTGGTTGTCATGCAATGGTACACGTGCCAAAGGAAAAGAGACAAAAATGGGATTCAAAAGCTATTAAAATGATATTTGTGGGTTATTGTGATTACACTAAAGGCTACAGATTGTACGATGAGAGTAAAAAACAAATATATAAGAGTAGAGATGTTGTTTTCTTGGAACACACAGTTCAAAATAATTGTGTTATTGTGCCGCTTACTACTTTGCAACAACAGGAAACTACAAGTAAACAAGAATCTGATACCGATACTTTAGTAAATCACAGTTCAGAAGAGGAACAATTGTTTGACGCCACCAGTGAATTATCAAATTCAGGATCAGATAATGACCCAGATTACATACCGGAGAGCTTCGAAGAAGAAGATCCTATACCATTTAGAAATATAACTCTGAGGCCGAGGAATATCAAACCTAATACATATTTTTGTCATGAAGAGAAACCAACTGATTCAGCAGTATTATTAAAGGAACCAGAAACCAGGGAAGAAGCTCTTTCAGGCCCAAAAGCAAAAGAGTGGAAAGATGCCATGGACAGCGAATATGAATCGCTTCTTCAGAATAATACATGGACATTAGTAACTCTACCTGAAGACAAAAGAATAATTCCTTGCAAATGGGTTTATAAAATGAAAACCGATGCAAACGGTAAATTAACCAGAAATACAATATTGGTTAGCAGTAAAAAGAGTACTGCGCTACATAAAAGGAACAAAGAATTGTAAATTAACATTTAGTCAAAACAAAGAAGACAATAACAGCCGGAGATTATGTTCTGGCTATACTTTTCTGATTCAGGGTGCTTCGATCTCATGGTGTTCTAAACGCCAGAACACAGTAGCATTATCAACCATGGAGGCAGAATATATGGCACTGGCTACTGCCACACAAGAGGCTATGTGGCTAAGGCATTTAGAGTCAGAACTACATTGCAAGGTTACAGTTGCGCCTACCATAATTTATTGTGATAATCAAAGTACAATCAAGTTTGCAGGTATTGATTCTTACTGTGCACGCAGCAAACATATTGATATAAGATATCATTTTCTTCGAGAGAAATTTGCCGAAAAGGAAATTGAAATCTGCTATGTTGGGACTCAAGATATGGTTGCCGACATACTTACAAAACCGATTTCTCAAAAGAAGACTGAAGACTGTTCCGTGGCTATGGGTTTGCATTTAAGGAGAGGATGTTAGAATTAATTAAATGCAATACTGGCCACAATACGCAATCTATTTGCAAATATGAAAACTAGAGAACGACATATACTTGTCACATATACTTTGACATTAACTGGATTTTTAGAATAAAAAGATTATTGCTCAGTTTGCGTATTTTCTTAAAATAGTTCTGGAATTACTTAAATACTTACATAAATTATTAAAATGAAACACCAGAGTTGGTTTCTGAATACTGAATATTTTATTTAATTTTAATTTTCGTGCTATTTTTATATAGTTTGGCTAGAGTTGTTCGACCTCTTCTTCTTCTTCTTTGGCTTTACACTCTTGCCAGAGTGGTCGTGGCCGTCACGTTGAGGTTTTTGTGCCTGTTTTACAATACGACGCCACTCTTCGCGAATTGCCGCTCTCCTTGTGCATTCGTGCAATGGAACGTCGATGGCGCTTTTCACTTGGTCCGTCCACCTCATCGGTGATCTCCCGCGTGGTCGGGTGCCTTCAACCTTGCCCTGCACTACCAGGCATTCGATGCATTCCCCTCCGCGCCGTGATACGTGTCCAAAGAAAGTGAGGATGCGAGCCTGCACTGCGTTTGATAGCCTCTGATTGATGTCCGGATCTCGATGAATAGACTCGTTGGTTCGGAATTCCGTCCACGATAATATACCGAGCATTTTTCTCTAGCACCACATCTCAAGAGCATCAATCCGTTTTTTCTCACTTTCTCGTAGGGTCCATGTCTTCGCAGCATAAAGAAATATGGGAAATATGAGAGCCCTGACAAGCCTGGTTTTGGTGGCTTTGGTGATGTTTCGATCCCTCCATATTTTCTTCAGCTTATCCATAGCTGATCTGGAGATTGCCATGCGTCGCTTGATTTCGTCTATGCAGCCGCCACTATTCGATATCAATGCACCGAGGTATATATATGATTGCACAACCTCACAACCCGCTATTTGTGTAACCTGTGGCGAGTTGTTATTTGCACGATTGACAATCATCATCTTAGTCTTGAGAGAGTGCGGAGATTTATTTTGAGACCAAAATCAAGGCTGTTACGTTCCATTCTGTGTAGGAGCGTATGTTGGCAGGTGGTTGGTCCACATAAGATGTAGGGTGGAGTCCGGTACCTTGTCTCGTGCCAAGTTACGCATACGACGTAGTAACTGTGTAGGCTTTTGGTCGCCGAGTTCCATTTCGGAGAGGAGCTTTTGGAATTGCCGGCTGTCCGATTCTTCATACGCTGATATGAGTCTCTTTTTAATAGCGTTGTACTGGTTATCTGACGGGTTGTACAGGAGATCCACTATTTGCCCGATATCCTGTCGTTCGAGTTGGGCGATAACCATTTGGGCGAGCTGTGACTGGCCTTTGTTGAGGTCGTTCGTTGCGGCTTCGAAGCTGATGAATCATAGACTGGGTCTGTCGCGCCAGAATGGTGGTATCCTCATGGTGAGGGAGATGCCGGCGGCTTGCTTCGAGGTGGATTCAGTATAGCTGGTGCTGTTGCTCTGTTCTTCCATTTTGGGAATTTCGGGCAGAGGTTCGGTGTCTTGATATATCACGCCGGCTGACGGGCGAAATGACCGCGTCGGGTGACGGGTGATATAATCACGCCGGGCGGCGGATCACGTCGGGTGACAGATCACGTCGGGGTCACCACTTTGGTGACCGGGTTTAGTGTTTCAGTGGGTCACCATTTGGGTTATAAATGAAACAACACCAGGGATGGTTAACTGAATCAATACGGAAGCCGTATTGAGTACTGATCCCGTACTGAATAATTTATTTCAAAATTCGTGCTCTTTATATATGAATTGGCTGGGGATCGTCGACCAATCAGAAGCGTTTAAAAAGTAAACAAATGCAGATATTTTTACACGAGACAAATTCTTGGAAATTAAATATTTCAACCATGGCTTGACAACAGGATTATCAATTCTTCGAAAATTGGTTGAATCCTCGTCCCGCACTGCCGCCTCCGCAGGCGACGTTGATACGCGCGTTCGCGCCTTCGCGGTCATTCCTGGCTGAGACGTTGCGCAGTGAGCATGTGGTCGCGTTGTCGATTTAATATGTACGTTGTTATTATTATCGCCCGAAGTCTTTTCCGAGAAATGTAATGAAGTTGAGGGCGATGCTTCGTGGATAGTACATGGTATATGCGACGTGGCCGACGATGATGTATGATGACTTTTCAAAGCTTCCCTGTTCTTTATTAATATTTTATGGTGGCTACAGAATCAAAGGCTTTCTCATAGTCCACGAACGCCAAGCATAGTGGCTGGTTATACTCCTCCGTCTTCTGTATAACCTGCCGCAGCGTATGTATGTGGTCTATGGTGCTAAAACCTTTTCGGAATCCGGCTTGTTCGGGAGGCTGGAAGTCGTCAAATCTGCGCGTGAGACGATTCGTGATGACCCTTGAAAATAGCTTGTAAACATGGCTTAGAAGTGATATCGGTCTAAAGTTCTTCAAAAGGGTTTTGTCGCCCTTATTGAAGAACAGCACCACTATACTTCCGTGCCATGCCTGCGTTGTTTTGCCCTCGAGTATGACGGAATTGAATAGCTTCTGGAAGATTTTAAGCACAGGAGTACCACCAGCTCTCAGAAGCTCGGCTGTAATTCCATCATCACCCGGCGCCTTGTTGTCTTTAAGCTGTTTGAGGGCCATACTAATCTCGTACAGACTGACGTCTGGGATAACTACGGTTTATATGAAGCATTATTATTGGCATATTGTCGATTTGGTATGGACGAAGATTCTCATGAAGAGCTACTATTCGCGAAATCTTTGAACACGGACATGAAAGGTAAATCCATATTTAATGTCCTGGGTGACTTTTTGTAAAGAAAAATACATTCCATTCACAAACGTTATTTCGGTGGCAACAGATGGAGCTCCTGCCATGGTCGGGCGATATCGTGGGTTTATAAGCCATCATAAAAGAATTATACATAATAGAGGTAAAGAAGTGGTAAAGAGGTATCAAAGGCAATTGGGTATTTGAACAAAAATTTTTTTGTAATGAATGAAAAGATCATATATAAGTTTTATAACAAAACTATTTTTATTTTATTTTTTTCGCAATAATTCCAAAGTTATTTCAAAATAAAAATTAATTTTTGAATTCAGTACCGAAGACACGCCGACAACTCCCGAACAAATACGAGCGCGTGTGAGGTCTTATTGTTAGTGTTCACTCTTTGCAGTTGATAGAAAAATAAGAGTGCCCAACATATTCATACTATGAAAAAATTATATAATATTTGTTAAAAAAAATTCAAACTGTTAACTAATGATTTAAAGATGGAAATAATTATATTTAATTAAAAAGTACTCAAACGATTGCGAACATTGCGAAGTTTGAAAAACAATAATGCAACACGGGCTTGCCCTTTAAAAATTATTAATCACTAAATCGATTAATCTTAACCTTAATCGATCAATTAGGTATCGTGTGTCATCTTATTATTTTTAGTACTATTGATCATTTCATTCAACTAATTAACGAATATGATTTGTTATTGTTCATCTTAGTTTTCAACAAAAAATGTATGTAAAAATTGCGTAAAATGAATATCGCGTAACGCTCGGTATTAATATTGTATACGCCTCAGTAAACGCAATAAACTTATTATACCTATAGCTTATATTGCAATCGAATCTAATCGAAGGGTCACTCAGAAAAGCAGGTATTATTGAAATATATTTGACGATTAAAGGTCCGTTTATATCTACAGACATTGAGCGTGTCAGACACGTGCCATGGCAGACAAAATAATATTCTTTTATACGGTGTCTATTAACGTATTTATTTCTATCGTTACACGACCGCGCAGACACCAACACGGGCCGTGCGCGGCCAGTATTCGCGGCAAGAATATTTTGTATGTACGGTTCAAGTCTGTACGTGTCTGTGGCTACCTGCCGGGCAGTGTGAACATAGCATCGGAACCGTGCAGACGTCTTTTTTAGACTCCTTCTATTTGTCTTTTCTTGAGCATAGGATGTACGGCCATGGGTTTTGCTCTTTTTTTGTTTTACTCTGCTCTTCCTCTTCTAGCAACAACGCAATTATGAATAAATCTTCCACAGAGAAGTGTCTGAACATTGTGAGAGCTGTTCATAAACTGCTTGTTAGAGCGGCCCCGACGCTGACAACGGAGCCTGTCAGTGTCTGCCCCGGCACGTGTCTGGCACGCTCAGATGTAAATAAACGGTGTCTGTCCCGGAACGTGTCTGACACGCTCAATGTCTGTAGATATAAACGGACCTTAGGCGGTGTGTCCTCCAAAAAGATGAATGAGGGACACTGGCACAGACACTGGTCACAACGCTTATAGGTTATCGAAAGACATAAATATAAAAAAAAATTATGGCAAAATAAATGATACATTTAATTATCCAGTTTACAATCTAAACCACGATGGTATTAAATAATAATCGATCCGAGGGGGACTTAAATAAAAACTGTCATAACACCCGTATTAATATCAATTACTATAAGATCGCCTCATCGCAACAGATCGTATGACATCGAATGAGTCAGATATCAATTTTATTAAACTATCTTGAGTCAATTTTATATCATTTCTAAAGATTTAAATCAATTTTTTAAAATAACCTAACAGTTGCTATCTGATATATACAAATCACAAATCGTTGAATAACGCCGATTTAAACAGTGAAATAATAATCTTACAATCGATTACAATGATAGGTTAATCAACTTAATTATTTACGAAATGGCAACACTACAAAAAAAATACAGTTGACAGTTCATTGTTATTGTTTTTCAAACTTCGCGATGTTCGCAATCGTTTGAGTACTTTTTATTTAAATATAATTATTCCCATCTTTAAATCATTAGTTAACAGTTTGAAATGTTTTTAACAAATATATCATTTTTCCATACTATGAATATGTTGGGCACTCTTGGGTTCTAATTTACTATGGCGACCTAGCATTCCCTTAGAAGTTAAAAATGTCGAACTTAAAAAGATATAGTTCTTGTTTTGTACAATTATGTACAAATACTACAAAAAAAAACTCCTGACAAAATGTTTTTAAATGTTCCCCAAGATGACAAATGTCGAAATAAATGGTTTCGAGCAGTGCACCGTGATAATCCCAAAACAAAATCAAATTTTTTTTGTTGTGAAGATCATTTCGATGTAAGTATTTCTTAATACCATTGTTATTAATTATTATTTATCTAAATATGCAAATAAATTTTCAATGTTATTGTCTAATCACGTATATTAAATAGCCTCTAGCTCTGTACTGTTATTGAATAGCTATAACATTACGACGTCACAACTATGGTGACCAATCATGGCGCGTTTATAGTCACGTGATTTTTATTTAAATTTCATCAATTTTTAATTGTTTATAATTAATTGAAAAAGAACTTTTTTAAGTTTTTTGCATTAAATATCAATATTATTAATAATAAAGTTTTAAAATACATAAAAAAATCAATTATATTTTTTTTTCAAATACTCAATTTACTGTGTCATCCACCGATAACACTTAGTAGCGAAAAATTTGAATGATATCAATTTGTGATTAATGCAGTTAGCAATGCGTTGAATACGCGTTTATTTGCACAATTGTCCGATGAAAATGATGAAGACTTCCAACGATTGCTCTTACATACTGAAGTACGCTGGTTGTCAAAAGGTGCACGTTTAACAAGATTTTACTCACTTTTTGATTCAGTTTTAGAGTTTCTGGAAAGTAAAGATCTAGATTTAAAAGAAAACCTGATCAATTTGAAAGCAGACACCACGTATTTAACAGATTTTTTCAAAAAATTTAATGACATAACGTACAATTACAAGGCGATAGCCTCAATTTAATAAAAACAAAGGGTGTAATTTCAGCTTTTCTTGGAATATTGAAATTTATGTGGCAAAATATTGGTCGGCGCTAGTTTTCCCAGTTTTCAAACTTGTCACAGGTAGAATGCCTTGATGAGAATATTCAGACATACATTCAACATTTAATTGCCCTACATGATATATGTATGTATGATGATGTGATGCAAATATCACCATGGATCATAAATCCATTTGATGAAACAGAAGTGGAGAATGTGATATTACAAGAGCAGCTACTCGAACTTAGCACTAATGAGAAGTTGAAGGTGAAATTTAAAAGAGGGTATCAAACATTTTGGCTGCAGGCATAAATACCCGAAAAATATTCTGGACTGTGGAGAATTACGAGAAAGCTTTTGATAGCGTTTTCCGCGGAAAAAAGTTTTAGTGTTACAAACGTTTTAAACAATAAAAAGGAACAGATTGAATATCACGGAACAGGGAAATTTGCGGTTATTCCTAACAAAACTAAAGCCACATATTTATTATTTGCTGTCAATCCATCAAGTACATCCCTCTCATTAAAATTGACTATTTTGTGATTGTCATTGTAGAAGTTACGTAATGCTTAATTTTAATTATAATACGACTGTTATTACAATGTAATATGTTAAGATTAATAATTAATAGTGTAACATTTACATATTTGAATACAACACAAAAAATATACTATTTTTCTTTTTACCACTCCGATTGGGGAGTTTTCTAAATGAATTAAGTGAGAATTGATTGGCTCCCAGTGTGACCATCTCAAAATTTGTAATCCTGCCTTAGCTTGAATAGAATCCTGCCAAAGTTTATAATAAAAATGCCAAAATAATGCCAGTTTATTAATTATATTTTTTTATTGATATTGTTAATAAGAAATGTCGATCATACATTACAATTAAGATTATATTCATCGCTACATGTCTTTAGTCATCCGTTTGACCATTTTTTGGTTGGTTGAAACGAAACACAATTCTTGAAAAATTTTGTAACCTACAACAACATTACTATATGAAAAAACAGGTATAGTCTCGCAATAGTAAGAGTATTTTCGTCAGAAATTGCTGCTATTACTTTATTTTAGCAACTATTAAACATACATTAGATACACATAACGCAAAGAATATTTTTTTTAGTTTGATACGATAAAATTAATTAATTAAAAGATATTTCACTGGTGACTGCCTACCCCCTATAGTGATACTCTTCCATATTTTTCTTATGTTTTGTTATACAGGCATGTTTTTTAGGGCAGATAGACGCGGTGGCAATTTACAATTGCATGCGTTACAAAATGCCCTGTCAGGATTGTCTTTAGCTTTAGTAAGCCACGATGACAGTAATGGGTCTTGCTCCCACTCTGCCCTGTACGCTCTTTCATACTTTCGCTTCATTTTACCAAAACACACTCAAATTATATATTTATACTCCTTAAAGTCGTGTACTCAGAATAAAAGGCAAAAGTTATATGAATTATATGGTTGATTTGATTGAAATGTACAAACAACATTGCAAAAAGAATTTACACTCTAATATCTGTTTTATAGTTTATATTTAAAGACCGTATAGATGAATCATTAGAGTTCACAATAAAGTATCACACAAAAATTCTAAGAGAAGTTTAAGGGAATACCTGTAACTAAAGATGTAGTATTGCCATAATTAACATTTTTCCCAATACTTCCAAATACTGCCGAATTTTTAAAAACTGCCACACATCCTGCCACAGCCTAAAATAAGGGCTCAATCCTGCCAAAATGGCAGAAAACTGCCACATATGGTCACACTGTTGGCTCCTTGTGCTGTGAGATGTCAAGTAAAGTTGGATGGAATGACTTTTTGATTGCCCATCTTTACTTTTTTGTTGTTGTTGAAATATCTACGGTTGCCTTTGGAAGAGCATCTGGGACAGATTTTTTATTTTACCATCTAAAATAATCTCTTGGAACATTATTTTGATTTCTTCGTACAAAATATACCTCAGTAGTAAGAGATCCCTAACTAAATCATTTCTGACGATAAATGATGACAATGTTACACTCGGGGAACGGCTTTACCAGCTTACTCTGAATTTTTGGCACATATCAGTCATTCTGTTTGTTGTGTCTTCTTCTAACATGTTAGGTGAGCGAATTACTTATAATAAAATCTTGTGATCCATCACATCATGATAATCAGTGATGTATCAAACTAAATAGTTCTTCTATTTTTATTATTATTTATTTCATGTCTTAACGATTATTTATGATATTATGCAAATACTGTATGTAAGACTTTATCCCACGTAGTAATTCCATGTAACTATGCTAAAAATATTAATGGTATTGTCTGCTTTACAATAAAGAAATCAGATTTCTAGAATAAAGTTTGGTTGGTTTTTAGTATAAAGCACACTCTACACTCCTGCCGAGACGTCTCGGCCAAATGTTTTGCCGAGACATGACGAGAGCGAGAGCGGCACTCCACATTCACACTCACCGTCACGCATTTTAGAAACGTCTGCCGTTGTAGCTTTATGTAACTACTAGCAGCTACTTATTAGCTTTTACTAACATCTAATTGCAGTAGGCTGCAATGTAGTAAAAGAAAAAAGTCTTAGAGCGTCGTTGGAATAGACGAAGATTAATTAAGATTTATTTGAAATAATTTATTTTTCGCCTATGTATCCTATACGTTGTCATAAGAGAATCTTTCTTAGTTTTCGATTCTTTTACGGGAATATTTAATATTCCACTAATTTATAGGTTCCAAGCATCGTGCACTTTACTTCTATCTATAGGCTCACGGTGTCTAGGATCCCATATAATGGGATAGCACTGGTAAGTTTCTAAAAAGGTTAGCTCGAGATCGTGCGTCCATTTCGTAGGCATTTTGATAACAAAAACGACGTGCGCGCACTTCGTTTATTGCCGGTGGAATAATCAAGACGGGAGTGTGGAGGGCTCTGTCTTGCGCAAACACAAAACTCTGATAGTATAGTACCGACCTGAAACCGAGACTATACGAATAAAGGCGAGATTTACCGAATAGGGCCTCTACACTCCCGTATTCGACTAGTCTCGTGTAGTTTTGCCGGTAATGAAGAGTGGGCTTAAGGCTCCAATGCTTTTGTCACTGATTTTGCCGAGATTGCAGTAAAAGTTTTTTTTGTCTTTTTTTGGCATGTCGCGGCTTGCGAACTTGCCAGTGTCAAGTTAAGGAAACGAAAAAGATAAAATTTAACGAAAATTTTGTTAAATATGATCAGAAAAAGTTACAAAAACTAAAATAAAAAAGGAGAGAATACAACGGAACAAGATTATAATTAGATTTTAATGTTATTAGAAGTAATTTAGTTAGAAATGAAAATTAAATCACAGCTATTATAAGAAAGAAGTATGGATATATTATTAGGTTATATTATGGATACATTATTTATATTATTAGAGACATAATAGGTTTTAAGATCTGATAAAAAAGAAGAGTGATTACATATATCTATTTTATGACAGTAAAAGAATATAGGGTTAAGATCACCAGGACCCTCAACACAATCGCAATCGTCAGAAGCAATAACGTGCAGCCTAGCAAGATGCGAAGGAGTACAAACATGTCCTAACATCATGCGAATCAATATAGATGTTATTGATTTGCCAAGTTTTAAAAGGAAAAACAAAGGTTTTAATGAAATCAAGGGCTGAATTATAATGTTTACCCTTAAACTCGCTACTCGTATCCCAGAGCTTACCTCAGGAAAGGGAGAGAGGCCAAGTACAGTAAAAGTTGTCAGGTGATGGATCAACGAAAATAGCATTAGTAAATCGAATTTAGTCGGTCTCCGAAAATTATGTTGGCCGTAATCAACAAAAAGAAACTTCTATCATCTGTAATTGATAAGTGATTGACACTGACAAATGTACAATTGATACTGCCATTCAATCAATCTGTCTTGTTGTAAAATAAATATGTATCTTTCTGTAAATATTCGTATAAAATTGTATCATTCTATTTTTAAATTCATATATTTTTCATTTCATTTCACTATAAACTACCATTTTCTCTTGGTTTGCAGTTAACTAATTAAAACGACTATCAAAATTATTTCCTGATCCTTGCAATTAAGCTCTTTCGCCACCTGCCTTTTCTATAAAATTCTATACTTTGACATTGGCAAATCAGTGCGCAAAGCATTGGAGCCACATTAAACGAAAAAAAATCAATCTGTCATTTTGTAATTCCATGTGCGTTATATCTATGAATTAGCTGTAATAAATTAAAATTATGGCAGTAATTCAAAGGATAAAGTTAGTAAATTAATCCATATACTGTGAATTATTTTACATTATTGTTTGTATTACTGTGTATTAATGATATGATAGTAAAGATATTTGTGTTTTAAGGAAACCCACAACTCGGAAAGGAAAGAAAGCGCTTCTTTCAAAAGAACCAAAGCCTGTCGAAGGCTCAAAGCAATGCATATTTCTACAAGGGCGAAACCCTTCAGAGCGTACCAGAAAACTGTTAAAAGATATTTATGATTTAAAAAAACCAGATGCCGCTTACTTGAACCGGAAGAATGATTTCGTTCCGTTCGAGGATGCCTCCTTGATAGAAAAGTTAGTATCTTTAACTATTGTTAGTATGTTACCTTTGTGTTGAAAATACTTAAAATGTGTAGGTTGGCTTAAGTAGACACATCCTTTGACCAGTTCATCTCTTTCAGAGGTGATATATAATTATTTTGCTAGCTCAATGCTTGAAAGAAACACTGACATGAAGAACTTCAAAAGTTTTTTATTATTTAAAAAACCAACAGTGTTACAATATATATACAATTAACTATATTATTTATTCATAGGGCCAATAATAGGTTTTTCTTATTTTTTTTATATATTACTTATGGACGTGAAGCAAATCATAATTCTCATTTTTTTTTTACCTATAGCGAAGCAGAAGCGAGGAATAAAAAATATTTACAATTAAACAGATGCACAAATGCAAAAGGCTCTCAGTATTGCTTTATGATCATACTAAGGGCTAGGAGTATCAATATGTGAAAACTTAGGATGCAGTTGGGATTTTCGTATAAAATATTTTTTTTAACTGTATACTGTGGTTGAAATCTTTATCGTCCAAATATTTCACTTGCGTGAGAATCAAAGAAATTATTAAGTAAAAATTTGTATTTCAGAATGTGTTACAAAAAGGAAGCAGCTCTGTTCGGGGTAGGTTCACACAGCAAGAAACGCCCCCATAACATCGTATTGGGCCGCACATTTGACTATGGTATCTTAGATATGATAGAACTTGGTGCAGATAATTTCAAGCCAATGTCTGAATTCCATAATATGAAAGTTCTCGCTGGTCTCAAGCCATGTTTGGTGTTCAATGGTCCGGTGTGGGATTTAAATCAGGAACTGAAGAGGCTTAAGTCCCTTTTTATTGATTTCTTTTATAGAGAAAAGGTAAATATTTTGCTAATTGTATATAGTACTCTGTTTCGTGGTCATCCTTATTGGAATGAAATCCTGGTGCAACCCAAACTTCTGCTTCAGTGCCCTGGATCTGCTTTCAAACTCACAACTTTGCACAGTCTGACAGTAGTATCCTGGTAGAATATCACCTATTACTATGTCTAGTCAGTTACTTTTTGGGTCTACCCCTTCTACCCCGGGGGATGCAACAACCATATAGGGGTGGAGAAAGAATACTAACCTCTGTGGTCGGAGGTTGGCCTGTCGTAAAAGGTGACAAAACAACCCACCCTAGCTACATGCTCAAGCCCGTCTGGATGGCGACCACATTTAGTCTTAAGTATGCTGCCATAACCTTGTGTTGTGTTCCGGCATTAGTGACCCAAGTTCCTGTACCTTTATGGGACAGCAGTGTGTTTGCGATGCCACTGGTGTTGCAAACACCCATAGGCAATGGTAACTGCTAAATTCTAAGCCGCCGTCAGCCTGTCTGTTGTCCTACAGCAATAAAAAAAGCCATGTATAAGGAAATAAGGAAAATGCTAGGAAAAGAATGCATATATTCAGAAGCAGGAGTAGACGAAAGATATATTGCATAAAATATTATATGGCTAAAAAAGGGGATATGAATGTTTTGGTAAAGGGTAACAAGAGAGCAGTTAGAAACAAAATGTTTTGCTGACCCTAGATAATATGAGATATGGGCAGAATGAAAGACAATAAATATAGAATAAAAATAGTCAAATGGCAGCTGATATTGAAAAAAAAAACCTAATTTATATGAAATAATTAAACAATCTGAATCTTTTATTCCCACAAGAATAGGAACTGCTACAAAAAAATAATTATTTATAAAAATCATACAATTCAATCAGGATGTACATATGCTTGAAAATAGAAGAATCAGTTTGCTAGAATCATGTTTTTTTTTGTGCTGTACGACAGCAGACAGAATGACGGCCTACTTAGAATTTAGCAGTTACCGTCACCTATAGGTGTTTGCAATGCCAGTGGCATCACGAACATGCTGCTTTCCCATAAGGGTACAGGAACTTGGGTCACTATGTTACCTGTTCAATTATGAAATTAAGTTATCTTTGTACGTTTCACTTTTATATGGCAAAAGTTTAAAAATATAAAAACCAGACAGATGGATAATAGGAATAATTATAACTAATGGTTATTACCATTTCAGGTGGAATCAATAAGACTCCAAGGCCTGGAGCATGTGCTTAGTTTTACAGCAACAGATGATGGATTGATCTATTTGAGATCTTACAGGATTTTGCTTAAGAAGAGTGGACAGCGGACACCAAGGGTAGAACTTGAAGAAATTGGTAAATATATTATTTCCTTAAGAAAATTTCTATTTATTTCATTATTCATAATGTATTCACCTTCAGGTGATATTATGATGGGGCTCTAGATTATATCATGAAAAGCGTTACCATACTATGTATGAACTTAGTAGGTTAAGGGTATTATGCCTTTTGGGTTAGTTTAATTCTCTCGATGGCATGCATTTCAACAGTTTTTCTCATTTAATGTTATTATACATAATTTCCACATACAGACAAGTATTCCTAGTTTTTAGTGAATTACTAGATTTTATAATAGAGTTTAAAGTAAAAACTAAAAGCACACCTATGGGACAGTCTGAACTAAGTAGGTGGCATTCAAAATTTTATAAAATGTAGGAACCTTTTGAGTTGGGCTAGATGGATTTGTCGTAGATGCTATTCAGGCATTGATGTAGCAGGAAGGTGGGCTTATGTACACATGAATAACGCAAAACTACTTAGTGGTCTAAGAAGATTCAGATTTGACACTAAACAAGGTTGAGTGAGTCTAAGTAGAAGCTTAATGGACTAAAAACTTAAACTGAGACCGCAAGATAGATCCCACCAATTTTTTTTATTGTGTCTAGAATAGCAAACAGGCTGATGGATCACTTAATAGTAAGCAGTTATAGTTACTTATGGATGTTTGCAATGCAAGGTGCACAGCTAACACATTGCCATTCATGTAGGGCAACTGGAACCTGGATCACATATCATCCGGAATATCATATCATATATCCGGAACACAACACAAGGTTACTATAGCGGCATATCTAAATATGGTCTCTTGTCATCCAGTTGGGCTTAGAGCTCTACCACTTGACTTGGGTTTTTTGTCGCCTTGTACGACAGGCCCCCGACCGCAGAGGTTTACAGATTCTTACGCCTCTGCATGGAAAAAAATTATTGTCCAAAATATGCTATTTTCTTTTATTATTATTTTCTTGGCAATGAAAACTAAAAAACAGAAAATAATTAGGAAATATGAGTTTATTATTTATTGTTGATGCATGGGGTGTTTGTAAAATAATTCAGGGTTCAGTTTATGTCTTATGTATTACTAACTAATGGGAATTCCTTTTTTCAGGGCCATCAATAGACTTTAAATTGCGAAGGACAAAACTAGCTGCAGATGATCTTTACAAAGAAGCATGCAGAATACCACGTGAAGTGAAATCAGTGACAAAGAAGAATATATCAAGAGATGCATTTGGTTCAAAATTGGGTCGTATTCATATGGGCAAGCAAGATATCAACAGGCTCCAAACTCGCAAAATGAAGGGTCTAAAGAAAACACCAGAAGAGAAGAAGCAGATGTTCTTAAAGAAGAAGAAGCTAAGGCAAGCCGCCAAATTAACTCAGAACGCTGCAGCTGAATAAATTTTGTTATTTTATGGTGTAGTTTTATTTATTTTCTCTAACTTATGAAACATATTTAAATTGATTTAGTATAAAACATTCAGAACCTTAATTTATAACCTTATTAACAACCTTAATTTCTCTAAAAAATAAATGATGACTTTGAGGAACAGCAGGAGTTCTCTTTCTTCCTGTTACAGTTTTCTCTATGCAGGGACTGAGTAAGAATACGGTACTGATCTTTGCAATCGGAGGCGGCCTGTCGTAAAAGCAACAAAACAGCCCTAGCTAGGTCGTAGGTCATCAAGCCCGTCTGAATGGCACCCACTCCTCTGCTCTAAATGCCGCTTTAAGAACTGTGCTGTATTCCGGCATAAGTGACCTAGGTTCCAGTTTTCTTACGCGTCGCAACATCTACAGGCGACGGTACTTAGTATGAAGTGAGCCGTCATCCTGTCTGTTGCTCTTTAAAAAAACTAAGTATCGGGCTCTAGAAGTCAACATATCCATGCGATGTTAGGAAATTGTGTAATTAATATGTACAATACTAACATGTTTCAGTAAACAAACAACCTAGACACAGTGTCAACCTAGTCCTATGTTCAATAACAATTTAGAGAAATGAATGCATGATTACGGGAGATTGTGAATCCCGTTGGTAAACCAACGAGATTTAAAGCACGATAACACTTAAAAATGCCGCCATAACAAATAATGTAATATCATTATTATTATTATACGCCATAACAAATAGGTGTTTCAAGATACCGAATTTTAATGTACGGTGATTACTTTAAAATATTTAAAGATATTACAACAGGATCAAGAAGATCTTAATGAATATCTGATTATTGTGTCACAAAAACCTACATCTCAATATACAAAATTGTTAAGCTATAACTTCCTCCAAAAAAAAAGTACAAATTTGTACTTTTTCAATAGTTTTAAAAAACCATAATTAACAAATTAATAAACTGTTATGAAAATTTATCGCAAAATCTTATGAAGTATATATATCAAATGGGCTCCACGAAGTTTAAAATTTATAGGCCAATTATTTATACCTTTCATCCAATTGTTTATGCCAACGGAGATTGGGGAAAAAAATTTTAGTTAACAATTGAATAACTTTTTAAAAAATGGTGATTAAACTTTTTTTTCTTCAGGGCCCGATTCTTTCAAATGTTAAGAAGATACTAGAATTTTTTCAAATTTTTAAAATCATGTTTTGTGTTATAAAAAAATTATTTTTATTGCTGAACTCTCTTTAGCGGCGGCGCGCGCATGCTGTAAAAGCCGCGCGGAGCCCTATATTCAATGTCAAATTAAAATTATAATAATGGAGATAGAGTTCCGGGAGATAGGACTTTTTTATTGGAAATTTCCTCCTCTTTAACGAGCTTTTTTTCAAAATTGCTCAAATATTAATATTTTTCGAGTTATTAACAGAAAACGAAGTATCATTTTTTAAATCTTATTTTGTTAATAACAATTGCAATTTTTTACCTGCACCAAAATCCTTCAAAAACATTTTTCTAGAGGTGATTCCTAAACGAATGAGCCATCGCTCATATTTTTAGGACCTTTATCTCTAATTTTCACGTTTTTGAACTTGTTGACTAGACTATTAGTAATGCATACTAGCCCTTTAAAAAGCCATCATCTTTTAATGTACAAAGTCCTCATAAGATCTCAACTAGAATATGCTACAATTTGGAATCCAGTATTGTTTAATATTTATCATAACAAGTTGGACTGTAACCCGTAACTTGTTTATTAGTAAACTCATTATGCATGTTCCTTAAAGATATTGAACAATTAGAAAGATTACATTAAAGACTCGTACATTTAATAAATTAATTACATCTCGCATTAGTAATAAAATGGCAACGGCGCGGGCGCTCGTGCCCCTCATAATATGATCATGGGAAGGTATAATAAGACCCCAACAGATGTGGACATATTTCGGCTGCTAAAATTAAAGAAAAATTCCTACTCAATTTTTATACAAACTGAAAGACCATCTATTTTTACATCTCTTTATTTGTTTATATTTACTTCCTAATTTACAGTCAGTCACTTTAAATTATTTGATTTTTCTCAACAAAAGGTTTGTAAAAAGTTTGACCAAACATGGGTAGAGATTTATTACAAAGTAATAATTACTTGATTTTATGGTTTGATAAACACAATGTCTACTTAGGCAGACATAATTTATCTGCCTCTTAGGAGGCAGTAAATTGTATTTCTTATTCGATTCGAATAAAACAATTTGAAATACTCCTATTGGGCATGTGACGCATGTGTATTCAATAATAATATTTGTGCTTATCCTTAACGTAAGAAAGTAACTAGAATTCATTTATACATCGAAACATCCAATCGCATGTGGTGTGCCGCGACATAATATGATTTTATGTATTTTCTTACGTTATTTTTTAATTAAATACCAATATTTATTGAATACACTAGGTTAAGTGGTTTTCCTCATAAAGCCTAGCTTTTGTCTTAGAATTTTATAACATTATTATCATAAGACAGTATTAATTAATGTAATACTAGTATACTGTAAACCTATTACTTATCTACTTTGTGCTATTACGAAATGATATAAAACAATCATGACAAATATAGTTCACCAGTCTGGCTATTCGTAAAGCTTTTTTTAAGTAAGCCTAACGTTTTTCATCCGTCTTCGAATAAAATCGGCTTATCATTTAATTGGTTTTTATAAAATTTATGTTAGATCCGAAGAAAACAAATACGGTTACAGGATGGCCTGTTGGAAGTACAATCTATGAAAATATTACGACGCCTAGTAGTATAATTTGAAAACACCCTTTTATACTATTTTCTATGCCGTGTTTTTGGAACTATACCGACTTTTTATAAAAAAAATGCTAACATATTTTCTATGCGGAATTGAATTGTCTAAAGGTCACATTAAAATATTTTTGTAATGAGTCATCTTTAAATTTGAGATACTGTAACGGAAAATATGACATCACTAAATAGGTACTTTGCAGATTATCTTAAAACCAACGGAGAATCACGGTTTTATTGTCATCTTTGGTAGTCATATTATCTTAAAATATTAGTATAATTTATTTGAATCACTAGAAATACTTTCATTCTAAAGTTCGAAAAATGAGCGGAAAACAAAAAAAAAACTATTAAAACGTGCGTTATGACAGACATTCAAAGTGCGTCTTATTGTCCAAAAAATTTGGTACGCATTATAAACCGGAAAAAATCTACGTTATTAGATTTACAAAGAAAATTGTTTACATTTGAAAATCGCACCCGGTAATATTATATATATATATATATATATATATATATATATATATATATATATATATATATATATATATATATATATATATATATATATATATATATATATATATATATATAATATTTTACAGCTGTAATTTAACGGACAGGCAAACGGCCTACTTGATAGCAAACGGTCACCATCGCCAATGGGTGTTTCAAAAAAAAGGGGCATTGCCAACATGCTTCCTGCTTTGAAGAATTTTTGTTACGAATCTTTTGAAAGCCCTATACCGTATTGGAATAGGAAAACCTCAACCGGAAGCTCATTCCACATTTAGAGTGCAAACGGTACATGAACTGAATTGAGAATTGTTTCGTACACGAAAGAAGAAGCTCTAGGAAATGGTAATGAATTTCTGACGGTGAATAGTAAAGAAAAATAATGTTTTCTACATTATAAGTAAAAAATTTAGTATATATTGGACGATAATTTTAGTTTTTACCGTTCTCATAAATAATAACAGCCCTTACCGTTTCACTGCTTGGCTCGGCCTGCCCATAGAGAGAACGAACATGATTGTCCTAGGAGGATTGGTAGTGGCTTACACATTCCAGTGATATCGGTTATCACGTTGATAGGTCGATCACGAGTTTTACTAGTAGTTCAATACACGGCGATTATATACACATCAAAAAAGTCTAAGCAACATGTACTAATTTAAATTTTAGGATGGTTTTGGCCGCTGTATGGATGAACTTCCTGAATGCACCTGAGCCTTTCAATATTTCCGGGCCGACGGTACACTCGCACCCTTCTTGTATCAGACCTAAACCCGAATCACGACTCATCGGAAAACATAATTTTATCCCATTGTTCCTGGGTCCATGTTTTGCGTTCTCTACGCCATTCATTTCGACGAGCGCGATTCCCGTGACGTATCGGTGGGCACCTAATTGGGCGTCGAGCTCGTAGGCCGTAGTCATGCAGTCGATTTCGCACAGTTTGGGGACTTACATCAACACCACTTGAATTTTGTAGCCTCAAACTTATCTCTCGAGCGGTTAACATCGGCTGGTGTCTTGCAGTCAGTTGTATGTACCGGTCTTGCCGAGTGGTTGTACTCCTTTTACGGCCTGGATGCTGTTCAGCGGGTTCCCTTGTATTATTGTAGCGCTGCCAAAGACGAGAAATAACACTTCTAATAATGCCAAAATGCCGAGATACCTGAGATTGATTACTTCCCGCTTGCAACATCCCTACAGCTCTTTGCATTTCATTTGTCGTCAAATGACGTCGCTCCATGAGGTAAAGAATATCTAACAATTCAATTTTGTCGCTAACTTTATTTAAATGGTTGATAAAATTATAAAATCAAGACTAAACGTAGCATTAAAAACGCACTTAAATTCAAACAAATTCCCTTTCATTTAATTTTATTTAAAAAACAAAACATAATCGAAATTTTTTTTTACAACCAGCCAGTATGTCATCAATAACAAAAAAAGTTTACATACCTACGCACTTTAAGTGAGTAAAGACTTAATTAGTATAAATGGTAAATTTGTAATATCATGCATGTTGCTTAGACTTTTTTGATGTGTTAGAACATGCTCAATGGGAAAAACGTTCTAAACTTTGCATACTATCCAGGAATTCGAGCCCATGGTCTTTAGGTCGGTCTGCGAGTAGAATACCTCTTGGCTACAAGTACCAAATGCTATATTTAACCATTTTTTTTACAATACTTTATTTAAATGGTTGGGATTAAATGATAAACATTTACGTAAATAAATTAAAATATACGAAATAAAAGGTGTATCATTCAAATTTGCTATACGTTTCATGCTACATTTAATGCAATAAGGTTCAAGGACCATCGATAGATAGAATGAAGAGGTTAATGTATCTTTATTTTTAAACACAGCTTGGGCACAGTCCGTACTAATTTTATTAATAACCAGATGTTGATTGATATCCTGATGTTCCTCTCTTTGGCAAGTATATCATTCAACCTTTTCCGACATCCAAAAACAATGTCTCATCTTAAAATAAATGTTGACTTGTAAAACATTTGTCTTTAAATCCGCCGCAAAAATTTAACCTGTATTTTAGAAGTAACCTCTGTAATGAAAAATAAGTTTTTTTGTCCTGTTCGAGGTCACCAAAGATGAATAGGTACAGGATCACGTATTTGCATATATTGAAGTTCACACTTTGCTAACCATTAATGCCAATTTTTTTGTCAAAACCATCGTCGGGTCCTTCAGACCCTGAAAAAACTTGCTCTCATTCCTTATTTAGGTGGAATGACTTTGGGCATGTATTGTGTATTAAAAAAAATGAGGTACAACTCAAAGTTTTTTGTTATCTCACATATAGTAGAAAAATAATTTAAGTTCTAAATAAGTTAAGTAATGAGTTGAAGGCTAACTTTCCATATCAGAAGTTAACAGGCGCTTGGTAACATTAGACAAAGAATTGACAAAGTTCAAGTGATTCAAAGACTCTTCAGCTCTTATGAAAGTATATGGCAGCCAAGTGGCACCATATTCGAAGCGTGAGGTCACGGGTCCAAATCCTGCGGTGGCATAGCACCTTTCAGGCAGTTTTTCTCGCCTAATGTTCATATTATACCATCAAACGCCATGTGAAGGAAAACATTGTGAGGAACCCTGCATATCGAAACACTCATATGTCTATGTTGGTATCCGTTAATTCCCTTAGGGCGGAGGCCCGAGCCCCAGTAGTCGGGCGTTACTGGCTATTATTATTTTGTAGCTCTTGTAATAATCGTCTCGATTGACTTGATGCGATAATAGAACTTAAGAAGTTTGTTCGGGTCATGGCTAATTTGTATGCATGACACGGCGCAATTACCTAGTTCTAATGCTCCAAGGAATTCTGAGTGCCAACAAAAATATATTATATTTAATTCTAAATAAATGCGTTAATTTAGTTGTGCGTAAACGATAACCTAGTTTATTCTTAGATACAAGAATACATTAAACTAAAACAAATGGAACCAGATGTAATTGAATGTGAAAACACAAGGTTCCTTCTTAATCGGAAGCATAGACTTTATCTCTGTAGGTAGATATGCAAACAACGGAATATGCTTGTGTGTTGACAACACAAAGCTGTATTTTTTCCAATTTCCAAATTGACCAACATTTTACTTGTATTCGCTTGCGAGACTAATTTTGTTTTTCAGGGTTATTAATTCATTTAACACGTTAATTGAGGATTACGCCCGAAACGATGATGGTACAAAACTATATCTATTTATCTTGTGTGAAAACATTATCTTCTGAATTTATAGGCAGAGACAGATGATTTCTTGTTTGATATTTGGTAGAAGCAAATAGGATCAGGTTCATTCTAAGAGCGAACGCTTACTGAGAATATTGACCGGGGACGGCCTGTGATAAAAGGCGACAAAACAACCCAGGCAGTGCTTCCAGCCCGTTTGAATAGTAATCACTCCTGGTCCCTAAATTTTTTTATAGCTCGAGTTCAGCAGACAGGCAGACGGCCCACCCTGGCAGGTGGTCACCGTCGCCTATGGACGTTTGCGTTGGTGCTGCCGGCCTCGAAGAAATTTTATAACGCCTTTTATGAAGAACCCCATATCGAACCGCGCTGAGAAAACCTCAGCCGGAAGCTCATTCCAGATCCTGAGAGTACGCAACATGAACGTTCTAGAGAACCGTTTCGTACAAGAAAGAAGAGGCTCTAAGAAATGGGGATGAACACCCAGCCGATGGCGGGCAGTGCGGTGATAGAAAGACGACGAGGGCACCATTCTGAATAGTTCTTCAGAACACTCCCCGTTGTACAAACGGTAGAATACGCAAAGTCTCTCCGAAGTCCAAGCGTGTCTAGACCGTGTGTGAGTATGGGATCGCCAACAACACGAACTGCGCGCCGTTGGATCGAGTCTAGGGGATTGAGCTGACAGGCGGATGCTCCAGCCCATAAATGTGAGTTATTCCATATGCGGTCTGACCTGTGCTTTGTATAGCACAAGCCGTTGCCTTGGACTGAAGTACTGCTTGGACCGGTTTATACACCTAGTTTTTTGGAGGCAAGCTTAGCTTTACCCTCCTTTTGCCCCCTAAACTGCACATCATTCGTGATGTCGACACCAAGGGTCCCAATACTGCTTGTGAAAGAGAGGTTCCTTGGAACTATGGCACAGGTGCGAACGGGGTTTTTTGGCAGAGAATACGCATTTATAGACATAAAGGGCGTTTTTATTTGGAAGTTCTAGAGTATCCACGAAAAATGGAAAAAATTGAGTGTTCTCTTCCCACCCAAACCCACAGGTTGTGTGATGATAAATGTCAAGGTTCCAGTTAACCTACGCGGAAGGCAACGTGTTATTGGTACTCTCTATAGGCGGCGGTAACTGCTATTAAACGGAATGTCAGCTTGTCCACTGTTCTTGAGCAATAAAAATATTCCTTTTTAATATAATATCCAAGCGGTTTCAGATTAAAAAGCACTAATAAATAATGTCATAAATGTCAATACATTCGTATTTCCACCCCTACCGCATCACTGGAAGTAACAGATTGGTGCCATCGCAGCGTGACGATGCGGATGTCTGTCAAGCAACACTTGTATTATGTTCTCTTCCTAATATTGTTTTACATTTCCTTGCGTACTATTTAGAACACTGAATGTAATTTTTTTAGAAACTGTCATTAAATAACTCTTTAAAATAATAATTATCTGTTGTATTACAAACTCAATCCTGTTAACTTTATTACCTATATACAAAGGAACGTCTTTTCATCCTTTTAAAGGAAGGACTCAGATCTATCGCATTAATTTGCCTAAGATTAATTGTGAAATATTCTAGATTAGTATAAAATAGAAATCCGTGTCTCCGTAAATAGCATATTAATTAAAATAATTTATTAAAATTACTTTTTCTAACAGCAATTGTGATGCTGCAGGCTATCTTTGAATATTACTAGCATTGTTCATGTTCCATATGAATCTATTTATATAATTATTAATTAATTATATGTTGCATAATAAACACTATTACTTTGACAGAATAATAAACAAATAGTAGATATGCTTGAAACAAACAATACGTAATTAAAACTTGTTAACAATGAATTTTAATCAGTCTTTTACAATCACTTGAGTGCCAAGTTAATTTGCAAATATTTAAACATATCGCAGAAACGTATATAAAGCTTATTTGTAAAACAGGATCTGGTTCTTTCTTCTTCTTTTAGTTATTAAAACAAGACTTCAAAAATCTACACTTCAAATCTTATTTTAATTCAGGACCTCCGGAAGAAAAACTTTTTTTTGTAAATAGAGATAAGAAAAATAGCAGCAGTTATTATTTTACAAATAAACAGGAATCTTAATTTAGATAACTTGCATAAATTTTATTAATGAATAACTTTACTGCCAAAAATAAAACAAATAATACTACTGTCTAGAGTGTGCAACTCTATGGGTTATTATTATATTATATTTTATTAACCGACGAAAAAAACGGAGGTGGTTCTCAAGTCGACGCGTATATTTTATTTTTATTTTTTTATTTATTTATAATAGCGATGCATAAATTTTCCACTAAAGAATTTGACTTAAAATTAGTTAAACTGAAAAAAATGTTGTATTTAATTAATTTATTTCAATTAATAGAGAGTATATGGTATACAAGGTACCTGGTAGCTCAGTAGTATTGCACAATGCACTCGCGCGCGGAGACCAATCTGGTGGTCTCGCTTAGACAATTTTTCTCGCCTAATGTGCACATTAAATAATAATTGCCATGTACCGACGTGAAAAAAAACCATTGGGAGAAAACTTAGATACCGAGATCACCGGTATGTGCAACCCGCCAATCCGCTTTGGACAAGCATGGCGGGTGTACTGTCCGTTCCCTATAGGCGAGGCCTGAGTCCAGCAGTGGGACGATATGGACTGTTATTATTATTTATTATTATATGGTATACAACTAAGCTTATTTAAAGCGATTATCCGTGCAGGGGCGGAGAAAGAATACTGACCTCTGCGGCCGGGTCGGCCTGTCGTAAAAGGCGACAAAACAACCCACCCTAGCTATGTGGTAGGGCCCCAAGCCCGTCTCGCTGGCGAACACCTTTGATCTTAAGCATGCCGCTATAATAACTTTGTATTATGTTCCGGCATTAGTGACCCAAATTCCTGTACCCTTATGGGACAGCAGCGTGTTCGCGATGCCACTGGCGTTGCAAACACCCATAGGCGACGGTAACTGCTGAATTCTAAGTGGGCCGTCAGCATATCTGCTATCCAACAGCAATAAAAAAAGCGAATTAGTGAATTGCACTCTAGTCGTAGGGCTATTATACAAAAATGTATCTATGAGGTCAAGAAAATGTATTAAAATTCTTACTTCACGGAAATGGAAACGTAGTCAAAGCCCTTGCTTTCATTTCCGTTGTCTGTTGTCGTTATACTGTCGAAATAAAAATATATTGAATGGGTAGTGTAAAAAGTTACATAATTTTGTCACTAAATGATCCATAACCTGATGACCAAACATTAACTTTGAGAGTGGCATTAAATGCGAAGGTAATCTTGGCTCAATGTCCTGCAAAAAATATTTGATATTCTGAATAAATTTTTAATATAAAGATCGAGGTTGTATTTGAAAATAAAATAGATTGCTATTTTTTTTTGTAGTTTTAAGTGATAAGATTTCTGAAATCTGAGATACTTTTTGATTTATTGATCTAGGGAAAGTTAGAAAATCTCTTTTTCAGCTAAGCATTTACTAGTAGATTTACATATGTTATTGTAGTTTTTGCTCAAGCGCTTTGTTTTAATCACAGGTTTAGAAATGTTTTCAAGTTTAACCTTGGAAGAATTTGCATTGTATTTGAAGAACAAATTATATCAGATCTATATATGTAATTAACTTACATAGTTATTTCACTTTCTTGACCTTTCTAAAAAGTAGAACTACCGTATGGATAGTCCCTGCAATTTCCCTACTGGAGACAGCGCCTTAGAGACTGCTCTTAAGAAATTCGTTGGATACTCAAGTCATATCTCAAAGTGAAAGCAAAGCCACATCGCATTGCAAACCGCATCCATGACTAAGCTCTTTTTTCCTGACGTCTGGATACCATAGACATTAAAAAAAATTAGTATTAACGGACTCCAAACCCGTCAAATCCTGACGGGGCACGGAGGATTCTCCGAATACTTGCATCGGGTTAAATATAAGTAGGGTCCTCCTCATGCATATGTGAACCAGGAAGACTTAAAAAAGTTTATAATGTAATTAATCAATTGTCTGGTATATAGTTACGATTGTTATAATGCGGGAATTAAAAGTTTAATATGCGAGATTTGTTTATAACATTTTTGGCCTTCTGTTGTAGAAAAAAAATGTTGTTAGTATTATGTATATAAAACAACATTAATTGATATAATATAAAAAAATAGGACAATAAATTGATATACAAAACTACGTGCCTCTTCGAGGGAGATGAGAAGTCAGTGGTACTGTATCCTATATGGGTATAGATCACATGACGGCCAAAACGACGGCGATGCTACGCAGACCACGACGCAGCATGCACGACGAGGTGCTCATGGGGAAGCGATATCATCACTCATGTTACATGTCATCACACATCATTCATGAGATAGTCTCTTACTACCTTGATGGTGGTCTCCTGGCCACTTGGAGGGACAGGTGCCACGGCGGCCTGACCTTCCGCATGACGCAAATCCTCTCGGGGCACGGCTACTTCGGGAGCTACCAAGCAGGAAGTGGGAGCGGAGAAGTCAGTTTCTACCCAGCCAACACAGGGCTAGACCACGGCGTTGAAGAACATCCAACGATCTCTGGTCACCGTAGACAGCGGGCGCGGGTTGCCTCTCGGGAGAGGTTCCGCCGCCCGTACCTATATCTTTAAGGTGAGGGCACGCATGCTTTTCCGTGTTCCATGCTCTTAACCTTGGATTGTCATAGGAGAGCGCTGGGAGACGAAACCCTCACCCCTGGGGCCAATCGTGGAAGAGAAGCGCCCTGACACAAAGTGGGCCGGCGTCGGTCTGGTCCATGCGGGCCAGTTTATCCGTTTTTAGCGGGTAGTTGAATGTCAACCATCTTTCTTGAAGGTCCACATAGTGATGACCGGAGGCACATGTCAATAGGAGTTTGTCCACGAAAAGAAGTATTATATTTGGAACCTGTAAGTACTTAAGTGAAATTGTTTTAGTTTATATACTTACGAAGGTTAGGGGAAACTTAAATAATTTTTTAGTAATTTATATATTTACACTCCAACACCATCTACAATGATAATGAATAAATGAATATTAATACTCGTATAATTAAAAATGCGGAAATATAGACAGTCCTGTTTGAATATGAGTAAAAAAAAACAAATAAGTTTCTTTTTTCTACTAGTAGTATATTTAGATGTATTTTATTCTCATAAACAGAATATACCTACTATAAATAGATCAAACGGGTAAGCCTTCAAGGTAAGACTTCGATTTTAAAACCATTACAATTTTAAGCATGTCCTGTCGTTTTAACATTTAAAGGAAATATTTTATTCAATCTGTAACTTAATTTTATCTACAAGAACCGGTTTGATATAAATATACTATTTGAATATTATAATCATAATTTATTTTTATTCGGCACACAAATGGATCTACAGTAATTAAGAAGTTATTTTGATCGATTAAATTAAGACGCCAGAAGCCATGGATAAAAAAGTTATTTGAGCATAATTCGCAAATCTCCTTTAAAATAGCCCATAACCTGCTACTGCTGGATTTGACCCCGTCCCCCCTACAGGGAACGGACCGTATACCCGCCATATTTGTCCATGCGGTTGATGGGTTTCTCATATCGGTAATCTCGGTATGCAGGTTTCTCCACGATGTATTCCTTCACCGTGGGCGTGCGGCAATTATGCCGCGATACAATAAATATAGACGAACTTAGCGACAAAAACTGCCTTACTGATGCATGCCATCCTGTAACGACCCACGTGTCTTATCTAACTCTCAATGGACAAGCTTAATAAGAATCTTATTCTTCTCAACGTTTGATTCCGATGGTATCTCATGTTGTTGCAGTATTTTCGTCGTATAATGAAACTTCTTGCTCGTTATTTCGGTTTTCGGTGATACTACCTTTTTTATTTCCAATAAAAGGGTTTTTTCAGGTTTGGTCACCTTTTAATACAGGTCACCCTCGGCTGCAGGGGTTCTTACTCCGCCCCTGCACGGAAACAACAACAACGGACCTCACAGCAAACAAGCATCAATACGTTTCACCCCCCTTACAATCAAACCGCAATAGAGTGCCAGATATACTTTATTGCGGTATAGTCATACAAAATTTATATTTATGAAAAACTTTAATAAATAAAATGTATATGTATAAAAAATCGTATATATAATTATATAATATCTTTTAATAAAAGATAAGTTTAAAAGACGTTTTCGGGCCTTTTTTTAAAGAAGCTAAGTATAAGTCATAGAGCACAAAATAACAGAGGATACGTTAATCTTGTTTCCAGTTAGGTCATATTATCAAAACTTATTTAATAAAATGAGTTGTTCATACGTTCTTTGGTATCTTTACTGTTTTATTTAGTTTATGTTAAAACATTCACAAAGTATTCGGTTCCTTGCTTGTGTTTCTGAATTTTCTTTTTCAATTCGATAAGTATTTAGCAGCCCTGATAGTGACATTCGTACATATCATTGTACGTTTACAAATGTCACTATGTATATGTGACATTCGTACGACGTTGAACTAACATTTTCTGTTTCTATTACCTGTTAAAACAATGTCAAAATTAGATAAAATAAAGATAAAGAAAGAAAAGATTAAAAATATTATAGAAAATTATTTTATATTAATAATATAAAAGTTAAAACAGGAGTCTGAAGACGGCAATATTTTTCGGAATTAATTTGTTCTCATCTATCATAGTGTATGTATTCTTTTTAGGCTAAGGCCTTACATGATTATTGCTCCTGTATAAGCTTAAATAAAGGGTCTTTCAATAAGAGTGCACTATTTCGTTTAAAAATAAATACACGTATTTTTTCAGTAAGGTGTGATATTTATATTACATTATAAAGAAGACATGTTCCGATTATGTATGTAATAAAATATCTGGCAAATGCACTCCACGGCACTGATGACTGTTTTCATGAAATTTTCGATGATTTTTTGACAAAAATGTAGCTGTATCTTACTGATAACGCGTTGAAACGGCTAATGCCGGCAAATACTCAGGAATTATTTCTGATATATTCACATACGCCCGAGATTTCACAAAACCCCTAAGAAAAAAATTGCATGGCGTTGAATCGCATGATCTTAGTGGCCAATTGGTAGTTGACACCTACAACTAAATTTAATATTTTACCATTTACTCTGTAGGTAGGTACCAACAGACATTACAAATGGTAACTAATATTATTTATAAAAAAAGTATCTGCGTGTCTACTTCCATTAGCAAGATGCTCTAAGATTCCTGCGATTTTCCCGCCATAACCGCCATACGTTTTTTATTGTTTATAAGAGTTTGCGAAGGTTTAATTAAATTTTGTTTATTTTTTATCTGCTCAGACGCCTTTTAAGGTTATATTCGGTAACTTGACCTCTCGAGGTTATTTTACATTTAGGATTTCGCAACTTTCTTAAATTATGGAAACTAAAACTATGCATAGCTCCAGTGAGCTACAGGAAAGAAGAAGTAACAGTTTATTTCATAGCGAATTTTATATAATTAAAGTAATAATCAATTAATAAAGTCAATATTTATAAAAACAATAAAAGTGATCAACCATTGAAATTAAAATGCATTTTATGCTAATATTATTAATTATACACAGTTGTTTGCATTTCAACTACAAATTATGAATCTACGCAAATAATGAGATAATCATTTTCTCATAATATTTCTAAGCGCAATGTTCAATTATTTTCATCTATCCTAGTAGTACTTATAGTCTAATAGAAACAGTTATAGTTTTAAATTTTAAATAACAAAGTCTCAATAATAATATAAATACCATCCAGACACCATTTTAGAGTACAATTCACACGAAGTCATCATGATAAAGTTACCTTTACCGACCAAACGTTAAATTTTAACATATCTGACATTGCATTAATTAACAAAGCCCACAAATCGACCCTGCGATAGCAGACTTGATAGGGCATTGTCTGAAAATTAACTACGCGCATATCTTGAAGCAGCGGTCATTCAGGACACTTTCTTTTTCTTTATAAATAAGATAATTAGATATATTATATTTTTACGAAGTTAAAATCTTTAACGCCAAAAGAAAAAGAAAAGTTTGAGCTGCATAACCATAAATTCTAAAGCAGAAAACGTATTTAAACATTTGTTGGTTATATTAAGCTGTGAATTGGCTCCAAGCTCAGCAATTGCTAGTTTTAATAACCAGCGCGGGATCCATTAGTAGCTTTAATTTCGACATTTATCCTAAAGCAACTAATAAATTGAAAATAGAATATAATAATAAATAAAAAAGTACTAATGTAATAATATATACATATAATATATATATAATAATATATAACAAAATACTAAAATGTGTAAAACACAAATACATACCTGATTCTCAAAAGCTTATAAGATTATAATAATTATCAAAGTGCACTCGTGATATGATACAAAAGCTAATACGAATGGTAGAACTTACTTCTTAGATGTCTGTGAGTAAACGGAGAAACCTTTTTCCACTTTTTACGACTTCTAAGAAAGTATAAGTATTCTAACTGAGAACTACACAGCTATAAAAACACAGCGTAAAACACTTTGAAAGAGAACGTTTGTGCCCATAAACCACAATTGTTTATAAAATGGTAGGCAATCTCTTAGACAAACCTTAGTAGAACCGCAGCGTGCGTTGTCTTGTCCAGGCCCATTCGGTAAGGTGCTAGCACGCTACCCTTGACCGGATGCCGGTCGCGCTCAGTCAGTCGCCGCTCGGCATCGTGCTGGTATCCTCGCGCCGGCGTCGATGCCCAACCTTACCACCGGTCGACACCACCAACTATAAAGGCCGCCCGCCCCACGGATAATACCAGTCCGGAGTTATGCACCTCTACCGGTTGAAGTCTGGGACTGTGACCATTCAAATGCTTTATAATAATTAAAGTGTTTCATTAAATAATGGTGTGATAATTGAAAATTGTGACAGTGAAAAACATTAAAATGAAGTCGAAAAGTGACCGCTCTGCCCCGCAGCCGGAGCTGCAGGAGTTGTTGCAGAAGCCCAACAGCCTATCACTCATCGGGGACAGAAGCAAACATGTAACAAGTATGTTCAATTCACATATCACACCGACGAAGACGTTTTAAGGTAGTAGAGTGACGGCTGAATAGCATTCGTTCCGGTGAATGGACGTACTTTGTAAAACTCGCATAACAATTAGTCATTATTTGCAAATATTAAAATTAACTATTTTTTTTCAAATAAGTACAAAAAACATTAGATGTTTGTTAGAAAATCTAAATTTCTGTACCTAATACAACGTTCTTATTAACAGCTTTAATATATAATCGTTATTTGATTGAAAGTGCAACCTATACTTTATATTCTAATTGTAAGGGTCTCTCCATCGAAGGGAGTAAACGAGTTTTTGTAAAAAAAAGCAAAAGTTTACGAATGCCAAGCTATATTTACGCTGGTGGCTATAAAACTAGCCTGTTTTCAAATGAGGCCGTTGGCGTCAGACATATATATTTGCGTAACAAATATTACCTATTTACCATATCAATTAAGCATTAGTAATTTTTATACGGATATAGGAATTAAGATCGATACAAATTACATGCGTGTGACAGTAAATTTAAAACATCACCTTCTAATTATTTCCTTCCGGAAGTAAAATTGTTATTGGATTCTATTGAAAATTAGTCGAATTTTTACAACAAATAGTCAAAAACTATCGAGTCCAAGTATATTACTCTGAAAGTTGTAATGATAATTATCATCACTAAATATATAGTGGTAATACGCACTACATCAAACTGTATTTAAAGTAATTCAATTTTTAAAATTAATTTTTGCATAAAATATTAATTTTGTTTTCCCTATGAATTCTTCGATAATCCTCCATTTAAAATGTCGTTTCAATTTTATACTTATACACCTTGTTCAATTACACTCTGAAAATGAATTTCTAATAATTTTTCCTAAAATATTTATTTTGCTAAAATGCTGAATTTTTTTTTCTCTTTGGTCTCCAACAAAAAGATGTGCCTATCTTACACGCAAACTTTCTCTATTTTGCCTATCTTTATTTTACTAAATTGTTTTTTATCTCTATTATTTTATGTATTTTTGGTGGAGCAAGAAATAATTTTCATTTATTGTCACATACGTTTGTCATAACCAGTGACGCGGGGAATGTACATTATCATCTTCATTTATCTGAAGTCAATCTGGACATAGGCTTCTCCAAATGCCAATTAGCAAAATATAAATGTTTCTCTTTACCAGTGTTTCATCTTGATCATAAATAACTAAACGTACTTAGAATGCAGGATCTACTGTTGAATATTATAGGAGAAAATCCTACGGCCATTTTACCTTAATTTTCATTTCATTATGTTCGTTGCTTATTGTACTTATTAATTGTCATTGACACCTTGTTTTCTTTGAATACTGAATAAAATACTATACACGATCTATTTTATTATGTTGTTATATATTAAGTTTACTGATTGGCTTAGTCACCTCATTTGCTATGACCTATAGGTCCATATAATCATATCATCAATTATATGAAATAGGATTAGGAATCATATGAATTAGCTTAGACTGGACTTTGTAGGTTCGAACACACGTCTTCCGGAGGCGTATGGCGTAACAGTTGCACTCGATAACACTGACTGTTTGCATATTTAATTTATTTATATTTTAGGGTTTGTAATCCAAAATAAACCATAAGATTAATTCAAAAAATGCTTCCCAAAGTCACTATTCCACGTGGACGGAGTCGCGGGCACAGCTAGTTATAAATAAAGTAAAGAAGCTACTTATGGTTTACCCAGCAATTACTTTTCTTATGTATCTAAATAGTCTTGATTTGAAAATATAAAACTCTTATTTATATTTATTACTACATAAATTTCAGTTTAACACTAAATAAACGATTTTAATTTATTGATACAATTTATAATCACTATTTACATTCAATGAGTTTCCTTTTAACTTCGTGGGAAAATTATCATTTTATATCGCTTGATTAATGATCGTTAATTATAGGTGTTAATAACAAATAAACTAGTAACAATTAAATATAATATTTAAACATAGAAGTAGGATTTATTATTACTAATTTTATTTACATTGCAATATATTATGGTAAAAAAAAACTAAAACAGCGGGGTCGCAAGGTGCATGAGGGACCCATTAAGTTCTACGGGGCTCTAGACAAGCTGCCTACTGGTACACCCTAGTAAAGATCAGACGAAGCTCTGACATTTTTTTCTCAGATTGGGGGGGGGGGGGGTTGGATTGTAATTACCTATTAATTACAAATAAATAAATACAGGGTGACTGACAAACCCGTCCAAATTTTTTTTACGCACTAAACAACAATTAAGGAACCCATTTTTGCAAAAAAAAAATTGTATGTAAAATTTTCACCATTAAATATTTCATATAGGATCATTAATTCAATCGTACAGAATAATCATATGGTGCAAACAGCGTACGTTAACCTGTTTTTACCTGTCTCTGTCTCTCCCGCGTAAATGAGTAGTGCGTATTCGCTCGCCCGGTGCAATGCCGCCGTCCTCGGCCTTTTACTAGGTCAGATGGAGAGGTCATTGCACGCTCGCGCCGTATTAAGTAAATTGCGAGTTCTTTGAATGACTTTGTGATGCTGATTACTCAACATTTTTGTACTATGTGATACAAAACTAAAATACATGTTTCTCATAACTTTTACTAAAGATTCTTCTGTGTGAATTTGGACGGGTTTGTCAAAGTCACCCTGTATACAATGAGAATTTACACAGCGCCATGTAGTCCCAAGATATCAGCAGAGCTCTTGTATTAGGGTTACTAGATAACTTATATACTTATACTACTGATATATATTAAGGTTACTAAATAAAGTTAATAAATGTTTACAAAGTTGTAAACATTTATTATATACTAGTCATTCCCGCCCGCTTCACTGGTCAAATAATAGAAAAAAATTTTTTTTGTGAGATCGTATTTTTTTTTTCTAAAATAAAAGTATCCTAAATTACTCCTTGTTACATCAGCTATCTGCCAGTGAAAGTCCCGTCAAAATTGGTCCAACCATTTCAGAGATTAGCCGAAATAAACGGACAGACATACTGACGGACAAAAATTGTAAAAAATGTTATTTTGGTATACATAATTTAGACGGTACATACCATGTATACATCCAAATGCACTTAGTAAAAAGCGTAGTTTTTAATATTATTTTAATATTATAAACAGACTCTCCAATTTTATTTATTTGTATAGATAAGCATCCGAATATCGAAGCTGTGACCTCCGCAGGCGCTGCGTTACAAAAGACTCGTAAAAAGTGACCAAATAGTTTTGTTTATAAACAACTAAACCTATTCCATTTATTATTTCCTCTCTTCTTCTCTATCTTCTAATCTTGAAACAAGAAAAAAAGTGTCAAAGATTTGCACCGATTCGAATGATGCACTCAATTTTTGTCCTGTAATATTATTCAATTGTGAATCCCTGGCTCCAGTAATAGTTTTTGAACAACGGAAACCAAATTAACCAAATTTTCTCCATGCAGGGGCGGAGTAAGAATCCTTATCTCTACGGCCGGGGTCGGCCTGTCGTAAAAGGCGACAAAATAGCCCTAGCTACGTGGTAGGGCCCCAAGCTCGTCTGAATGGCAATCACCCTTGATCTTAAGTATGCCGCCATAATAACCTTGTGTTGTGTTCTGGCATTAGTGACCCAGATTCCTGTACCTGTATGGAACAGCCGCGTGTTGGCGGTGTCCCTAACGTCGCAAACATCTATAGGCGACGATAACTGCTAACTGCTAAGTGGGCCGTCAGCCTGTCCTGCTGTTCCACAGCAATAAAAATAAACACGGCAAGAAAGTTACTAACTCAAGTTTTATCTAATCTCTATTCAGATCGTGATAATTTCATTATACTTTGCAATTTCATTCCTGTTAGTGGGATTACTTCTATTATTATTGTCTTTTTTTTATAGCTAGAGTTCAGCAGACAGGCAGACGGCCCACCCTGGCAGGTGATCACCGTCGCCTATGGACGTTTGTAGCACCAGAGGCATTACCAACGCATTGCCGGCCTCGAAGAAATTTTATAACGCTCTTTTGAAGAACCCCATATCGTACTGCGTTGAGAAAATCTCAGCCGGAAGCTGATTCCAAATCCTGAGAGTACGCAACATGAACGTTCTTGAGAATCGTTTCGTACCAGAAAGAAGAGCCATGTTTAAAACTTACCCGTAAAACTTTAAAACGTGTATCGTAAGAACCCTGCAAACATACATTCGAAGTACGTATACAATATTATTAAACCCAAAGAAGCTTTCCTTATATTAATGATCTCGATTTGGGATTAGCCACGATCTGAGCATTTACAGCTACAAATATGGAACATGTCAAACGATGTGTCGCATCATCATTGCAAAAATATGTGTATGCGCAGATTTAAATAATAATCAATAAATATTTGTTATGCTAACGGCATTAACTCGTGGCCAACTTGTGATCAAACAAATCAAGGTATGTTCAACAACATGTGAGTATTCAATAGCAATAAACAGTCATTGTCCTTTATTTTAATTTTTGCTGTGTCTCGCAATTAGTACGCTTTTTAACATATTTACTATTAGATTAAGTAATTCATACATAAATATTACTCCTTATGTTTCTCCTACATTTTTGCCGCCTTCATTCATTAAAGATGTCATTATTTATTGTCCTATATTTTTATTTTTTTAATTTCTGAGGAATTTAATACTAAGCGGTTACTGTCGCCTATGGATGTTTGCGACGCTGGGATCACCGCGAACACTGCTGTCCCACATGGATACTGGAACCTGGGTTATTTAGCAGCATACTTATAAACCATTGGTGATTGCCATCCAGATGGGCTGGGGGCCCTACTTTATAGCTAGGGTTGTTTAGTCGCCTTTTACGACAGATCGACCCCAGAAGACGCAGAGGTTAATGTTCTTACTCCGCCCCTGCAGGGAGAAAAAGCATTTAAGCTTAGGTGACTATGCCAATACACATTAACGCGCATTCCGAGTTTGTACGTCAGAGTCCGCGGTCCCACTAATAAGTACAGTTACAGGGCAAAGCTTCTTTCTCCTTCAGCCTTTTCGCATCGATACTTCTCGGCGAATATACTTTTTTATTTACAAGAAAAAAAACTAGCCAAGATTATTATAGCTTTGGCCACAACCATGTGCCACTAAATTCAAAAAGGAACCGAATGTTCTTTCTTTGTGTTCTGTAAACTTGCAAGGGAGTAATCCAGCTCTATTATTCTACCCAAGACAACACAGTATAAATGTTCTGTGTTGTCTATATGCATAGAAAGAGAAATTGAATATTTTATTTTGTTTCAAGTTAAAATAAGACAAAATTCAAAACATTGCTGCTTACTAAGTAGTGAATTTTCATATCGTAACACAGTTGTTTTTGATCGTAAATACATGCGGTGTTCAACTTTAGTACAATAGGGAAAAGGATTGGTTAAAAATAAGAATGATTTTCTAGTCACTGTAATTTTTAGGGTTTATATACTTCAGTTTAAATATGTTCATATTTTAGCATCTTTCATTCGGCTGTTCTCACACATGTGCTTAATATGGGCATATGTATATAACATATCGTGGTTGAGTGTCGATTATTTATATTATTACTAGTAGACCCAGTAAACCATTGATTTTTATGTTTCAACTCTCTGCAGTAAACGTTGTTTTGCCATAAAAATTAAAAGAAAACGTTTTGGACAGGATTTCCGTAAAATCTGTTTTTAGTGAGTTTACATCGCGGAATGAGCAACTATGCTAAATTCCAAGTCAATCGGACATATAGTTGTAGAGATTTCGTGATTATAGATTATACACAATGAAAATATACTAAGAGATATCGAAAGCCATGTGACATGTAAATAAAGTAAGAAGTGAAACACACTCGATGCATTGAAGTGGATATCTGGGGAAAAGTCGGGTTTTAATGCTAAGCTTTCAAAATTCATTTCTTGCATCTTTTTGTTGCTGTAACATTTAATGTGTAATGAAATGCAATATTTTTATTGACTTATAAAATAACATGGGAACAAAAGCGGGCGTTTGATTTGAAACCAGAAATAATCTAATGATTATTTTTTCAAATATTTATCGACACTGCGTTTGAATATATATATATATATATATATATATATATATATATATATATATATATATATATATATATATATATATATATATATATATATATATATATATATATATATATATATATAAATCTGTCAATTTGGAACTTTTATAACTCCATGTCGTAGCTCTACAAAATAAAAAGAGCCTCGCGGTAATTTATAAACTGTTTTTTTTTATTAGAAAAGAAAGAAAGAAAAATTATTTATTAGGACAACTCATACAGTAAATTTACATAGAAGTTATACCACAAATTACAGTTATATTGTCCTATATAGGACCTAACTCAGCATGATGCTGATTCTTAAAAACCAACGCTGATCTTCCTTTAAGCCCTTGGAATGACGTCACGGTATTTAACATAAATATGTACAAACTTATGTATGTACGAGAACAATAATTAAAAAAGAAATATTATATAAAACAGCATCAAGGTATGATTCCGAACTACGCTGTACGTAGCAGTGCTGCCGCAGCAGTGTCCCGTCGGCCCGGAAATACTGAAAGGCTCAGGTGCATTCAGGAAGTTATGACGTTATAATATGAAAAACCATCCTAAAATTTAAATTAGTACATGTTGCTTAGACTTTTTTGATGTGTGTATATATTATATATACCATACCATATTCAGTTTTAATTTTTTTAGTCTGAGTACTGTCAAAGTGTTTTCAGGTGATTCTTCCCTTTTCACCAGGAAAGCATTTAAATTTTAAGACAATTAAATAATAATAAAATAAACGTATAAATATAATAATGGAAATGGTTGTATAAAAACACTATAATTATAATGTATAAATACTAGTTAAATATTATAAATTAAAGAGTAAGAATAATTACATCATGATAATGATAATTAATTAGTTATGTTTAAAAACATAATATTTAGACGAAGAGGCAGGCCACTAATCCGTAGGCCCGGGCGTAGGCGATAGGAGAACAGCGGGGTTTTTTAGTGGGTAGTCGGATTGCTGAACATCTTTCCCGGAGTCCCACATATCCCTCGGTCCCCACGGGGCGGGGGAACCCGTCACGAAAAAAAAAGGCACAGATGCAAAAAAACGTGCAATCGCGCTGTTAGGCGGAGGAATATCTGGCTCACAAATACTCTGGGGTCGCAGTATTGTCACTCTTTCGTACCATCTTCTTGCACTCTGGGCAAGCACAAGCTTTAGAGAGTAGCGTAGAATCTGGAACTGATACACATCCTTTGTAAAACGTGAGGGGGCATGTGGAACCTGCAGCTACACTAGCTCCTGACGCTTCAATAAATTTTCCGCAAGCTGAGCACTTAGCCATGTTGACATATATGGTGACACAGTCTATTATATTATTTGTGTATAAAAGTTTATTAAATATAATATTAAATCGCGAATATTTTTCTTCAACTACCCTTTATGAATAATCACTATACTGAACGTGGAATTTACAATTCACATACGAATACTCTAAGTTTACTGTTTTTATAATGACACAAATACTTTCACGGCTTATCCCGATATTGTATTGAAAATATTAGCACTGTAATTTTGATTTGGAGCTATTTTATATTTTTAAAGAATAAAGTAAGTGCGAGCAAGTACGTTCGTATCAGTGACGTCCAATAGTCAATGGAAGATACGGAATTACTTCGTTTTGGATACACAATCGATTCGTTTCTTCATCAAAAAGCAACAAAAAGCCAACAGCGTCAGCCTTAATAGTCAATATCTGATCAGATATAATTATGTCACATATATATTTTTATTGTGGTCGATGCTCCACTCCATCATAACCAAGTAAACTTCCGCCACCAAATTCTGCACAGTAGGATATGAAAATTTGATTCACTTTGCAAATATCATTCTTATATAATATAAATACTTAATTAATGCAAAATAATAGATATTTTCAAATTTCAAATATCGCCACTATGCAAATAATTGTAATTATTATTTATTAGTGTATTTTAAATTTGTAATAGGTAATACAATATGTACATACATACTATTAATATATTTTCTTGTATTAAGTAGATACCTTTTTGGTTTGAATCATTTTCTCCATAAACTCCTTTTTGCTTTCCATCATTTCTATCGTAACTGAATTGTATACAAAATACATTTATTTAATTTGTACTATTATGTAAAAGAGGCTTTTAAATCATTTTTTAAAGGTTTATGTTGAAAATGAGGATATAAAGAAATATAATAATAGACCTGGAAATTCCACATGATATGTTTTGTCATTTACCGCTTATTTATACTTCAAACTACTTATGTATAGGTATATGTTAAAAACACTATAGAGTATTCCTAGCATTTTTTGCGAATTCTTTCCTTTTGTCTTAAATAATTTTATCCGCATGTGTTTATGTTCAACTATGTTTACTAGTACTAATAATTTCGTAGTACTTAATAGTTTTTGCACATTTCAATATTAATACAACAGGAGTGAATTTGATACGTAGTATTTGATAGTATGATTTCATGGAATGCGTAACCGGATATTTTTTTATACAATATAATAAATTATAAGTTGGTGTTACAAATGTACGTATTATAATTAATTATTTATTAATTATTCATTAGTTGAGTAATTTGAGAGCAAGATAGTTCTGTCTGTTTACCAAGAAAGTTATTATCAGTAATGTGACAAATTTATACAACGTGTCCCAAAATTCAACGATAAGCCGGTACCGGTGGTCGGATCAATAACTACCCATGGAAAAATAATAAAATAATCCAACTCTTTCTTTTTTTCAAAGTTACATTAACTTTTTTGAAAAATGTTGTAATTTGATACCCTACACCTTATGATTAGATACTGTGGTTACAAATGTGAACACATCCCAACATTTTTTTTGTATTAGCTACCTAAGTAACATAACTATTAATTGCAGTTCCAAATAGGACCAAAACACTCGTAGTTTTTAATACAAAAATAAAATAAACAATCTTTTTTCTTGAAATTTTAGAATTTTAACTTTTAATCAACTTTGACATTTTACTGTGTAAAACAAATGTATTAAATGTACTATGGTGTGCTATTACAAAAGTTAGCGTAGCTCATCACAATTCTAAAATAGTGCAATACTACGAAAACACTTGTAAAAATTCTAAGAATCCTCTTATCAAGACACAAAAATGATTATTTAGCTTAGTTTTTGAAAACATTACCTAAAAAGGGTTTGAGACTTTTTCAATTAAAGTCATAATGAGAAATTTAGATACATATTTATTGTAGGGTATCAAATTACAACATTTTTCAAAAAAGTAAATGTAACTTTGAAAAAAAAGTGCTGGATTTTTTTTATTATTTTTCTATGGGTAGTTATTGATGCGACCATACACTGGTACCGGCTTATCGTTGAATTTTGGGACACGTTGTATATTGAATCAAATTGGAAAACAAATTTTAGGGAGGTTGATGCAAGTCACATGCTATAGGAACAACCTACAACGTGTGTTGTCTACTAATCATCACAGTATATGTAGGAGGACTATAAGAAGAGAGATTTTTTTATTGCTGAGGAACAGCAGAGAGGCTGACGGCCTACTTAATAGTAAGCATCGCCTATGGATGTTGACGATGCTAGGGGCAGCGCGGATACGCTGCTGTTACATAGGGGTACAGGAACCTGGGTCATTAATGCCGGAACACAAGACAAGGTTACTATGGCAGCATACTTATTAACCAAGGCTGGTTGCCATCCAAGCGGGCTTCAGGCTCTACCACGTAGCTGTTTTATCGCCTTTTACGACAGGTCAACCCCGGCCGCAGAGATTAGTTATTCTTGCTCCGCCCCTACACGGAGGTTTGAGAATGATGTAGACTGGTTTGGTTTTATATATGCATTCGTTTATGTATTTCAAAGAGAATTGTTTATTTTGTAAATTTCCTGATTGGTTCAAGTTTGTGCTTGCAAAAAAACTACTTTACGGCTCTCTTTTACTCTGACTTCTCTTCACAGTTTAACATATCTTATTGTTAATAGCTAGATAAGTATAAGAACCATGCGATCCCGGGTAAGGGGAAGACTGGCTCTATTCCCTCTTTCCTTAGATCCCCAGGGCGTAGTAAAAAAATACGGTATAACATAATGTAGTTACCCTACCTTGGTGTTATAAGCCAAAGCTTTGGATGCAAGCCAAGTTGAACGCTTTTATGGAAAGTAAACAAGACGAGCCTTTGCGTCTCTTTGCGTATTCTACCGTCTGTACAACGGGGGTTCTGAAGAGCTATTTAGAATGTTGCTCTCGTTGTCTTTCTATCACCCCACTGCCCACCATCGGCTGGGTGTTCATCCCCATTTCTTGGAGTCTCTTCTTTATTGTACAAAACGGTTCTCAAGAACGTTCATATTGCGTACTCTCAGGATCTGAAATGATGCTTCCGGCTGAGGTTTTCTCAGCGCGGTTCGATATGGAGTTCTTTAAAAAAGGCGTTATAAAATTTCTTCGAGGCCGGCAGCGCATTGGTAATGCTTCTGATGTTGCAAACGTCCATAGGCGACGGTGACCACCCGCTAGCGTGGGCCGTTTGCCTGTCTACTAAACTCTAGCTACAAAAAAAGTAATATTTTTTTTATTGCTGTAGAACAGCAGACAGGCTGACAGCCCGCTTAGAATTTAGCAGTTACCGTCGCCTATGGGTGTTTGCAACGCCAGTGGCATCGCGAACACGCTGCACAAAACAACCCACCCTAGCTACGTGGTAGGGCCTCAAGCCCGTCTGGATGACGACCACCTTTGGTCTTAAGTATTCCGCCATATTAACATTGTGTTGTGTTCCGGCATTAGTGACCCAAGTTCCTGTACCCTTGTGGGGCAGCAGCGTGTTCGCGATACCACTGGCGTTGCAAAAATACTGCTGATCTCGCCTTAAAACAAAAATGAAAACATGACATTTGTACAACTATATGATTTTCTTGAATTTTAATACTTTGTATTGCCTCCTGTGCTTCCTGCGTTTTTGCAATTACTGCGTTTACGCAGTTTGGCATGCTGTGCACCAAGTTTCTTATACGATTTTGGTAAATATTCTCCCATTCTTCTGTAAGAGCAATTTTGAACTCAGGAAGCGTGATTGAGCGAGGATTTCGTTGTTTTACGCATTTCCCTAGCTCGTCCCATGCATGCTTGTTCGGGTTGATATCCGGGCTGCGTGCTGGCCTCTCCATACGAGTAATGTTTATCTGTTTTAGGTAGTCAATCACAATGAAACCTGTATGAGGTCGGTCATTATCATGCATAAAAATAGCATCCTCACCCAAATTGACTATAAATGGCCCAACGTGTTCATTAAGGATTTCTTCCACATATCTTACGCTAGTTAAAGAGCAGTTTTCTATGAACACCAGTTCTGTGCGACTCTCAGATGAAATTTCGGCCCACACAAGTACAGACTCACCACCGTAGGCTACTTTTTCTTCTATGCATTTTGCTTGAATCTTTCCCCTGGTCTTCTATACACTTTGTGTTTTTCATCGTGCTTGTAGAGCATAAACTTAGATTCGTCGGTGAACATAACTTTCGATCAATCTTCAATAGTTCAATTTAAACGGTTCTGGGCATATCTTATTCTTGAAATACGATCACCACGCTCCAGTTTAGGGCGATTTACAGGTCTAAGTGGTTTCAAGTTAGCTTCAACAAGTCGTCGTCTTACTATCCATGCGCTTGGGTTACTTCTTCCGAGGCGTCGAAACTAATTTGTAAGTTCAGTTCCTGTGAGAAAGCGATTACGAAGCATGGAGTTCACCAAGTATCGATCTTTTCGTGCTGTGGTACACCTAGTTCTGCCTATTCCTGGTCTATGTAGGTTAGAGCCAGTTTCCTCGTAACGTCGGAGAACTCTTTGTACTGTTGACAGCGACACACCGACAGTCCTGGCTGTATCGCGCTGACTCCGGCCGGTTTCCAGCATTGTGAGGATTCTGGTACATTCTTCAGTTGTAAGCGACATGATTAGGTACAGATTGAATAATAAATATTGAACACTATCAATATGATTTATATATCCACTTAAATGACAGATTAGAAACAAAAGCAAAATCAAATGCAGTAATTTCGTAGTTCCATCTTCGAAAGTCTCCCTTTTTCAAATTTAATTTTTATGACATAACCTTGCAGTAACTAAAAAGTATTTATAACTTAATTTAAGGAGTATTTAATTGTCTACTAAACACAATTTATTTCATTAGCGTTTTCAGTTTCCGAGATGATAAATCTCGGGTTTTTTAAGTGACCCGGATTCATTGCTCTCGAGTGTATATTTTGTGATTATTTACTGATTTGTGGTACTAATTACTATTTGAACGACCGTCCAACATCAACGTTGACTTATTATTCAATAATTCACGCAATATAATTGGATTGATGATGCGTAGATATAAATAGGTGATATAAACATTGTAAAATAAACTTCTCATTGATTGTTATACCGATATCATTCTAATCTTTGAAGCCTTAAGTATTAAACAACCAATGGTGTTTGTTTCCCACTATGAATAGGTATGCAGGTGATATTTATCTGTATTTTATTTAATGACCCATCACAGCGCACGTTGTTATGGCTAATCGATGCGCAAATGATACGATGCACCTTATTAATGCAAGTAGGAACATCTTGAGATCTATTACATTGATGATTAAAATGATAACTGACATTCTATATTTGGATGAAATAAAAAATTAAATTAATGCGTAACTAGTGGCACATAATTATTTCAATGTCAAATTTCAAATGTCTCTAAAACTCGTTTTCGTTTTCGCGTATTACAATATTCATTTATACCTAGTCAGGTCATAAATTCTGTCACATGATTAATGTAAAATAATTGTAACAAGTTTATTCATTATGTAACCATTCATATACCAAAATGAACTTAACAAAACATAGATTCTTATGACATTAAAGTTTATTCAAAATGACCTCCGTTATTTTGAATACAGGCCTTCAATCTGCGCGGCCAGTCGTCTATCGCAGCACGAACGAGGTCCATGTCAATATCGGCGGCTGCCTTAATCAAGGATGTCTTGAGTGACTCCAAATTGGGATGAGGCTTTGAGCACGCCTTTTCCTCCAAGTGTTGCCATATCTTGTAATCTAACGGATTCAAATCTGGACTGGAGGAGGGCCAGTCTTCGTGCCGGATGAAGTCGATTTTACGCGCCGCCAGGCAGTCTTGTGTGCTCTTCGCTCTATGAGCTGGCGCCGAATCTTGTTGGAATACCCAGTGCCTGTTATTGAACATGGTATGAGAAACAGGTTCCACAAGATTCGTCAGGACTGTATTTTGATACACAACAGCATTCGTTTTTACACCTTTCTCACAAAAATGTACCTCTGTTAAGCCCCAATAAGAAACTCCCAACCATACCATGAGCGAGGATGGAAAATGACCTCGTTGGACACGCGGAATACGGTTGCTCGCTTCTTCATTACTGTGTGCGTACACCTTATCATTTTGTTTGTTGTAGCTCTCTTCTACGGTAAACATTTTTTCATCCGAAAAAAGAATTTCCCGATATTTTTTTCCCGCGTACCGCTTCAACAAAGCGCGGCATCTCTTCAGTCTCAGGTCCATTAGACGAGCATTCAAACGATGTCCTGTTTTTCTTCAATATTACCGAAGCCCTAAGTCTTCATTTAACACCCTTTTCACCGTGGTTCTGCTTAACCCCATCTGAAGGGCCAACAGTTTCTGCTTACGTTTGGGATTTCTTTGAATTCGTGCCTTCACAGCTTTTATCACTGCTGGAGTCCTAACAGACCGAGGGCGACCACTTCTTGACCTGTCATCGACACTAGAGTCTTCATTGTATCGTTTGATGGTACGATAAACGAATCTTTTGGTTATATTCAAATTTTTCAGTATGTTAAAAATTTGAATTGGCGCGTAACTGCAACGATGCAACGCAATAACTGCAACACGGTCTTCTTTAAGCGTCCACTCCGTATTTAAAAATGAGTAAAATTCTAAAAGTATACATTTTTATTTTCATGAACAATTCGAAATTCGAATTCAATAAACTTTTTTATGGCCAGCATTCTAAAAGAAAAGTTTTTACTGTGTGACAATACTTATGACCTGACTATGTATATATTAAGCATCCGCATATACAAAATCATGTATAATTTAAACAAGATCGAAATAATAAATAGTATCAGTTCTCTAGAACCTACTTATTTTGAGACTAGATCTCACTGTGTAGATTGTTCCTACATATATTTTTTATTATTGCTGTAGTACAGCAGACAGGCTGACGGCCCGCTTAGAATTTAGCAGTTACCGTCGCCAATTAGTGTTTGCAACGCCAGAGGCATCGCGAACACGCTGCTGTCGCATATGGGTACAGGAACTTGGGTCACTAATGCCGGAACACAACACAAGGTTATTATGGCGGCGTACTTAAGACAAAAGGTGTTCGTCATCCGGACGGACTTGAGGCCCTACCACGTAGCTAGGGTGGCTTGTTTTGTCGCCTTTTACGACAGGACGACCCCGGCCGCAGAGGTTAGTATTCTTTCTCCGCCTCTATACGGATAAAAATTTATTATTGTAGTTTATAAAAAAATTATTAGTAAAAATTTATTTAGTATTGTATTGTGTATTTATTATTGTATTAAAATTTCCCACAATCTTGAGTTATAGTTTAAACAAAATTCAACTCAACAAGAATGATAAGGCTTTAAAAGAATTGTTTTTTTTAAATTGAAAATAAAGATAAAAAAATGCAAAGTTTGACAATAAAGACAGTCAGTTAGTCTATGTTTAAATTAAATTCAACTCAACAATCACGCAAAGGCTTTAAAGGAATTAACTATTTTTATAAACATGAAAATAAAGTGTGAAAATTGTAAAGTTTGACAATAATTTGACGTCGGTTATTTTCCGTCAAATTAATAAGAAGCACAATTGTCTTATCTTTCTTCGCTAAATTAATTTTAATGAGCTTCTAAAATATTACCAAAGTTTTCAATTACAACAATCAATAGTACAACACAGCATGATTATTAAATTTTCGGCATAAAAAGGTAATAAAACCAATGTATAGGTATCTTAAATTTTACAACTTGTTTATTGCGATGAGTCGTTGCCCTTGGGAGTGTCAATTTCAAATTCTTCCTTCCAATACGTAAAATAATCATTAGAATACTGGTCACTTTACTTGTATTGCACAATTTGCACCTTACCATTTCTAAGCACGCGCAAGCGGCATTGAATTTACGCAGGTTAAACCACTATAAAGGTGGCTAACACTTCACTCGCCGACAAACTTCCCACACTAATAATATGCAATTTATAGAAAGATTGCACAACGATCTCATTATGAATGAATTGTCCTTGAATCCAAATTTTCGTTCACTTTTTAGATCATGTAAATGCGTGTTTTTATAATATCTATATGTAATAATAAATTACAATATTTTGAGTGATTTTATAACAATTGTCGCAATATTTTATAGCATAGTTACAATTAAATGCCAAGCCTTTACTACAACCAGGGCTATATTTAATCAAACCTGTAACTTAGAATTAAATAACTTCACGTATTGCGAAATTTAGTTAACTAACATATTTAAGGTTTCCGTTAAAGAATACGTTTAAAGCTTTGTTATATGTTGCATGATAGAGGCCTAGATCTGAGATCATCACGGTGACGTAATTATTGTCCACTGCCAATATATTAAGCAAACTTTTTGTTGACAACTGCTTAGACCAGTATAGTCCAGAGGAATCAAAAAGGGGAAAATGCTTATGAGAGAGATCAAAGTAATATAAATTCAAAAATCAAAAATAAATGTGTATTACAACTAGGTACGAGTATTACGTTAAACCTTAATTTTTTTTATTGCTGTAGGACAGCAGACAGGCCCACTTAGAATTTAGCAGTTACCGTCGCCTATGGATGTTTGCAATACCAGTGGCATCGCGAACACGCTGCTGTCCCGTAAAGGTACGGGAACTTAGGTCACTAATGCCGGAACACTACACAAGGTTATTATGGCGGCATACTTAAGACCAAAGGTGGTCGCCATTCAGACGGGCTTGAGGCCCTACCACGTAGCTAGGGTGGGTTGTTTAGTCGCCTTTTACGACAGGCCGACCCCGGCCGCAGAGGTTAGTATTCTTTCTCCGCCTCTGCACGGATAATTATTAATAGTCGCGTGACTCCCGAACAAATCATGGACTCGAATCTTGGTCAACATGCGGCCGATGTAAATCCATCCACATTACAAGCCTTAGATCAAAGTTTTTATATATTTATCTGTAATATAATGCTGTAGTAATAATAAAGATCACCATGCTATTTGAACCTTTGCAAAAGCATTGCTAAGGAACTAGAGCCCTCAAACAAAAATGTCGCCTCTTTGAAAAACCAATATTTCCAATAATAGTACATTTATAAAAGTAGGAAAATACAAACATATAAACAATATTCACTGTTAATTTATTTATAAACGTTATGTAAAATCTTCTACAAGTAAGCAATAAATAGATCGGTTTACGACATATTTATGTCAAATATCAATTTGTATAAATAGTTCATGGTGCTTATATCGAGGCCGCGTAAAATGCTAATAGTAATAACAGCCATGATTAGATAATGTAGCTTAACGTATTCTTATGTATTCATAAACAAATGCTGTATTTTCAAAGCGAATAATACTTAAATAACTTTACATAGGCGCGTTGGCGTGCTTGATTTGGTTAAGAATATCAAGTTTTTCTCTGATATAAAGTAATGCGTAATTTCATAATTTTCTTCAACTTTCTGAAGTTGATGGTAATAATTTTAATAAATTTATGTGTTTTTCAGTATTTATACGCCCTCACTAAATAAAAAAAACGCATTAATTGTGTTGTTTTTGGTATTTTTTTATTGAGGAGTACAGTAAAATAAAAATAAAACGTAATCGCATTAATTGTGGTGTTGTCAGATGGAGCAAGAAATCGCTAAGATAACTGAAGAGGTTTCAGGATGGAATTAAACTTTCCGTGCTCTTCTAATTTATTTATTGACGTTTTATGGACGCAGTTCGATTTATATTTATAGATGTTCTGTCAGACAGCATCAGAAACTCACATGAGCAGCCCCCGTGGTTGCTCATGTATGCTGATGATATCGCGCTGGCAGATTCGGACAGGGGTAGGCTGGTGCAACGCGTGAAGGCGTGGAAGGAGTCGCTTGAGAACGGTGGTCTGAAGATCAATGTGGCGAAGACCGAGTACTTGGCCTGTAACTCCACAGATCCCACACCCGTACGCATAGACGGTAACACGGTCGAGCGCACGGACCGAGTGAAATACTTGGGATCTGTGTTTCATGCATCCGGTGACATCGATTGTGACGTCAAGGCACGCATTGCTGCCGCGTGGGCCAAATGGCGTGAGGTGACTGGTGTCATTTGTGACCTCAAGATGCCGGTAAAGTTGAAGGGACAGGTCTATAAAACCATCATTAGGCCTGTCCTTTTATACGGCTGTGAAGCGTGGCCGGTGTTAGAGCGACACAAGCAGGAGCTGCGTGTCACGGAGATGAATATGCTGCGGTGGATGTGTGGAGTGACGCGGAAGGACCGCGTTAGGAACTCCCGCATTCGCGGCAGTCTTCATGTCCGTGACATTGCGGATAAATTGCAAGAGTGTCGGCTCCGTTGGTACGGCCACGTTTTACGGCAACCGGATGCTTACGTGGGTAACAAATGTCTGGCCATGCCGCCTCCGCCGGGCCCCGGCAGGAGGGGTAGACCCAAAAAGTGCTGGCTTGACGTCGTAAAGGGTGATATGCGTGTCAATGGGCTCACTACCAGGGATGCTGAAGACCGTGCGAAGTGGAGAAGAAAAAGTCGGAAAGCGGACCCCGGGCGCCGAAGCGAGAGTTTGGGCTGCAACCGGGAATTAACGCAGAGATGATGATGATGATGATATGGACGCAGTTCGCGAGAGGGTGACGGACGCGTTAGTGTACGGCGCAAGGACGAATGTGACTCTGTTGGTCGGAGCCCACCAACTCGAAAATATTTCCCCTAATCTTGAGTCAAAAACCCCTAAAATACCCTAATAAATATTAGTATTAAAACATTATAAATAATAGCTAGCGCCATGATTTATGCCTTAAATTCAAAATGATTAATTAAAATGATTGATAATATGGCGAAAATAGTGGTCGTATAAAAAAGTTTTGAAAAAAAAAATTATATGAAATTTAATTTTAATACATATTTCTTATTGATATGATTTTTTCGACAAATCATTTTACCGTAATTAGAAAATATTCATACTAATTCATAATAAAATACATAATAATGAATAAGGAAATCATTCAAACTTTTACTCTTAAATCTTAATGTTGGAATCTCGGCGTTTCTATTTATTGGTCCTAGTAAAAATTATAAGAGACATTTTTTTCATAAACATAAATTTTGAATAACTTTTATCCAATTTTTTATACAACAGATAGTTTCAGAATAATATTAAAAGTTTGATATTTTGAAATAGCAGCAAATATTTTGGCTTTAATGGTAAGTTAATAATATTTAGTAAAAAATAAATAATATCTTCTGTAATATTTTTTGATATTCTTTGTTCATGCATCATTTAATCCTTCAAATAAATAACAGTTCATTCTGTTCTGACTTTTTAAAATCATACTTGCTGATATTATAACATTCAACTTAACATTTTATCGCAGGGATAAATGGTGTGCAAAAATTATATGAACATTTCTTAAAATAAATATATAAAAATTAAATCCATCTCAATCGCGTCATAGCTAGTATGAAGGACAGAATAAATTTATGACAGACTTATAAAAGTTGTGGGTATAGGAGGTAAATTTTAAATCAGGAGAAATTATAGTTTTTTTTAATCTTTATTTAACGCCGTCTTTAATGGAATATGTAGCTCTATAAAAACAAACTTATACATAATGAATCAACTTCCCATCTTGATCGAATTTGGATTCGTCGGTTCAGAGGATTTTTTTTTCAAAATAAAAACGCGTCTTTTAAATTCTCCTCCTCATTTAACATGAATCTACAGAAAGCAACTCTCCTTTCAGGGTCCTCTTCGTGAATAACTTGCTCAGAAGTATAATGGTAAGGATAGAACTTCGGTAGTTAAGTCACAAGTCAGAAAAAGAATGCGACTTTGCGTACGCAATGGCGGAAGTCACCTCCAGCAAGAACTTAAATTGGGCTAAATTACAAAATGTCTGAATTGTTACTCATTATTAATTGTTATTACTACTAAACTGTTACTGGTTCTAAATTTTATTTTAAATTTGTATTCTCTGTTTTATTTACATTGGGTATTGTTTTTAATTAATTTTATGGAAATTTTAAAGAACGACCTTACAAATTCCCGCCGTTTGAATACAAATTTCCGCCTGTTTCCTTTTTGATCTTTTTTTTCAGTTTCTTTGAAATAAGTTCCTAGTTGTTATACATTATTGGAGAACTAAGAAAACGGTTATGTGTTTAAAATAATCTGCAAGTTTTAAAATATTTTTTTTGTTTTTAAGGCATGTTAATAGAAAAAATCTCAAGTAAATATTGAAATAATATCGTTTTTCGTCTCGAATTTTTAAATTTGGACTGATAATTGTCGTTTTAATATTGATAAATAACCAGTGTTTAATCATTTTTATAAATCTGAAGAAAAAATGAGATTTAAATTGATACTTTTTTTTAGATAAATTTTTGATGTTGCATTTTTGACTTATTTTGAAAAAAGCTAAAAAAACATAATAACTCAAAAATGATTCACTTTTGCATAATGCATATGGGGATTAAATTATCGCAAGTAGTCACCCTTATCACCTCCTAACGGGAATACGTCGAATTACCAATAAATAACCCTGTATATAAGATTACGAGTAATATATAGAGCAAATATATTATTATAAAATAAGTAGGATATTTACTGTTGTGTCTTGTATTATACATATACAATATATTTTTAGTCCCGACCAATACGTGTCAGGAAAATTAATGTACATTTTAATTTACAAAAATGAAATCTAGAGAGATCTGAAATTAAATTATCAGAGTTGTGGTGGTCGAAGAGATCGCTCTGTAGCGATAAGGCCGCCCATTGTGAGTCAAGTACATATTGATTGTGTAAATAAGTTTCATTGTTTTTATAAAATTGGTTTACAATAAAGTGTTATCTATCTATCTAAATTATTGACCATGGGGCACTCTACATTTTGTACTATATTATTTTATGGTACTTTATATTTATTCTATTTAGTATGGTATTATAGGTTGATAGGTGCATCGTACATGAAATACATATGAATAATATTTAACGGAATACCTCGTCTCGGGTTAAATGACTTAGAGCAGATGATGCTCTAATTATTCGAACATGGATGTCGTCACATACCCAGACAACGCATCAACAATGCATTGTAATAGAACATAAATATATTTATAAAAAACAATCGCCTAGTTTATACTATTTAGTCTAGACGTAGATAGATAAAAAACTAGAACTGTTTTATTGGGTGTGTAATTTATGGTAAAATGTTTAAATAAATATAGCGTTTCAATATATGAATTTAACTCAATAATGTTTACCTTAAAACTTACCTGTGACAAATTTTATAGCAATAATAAATTCCCAAGAGTTGGTTATAAATATTACTATAGGTGTTTATTAAAATTACAGCATTTAAGAACGCCTGACAAAATTACAAAAGCAACAGTATTTTATGTTTTGCTATGCAGATAGTAAACACACGAAATATTTAAAAAAATTATGTTATATATATCTATATAGTATGTTTAACACATTTATGTATTACATATTTTGTTATTTTTTCAGTTTTTGTTATAATTTGGTTTCAATGCTATCATGTCATCATGTTCGTTATTACTGTTTATGACAATTTAATACTTGATGGCAATTTAAGTTCTAAACGACATTACTCGTATATTTTTGGGGTAACAACTAACGCTGAATATAGAAAAAAAAATTTACTCTAAAGAATAAAACCACTTCTACAACTGTAAATTAAAATAACAAATTAATTATCTGATATAACTTTTGCTAAATATTTTGGTTTATTTATTTCATCTATGCCTGTGTGTTATATTTAGGCAATAAAATTACTTATACTATAACTATTTGCTTCTATTGTTTTGAGAGCTGGAAATGCACTACGCACAGCCCGCCGCGTGGGGACGTGCTGCGGGGAATGTGTAGTGAGCATATTGCAACAGTAACAATTGCTACGGGCCTCGCGCAAGAGAGGCCCCCGTATATTTAAATATTTAGGGCTCTGGTTTAAACCAGATCATCTCAGCCTCAAATACTCATCTAGTACCTACATAAAAACAAATAAAATGCATAGAGGGCAAATAAACGATTAAGGTATTGAGTATCGAATGGTTTTTTTTTCCACTTCAGTTACTTAAGAACCTCTAACAGATCAAGGACTCAAAGGCCAAATAGAATTTGCTACGGCCCCGCACTTCCTCAACTCAAATGTAACATTTATAAATATTTAATAATGCCTGTCATATTTCCCTATTATTCCATGTATACCTTTTGTGGTTAAGCCATCCGGTTCATACAATTATGGATTGGAATGCTGGACCATAAAAGAAAAGGATGCAAGGATGTTATATACAACGAAGATGCGAATGTTAAGATCGATGTGCAGTTCGGAAAGTTAATAAAATTTAAATAAATAAATAGATCAGGGAAAGTGAAAGTAACACCGCTGATTGGAAAACTAAAGATTAACAATGGTATCGACATACGCCATATGACGGGATGTCCGTATGGGTTTCGCTCGGGTCACGGGATCATGAACCCTATTTTTGCCATAAGGACTGTCACGGAAAAATTCATCTCTGGTAACCTAATACATAGGACGAAGAATACCCCTCTGCATTGCCTGTTTCTTGACACGCAGAAGGCCTTCACTGCAGTCTAAAGGTATTCCCGAGATTTATAATGACATTATCCGAGACATGTACCATGACTCCGATTCCGTAGTTCGAACCGCTGTTGGCGACACAAAACCTTTCCCCATCACCGTCGGGGTGCACCAAGGATCCGTCCTTAGTCCGTTTCTGTTTAGCGTGGTGTTAGACGTATTGTCAGACAGCATCAGAGATGCACATGAGCAGCCCCCATGACCGCTCATGTATGCTGACGATATCGCGCTGGCAGATACGGACAGGGGCAGGTTGGGGCGACGCGTGAAGGCGTGGAAGGAGTCGCTTGAGAACGGCGACCTGAAAATCAATGTGGCAAAGACCGAGTACTTGGCATATAACTTCACAGATCCCACATTCGTACCCATAGGCGGCGGCATGGTCGAGCGCACGGGCCAGGTGAAATACCTGGGATCTGTATTTCACGCGTCTGGTGACATTGATTGTGACGTCGAGGCACGCATTGGTGCCGCATGGGCCAAATAGCGTGAGGTGACTGGTGTCATCTGTGACCCCAAGATGCCAGGTCTATAAGACCATCATTAGGCCTGTCCTTTTATACGGCTGTGAAACGTGGCCGATGCTAGAGCGACACACGGCGAGAATACCATATAACAAGAAAAATATTAGCAATGACAGTGAATAGATACTGAAGGAGGGGTAAAATAAAGATGGATGGACTACGCAAAAGATGATTTGACGAAAAACGGTGTGAATATTGAGATGGCAGCTAATAGATAGGTGAGTTAAATAAGGGCAGGAAAAAGAAAACATTAAAACGAAGGTTTATTACGGACTTACGATAGGCTGACGGCCCACTTAACAGTAAGCAGTTACCGTTGCCTATAGATTTTTGCAACGCTAGAGACACCGCGAACACACTGCTGTCCCATAGGGGTACAGAAACTTAGGTCACAAATGCCGGAAACAACACAAGGTTATTATAGCGGCATACTTAAGACCAAGGGTGATTGCCATCCAGACGGGCTTGGAGCCCTACCACGTAGGGCTTGGTTGCGTAGGGGTGGGTTGTTTTGTCGCCTTTTACGACAAGCCCCCAACGGCCGCAGGGGTTTAGTATTCTTACTCCACCCCTGGATGGAGAAACAATTCATACTAACACCTTTCATGCTAATAATAAAAACAGAGCATAATATAAATTTAATTTATTAATATGTTAATATAATTAATTATGTACCTACATATTCATGTAGGTGCATAATATTCATTCTTTTAATAAATTTATATAATTTTTTTCGAACTAGATGCCTACCACTGTTACAACTAAAAATTACTTAAATACATAAGGGTTTCTATAAATAAAAGTAGGGCTAACAGCCATTGGAACTACTGGATTTTCACTCATGATGACTTCTTTTTCATGGAAAACATTAGTTAGTTTGTCACAAACAAACTCGAGCATATCACCGAGCGAGTACTGTTTTAATTTATGCAATAGGGATCCTTTTAAATTTCCTATAACCTGTTTCACATGTCCCAGGCAACTAATTACAATATCCATAAGGATTTGTTTGATATGTTGTTTGACACTCAGTATTATTGTGCCGAATTTCCTGCTTTGTGGAGTATCAATGTCCAATAAAGCGCCTTCTAGTAAAGTGCCGAGTGCAGTAACTTTGTTTTCTTCAACGGGCGTCGCAGAAACCACTGTACAAAGGATGAAGAATATAGCAGCTGCCAGCATTACTTTCATCATCTGAAGCAATTAATTTTATTAACATAGTAAAGAGAATATATCACAAATGTTGGTTTAAATTCGAAATTCATATAACTATCTATTAGATTTTAATTTTTTTAAATTAGTAGACTTAGAATCTAATTATGTGTAAAGTTATACAGTGACATATTTTTACAATTAACACTGAGGGTCTTAGACAAATAATACTTTTATAATTTATATGTAACTACATAAACACCCAGACTCGAGACGGGAATCGAATCCGTGACCACTACGGTCATTCCGACGTACGAAAGGAATTAGCGCCTCGGAGGACGTCAAATTATTAACTGCTATTAATTACAGTATGTGTAAGGGATGTACATTTCTCGACAAAGTGCATTAAAATTTGCATTATAAGCGTGATTTATTAATAATATTATTCAAAGATTATATATTAAAGAATGATGCATTACAAACCCAAAAAAATTATAACACGGATACACTATTGTGGTTTTCATTTAGTCTTTACGGATGCGTCGGACTCGTTATTTACATCTTATTGGGTTATGGGTTAGTCCGTATTCTATGAAATCAAAATTAACAACAATAGATGAGAGTAAAAAATATACCGACGCGATTCCTATCCTGCGGTTTACTAAAAAATCGTGAACGCATATTCCCCGCTAAGCGATCTAAGATAACAGTGATATTTAAATTGACGGATCAAGTACGTACTATTTTTTTCAGATAGTTATATCAACTGTTAAATATATGTTATAAATATATACTTTATAAATATAATACTTAATAAACTTATTTGGAGTGTAAGTGTCATTTAGCTAGTCATATTTAAAAATAGGAAATATTTCTAAATAAAATATAAAATAGAGCTTTACAGAACATCGCTCAGAAACTCTAAAATACACACTGTTTATAAAACTATGTACACTGTATATTAATATATTCTAAAACAAAATAAGAGATATTTTCACAGCTTTTAAAACAGAAATAATATAGAAAAAGTATTTCAAATATGAACTGAGTTTTGAAATTAATACTTATTATATACCTAGTCAGGTCATAAGTATTGTCACACAGTAAAAACTTTTCTTTTAGAATGCTGGCCACAAAAAAGTTTATTGAATTCGAATTTCGAATTGTTCATGAAAATAAAAATGTATAACTTAGAATTTTACTCATTTTTAAATATGGAGTGGACGCTTAAAGAAGACCGTGTTGCAGTTATTGCGTTGCATCGTTGCGGTTACGCGCCAATTCAAATTTTTAACATACTGAAAAATTTGAATATTACCAAAAGATTCGTTTATCGTATCATCAAACGATACAATGAAGACTCTAGTGTAGATGACAGGTCAAGAAGTGGTCGCCCTCGGTCTGTTAGGACTTCAGCAGTGATAAAAGCTGTGAAGGCACGAATTCAAAGAAATCCCAAACGTAAGCAGAAACTGTTGGCCCTTCAGATGGGGTTAAGCAGAACCACGGTGAAAAGGGTGTTAAATGAAGACTTAGGGCTTCGGGCATATCGAAGAAAAACAGGACATCGTTTGAATGCTCGTCTAATGGACCTGAGACTGAAGAGATGCCGCGCTTTGTTGAAGCGGTACGCGGGAAAAAAATATCGGGAAATTCTTTTTTCGGATGAAAAAATGTTTACCGTAGAAGAGAGCTACAACAAACAAAATGATAAGGTGTACGCACACAGTAGTGAAGAAGCGAGCAACCGTATTCCGCGTGTCCAACGAGGTCATTTTCCATCCTCGCTCATGGTATGGTTGGGAGTTTCTTATTGGGGCTTAACAGAGGTACATTTTTGTGAGAAAGGTGTAAAAACGAATGCTGTTGTGTATCAAAATACAGTCCTGACGAACCTTGTGGAACCTGTTTCTCATACCATGTTCAATAACAGGCACTGGGTATTCCAACAAGATTCGGCGCCAGCTCATAGAGCGAAGAGCACACAAGACTGGCTGGCGGCGCGTGAAATCGACTTCATCCGGCACGAAGACTGGCCCTCCTCCAGTCCAGATTTGAATCCGTTAGATTACAAGATATGGCAACACTTGGAGGAAAAGGCGTGCTCAAAGCCTCATCCCAATTTGGAGTCACTCAAGACATCTTTGATTAAGGCAGCCGCCGATATTGACATGGACCTCGTTCGTGCTGCGATAGACGACTGGCCGCGCAGATTGAAGGCTTGTATTCAAAATCACGGAGGTCATTTTGAATAAACTTTAATGTCATAAGAATCTATGTTTTGTTAAGTTCATTTTGGTATATGAATGGTTACATAATTAATAAACTTGTTACAATTATTTTACATTAAACATGTGACAGAATTTATGACCTGACTAGGTATACTTAAGGTATATTCAACCGAACAGGAACAACGTTTGATAAAAGGAAAAGAAGACTATATATCTAGGTCAAAGAAAAGATTCGGGACTTAATTAGTCACACTTAACAGGAAATAAGATATTTAAATATGTACAGGTAATAGATAAGTAGTTTTTCACTTACTTTGATTTTGTGCGCTGGAGATCCAAACTATCTCTTGGTGTCTTAAAGAATGGTTTGGTAGTGATCTAATTTCCATTGCACTTTGCTTTTATATGATAAATTTACTAAATAGGTCATTAATTAATAGACTAGAAATTTATTGAATACAAATCGTTATGCAATAAATTTAATTAATAGTCAATTATTAGTTAATGCAAAGAATTTGTAAAATTGTGTAATAATTAAAATTATTGGACTTAATTGCCAAAATAGTGGATGTAAATTTTATTCAAAGCATAATTGTTAGCCTTGCACATTTAGATGAACCAGTTTCCTTCACGAATGTTTATAATATTTTATCCGTGCAGGGGCGGAGAAAGAATACATACTGACCTCTGCGACCGGGGTCGGCCTGTCGTAAAAGGCGACTAAACAACCACCATAGCTACGTGGTATAGCCCCAAGCCCGTCTGGATGGCGACCACCTTTGAACTTAAGCATGCCGCTATAATAACTTTGTGTTGTGTTCCGGCATTAGTGACCCAAGTTCCTGTACCCTTATGAGACAGCAGTGCGTTCGCGATGCCACTGGCGTAGCAAACACCCATAGGCGACGGTAACTGCTAAATTCTAAGTGGGCCGTCAGCCTGTCTACTTTTCTACAACAATACAAAAATATATGTATATAATTTCGTGGCACTTAGTATCAAAAGGTTTAATAAATATAGGTTTAGTTTCTGCACTTCAAATTCAAGTGTTTTACATTCGTTATTTTCGTAGTGGAACTTTGGTAATAGCTTTAAAAGATTCCGATGCCTTTATTTAGTAGTGAAGAACTTCTGATAATGAGAGCATATAGAATCCTGTACACGAAGAAGGGGAGGGAGGATTAGAGGAAGAGAATCTTTTTAAAGCAGTTCAATGTCATTCCGAGTCATGATGATAACTGTTCAACTAAAATATACAAGGATAATGGAATAATATTTACAAACATACATTTTTATCAAATTGAATTTATGTAGTTTTGTGACGAATACTGCTATATATATATATATATATATATATATATATATATATATATATATATATATATATATATATATATATATATATATATATATATATATATATATATATATATTCTTTCGACATAATCTAATACATCATTCATACACACACACGCACGCACGCAAATACACAACACTCACGGTCAAGCTAAATTTGTTTCTGGTAAGAGACAGAATAGCATCATACCTTTAATTTAAAACGCCTACAGAAGTTCCTTCCTCATAAAACTAAAATTACTTTAGCCCAAACATTAATGTGGCCTATTCTAGACTATGCAGATGTGTGCTTCCTAGATGTTAACGAAGAACTTTTGAATAAGCTCGAACGACTCAGAACTTGTGTCTTAGATACGTCTTTGGGGTACGGAAATTTGACCATGTCTCTGAATTCAGAAATCAACTTAAATGGCTTCCGATTTGTCATCGACGTGATTTACATATTCTAACATTTCGTTACAAAATTCTTCACAATCCTATTTCTCCTATGTATCTACGTGAACGATACAAATTTCTTGTCCCTAGTGACACTAGTTGTAGGACCTTGAAATCATTAATCCTTAAAGCACCTCGATGCCAAAGCGAACGGTATAGTGGCTCCCTCACCGCTCATGGAGTTAGGCTGTGGAATGCCCTTCCTCACAAAATCCGTGAAAGAATATTTTTTTATAATAAAACTAAAAGAATAATTACTGTCTGAAATATATGATGATTTGAATAATTAATAACGTATATACATAACTTTAATTTCTTGTTATATATGTAATTATATATTATATATATTTTAGTGCGTGTGTGTGTGTTTATACATTATTATTATATATTATATTAAATATTGAATTTTATAGTTTTGTCAGAGTTTATGTGCACAACCCTCTTTATTCTTTCCAATCTCCAACATTAGGTTTGCTGGAAGAAAACTCTTTTAGGGTTAAGCACGCCTATGTACATGTCTCATATCTTTAAATTTTATGTGTGTAACCAATGTTGTGAACAAAGAAAAAAGAAAAAAAGAATATAAATAAAAGCATCAAGACTTTGAGAAAATAGAAATAAAGTGGACTACTTAAAAACCTTAGGCAGATGGGATGACTAATTCATGGTCTAAGCCACTCTAAGCGGTTCTAGAAGGACAATGAACATGTGCATTGTGCATCTCTTAAGCGTCTGGCAACGTTACGGATTCAAATCATTCTAAGGTAACGCCTTAAACAGAGAAAAGCTTAAAACAAAAGTGATACTTTAAGTTCGAGCTTATGTGATAGATCACAGAATAAATACTATGCGTCTTAGTGTATCTAAATAAAAACCTTAGTACAATAAAAATAAGCAATAGTAGTCCGCAGATTTTGAAAGGAAGTCCATTAACAATTTTATATCTTTAGTAATAACTCTAGCAATATCCAGCAATAGCTGATACTTGAGTGCATAAAACCTACACCTCTTGCTGGGGAAACTTCGTTGAGGTTACTGTTTTTACACATACATCGTATAAGCACTGCAGAGATTGCTAGCAAGCTATCTGTAGCGATCAGAATAGTTCAACTGGAAGGCACTTGAAAGAAATTAGATGACCACTATTGTCAAATAAGAACATACTTTCTCCGTGGATGGCCGGAGTAGGAATACTGACCCCTGCGGCTAGAGCCAGCCTGTCGTAAAAAGCGACAAGATAAGCCTAGCTAGGCAACCATCCTTGATCTCATAATATGCCGCCATAATGACTGTGTTTCAGCATAAGTGACCGAGGTACCAGTTATCCTACGCGGATAGCGTGTTAGCGATGCCCCTAACGTCGCAAACATCCATAGGTAACGGAACGGTAATTACGTAATTTTACGGTAATTTTCTACGTGGTAGGGCCTCAAGCCCGTCTGGATGGCGACCACCTTTGGTCTTAAGTATGCCGCTATAATAACCTTGTGTTGTGTTCTGGCATTAGTGAGCCAAGTTCTTGTACCCTTATGTCAGCAGCGTGTTCGCGATGCCGCTGGCGTTGCAAACACTCATAGGCGACAGTAACTGCTAAATTCTAAGCGGGCCATCAGCCAGGCTGCTGTTTCAAGGCAATAAAAAAGGAACCCTAATACGACGTAAAGACAGTAATAAGTGATAAACTGGAAATTGATTCTAATTTTGGCCGGTATTTTATACAGATTGTCTAATGTCTAACTGTCTGATGACAAGATAAGATCATTTTGACATTAATTATGATATCGAAATTACATTTCCTCTACATACTTTCTTCTATGTTCATGTTGTCCAGTACGCGGCAATTAAGAATATACACACTGGGGGACAAATATACACTTTTCATCAAAAAAATTGAAACATCCCTGAAGTTTGGTTTTGAATGAGTTTTTTTTACATTTAACCAAAAATGTAAAAATGCCAGTTAATTGTGGATATTACAAGGTATGTATCATTTTCTGGGCGGAACGCCTGAAAGCCAAAACGACCGCGCTGCTTCGCAGGCCGCAACGTGTTCTGGCCGTCAGGGCGATACGGGGATACCGCACGGTGTCCTTTGAATCGGCCTCCCTGCTGGCCGGATCCCCACCATGGGACCTCGAGGCCCAAGTCCTGGCGCTGTTATAGCAGTGACGCCGGGACGCGGCCGAGCGTGGCTCTCGCCCTGCACCTCGCGAAGTTGAGGTAAAGCGGGCGGAGCTGCGCGATGAGGTGCTCATGGTGGAGTGGAAGGAGCGCCTCGCGCACCCCAGCGCGGGCCTCGCCACCATCGAAGCGGTGAGGCTCGTCCTGGCCGAATGGTTGGAAAGGCGCCACAGTGCCCTGACCTTCCGCCTGACGCAGGTCCTCTCGGGGCACGGTTGCTTCGGGAGGTACCTGTGTCGCATAGGGCGGGAGATGACGTCGGGGTGCCACCACTGTGGCGCGGGCGACGAGGAGGACACGGTTGACCACACTGTCGCCGTGTGCCCTGCGTGGCGCGGGGAGCGCCGCGCCCTCGTCGCCCAAATCGGCGTGGACCTGTCGCTCCCGGCCTTGGTTCTGTTCATGGTCGGGGGCGATCCTGGATGGACGGCCGTCGCCTCCTTCTGCGAGGCAGTCATGTCCGCAAAGGAGGCGGCGGAGCGGGAGCGGGAGTCGACCACCACACTCCCCTCCCGCCAACGCAGGCCACGTCGGCGGCGCCGGAGGTCAAGTAACGACCTCCGGCCGCCGTAAAAAGCGGCCGCGGGCGGCCCCTCGGGAGAGGATCCGCCGCCCGCACTTTTGCCGCGAGGGTGAGGGCTGCGTGCTGTTCCGCGGCCCCCCTCAACTCCTAGAGTTGTTAGGAGAGCGCCGGGGGACGAAACCCTGACCCCCTGGCGCCAACACTTTAGAAGGGGCCCGCCTCAAGACAAAGGGCGGGCCGGCGCCGGCCCGGGCCACGAGACCGGCAGGCCATATATCCGTGGGCCCGGGCGTAGGCGATAGGAGAACAGCGGGGTTTTTTAGTGGGTAGTCGGATGGCCAAACATCTTTCCCAGAGTCCCACATATCTCTCGGTCCCCCCGGGCCGGGGGAACCCGTCAAGAGAGGTTTTTCCCCGAGACCAAAAAAAAAGGTATGTATCATTTAAAGAATATTTTAATGTTTCAAATTAAAATTCTTTAGCTAATGTTTTGTTCAACAGGTATGTTTTTACCCCTTAAGAAGAAATTGTTAAATGTTACAAAGATGTAAACCTGAAATATATAAAAAAAAGTTATTCAGTATCTCGTATTTCCTCCCCGGGTTCTTATCACTGCTTCCATGCGGTTCCTCGTGGAACGAATAAGCGTCACAATCTTGTGTTGTGGGATGTCATCCCACTTTTCTTGTATAGCTGTTTTAAGCTGGTTAAGTGTCTCTGGAGCAGGATCTCACATTCTCACTCATCTCTTCAACTCATCCCATAGCAGTTCTATGGGATGCATATCCAGGCTTCTTGTTGGCCAGCCCATAACCGCAATACCGACTTCGCTCAGTTATTCATTTACAGTGCCTTCGGTATGAACCCTGGCATTGTCTTGCATAAAAATGAAGTATTCACTAATAAAATATGAGCAGGGTACCACATAAGGCTCCAGACACTCTTCGATGTAACATGATCCATTTAATTACGGTAATCGAGGTTCAGATACAAACGTAAGTTCGGTTTTTCTATTGGCGCTTATGCCTCCCCAAACCGTCCATGAACCGCCACCGTAACTGACTCTTCTTCAATGCAGCATTGTGCAAAACGCTCTCCCTCTCTTTGATACACCTTCTTTCTGCCGTCATTACCATACAGCATGATCTTACTCTCATCAGAAAAGAGAATTTGACTCGATTGAAGGTATGACCAATTTAAGTGCTCAAGTGCAAAGTTGAGGCGCGCTCTTCGGTGGCCTATCGTCAATTTTGGGCCATTAGCTGGTGGTATTAGCTAGTTTTTGGAGTTTCATGCCACGCTCCGCCAATCTTTTTCTTATGGTAGAATTGCTTACAGTCAATCCTCGAACCTCACGGAGCCGCTGCTGTAGTTGAATAGAGTTAAAGTGGCGATTTCTTAGAGAAACTGACACAATATACCGGTCATCTTGCTCAGACGTGTCTCGATGTCTACCACATCCTGGACAGCAAATAAACATATCAGTCTCCCAATAACTCAGATACATTCTATTGACAGCAGAGAGGCTTAGATGCAATTGTGCAGCCACAATATGCTGACTATGCCCTACATCCAGCAACGCCACGACTTGTGTGGCTTCTGTGAACGAGGTATCCATTATTTTTAGGAAAAGATCTCTTTGGCAGGATGGCACAGAGCTTAGTTAACAATCACGCTCAACTCAGCTCAGAGCTTAGTTAAAAAAATTATAATTTATGTCAAAATAAATGTGATTATGTGCAGAAATTCCGACGGAATACACGTTGAAAACAATCTCTAAATTCATTTATTGGATGAAAATTTTAAAATTTAAATTCCAATTTAGAATTCTGGTACATCATTGTATAGACTATACTGCCAGCTATTTATTAACGTATTTTTTAATGATATGAATCCTCTTTTTCATTTAAATGCCGCCTGAATAATACTTGCAGTAGTGTTTCGAATTTTTTGATGAATTTAACCGTTCTCAAGATATTGGACTTCTTCAATTGTCTCTTGAAACACATGATTGGACATAGTACGTATATCGGTATGTCAGAGTTAATATGATCGCCCATGACGTAAGCATTCCCCGTGTCGAGGACTGTGGCGATTTCGGTGCGCTCAAACATCAGCCACCGGATCCGCGCAGCATTTGGCTACTGACCTCAATAGACATAATAGTACGCTGATCGGACCTGGGAGATGAGCAACTGCGCCTGCGAAATCACCAAAGCACAGACAGGCCAACAAAAGTATGTGCTCCAGCGGCTCGAACTACATCACAGGAGGTTCGTTACCCCCCGAATTTATGCCGTGGTTAAAAGTACTCGAGGCCCCGAACCTCCTTAAGAAATTGTTGTGAGAAACTTATTTCCCAAGGTTAAAGGTCGTGTGTGTTTCCCAATTTTTTATAGCTGAGATCAGTAGACAGGCAAACGGCCTACCCAATAGTAGGTATTCACTGTTGTCTATAGACGTTTGTAACACCAGATACATTCCAATGCACCCAAACATGAATTAGAAACTGTTTTACTAGTACAGGAATCCGTACACACACCGTCACCCACCCAAGCACCCCATTCAATTACAATATATTATGTAAGATATTATGAGTAGACAGTAAAAGTCTTGCCTTGTAAGGTTGCCTGGATGAAATCGCTTCCAGCGATAAGGCCGCCGTTTGTACAATCTTTTGTTTGTTTTGTCCTATATTGTATTTTTTTTTTGTGTGTTGTGCAATAAAGTATATTCATTCATTCATTCATTCACTCACAGTAAAAGTCTTGGCGTAAATTCTATGTAACAAAATTCATTAGATAATCAAAAGGCATTTTATTGAAAGAAAGAAAGAAAACAAGTTTATTTTTAGGACAAACATACACAAGTGGAACAAACACGTTTACAAAGATAAAAACTACCACTAAGTAATAAGACAAGATATACATATTTATCTAAGTCCTAAAAATTGGATCAAACTCAGCAAAATGTCGATCTGTTAGACCAACGCTGATATTCCGCTTGAACCTAGAGCGAAGTCACGGCAAACTATACAATTTATTGGAAGTTATAGTATATAATTTGCATAGCATCCTACGATTGTGTATAATATATGTGATTATAATTATGTATGATAAAAAATAAAATATAATAAAAATAGGCCTTAAAACAATATGTACTAGAATTAAATTATGCTAGTGTCGTGTCTATGGCCCGCCTGTGATTTTTGGTGGTCACCAAGAAACTTCTTGAGATTGACCCTAAACCCTTGAACTGACTGCAGGTTCCTTATTGGAGGAGGAATGTTGTTCCAGCATTTTGACAAAAGAGGCTAAGGAAGGTTGCTGCATCGAGAGCTGTACCGCACACTGCCTTGCCCCGATCGACCTGCGACTTAACATCCATGCTAATTTGTCGTATAGGTATTACTCCAAACAGGAGACAAGCTAAATGTAACTTGCGGCGGTGGGTCATCTTTAATATTGAATGTTTGTTAAGTTAAGGCGTTACATAACCTCTCAATGGAATATCGAAGCAGAATCTGGCACAAGCATTCTGAACACGCTGATTTAGCCTCTTGGTACTAAATAAAAGGCGGAGGCCAAAAACATTGATTTTCTTATAATAGTGTTATATAGTCAAATAGTTTTATATATTCCTTTTTTTTGTAACTCAGTAATTATTGTCAGAAACAAATTAAGCACTGGTAATTAAGTTTATTACAGTCTTATTGCTCAATAACTGGTTTTATTGAAGTAATATGTTGTTGGTGCTCGATAAATTATTTCTTAAAAATATTCGATCCGTATGATTGAAATCAAATCCGTCAAAATTATCAAAATTGTAGTGGAAATTTATTTATTATGATACACAATTTACAAAAGAAAAAGAAGTAAAATCTAAATGAATATGGCATGCTTTTACGCTGAAAACTGTGAGCAATTTGCAGCATGTCCCATGTTAGTGGCTCCTTGTCCAACAACGTGCTGTAAAAATCCACCTATTTGCTATCCCTGCTTGCCACGATGTCCTTCGCCGAAGATTGTGTATTGTTGTAACTTGCCAAGAGGAAGATTACTGTGAGCACCACCAAAATATATGAAGATGAACACATTGTCTCTGTGTCTGCATTCAAGCGCAACGGAATGCAGGACCAAGAGCATTCGAAGACGCCCTCGTGATATAGTTGTCGAATGTGAATTGTACACGGACCCCGTAAGTCGGCGACCCGGCAAAAGTACCACCCACACAAACCGACACTCGGATGTTGTTTACTAAAGAAGAAACCAATAAACGTGTCACTTGAGGATATAAATATTAGATGATTGACAACGAAATTTCGTGTCCTACTTTCAATGTGAAACGAGAAAAATAATTTAAATAAAAAGGATGACAGATTTTTCCCCAAAAAGGGGTTAACGCCAGGCTGGCGGCCGGTTGTAAAAACTAAGCCACAACTATTACAACATGCAACATGTTGTGCCGACCCCATATAATGTGGGATAAGGGCAGGAGAAAGAAGTGTTATAGTCATGATATGAATATTCTGATTATACCTGTAGGAATCCAAAGCCAAGATACTAGAAGCTGTGTAATATATATGTAACGTTAAACATAATTATGTTACTAACTTGGATTTAGAATGTTTATTAGAGCATAAATTCATATGACGATAAGCAATGGTGATATTGAATAAGTGAATATAGTGATAATCCACGTATGTTTTGCACCTAGCGTGGCAATGAGATGAGACTGCCGCACCGGCGTTTGCGGCGGCCCGCTGGCTGCGTCCGCGTCGCCAACAATTCAGTCTGATACTGTATCAGCTCGTAGTAAGCCGGTAACACAATCCTTTACGATTAATTTTCGCAAATTAGTGCACCGACTTATTTAATTTTACCTTTTGATTTTAATTAATTTTCATTTTTCCTTTTGACTTTAATTAACCAAATACGTTAACGTAATATTATAATTTTAAACAATTTAATTCGGAAGTTATTTAAATTTATGAACGAGAAACAATCAAATACGCTTCCCGACATTATGAGAAAGTGTTTTAAGATGGGATTATTCAAATGTGAGTATTTTTTAACATAATGAAAATATTTTGGAAGTCCTTGTAAAAAGGAATGAGTTTTAAGTGTTATCAATTGTTATAGTTTTTCCGGACGTATGTTTCTTCATTCTTTTATCTTCATTTGACTTTACAAGGAATTTCCTAGCATAAAGAAATGTTGAAATAGGTAAAATAAATACAAAACTAATAGTCATAAACTATATATTTATACAATAATAATATAAACAATTATAAATTCATTCAACTTCATTCATTGATTACAACATCGATTATACCATTTATTTATTAATTACTCACACTTCTAATAGTAAAAATATTACTATCATAACTATTTGAAGAAAAACATTTTTTATGTAGTAACAGTAACATTGTATTAATACAGTATTTGTTCGTTGCACTAAGAGCATCTAATACTGCACTATTAATGGGCATAATTAACATCATTGCCACTATCACGTTACAATCGTGTCTTGACTATTTATAAAATATTATTTTTATTGCTAGCATTATTCGTTTATATTAATTAATTTATTCGTCCTTCGAAACGCGAAACCCCAATGTCATAGAATTAACTGGCTACGCGAGGTGCAAATAGTGTAAAAAACTCCTCATGAAAGTTCCTTTACTTGTGAAATGATAGAAAATAAATCGAATAGATATAAACCTAGTCCTGAAAGGAAAAACGAATGGCGCCTTCTTTATACTATACGTGAGCTAGCATAAGAAGTAATCATTTCCTCCATGATTCCACGAACGAAAAGAGTCTCCTATTTTTCTTGTAAGGCGGCAATAGTCTCTCTTGTCTTATTCTTATATTATATTATAAATGAATTTTTTCCCCTTCATTTCCTATATTAAAGGACAACGTTTTCTTGTTACATTTTTTTCAACTCCTTTACTTCATCTAAACGCTTTAACAAACTTATATCCGACTTAGAAGCCGAAACTAAGTACTCGCTTTTTTAATGAACCATATTATATGTGGCACTAAATTTGTAAATTTTATACTGGGCTTAATATACTGTTTATTAACACATGGACTGCCACGTAGGGCACCGGTGATCAAACGCGGTCTTGTATCAAGGCGCCGCGCGCCGCATAAGACACCGGTGACCTCACGGTAAACCTGTTTTCGGAGTTGAATTACGCTCTATAAAACGCGTTTTCTATAGATTTCTTATTAGTAAGTGACCGGAATGGCGCTCTGGAGTAATATTTTTATATGCTTCCTATGTAACGTAACAATATTTTGAAATATTAAAGGTAAAATGCCCAGAACATAATATTCAATTTATTAAAATCCACATTTATTCCAAAATGGTTGTAAATGCAATAAGAAGACTAATAAAACTAGTAGGTAAATAGACGAGTTAATATAATTAATTTTTTTTTGTCTTTTAGTATAAAATTGCCTACTTATTTGAAAAATAAAGAAAGAAAACAAAGCATCAGAAAATGAAATTCACCACATCCTTACTAACGATGGCATTTATTAACCACTATTGCCTTCAATAGTGGGGTTGTCCAGGAGATACAGGACAATAGGTTGCCATTTTTTTGGCCTTGTTTTTGGCTATAATTGATCCAAACTTGATTGCCTAAATCCCAGTTGCAACCCAAACTTCCGTTTCGGTGCCCGAGGTCCGCTTTCCGAGCAGACGAATGTATGTTTTAGTCTTTTAGGTTATATATTTAGACCCATAACATCAATTGGCACAGAATATTTTTTTTTTCGATTTTCGTCATTGTTATTCTGGCAGATAATGTGTTAAATAAGTATGCATATATCCATAATAAATATCATTTATATTAGGTTCTACTACTGAGTAAAGATTACATTTATTTCAAAAGAGGCTACTGCATTGATTTATTTTACAGGCTATAAATACAATGAAGAACATTTTTATCCAATATTATTTTACGGTAATTAACAAATATTTACATAGATTAATTATAAAATATGTGACCCTCGTCATGATAATTATAAAAAGCACTAAGTACTAACATACTTAGGAACATGGTTAAGCTAGAATAAGAAGTGTCTAAGAATAAACAGCCTATATCGTCGCACTGTTGGGCTCGTGCCTCCCCCTACAGTGTACGGACAATGTAACCCCTTTCTCTCTCTCCGTGCAGAGGTGGAGTAAGAATACTAACCTCTGCGACCGGGGTCGGCCTTTCATAAAAGGCGACAACACAACCCTATCTACGTGGCAAGGCCTCAAACCTGTCAGATGGCAAGCAAGACCAAAGAGGTCTATAAGTTTGCCGCCATAATAACCATATATTTTGTTCCAGCATTAGTGCCCCAGGTTCCTGTACTTCTATGAACAGCTGTGAGTTCGCAGCAATAAAAAATAATAATAATAAACCCCATGTGCAACGCGGATTATTCACACTGCTAATCGCAGCTGTGTTTCCTTCGCCTCAGTGCGTGGCAATTATGTTATAACATCGCTATTATATTTATTTTCAGATATCATTTAGTTTTTAATTAAAATATAAAAAATGGGTTATATTTCTATACGTGGATAAGAATGTTTGTGTACAGATAAGACCTATAATGAAGTATTCTGTGAAGAGGACTCTGCTGATCCCAGATAATGAGCAATGAGGACAAAAAGAAGTTTTTTATAAACACTTACATTAACAGGTTCATAAATATAACTATGTTTCATTAATTAAATCATTAGAGAACAATTACAAAATACTTTCACACATTACTACATTAATACTTCAAATGATGACAATTTAAAATGATTATACTATAATTAAGTATAATTTGAAGAATTTCTTAAATAAAACAGTCGGATGTGTGCTATTTAATTTATATTTATTTTAAATGTAAAATTATGATCGTTCAAATTATTAACAATTTAATATTGTTTTGTCACGAGATAAAGCCAGTGATGACATTACATGACTTATATACCTAAGCATGTCCTTTTCTTCTGCTAATTATTTGAAAAAAAAAAGACTATGATTGGTAAAATTTGATTTAACACGGGTATCTTTCGTCTAATCCTCTAATCACGAAACAAAAATCTCCATTATGTAGCAAAGTAGATGTAATTCCAGATGATGAGCTAGCAGATTAGAGCCGATAGCATCCCTTACACATCATTGATCATTATTACACCTTCACACTATTAAGCTGGATTTATATTTGTCTGACGTGTCGTGTCGTGACCCGTCAGAAGCATATCGGTTTCATACATTTAATTTGGTTAGGGACACATTTGTATGTCGTGACGCGTTCTTTCGTCTGTCTTAAATGTATGAAACCATATGCTTCTGACGCGTCACGTCAGACAAATATAAATCCGGCTTTACACTTACACATCATTAATTAAGCATTTAAAATAAAAAATGATTTTCTAAAAGTCGTAACTTTTTATATGCCAGCACTAACATCTTTAGACCTAATCCAGTATAAAAATCTCTATCTTTAAAAAATGTATTAGCTAATGAATAGGGATGTTTTTATAGATTGACAAAAACGTATAAGTGTTTTCGTCGCTCTTGATTACTTAAAACAGTAAGATTTTTTCTTTTCCCAAATATTCAGTGGATTTTTGTATGCAAATTCTGTTTTTTATAAAAGTTAGGAAGAAGAAGAAAAAATTGATTAGTATTAAATTTAGTAATAACTAAGAGCTTACATTTAGATTGAATTTAAAAAATATTTTGTAATTGGAAAAAAATCGATTTTGAAATGTTTCGTATAAAATATAACAATTTCCAAACAAATGTAGCATATTCTGAGTATTAATGCGCTTTTTTTATGTCTGTCGATACAAAAAAAAAATCAATAATTAAGAAAAGAAAGAACCGGTTTGCGAAAATGTTGAAAGATATATGGTGGTTAGATGCTTTTTTCATATCTTATATTTATTAATTTTGAAAATACGAGAAAATTAATTTATGATGGTGATTCACCGCAATTTGTCAAAAGTATATTATGGTTTTGATTTTTTCTCAATTGTTTTTACATCATAATCCCTACTTAGTATATTTATGTCTGGTTGGGAAGAATATTAAAATTAATGTTCAAGATGTTAAAATGAAGTGGACAGCAATTGCACTAACCTCTATATATTCACTACTTATAAATAACTACTTCTCGCAGTGATTAAATTTTTTGACTTAATTGCACTAGGTGCTCACGAACAAAAAGATAATAATTAGTTATACAATAACACTACAACCACAGACCAAGATTCCCTGAAATATAAGCGGATGGTAATTAATTTAAAATGTTACCTACAAACATTGATTACGCCAGACCGCAAGATGAGTTCATTATAATGCAAATGAAAGCAAATAGACAAGTTATGACTGAATGATCATATATATTGCAAGCCCCGTTCGCACCTGCGCCACAGTTCCAAAGAACCCCTCTTTCATCTCAAGCAGTATTGGGATCCTTGGTGTCGACATCGCGAATTATGTGCAGTTTAGGGGACAATTGGAGAGCAAAGCTAAGCTTGCCTCCAAAAAGCTGGGTGTGCTAAAACGGGTCAAGCAGTATTTTAGTCCAAGGCAACGGCTTGTGCTATACAAAGTACAGGTCAGACCTCATATGGAGTATTGCTAACATTTATGGGCTGGAGCACCCGCCTGTCAGCTCAATCCCCTAGATTCCATCCAGTTGCACGCAGTTCGTGTTGTCGGCGATCCCATACTTACAGACGGTTTAAACACGTTTGGACTTCGAAGAAACTTTACGTCTCTTTGCTCACTCTACCGTCTGTACAACGGGGAGTGTTCTGTAGAGCTATTTAGAATGGTGCCCTCGTCGTCTTTCTACCACCGCACTGCCCGCCATCTGCTGGGTGTTCATCTACATTTCTTGGAGCCTCTTCTTTCTTGTACGAAATATTTCTCAAGGACGTTCATGTTGCGTACTCTCATCTGGAATGAGCTTCCGGCTAAGGTTTTCTCATCGCGGTACGATATGGGGTTCTTCAAAAAAGGCGTTATAAAATTTCTGCGAGGCCGGCAACGCGTTGGTAATGCCTCTGGTGTTGCAAACGTCCATAGGCAACGGTGATCCCCTGCCAGGGTAAGCCGTTTGCCTGTCTGCTGAACTCTAGCTATAAAAAAGAAACATTGACATTCAAATGATTTTAAAACTAAAAACCTTAAAAAATATAATATAATAACTAAAATATATTATTAAAAGGAGTCCCTAATATATTTAATATATTTTAGTTATTTTATTATATTTTTTAAGGTTTTTAGTTTTAGGTTCATTGTTCTAGTATATATTTCATATTATATATATATTTATTTGTATAGATTTAATCTGAATGAAATGAAAAATCATAGAATGGAACATTGCTGTCATCTGCCCATTACACAAGAAAGAGAATGTCTTGAACTGTCAGAACTACAGGGGTATATCGCTCCTAAACTCTGCCTATAAGGTCTTCTCTAGGATTCTCTTTAACAAGATACAGCCATACGTTGAACCAAAACTGGGTGAATATCAGTGCGGTTTTCATCACAATCGATCGACCATTGACCAGATTTTCTTCCTGAGACAGATACTCGAAAAGTCGCTGGAATTTGGTATAGAGACCCACCATCTCTTCGTCGATTTCAAAGTAGCCTATGACAAAATCGACCGGGAGTATCTCTACACGGCTATGACAGAGACTGGTATACCACCCAAACTTGTCGCACTAACAAAAATGACTCTGAAAATCTCGGCTAGTGTTGTCAGGGTGCAGAACGACATATCAGAGCCGTTCCGAACATTCGGTGGTCTTCGCCAGGGTGACGCTCTTTCATGTTTACTCTTCAATATAGCTCTTGACAACTGCATGAAAGACTCCAAAATTGAAATGAACGGTACTATTTTTCTGAAATCAGTTCAAGTTCTGGGTTATGCCGATATTTGGACCTGATAGGGCGAAACCTTCCTGCCATGAAGAATGCTTTTCATGCCTTGGAAGAAGCGTCGAAAAAGGCAGGGTTGCAAGTAATTGCGGAGAAAACCAAATATCTTAGAGCCTTCCGAGATCATGCTATTCAACAGCCGTGTATAAATATTGGTAACAACGCTTTCGACACAGTAGGTGACTTCGTATACCTTGGCTCCCTGGTTACAGATACAAATGAGGTGGATGCGGAAATCAAGAGAAGAAGTATAGCCGCTAACAGATGCTACTTCGGCTTACTCAAGTATTTCCGCTTTAAGTGGCTATCACGAAAAACTAAAATCCTCCTGTACAAAATGCTGCTAAGACCAGTCCTGACGTACGGTTCGGAATGCTGGGTCCTAAGCAAGAAAACCGAAAACAGCCTACTCGTGTTTGAAAGAAAAATATTAAGACGAATCTTCCGCGCTGTACTGGATGATGACTGCTGGCGAATAAGATACAACCATGAGCTTTACAACATGTACCAAGAGCCAAGTGTCGTAAAGTTCATAAAAGTGGGCCGTCTTCGATGGGCTGGTCACGTAGAACGAATGCAAGACGACAGGGCATCGAAGCGTCTTCTGCGTGGGAAATCTGATGGCCGAAGATCCCCTGGAAGACCGAAACTCAGATGGCTCGATGGAGTCCAACAGGACCTAAAGGCAATCGGAGTGACTGGCTGGCAGGAAAAGGCCAGGGATAGGATCGGATGGAGAAATTTACTCGACCAGACCAAGGCCCACCCGCGGCTGTAGCGTCAGGATGATGATGATAGAGAGAATTACCCCCAAGAATAGAAATACGACTGCTGGAAATTACTAAGTATACTTTATGGCTGCACCCAAGTCGTAACCTATATATATTTGGAGACCTAGAAAGTATAGCTTCAAATTGCACCGTGGCCTACGCCACTTATGCAGTTTTTCATATAATCTACATATTGTAATAATTACCAATTCGGCCATCCAATTTCAAAACTCAGTAAGTGACAAATTATTCATAATCGAGTTTTTAGTATTTTTCATTCGTGTGGGGTATTGAGAACATGATCTTAACCACAATTTTTTTTTTCTATCCGTGCAGAGACGGAGAAAGAATACTAACCTCTGCGGCCGGGGTCGGCCTGTCGTAAAAGGCGACAAAACAACCCACCCTAGCTACGTGGTAGGGCCCCGAGCCCGTCTGGATGGCGACCACCTTTGGTCTTAATTAAGCCGCCATAATAACCTTGTGTTGTGTTCCGGTATTAGTGACCCAAGTTCCTGAACTCTTATGCGACAGCAGCATGTTCGCGATGTCACTGGCGTTGCAAACACCCATAGACGACGGTAACTGCTAAATTCTAAGCGGGCCGTCAGCCTGTCTGCTGTCCCACAGCAATAAAAAAAAATTAACATATTATTTTTGTCAGTTACTGTGTTTTGAAATTGGACAGCCGAATTATGGATTGTAAAAGGAAACATCGCATGAAAGTTTAAACACCGTGATCAATGGCATTTATAACATCCCAATCTATTTGGACAAGCGTGTACACTGTCTATAACCCTCCAATAGAAGACTGAACTCTGAGCACGTTATGGGCTCTTTTGATTATCAAATTTAAAATTAATTGCTTGAGGATCCTCACGGTTGCTTTCGAAGATTCATGTAAATACTCAACTCATTCTGCTTAGCCGATGCAAGCAAAGCTTCTTCGTCAGCATCGGCACCCTTCCGTGACACTTCCTTTTCCTGTCTAAAGAGTCATAAGAAAATAAATTTAGTAATTTTAATGGCTACTCGTCCAGAAGGAAAATGAAAAATTTCCTTTCATATGGTGTCTTAAGGTCTTTGAACCAATAAAACCCTTTGTAGCGACAAACGATCACGACTCCATAGAAAAGTAATGGGGTAGCCCGTATATATCTTTCCGGGGCCAAAAAGCTTGAAGTAAATTAAAATCTATTTCAACTCGGAAGTTACCGCATATTTTCAAATTAGAACGTATTTTAGTAACCTATTCGGTTAATATTTTATATTACTATGTAAAATATTAACCTAACTACAAAGAATCTAGGTAATTACACGTTTCTCCAACCAACTCCTTGTACCGATTAGGCAAATCGCTAAAAACTAGAGCAACTTTGTGTTGCAACAATTGAAGTAAGGTGTTTTTGTCGTCGTGATTGGGTAAGTAGTAACAAAACGAGTAAAATGTTTACAGTTGGTACTTATCTGATTGAAATAGTATTCTGGTGAAAGATATTCACTGACTAGTTACTCGCATAGTCATGAATGAGAATACAGTACAAGAAAAATTGTATAAAGATTCACAATTTAATACTTCCGTAATTAATTTATTATTATTATTATGATAGTAATGAACTTATATATAATGTTAGTTATCCAAAAATATTTATATTTTTCAATTATTTTTGGCCCCTGAAATGTTATCAACCACAACTCTACATAAACCAAAATAAATAAACTCTACATAAACGTATTCGAATTATAACAAAAATAATTTCACCTATTCTTGCCTTCCTAACGTTTTCCTTGACGAATGGTATTTATTATAGGCCAATGTTTTATTTCTAATTTCTCCATATTCACGATTCCAAATATCTATCTCAGCATTTGTATCGTCTTTTTTTAATCTCATATATTTTGTATTTGCAAATCTGAAATAACATATAAATAAATTGAACGAATCAAAATCGAAATGGATTTTAAATTGGCATCATATTTCCGTAAGCTTCAATTTATGAACATTTGCTTCGAATTTCAAAGCTGTGTTGCAACACATGGTAGAATTTCAATCTGTTCGGTTGACTGCCCCCGTTGATCACACAGCTACATATGCATCGCCGCCACTTTATCATAGTTTATCATAACCTGTCATTGTTATCAAACTGACGATGTTACATAGAATATTAATTAATGAAACGGTCTAAAATTTAAATTGCATCTTATTTACTTAATTTTATCATCTATTTTGATTTATTCTCATCATCTTCTTTAATAATTATATAATTAAACTTAATATTTCGTTACAATAGTATTATGTATTACTCTATTGATTCTTTAAAAATATGAATGTGTAGCGGCCAATATCAATGTCCGTTTTATTAATAATAGGTCTTTACCTATGAAATTGCCGTTCTGCAGTACTGGCCATTTCAAATCAAAATAATTTTTGTTCGGCTAAGAATTCTAATTTCAAATTAATTTTATTTTAAAAACATGGAATTCTTTTTCCAAAAGTAGTCATTTGTTTATTGATAAGTGTTACATTTTCATCGCATTTCAATCTTTTTCGTCATCATGGATATGTTAATAATTCGAGTAATTATGGAATATGAGTACCGTCGTGGCAGCAACGCGGCACAAACGGTACGTAACATCAAAGACGTTTACGGAGTTAACACTACAAACCAACGCACCACCTGTTATTGGTTTGCTCGCTTCCGAATTTCGACCTGAAAAATGAATGACAATGACGAATTAAAGGCGATTGTGGAAGCTGATGATACACAATCTACGGCTGAATTAGCAGCAGCTTTCGACGTTAGCGTCAAATCAATATTGGTCCATTTGCGTCAAATTGGCAAGGTAAAAAAGCTTGACAGATGAGTGCCCCACGAACTCAACGATCGCCAGCGCGAAGTACGCATCGAGACCTGCCTTGCACTGTTCAACAGACACACAAATGAAGGAATTTTGAACCGCATTGTTTCCTGCGATGAAAAATGGATTCTGTTTGATAACCGCAAGCGCTCAGCAAGTTGGTTGGATCCTGGGTCAACACCTAAACAATGCCCTAAACGAAAACTTACCCCTAGAAAAGTGATGGTCACTGTTTCATGGTCTAGCGCCGGTGTGATTCATCACAGCTTCTTACCAAACGGGGTGAGCATTACTGCAGATGTGTACCGTGAAGAGCTGAACACAATTATGGAGAAGCTGGCACATCTCCAACCAGCATTGGTCCATCGCTCGTCTCCGCTGCTCCTGCACGACAACGCGCGACCTCATATCGCACAGCAGACGGTCTCCAAGTTGCAAGAACTGGGGTTGGAAGTTCTCCGTCATCCACCCTACTCACCAGACCTTGCGCCTACAGACTACTTACTACTTTTTCCAGAATTTGGATAACTTCTTGGCGGGAAAAAAATTCAATACCCGAGAGGCAGTACAAAATGCCTTTGAAGAATTTGTTGCCTCCCGTCCAGCTGATTTCTTTAAGAAGGGCATCAATAAACTGCCACTGCGTTGGCGAAGATGCATTGATTGCATGGGTGATTACTTCGATTAATACAAATACAAAATACATAAAAACATCGTTTAAATTGTTTCATACAAAACGGCAATTTCATAGGTAAAGACCTAATATCAATTGAAACCTCGTATGAAGTAGTGTTTATTGAATAAAAGTTTACTGTAGTAAATGAAATGAAAGTTAAATATCTATATTATTCTACGTGTGCATGATAAAATATGATAAGCAATCAACTAGTTGTGAACTATAAGTACCCTTGCTACTACGAAATCAATCCACAATACTAGTGTTTATTAAACAAGCACAATAACATCATTTGACACATACTCGGATTTCCTATTTACCATAATTCGAGTAATTGGGGTAACCGCTTAAATTATTTTGATCACTTAATAGAAGGAAGTTGTTATAATTTTAATGTTTACTTTAATTTAGATAGCGTTGATCATCATCGTACTAATTGATTATGGTTAAAATGTCCAAGATCTTTTTTCCCGTGATTTTTATCCGTGCAGGGGCGGAGAAAGAATACTAACCTCTGCGGCCGGGGTCGGCCTGTCGTAAAAGGCGACTAAACAACCCACCCTAGCTACGTGGTAGGGCCTCAAGCCCGTCTGGATGGCGACCACCTTTGGTCTTAAGTATGCCGCGATAGTAACCTTGTGTTGTGTTCCGGCATTAGTGACCCAAGTTCCTGTATCCTTATGGGACAGCAGCGTGTTCGCGATGCCACTGGCGTTGCAAACACCCATAGGCGACAATAACTGCAATTTTTTTTTATTGCTGTACAGCAGACAGGCTGACGACGGCCTATTAGAATTCAGCAGTTACCATCGCCTATGAATGTTTGCAACACCAGTGGCATCGCGAATACGCTGCTGTCCCATAAAGGTACAGGAACTTAGGTCACTAATGCCGGAACACAATACAAGGTTATTATGGTGGCATACTTAAGATCAAAAGTGGTCGCCATCCAGACGGGCTTGAGGCCCTACCACGTAGCTAGGGTGGGTTGTTTAGTCGCCTTTTACGACAGGCCGACCCCGGCCGCAGAGGTTAGTATTCTTTCTCCGCCCCTGCACGGATAAGATAAAAATTCTAAGCGGGCCGTTAGCCTGTCTGCTGTCCTACAGCAAAAAAAAAAAGATCTGCTTCTACACCAAGATCCATATGTACTTGTTATATTTTTTTCAACAAACTTATCAATTAGTTCATATATATATATATATATATATATATATATATATATATATATATATATATATATATATATATATATATATATATATATATATATATATATATATATATATATCGTCAATTCTGGCTGCCTTCAAATTTTCGCATTGGATCTTTGTACATAATTGAGAACTGTTTGCAGAACAAAACTAGTGCACAACGTTAGCTTCATTGCCCATCAGCATTAGACCAGGTTTGACCAAAATATAGTTAAGAAGGACGACTCTGCTGTATTAACCCCAATCAAACCGCATTTTATTTATCTAATTATCGGCATATAATATTCGGTGAGAAAATAAGTCGGTTGTTTACTTTAAATAAAATCATTGTTTACGATCATCTAAATTGGTCATACATAGCCAATGGCAACCGGTTTTGGTTAACCAGTTACAATTACTGTAGCAAAATAGCTTGACAAACCGGGCCACGGTTACGACACGGTCGTAATACTTCCGTACATTGCTTCCGAAGAGATTTTTAAATGCCAAGGTCATATGTTATGGATATTAATGATAGTGTTTGTTTTTATATAATTAATATATTTAAGGAAATATATCTTATGACTCACGTATATACAAATATTGTAATGTTCAACTATTTTTGTCCACAAATTTTTATCCTAATATCTCACTGTATATACTATCAAAATATTTCAGTTATTTTTTCACGAATTTCAAAGACAATTAGGAGTAAAAGCCAAAAGCTTTCATCCAACAGAGTTGTAGCAAGATCTCTACCAGGTAATATCGAACCGTCTTTCTCTCCCATTCTCTTTTTCCCTCATCAGTTTTCGTGTGCATAACATTGCGGCAACAGGCTTTTTGAAGTGAAAACTTCTTTAGCGGCGTTGTGCATTTTTTTTGTGATGGGTAAAAAATCGAATTACGACTTTACTACAATGAAATACAGTTGAGTTTTTGAAGTGAAAACTTCTATATGCGCGTTGAGCACTTTTTGGATGAACAATTTTTGATTTATAAGAAGTGTTAATGACCAAGTTAAACTTTAATGCTTGATCATAAACAATTTTTATAACCCGAAAATAATGATCTAATAGCTCAACGATACAATTCACAGGTTATTTAGTTTTTAGTTTCCACTTCTATCGGCAATCCCCAAAGACTGCCCCGCATGTTTTTTTTGCTAGGAAGTCATACCGTCACCTCTGCCAGGTCTGATTGATGAGGTAGTCATACTACCTTAGATTGGCAGGGGTAGCCTAGCTACATTTGTAACTCAAGTAACTAGTCAGTTTGTTTAAAATGTGGTCGTACTAACACAAGCGTCACACGTTCGTGTCGGTCCAAACATCCAGCGCAATATATTTACTTCCTGTTTCTAATATATATGTTAGATATACTAAAAGTATGTGGCGTGCTGCGTACCATCAACTGGTTGCCAGATTAATGAAACAAGGATTCTTGACTCTTATTATATTAACGAATACATTTTACAAACTCAAATATAAAAGTCGATTGTGTTTTCTCAATTCCTATCTGCCATTGAAAATTATTTGGCAGATTATGACAAGAAAATATAATATTTTTCATTGCCAGTGTGGTCACACAACCTTTTTGGTCTGTTATTGACTAGGTAGTGCTATGCTACAAGTGAAAAAACATACACCTATTACTAAAGACAAAGGTAGTACACAAACACTACTTAACAAATGTCAGTCATCTATTTTGATAGAAGATAAGACTCGCTTAATGACAGTATTGTGATGCAAGCGGCACGTGTCTGGTCATACACCGTCACTAAAGATCCGTTCACCTCACATCCGCTGCAACCTTTAATTTCCCTTCACTGTAACATTGATGCAACTTCCTATAATAATATCTTTTCTAAATGCAACTATACACCTGTAGCATCCAGTGTCCTTGTTCACTATATATTTTAATAGTATATCGAATTAATCGGTCTAATAATTGCATAGTAATTCGGGATTCGTGCAAGATTAATTTGGGTTAATAGATGCCTTAAATATACAATGTATTATCATTTACTTACGTTATATATTTGCTTTGTTATTGGTATATATTGACATATAACATTGATATTGTCTTATATGCGAACATTAAGGTTAGAGCTGTAAAATATAAATAACTGTACACGTTGGATTTGCGTACAAATCTTATTTATTTTCACTTACTAAATGTACAAGTCTTTTTCCTAATACGAATAAAACTGATTTCGTAGAATAGCGTATATAATTTAATGCATTTAAAAGTTATGTGTGTCGCAAATTAAATGCGATGAAATTCAGACACAGTAGAAGGTACTAGAAGAGTTTTGTGTTTAGCAACGCAACTCGGTGGCGAACGATCACTTAACCATATCCTACCTCAACAGTGTGGACGTATTACATTGTATTAAAATCCGTTCAACTGTGAACAATAACAAATAGTTGTAGATAAGAGACGTTAGCAATATATTTTACACTTTAAAAGGAAAATAAATAAAAATGTCGACTTTGTTTTTTTTTAACAATGTCTCATAGAGTGAAGGATAATAAAATATGTCATTGCCACAAAATTACAATACTTTTGCTATAACGACGTTAAAAACTTGGATACTTCTGTTTATTTTTGTTCTTGAACAATAAATAAGTACATTGTAATGCAATTCTCAACGATCAACGGAAAAAATTATGCACATAACAAAATATACTTATAATTGACAACGAAGCAAAGCCATTTTGAATTCTACGGCTTACGGAATGTTGGGTTTAAGGTAACCTGATCATCATATCCAATATTTAGGCATTAACTAGTTATATATAAAATAAATATGGAAGTTTGTTGTATTTAATCTATAAGTAAACGATATTGTTTTGTTCTTTGAGAAATAAACTATAAACCAAATAAAATACATACATAATAACAACTAGGATATTGAGTGGATATAGCGAAGAAGCAATTAAATAAATAGTAACAAGTTAGAAGAGAGCATGTAAATTGTGATTTTCCTTCTTGTTTGGACATCATTCAGGTCCCGTGAGGTTTTGAATAAATAATACGTCACTCAGCAGACTCTTTCACAGCTTACTTAGCCATTCAAAGATGCCTCGGGCCCTTGAGACATTTTCAAAGGTTCATTCGTGTTGTTACTAACATTTTCGTAACATTTTTAGGAAAAACTCGTAAAATTGTCTCATTTTAGGTATTACATGCAAAAAAGTGAAAGTATTGTGCTAGTGTTTGTTTGATAAGCAAGTAGGTTGATGTGTGAAGAATATAGCATACTAGGAGCTATGTAAAATGCATTGCGATGACTGTCTTCTGACTTTAACTGAGCTGTAGTCGTGACATATATACATTAACTGTAACCAAGCATATGAAAATAATAGGTATATTTTAAAATAATTTTTAAGATTACATAAATAAGAAGAGCATAAAAGCGCTGACTTTAAGTGCATCAAGCCGTGGGAAATTAAATAAATAAAAGATCCTAATATTCTAAGGCTCAAGGTAACTTGATATCCACATAAAACATAAATCCTCTAACACATGCTATGAATGTTTTGTTTGAAATGGTTAGCAATATAAAAAAATAAAATAAAATTGTATTTTAGTATCGATTTAGTAATGTTAACACTATATAAAACTGTAAAAGGTTAATTTCTTAAAAGGTTATATAAAATCGTGGGCTCTATTGTTTTTATTGGCGAATATTATTTATATCAATGAAAGGTCGACCTGGTTTCGATAGATATCCTTATAATGAACATGTTGTCCTTTTACTGCTATTTCTGTGTTTATATCAATCAATAAGTAGGCCGACCCTTAACCTGTTTAATCATATATTTCCGCATTGATACAAACAGTACTCCGGAGTCTGGCTTTTTAAAATCTATACTTCTATACTACTATTATAAAGAGGAAAGATTTGATTGTTTGTTTGTTTGTTTGTTTGTTTGTTTGCTTTGAATAGGCTCCGAAACTACTGACCCGATTTAAAAAATTCTTACATTGTTGGGAAGCTACACTATCCCCGGGTGACATAGGCTATATTATATTTTCAAAAAAATTAGGGATCCTTACTAAAACTCCAATAATGTAACCCAAAGTGTAAAAAAATTACCTAAAATATTATTTAAATCGCGTGCGTTGCGAAAACTATTGATGATAGAATAAAATAATGTACTACAACTTTACAGAACACATTATTATTTACAAAAAGTGTCGCGACAGCATATGTCTAACTATTATAGTTATGCCACAATAAGTGTTCTTTTATTTTAAAAATTTAATTGAAATGCCGCCCCTAGAAAAGACTCTTTATTTGGATCTTGGTATTAATCCTTATCAAAATAAATTACTTCATATTCAAAACTGTTTCAATACCTTTATATAACTTTTTGAATTATTCAATTCGGATATTCCATTCGAAAGATATCACGAGTTTAAAAATGTAAGTATTAGAAAAATGTTGCATGGTAGCCGCTCACCCTGTTCGGCTAGCTAGGCAGCACCTTATGCAATGTAGGCGTGCGTCACTGGGGTTTTTACAAAAATTAGAATACTTATTAAAAAATAACGAAAAATAAATAAAAAGTAATAACAACAAAAATCATTAAAATAAAAGCTCATAGAAATAATAATATTCAAACTTTCTTTATAATTTTATTTTTTTAGTAACCTGACGCAAATAGAAGGGTTTGCCCTCAGGGGCGCTCCTCTGTACGAGGAGTGCACGGGTGTGTGTACCCGAGCATTCGTCGCTTCACTCCCCTCTCCGTTCGAGGCGACAGAGTCCTACCTTTCTTTCCGTCTACCTTTTACATCCTTTCCAACTTAGCTCTCTGTTCGTGGCGTGGTCCCCGGTGGGATGGTTGCGAATACTGATTGGGGTCCCGGGTTCTACCCTGGGACCTGATTTTGTAGTCGAAACCATGCCTATTTCGACTGCGCCTGCACAGAGAGTGTTCCCGGGGCGGGAATTGCATCCTCGCTGTCGGTTGGTCTTGCTGGGCCGGCTACGACGTCAGGCGACTCTGCTTTTTCTGGAGTGTCGTCTGGTAGTCGTACCCACGCCTGACTAGCACGCGACGGGGATGCGAGTCCCGTCCGGAATTGGCCGCGGACCTGTCGCTCCCGGCCCTGGTTCTGTCCATGGTCGGGGGCGATCCTGGATGGACGGCCGTCGCCTCCTTTTGCGAGGCAGTAGTGTCTGCAAGGGAGGCGGCGGAACGGGAGCGGGAGTCCGCCTCCGCACTCCCCTCCCGCCAACGTAGGCCGCGTCGTCGGCGCCGGAGGGCGGGCAACGATCTCCGGCCGCCGTAGAAAGCGGCCGCGGGCGGCCCCTCGGGGGAGGATCCGCCGCCCGCACTATTGCCGTGAGGGACAAGGCCGCGTGCTGTTCCGCAGCCCCCCTCAACTCCTAGAGTTGTTACAAGAGAGCGCCGGGGGGACAAAACCCTGACCCCCTGGCGCCAGCACTTTAGAAGGGGCCCGCTTTAAGACAAAGCGTGGGCCGGCGCCGGCCCGGGCCACGAGATCGGCAGGCCATATATCCGTGGGCCCGGGCGTAGACGATAGGAGAACAGCGAGGTTTTTTAGTGGGTCAAACATATTTTCCGGAGTCCCTTATATCCCTCGGTCCCCCCGGGCCGGGATAACCCGTCAAGAGAGGTTTTTCCCCGAGACCGAAAAAAAATAGAAGGGTTTAATTTTTAATTTTTTGTTAAATACCCGTGCGAAGCTGGGACGGGCTGCTAGTCTATATCTATATCTATACTACTATTATAAAGAGGAAAGATTTGATTGTTTGTTTGTTTGTTTGTTTGTTTGCTTTGAATAGGCTCCGAAACTACTGACCCGATTTAAAAAATTCTTTCATTGTTGGGAAGCTACACTATCCCCGGGTGACATAGGCTATATTATATTTTCAAAAAAATTAGGGATCCTTAATAAAACTCTAATAATGTAACCCGAAGTGTAAAAAAATTACCTAAAATATTATTTAAATCGCGTGCGTTGCGAAAACTATTGATGATAGAATAAAATAATGTACTACAACTTTGCAGAACACATCATTATTTACAAAAAGTGTCGCGACAGCATATGTCTAACTATTATAGTTATGCCACAATAAGTGTTCTTTTATTTAAAAAAATTAATTGAAATGCCGCCCCTAGAAAAGGCTCTTTATTTGGATCTTGGTATTAATCCTTATCAAAATAAATTACTTCATATTCAAAACTGTTTCAATACCTTTATATAACTTTTTGAATTATTCAATTCGGATATTCCATTCGAAAGATATCACGAGTTTAAAAATGTAAGTATTAGAAAAATGTTGCGTGGTAGCCGCTCACCCTGTTCGGCTAGCTAGGCAGCACCTTATGCAATGTAGGCGTGCGTCACTGGGGTTTTTACAAAAATTAGAATACTTATTAAAAAATAACGAAAAATAAATAAAAAGTAATAGCAAAAAAAATCATTAAAATAAAAGCTCATGGAAATAATAATATTCAAACTTTCTTTATAATTTTATTTTTTTAGTAACCTGACGCAAATAGAAGGGTTTGCCCCCAGGGGCGCTCCTCTGTCCGAGGAGTGCACGGGTGTGCGTACCCGAGGTGCCCGAGCATCCGTCGCTTCACTCCCCTCTCCGTTCGAGGCAACAGAGTCCTACCTTTCTTTCCGTCTACCTCTTACATCCTTTTCAACTTAGCTCTCTGTTCGTGGCATGGTCCCCGATGGGATAGTTGCGAATACTGATTGGGGTCCCGGGTTCTACCATGGGACCCGATTTGGTAGTCAAAACCATGCCTATTTCGACTGCGCCTGCACAGAGAGTGTTCCCGGGACGGGAATTGCATCCTCGTTGTCGGTTGGTCTTGCTGGGCCGGCTACGACGTCAAGCGACTCTGCTTTTTCTGGAGTGTCGTCTGGTAGTCGTACACACGCCTGACTAGCACGCAACGGGGATGCGAGTCCCGTCCGGAATTGGCCGCGGACCTGTCGCTCCCGGCCCTGGTTCTGTCCATGGTCGGGGGCGATCCTGGATGGACGGCCGTCGCCTCCTTTTGCGAGGCAGTAGTGTCTGCAAGGGAGGCGGCGGAACGGGAGCGGGAGTCCGCCTCCGCACTCCCCTCCCGCCAACGTAGGCCGCGTCGTCGGCGCCGGAGGGCGGGCAACGATCTCCGGCCGCCGTAGAAAGCGGCCGCGGGCGGCCCCTCGGGGGAGGATCCGCCGCCCGCACTATTGCCGTGAGGGAAAAGGCCGCGTGCTGTTCCGCAGCCCCCCTCAACTCATAGAGTTGTTACAAGAGAGCGCCGGGGGGACGAAAGCCTGACCTCCTAGCGCCAGCACTTTAGAAGGGGCCCGCTTTAAGACAAAGCGTGGGCCGGCGCCGGCCCGGGCCACGAGATCGGCAGGCCATATATCCGTGGGCCCGGGCGTAGACGATAGGAGAACAGCGGAGTTTTTTAGTGGGTAGTCGGATGGTCGAACATCTTTTCCGGAGTCCCTTATATCCCTCGGTCCCCCCGGGCCGGGGGAACCCGTCAAGAGAGGTTTTTCCCCGAGACCGAAAAAAAATAGAAGGATTTAATTTTTTGTTAAATACCCATGCGAAGCTGGGACGGGCTGCTAGTATTATTATAAATGTATTCCATTAAATTAATAGGTTATATTAGAAAAATATTCTTCATTTGAAATAATTTATTGCTATTCGCAATAAATCTGGTATAAATTATTTCCGGATTTCATGTAATTTATACATACATATATATACTACTAGCTGTGCCCGCGACTCCGTCCGCGTGGAGTAGTGACTTTGGGCATCATTTTTTGGATAAATCTTATGGTTTATTTTGGACTACAAACCCTAAAATATAAATAAATGAAACATGCAGTCAGTGTTATCGAATCCAACTGTTACGCCATGCGCCTCCGGAATACGTGCGTTCGGACCTACAAAGTCCAGCCTAAGCTAAACCCTATTTCATATGATTGTTAATTAACTTAAATTGGAATATGAAATTTTCGAAACTTATCATTTTTAACAAAAACTATTTTTTATTTTCTAAAATAAAAATAGCCTAAGTTACTCCTTGTTACATCAGTATCTGCCAGTGAAAGTCCCGTCAAAATCGGTGAAGCCATTTCAGAGATTAGCCGGAAGAGCAGACAGACAGACAAAAATTGTAAAAAAAAAATTGTTTTGTTATATGTACCGTGTATACGTCCGAATGCACTTAGTAAAAAGCGGTTATTTTAATATTACAAACATACACTCCAATTTTATTTATTTGTATAGATGACAGTTCGCACAGTAGCATTTAGTCCAAAGGAATAGGGTGTGTTATGGGTACTAGACAACTGAAATATTACTTTTCTTTTGTAAATAAACATTATACCTACCAGACTCTGGAAGTCGCTGGAATAGAACTTATGGATTAACAAAAATTCCCAATTGCTTTAGTCATTACGCCACTGAGGCCGTTAGTTATCTATTTGTTTCATCAAAATATTTCACATCGTATCAATATTTTGTTCTAGTAAACACACATGACATAGTTTACATTTGGCGATAAAATGTTTTTATTTTATTGAAGCACAGAAAGTGTATATTATTAATGCAATAAATTATAATAGTATTCGTTATTATAGATAATTCAATGCTTTTCTTTAGCATATCCTATATAGAGAGAGACAAATGATGGTCTCAAAACCCAACTGGAACGAAATCATCCGATTGTTATACAAATTGACTTTATGTTAAATACAAAATAAAATATAATATTGAGATATTAAATCAATATATCAGATCGATACAGCGGATCAAATGTTTTAAAACATATTTACACAGCATATTTCATAAAGAGAGGCCATTTTATATTTTAAAATATTTCACTTACAAATAAACAGAACTCCACAATCATTTTATACGGAGTAAAAATCGTATTAATCCCTTCGATAGTTCGCAGACAGCAATGAAATTGTTCGATTTTCTTTTCAAAATTGCATGTATAGATGACAATTGCTTCCATAAAAACCAAATTAAAATACATCCATGTAATCTTATTTCTTTCTTAATGTTATTGTATATATTTTTTATATTTCGATGCAATAAGGGATAACTCTATTGTTCTTTCTTTTAGATGGACACATACGTAATAAGATGTACTTCATTTATTTCGTTACAATCGGCATGAAAATTTTGGTTGAGTAAGAAAGACAGTTTTAGGTAAATAAAGTTAGGAAATGGCGATGATATGATGTGAGAATCTGTGATATTTTGTAATTACACGTCATTTCCTCATTTAGAATGTCAGAATAGTCAGTGTTAGAAAACACAAGAGTTGTATTGTATACAAGATTCGGACGTCTCAAATGACAAAAAGATCAGGAAACCACCGCTAGGCCTTTGCAATTCTGCTTAGAATTATAATGTCTACTTGGAAACTCTATAAGGTTAATTTACTTCCGACTTCCAATGACATGTTTGTTACGCCTTAAAATGTTTACGTGTTTTTGCAGTCATTTATTTTAATAAGCGAATTTGTCATAGTCTTTTAAACAAATACAAATATGTTTTGAAGTGAAAACTTCTTTAGTTTTGTTGTGATCTGAAACTCGATGAAATGGAAAAGTCACAGTAAAAAGAGACATCAATATACATCTTTCTCTTTTTGAAGTGTTTAATAACTTGAATAATATTAATTCTAAATTTCCAGTGGATTGTAGCACTTGGGTTGGGTCTCTGGATTTTGGATCGGTCCGGGTTCGGATCCTGACTAACTCCACAAGTTCCCTTTTTGATTTGTTTTTTATATTGATGTTTACATTTTTCAATGTTTTCTTTTACACAAATCTACTTTAGGGAATAATTCAATATAATTTTGGAATAGATTTTGGAAAATTTGAAAATTTATAAAATTTTAATAATTTCATAACTTGGATAATTTTAACCCTAAATTTCGAGCGGATCTTTAAAATATTACGTGAAGAGAATGATGTAAAAGACATTATAAAGCGTTTCCTATATTTGTGGTCTCTTCTTTGTGCGGTGTTTCCTATATTGAAGTTTACATTTTTAAATACCTAGTCAGGTCATAAGTATTGTCACACAGTAAAAACTTTTCTTTTAGAATGCTGGCCACAAAAAAGTTTATTGAATACGAATCTCGAATTGTTCATGAAAATAAAAATGTATACTTTTAGAATTTTACTCATTTTTTAAATATGGAGTGGACGCTTGAAGAAGACCGTGTTGCAGTTATTGCGTGGCATCATTGCGGTTACGCGCCAATTCAAATTTTTAACATACTGAAAAATTTGAATATAACCAAAAGATTCATTTATCGTACCATCAAACGATACAATGAAGACTCTAGTGTAGATGACAGGTCAAGAAGTGGTCGCCCTCGGTCTGTTAGGACTCCAGCAGTGATAAAAGCTGTGAAGGCACGAATTCAAAGAAATCCCAAACGTAAGCAGAAACTGTTGGCCCTTCAGATGGGGTTAAGCAGAACCACGGTGAAAAGGGTGTTAAATGAAGACTTAGGGCTTTGGGCATATCGAAGAAAAACAGGACATCGTTTGAATGCTCGTCTAATGGACCTGAGACTGAAGAGATGCCCTGCTTTGTTGAAACGGTACGCGGGAAAAAAATATCGGGAAATTCTTTTTTCGGATGAAAAAATGTTTACCGTAGAAGAGAGCTACAACAAACAAAATTATAAGGTGTACGCACACAGTAGTGAAGAAGCGAGCAACCGTATTCCGGGTGTCCAACGAGGTCATTTTCCATCCTCGCTCATGGTATGGTTGGGAGTTTCTTATTGGGGCTTAACAGAGGTACATTTTTGTGAGAAAGGTGTAAAAACGAATGCTGTTGTGTATCAAAATACAGTCCTGACGAACCTTGTGGAACCTGTTTCTCATACCATGTTCAATAACAGGCACTGGGTATTCCAACAAGATTCGGCGCCAGCTCATAGAGCGAAGAGCACACAAGACTGGCTGGCGGCGCGTGAAATCGACTTCATCCGGCACGAAGACTGGCCCTCCTCCAGTCCAGATTTGAATCCGTTAGATTACAAGATATGGCAACACTTGGAGGAAAAGGCGTGTTCAAAGCCTCATCCCAATTTGGAGTCGCTCAAGACATCCTTGATTAAGGCAGCCGCCGATATTGACATGGACCTCGTTCGTGCTGCGATAGAGGACTGGCCGCGCAGATTGAAGGCTTGTATTCAAAATCACGGAGGTCATTTTGAATAAACTTTAATGTCATAAGAATCTATGTTTTGTTAAGTTCATTTTGGTATATAAATGGTTACATAATGAATAAACTTGTTACAATTATTTTACATTAAACATGTGACAGAATTTATGACCTGACTAGGTATATTTCTTGCTTATTATTTAGCTTTTTTACTAGACAAGTAAAACGAATACTGAAACGAAAAGCTTATTTCATTTACATATGACTAGATGCTATTTTTATAAAGTTAAATAAACCATAGTGACTTTAGCTAAACATGGCATTCACCATGCAAGGCGTATCCCGACACAAGATAGTGGTCAGCGCGGGCTGCACACAGTACGAGTATTAACCAATCCATTTTTCCATTGACTCAGACACTAGGCGATAACAGAACTTGCAAAAATCATTAGACCGGGTAAATTTTCTATTTCCTCGACATATATGTCCAATATCAAGGCAAACACCTTGAGGGTCCTACTATTTTAGCAATTTATAGCAATTTCAAATATCTAAAAATAGAATCTACGCTATCATTGACTCAACGGGAAAATTCTATAGATATACTCAAATTAACTTAATTAAACAACTTTGCAAAAATTTTAATTATAGCCATTAAAAATATTGCATTTTTGTAGATAAAATTCTTTTTTTTTCTTTTTTGTTTAAAGATTTGGTTCCATGCGAGCTGTTATGGAGAGAAAATCGGAATACTACATTTAGATAAATCAACTTAGATAAAGAACATTTTTCAAAATTTTACCTGTTGCCTAGGATTTCAAAAACTCAATTATTTACTGGATAATACAAAAGCAAATTGAACGGTCGTTACTATAATGAGTTGTATGCCATGTATGTGCTACTAAGAATTGTATTCTTCTACTGAACAATGACAATTTTGCAAATAACTTCAATGTCAGTAGCTTTCAATGTTATTTATGAGTACGAATCGTTAAAAATTTGTAAACATTGCTAAAACCCTGCGAAATATTTTTAAATCTTTCAGTTACGTAATCTATACATCTATACAAATAAATAAAATTGGAGGGTCTGTTTGTAATATTATAATAACCGCTTTTTACTAAGTGCATTTGGATGTATATACGGTACATATACCAAAACAACATTTTTAAAATTTTTGTCTGTCTGTTTGTTCCGGCTAATCTCTGAAACGGATGGACCGATTTTGACGGGACTTTCACTGGCAGATAGCTTTTTTTTGTCTCGGGGAAAAACCTCTCTTGACGGGTTCCCAAGGAGTAACTTAGGCTACTTTTGTTTTAGAAAAAAAAATAGTTTTAGTTAAAAGTGATCAGAAGGCTGGACTTGTAGGTTCGAACGCAGTTTGTATATTTCATTTATTTATATTTTAGGGTTTATAGGGTTTGTAATCCAAAATAAACCATAAGATATATCCAAAAAATGCTGCCCAAAGTCACTATTCCACGCGGACGGAGTCACGGGCACAGCTAGTAATTCATAAAAAAAATAGTTCATTAATATTTGATGTATAAACGTTTGCAAAGAAATATTGACAATATTGCTTGATAGCAGTGAGTAATAGAATTACGTTTTATATATACCAAGTTATGTAGATATTTTTTTTATAATAAAACTTTATTCAACAGATTTTTTTACAAAAAAAAGAGATGAAGACTTCCGAGCTAGTGCTCCCAATCATACTTAGTTTATTTTAAAGTTTTACTACATAATACATATTTAACTCGTCGTGTGCTTTCGCGTGTTGTGTGTGTGTGTGTGTGTTTAGCTGTGCGTGTATATTTAATTTACGAGGCACTGCACTACCGTGTAATACACACACAAATGCACTTTCCATATAAATATAGAGTTAAACGATAAATATTAAAAATAAATCAATATTTCCTGTGCAGAGTAAGAATACTGACCACAGCGGTTGGGAACAGCCTGTCATAAAAGACGACAAAACATTCCTAGCTAGGTGGTAAGGCTCAAGTCCGTCTGGATGGCAACCACCTCTGCTAAATATACTGCCATAGTAACCTTGTATTGTGTTCCAGTATAAGTGAAGTTTCCAGTTCCCGTAAGCGGAGAACAGAGTGTTAATGGGGCCCATGGTGCCGCCAATATCCGTAAGCGACAGTAACTGCTTACTGTAATGTGGGCCGTCAGTTTTACTGCTGCCTCAGAGCAATAAAAAAATAAGACAGACTTCTAGGTAACTTGTTTTTATGAATAGTCACGAACTCTACGTGAGTTTATTGATATTAATTATATAACTTATCTGCGTATGCGCATAATTATTGAAAATAGATAATACAATGATCAATGTTTATAGTAAATGAATGCAGATAGATCAAAGCACAAAACTATCATTGATTACTCGGTTAAGGACAATGTTATAATCGTTTACTCTCCAACAACAACCTTCGTGGCGCAACAACTTTCGTACACAACGTCTGCAGTTAGATTCCCAACTCGAGTCTGTGTTTTTATATAACTAGCTGTACCCTGCCACGCTTCGCTGTGGTACATTGTGACTGTACCCTGCCACGCTTCGCTGTGGCACATTGTGATTGAATGGTTGAGAAATGAAAAACCAAAAAATAGATAAAAACAATCCTTGATGCGGATTATATATCATGCTAAAATTTCAGCTCGATCGGTGCAGAACTTTTTGAGTTTTTGAAGCGTACACAAACCAACATAACATTTTTATATATATAGATAATATGTATTTATTGGCAAAAAAAATACATAAAGGTGTATCCGTTATCTATAATATCTAGAATCACGTTATTGCTTATATTAAACAAGATGGCGTTGTGTGAACTATCCAAAAAACTGATGTCGAAAATAGCACACTCAAGTCTTCTAGCAGAACTAAAAGTTCCAATACTTATAATTCTACTTCAAAGTAGCATTCAATCGTTCAATAACAATATCACCTTATTTCTCTCTCTCTCTCTTCAATCGGTCCCTCATAGCTGAGGATCGTGACTCCGTTTGATTCCGTCAACTAGCTGTCTCCATCGATCCCGTTCTGCAGCTTGGTGGAGTGCGTCGCTGACAGGTATTTTCAGCTCCTCCGCTATTTGGTCCGACCATCGTTTGGGACTTCTACCCCTAGGCCTTTTTCCCTCGATTTTACCGGTCACCACAAGGCGTTCCAAATTGCTGGTATCCCTGCGTGCAACATGACCAAAATACCGCAATATTCTTTGTAGGCAGGTTGTGGATAGACGTTGAGTCTTTTCTATTTTCAACTGCTTGAGAATAGAGATGTTGGTGCGGCGGGCCGTCCATGGTATTCGCAGCATACGTCGCCAGCACCACATCTCAAAAGCGTCGATTCTCTGCCTATCTGCGGCTTTGAATGTCCACGTCTCTGCACCGTATAGAGCAATGGAGAAGACAAGGGTGCGGACCAGATGTATTTTAGTCCGGTGGGTAATATTACGGTCTCTCCAAATTTTGCTCAGTTGGGTCATTGCAGATTTTGCCATGCCAATCCGTCTCCGTATTTCAGGTTCGCTACTTCCTTTGTTGGTAATCAGTGAGCCAAGGTATTGGCTGTATTGTGTAATACATACCATCATCAGTACTTCTTAGTACTTCTTAATATCAGTACTTATCAGTACTGTACTTCTTAAGTGTTTTGAAAGAGTATATTGTATAGTATATATTATATGGTTCCTGCAACAGTATTCTACACGTCAATGGAGATACGTTTCCAGGACTCGTTTGAGCCATCACCCATCAGTCCTACGACAACTTACATCAGATTGCTGAATAGGGTTGTCCCATCACTTTCCTAAAGAGCATTAAAATAGTAGACAAATCAATTACTCATTTTGAGGTATCACTTTATTATTAGTCTATCCACGTCAATGTCAATTATCACTTTGCTCAATAAAATGAACTGTTTCCAATGATTATCTTATATTAGCTTTTAAACATTACTATAATGTATTCTAGTATTGTATTGCAAAATATATCAAAAATTTGGACTTAAATGATACGAATAAAAGATAATGAATATTAATTACATACCATAAAACGATTATTAATAACAAAAAATGATTCTATCCTTTGGTAGAAACGAAAATATGATCGTTATTCAAAGATATAAAAATATTCCATGAGACGTGTGAGGATAAATGAGCCCGCATAAGTGTAGGAGTGCGTCGTAACATATCGAAATGAGTAACCAGAACAGTGACCGAGGGACAGGATCACGTCGAATCAGCTTCATTGAGTACGTTCGCTTCCGGATATGTCCCCCAGCGCAGACGCCTCACACCGCACACTGGCCACGCTTGATACACTTCTATGAATAATTCACACCGACATGCGACATATTGTTCTATTGGTTCCTACTATTAAAGCCGTATAGCGTAGTGAAAATAATATGTGTTAGTAATTCAGCTGGGTGCACCTAGTTATTACTTGCCTATAATTAATTAATCTTTAGATGTACATTCTAGTTATGTTCGCAGTTTCACCCAATACGCCGTGTATTCAATATCTTAGTAACATATAGCTCTTGTAATTATTAATATAGTCATTAGTAATTGTATAATATTTTTAACAGGTATTTCATTTGACTGTTTTCCATCTTGCTCTTAATATAATAGTACTTGTACATTTATTTTGTTTACATACTTAATTATAATTTTTTATTTTTAAAATATTTAATCTATATAGAAACAAAATTTACACGTATTAAAATATATTTTAGATAATTAAATATTAAAATGCAAATCAATTTAACAAAATATACGTATTTTTTAAATCTCGATTTTGTCACAAACTATATAATTATATTTATATAAAGACTTTCAAATATTTCATGCAACAAAATGAATCAATTTTCCTTGGCATTTTAACTGGAAGGACTCGATAAAAAAATATAGCATATTAAGAAAACAAATGAAAAAGGTCAATTTGTATACAAATGTTTCATTTGAATATAATGCCTAAACGGTTTTTTCGGAGGTTAAATACATTATTTAATATTACGTGATACAACAGATATGTTCTGCCGTGGCATACCAATGGATCCAATAATGAATGTACACATTAAAAGGCTCTTAAAACGTACATTTTTTACGTTATCATATTTTTTAGCTTTTTTGGGGCCCTTTTTCATTCAGTGTGTGTAGCAAAAAAAATATGTTTTATTTTTGGACTTACAGAATTAACTTTAATACGAAAAGAAAATATGAAAGTCCTGAAATGATAACCAACACTCACCAACAATGCTGAACAGTTCTTCTGCCTTGGACCTACGGTGCATTATGATTAAATGTACATTGGGGTGATTTCTGTTTAAATTTTGTGAAAAATTTCTGTTTAAAACGTAAACAGAAATTTTTTTCACTCCCGCAGCAAACCCTATATGCTGAAAAAAGATCCTTTCTAAAGGAGAGCTCTTAATTTTAGTTAAAATAAATTAAATAAAAATATATTAAATAATCATTCATTTTAGACTCTAGATCCATATTTTATACGTTTAAATTTATTGTATAAATGAATATACTTATCACTAATGAATAAAATACACATATGTATGCAATCAACACATATGTGTTTGTATGCAATCACATATGCATATCAACATTAAAAAATAATAAATAACAATAATAATTACATTTTAGGCAGCGACTTGTAGCCACTGTCCTTCATCTTTGTAATGAACGTTTGGCCAACGAACCCAGATATTAGGCATGAAATTTGTTATATGCTGTCTCCGGATGGGACAGAATGTATTGAGCCGTGCCTCTAAAAATATTTCTGAGGCTCTACAATATGCTTTATGATCCATAAGGTATTGAAATGCATTCCTATACTGAACCCTAATAGCGTCCAGTGACCGCTTTGTGTATTCAGTCCAAAGTTTACAAATTTAGAATGATTGACAATATGTTTTAAATCAAAATATATTTACCAACTTTAAAAAAATTCTGGCTAACATTTTACCACATACTGCAAGATTTCTCTTTTTTCTATCTATATCTAAAGTATCTTTTCTATCAGATGATAGTACTATCCAAGGTATTTAAAGGTTTTGACAACTTTCACAGGCTGACCGTCGACATATTATTATACTGTAGGAACATTTGATAATCCCTTTCCTGAGTTGAAAATTAAAATTTCAGTTTTTTTTAAATTATATTTTAAACCATGTGCATTCGTGTACCGCTCACTAATAGATACAAGCCTACGCAATCCTTTTATTGAGGAGCTAAGCAGGACCATGTCGTCTGCATAGCTCAGATTATTAACAAATCTATCACCTAAGTCCTACGGGTGTCCTGTTTAGCTCCACAATCAAATAATTAACATACAAATAAATAGGTCTGGGGATGTCACCCCACCCTGCCTCACTCCTGCCGACATTTTGTAGCTGTCAGATAATTCACTACCTTACCTGACCTTGCTGGTTTGTTTCTTAAACCAATAAGCGAGAAGATCAACAAAAGGAAGCGGAACATTTCTCATGTTAAATTTATCCCATAATAGACTATGATTTATGGTATCGAAAGCACAAGTTAAATCTAAGAAACATTCATTTAAGCTTGTATCCTGCTCAACATAGTAAATAATAACTTGTTTTAGAGAAAAAATAGCTATATCATTAGACACCTTTTTTATTGCTGTAGGTCTGCAGACAGCTCATTTACAATTTAGCAGTTTCCGTTGCCTATGGGTGTTTCCAACTCCAGTGACATCGATAACACACTGCTGCACAACACAAAGTTATTATGGCGGCATACTTAAGACCAAAGGTGGTTGCCATCCAGACAGGCTTGGCAGCACGTAGCTAGGATGAGTTGTTTTGTCGCCTTTTACGACAGGCTGACCCCAGCCGCAGAGGTCAGTATTCTTTCTCCACCTCTGCACGGATAAACTCAAAGTTCTGGACGAAACCCGAACTGTGCATCATCAATATTTAAATATGGCGTGAATCTCTTTTACAGCACACGTTCAAACACCTTGGCTACAACTGTAGCCAGATGGCACAAACACAACAAATAAACTGACGTTCAAAACGAATCACCCTAATTTACATACGGGTCTTAAATATTTTTAGTATTATTATTCTATCACTTAGTTCTAAAATCTAAAACATGGAATATATAAACATTTTATAATATCGAATAATTTTTTAGGATCTACATAATCATAAAATGAAATTTGTATCGAAAGCATTAACAACGTTTGACAATTAGGTGAGTGTCCCTCTCAACTGGTGATAATTATTATTTACACATGACTGGCGTTTTAAATTTGAGGCACGATAAGTTATCTGCTTTTCTCAAGTACTTACCTGGAAATTATAAAACGAGATCAGATTATTTACAGAGTATTAAAAAAAATTTAATTAGTCCCAATGGCAGTGCGCTTATTTAATATATACTAAAGAATACACTACTCACATACTTTTATTCTACGTAAATACATAATTATCCTGATTCGGGATGATAATAGCTTCGCAGACGTCTCGACATGTGAAACCCATTGTTGCATATATGTTTTATCCGTGCAGGGGCGGAGAAAGAATACTAACCTCTGCGGCCCAGGGTCGGCCTGTCGTAAAAGCTGACAAAACAGCCCACCCTAGCTACGTGGTAGGGCCTCAAGCCCGTCTGGATGGCGACCAACTTTGGTCTTAAGTATGCCGCCATAATAACCTTGTGTTGTGTTCCGGCATTAGTCACCCAAGTTCCTGTGCCCTTATGGGACAGCAGCGTGTTGCAATGCCACTGGCGTTGCAACATCCATAGGCAACGGTAACTGCTAAATTCTAAGCGGGCCGTCAGCCTGTCTGCTGTCCTACAGGAATAAAAAAAATGTCCTCTTATATTAATTATTAGCTGTGCCCGCGACTCCGTCCGCGTGGAATAGTGACTTTGGGCAGAATTTTTTGGATATATCTTATAGTTTATTTTGGATTATAAACCCTAAAATATAAATGAAATATGCAAACAGTCAATATTATCGAATGCAACTGTTACGCCATGCGCCTCCGGAATACGTACGTTCGAACCTACAAAGTCCAGCTTAAGCTAAACCCTATTTCCTATGATTGATGACATAAATCTGAGGTTAACTTAAATTGGAAATTCAACCTACAATGTCCAGCCTAAGCTGAACCCTATTTCATATGATTGATGATATAAATTTGAGGTCAACTTAAATTGAAATATAAAATTGCCGAAACTTATCATTTTTAACAATAACTATTTTTTTTTTCTAAAATAAAAATAGCCCATGTTACTCCTTGTTATATCAGCTATCTGCCAGTGAAAGTCCCGTCAAAATCGGTGCAGCCATTTCAGACATTAGCCGGAACAAACGGACAAACAGACAGACAGGCAAAAATTGTAAAAAAAATTGTTTTGGTATATGTACGTCCGAATGCACTTAGTAAAAAGCGGTTATTTTAATATTACAAACAGACCCTCAAATTTTATTTATTTATATGGATATTAAAATTATTGACACCAAGAGTAAACAACTTTTGTTAATGAGTTTATTAACTTAACGCATTTTTTTGTTCTGCCAAAATGTACCTGCTATCGAATCATGTCTACAATAATTCTAACAAAAACCTTCTTCAGATACTGTATCCTACTTTCAAAATATTCTATTGTTCTTTATCTTTTTCTTCTAAGTGGTTTCCTGGCTGAGTTAGTCTTTTGGCCCAGAACCAGGGGTCTGTTATGAAATATTCTCACAGTGCAACTGTGTGGATTTTCGCAACGCTGTTTTACCCTTATATATTTATACTTTTGCAAAAAATGAGGAGAAAAGAGCTGTTATAATCTCACGTGCAGACCTTTTCTTTATTATTAATATAATAATTATAATAATAACAGCTCACAACATCCCACTGCTGCGCTCGGTCCTCCCACTAGAGAAAACTGTCTGGTGGCTGATGGTGATTTTTTTAATGCTGACAGCAGACAGGCTGACGACCCGCTTAGTATTTAGCAGTTACCGTCGTCTATGGGTGTTTGCAATGCCAGTGGCATCGTGAACACGCTGCTGTCCCATAAGGATACAGGAACTTGGGTCACTAATGCTGGAACACAACACAAGGTCATTATGGCGGCATACTTAAGACCAAAGGTGGTCAAAATCCAGCCGCAGAGGTCAGTATTCTTTCTCCGCCCCTGCACGGATAGAAAGGTGATGTCGATGTGCAGGTTTCCTCACGATTTCCTTCATCGTTGGTACATGGCAATTTTTTTTTTATTGTAGATAGGCGTACGTTTTACCGCGATCTCACCTGATACTAAGCGACGATGCGGTCGACGGTGTAGCACGCTTGCCTATAAGAAACCTGTTCACTCTCCTCTTGAAGACCCCTAAATTATAATGTTCGAGAAACACAGGCGCCGGCAAAGAATTCCACTCCTTGGTTGTTCGCATGATGAATGTGGAAGCAAAACGCTTTGTGGGGATAGGGGGCATGTCGACCATAATATACTATAATACGCACGTTAGGTGTGAAAAACTGCCTAAGCGGTGCATTCCACCGTGGGATTTGAACCCGGGACCTTTATATTAGTCTCCAAGTGTAATACCACTGAGCCACCAGCTGTCTTCAAATGTGGGAAGGAGTAATATAAATATCATGTTTTATGCTGGCCCTTAATTCGGGTCAAGTACACTGCCCACTCAGTCCTCATCAGCAAAAGAAGTAGGATAAAGATAGCAATAGTTATTATGCTATGGTTCATGATTCACATAACACCAAGATTCGGGTCAGGAAATCAAGCCATCGCTCGTACGTAACACGGCACGTAATTTAACAGGTCACTAGTTGGGTTATGACACTGCTATTACTAAGATGAATGGACTGGAACCGTCACAGATTAAAAGATTTTTTAGTACAGTAGGAACCGACGCATCAATCAACCTTTTTATAATTAGTTTTTAGATACTTTCCTCACTTAACGGAAAGTCTGATTATAAGAAATTTTCTCATCTTTGTTTGTTCCCGTTTGTATCGGAAGCTTTCGGAGCTCAGGGTTCATTGCTTAGTATTATCACAAGGTGAACCTAATTACACGCTTTTTGAGGTCGGTTAACTTTCGTAGCACTTAATTTTTCTGTACAAATATACGAAATAAATAAATATCACAATTCACACAGTGCTATCTAAGTAATATACATAAACACCCAGACGTGAGACGGGAATCGAATTCGCAACCTCCACGTACCGACGTGCGTGAGCTGCTACATCACAAAGCAAAATAGGTCATAATAGGTAATTAAATATATATTTTTGGAGGTAACTGCCGTTTAACGTTCAAACTATAGAAGTAATCGAATGTAATAGTAATAATATATTAATAATAATAATATATTTTAAAATACGAATAAGTTATACCCATGGAAGTAATAAGTATAGTACATAATACTTCCATGGTAATACCTGATTCATCTTTTAAAATTCAATATTTGATAGAACTGTCACAATTCACGTCAGACCTTGTACCCGTGCCTTATGGTCTTTGATTATTATATGATTACTGGCCAATATTAGTCTTAAACAGTAAAGAAAAACAAATCATTATGCATATTGAGATCGTAATCTATGTAATACGTTATTCCACCTTGAACAAGCGACGTGGATATATTACTCGACTCTATAAAGAGACACCTAGCAGTAGGACGTTAAGGGGCTATTCCTACATAAAAACATTGGTGTTTCCAGTAGAAGACTTTTCCAATGAGGCTATTCAAGGGACTTCTAAACTGAACCCGAAAAATATAAAAAAGTAGGTCAGTGTCTAAATCATTAACAAATATCAACAAGTAATAATTATGTAAAACAATTGCCAATTAAGAATTCCTATGATGTTGTATTTGCATTTAAAAAGAATTAAATTATTTTTCATTTTTAATATCACAGAGCATAATAAACTGTAATTAATATCGTTATCTTTGTAGGTATATTTCGTTTAGTTTAGTTAATGTTTGGGTATTTCCATTAAATGATTATAAATGTGCTTAAATTAAGATTAGGACTTCGTTTTAAATTACAAGTATACGCAAGAAAAAGGGTAAAAAATACAAAAAACAAATGTAATCAAACAAACAACAATGTAAAAAACAAATATATCTCAAATTATCTGAATGGTGGAAAGTATGGAATTGTTGTCATCAGACTAAATAGTTCGAAAATATTTAATAGTAACAAATAACTGCTCCGTGTTCCCAAATCGATCTATCACGAGTATAAATGCACACAGTTCTGGACGCGGCGTAAAACCTTAAAAATATGATATATATTTTCTTATAAATTTAGTAAAAAAATTTATTTGACATTTCAATTACATTTTTATCCGTGTAGGGGCGGAGAAAGAATACCAACCTCTGCGGCCGGGGTCGGCCTGTTGTAAAAGACGACAAAATAACCCACCCTAGCAACATGGTAGGGCCTCAAGCCCGTCTGGATGGCGACCACCTTTGGTCTTAAGTATGCCGCCATAATAACCTTGTGTTGTGTTCCGGCATTAGTGACCCAAGTTCCTGTACCCTTATGGGACAGCAGCGTGTTCGCGATGCGACTAGCGTTGCAAACAACCATAGCTGTTCTACAGCATTAAAAAAAACTGATACTTTATTCGTATATAGATATGGCATTGGCCTTTTGCATTGTCTTTTCATTAACTATTATTGCCGTATGCATTTTAATTCAAATTTCGCAAATTGATTCACGCTTGCATATTCGTAGCGTGCATTTAATTTGTTTAACCTTATATGATATTAAATCTCGTTGATCTATTTCATGAAAAAATTGCACGCGTTAAATAATATGCAGTCATTTATCACGCAGATTTATTGCACTATACTCGTATTATATTGTATGCAACAAGCGTGTAATTTTTTACGATGAGAAATGTATTGCTTGGTATTAATAATAACCAAAAATTATATCAACGTATAACATATTGATTATTTGTTGATATTATAGAATATAAATTCTAAAGATAACGTCTATAAGATATAAGAGGATAACCTCTTTCTGATCTTTTTAAGATTGACATCTTTCTGATTTTCTTTTTCCGTTCAGGGACGGATTAAAAATACTAATCCCTGCGGCTGGGGTTAGCGTGTCGTAAAAGCCCGTCTGGATGGCAACCACCCTTGGTCTTAAGTATGCCGCCATAATAGCCTTGTGTTGTGTTCCGGCATAAATTCCTCTAACGATATGGGCACAGCAGCGTGTTCGCGGCGCCTCTGGCTTCGCAAATATCCATAGGCGACAGTAACTGCTTACTATTAAGTGAACCGTCAGTCTTTCTGCTATTCCTCAGAAATAAAAAAATCTAAGTTTAAGTTAAGAGATTCTGTCAATCGAAACCAATTTTAAATGAGTGCATTCACCAAAACACAATAATGTGCAAGTTTCTTAACGATGTCTTATTTCATATGTATATAAATAAAATATCATGGCAAAAACCTTATTTCATTAGGAATTAATAGACTTTAGAGATCGTGAAATCAAAAAGGGAATTACTGAGCTTTAGATACCGTCCTAAGGTCCAGACTAGCTTTAATAGAAACTCTTTTGATTATATGTTAATGTATGTAAATGTCATTATTTGATAAGATAGACCGCATTTCCTCGCTAAATTATCAAATTCGACCAAGTGATAACCTCCATATCCAATCTGGTCAGAAATATTAGTTCAGTCGTTTGTGTTATTGAACATTCAATTATAAATGCATACGTAATAGTTGTGTCCAGTGAGCCATGCAAATCGCGATCAACGTAATCAATATGACCCACGGCCTTGGCCCCAAATGCACAAAGCTGTCCGAGAGATGAAGAATTATATCTAAATGGATGAGGTCTGTTCCAGCCAGCTCATTTGTTTGTAGAATTACGTGCGTAATGCAGGATACACGTTCCCCTCATTATTTAATATTGTACACCTTTTGCGCATTATTGTTAAGGACTAATCCATCTCGGCCGTTGAGAAGCAGTAAACATGCTTTGGTCTTCTTTTCATTATTATCTATTTATTGTTATGATGATATTCCGTTTGAATATCAATCTTTCTGTACGGTGTCCGATGATGATGAATTTCATAATTTTTTCCCCTACGTTACTGGGGATGCCAAATTAATTGGAAGGACTTCAATGTTAATTAGATCCTATGACGTCAAATCAGTATTTCTTGTGTCGAGTAGAGATATTAAGTTCCAAAAGGTGGCGAAATCGACTCAGCTAGATATTTATCCCGGTAGCTTGCCTTTGATAAGTACAATTATCAACACTAGCATTATAAATGTAAATGTTTGGATAGATGGACGATTGCCACTCAATACGCCACATCGGAAACGGATGAAATTTGACAGAGAGATAGTCTGAAATAGGACCCTTGCTTCTATTTATTCTGGAAAAATCTCATTAATTAATAAATTTTTTCATGCAATCGTAGTAATAATGTTTTAATATAGTCAATTACAGAAATAAAGATTATTTTATATAAAAAACATTTTTTTGATGCTGAGAAACAGCAGACAGGCTGACGGCCAACCTCGCCTATGGATGTTTGCGACGCTAGGGGTACCGCGAACGCGCTGCTGGCCCATACCCCTATGAGACAGCGTTTCCCATAACCCTATGGGATAGAGTAAGAATACTAACCCCTGGGGCCGCGGTCGGCCTGTCGTAAAAGGCGACAAAACTATTAAGAGGGCCACACAACAGTCTTCGGCATCCCTAATAGTGTATTTGGGTCTATCCCCCCTAACTGCGGCTCCGGGCACATAAATATGGTTGCCATAAAACGTGGAAGTACCAGCGGAAGTCACAATCCTGCAATTTATTTGTAATGTCACGGACGTGAAGGCTGCCGAGTCAGTCCACAAATCCACCGTAGCATATTTATATCCGTGATACTCAGTTCCTGTTTGTATCGTTTCAGCACTGACCAGGCCATACAGTCGTCTAAAAGGAAAGACCTAACGATAGTCTTAAAGACTTGACCATTTCGACTTAACCAACATCTTAGGGTCACAAATGACACTGGTCACCTCACGCCATTTGGCCAACGCTGCTGTAGTGTGTGCTTTAGCGAAGCTATCGATGTCATCAGACGCGTTAAATACCGGTTAATTTTAGTTACTTAATAATATTGCAATATTTCTAACCTACGCAATGGGATGCTTTGATTGAAAACGACTAAAATATAATATCGAACAATTCATTCACTTTTATTTTTTTTTGTATATAGCTATGCAGCTGTTATACATATTAACTGTTATATTAACTCCGAGAACCTTGAAAATGCCCATCATACATATCCTTACAAAAATTGTCACCACCATATCATGTTTGATTCTGTATGATGATAACTACAGATTTTTTAAATATGCAACGATTTAAGACTATCTCAAATATTATAATTAAGATGATAAGATTTTGATACGAGTTCACTAATCTGGTATAATAACCTAATCTTATGAGATTAAATGCTGTCTTCTCAGACACAAAGGTAAATAAGATAAATATAAATTTTACTGATTTCAAGAAATTATTCACTATTTAGGTCTCTATTTTCCGTTTCTATTTATAATTATACAGTATCAAATATCAAAGTAATCAAAATTATTACCAGAATAAAACTAAACTCGTTTCTATACATATCGTATAAATATCGTAAAATAGCGACATCTCATCACAGAAAAGTTATTGATATATATATATATATATATATATATATATATATATATATATATATATATATATATATATATATATATATATATATATATATATATATATATATATATATATATATATATATATATATATATATATATATATATATATATTAAAATAATGATGGGCATTTCAAATATATGTATGTAAATGAGAAGTATAGTAAAACAAATTAAAATGTAGCAATATAGCACCATCTGAAACCAAAGTAAGCAGGAGAAATATTGTGTTGGGCGATAAGTGGATACCGCACCGTGTAGTTCGTAGCCCTGCCAGATCTCCACCATGATATCTCAAGGCTCGCTTTCTAGTGCTACTGTAACAGCGGTGTAGGGACCTGTCTGAGCGTAGCTTACCTCACGCCTCTGAAGTGACGGCGAAGCGGTTGTTTTAGAGTTAGACCCGTCCTAACTTGTTGGCGGCACTACTGCGCCCATTCTTTTTGCCTGGCGCAGGTCTTGAGGTACCCGCATATAGGACGGGAGACGAAGTCAGATGCCACCGTTGTGGCGCGGGCGAAGAAGAGGACATAGTAGCCCACGTGGTCACTGTGCCTAGTGTGGCGTAAGCAACCCATGGGTATTGTATTGCTGAGCGTAGAGGATCTGCAACTTGGGTAACATGTGCCGGAACACAACACAACTTTATAATGGTATCATATTTAGAGACTAAGGGATCCAGGCGGACTTGAAGCCCTGCCCCCTAGGTAGTGTTATTTTATTGCGTTTTTTTATTGCTGTAGGACAAGGTGTTTCAAGGCGAAACAATGACTCCATAGAGCGTCTCGTTGTCCAGGGCAAAGTGGAGGGAACCAAATCACGTGGAAGATCACCCATGCGATGGACCGACCAGATCAAATCGGCTGTGGGCGTACCTTTTCATGAGTGCACCAGAATGTCTGTGAATCGCGAGAAATGGCGTAAAATAATACAGCGAACAATATCTGCCTCTAATAGTACTACCAGTTGATCACGACCGCTCTGTAAAGAGTGAAACGACTAAGAAGAAGAAGAGAGGACAGCAGACAGTCGCCTATGGGTGTTTGCAACGCTAGTGGCATCGTGAACACGCTGCTGTCCCATAAGGGTACAGGAACTATGGTCACTAATGCCGGAACACAACACAAGGTTATTATGGCGGCATACTTAAGACCAAAGTTGGTCGCCATCCAGACGGGCTAGAGGCCCTACCACGTAGCTGGGTTGTTTTGTCGCCTTTTACGACAAGCCCACCCCGGCCGCAGAGGTTAGTATTCTTTCTCCGCCCCTGCACGGAAAAACTGTTTGGAAACGGAAGTCCGCAATATCATTATGTTTAATAATTAAATAAATCAGTATGTTTCCTTTTTTTTACAGTTATCCCAAATCAGACGACAAAAGAAAAGAGTCGGCCAGCGGAATCGTTCGAAGATGAAGGGCCTGATGTTGTTTCTACAATCATCGGCAAATACGGAAGATGGCAATTACTCATGACATTCTTGTTGTCTTTATTCTCCTTGCCTTGTACATTTCATATCTACCTGCCTACATTTACGGTGAGTGGCAACAAATTTGTATTTCCATCACGTATAAGTATAATACTATATATCCAAATGAATTAAAGAAAAAATTAAACTATTAACTCAATCACAAGTTTTGTTTTTATAGTATACTTGCTAACACAGCAAACGTTGTTCTGCCATACTCGTATAAATAAAAAATAGCCTATGTTCTTCTCCAATTCATCAAATTTGGTTCAGCGGTTTAAACGTGAAAACATAACAGACAGACAGAGTTACTTTCACATTTATAATATTACAATATTATTAGTATGAATGGAGTATATTGTTGTATGTAATATATGGGATAAAATTATATACAATCCACAAACGATTTTCACCGAGCAAAATTCATTGTTGAAATACTTTTTCTTCTTTCAAGAACTTTTGCTACGCGATTAATTTGAGATGGCGTTTCAAATTATTTGAAGGTATATTTATACTCATTTTTCAGACATATATCGGGATAGCGCACTTGGATTAAATGGCCTTGTCTATTGAATCTGGTTTTAATGCTTATATATATTTAGTCTTCTTTGTGACCATTTACATATTTATAAAGGCCTCTTTATTCTCTTCCATGTACTACTTCCATGACTGTATGGTCACTATAAGAATAATGTTTATCATCCGGATTATAATGAGCCTACAACCAACAATTATATTATTAGAATAAACAGGAATTAGTAACACACATAAAAAAATTTTATGTTAATAACTAATTAAATTTAATCCCTTAAACCAACGGAAGGTGTACAAATTAGTTAATTTCGTGATTTATCTTTAGCAGCGAACAATTAATCTGATATTGTTTAAGTAAATGAACAATTATAAAATACTTAACGATTATTTTTGGACTTTATAATTAATATTTGATTAAAATGAAGGTTATAACAATGTTTATTATGTTAATAGGCTAAGGCGACAAAGTTTTGGTGTAAAAGACCAGACAATTTATCGAGTTTACCAATAGAGGAATGGATCAACTACAGTCAACCTGTAGACGGTTGCAGTGTCAGGATATTGTCTTCAGCAGTAACAGTGGAGAGCATATTGAATCATACTGCACCCCTCATTAATTCTTTTCAAAAGTGTCATGATTGGGAATATGACCGATCGGAAGTCGGGGACACAATAATTTCTGAGTGGGACTTGGTATGCGATCGTGCTAGTCTCACAAGCTTGGCTGAAGTTGTCTTCTTGGTAGGAGTTGGTGTAGGCGGTGTTATAGGAGGATGGATTTCAGACAGGTATTTACTAGTTTAGTTAGTTTGGTTTACCGTTTATTTCTCAAATATCAAAACAATTTACTTACTGAGAAAAATGCTTAAAACTAAAATATACATCGATCCGAGTACAGTTTTTACAATTATTTATCTTTTACAAACAAATTCATAAATACACATTTAGTTTTCTTCACATATTATTTTAGTCCGAATTGCTTAATAGATTTAACCTATAGATGTTGCTGATACGCAGTCGTCAGACTCGTAGTACACTCAAATAAAAAAAAATTGTAATGCAGATCAAACATTGTTCTATTTATAAACAAATACCAATTATATTTTAAAAAAATCACGCCATTCCCAAAATTACAATGTCTTTATAGATTTATTAAAAATTACAACGACTGCAAACATTTGATTATCACTTAACCTATTGGAACAATATTGTTAATGTAATACGAGTAATATATAGAAAATAACAAACCATGTCCCATTGGTTTCGCTTCGCATTGGATCAATTAAGCGGAGTGATTAATTGACAGTTTTGCTTTAACCCTTTTTAGATAAGATTTCATAAAAATAATCAGATTTCATAAAAATAAATACTTAGGAAAATGTTATTAAATTAAGGAAACCATATTTACAGGTACATAACACGATTATTATTCCCTTAATTTTCTACCTAATTACCATAAAAAGCAAAGATTTGATAATGACAAATTCTGCATAAATGTTATTTATGATTACGTAACTAATAAGTACATATGTGAATAATTTAAACTTAAAATTTGTTTCTTATTTGTAATTTGTTTTATAGTGGTTGGATTTTAATGATCAATGTATTTGCGTTTTCATTACATATTTTATTTAGTAGGCACACTGAACCGCCTTACGCAATCTACCAAGATTTTGAATGCACAAGCCATCTGCAAGACGATGTTTGTGTGCTTTAATAGTATCCCAAATTTATGAAATATTTACGTATAAATCGTATGGATTTAGAATATATTGGGTTGTTCGGAAAGTAATTTCGTTTCCTTTTCAGAATATTAAATACATTTTTTGTATAGGTGATAAATACTTTATTTAATTATATATTCATATTGTCTATTCTACTCCAATATCGTCTGCCATATTTCTTATTCTAGCATGATTCCATACTAAAATATTTGGTCTGTGCTGGTAAAAAAACTGGTCTAGGTGATTTTTGGCCTCCTCATTTCAAGCGAACGTTTTACCGTTGAAAAATTTTTGTAGAGACCAGATATCTGAAGGTGCTAGCTATTCTCCAGATGGAGAATATGGTAGATGTGGCAGTACATCCTATTCAAGCTATAAAAGCTTTTGGCGAGTTACCTAACTTGTATAAAGTCTGGCATTATCTTGGTGGAACACTACACCTACGTTTTATTTTTTTTATCATTAATGTAATCTGTATCGGTTTTGTACAATAAAGAATATTCTATTCTATTCTACACCGTTTCTGTTGATCAATTCGGGCCTTTTCTGTTTGAGTAATCATTCAGTTTTTCCAGCTGCTGACAGTACACTTTAGAATTGATCATTGTGTTGTCCAGTAAAACTTAAAAAAAAGGATTCCTTGAAAATCCCAACAAACAGTATCCAAGGCTTTCCAAGTGCTTTGAGCCGGTTCGTCTATTTTACTCCATGATCTCTTGTGTAACGTTGTTATAGACAACTCATTTCTCGTCCCCAGTGATGATGCACTTAAAAAATGGATCATTTTCTTGACGTTTGTGATGAAAATCACAGACGTCAACGCAATGATGCAGATTTATCTCCGTAAAAATATGAGAAACCCATATGTCGGGCTTCGATGTTAAACCACCTAGGTACACCTATTTCAAGTGGCCATGAATTCTTGAATTCGATAAATTCAACCTCTTAGCGATCTCATATTATTGGCCGGTTTTCATCAACTAATGTCTTTATTGTATCTTTATCAGCTTCAACTGGCCATCCAGAACGTGAAGCGTCATCAACATCAAAATTGCCACATCGAAATTTTTAAAATCAGTTTTAGCACTGGCATTCTGTCAATAAATCTCTCCATAAACATCAGCAATTTTTTTTCTTGCTTCAACATCATTTTTGCCTTTTCAGTGGTAAAAAAGTAAAATATGCCAAAAATGCTGTTTTTCACCCTCCATTTTTGCAGTTGGGTATGAAAGAAAACAATTAAGCCCTCTGTCGAGCAAAACGAATCTGCTTTCCGAACAACCCTATATTTTCATTTTTTCTAATATAGTGAACATTTTTTCTTTTCCCTTATAAGAATAAACCTATCAACAAACAAGCTCGTATAATCTTAAGCCATCCAATGATCAGACGAACAAAGATTTCATTGACAAATAAATGTACTGAAGTAACGTACAATATTATCTAAGTTGTTACATACTAAGTGTGCGAGGAAATATCGCGAGAAAACCTGAAGCACGAGGATAACTCTAATTACTATATACTATATATTTTCTCTAGTGGTTCTCCTCTGTAAATATTATTGCGTTGTAGTCAACATTAAACTGTATTATTTCCAGGTTTGGAAGAAAACGCATCCTTATGGGAATGATCGTAGCACAAAGTTCCCTCGCAATTCTTTCCTTACTCGTACGATCTTACGTACAATACGTAGTCGTGCGACTAGTGATGGGATTGGTTTCTGTATCCGTTGTATATGCTGCCTTCGTCTTATCCGTGGAGCTGGTCGGAGGGAAATGGGTCACTATTGCCGGAGTATGTAATTTCTTCCCACTGCCACTGGCTTACCTAATAGTGTCGTTACTGTCACTTGTGATGCCGAATTGGAGGGAGTTACAACTGACGCTATCAATACCCGGATGCTTTCTGCTTGCTTTGTGGTAAGTTAGAACACATTAAATATATTTGCAAAATCTAATATGATATTATGGGTTTATATAACCTAACAAACGAATATACAACATTACAATATAAACATTCAAGATCAAAGCTATCGAAGAATAATGATGAAGGCCCTAATGCAAGCTTAGTTTTGAGGATTCAAATGACAATTGCCCCCAATAGTAAGAAAAATTCCAGCGATTACAAAACAGAGGATCCTACGCTCCGACCTGAGTTAAATTATGATAATAAATATACTGTAATATAGCGACATCTAATCTATGGATACTAGACAACTTTACTCCTCTATCATCAAGAAATACATATTATACATAAACACCCAAACTGGGGATGGGAATCGAACCCGTAATCCCCACATAACGTACGAAAGCCGTTACTCCACATAGGTTGTCAAGTATAATAATAACGAAGTATGTATATTTAAGACATAATTTTAAAATTTTAATGAACGTAACCTATTTTATTACTATGAATTGAATTAACCTTTACTTTACCTACTTTAAAAAATATAATGAACGCAATATTATCATTTCATTAACTAAATTTAAATGTGAGAAGGATCTGTTATACTAACTTGAAATAAAATTAATATCTCATTGTTACAGGTTTGTCTTACCCGAATCTCCACGTTGGCTATTAAGTATGGGAAAGACGCAAGAGGCAAAAGTAATATTGCAAAAGGCAGCTAAATTTAATAAAAAAGAAATGCCAGCCGATTTAGACAAGTTGCTGATGCTGCACAAAACCGAATCGAGAGGCGACGGTCCCAGTGTGTTCTTGCTTCTGAAGGGTGCTTTAAGAAAACGAACGATTTGCCTATTCATAGCCTGGTTCTCAATGACGATAGCTTATTATGGACTACTTTTAAATATCGGAAATTTCAACTTGGGAAATTTACACGTGACATCGATAATTCTCGCCCTTGTAGAAATCCCAGCTATAGCTATCAGTATTCCTATACTACTGAAAGCTGGGAGGAGAATCCCCATATTTACCAGCATGGTGGTTTGTGGAGCTGCTTGTATCGGAAGCGAACTGTTTGCTTTGGCTTTCGACGAGGAATGGTTTATGATAGCGTGCTTGATGGTTGGGAAGTTCGCTATCGGATCCACTAATATGATGTTACCGATCTTCACTGTAGAACTGTATCCAACTGTTGTGAGGAATTTGGGAGTTGGCGCTAGTCAAATATCTGCCGGTCTGGCACTGATATGCATTCCGTACTTATGGAAGCTGGTAAGATATTGTTTTGAATAATATACAAGTAACGCGGTAAGAATACTCCACTAGTGAATTAAATACCTTTGGTTCTACGCACTAATCCTGATTTTAGGGTAATTAACACAAGGTTTCTTTTAACAGTTGCATTATTACATCCACTGTCAGTCTTAAAAGAAGTCAGTCTATACGTGGTATGGGACGTTAACAGACTAGCATCATTTTTTATAAATAATGAAGAGGTTTAGTTTAGAGGTTTTATGTTAAAACAACTAGCGAACCCGAAAAATGTTGTCTTGTACATAAATGTGAAAAAAATATTTAAAAATACTTCGTAGTGAACCGCAACAATTATCGAATCCATTTGAAAACACACAAAAAATATATCAAAATCGGTACAAGTTCCGTAATATACCAGCGCAGAAGAATTATATGTACAAATATATATTTTCAATTAGAAATTTCTATATTTTTTATACTGGAACTACATTCACGAGTAACGAATGCTTAGAATGTGAGATTTTCACATATCTTTTGATCCAGACTCATTCAGCGACTCACGAGTGTAAATCTAATTTAAATTAGGAACCGTTATTAAAATAGAGCTGAAATAATTACAATTAACACCAATTACAATTAACATATTTCCACGTGATTGACGCGAAGTCTTCACGTGGCTGTATATCCGTAAATATTACGAAAAGCGACCATTGGGAAGTCTATGAATAATCATGACTTCGTGTCCTGACTAACCACACTTACCTATTGCTCCTGGAGTAATAAATTCAATAATTTTCATAATTATTAATGATTATAAATGACATAAGCAGTTAATATACTAATAATTTATCAAAGCATATACCACTCCTGTATCTGCATAACATAATTTAAGACGCTACTATATCTTGAGCCATGATAAACAATAAAAGTCAAATTATTAATTTCGTATGCAGAATAAAAAATTGGAATGAGACATCAAAAACTGGATGATTTCAACAAATTTTTATTATTTGAATTTTAGTTTAGTGAATGTTTATAATTTCAGACTATGCTCAATGAGCATTTGCCCATGGTGACGATCGCTGCTTTAGCTGCGGTGGGCGGAGGAATCGTACTTCTTTTGCCTGATACTTCACGACCGAAAGAAACTCAGCCTGCCATCGAAAGCAAAATGTAAGAAACTCTAGTTTTTTTTTTTTAATTAAATTCAATTAAAATATTTTATTTTTATTGCTATAGAACAGCAGACAGGCTAACGGCTGCAATTTAGCAGTTAACGTCGCTTATGGGTGTTTGCAACGCCAATGGCATCTCGAACACGCTGCTGTCCCATAAGGGCACAGTAACTTGGGTCACTAGTGTTGTGTGTATTAACACACAACACAAGGTTATTATGGCGGCATACTTAAGACCAAAGGTGGTCGCTATCCAGACGGGCTTGGGGCCTTACCACGTAGCTAGGGTGGGTTGTTTTGTCGCCTTTTACGAGAGGCCGACCTCGATCGCAGAGATCACTATTCTTTCTCCGCCCCTGCACGGATAAACCATAACAACTTAGACGGATTTGTATTAACATGCGTCATTCATTAAATAATTTTTTTAATGTTAAATTCATTATATCGGTTTAAATTTTTCGAATCAACTAAAATAAATTAAAACAAAAAAGTCCAAAAAATACTTACATAACTGTTAAGTCTAAAGGAAAGAGTAGGAAGGATCAGCGCCACAAATTTGTGGTTTAAGGTGTATTGGAAATCTAATTCTAGGCTTAAGCTTATGGCGTATTTGAAATCTAATTCTAGGAGACGATGATAAGCTATACCTACGATTATATTTTATTTTTGAAAAAGAATACTTACGGAGTATTTTATGATGATAATCGTGTTAAACGTTTATTTAAATTTGATTTGTATCCTTTCTGTTCGATGTTTAATTTAAACGACTTATAATTTCTTACGCAAGCGAAGCCATAGAAGTCACAGTAATCTTATACCGGGTGACCTATTTATAATTATCAGTTATAGCGAAGTGAAAATAGAAGATATGATTTAAATATAGATACTTTTCACGTGATTTCTGCTGCGATGGTGTTGGTCATATGCAATAAATGTTTCTAGAAAACTCTAAAACGAATGGGAGGGACCCACCCTATTTTTACCTTTATTTGATTAACGCCTAAACATTTGCCTAAATATTTAATTTTCTTTGAGAATCTGTATCAGCTCATTTTAGATTCCATGTTTCAAAGTAACATTTATTGCTTAAAGTACACAATCTGTATCGAAATATTTTTTATGAACCGGTTCTATTACATAGCTGGGAATTTTCAAATTTTTTTTCGACTTCGCGATATTGACCCAATTAGTAATATTTTTATTTTAAATTTAATCTAATGTATTCCAGTATTTTTTTGGCACAAGAAAGTAGCTCTGATGGGCACCAACGTAAAGGTCGATATTGCTCAACTAAAAATCCCGAACTCCGAATGGAACCTAAGGGAAAATAATCCAAATCACTACAATGTATCTATCCCAAAAGGAAATCAACAATGATATATAGTTTTTAAATACGCTAACGCTCTCTAGTAACAAACACATACGTTAATATGACTCGATTTGTTCACAGACCCAACTTTGACGGCAATTCGCCTTGCAGCGAAACGTTCACAGTAACCGACGACAGAGGGCATTAGTAGTTGCAAAACGACAATCTTCAGTATAAATAATTTTCGTTACTTCAGTGATTAGTGAGATTTTTTCGAATTTAATGTTATTTTATAGTACATAAATTATTTTTAAAAACACTTTATTTACATAATAATGAAGACATACCTTGTTTATGTTTCATTTTTGCCTATTAGGTTTCATAGAATATGTAAACTAGTTAAGAGTATATTTATATAGGTGTATATTTAATATACTATATGTCATTTAGATGTATAATTTGTTTGAATTATGATTCAAACACATGTATGCATGTGTTTTATAAAAACCTAATTTTCCTGTAGCATCTTCGTCCAAGCGTTGTATATGTCATTGTATCATATTCATATTAGATATAGTATTTTTAATGTATATGTATTTTGTGAATATAATTAAAAGAAATTCTAAAGCTTCAATATATAAATTAAAGTTTTAAATATTAAACGAGTCGTAATAATGTAGTAACAGTATTTATTTATTTATAATTGTACACCAAAAGCATATCTACATAAAATTCAATGTATGTAGTATTTTAAAAATTAAAGTTCATATATGTACGCCAATTTTAGGTGCACACAACATTTTTCATCATTGTAATTATAGACATTAGTATATCGGATATAGTTTTATATTAAAACGACGCTGGCTCGTCAGTATTTAAGTAATATAAAGTACAGTTAAGACACAGCACTCGTTGGTTTGATCCACGAATATTTTTAAATAATATTCATTCATATTACCTTACCTTTATCAATAACAATAAGAAATATTTTACATCATATTTTTACGTTTTATGTTAATTCAAACTAAATTAGTAAAAATTAATACTGTAAAGTAAATGATACAATAATTTATTATATACGTATCACACACGTTTGTTAAAAAAATTGTGAAATTTTATATGAATAAAATGTTCATGTTCGTATTTGCACAAATTAAGGATTAGCTTCATTTAATCGAAATTTTAGAATTTTTTGTAAATCGTTAATAGAACATTTTAGTAGGAAAGTAGTAAAATAGATTTACAGAAATGCTTTAATTGTTATAATCGAAATCAATAATGTCTTAACTTTCTGTGCGTAATGAATATATGAAAAATAAACAACGAGCTTAACTTATTTAAAATTATTTCTTTAAAGTACACGAACTCTTAAAATTATTTTTATAGATTTGATTTATTTTGCACAGTTTTAGGTTACAATTTGTAAAAAAAGTAATTTTAATTATTTAGTTACTTCATTATATCAAACATAGAAATAAAGCAAAAACACAAACATGAGTTTCTGCTATGTGGACAATCATAGATAATATTGTATACTTGTTACCATATACACGATAACACTAGTATTTAATTTGTTCAAAAATTTCATATAATCGTATAATGTAATATGTTTCCCGTTACTTAAGGTTTAAATTAAGTATGATAAATATTAGTATTTTATGTTACCACTACTATATGTAACATGTAGGAATAAATTATGTAATAATGTGAAATGTTTAAGTAATAAAATAATGAATGATAATAATATAGTAATGAATAAGATTTTGAAAGAAAAAATTTCAAAAGTTCTAACTAAAATTGAAATTGTGTTTGCAAATATTTACCTGTTTTTTTACGTGTTTGGAATAATAAAGTAAAACACAAATCTATTATTTTGGAAGAAAACGAAAGATAGTACAGCGAAATGTTGGAACATTACCAAGAATAACATCTAATATTGTAGGACTGATTCACTAAGAAGTATTAAAGCCTTAAAATAGGATACATAAGAAGCGGCAATGTATACTATAAAGGAAAAGCCAGACCATTGGACATCTTTGTTACGAGTATCTAAATTATGGACTTTAGTAGTGTATAACATATAAGTAGTTGATAGTCTTTACATAGGAAATTTCTATTAGTATTTTAATTTTATAACTGTATTAGCTTTAAGATATGTGAATAATTCCCAAAAATGGGTTGAGGTCAGGCAGGCGGCCGGTCATAAAAAGCAAGCCATGACTATTAGTACATTATGTACTCAAATGAAAGGGGAATGTAAGTACTTGGAATGAGAATGAGACTAACAAGTTGGAATGTAGGTACGATGACTGGAGGAGTAAGAAAGATAGCAGATGTATTAGAAAGGAGACGAATAAATACATCTTGCTTGCAAGAAACGAAATGAAAGGGTTCGAGAGCTCGAGAGATTGGGGCGGAGTATAAATTTTACTATTATAGAAGTGATGGTAAATAGAACGGTGTGGGTGTAGTATTAGACAGCGAATTGGAAAAATGTGTGACAGATGTTAAGAGGGTAAATTATTCAGGGGCGACAGTGCGTTAAACATAATGTGTTTATGCCTCGCAGGCTGGATGTGACGGCAGAGTGAAAGAATGATTTTGGGGGTATTTTGATACAGTTATAATCAACATAGCAGATAAGTAAGACGCATATGAGGGTGGTGATTTTAATGGACACGTGGGAAGAATTAATGGGGAATATGAAGTAGTTCATGGGGGACTAGGATTTGGGAATAGAAATGAGGAAGGGGAAGCTTTATTATAAGCTGCTTTGGCATTCGATATGGCCATAGTAAATACATTTTTCAAAAAAGGAATCAACATTTAATACCGTATAATAGCGAAAGCCACAACAAATCGACTATTTTCTTATAATAAAAAAAATTAAATCAAAGATTGCAAAGTGATTCCCCGGTGAAAGTGTGGTTCCTCGACACAGACTCCTTATTTTAGACGTAACCATAATGCCGAAAATTTAAAATACAAAATAATAATACCCCCAGAATTTAATGGTATTTTCTAGAAAATGAAGAGTATGCAAGTAAATTTAAATAAAAAGCGGTAGACAAAATGGTAAAGATGGATGATATTTTTTTATTGCTGTAGGATTAGAATTTAACAGTTATCATCGCCTATGGGTGTTTGCAACGCCAGTGGCATCGCGAACACGCTGCTGTCGCATAAGGGTACAGATACTTGGGTCACTAATGCGGGAACACAACACAAGGTTATTGTGGCGGCATACTTAAGACCAAAGGTGGTCGCCATCCAGACGAGCTTGGGGCCCTACCACGTAGCTAGGGTGGGTTATTTTGTTGCCTTTTACGACAGACCGACCCCAGCCGCAGAGGTTAGTATTCTTTCTCCGCCTCTGCACGGTTATGGTTGGAAACTCTGTAAATTAATGTTGGTATGAAATAGCGGAATGCATTAGAGATGTGGTAAAGAAAGTTTTTGGAGAAACAAAAGGGAAAGGTAAAATTGATAAAGAATCTTGGTGGTGGAATGAAGAAGTATATATAGGTGATTCTGAAAGAAAAGAAAAATGTTTTTAAATAATGGAAAATAAAAGGTAAGTATATTTAAAATGTAAGAAAAGGGCAAAAAGAGCTATTGCTGTCTCCAAGGCCAGGGAACAAGCCAAGCTGTATGAGTTCTTGGGAAGCCCTGGTGGTCAGAAATATCTTTATAGAATAGTGAATGATAGTCTTTATAATAGTATAAATGATAATCTTTATAGAAAGAATGCAAGGGATTTAACCCATATGAAATGTATAAAAGATGATAGTGAAAGGGTCTTAACAGACAATGTAGAAATAAAAAGCAGATGGAAAAATTATTACCGAGAATTGATGAATGAAGAGAATGTCTGGAGTGAAATGTTAGAGCAGATACCCGTTAACATAGGCATTATTAAAGAAGTGAGTACAGCTGAGGATAGATCGGCTGTAGATACTATGAAAAATGGCAAGTCTGTAGGGCCGAATGAAATACCTGTGGAAGTGTGGAAATTCTGGAAAACAGATGAATGGAAGTAGCTGACTTTGTTCTTCAATAAGCTGTTGCAAGACGAGGCGATCCCCGATGAATGGTGCAACAGTACGCTAGTACCCATTTTTAATAACAAGGGTGATGTAGGTTTGTAACAATTATAGAGGACTAAAGCTCATGTCACACAGTATGAAAATTTAGGAGAAAATAATAGCTAGGTGACTACGAGAGGAGAGCGAAATAAGGGAGAACCAATTTGGTTTCACGTCCGGGCGAGGGACTACAGACGCCATAGTCGCACTTCGCCACCTGTGCGAAAAATACATGAGAAATACGAGACCTGCACATTGTATTCGTTGACCTCGAAAAGGTATATGATCGGATTTCTTGAAAGGTTTTGTAGTGGGCCATAAAAGCAAAAGGAATGCCTGTGAAGTATTTGCATCTTATTCGTGTAATGTACGATAAGGCAAGTTACACACGTTCGGTCCCTACCTGGCGTCACAGACAAGTTCAATGTTGCAATGGGCTTACACCAAGGATCGGCTCTTAGCCCTTATTTGTTCCTCTTGGTGGTAGATTCAGTAACATCAAGAATAGAGGAACAGGCACCTTGGTGTATGCTCTTTGCCGATGACACTGTGCTGGTTGGAAAGAAAATGCTCACGAGGTTCAGAGCAGATTGGCTAAAGCAGGAGAGGTTGGAGGGTGTTGGGTTGAAGATAAGCAGAAATAAAACTGAACATCTATTTGTGACTTTGGTGGAAATTCCGCCTTCACTTCGATTACCTTAAGAGACGTGTCTCTGCGAACTTGCTCTAACTTCAGGTATCTTGGATGATTAATCCAGAATAACGGTGAGATAGGCCGAGATGTGAAAAACAGAGTGAATGCAGTATGGTTGAGCGGAGTTACAAAAATAGATAAAATTAGAAATGAGTATGGCCATATAATGCGAAGAGAGGAGGTTGCTAGTAATGAGAATGGATGGATACAAGAGGAGGGGTAGACCAAAGAAAAGATGGATGGACTGTGTAAAAGATAATATGTCCAGAAAGATGTGAATGTTCAAATGACGGCTAATAGGACAAAGAGGAAGGAGAGAATATATTTTGCCGACTCCACATAGTTTGCAATAAGGGCAGAAAGAAGAAGAAGGTGATGAATAAAATTAATGATGTGTACCTGTGCTAGTTACCACATAGACATTATTATTAAATGTAATATTATGTATGCTTTGTAAATAATTTAGATGTAGATAAATTACTAAAAGAGGACACGAACAATTAATAGCGTGTTTCAAGACATTCGTATAAAATCATTTGAAACATCATTCGTATGAAAATTATTATATGGCCAATGATATTTTATTTATTAATTGGTGGAATTCCCAAGTCCCAGTAGAAAAGTGCAAAATGGTTAAAAACCTAATTCAACTATCTCAGGGATATCCCTGTGTAAACGTTTATTCAAATAACACATCGAAATGATGCGTTATGAGTACGTTTGTTATAATAATAATTTAATTCAGTATTTAATTCAAAGTATAATTACATTAGGTCACAATCAAAAATCCAAATTAGAAATATGATTAAAAGTAAAACAATGATTAATACACAAATTATCATATTTATTTCTGATGTTACCTATTCCGCTTTGAACAGTACGAATTGTTTTTTTATTGCTGTGAAACATCAGGCAGGCATATGTCCCTCTTAATTGAAAGCAATAAAATATTGGCGTTAGGCTTCTGTACTTATTTTTTCAACTTAATATTGAGAAAAGAATTGAATGGAATGAAACTCGTGTACTGAAAATTGTATTAAATATAATTCATTGTCTCATCATTACAATACGTGATTCATCCATTGCAGAATAGAATAATTTATGATAGTAAGTTTAAATAAATAATACTATTTTTTACTACTGTATTTTATTTAAGGGACTTTTTACTTTAGAAGTTTAATTAAAAGCTTTGAACGTAGTCATTCATAAGCTGATAAGTCCCGTCATACAACGAAAAAACATTTGTTCATAGTTCAGATGAATATTGCCCCTTGTAAAGACCAAGTTTAAACTAAATTTCAAATTATGTGTATTCTAGTTGTTTTGTGTAGACACTAATGCCATCTAGTGCCAGTTTATACAACCGAATCCATTCGTCCATTCGAATAATCACAATTAGGGGAAATATTAGAAGAGTATTTATAAGTGGACAAAGCGAAACAAGTATGTAAGGATCGTAGCAAGTGGAAAGAAGTGGTCTCTGCCTACCCCTATGGGAAAGAGGCGTGATTATATGTATGTATGTATGTATTTATAAGAAACAAGTTTATAGAATAAAAATATAATTTTATTATAATATCTGGGAATAAGAACGTTTTCTAAAGAACTTGTATGTATGTATAATGAATCAGACGTGCTACAAAATTGCTATTTACTTTTTTTTCTAACTCTAGTCTCTAATAGTTTAGCTAAAAATTCAAAAACCAAAACAGAATGTTTACCTTACCTTACGATATTTTGGGCGGAGAATAAAAAATTGCGTTTCTTTGGCACTATCTATTTATAAATTCCTATGTATAAATGCTTTTTTTACAAAAACAAATTACGACACAAAAGTTTTCCCCATCATTGTCAGGGTACTCCAGGGACGTATCCCTGGAGTGAATCTTACTCACGACTAAGACCGTAGCCTTAGTCCGTTTCTGTTCAGCGTGATATTAAACGTTCTATCAGACAGCGTTAGAAACTCACATGAGCAGCCTCCCGTGGTTGCTCATGTATGCTATCTGCAAACCGAAACTGCCAGCGCGATATCGGTATTGCGTTTTTTTATTGCAGCATGACAATGGACTCACTATCAGGGATGCTAAAGACCGTGCGAAGTGGAGTAGAAAAATCGGAAAGCGGACCTCGGGCACCGAAGCGGAAGTTTTGGATGCAACCGGGATTTAACACTGGGATGATGATGATGATGACAAATCACGTGATCATTTAATATGTCAAATACTTTGCAGATCATTCATATAGCAGCCCATCAGTTCTTTTACATTGGGATCGATCTCACAAACACAACCGGAAAAGGCTTATGACGTAGCTTCTGAACCGGATGCGCCGTAATTATGAAATTATGCTTAAAGGTTTTCGAAGAATTATTTCAGCATTACGAAAAGTGTACACCTAACAAATTCATCATTATAACAACACACTGAGGTTAGTTTTTTAGACTTTCAGGACTTGAGGTCGTCGTGATACCAAATTCTTATAGAATACTATTATACTGTTTAACGTATAATGGTTATCACAGCCGGTCAAGTCAGAGGAATGAATAAAGAAAAACTGCCTATAAACAACGTAATGCTGTATATAATCATTTTTTCGTTAAAAATCTCATTTTCGGTGACCCCCTGACAACGAGTGGATTGGGACGTACATGGGACCACGTGGAACGACCAACTAAAAACCCAGCTGTTCTTCTATCTACTAGTACCTGGGTGAACAATTGGCCTGCCGATAACGGGCCGGTGCTGCCCAGGCCAGCACCGGCCCGTCTCTTGTATCAAAGTGAGCCTCATCCATCGTGTGCATGGTGGTAAACATTTCGATCCCCCAACGCTCCTCCGTGTCAATCCTGATGAAATCAACCTGATCAAATCACGCATGCCCTCACTTTCCCGGCGTAGAAGTAGACGGTGGAAAGTATCCTGTAAGGCCGCCCGCGGCCTCTGTCTATGTTAGCTTGACATCGTGGGAAGCCATCCTGTTTCATGGTCTAGTCCTGCGATAGCGGGATGAGAGATAGCTTCTCAGCTTTCGCTCCTGGCTGGACTGAGGTGACGGTGATCCGGTGTGGCTTGCATAGCAGTTATTGACTTAGCCACCAGTGATTAGCCCATATTGCCGCACCATAGAGCACTATTGACCTTGCGACCTGATGTTAGGTAGCAGGTGGGGTAGAGCTACTGTAGCCCAAAACGAATTTCAGAACCGGAGCACTGGCAAAGTCCCCTCGACTGTTAAACACCAGTCTAAGATATTCCGAGGGCCTCTATAATATAAGAGAATAATATCTAATAAGAGAAGATCATAATTATTAGTACGAGCTATCAGCAGTCATTCGGGCAGTGATATTTCACGGAAGGTGTAGGCTCAAAAATTGTGGCAGATAGAAGGAAATAATGAAAATACATTTTTTCAAAATTACTTCTAAGATTATCATAATGATTATTCTATTGAAGATTAACTTTATGAACTTTTTTTAGCATATGAGTGACATATACCTGAATAACTAAGGGCGGACAAAAAGCCCTTAGCTATTCAACCCTAAAAATTAATACAATTTTAAATACTACAGTATCATAATCGTTTTATTGATGAAACACAAGTTGTGTTCTGTGAGTCCACTCAAGGGTAACCTTTTTTTATCGCTGTAGGATAGCAGACAGGCTGACAGCTCACTTAGAATTTAGCAGTTATCGTCGCCTATAGGTGTTTGCAACGCCAGTGGCATCGCGAACACGCTGCTTTCCCATAAAGGTACAGGAACTTGGGTCACTATGTTACCTGTTCAATTACCGTTTTCCGTTATCTGTGGGTGTTTGCAACGTCAGTGAGCAGTGACATTACGAACACGCTGCTGCGAACCTAAACACGTTTGAAATAACATGGGTATGTTGAATAAGAATTGAAGATATGATTAAGAAAGGATTGAATTGATGAACCATAAGAACGGGAACAAGAAATGATTCCGCTAAATGATGCGAAATAATAATGGTATCAGGAGAGGAAACTAAATGCGTTATTACTTAGAAAATATTTTTTTTTATAATATAAATAAATGTATCGTCATTAACCATTAAAATTCGATCCAGATTAGCTCATCTAAAGACAGTCTTATTTTTTTAGTAAAACTATAAGACATAAAGGTGATAGATAATTAATATACGAGTAATGATTTTATATTCTTAAAAAATGGCTTATTTATAATCTGGAATGCCACATAGCACGTCGAACACTTGGTTTACATAATAGCATTATTTGTATTCTCAATAGGAGTTTTGTCGTTGTGGCATATATGAGTACAAATTGCCGACTTAAACTATCACTCTTACACAATTTATAAGAAATAATTAAAATACTAAGACATGAATAAATATACCTATATAATACTAAAATACTCAAGAAATATTTTCAATAACTCATCTAACGAATATTAAAATAATAAAATAAAATATTCTAATGTTACAAAAGTAATTTGATAACACTTGTAGTTTGCTCCATATCACCCTTGGCAGGAAACGTTGCCAAGAGACCTGGTGGCTTTGCCCATTGGATGGCAACAATTATTTTTCCTCCCAAATTTAGATCGACCCACGAGAACTCAATATAGAATGTGTTTCATAATTTAAAAATTATAACCGCTCTTACTATTATTTAATTTAAAAATAAATTATTAAATTAATTAGTGAAGTGCGTAAGACACAAACTTTAACATAAGAATATATTTTTATTATAATTCTAAAGTGAAAGAATCGTATGTAACCAAGAATAACCAATTGGGTAATGAAGCCTTATTATATAAGGTGTACAAATAAATTTCCGGCGTTTGTTTGTCAATTCAGGAATTTATTGTAAACTAGCGGCCCGTCCCGGCTTCGCACGGGTATTTAACAAAAAATTAAAAATTAAACCCTTCTATTTTTTTCGGTCTCGAGGAGGAATCTCTCTTGACGGGTTCCCCCGGCCCGGGGGGACCGAGGGATATAAGAGACTCCGGAAAAGATGTCCTACTACACACTAAAAAACCCCGCTGTTCTCCTATCGCCTACGCCCGGGCTCGCGGATATGTGGCCTGCCGATCTCATGGTCCGGGCCGGCGCCGACCCGCGCTTTGTCTTAAAGCGGGCCCCTTCTGAAGTGCTGGCGCCAGGGGGTCAGGGTTTCGTCCTCCCGGCGCTCTCTTGTAACAGCTCTGGGAGTTGAGGGGGGCTGCGGAACAGCGCTCGGCCTTCTCCCTCGCGGTGGTGGTGCGGGCGGCCGACCCTCCCCTGAGGGGCCACCCGCGGCCGCTTTCTACGGCGGCCGGAGATCGTTGCCGCTCTCCGGCGCCGACGACGCGGCCTACGTTGGCGGGAGAGGAGTGCGGTGGCGGACTCCCGCTCCCGTTCCGCCGCCTCCCTTGCAGACACTATTGCCTCGCAAAAGGAGGCGACGGCCGTCCATCCAGGATCGCCCCCGACCATGGACAGAACCAGGGCCGGGAGCGACAGGTCCGCGGCCAATTCCGGACGGGACTCGTATCCCCGTCGCGTGCTAGTCAGGCGTGGGTACGACTACCAGACGACACTCCAGAAAAAGCAGAGTCGCCTGACGTCGTAGCCGGCCCAGCAAGACCAACCGACAGCGAGGATGCAATTCCCGCCCCGGGAACACTCTCTGTGCAGGCGCAGTCGAAATAGGCATGGTTTTGACTACCAAATCAGGTCCCAGGGTAGAACCCGGGACCCAAATCAGTATTCGCAACCATCCCACCGGGGACCACGCCACGAACAGAGAGCTAAGTTGGAAAGGATGTAAGAGGTAGACGGAAAGAAAGATAGGACTCTGTCGCCTCGAACGGAGAGGGGAGTGAAGCGACGGATGCTCGGGCACCTCGGGTACGCACACCCATGTACTCCTCGGATAGAGGAGCGCCCCTGAGGGCAAACCCTTCTATTTGCGTCAGGTTACTAAAAAAATAAAATTATAAAGAAAGTTTGAATATTATTATTTCTATGAGCTTTTATTTTAATGATTTTTTTTTGTTATTACTTTTTATTTATTTTTCGTTATTTTTTAATAAGTATTCTAATTTTTGTAAAAACCCCAGTGACGCACGGGTCAGTACGGGTCAGTAGTTTCGGAGCCTATTCAAAGCAAACAAACAAACAATCAAATCTTTCCTCTTTATAATAGTAGTATAGATATAGATAATGGTACATTATCTTTTATTCAAAGTATTCTACATCTTTTGAGGCTATCCACGAATCAATCAGATTTTTGCTATCTTCATTTAATCAAAGTACTGCTCAGACAAGCCATGTGCCATCAACCGGAGCAAGTAATCGTAAGGAACAATGTCTGGTGAATACGGCGTCTAGTTCCAGATTCCTTATCAAGTATTTTCAAGTAGGTTTTGAGATGCTCCGCAACATGCAGATGAGCGTTGTCATGTAGAAGAATAACTTTGTCATGTCTCAATTCCATTAATTAAGCTTGGTCTTTACCAAGTCTACCATAACTAGAGGTCTCTAGCTCTAGTAATAGTTTGACCAACTCATAATACACGGCATTGACCCCACCAAATACATTTTTTGGTTTTGGTTTAGCTGTCCATGTTGAAGCATGGCCAGGTCCCCATGAGTTTCTCTTTGAGTTATTTTAGTAGATCCAGTTTCTATGACAAGTTACAACACAATGCTAAAAAAACTCTTATTTCTGGTAAGCTACATGCATAATCATCTCAAGATCTCTCGGTTTCAGTTAATATAAAATCCAATTTCCTTCCTTATGCTTTTAAATCTTTCCGAACTATTTTTAATGGCGTAAATTCTTTATTCACAGTCAGTGTAATATAAGTGCAAATCCTTTTTTGTTTTTCCTTCTAATTTCTTGTCTTTGTATTCCACGCCAAATTCACCGCTTTTAAACTTTTGAAACCACTGAAGACAATTTCTCTTAATTACAGAAGCCTCACCACATGCTTACTACATACGAGCAATTGATGCGTTTCAATCCAAATGTCCTCAAACTGAAGAGGTGAATCAAATGATGCTTATTCGGCACAAAACTTGGCATTTTCAGACGTAAAATATTCTGTAATGCTGTTACGGAATCACTAATACTTAAAGTTTATGTCTGATTATCTGATAATTTAAACGTATCTTTCTGGTGGAACCCATCTTTTATCAAACAGCGGAAACTCATTTGTATACCTTGCATTTTTTAGGATACAAAATATTAATTATTGACGTATGGACCACACTACACACTTTTTTATTTATGTTTTCAAGCTATGCAGTTAAAATTATTTAACGTTTACAAAAATCAGTTCATTAGATTTATATAGTGTGGCCTTCAGCAACATAAACAAGGCTTTAAAATAGCTAGAAATGAAAATCAAGATCAATTAAAATATCTAAACAAAGGCAACCGATAAATGCATCTACTTCTTATATTAGACAATTAAAAAGCAGCTCCTATTGTGAATAAATGATATGTATCTAAACCAGACGTTTACATTATTCAGGACAATGACTCCTACACGCGTCTAGGGCAGCGCATTCCCTTGCTCACCATTACAAAATGTCGGTAACGGTGACGAACCTGCGCCGAGCAAAGGAGTATCATGGGACGTGATTTGTATTCTAATCGCCAAAGCAGCTCATACATAAATAATTTAAAAAACAGTAGATTTGAAGAACAGTAGAACGTTAAACAAACATTTTTTAAATAAATTATAATTGGAATTATCAATATATTTTTTTTTACTTTAGCATAATGAAAAAATGTATACTTATACTTGGAATGAGCTTCCGGCTGAGGTTTTCTCAGCGCGGTACGATATGGGGTTCTACAAAAAAGGCGACGTCCATAGGCGACCATGACCACCTGTCAGGGTGGGCCGTTTGCCTATCTGCTGATCTCTAGCTATAAAAAAACTTTCTTATGTTCGATAATTGGTAGGGTTAGGATTGAGTCAAAAATTCAATTATGTGCGACTATCCCGCAATGCTCGAAAAAATGTCCCAGAAATATTACTGGCCAAGAAATATGGTTTTACTAAATATTATTCTTTATCCCTTTTGGAAATCGTACTTTTTATCTGTGAAGAAACGTCATTCAAATCTCTATCATACACTCATCCGATATCTCACACTGAATTATCTCAAGTTGGTCATTTGCATGTATTAGCAATTATGTTAATTTTAATACATTTTTTTAGTTTAATATAGTCTAACTAGTCTTTATTTCTTGCAGTTAAACAATTCTTTACTCACAATATAATATACCCCATAGTTTTTATATTAGATAAGGATAGTAAATAATTTTGTAGAATTATGCTTCTGGTAGTGTCTGGTGCGTCTAATTTTGTACAGAACATACGATGTATGGCCTTAGCCACTTTTTCGACAACTATGGCACAACATTAAACAAAGCACTAGAATAGTTATTTGAAACAGACAAGAATTTATTTTAATCACAATACTGGATTTGAATGTTAAAGTAAAATACCATCCTTGCAGATGATTTCGTTTGTTAGTTAACACAACTCATTAAGACCAAGGTTTGGTGATGACAATCATAACATATCACGAATTTTTAGTTATTTTTTATTTATTTTACAAGTCATAATATATCCAACCTCAATTTAATGGTCAACAATCGCTTCCTATAATTTTTTTATAGTTGTGGAACAGCAGACAGGCTGACGGCTCACTTAATAGTAAGCAATTCCCGTCGCCTATTGATGTTTGCGGTGCCTCTGGCGCTGCTGTTCGCATAGGAGCCTGGGTCACTAATGCCGGAACAGAACACAAGTTTATTATGGCGGCATACTACTAGATTATGGGTGCTTGCCATCCAGATGAGCTTGGAGCCCTACTACCTAGCTAGGGTTGTATTGTCGCCTTTTACGACAGGCCGCAGGGGACTATATTCTTACACCGCCCCTGCACGGTGAAACATTTAAAATATTAGTAAAATATAAATGGATATACCAATAGCTAATGGTCGTTCAACTTTGGTACTCCTGACACAAATACATAACATTTAACTCGTATGAATATGTCCCCGATACAAGTCCTATTGTAACAGCAAATAGAGTACGTGTCGAATCGGAAACGAGCCTTTAAAAAGGCGATACAGGACGGCTAACGGAACTTAGGCCCGCCACGGTCCTAGTGGATTTACGCTACCACAGACACGGGAATCGATACTTTAAAACTCATATCAATTTACTGAATGAATAAAGTGGCTTATAAAAATTTATGAATGTGGCCTAACAAAACGACTATTGAAATCGTCTGGACTGTTTGTTGCGATATAACTCTTTATTTAAATTTGTAATTGCAGTAGTAATTAATATATATGATAATTAATATTTTTGTTAATTTATATACGTGTATTCAATTTAATTAAAAATATTTTCAATTTCAAGTTTTAACTCATTTTTAGGCTCATAATGTAGCCTGTGAACAGGGGCTAGTGCCAGTCGAGGCCGTAGTAATCCAGCCGCACCAAGAAACACCAGATCCTTTTTGTAGATCTTTATGCATTCTTTTGACAAGGCAGTTGGTCATTGCATGGGAGTGGAAAGTCCCCGCTGCTAGTTTCCTCATGTGAAGGCGCAAGCAAAAAACATTTCCATCTCACTAAAAAGGGATCATATTGTGATAGAAAATGTGTATATATATTTATTGTGTATATATTCATTTAATATTAGCTACATATGTCTGATATTATTTGTATTTCGGTGGACTACCTCTCTGATAAAGTGATTACATTATACAAATATGATCTCGAATTTCCGGGTATCGATTTATTCTGCTCTGAAAACGGTTTTAGAAATTCCCATTATATGCCACAAATAACATAACTATAAATATCTTAGTTGATTGGTTTGTTTACTAAATGATGATCAACTAAATTATTTGAAGATCGGTCGTTTTTTGGATGCAAAGTTGACAAGAAAATAATAATAAAACTATCGTAAATTCCAGTCTGTGACAATGTAGTTCCTAAAAATTAACTTGAAACTGAGTGCAGCGAAAGAAAGAAGAAGAAAATGGGTTAGTTACTCTTACTTTTCCTGCTGTTAAAAATAGTTCGCAACACAGTGGCGCGTATTCTGCAACGTGGGCGCGGGGAATGAACTATTATGGCCGCATTAACTCTCACTTGGTGTTGTGATGCTGTCGATACACTTTCCTGTGCACTGCGTGACTGGACTGCGTTCGTGCGTTATCGAAACATCATACTGATGTAACACTCCCCAAATGTATTATCCTGCCAAACTAGAAACACTTGAATATATGCAATACTTTGTTTTTAAAATTGTTTCAATGGTTTTAGCAGTAATTTTTTTTTATTGCGTAGGACAGCAGACAGGCTGACAGCCCGCTTAGAATTTAGCAGTTACTGTCGCCTATAGGTGTTAGCAACACTAGTGGCATCGCGAACACGCTGCTGTCCCATAAGGGTACAGGAACTTGGGTCACTAATGCCGGAACACAACACAAGGTTATTATGGCGGCATACTTAAGACCAAAGGTGGTCGCCATCCAGACGGGCTTGAGGCCCTACCACGTAGCTAAGGTGGGTTGTTTTGTCGCCTTTTACGACAGGCCGACCCCGGCCACAGAGGTTAGTATTCTTTCTCCGCCCCTGCACGGATAAAAACCAAGCAACATTCTTATATATTCCGATAAAACAAAATAATGAATTATTGCTTCCATTATAGCATGTGGAAAATAAAGGCACTGTGATAGATGGGTCTACGAAGGCAGTCATTTTAATATATTTAGTAACATTTAGTCAATAATATTTAATTTATTTATTAAAACGATCTATCACTGAGGAAGACCGCTTCAAAATCCTACAGAAGTTTCGAAAATACGGAGAAAAAAGCTTTGCGATCTGAAGAAAAGCTTCGGATGAAACCCGGACGAAACGCTTATAAGAAACCCAAAACAATAACACCTTATAACGTCCCACTGCTCACGCCTCCCCCTAAAAGGGACAAACGGACGGAATACCCTTTAGTCTTATCCAAGACTGATTGGTAGTATACATATACTACCAGTTCTTGGCATTATTTTATCGTATATTAATACGTATTAGGCGAAAAAAAAACTGTCTCATAAATAGACACCATATACGAGACAAACCTCTTCTACACTACTTTTCAACAAAGCACCTACCATTTGACCGATGATAATAAAATACACCCATGAAAACAAAACTCATAGATTATTGAGATTTGAGTGAATCTAATATACCAAATCTATCTGTCAAGCTATAAGGTTCATAACACTTCACCTTCAAGTATGTTGGAAAATGATTGCTTATGTATATTATAATAATATGGGCAAAGCTCCAGTTTACACGGGTCTCAATATCATATAGTCTAAATACCGACCTCTTGTCAATGCTATCAAATTGACATACAAAGTGATGAGTGTACTTGCTTCCATTATTTGATAGCATTGTTGATAGTCTGCACTTCTCAGTCAAGAAACAACATTCTCATCCACAATTAAAACTACTCTTATAAATTTTAAATACTGTTATTATTTCCGTGCAGGGGCGGGCGGGGCGGGGTAAGAATACTCACCCCTGCGGCCGGGTTCAACCTTCAGCCTTACATAAACAGCGACAAAACAACCCAAGCTACGTGGTAGGTGGATATGTGTAATGAAAATGCCCGTTTTCAGTGGGGGATAGCACCAGCCTAGTAGAGAAGTTCTGGGCATAAAATTGACATTATTAAGGGCAAATACGTCGTAATATATTTACGACCAAATACACAAAAGCCTGTTTCACTTCCAAAGGATATTAAAGTATTGATTTTAAATACTCCTATTAAACCGCAAAGACGTTTCAGATAATATTTAATAATTCGTCAAGTCAGAATTTTATTGATAGTTTCCAAAATGTTAACTGAGACAATATAAAGTACTTTTAAGTTGGTTTATGGGCCAAATAAAAATGGTCGGTAGCGCAGAGTCGTGGGACGCAGTGGTGTCCTTCTGCGAGGACGTGATGTCGCAGAAGGAAACTGCGGAACGGGAGAGGGAGATCTCGACTCCCTTCCCCGGCCGCAGAAGGCGCACCGGGCGCAGGGGAAGGGCGGATAACGCCCTTTTCCGGCCCCCATGAATGGGTCCAGGGGCGAGGGACTTGGGGAAGTCCCCGCCCCCTATTCGATGGACCCGAGGCGGAGGCGCGCCTCTGAGGCGATGCACGGGGTAGTTAAACACCTCACTACCCCGTGCAGGAGACGAGGCCCGGACAGACCGGGCCAGCACTAGTGTGGGGCTGCGGAAGAATCTGGATTCCCGCGGCCCCGCGCGCACGTGTGAGGAGACACCGGGGTGGTGGTTTTAGCCGGTAGGAGTCCGGCATGCCCCTCCGCCTTTCCCCAGGCGGAGGTAGTCCATGAGGATTTCCCCACCCCGTAAAAAAAAAAAAAAAAAAAAATGGGCCAAATAAAAAGCTTAATGGCCAAAGTACATAACTAAACAGTGTCTCAGATGCAAGTTCTTTTTTGGGGTTAGGGGTTAAGGAAGACATATGCCAGAGGATAACTAAAATCCACAGTATATTCAAGCGTCACATTGATCGGAGTAGGTAACTCCGATCTCTCATTAGGCATACAAGTATAGTACATAACGACCGACGCCATAACGACCCACAGCCGGGCTTGGGCCTCTGTCAAAAGAAGCAAGTATATCCTCCACGCTTATCTATGGCAGATTGACGGGTTACACATACCGGTGGTCACAGCATAGATGTATCCTCACTATATTTTTCTTCACCGTCAATACGTGGTAATTATGTTAGAATATGCATTAAGAGATAAAAACTATCTAAACAGTATTTGCCATTTTGGGATTCGAACCTCTAGTTTTGTAATAAACCTAATAATAACCTCTAGTCTTGTTTGTTGAGTGTGACACACCTTGATTACTACGTACTTAAATGATTGACATACCAAAACTATAATGGTAACAACTGCAAAATTTTAAACTTATGAAAGACGAGGTAATAAATGTGTCCTGTGTATTTTTTTTTAATAAAGAAAGTCAACTATTTTTATATAAAATAAAAGATACGATATTTTTTAAATATTTGAATTCTATTCTTGAACCCTCAATTCCTTATATAAACTAACAATAGTCTTAGAACTGTCATTGTAAATTAGACTACGTATTTTTGATAATATGGCTCGTTTAGCGGTATTTTGGCGGCCACTGCTACCAACTGAAATAGTGGTGCACTTCGTTGATGTTTCAAGTGGATAAGTATGCGTTCATACTCGGTCACCTTGCAATAAAGTATGGTGGTCGCGTCGGGTGCAGGGCGAGAGTGGGCGACCTCATATAGCTTGCGCGGGAGGTGTTTCCTTTATTTGTTGGTTGTACGCTGCATGACAGTGACGTGTGACCGCAGGACAACATGCGCACTTTACTGGTGAGTACTCAGTGGTTGATATACAAGAAAAAATTATTACCAGCTTTATTTGCATCCTTCAGTCCAATTTAATAATAGCATATTGTGAGACGACGTAAAAATGATTAGAACATGAAAAAGTTAGTATAAAAAGATAGAATTTTACATTATTATATTGTTTAAATGTTAAATATAATATATTCTAGCATTATCATTGTAAAGTACAATCGAATTCTTTTACTATAACATATTCAGTGTGGTTTAAATTCACTAAGCTTCTGGATAATCTTACTTTGATTTATTTTTAAAGTTTAATGTTTCAAACAATATATGTAATGATTCTGGCAAACCTTTCAGCAATAATATCTTGAATAAAGATTAAATGCACCATTCACCTGTATATAATCGAATAATTGTGAAAGAGCAATTTATATGTTCTGTACGCAAATGAACAATAAAATTCACAGTTATAAGTTGAACAAGTGACGGGCGGGTTCCTTGGTCATTGGTTTCGTTTCAATGAATTATAATATGCATAAATAAAATAATCAATATAGAATTCAGGTCGATATTGTAGTACATTTGCGGGTGTCAGTTTCGCGTGCCAACCTTGACGGTGATCGTGGTCCGATAGGCCGTGGAGCGCCGCCACAAATATCATACTGCGCTTACAACATATATATTACACAAAAAAATTATGCTCTTTTAACTCATAAGGCGGAACTAATTGTTAACCAGCGCATTATTTGGCTAGTTGTCGTATTAAGTTGCGCAAACCATGTTAGTGCGGGTAAACGCTTTGCATTGTTACATGACGAGCCTTTGATACTTATCACCTAATCGTAATTGTATTCATTTAAATATTTAATTCAAACAGTTATCTTAATGTATATTCTGAAATACAAAATCTACCACATACAATGGCTCATTATTAGTCACTCATATTAGATAATAAACCAAAAAATTAAAATAAACAAAAAGAAGCCCTTGAGTTCAAATAAATACATTAACGAGAATTCGGGCACTAAATGAAAACTGTAAAAAACATTTTAATAACTATTTTACCATACGAATATTTGACTTATATACCTATATTTACAATCAATACAATATAAATACGAATTATAAAATGGAAAATCATATTTAGACACTGTCATATCGCTCTACTTTTAACTGTTTCATTTAACAAATACATTCACTTCATAGATTTGATAGAACTAGTTCTAAAGGAGTGGTCACTGCGATGTGTGTCTATCGATAAATCAGCACCTGATAATGTGCCGAAATTCCGTAACAAAAAATGTTTAATTACTTCGTATGAACTTGAAACTCATTGCTTAATAATGTCGCAATGCTTTTTAATTAAGCAACATTGACTTTGCAAAATATGTTTATATGCTTAGTTATAAGTATATTTAGTAATTGTATACAAACCGCATACAATGTAACATACATTTGGACACGTATATCATCTCGACATGTACATAATACGTTGCAATAATTGCGAGACAACGACCTATATTTCTAAGATTTTCTCTTACTGTCAGAGCTTGACAATGTCACTGTTTTCACGTAGCTATCCAATCGCATTATTGCATTATTTTGACAAAAGAGAAGTAAGTTAAAGCAAGCTTTCAGCTTTTAACAAGTGGACTCCCTTATGATATAAGGCAGACTTTTTCATGTCCAAGATATCTCTTGGATGGATCTTAATGATGACCAGCTGCAACAAGCCGTTTATGTTAATAAAATATGACAGTATCGGTATATGTAACTCTCCTAAAATTCATCCCGAATATTATAGATACATAAACTTGTACACCTGAGGACCTGCTCATGTAATACAAAGACAGGCAATTTTGTGTATATAAATAAACCTATTTATAAACTAACCTTTCCTTATCTAAGCATGCCGTTAAAGGTAAGCGTAATTAAATTAAAAGTGCCAGATCTACTTGTATAACATGATTATTGTTACGTCAACTGAATAAGTTAGCATATAAAAATGAACTGTTTTAGTTATTATTTAAAATGTGAAAGTAGCTAAAATTGAATAATAGTACAATTTTAATTTTTAAAACATTCTACTTGTTAATTAATTTTATTAGCATTTACGTAACTATTATCTTATATTTACATATTTGTATATAACTGAACAATATGTTATATATGATTTATGAATAATAATCAAGCCCTCCAAATAAGCTTGAATACTTGTGTTATAAATATTGCCTATATTTTGATGTATTTCAAACGTAAAAAGGCTACTGAAATGATCTTAGTCTATCAAATTTTAGTATAACCTATATGCGATAACTTTAGGAGCATACATATTATAAAAATATTTATTATGAAAATTACAAAAAGTTCTTACATGAATCTTTGGTCTCCAAACTAGGTTAATCTGTATGACTGACCTAATTTCTACAGTGTTACATTTATAATACAATTAAATCTAGATATATCTAGATGGAATATAATTGCACAATTATAGTATGAAATTAAAAATTTATGACTAGTTAAAGCCCAGTTCATTAAAATATATAAACAATCGAATGGAGACCAATTGTTAATTAGTTTTTTCACATTCCACCTGATTCCCAAACAAATAATAATGTATTTATGCGAATTCTTATATTCTTATTATATACATTATACAACATACAATTAGTTCGCAAGAATTTATTTCTTTATCACGTAACTACTTAATCCGACCAAACGTTTTAGGATGACGTTCAATGTAAAGTAATTTTTGGACTACCAAGATTCAATCAATAAAGAGATGTACTGCTATTACACTATAAAAAAAGGATTACAAATATTAAAAAAAATGTTGAAACATCAAGATGCTAACGGGAGGGTTTCTTAAAAACAACGAGTGTTTAAAACTCAATTAAAATTAGCACACATTATATTTACGACGAACAAAAATATATAACTTTCACTTAACAATAGATAAATGCGGAACTCATTAAATCTGTTAATTAAATGTTTTTACACTATACAAACGCATAACGTGCGTGGCGCCAAAACTTAATGTTTACTACATATTGACCGATGCATGACGGTTGCGTTCAGAATAATATGATAAGTCATGCAAGAATAATTGCTCATATTAAAGTCAATACGTATTACTAAGTAATTAAAGTTATAATCACACCTTCGATTAGTATCATACAAAAGATTTCAACGCGCGCTTACCTATCATCACCTTGCCGCGTGTCTACTTGCGCAGCGTTCGGAAGTGGACAACATATCTCAATCGTTAAACAAAACCTTTTTAATAATTATTTTATAAATTTTATAATAAGAAAATTATTGAAACTAGTTGAAACTAGAAAGATACTTGACTTTCGACATTAAACCTTTTTAAAATATATATTTTGAAGATTGGGTTTGAATATCGATTGACATTTTACCTGTTTGTACAATTCAATTCATATAAAACAAATATTATTTCTGGGTTAAATCAGCTAATCTGTACATCCTGATCACCAAAGTGCATCTACAGAATATAACTTAGAGTTAAGTTTATATTTAAAATACATTGACCTTTTAACATGTAAGAGATTAGTAACTAAGACTTAGTATCAATTAGTAACGTTCAACTGATAAAGCAATATTAATTTACTATATTTACAGATTGTGCAAAGAAAATAACGTGCGAAATGTATTGTGTTATTGTATATGGGATGAGAAGTTGAATATAACAATTTCTAAAGAAAAATGTCTCTACAAATATTCACAGAGATCTCTTCAGTCTTTGACGCGATTCTTTAAAAAATAATTACTTGCATTATGTTACAAGTATAGCAGAATACTAGTGGCTGACTAACAGAAGGCTAGTATGTGATTTTGTATCGAATTAGGCATTTCAAAAATGATTACCACCGGACATTTAGTTTAATAATTATCTATTATGGTCTCCTATAGTTATTATATACATAACAGATACTTCATAAAGCCAAAAAAATAATAAACCAAACTAACTTTCATAATGTTTAAATTAACATAATTGCAGCTTTTTTATAATGGCCTTAATTAAATAAATTATATAAAGGTGTGACTTTCAAGACTTATTAAGTTGACAATTATATTTGTAGGATATATGTCATTAATTAAAATAAATTAATACATTAAATAAATCTATCAAAATGACGATTATTAATAAATTTTTAGTTATTTAATTTCCAATGACTCAATGAATTGTTGGAAAACAATAAGAAATTTTGAAAATAAAACGCACCAAATCAATAAAAGTAAAAATAACTAGTTTTAACATAAGAAAATAATAGAAATTTTACAAAATTCCAAAAAAGCTCACAATGATGTACTTAATAAGCTTTTTTTGTGTATTTTGTATTATGAGAAAATTAAAAAACGCCTACAAAGAAGCAAAGAACAGAAATAAATGAACAGGTAATGAAAAAAATAAGAATTGTTTAAAATTTCTAAAGGACGTGGGGGCAACTAGTACTATTGAAAGCTTCAACTTTTGATAGTGTATCAGTACATTCTTTGAAAATATTGAGACGCGAGATTGCTTACGCCATTAACTCTTAAAATAGGTAAAACAGTGTACTTGAACTATTATCAGGAGTTACACGCACCTTTCAATTTTTTATTAAAGACCATACTCATCGAAGGAAACTCCAATGATGAGAACGTATGAGAACACAGAAAATATATCTCTTAAAATTATATCCCCGATTGACTTAAATTTGGAACAATTACTCATTTAGGGATGTAGGTGCTCACTAAAAATTGGTTTTAAGGAAATCCTAGTCGATATATATTGACTTCTGGTATCGATATATATCGACAGAATCGACTTCTGGTCATTACTCCCCGACATCCCTGGGTTTAATAAACCTACGCCAAGGATATATTGTAACTACTACTTTTTACTACTACGACTACGCTATATTTGTAGTAGAGAATAAAAGCTAAATTATGATTAATATTTGTTATAATGTTAATAGAGTGAAAACAGTCATATATAAATACAAACAATAAACATACGTAACCATACAATTATTGTTTATAAGCAAAATATTACGACATCGGGGCGGCATGCGGTAATTAGGTCTGAACTATGAAGTGCACAAACTCGATGCCATTCCACTAGTCACCTTGACTGGCGGAAGCGCGCCACTACATGCCAGGCGTCCTTACCACTTTCGGATTTATCTGTACCCAGCCATAATTATATAAGGATTAAAATGTACATTTTTTTACTTTGATGACCTTTTGCAGAATGTCAAAATAAGTCGAGTATTTAAACGTGATAAACGTTTAACTACGGTAGAATATGAAAGAAAGAAAAGAGAAAAATCATATAAAAAATCTAACCCTCCTTTAAAAATAAAAATCATAGCTCCAACTATGATTCGTAATATTAGAAATTCAATTTATATACTTCACATCTGCAACGGTCTAGACAAATTCCAAGGCCTAATATGGAGCGATATATTACTCCGATTTTATCTGTGAAGCGAAGTATTATTTTTGTATGCCAGCACATTTTTAAAAATCTGTTACCAAAACAGGAGAGTAATTGGAAATAATATTCGTATTGATACATTTCCCAGAGTTAAATTAAAAAGAGTACAATATTTTTAGCTAAACGTTGAGTACCATCATCATCATCCCAGCGTTATATCCAGGTTGCAACCCAAACTTTCGTTTAGGTGCCCGGGGTCCGCTTTCCGACTTTTTCTACTCCGCTTCGCACGGTCTTCAGCATCCCTAGTAGTGAGTCCATTGGCACGCATATCACCCCTTACGACGACAAGCCAGCACTTTTTGGGTCTACCCCTCCTGCCGGGGCCCGGCGGAGGCGGCATGGCCAGACATTTGTTTCCCACGTAAGCATCTGATTGCCGTAAAACGTGGCCGTACCAACGGAGCCGACGCTCCTGCAATTTATCTGCGATGTCACGGACATGAAGACTGCCGCGAATGCGGGAGTTCCTAACGCGGTCCTTCCGCGTTACTCCACACATTCATCGCAGCATATTCATCTCCGTGACACGCAGTCCTCTCTTGTGTCGCTCCAACACCGGCCAAGTTTCACAGCCGTATAAAAGGACAGGCCTAATTATGGTCTTATAGACCTGTCCCTTCAACTTTACCGGCATCTTGGGGTCACAAATGACACCAGTTACCTGACGTCATTTGGCCCACGCGGCAGCAATGCGTGCCTTGACGTCGTCGCAATCGATGTCACCAGACGCGTGAAATACAGATCCCAAGTATTTTACTTGGTCCGTGCGCTCGACCGTGTCACGGGTGTGGGGTCTGTGGAGTTACAGGCCAAGTACTCGGTCTTAATACATTGAGCTTCAGACCACCGTTCTCAAGCGACTCCTTCCACGCCTTCACGCGTTGCACCAGCCTACCCCTGTCCGAATCTGCCAGCGCGATATCATCAGCATACTTGAGCAACCACGGGGCCTGTTCATGTGAGTTTCTGATGCTGCCTGACAATACATCTAATACCACGCTGAACAGAATTGGACTAAGGATGGATCCTTGGTGCACTCCGACAGTGATGGGGAAGGATTTTGTGTCGCCAACAGCGGTCCGAACCACAGAATCGGAATCGCGGTACATGTCTCGGATGATGTCAATATAGGCCTCTGGAACCCTTTTGGATCGCAATGCCCACCAGATTATCCCGAGAGGAATACAGTCGAAGGCCTTCTGCAAGTCAAGAAACAGGCAGTGCAGAGGCGTATTCTTCGTCCTATATTTCTCCGCGACAGTCCTTAGGGCAAAAACAGGATTCATTGTCCCGTGACCAGAGCGAAACCCATATTATCATTCCGAGACAGTGCACTCCTGTCGAATCCGATAACCCTTTCGAAGAGCTTCATGGTGTGAGACATGACCTTTATACCTCGGTAGTTACCCCACTCCTGCACCGATCCCTTGCCTTTGAAGACTGGAGTAATGTTACTCAGCCTCCATTGGTTCGGGATCGTGCCGGTGAGGAGTGACCAGTTAATAAGATTTGTTAAGATGCCTACACCACGAGAGCCCATCGCTTTCTAGGCTTCGATGGGGACTCCATCGGCTCCGACAGCCTTCCGATTTTTCATGCGGCGAAGACAATTCTGGACTTCTGCAGGCATTACCAGTGGCACTAATCCTTGATTTGGAGGAAGATTTGGCGGCTGCACCTCTTTATGCTGCTTGTTCAGCAACTCGTGGAAATACGAGCGCCATCTCTCCTTCACCGCGAGGTCCTCGCATAACAGGTTACCCCCGGGGTCTTTTACACAGCGGCACTTGGAGATATCCTGTGCCGCTTTCATCCTAGAGCGCGCCATTTTATATATGAGCTTCTGCCCCTCAGACGATTCCAACTTATTGTAAAGTGGTTGTAAGTGGTCTCGTCTGGCTCTGGCTTTCTTGGTGGCGCACTTGGCAGCTCTGTATGCGTCGCGATCTTCAGGAGATCTGGACGCATGCCACTTCTTAAAGAAGGCTTTTTTCGCCCTGGTCTCCCTCTGGACTGAGTCGTTCCACCACCAAGTCTCCTTGTCACACTTGCGTCTGCCCTTAGACTCGTCAAGCACCTTCCTCGCCGACCCAAGGATAGCCGCCTGAATCCTGTCCCAGTAAGCATGAACCGGTTCGCCCTCGCCACCGGCGCACTTGTCGCCGATGGCAGAGGCAAACTCCTGGGACTTGACTTCATCAAGCAGCCACCACCTGATTCGGTGTTGAAGGCAATCGACACGTTTGCCTTTGGGCTTCACGCAGAGGTCCATGACAAGAAGACGGTGTTGTGCAGGGAGAATCTCACCGGGTATGACCTTGCAGTTGGCTACTTTGCTGATGTGCTAAACGTTGAGTACCGTGGTTATGTAACCCTTTTTGTCGATTTGCTAGAACAATTGTGACTTCAAGATTTCACGTTCGATAGCCTGTTGAGTAAATTAGCTTCCCGAAAGTTTTTACCTTTAAGTTACTCATAACACAACAACAAATTCAGACTAATTTGGAAATCAACAATATTGTACGGTTCTGACCGTAATTAGTTCTACCTGCGTAATTAGTTCTACCTGTTGTTGCTAAAGCTTCGATAGATAGAAGTTATTTAGAAATCTAACGGAAAGAAATGAGACTTACTGCTGCCTCACGGTTCCTGGCATAATTCTAAATTACATTGTACTTTTTTATGTTTGCATTACAGTTCTCAAACGTCCTGTAACACTTATACACACTGCACAGATGAACATTCCAAAATCTGTTAAGATTATTGCTTTAATTTTATAATTTTGTTCGATACCTATTCGTATTACGGCGCGCCGATCGAATTTTTTTAGTACCGCTGCAATCGTACGGCTAGTGATGTGGGTAGACAAATGAGAGGTTAAGGATGACGATGAATTCTTGGCAAAAGCTGTTTTATGATGACACTAGACACTGTCTATAAAGATATAATATACAGAATTTCTTATTTTATGGTATTTTAAATTTAAAAGTCGATATTTATACAAATATAAGATTACGCTTAAAATACGTATTTGATTATTAAAATGAATATAAAAGCTGATTATAAAAAAATTACCGGCGGATATAGCAAGCTAAGAAATTTTGTCGATTACAATGTTTTCCTTTCAACTATGTGTTTCTTTTTCCTTACAACTCAAGCTGTGTGTCTTTAAATAACTAACAAACAGGTTTAATATACTTATTATGACAATGTTTGTGACAAATTTTGTGTGTCTAGTTCTTGGCATGCCATAATTATAGAAATAAAATCTATCTATGATGTCTCAAATATGTCATGGGCATGGGCATGAAGCTTCCGGGTATGAAAATTTCTCACGCGGTTCTTCCGTATCACCTGTTTCGACGTAAATTGTTATTACATTTAGAATAAATAAATTTAACGAAACACTCTAAAATAGCCCGGCTTACCACGCAATCACCAATACTAGAAACTTCAGATGCCAAAAATGTTTATTTCTTTCCTTTACTTATTACTCATATTTCATATATAGCACACACATCACACCAGTTTACGTCGTTAAAAATAAAAAGGATGTAACGTAATTTAAAATTAAAATCGCATAAAATACCCGTAAAATTAACAGGAAATGTATTAATGTATATTACTAATAACACGAAATCGGTGAGAACTTGAAGGTAAGAGAAATATATTTATATTATGATATATAAATATATTTCTCTATATGGTTTATATTATGATATAAACCAAGGCCAAATTCAAATGATATGGCCAAATGAAGCGAACTGCTTCTATCCGTTCAATAACTGCGGATATGATATAAACAAATCCGGTATAACATTTTAAGTTTCCCAAACTTTGAATGTAGGTCGATATAATTTAAATAACGACACGGGAAGACTCAAAACAAATTTAACTCTTAATTTCAGGCTTTAGGCTTACAATTACGTTTCATTTACATAATGTATTCTTTAATTCAAGTACTTGTACCGGCTAGGGGACTATAGGACGGGGGGAAAATTGGGAAGTATAAAAAAAATACGTAAAATCTGCCACATGTTTACAATTTTAAATAACTGATTGAATTTAAACACAACTAACGTTTATAAATGTTTTTGTTCCAGATATTAGCGTTGTGTGTTGTCACAGCTTACGCTCAATATGGCCCCGCACCTCCTAGACTTCAAATTCCTGGAGCAATTCCGGTAGGCGGCCCCGCAAGACAAGGTGGTTTTCGTCAAGGACGTCTGCAGAATAGCCCGAATCCCAGACTAAGGAGGCCAGGCCTTGCCAGACCATCCTTTAAGTCTGTGGACGCTTCACCACAGCCAAACCTTCAGTCATTAGAAGAACCATCTAAGCCAGTCACAGAGGAGCCTGAAGACGAGGTGGAAATCAATACTCCCGCCGCATTCAACCCCAACGTGTACTCCACACCGGAAGCTCAGAACGATTATTACGATATCACAACCACTTCGCAACCCAAACCACCAATCGTATATAACTCATCTCCGTTCCCGCAATCTACCCCATCAGTGTTGAAACCAGAACCTATAAAACCCATTCAATACAGGCCTCTTCCTCCTCAGGCCTTCAACTCAAATAGAAATGAACCAATAAATAAGCCCCAACCTGCGAGAGTACAACCTCTTTCAAGCAGGCCTTCACGTCCTGTTTTCAGGCCTGAGCCTAGACCATTCATTGAAGAGGAAGAAGAACCAATCCAGCCTGTAAGGCAATACAATAGACCGCAAGAGCCTGTCAACCGCGCTCCGGTTAAAATACCCCAACAAAAATACACAGCTTCAAGCAATCGTGAGAAGAAACCCGTAGCGCAAATTATTAGAAAATACACAGATGAGAACCCCGATGGAAGTATTACATGGGGATTCGAAAACGATGATGGGTCATTCAAGGAAGAAACTATAGGCGTGGATTGCATTACACGGGGCAAATACGGGTACGTAGACCCCGACGGCTTGAAACGAGAGTACAACTACGAAACTGGCATCCGATGTGACAAAACGAAGGAGGAACAACAGGAAAAAGGTTTTGTGGACTACCAGGAGAATAAGGCCGTTCTACCAAATGGAATCACAATCGATCTCAATGCCATGGGTAAAAAAAGTAAAAGGCCATTCAGATCACCTTCTAATTATTAGGTTATAAGTACTTATTATTTATTTTAGGAAAACTTAATTTAAGGACATTTTTGTAGTTTGGTCTGATAATATAAGAGTCTGACAACAAGAGGCATGGTTTGCCTTTGGCAGAAGAGAAGTGACAATAAAATGTGACTAAAATTTAACGTCTGTTATTTTTTCTTTATTTATTTATTTTTATGATTATACCGAAATTCATCAAAATTGGTTCAGCGGCTTAGGCGTGAAAGCGTAACAAATAAACAAACTCACTTTCAAATTTATAATATCAGTTAGGATATACCGCTCTATGCATGACTCCTTACTTAGTTGTAAAAGGCGATTAATGTATTTATCCCATTCCAAACTTAGTTCATTTTTGATCAGACAGTAGTCACCCTTTTAAAAACAAATATTGCTACAACTATATCAGCTTTTCTTGATCAAGAGTTAATAGTACTTGATAAAGAGAGGTGTCAAAAAAACATTATCAACAAAACCGATTGCTTCAAGTGTAAGGTTTGTATGCAACCAGGGTAAAGAGATAAATGATTTTAAGCTATAGCTTATATATACAGATTTAACTTAAGCATCCTTAAAAGAGGGTGACATGTTGTCTATACACAAGAAATATTTGGCTATATTAAGTTACTAGCTGTGCCCGCGACTCCGTCCGCGTGGAAGTGACTGGGCAGAATTTTTTGGATATATCTTATGGTTTATTTTCGATTACAAACCCTATAAACCCTAAAATATAAATGAAATATGCGCCTCCGGAATACGTGCGATCGAACCTACAAAGTCCAGCCTAAGCTGAACCCTATTTCATATGATTGATGATATAAATCTGAGGTCAACTTAAATTGGAAATTAAAATTCCGAAACTTATTATGTTTAACAAACACTACTTACATGGCGTAACAATTGCATTCGATAACACTGACTGTTTGCATATTTCATTTATTTCAAAAAGCGGTTATTTTAATATTAAACAAACCTATTAAACAAACAGACCCTCCAATTTTATTTATTTGTATAGATAACAAATTATCATACTTATATGACTGATGATCAATTAATATGTAGTATATAAGTACAACATAACATACAATCACGCCTCTTTCCCGTAGGGGTAGGCAGAGACCACTTCTTTCCACTTGCTACGATCCTTACATACTTGTTTTGCTTCATCCACTTTCATTATTCCCTTCATACATGCTCTTCGGTTTAGGGTACTCTTGACCTGGCCTTTTTTCAAGACCTCCCTGATCTGGTCTCGAAACGTCCGCCTAGGTCTACCCCTTCCAACACTTTCATTCACACTCGCCTTATACACTTTTTTCGTCAATCGTTCTTCATTCATTCTCTCGACATTTAAAAGGAATCTGAGATACACTTGAATGTTCTCATAGGGTTTCTGTGTCACTATTTCTGCTGGTAACCTTCAAACATGAAAATATACCATTTACTACATTTTGACTCTAGGAACTTAAAAGCTAATCTAATTTCTAACTATCACTATCCCAGTGCTAAATCCCGGTGGCATCCTAAGTCCATTGGCACACATATCACCCATTACAACGTCAAGCCGGCGCTTTTTGGTTCAACCTTCTTGCCGGGGCCTAGTGGAGGCAACAAGGTTAGACATTTCTTCTCCACATAAGTAGCCGATTGCCCCAAAACGTGGTAATACCCGGCCTCACCTCACGCCATTCGGCCCACACGGTAGCAATGGGTGCCTTGACATTGCAATAGATGTCACCAGACAAATGAAACACAAACCCAAGTATTTCACTCGATCCATACGCTCAACCATATCACCGCCTATGCGCATGGGGGTGGCATCTGTAGAATTACTGGCCAAGTACTCGGTCTTTCTACCATATTAGTACTTTATAATTTTTGTGCAAGGCTAATAAAGATTATTATTATATGGCATGAAGTTTATTAATAATATATAAACAAGGTCCCATAAGTTAACTTTAGTTCTTATCTTAATTATCAGTTATCTCCAAAGTTTATTCTTTAGCATAAATAATTTACTATCTGAAATCTTACTTATTTTAATACAGTATTATGGGTACTTGACAACTGGTACTACTTATATATATATATACATACATAATACTACATACTTTTCTTTTGTAAATAAATACATATACATAAACACCCAGACACAAGGTGGGTATCAAACCCATGACCTCCACAAACTTACTGAAGTGTATTAGCTACTATGCCACAAAGGTGGTCGACTGAGGTGGAGGTCGCCACAGAGGGCTTCGAATTACATAAGCCGAGTGATTATACTTGTTATATCTTAACTCCATATTCCAAAATTATTTTAATTTACTTTGACATAGAAATATTATAATATATAACTTAACAGTTAATAGCAAAACCACATAATTCTTGCTCAATTAAAATAATTATTATCCAGAAGCTGCTATATTCAATAGGTAATAACTTTTATATTAGCAATTTAAATAACAAGCATCCCCATGTGCCTCGAACAATACCAAACAATAATTCAAAATGTAAAATGTTTACTTAAACAAACTTAAATTACAAAATATATTTAATATGAACGATTATTTGTGTAAGCCTGTGGTCTTCTCATTGGTGGAGGCATCCTATTTGGTGGAGTAATTGATATGTCCAAGTAGTTACCAATTTGGAATTTTACTTGTGCAAGAGTTTTGTTGTCATCATTCCCTCTTTGACCTGAACATGTCACACCTATGTCACGCATACGATAAGCAGGTGTTCGCAAATCTGGGTATACAATAGCAAAGCCAAAATATGTCCCTTTACGCCTTGTCTCTGGGTTAACTTCTTTAACTAGTCCTGTTAATTCACGAAGTGTGGCGTCCATCCAGGTATAAATTTGAAGCTCGTTTTGGGGTACACTTCCTCTCGCATAATCGCCAGGAGCATTGTGTCTACCCGTGGAACAAAATACACGGAGTAGTAACGGACATGTCTGAAAATATAATTATTTTATACAACAAATGAATAAATCAAATACTATAGCAAAAGCACATACTTATTAAAAAGCTACCTTTTCTCTGTCCACCGGTTTTTCAGCAGGCTTCACTTCTTCGACAACCATTGATTCTAAGCCTGCCATTTTCATAATAACAAGTCAATCAATAATTGAATATAAGTTATTTAATGGGTGTTTGTTTAGAAATATATTTTTGTCAATTTTTTATTCACCTGTAAACACAAAAAACAAACTTTAAAACGACAAATATGGAAGGTTATCCAAAAACCAAAACCATCGATTCGTTTCGTTACAAATGACCAAAGAATATACTACTCTCTTACGAGAGAAATGACATTACTTTTGACTTTTGACATAAATAAATACTTCACGAATGGTGCCGAGCCATAATTATGAAGAAGAAGAAATAAATACTGTCAAAGGTAATATCTATGCGAAAACACTATGTAAGTGTAGTTTTACAATGCTGTGCGCTGTGTCTCCATATACACGGTAATTACCGTAGATGCACCGTAATTTGGTCTTAATCTACCGTCAAGGTAATATGGGATTACCGTGTCATAAGTCACCGTAATATCATTACAATTAAGTTATCAATATTAATTCATCACATAATGCGTAAAACAAATCTCAGTCAACTTAACATCTTTCGTAATGGCAACACTGCTCTTTGTTGCTTGGAATCCCCGAATATAATCTACTTCCTCATTCATACTCACATACAAACTACCAAACCTTGGCAAACTATTAGATCAAGCATTCAGGAAGGAGTGAAATGTAATTATCAAAATCCTAAGTGTGATGAATAAATGACGATGTGTTTTAAAAAATACGCATATACAAACAGAAATCTACTGTTTCAAGCTTTTGTTGTTTGAATAATCGTAAATTATAAATCTTAGAGGTTTTTTCGGTTTTATGTTTAATATTTGTTCTATAGTATTGTGTGTGAGTGAGTTGTGTTATTTATTAGTAGCTTAATATTGGTTCAATGAAGCTGAAAGTTCTGATAGCGACACAAGACCAACTTGTTGTATCAAAACAGCTAGAATTGGAATGAAAAGGAAGCTACAAAAGTAAAGTTGAATGGTGTAAACTGAAAGAAGTTTCTACACGGTTTAAAAAAATTCCAAGGATGATACACAGCAATTTGTTCACTTTAAAACTCATGTATCAGTTTGGAAATGAGCGTTCAGACATGCTAGCAGTACATTAATTTTAATATTGTATGTTTTTTTAATATTCTTAGTAATTTATTAAAATTGGACTTGATTTGGTTCATAATGTTTTTTATTCGTTGAAAAATGAAACGGTAATTTACACGGTACACTATTAGATAGTACACCGTATTTTTTTTCAAAAACACCGTATTTTCACCCTTGCAACACGGTAACTCTCAATTTACGTTAAAGGACATCGAAATTCCCATGCTATTTAACGCAAATATTTTTAGGTATTATGGTCTACGTCATTAATTTAATAATATATACTTGTCAATATTAAATACTTTGTACACTGAGACTGTGGCTATAACTATTTAATTACACATGTCGTGAAACATACAAATCATACAAATTAATTAAGCATAAGCCACAATTTATAAATAAACTATAAATCATTTTCTAAATTTTATTGTCTATGTTAATTGTCAGCTGCTAAGTGCTAATGTCAAATTTCGATTTTTCTATTCAATTTCAAAGAAAATTTTGCGTTTGTGAATCGTAAATTTTATATGTTTAATTGTTTATTTAATAATGGCAAATAAAGAGGAGGAAGACACGTTCCAAGACGACGATGTTTACATAAACCCTGAAGATGGAATGCCTAATATTCATCCTAATATCTCTGATTTAGACCAAGAAAGTGATATTAAAGACGAAGAAGATGAATTCGACGACCTACCTAAATCGGTGATCGTAACAAATATTCCTAGTAACGTTTTCACCGATGAAACTTTGAAAAAAGAAATGGAGGAGCTATTTCGTACGTTCTCTGACAATGTAACATTTCAGTGGTTGCGTAGTTTCAAACGCTTACGGGTAAATTATGATAGTCCATTGGCAGCGGCTAATGCCCGGGTGCAATTACACCAGTATCAGTTTTATGACTCGTGCATAAACTGTTACTTTGCTCAGCCTGTGACACCGGTCTCTTTGAAGAACTTAATACCGCCCAAGCCATATAAACAGTTTTTAATCTCGCCACCTGCCAGTCCGCCTGTGGGTTGGGAGCCGCGTGAAGAAAATGAACCTTTAGTGAACCATGATCTTTTAGCTGCATTGGCAAGCTTAGCTCCAGGTGAGAGTCATGAGCTGCATGCACCTACACCCACACAGCCAGCGATAATAGTGCATACTGCCATCTCAACAGAGGATGCTAGATTTCCAAGGATTGCTCCAAAGTTGCCTCGCACTCAATGTCCTGATTATTGATAAAAGCAACTTTTAAATAAGTTAGATATTTTTGTAACTAATAAGTAGATGAAGCTTTTTTTAAAATCACATATCATTTATTGTGGTATGTGATCCCAAAGATGTGAACTGAAGGTGTCTAATTCAATATTATGTTGATAATAGGCTGTAGATACATTACCACAACTACATGATCAATAGGTTGGTATAATTAAAAAAAAACCTATTACATTCAGCCAGTGTTATGTTGAAGCTCTTATATTGGGAAAGTGTTTACCAATGCTGTATGTTTTTGCTTTTACTATTTATTGGTTTGTTTATTATTACTATAAAAGGTCCACGTTAAATAATTTATTTTACTGTTGTATACTATGTAAAATAAATAGGTAAAAAAACAGATCAGTCAAGCTAGCCTTTTTATACAATTCATAAAGGGTTGCTAAATTTTGTACATAAATCTTAAATAGGAATTTCTATCAACAAGCGTATGGTCTTTGTAATAGGTTGTTTGTGCCTCAAAATTTATTAATAAAAATAGAATGTTTAAATCTTTTTATGTATAAGCTTGTCTTGGTATTTATATATTCTTATGTTCTTGAAATTTTGTAATTTATTTCCATTATCAACATGTGGCATAATTTAAATTTTACTAAGCTTTTATTACCACATTGAAAATGAATGTTTAAACAAATACAGTAGAATTTATTTAAATCAAACTTTAAGGGAAATGTTTAAATTCAAGTTATTAAGATTTCTTAGACAGTTTTGAATTTATATGTTTCATTCTAATTTTGAATTAGATTATTGCAAACCTGTATAAACTGTTTTTACAAATGAAATTAATTATAAAAATAGTGATAGTAGGTACCATGGATACAGCCAAAGTTAATGTCAGTCACAGATACCTATATTACATACTTCTAAATTAGGTTCTAAAATCAAAAGTTCCTGAACACATTCACTTGTTTTCTTTGAAGTTTTAGGGGTTATAGTTTCAAATAATTGAGTTGTAAAGGTTGTAAGGTAAATAATTGTGTTTGACCTATTCTTTTTTTTTATTGCTCAGGACCAGCAGCCAGGCTGACGGCCCATTTACTAGAGTAAGCAGTTACTGTCGCTTATGGGTCTTTGTGACACTAGGGGCACCGGGAACATACTGGTTTGCCATAGTTTACAGGAAAATAGGTCATTGGTACCAGAATATAATACAAGGTTATTGTGGCAGCTTAATACCCCATTACTCTATACTTATCGGATTCATTTATCAAGTGATAGATATTATTTACCAAAATTACTTGTAAACACTCACTAATTATGCCATCTAGGGGTTTAATTTTAAGTAATCAAGGATTTGGGGCTTGACAGAAAAGAAACTTTTTTGAATTTTGAAGTTTTTGGACTTAAAGAGATTCTACTGTAGTAATAGTTGGTAAACCTTTAATGTTTAGAATCCATTGTTATTAAAATTATATATGTCTATCTGTCTATAAGACACCTTTGGTAGGTATTAGTTGTAGAAAAAGAAATTATTTTTATAAGTCTGTTTATTTAATTTTCAGGGTGTATATTAGATGGTTATCTTTGAAACTCACAAATCTTTACCACCTATGATCATTAAAACATCACTCATTTTAGTATTGTAGTGAGACACCAAATGCAATTACAACAGATCCCAGGAAGAGTAGGCACAAATCCAAAAGTCTTGAGAATGATATTGTCATGTTTGTAGAATACTGTGGGTTTCGAAAAAAATATTAATTTCACTTTTTACCATACTTGGATACTACATAGACTAATTATTATTACCACATTAAAAAAATTATATGTATTTTGGATTTAAAATTAATCAGTTGGTAAAATAGTGGATTTGAGCACTCATATTAAAATGACGCTTGTATATTTTTGAAATAGTTGCCCTGTAAAGTTTAATATATGTCAGATCCATCACTATTCTAGACTATGATGAGATAGTCTTATTATATATAAACAAATATATTTCATATATATTTTTTGCATTTGCATACTCAAAGATTGTTTCAGAAGCCTACATAACAACTTTGAATGTTTGAAAGCAGGCTAATGACTATGGATTTTGAAAGAGAACATACATCTCTTTCTTAAAATGTTGAGTAGTATTATAAAGGAAATAATAGGAAAGTGGATCATATACTCCAAGTAAAACCTCGGAGTGCAAAAGGGCTTTAATGCGATGGTAGGGATTGGGTAATAATGTAAAAAAATAGTCTGATGTTTAAATTTTAGCATGTATGTTTTTTGGCCTGTTAATTGCATAATTAAATTAAATTTTTGAAAATTCTTATCCACTTGCTGCATTTATAAAGTCACCAAATATTGTTACTTAAACTTCTGTGGGTGTGAGACCATTGTCAGCTCCAAGCCTAATGGCCTGGAGCTGATTAAAAAACTTGCTGTAAGCAAGTTTTTTGACTGTTCTAGTTTTGCTTAATTTGGTGTCAGTATGTATGTAAAAATTATCGCAGTTAATGAATAATTTTTTTAGAAAATATTGGATTATTTCGTATAATTGAAAGTATTGTATGAAACATGAATTAGAAATTGTGTTTTGTTTTTCACAATATATTCTAAAGTAAAATAAAAAAAATTGTTTATGAATAAGTTTGAATACAACTGTACTTCAATTTTGTTTTATACATAAGTCCAAAGACTAAGAGATAAATAATGAAATTTTTAAAGGTTTCATATATTGAAATATTAAAATCAGTGTGTCTACACTAATATTTTGGGAAATTTTGGATGAATACTTTGCTCATCACGCCATAACGGCTGAATGAATTATAGCCTATAGATAGGTTATAGCCTGTTTTAGAACACTGGCTAATATTTATCCCGGAAAAACATACAAGTAATTTTTGTTAACACGAATGAAGTCGTGGTAACCAGCTTGTTGGTTATGCTTTAGATATTTATTGAAATTAAGCAGTATTTATAAGTTACCATATTTATATACGTTAACCTCGCATTAAAAATATGTTTGTTAACATTAAGAATTAAATTTTCAAGCAAATTAGAAATTTATATCGAGTTTATAGGTTAATATGTAATAAGTCTACTGGCAGCTAAATAATAAAACTTCTATTACAAGATAACTGTAAGAAGGATTTTTTCGTGTCCATTGCTGTGGACAAGGCCAAAATACATGACCGACTGATAAAATGATTTGGCCTATGTTCCAAGATGGTGAATTTTAGATATTTTACAGAAGGAACAAATTTTTACCACTAGCACTTGTTAGATCCTAGGTTTAACTATAGAACGGCTTTTTCTAGGTATACCGATATTCAGTTATGCGAGTCTTATCCACAGATTATGTATTAGTTACTACGTAAGTCTTATCACAAGTGTAATAAACACTACATGTAATTGTTACTTATGTATGTTAAACTTAAAATAATTTAGGTTAAAGAAGTCATTGATGGCAATATCAACTTAATTAAATAAAAATCTTAATACACAAGGCAAAAATTAAAAAAAAAACACTAGAAAATTCATCTTATTCATAAGCGAATTTTCATACTTTAAATATGCCGCCATAATTACCTTGTGTTCTGTTCCGGCATAAGTGACCTAGGCTCCAATTCCCCTACGTGGACAGTAGCAGTGCACCAGGTGTAGCAAACATCCATAGGGGCATTCCACAATAAAAAAGCTCTCTGCTTACCAGGGTAAACTTGTAGATTATATTCTTGAATGTTCTCGATATCTTATTATCGTCTGTCTTATTAACCAGTACCAACAAAAAGTCAAAATTGTAACATATTGATGTTCAACCATTGTCTGTTCACACATGTATGTTATCGACGTTTAAATCTCACTGTGATTTTATTGTTTGATGTAAATATAAATAAATTATATCAAGTTAAAAAAAATATTTTTAATAATAAATATTCTTTTGTACAACAAAAAAAAACAATACAGCACTGGAAAAAACAAATGGGAAAAGAACCAATGACGGCCTTATCGCTAGAAGCGATTTCAGGCAACCTTATGATGGATTACACAGCTCTACAAAAATAAATATATTTTTTATTGCCCTGGATATCTCTACGAATTTCTATGTTTTCAAGTGCGTAGCTTCGAATATATTCATGAAAATAATTAATATGCTCTAGTTTCTATGATTTCAGCGTATCCTATATTTTAAAGAAACGAAAATGGTTAACTTTTTACTTGGTCAACAAAGTGGATTCTGTGTGAATCCACCGTTGCTTAATCTGTCTGTAGAACAGTAAAGCAAAGCAACTTCATCCACATATCTTGTTCCCACAAGATGGTGTGGTGGATTCACTCAGATCCCTCTAGGAGACGTTTGATATCAACAGTAGGCAGTTATTTTTAAGTTCACATCAACTTTGTTAGGACTGGGGAAGTATTAACTGTCCTAAACGGACAGTTAATCATTCATCATCAGTCATTTTAATAAAAATGCATATTATAGGTCTTAAGTCCGATACAATTGGTTCTTGGATCAATCCAGTGCCGGATTAACCACTTAGCAAGAGCAGCAATTGCTACGAAAACGGCACCGTATATTTAAACCCGCTATCTCTGCCTGAGAATCTATTATACGATTAATCAACACTGAACTTATAGATGGCAAATAAGAGTTATTAAGTATTGAATTGTATTTTACCACTTTATACATAAGAACCCATAGCAGATCAAGAGCCCTCCGCAATAATTTGCTAAGGGCCTTGCTTAATTGTTCAGATCATAAGTCGCAATAAAGTTATGTTCGTTAAATGTCAAATAAAAAACTTTGTAATAGTTATAAAATTTATTTTATGATTTTCCATGTACATTAATGTCTAGTACAGTATATACTGCGTATACTTTACGCTAATCCCCATAATGAAGAGACAAATTACCCTACTCTTTACTGAAGAAAAATTAAAGCACCCCGTTCTTAAAAGGCACATGTTACATACAATAGAGGTCCTTACTTTTAATTAAGTTATTATTTTTCATTATTTTTTTTAATGCTGTAGGACTGCAGACAGGCTGACGGGCCGCTTAAATTTAGTAGTTACCGTCGTCTATGGGTGTTTGCAACGCCAGTGGCATCGCGAACACGCTGCTGTCCCATAAGGGTACAGGAACTTGGGTCACTAATGCCGGAACACAACACAAGGTTACTATGGCGGCATACGTAAGACCAAAGGTGGTCGCCATCCAGACGGGCTTGAGGCCCTACCACGTAGCTAGGGTGGGTTGTTTTGTCGCCTTTTACGACAGGCCGACCCCGGCCGCAGCGGTTAGTATTCTTTCTCCGCCCCTGCACGGATAAAAAAATTTTTGCTCGCCTTTTTCTATTACAATCATTATCTATTAGATACTGAATTAGTACATTTACCTACTTATTTTAAATAATAGGAACTATTACAAATTGTATTCAATGATTGCTTCGACACAGGTTCTTGCAATTTGTACCCTTACGTAACCTAACCTTATGTACATAAAATGTTTTGATCGAGTTTATTTCATTAGCTTAGACTTATTATGCTACTGTTAGTCAAAATCTATACTTTTAGTTATTTTGATAACTAAAATTTTTAACAGTATATTTGCGTGGAATCGTATAGATCGATTTCGCGTGTTTAAGACAAGAATAAATAATAATTTAATAGAGTAGGTACAAAGTAGTAATTTAATTGAGAAATAAATTTTGAAGCATTTTAAACCTTATTAATTAAAAAATATAGGTTTTATTGAAACAAAAGGAGACAATTTATCAACAACATAAATAGCAAAGGATAGAAGTACGCGGTAGCGAAGTGATATCACATTCGCAGGCTAACCTGGCGGTCACAGGTTTGAATCACTATGCTAAGCTGAGGCAGTTATTCCCATATAGTGTGCATAATATAATTGCCACAAACCGACGGTGAAGAATAACATCCGTTAAAGGCCTTAGTCGAGTGTCGGGTACACTGTACGTTACCCCAAGGGGGAGCCCAGAGCCTAACAGTGGGACAATGAGCTGTTATTATCTACATAGCAAAATAAATAACATTGGATTAAGAGGTTGTTATGTGGCCACCAATTATTTTAGTTAACTGCTTCAAAGTAAAAATATTATAACAAAAACAAAGGGCTGCTCGCAACTGGTAAAGTGGGAGTTACCCTATACTTTCATTAAAATGTGTATTCTTCTTAATATTTATATTAAAGCTAATTGTTTATTGTATAATTTATTTAATTTGTTCTTTAGATATATTTTCCATATGAAGATAATACTATAAAACATTATATACTCCGGACGCCGAGCAGGAAGAATTTCGTCCATTGACCTGTTATTATCTGTCTCTGTCACTCCCGCGTAAATATAATGCCGCTTTGCTCGCATAGAGCAATGACCACTATAATAAATATAATAGAAAAATAGATCATCTCTTTCACTGCTTACTGATTTTAGATGCTTCTATCTAAATGGAACATTATAATTCTAAGCTCACACATTCCTATTACCACTATCTAAAGGTACCATAGACTCAACGGCTTTTTCGTCATCTGCCCGCGCTCTACTCTTTTTCTTTCCCATACAACTAGTGAAAATAGTATCTCCTTTACCAAAGTTTTCGCCGTCGGCTATTGTTTCTGGCATCGGTTGGTTCATAGTCTCAGGTAAAAAGAAACACCAGATTCCCGATACTATGGCAACTAATCCAAATGTCACTGCAGGAATTTTCGGATTAAAGGAATCCAACAAAGAAATCAGTGGTGTTAAAGCTCCAGAAAACCTTGCGCACATTGATCCCAAGCCCAGTGCGGAGTTGCGAACGACTGTGGGGAAAAGTTCTGCAGAATAGTTATAAATAATAGCAAAGGACCCAGCGATGAATAACTTGCCAGTTATAACAATAGCTGTTGATACTACTGATCCTCCAGGAAGAAAAGTAGCAGTAATACAGGCTATACCACCAATCAACATCATGGAACACATGAGAGATCTACGCCCCCAAATATCAAGGAAATATATAACAGCTGCGTAACTGGGCAATTCAACAAAGCCAAAGATTGCTATTATCAAATATGGGTTGCCTTCTAATTTGCCAGCACTAAGAGTCAAACCATAGTAGGTGATCGAATTAGCAAACCAACAAAAACATACATTCAATGTCTTCTTCCTTATATTGGGTGTTTTGAACAAGTCCAATGTGCCTGCCGACGGTGGTGATTCCGAGCCCTTCGAAGCCTCGGCTTTTCCTTTTGAAACTAATTCTGCTCTGTCTAATGTGTGTTCGGACTTGTTAAATTTCAAAGCCTTCTCAACAATCTTTACGGACTCTTTAGTTCTCCCTTGAGCCCATAGCCAACGAGGGGACTCGTCCATTATCCAGATGTGAGGTATAAGAAGTAAACTATGTAACCCGTAAATTACTTGAAGTATTTGTCGGTTGTCAATAAGCGCCCCCCATCCTGCGACTAACATTATACCTCCAGCAAATGCAGCTTGGAACGTTACACCGCATGCGGTTCGTTTACTGGCTCCAACCAGTTCCATGGTTAGTACGAAGCCTGGTATGTACGCTCCAGCAGATCCGAAAACACCATACAAAAATTCAACTACTAAAAATGACCAAAACTCTGGCATAAAGGCTGCTAAGACTCCAAATATTAATTGCAAAACAGCTGACCAACAAAATATGGTTTTCCTTCCGTATTTATCTGCCATGCCCCCAAGGACCACTGCTCCCGTAAAAACTCCCATCATGTATGTTGTCTGGGCAACAGAACCCATCCACCTTTTGTCACATACTAGATTCCATTCAATCGCACGCGATGAAGATCTGTACGTGGAATCAAATACGTATTTAGAACAAGTGACGGTTGCGTTATCTTGATACATAAGGCAGTTATGTAAGCCTCCAGAAGGATGCTGGGGAATCGCTGACATGATTTCTGAGGAGTTCCACGAGGCCAAACTTTCATTAGTATCCACGCCGTCTATCCAGCATCTGAAAAAATAAAAGAAGTAATTTAAATTGAGAATCACAGAAAAATGATTTTCATGGTTCGGTAATAATGTAGTACCATTATAAATTCTGAGCAGCATACTCGTGAAATGATTCTAAATTAATGTTCATAAAGTACAAGGAAAAAATCTTAAGAAAACTTGCTTTCAGTTGAGATATTTAAGCAATACGGGAGTTATCTGGGAATTACAGTAATAGTCTTATATTTTTTATTTATCGGTTTTATATTCAATGTGTGTTTTTTTATTGCGTAAATGTAGATTTTCTTATAGTTGTTATTTCACTTACCTACTAGACAGAACTATGTAAATATGAAATTTACTCTGTTAAATAAAAATACAAAAAACGTATGCTGGAAATTAACAAAAGTATCACAAGATTCTTTAGTCCCCAAAATAAGTACACTGATATTCTTATTAATGCTAAAATTGTTAAAAGTCAATTAATCAAATTTTCTCACTTTATCAAATTTGGTATGAAATAATTTTTTACTGCAAACATACTTGAAGAGGAATAGAATGTACGTGATAGCCAAGTGATATAACACTCGTAGAACAACTTGAAGTAGGTACTGTACTTGGGCAGTTTTTTCTCAACTATTGCGCCTATAATACTATAATTGCCACATACCGACGATGAAGGAAAACGTCTCGAGAAAATGTACATACCAATATCATCGGCATATGTAACCCGCCTGAACACTGAGTAAATGTGGCGGGTAAACTGTCCGTTTTCTTTAGGATTAGGCCTGAGTCTACCAGTAGGAAGTTATGGGTTGCTATTACGCTATAGACAGACGTTTATATACAGTCAATTACAGTCATAACCTTGCTTTTACAGTATTCATCCATTAAGTAATATCAAAATAATACGAATGAATCTAAAATTAAATAAAAACAGACTAGACACTCACCATGAGAATTGTAAATATAGGTTTAATGTAAATCTAAAAAAGACAACTCATTTAATTATGTTAGAATGATTTTATTTAAAAAATATTCTAATAAAAACTTATATATAATTTTACGCAATTCAATGTAAACAAAAATGGAGTCGTTGCGCTGCTTTCTACAATTGTAGCATATAGTATAAATGCCATGGGGCAAGATTAAAGTCAGACTTCAAAAAGTTAAAATGCCTTTTGTAATTCTAAAAAATTTAGCATAAAGAAATACACTTTACAAGTTATTGTATTATGTAATAGACTTAAGGTAATATGTTAGCAATATGTATCTAAATAAAAATTTTTAGTGCTAACCTCCTTAATGATATTAATAATAGTGATTAATTATAAGATATTTCAATAAATTTTACCCTTATCTCCGAACAATTATATCATATACCGCTTGAAAATATTTTTACGCCTTTAAAGAATATCAATCCAATTTCCAAAGTGATGTTTTTATGTATCAACTAAGTGAATCCTTATTATTACATGAAGTAAAAAATAAACCTAACTATATATCAGATTAGTATACTGAAATGATACCATTGAAACGAAATCTGAGACAAAATAATCGTTGAAATTTGATATTGTATTATATTTTTATAACTTATTGTTATGTAAGTTATAAAAATATAATACAACTCCTAGCCTAAATATTTATCCAATCTAGATTCGAGCATTATGTTTAATAAACTTCAATTATAATTGCCCTTATCAACTGTGACTAGACAATTGTATTATATATAATTATGTATATTAAATGTCTAATTTCAAGACTTCACTAAACGTTAAGGTATTGCATGACCAGAATTTGGACACTAACCCTACTTATTAGTAAACATATAACCTGTCTTATGCCCGATATTTAAAATAGTAAGCGCAGCATTTAAAAATATTATTACTGACTTTTTAGACTAGTGGCGATTCCCGCGCTACCAGTAAATTGCAGTTGGTTGAACTGTCATCCAATTTTCAACTTATTTTTGTACCCAATTTATTTTAACCTTTCTTTTCTGAGGGATCTAAAGGTTCCAGAGTTTCAGGAACGTCTACAGAATCTTTGCTCATTCTACGACCACTACAATTAGTAAAACAATTATCCCCAACACCAAATTTCTCCCCATCTTCTAAAGATTGTGGCAAGTTACGACCAATTGTTTCAGGCAAAAAGAAAGTAGAAAACCCTGAAAGTAAGGCAAGAAAACCAAATAGGATCGTGGGAATTTTCGGATTGAGAGTATCTAGTAAGTTTATTAAAGGAGTCAAAGCGCCAGAAACGCTAGCACACATGCTACCTAGGCCTACTCCTGAACTACGCACCACGGTAGGAAATAGTTCCGCCGAATATTTGTATATGATCGAATAAGAACCGGATATAAAAAGCTTGCCAACCATTACGATGCCAGTTGTGGCAGCCGAACCGTGAGGCAATGCAACTATCACCAAGCATGCAGCTCCGCCTAGTAACATCATAGTACTAATGAGAGCTCTATGGCCTACACGATCTAGGAAGTACACGATTAAAACGTAACTGGGTAGTTCCACCACGCCCATCAAGAACATGATGAAATAAGGATTGCCGTTTAGTCTGCCAGTATTCAAGGAGAGCCCATAGTATACTACCGAGTTTGTAAACCAGCAGCCACATATAATAAGGGTCTTCCGAAGCATCTTTGGCGTTTTAAAAAGGTCAATGGTTCCAGCTGAGTGCTCGTCTGTATATTTCGCACATGTTGCCTTACAATGTGATACTAACAATGAGGTATCGACAGTTTCTGTCGATCCGTTCATTTTTAATGCCTTCTCTATGATGGCAACAGACTCACGTGCTCGTCCTTGCGCCCATAGCCACCGCGGCGACTCATCCATGACTAGCCACTGCGGTAATAAAACAACCGCGTGCAATGCATAAACAATTTGTAAATAAAACCTGTTATCGATTAGATAGCCCCATGCAGCTAAGAGCATGATTCCGACAGCGAACATAATTTGAAATGTAACACCGCATATAGTACGTTTACTTGGTCCCACTATTTCCATAGTTAATACAAATCCAGCTATATATGAGCCGGATCCGAAAATTCCATAAAGAAATCGGAGTCCAACAAAGGTGTAGAAGTCTGTCGTGAAGGCTACACTAGCACCGAAAAGTAATTGCAATAGTCCCGCCCATAAGAAAGCAGCTTTTCTTCCGAATTTGTCAGAAAGTCTTCCAAATGTGAGCGAGCCTACAACCACTCCAAACATGTAGGCCGTTTGCGCCGTTGCACCCATCCATCTCCGGTTGCAAACGAAATTCCATTCGATGCCCCGCGACGACGTGAAGTATTGATTATCGTAAACCCACTTCACACATTCCTCCTCAGTGCCGTTAACGAACATCTTACAGGAATCAAGCTTTCCGTGTTGATTTAACGGTATGGCATCATAGACTAACTTAGAGTCCCATGGTTCAGTATAATTTGGACTATCAATTCCTGGTAGGTAGCACCTGAAATTCAATAACTTCCAATTAGTTTACTACTGAGATCATCACTCTCACGACATAGATCAGCATTTTGTGCAGGTGCGATGTAATCGTGAGAGCAAGCGATGCTGGTGTACAATATTTTCTGCTGGTTGTTTAGTTGCATGTATCATGTTGTATCGATGATTAAGCTCTATTCAATAAATCGTGTTTGATGGATTATAAAATGTACAAAACGTAGTTACTCTATAACTACTGATAAAGTGTTTACAATGTACGATGAATAAACGCTTAGGTTTTTAATTAATATGGTTATAAGATTCTATGCAAACGATTGATCAAAATTTAAATTTAATGTTTATATTATAGTTACATTTACATTTTTTAACACTAAATTCATGCTGTTATTATCTTATAAGACAAATATATCATTATATGTATAATTTATCAAGCCCAAGGTTGCATGGATGAGTGTATTAACTGCTTAAATTTGTTTTTTGTTTGTTCTAGGTGCAAACTTCGCAAGGCTTACTTAACAAATATATAATTGAAAAATATATACACTCAGATGAGGAAAAAGTATTTGCGGATCATACAAATATTTTGACCAACCTCGCCATATGACGCTCCAAGAACAATTAGGACGAGATGAGCTGTGATGATCACATGTTTTATATTTAGTGTTGATTTATAATGATTTGTGAAACCTAAACAAAAATCATTGGTTAGTGTTTCATAAAACCATGCGCAGATAATCAAATGAACCATGAATTATAAAATAAGAACCATAAAAAAGGTGTTAGAAAATGATCGCAACAGCCCTTCACCGGTAAGCCTGAAAGCTTGTGCAATAAAGGAATATATAATATGTTACAAAAGGTACTTACGCTCGTAACACCAAAAAATTCCCTTGAACACTGCATTTATAAATATACTAGAAAACCAAAGCATACTCCGTAAAAATCACCCGATTGAAGCAAAAATTACACGCTATATAACCAAAAGCATATTGTTACGCACCCGCCAACCCCTTTCGCTTCTTTGTGGACGAAGAATCATAGGTTGTAAGGAAAAGGATTTCGCATAATATAATTTTGTATGTTTTTATCGAAAGTTTGGGTAAAGTCCACACGCGAGCTCTTTCTGCAAATGTATATCAACAAAAGTTGAACATATATCAACAAACGTTACGAAAACAAGTTATTAATTTTACACTGTGTATGTAAACGTGGTCGCTAATGACCTGAGTTGTTAAAAAGCGACTTTAAATAAATAAATTAAAAAAAAAACTTTACCATAAAATAGGTCATGACAAATTATCAAACAGATTATAAATAGTAACAAAATGGAAATTAACAAATAAATACACTACGATAAGTATATACTTAATAAACATAAATGAGATGAGAATCAACTGTTTGCTACTACACCGCGGAGGTGTTCAAAACACACAGCTGAGAAAACCAATATTTTCTCGTAATCGTAATTTATTGTTTAATTAACACGAATACTTATATAGATGGCAAATAATAATTAATCTTACAAAGGCTACAAATACAGAATATTAAATCTACAGTTTGCATGATAAAATCACATTGATAGAAAATATAATTGTACTAAGAAAAATGGGAGGCAAAAGGAGACAGAAAAGAGACGAGCATAAGTACACCTCCTGGCTGTCTATTCTTCGATCACCAAGAGCTCTCGTGTGGACATTATTTGTCAATTTTTGAAAGTTGAAATACGTTTCAAATTCATGCACATGCATTATTCGATATAGAAACGCTTTTATTAAATGTTTACAAGAGTTTATCTAATATAGTAATCAGTTTCATACCAGTACTAATGCCTAAGCAAATCACCCCAAGATCTCTCATAGCTTTTTCCACTATTCATAAATTAGCGACAAAAAGAGCTATGAGAGACATAGATATACCTTGAGGATCATCTAAATAATTACCTATGATCAGGTACCGCTGCAACAGTAACCAAGGAAAGCATATGCATGCCGGCAGTCATCGCCGCCAGTATATGTAGTATAAACTGGAAGCATTGGTACCGCCCGAAGTCCCCTGAAAATATTAAAAAAAATTAGATGCAGAAAACATGAATAAGTTAATTGAAAAGTGACGTTACATTCCATCCAACTGTAATTATTTGTTGCTATTGTGTGAATTGTTTTGTTTTATTGCTGTAGGACAGCAGATAGGCTGACGGCCCACTTAGAATTTAGCAGTTACCCTCGCCTATGGGTGTTGGCAAAGCCAGTGGCATCGCGAACACGCTGCTGTCCCATAAGGGTACAGGAACTTGGGTCACTAATGCTGGAACACAACACAAGGTTATTATGGCGGCATACTTAAGACCAAAGGTGGTCACCATCCAGACGGGCTTGGGGCCCTACCACGTAGCTAGGGTGGGTTGTTTTGTCGGCTTCTACGAAAGGCCGACCCCGGCCGCAGAGGTTATTATTCTTTCTCCGCCCCTGCACGGATAATTTACAATGGGTTTAACACATGTAGTGCAATAATATCATTTATTTTTCGTAAAATACGATTGTCTTTGTGTACAGTTGTTAACCTAACTGCTATCGGGGTTGGCCTACTACCTAATGACCTGTGAGGTCAACCGCTTTGAATACGATAACGTAACTCGACGTAACTCATGCGCCTTATACATAATATTTAAAACGATGTTATACTTTATAAATATGTTTATTGAGGAGAGTTTATGCTGAAAGGCGCTGTAGACTTACAATATATAAATAATTACATCATTGATTATATTTCGTCTGTTCATTCTGAACAATGCAAGCTCTGTTCTGAACATTTTACCACCAACCTTAACAGAAATTCACGTTATCTTCAAAACATGGCCTTTGAAATTCATTTTATCAAACGTACTATAACGTATATAATTCTTTGCCCATCTGTGCTCACACTGTTTCAAAGTACATTAACATTAACGGTTTTTAGTTTCAAATATCCATCAGATGAAATGTAATCTAAATGTCAAATTAAAACATTACAACGTTATTAATATATAATGCTTTTTTATTTCATGAATAACGTCCCCTAATCCATGTTGATGCTGAGCCGTATAGTAAGTAATATTCCTAAATCGTCAAAAAAAAAGTAAATGGACTGACTAAAATTAAATCGCTATTAGGTCTTTTAAAATTACAATTTCATTTTTTATCGATTCGTTATTTAATTTAAAATATTTGAAGAACAAAACTGATACTATCCATTAGGTATGTTCTTTATACAATTAAACATAAAGTCATATTAAAGTTGTTGTAATAAATTATCGAAAAACGGTATTTGTAACATTCTCTAAAATATATACATGCTGAATAATGTTGTGCGTGTAAGTAAATACAAATTAAAAACTAAACGTTATAAATGAATATTAAATTATCTCTAAAGATTTGACGGGTATTAATTAAATGTGTTTATAACAATAAAGTCTTTGGGGAGATTTAGAGTGAAACAGTTGATAAATATTATCCTTGTTTTGACCTCAACATGTTTACCTAAAAAACAATGTTTACGGAAAACTCATTTGGTGTAAAAATTTAACAAATAGTTTTATTAGAACATATTTAAACAACATTCAAGTATATTTTAACAAGGCCATATGAGATGCTCAAGATTTTAGCCTAATATAGCCTTTAATAAAAGTAAGTCGTTTAAACAAGATATCACATGTACCAAGTTTAAACGTTATTAAGTAAAGTAAGTACGCGTACCTCAGATTACAGAATTTTTTGTTCTGTAATCTGAGACGCGTACTAAAAGCCGAAGAAACCTTGATTTGGACTGAAAACCTTTCTTATCACAAACTATACAATTATTATAACTATTATCAACTTTAAGCCACAAAAAAATTGATTGAATATCTTGAAAATAAAGTAAACTTTAAAAAAATTCGCCCTTTCATTCATATTTTTATTACAAAATCAAATAGGTGATGTTTAATAAAAAATATGTCAATATTATTTTGACGTAAATAAAACGAATAAAACACCGTAGCGTAAAGGGCATTATCCATACATAACGCAAATAGTATTGACACAGGTGGTATCATCAATTTTATCGAATGAAGGCGTTATGAAACGTAACGATAATTATGTTTACAACTATCGGCGTCAAGATTGGTTAAATATTTTTAATTTTTACATTAAACATACTAGAATGAGCGAAAAGTAAAATTTGAATATAAAAATCTTTAAAGTGAAATCTTGTGCCGCTACGTGTTTGAATTCGTGAAAGTAAATTAATGTAAATTTGATCGCTGGACAAAGGGAAAATATTACTAGCGCTTATTAATGTTGCACAATTTGACAATGACAATTTCGACATATTTTAATTGTAAATTAGACGAATGTTGCGGGACCACCATTTTAAAATAGAAAACAACTGTCAAATCCAAATCAAAAAAATTACTAGCCCACTTGTGCCCAAAATATTGCTCAACAAGTACGTGGACGCTAAAGAATTTAAGCGCATAAAACTCGTGGTGGAAGCACAGTAAATTAGTAATGGGAGGTTACCAGAATATCGTTTACCTCAATTTACCGTTACTAGCAAATGCATTCCGGCGACAGTTGATGAATGTACCAGCGGCTCATTATACGGAAGAAACTTGACTTGGCTCACAAATCTTCCTTCACGCTGGATTTTATAATTATAGCTCTCGTGTTTTAACTTATTATAAATAACAGAATTAATTTGCTGAGGAACATTTAATGAATGAGTATAATATATTAAACTTAATATATTAAAATATTGTATTAAGCATTATTGTTCACGACGAACGTAAACAAACATAAAGGTATGTGCTAGACGACGGCAATACCGCATCGACGGCCGTATTAGCTATGCGGCGGCAATACCGAATCGACAACCAAACGTGTAAATATTTAGAATTAAGTGAATTATTGCTGTTTACATAATGTTGTAGAATAAACTATGTATTTTTTATGTGTTTTATTCGGGGACGTGTTAGACCTATGTACAATATTATGGGTGCGTAGGGGAATATTATGGCTGGCACGTCCCTTAGAAGATATAATGGATAGATTGTATTAGATTTAATTACTTTGTAATAGTTGTTCCCTCCCAGCAGTAAGTCCCGGACCGATCCCTGGCATTATTATGGGTCAGGTAAGGTCCGGGTAGTTCAACCGGGGCACACGCTCCCGCAAATATGCAAAATTGCAGGTAGGTGTGTGCTCCACGACAATGCGGGTGTAAATGAATAAGGCCCCCCTCGTCCGCGCGCCTTTTATATGACGGCGGTGCGGGGCGAGGTAGGGCAAACATTACGCGCGGCGAAAAGCCATTAATATAGTTCGGTGCTTACAGATACTATTGAGAGGATAGGCTGCTGGAAGGGAGCAATATAATGAAATACGGATGAATTATGTAAATAGCGATAAGTATATTATATAAGGAAAATAAAGTTAAGGGGGTGAGGTCGGTCAGGCGCGGTAACAGAGTGGGGATAATTAGGATAAAAAGCGGGTCGAAATGGGGAAAAAGGGCACTTGTGGAGATTATCAGAACAGGTCGTACTCGGGTATACAGGCTGAACAGGGCGTACGCGGTTATACAGTCAGGACAGGTCGGTCATACAGGTCGGTAGCACTCGTAGGCAAAACAGGTCGTACTCGCCGCCAAGAAAAACCCCCCTCTGGGACCGCCGCCGGCCCGCATCCGCCTGCTGATCATGAAACGTCGTTTTATTGGCACCCTTCCCGCCTAAATTCAACCATACAGTCCACTGCTCTCCCATCGGCAACATCATTTGGTATGCTTCGAGCCGGATCCAGCACCAACATCATTTGGTCTGCTTCGAGCCGGATCCAGCACCAACATCATTTGGTCCTTCGAGCCGGATTCAAGAACTGGAAAATGCCGATTACTAGGAGCCGCAGCGGGAAGGAAAGCCATATCAGCAAAGCCATGGAGAGCGCCACGGAGGAGACCAGCGGGGGGGCGTCCGAGTCGGGTACGGAGACGGCAACCACAGCAACCGAAACCATAAAATGCATACCGCCCTCCGTGTCCCAGACTCGGACAAAGCCGCCGCCGGTCTTACGCGAGCTCTTCCGTCGGGAAGGCGTACAGGAACCGCCTACATCTGCGCCGGCAACTAGGGCACAGTCAAGAAAATCCTCGGCGTCCCGTAGACGTATCGCCGAGCTGGAGATTCGGGAAAAATTGGCTGCGCTAAAATTGAAGCAAATCGAGGCCGCGGTCGAGCTTGAACAAGCCCGGCTGGAAAGGATCCGAGTTGAATCCTTGGGTGACGAAGAAATGGAGGAGGATGTGGAAGCACCCAAAAAGAGGGTAGATATGTGGTTCGAGAGAATACCGAAATCTCAAGAACACCCACAACCTTCTGCCGCCGAAGTAACCGTCAAGAATGAAGAAATTATTATGGAAGGACGAGGACAGGCTGCCCGTGTCGACAATATGGCACACGGACAACGGACCCACATGGAGGGCCCACCTGCGCGTTCTAGCGGCATGGATGTCGCTGCGTTGGCGGAAGCAATAACGGAGGTGGCAAGAAATGGATCAAGGCATGCGCGCTTCGCAAACGAGCTACCATACTTCAACGGACAGAGCGGCGAATGGCTCACCTTCCGGGCAGCATTCCAGGAGTCCCGGGGGTGGTTTTCGCCAATGGAAAACACTGCACGCCTGCGTAGAAGCCTCAAAGGGACCGCCTTGGAGGCCGTAAATGCCCTGTTAATCGCACAAACAGGGCCCGACGAAATTATAAAAGCACTAGAAAGACGGTTCGGCAGACCGGACGCGCTCGTGCTGGAAGAAATGGGAAAAATCAAGGCACTACCAAGGATCACCGACAGCCCGCGGGATCTTTGTGTTTTCGCCAACAAAATAGCAAACATAGTGGCCACAGTCGACGTGTTGAAAAAACCGCAGTATCTACACAGCCCGGAGATGTTGCGATCTGCAGTAGAAAAGTTAACGCCGCTTTTGAAAAATAAGTGGTACGATTATGCCACGCTACGTAAAGAAGATGTGCCAGAATTGAAAAAATTCGCCACATTCATTAATGAAGAAGCCGACAAGTGCATCGCCTACGCCCCAGTCGAAGAAAAAACAGAAAAATATCGCCCGAAGAAAAGGGCAGAATATATTAATGTACTCAATAAGAGTGAAAAGGACAGAAGATGCGAGAAGAAAAGTGGGTGTGCTATATGCAAATTAGCACACGCCCTACCTGACTGCAAACAGTTTCACAACAGTGATGTGAATAAGCGTTGGGAAATTGTGAAGGAAAGTGGTCTGTGTTTTTTATGCCTGAAAAACAAACACCGACGCACAGATTGCCGCGCCACCCCGTGTGGCAAAGGAAGGTGCTCGCTACGCCACCACCGGCTCCTGCACCACGAGAAAACATTCTTCAAGAAAGCATCAACTGTCGAAGAACCCGAGAGGACCCCGACACCCTCAGGGGAAGTATTGGCGTCCGCGATGGCTCGCAGCGAAAACAACGGGACCCGCCGCGCATATCTAAAGGTGGCACCAGTGTGTGTGTCCGGCCCAAAAGGGCGACGCCACACCTATGCATTGTTAGACGAAGGAAGCACAGTGACCATAATCGACGCCAAGTTAGCTGAGGAACTTGGACTCGAAGGTCGGCGGGACCCTATGAAGATGCAAGGGGTGCAAGGAAGTGAGTCGTCACACGACTACAGTCGACGAGTCACAGCGACGATAAGGGGCTCTTACGAGAGGGAAGAACACACCTTAAGAGACGCCCGCACCGTGCAGAATATGAGCTTCTTCACGCAAACGATATCCCGGAGAGATGTGCAGGGCTGTGCATATCTCAAGGATATTGAGAATGAGTTAATTTACCAGGAAGCTACGCCGAAAATATTAATTGGTCAAGACAACTGGGACCTGATAATCTCGAAGGAGGTACGAAGAGGACCACGCGACAAGCCAGTCGCCTCCCGTACCGAGCTGGGCTGGGTGCTACACGGTTGCCGCACCCCGTCTACGAAGCCGGTCGCCTTATGTTCCCACTTAAGTATAAGTGAGGAGGGCGATCCCCTGGAAAAACTCGGAAAGAAAATTGGATCGCGACGAACAATTGAAGAAAATGTACGAACAAAGAATGGAAAATTTAACGAAGTCAGGGTAGGCGGAGCGCACACCGAAGCCCCCTACCGGCGGGAGAACATGGTACCTCCCCCACTTCGCCGTAGTAAATCCCGGCAAGGAAAAGATACGGGTGGCACACGACGCCGCCGCCAAGTATCAGGGACGCAGTCTAAACGACATGCTGTTGTCGGGACCAGACCTTCTTCAGTCGCTGCCAGGAGTAATAATGTAATATAAGCACCGCTGTCGCCATCGCCGCTGATAACACCGGCTAAACGCATCATGCAAGATACATGGAAATATAAAGCAGAATGGGATGACGTTATACCGGATGAATTACAAACAAGATGGGCGAATTGGTTGAGTGAAGTTAAATCACTGTCGCAACTCCGTGTCCCACGATGTTACGAGCACAGACCCGCGCTGCAGAGGGAGTTACACACCTTTGTGGACGCCAGCGAAGAAGCCTACGCAGCAGCAGTATACATACGCATCAAGACGACGTGTGGTGCCGTAAGTGTCGCGCTGGCGGCGGCGAAAAGCCGCGTGACACCGACGAAACCTGTATCCATCCCACGGCTGGAACTGCAGGCAGCTGTGTTGGGCGCGCGATTAGCCAAGTCGGTACAAGAGGGACACGACTGGGAGCTAACGCGCCGATACTTTTGGAGTGATTCGCGCACCGCCTTAGCATGGATTCGGGCGGAGCCGCGCACTTTCAAGACGTTTGTGGCGCATCGTGTGGCGGAGATCGAAGATATAACGAAAAAGAATGAATGGCATTGGGTCCCCACTGCATCGAACACAGCGGATGATGCTACAAGGAAAACCCCCCGGGATTTCGGCCCTACGCACAGATGGTTCACCGGCCCGGCCTTTTTATACGAAGAGGAAGACAGGTGGCCGACAGAAGGGAGAACCGAGATCCTCAAGACAGGGGAGGAGAAAGAAATAGAAAATGTGTGTCAAATTGTGGGGATGCAACCGACATTAATCATCGACTTCACAAGATATTCTAAATTTGAAAAATTACTGCGAGTTATGGGCAGAGTGTTACAATTCATCGAAATATGTAAACAAAGAACACAAACAGTGGCGGCGGCGGCACGAAAAAGAAGTAAGAAAAACATTTTAAAAGATGAAGATTGGAAATTAACGCAGAGAAGATGGAAACAACGTAAAACAATTGAAAAAACGGGCACGAATGAAGATAAGAAGTACAAGATAATGGACGGAAATTTACTTATGCGCGCAGAGCGCCTACTAATATTATTAGCGCAAAAGGACATGTTTACAAATGAAACTATGTCTAAGGACAGGGGCTTAAATAATTTAGCCCTGTTCAAAGATGAAAATGGAATCCTGCGATTGAAGAGCAGGATAAGTGAGGCCCAGGATATTAGTTTCGACATGGCGAACCCTATTATCCAACAGGGTAAGCACCCGTACACAACTTTGTACATACAACGTGTACATGAAAACCTTCACCACGGAGGAGTAGAAACGATAATCAACGAGCTTCGGCAGCGAATATGGATAACGAGGATACGACCCTCAGTCAAGGCAGTGTTGAAGAGGTGCCTTCGCTGCCGGCTTAGGAAGGCGAAGCCGGCCCAGCCATCCACTGGGAGCCTACCGCAGGCGCGCCTGGCTCACCACGCGCGCCCCTTCACCTTTACTGGGCTCGACTATTTCGGCCCGATGGAGGTAACCGTGGGAAGACATCGAGAGAAAAGGTATGTGGCGCGGTTTACGTGTATGACGTCACGGGCCATACACCTGGAGCTCGTGGCGTCCTTGAGCACGGACTCCGCTATAAACGCGCTTCGCAGATTTATTGCGAGGCGAGGCTGCCCCACAGAAATATGGAGTGACAACGCGACGTGTTTCCGTTCGGCCGACCGCGAGCTCGCGGAGGCCTGGCGGACCTGGGAGGAGGCGGCAACCAGCCGTCAGATCGCCTGGCGGTTCTTACCGCCGGCGGCCCCCTTCATGGCAGGCGCTTGGGAGCGCATGGTGCGCTCAGTGAAAGAAGCCCTGAGCGTGACACTCCACGAACAACACCCGAGTGACGAGACGCTCGTCACGCTACTCGCCGAAGTCGAAGCCACCGTCAACTCGCGGCCCCTAACCCATGTGGCCGTGGGTCCCGATGAGCCGCCCGCCATCACGCCGAACCTGGTGCTGCTGGGGCCAAATTGCTTCATGCCAGCCCCCGGCAGCTTCGAAACAAGCGACGCGACGGCACGCGCGCAATGGAGGCGCGCACAGTACCTGGCAGACGTCTTCTGGCGACGCTGGGTGCGGGAGTACCTGCCGCTGCTGCAACACCGGCGGGAGCCCTACGCTAGCGGGGACAGCCCTGCAGTCAACGATCTGGTCGTAATCTGCGACCCGAACCTACCACGCAACACATGGCCCCGAGGACGAGTGACGGCGGTCTACCCCGGGAAGGACGGCGAAGTTCGTGTCGTGGACGTGGTGACCAGCAACGGAAGAGTCCTGAGGTGCCCTACGAAGAAAGTCGTCGTGATACCCGTGAAGGAATCGCAGTGCGACGGCGGGAGAAATGTTCACGACGAACGTAAACAAACATAAAGGTATGTGCTAGACGACGGCAATACCGCATCGACGGCCGTATTAGCTATGCGGCGGCAATACCGAATCGACAACCAAACGTGTAAATATTTAGAATTAAGTGAATTATTGCTGTTTACATAATGTTGTAGAATAAACTATGTATTTTTTATGTGTTTTATTCGGGGACGTGTTAGACCTATGTACAATATTATGGGTGCGTAGGGGAATATTATGGCTGGCACGTCCCTTAGAAGATATAATGGATAGATTGTATTAGATTTAATTACTTTGTAATAGTTGTTCCCTCCCAGCAGTAAGTCCCGGACCGATCCCTGGCATTATTATGGGTCAGGTAAGGTCCGGGTAGTTCAACCGGGGCACACGCTCCCGCAAATATGCAAAATTGCAGGTAGGTGTGTGCTCCACGACAATGCGGGTGTAAATGAATAAGGCCCCCCTCGTCCGCGCGCCTTTTATATGACGGCGGTGCGGGGCGAGGTAGGGCAAACATTACGCGCGGCGAAAAGCCATTAATATAGTTCGGTGCTTACAGATACTATTGAGAGGATAGGCTGCTGGAAGGGAGCAATATAATGAAATACGGATGAATTATGTAAATAGCGATAAGTATATTATATAAGGAAAATAAAGTTAAGGGGGTGAGGTCGGTCAGGCGCGGTAACAGAGTGGGGATAATTAGGATAAAAAGCGGGTCGAAATGGGGAAAAAGGGCACATTCCGGCTCCAGCGCCCGCACCGCACGGACGTGTACACGCCCGCGCACGCTACGCACGCTACCGAGCCCCCCACACCGCACCTCGCCGCACTCGCCGCATCGAACGGACAGCCGCCGCACCTGGGCCTATTGTTCAGTGAGTCATTGTGACTCATTGCTCAGTTACGCACAGTGCCGGCGCGTTCCCACGCTACAGTGCATTGTTTCGCCGAACGGGTGGACACAATTACGTTGCGAGTTTAAATTGCAACCTAATTGCGATCTGCCTTAAAGGTTGCTTTTGGTCATACAGTTTGTAAATCCACGCGAGTGGTCAGCCAAGGGATACCCAGCGGTGTTAACGCACTTGGCTGAGGCGTGCCCCGAGCGCCTGCCGTTCCCCTTCAGGGAAAGGCAATCTCGGACGGGTCTGGACCACCCGGCCTTGGGGGGCCCCCTAGTCGGGCCCAGATATCGCCTATTTTCCACCCTTCCCGTCCCCCCTTCCATTCTTTGGGGCTGAATTTCCCCCAAAGCAGATAGGGACCCTTCGCACATTAAGATTGGCGAAGGTCTACACAGCTTAGGGCACACCATAGGACGCACCCCCCTGCCTACCCCGGCAGAGGGACCAATACACACTCGGACACATCCCCGGGCTGTCCCCGCCTGAGGATGGACACGAGTAGGGACACCCCCTTCATCCCGACCCTGGCCGAATTCCTAAAATTCGTCCAGGGAACCAGCCCTGAAACTTTAAAGGGCCTGAACGGCCACATCGCGGCTTTCTATGGAAAGCACCTTCGGCCGCAACCGAAGCCCGCCTCCGCCGCACCGGCACCCCGCATGCCGGCTAGAGCGCCCACTCCACCAACCGCGCCGCCAACCACCGCCGCACCCGCGAGCCGCAACCCAGCGGGACTTACCGCGTCACCTGCTGCCGCCTCCGCTACCCGTGGCCTGGCAAGGCCCACCGCGTCCACACCCACCGCGTCCGCTCCCCCCGCCGCACCCGCCCTCAACGGAACGGCCCACTCCCTCGCGGCTCTCGTGAGCCCATTCGCGCCTGCGTCGGGTCCCCCAGCGGCCCCTTCCGCGACCGAAAAAGGCCCCAAGGCCACGCGCGCACTTACGTCGTCACCATCCCGGTCGGGAAGCGACTCGGACTCCTCCGAGTCGCTCTCCGACATGGAGGTGGACCAAAAAGTGGACTCGGACGGTTTCCGGGTCCACTCGAACAAGAGGAGGCGCAAGGCCGCCACCTCAAACTCTGACTCCGATGCTGCGCCGGCCAGCAAGGAGCCGCGTCAGACGGAGCCGACGGCCCCACTACCGCGTCGCGTACGCCCCCCTCCTCCCCTCATCATCAGAGATAAACATCTCTGGAGGGATATCCACGCGGCTCTCCCGCGTAATGCTATTCGACTCGTGGAGGCACGAGATATTAATCACGGTATAAGGGTTACCGTACAGTCACCCGAAGACCACCGCGCGCTCACGCGTTATCTTCTAGAGCAACGCATAGGTTACTATACCTATGCGCTGGAAGAAGAAAAGCGACTCCGCGTAGTCATCCGCGGACTCCCTAAGGAGGTTGAAACCTCCGACATCATGGAGGACCTCCGTGCGCAAGGCCTCCCCATACACGAGGTGCATCGGATGCACCGCGGTAACACGCGAGAGCCATATAATATGGTACTCGCGGTCCTTGACCTCTCGCAGAAGGGCAAGGAAATCTTTAATGTCAGATCGGTGTGCGGGCTCTCGAAGCTTATCTTCGAGAACCCACATAACAAATCATCCCAAAGGCAGTGCCATCGCTGCCAGTTATACGGGCATTCGGCACGTAACTGCCAGTCCCGGCCGAGGTGCGTCAAGTGCCTCGGTGACCACGGAACCTCGGAGTGCAACCGCACCCGAGAATCCTCCGACCCACCGGCCTGCGTCCTATGCGGGAAGACTGGGCATCCCGCGAACTACCGCGGGTGCTCGGCCGCCCCTAAGCCCAAGCCTAAGCCCAAAGGCAAGCCCCCAAAGGGCAAACGCCCAGCGGCCGCCCCCAAACCGGTCTATGTACCGGCACCTGCCCCGGCATTCAACGCCTGGACAGGACTCCCCACCCTTCCACCCCCTCGACAGGTTATAGCAGGCTTCACAGCTAAGCCTGCTCCCAAACCGGCCCCAGTCGCGACCTCCGCGGCACCGGTCACCGCGTCCCCCTCTGCCGCAGAGGACCTTGCACTTGCGACCAAGTTCGCAAAGTCGCTCCCATTCGACCTCCAGGAGGTCAGGATCTTAGCGAATAAGCTAAGACAGGCCAGGTCTGTACAGGACCAGCTCCTCATCGCCATAGAGCATGGGGAGCTGCTTCAGATCCTCGCCAGTCCCGCAACCCATTAATTCCCAATGGATTGCGCAAGTAGGGAAAAACCCCGCTCATTGACTCTGGCCACATACAACGCCAACGGCCTGCGTGACCAACGGGAGTTGGTTCATGAGTTCCTGAAGGAAGAAAATATAGACATTCTTCTCGTGCAGGAGACCCTTCTCAAACCCAGCATTGGCGATCCTAGGATCGCCAACTACAACATCATTAGGAACGACAGGCGTACCGCCCCTCGGGGAGGCACGCTCATCTACTACAAGAGGTCACTGCACTGCTCCCCAGTAAATGTGCCTCCGTTAGACAATCTCGAAGTTTCTGCCTGCAGATTAGCGATGACAGGCCATCAGCCCATAGTCATCGTCTGCGCGTATCTCTCTTGCAATCGGCCGCTACTTCAAGCGGAGCTTGTATCTCTCTTCAGTCTAGGCCCGTCGGTTATCATCGCCGGCGACCTAAACTGTAAACATACTAGCTGGAACTGCTCCAGCTCCAACCCTAACGGCAGGACCCTCCTTCGTCACTCTGACGAATTGCTTTTCGGCATCCTAGCCCCCATTGCGCCCACCCGGTACCCGTATAATCGGGCCACCGGAGGCTCGCCCAACGTTCTCGATTTGGCGCTACTGAAGGGCGTGTCCCTCCAGTTCCGCTCAATCGAATCCCTAGACGACATCGACTCGGATCACCGCCCGGTCGTCCTTAAACTAGGCCCTTCGCCAGACCAGACGCCTCAGACCAAGTCAATCACCGACTGGTCCAGGGTCAGGGACTCACTTCAACGCGGAGGACTCGCTGACCCTGAGCAGGCCCCAGCCCCCATTAGGACCCTTCAGGACACGGAAGGGGCGATCGAAGCCCTCACCGGCCACCTCCAAAACGTCGTTCGGGAGTCCACTCGGCAAGTCCCTTGCGGGGACGGCCGATTTGCGCTCCCGAGGGACGCGAGGGAGCTGCTGAGGAGGAAGAGAGCCGCCGCCCGAGCCTATGACAGCTTCCCATCAGAGGAAAACCGAGTCGCCTTTCGTTCACTTCATCGGGAAGTGAAAGCCCGCATTCAGGAGCTCAGGAACCAACGCTGGGAGAGCCTGCTCTCGGAGATCTCCCCAACGCACCAGGCATACTGGAGGTTGGCGAGATCGCTGAAAGCGGAATCCCTCTCGTCCATGCCGCCTCTCGAAAAACCCGACAACACTGTCGCGTTTGACGATGACGAAAAGGCGGAGTGTCTCGCCGAGAGTCTCAGGGAGCAATGCTCCCCCAACACCGCGCACGTCGACCCGGCCCACCTGCGCGAGGTGGACGCCGAGGTCGAACGGAGATCCTCTCTTCCCGCGGAAGACTCACTCGAGCCTGTCACGGTAAAAGAGGTACAGGACCTAATAAAAGGCCTCAGGCCCCGGAAAGCTCCCGGAGCCGACGGCATCCCCAACAAGCTGCTCAAGCTACTCCCTATACATCTGTTGATGATTCTGGTGAGCATCTTCAATGCCGCCATGGATAACTGCTCCTTTCCCTCCGCCTGGAAGGAAGCCGACGTCATCGGCATCCGAAAACCAGGAAAGCCCGCTGCGAAACCCTGCAGCTACCGCCCGATCAGCTTGCTCAGCGCGCTGGGCAAGCTGTACGAACGCCTCCTCTTGAGCAGACTCAGAGACTTCGCTTATGAAAATAAGCTGATCCCCGACGAGCAGTTCGGCTTTCGAGCCCTACACTCGTGCCCCCAGCAAGTGCTCCGCATCACGGAGCACGTGCTCGCGAACTTCAATCGCGCCTCCAAACCCTGGAAGACGGGTGCTGTCTTCTTCGATGTGGCGAAAGCCTTCGACAAGGTCTGGCACAACGGCTTGATTTACAAGCTGTACAAACTAGGAGTGCCGGATAGACTCGTGCTCATCTTACGAGACTTTCTCCTTGATCGGAGCTTCCGCTTCAAAGTGGAGGGCACGCGCTCATCTCTCCACCCCATCAGAGCCGGAGTCCCCCAGGGCTCGGCTCTGTCCCCCCTACTTTTCACGCTGTACACCAGCGACATGCCCCGTACCCCACAGGTACATCTCGCCTTATACGCAGATGATACCGCCCTCTTCACTTCCGATATCAGTCAATATCGGATCTGCAGTCGTCTCAACACGGCGGTTGAGACGCTGGGCAACTGGTTCCGCACTTGGCGGATCGAGTTGAATCCGGACAAGAGCGCAGCGATCATGTTCGCTCGCGGCCCCCGCACTCAAAATGAGAGTCGGCCGACTCGCACGAGGCGGCACTCTCTCCTCCCCATACAGCTATTTGACCGCGTCATCCCTTGGGTTGACGAGGTCAAATACCTAGGAGTCACTTTAGATAGAGGCCTGTACTTCAGCAAACACATCAGGACGGTAAGGAACAGAGCACACTTTGTGCTTGGTCGCCTCTACCCAATGATATGCGGGAAGAGTAAGTTGTCCCTTAGGAATAAGGTGACACTTTACAAAACCTGCATCCGACCGATCATGACGTACTCGAGCGTAGTCTTCGCCCATGCCGGCAAATGCTACATCAACTCGATGCAGCGGCTGCAGAATAAGTTCTTGCGCATGGCAGTCCAATCGCCACTTTACATGCGCAACGCGGACCTTCACCGCGACCTGGAGCTCCTTCCCGTGAAGGAGTATATGGTATCCCTTTCGCGATCCTTCTTCGGTCTCGCTCCCCACCATCCCAATCCACTGGTGGTGGAGACAGTCAATTACACGCCCAACCGCCGAGCACCCCACGCACGTCGCCGCCCGCGTAACGTGCTCACGGATAGACGCGACCCCATTTCTAGGACGCTGAAGCGAATGCTCTCGCGGACGCAATCCCCTCCAGTCCGGCATGGACCAGCCCGACGAAACAGGTTTAGGGATGCCTTCCGCCCCCCATAGCCTGTAGACGTACACAACCCACACAGTACATAAATACACGTAGAATAGATGTGTTGCGGGGGAGTTTCTTTCGCCGTTTCTTCTCCCCCAGCTATAAGCACTCCGAAACGGTAGTAGATTAGAATAGGATCGGCTTCACCGGTGGAGCCGATAGTCCCCAATTAATAGTATTCTTGCCATTCGTGGCTGCTATCAAATATCCCCATGCAGCGTTCGAGCCGGGAGCGCGCCTCACAGGAGACGCGCCCTGAGCACGCTGCCACGGCTGATCGACCCCGCTCCCACGGGGTCGGAATGCCTTTTCCGCCCGGTGTCGCTGTCGTTGGTCGTCTGAGACGATGACAGCCTTAGCTTTAAGAAAAAAAAAAAAAAAAAAAGAAAAAGGGCACTTGTGGAGATTATCAGAACAGGTCGTACTCGGGTATACAGGCTGAACAGGGCGTACGCGGTTATACAGTCAGGACAGGTCGGTCATACAGGTCGGTAGCACTCGTAGGCAAAACAGGTCGTACTCGCCGCCAAGAAAAACCCCCCTCTGGGACCGCCGCCGGCCCGCATCCGCCTGCTGATCATGAAACGTCGTTTTATTGGCACCCTTCCCGCCTAAATTCAACCATACAGTCCACTGCTCTCCCATCGGCAACATCATTTGGTCTGCTTCGAGCCGGATCCAGCACCAACAATTATATTATATTAACGTCAAAAACGTGCTAAAAAGACGTAAAACAAGACGAGCAAATTTATATGCTCCTAATAATAATACTGTTTATATTTTTAATCAAGAGAGTTATTTGATTTATTAAAAATAGCTACCGTAATAATAACGAATAAAATTCTGCCTCTTAGTCTCTGGTGTTATTATATTTATTCAGATCAAACTTATCAGAAACTCACAATAATACTTGTTGATAAAAATAAACAAGACTTAATCTAGTATACACACGACTACTGAACCATAAAGTACCTACATTCCACTCCGGGCAAAGTCGATGGCACATAGCATCCGTAAATGCGGTCTACACAACTGTTCCGACGAAAATAAACGTCACAAAATGTAGTCTTATGATATCTCAACGGACACGCTTTTAGAATCTGCCCAATGCTCCAATTCCCGGTTAAATGTCTGATATTAAAATAATCTTTGCCAATTTATTTTGACTATCAATCATGACATTTAGTCCAGGGTTACATTTGAAAGTAATGAGGTTAAATTATGTATATTTGAGTATTTTAAGCTGTTTCATGCAAAACTGATAACGCATTATTATTTGTTCTCAAATCGTACAACAAATATATTTTATTTTTTATTGCTGAGGAACACCAGATAGGCTGACGGCCCACTTAATGGTAAGCAGTTACCACCGCTATGAATGGTTGTGCCGCTAGGTGCACCGCGAACACGCTGCTGTCCCATAGGAACAGGAACCTGGGCGGCAAACTTATAGACCCAGTGTAGTGTAGTGGCCATCCAGACGGGCTTAGGGCCGTAATACGTAGAAATGTGTAATGTAATCTTGGTGTAATTTAAATTAGAATTATTTTAATTTAATTATATTTAACAATTTCTATTGTAATAATACTAGTTGTACATATTTTCTTGTCAAATATTGCTCTAGTATAAACTAAAAGCATACCACAAGTAAACACAATACAACTATGAATAAAGAATTATAGGTACACAAACACTCATAACTTCGTTTACATTAAGAGTGAAAAATATTAAAATCGTTTGCAATATGAAAGAAGGTAGTATTAGAACAATAGTTAATTATCATGTATTATTAAATTATTGTACATCGAACTACCATATAGCGTTATTAGCACATGCAGCAATATGCACGAAAAAGTTCTTCATAATTATGACCTCAGAAAAATATTTCAAGTGCAACCGCACTTGTTTGAAGAATAAATTTTCAGGAAAATATCAATTACGATAAATGTTTATATTTAAAATGAACCTCAACGTAGTTTAATAGGACAATAGGACAACCTTGTTTTATTCGAATTATTTTTAGAAATAGAACAATTCTCCGCCCAAATGACATAGTTCGTGGATCTCGATTGTTTAAACGTATTCAAAACTAAAACAATGCTATTTAGTTCGCTTTATTGTAACTGCGTTAGTTTCTTTATATAAAATTGTATGTTCCGTATATATTAGTTGACTTTTTTTAATTGCTGTAGGACAGCAGAAAGGCTGACGGCCCACTTAGAATTTAGCCGTTACCGTCGTCAATGGGTGTTTGCAACGCCAGTGGCATCGCGAACACGCTGCTGTCTCAAGGGTACAGGAACTTAGATCACTAAGGGTGCGTTCCCACTATGTCGTAACGATTAATTTATCGTTGGACGACTGTCGTCTCTAGCTGTTCCCATTAAAACGATTGTTTGTCGTCAAAATTTTTTATCGTTTAGCGACTATCGTATCTATCTGTTCCCATTGGATCGCGACGACATTTCATCGTTTCACATCAGTCGCTTTGTCGTTTACACATCATTAGCAAGTTACAAATCTACAGTTACCTCTACGTGTAAACGACGAGACGATATTTTTTATCGTGGCTACGATAGATTTGCCGTCACGATTTAGTCGTAACGATTTTTTACCGTTTTACAACTGTCGTGTTAGCCGTTCCCACTGTCATGACAATCTGTCGTCACTGCAAAAAATGTCGTAGACGACAGTAAATCGTGTCGTTCTATATGTGAACACTTCCATTTAAACATATAATAAGCCACGACACTTAAAACTACACGATTATCTGTCGTCACGACAAAGTGGGAACGCGCCCTAATGTCGGAACAGGACATAAAGTTATTATGGCGGCATACATAAGACCAAAGGTGGTCGCTATCCAGACGGGCTTGGGGCACTTATGTAAACGAATCGACTACTGCGATATAATAAAATATATATGATATATGATAAAATATCTGTAAAAAAATCGAACACATAGAAATAATGAAAAATAAATTTAACAAAATCATAATGAGGCCAATGACGGCGTCATTCATCAGCGATGCTGATGCAAATATCTATTAGAGACGCTCACCACTTTGTTATCAGGGGCCTGTTTGTTGTACACTCTAATATGTATATGAAAAATAGCGAACATAATTATGTAAACTATTTAGCTTTTTCTCGCTGAATTATTAATTATCTATACAGTAAAATACATAGACCGTGAATTGTACAGTCATTAGCGACAAATACTTAAATTATTCTAAAACTCAATACATATTTGCATGCATTTACATGCAAAATAATGATTCAGAAACGTTGAAGCACTCACTAAGAACTCAAGCGTAAATTTCAATAATTTAAAAGTTTTATATATGAATACTCTATTTAATTTTAAAGTCACTTTTAAGTAATGTTACTTTTACAACATTTGTTTTATATAAAATTGGCATTTCCGGCTACTAAAAAAATAACAAAATATCTATAATTGTGAAGATAAATTATGTTACAAACATAAATATTATTTTATATTACCGTTTTGAAAAACTGTATATTAAGTTTTTTTATTGATGTAAGACAGCAGACAGGCTGACGGCCCGCTTAGAGTTTAATAGTTACCGTCGCCTATGGGTGTTTGCAACGCCAGTGGCATCGCGAACACGCTGCTGACCCATAAGGGTACAGAAACTTGGATCACTAATGCCAAAACATAAGGTTATTATGGCGACACACTTAAAACCAAAGATGATTGCCATCCAGCCGGTTTTGGGGCCCTACCACGACCCCAGCCGCAGAGGTCATTATTCTTTTTCCGCCCCTTACACCGGATAATACATATATTTATTTAATAATAAATACTATAATAATGTCATGAAAGTGAATGTGTTACCATTAAGTACTTAAGAACATATAGGTAAATATAACATACATAGATATATGTACATATTATATACTACTATAACACGAATACTGGAAATCTGCTTTATTTACATTATTCTTCAGTCCAAGGCAAAACTAGTTTCTGTAATTACATTATATTAATACAACAAAGCACGCACTAAACAGAAAACATCTTAAGTCAGGACTGTGTAAATTTAGATAATTGACTATCTACGCTAGGGCGCTGTTGCCAAACAATAATTTAGCGTCAATATATTTGTTTTGCTTACGTACTTCGACACACCTCCGTGAATATCTGTATTAATACTGCATACTGCATGTGGTCTAAACGCATGACTTAAGAGATCACGACGTTGATATACTAATTTAAAACTAGAATATTGATTGCAATGGTCAACAAAATTATGTAACAAGTACGTACTAATTTCTAAATACCTACCTAAGCTCTTCAAAATCATCGCACATTGCTTTTCACGCAAAAAGTCATAGAACCAAATCTTGACTATTAAAAAACCGATGCCCTTCCTATTCTCTTCTAACGCAAGCCTTGTGGGCGGGCTTATTACAAGACAATGACGAAATTCCTAGTATTATCATTACATTTAACTTATTACGAGTAATCTTTAAAAAAATGTGTAGTAATTTTAAATTCTAAGTAACTAAAAATGTTTAAATAATTTGTATTTAAAGCATGCATAATTTTATCCCTAATCCCAAGGCCGGGAATGATGATAATTTGTATCTAGTGGCATCACTTAAACATATACATTTTACGGTGATTATGTAAACTTAAAAATAAACATTCTAAAATAGTGTTCTATGGTCACACTATTGAATCCTTAACTATGTAGATTTTTATAAATCCTAGTATATATAATAATACACTTATATATGATCAAATTTAAAATATTTATGAAGTTTATTTTGTTTTATAGTCCATTTAAAAAGACAAGCCTACTGGATTTCTTCTTTAACAAGTTCAGAAACGGCAAAACGGTACTATTCGAAATTTCTTTTTAAGGTAAAAAGGGTCAGATAGCAGTAACCACTTTAAAAACTAAGTATATTACAGCTAAATCTATTTTAATATCGGTGCAAATATGTGTGACAAAGTTTAAACCCTCAGTAACATACCATAGGGTCCGAAATTAAGCTTGCAATAACAAACTTTATGACGTTTTTTTTCTAAATGAGACCTTATAAATAAAACATGTATCAAAAAGTGACGTAAAACCTTAATTAAAACGTTAAAAAGATCTGAAGTTTATTTCAATAACTACTTTGAAGGAATTGAATAAATCGAACTATTATAAAATTAAGCTAAAAAGAAATTCTAGAAAGATCTAAGACGTAAATACAAATAAAATTAGAAAACTGAAACCGGTTTAATTCTTAGGGCATTGATTCTCTTTCATAAGATTTATTGAAAACAATATGATGCAACCAGACACCAGATATTCAACATATTCCAATGTAATATCATTTCAAAGCCATTTGTTTCTGTAATCATATATCAAAATGATTTTATGTATGCAATAAACTTGCATAACTTTTAGTAGGTAACTTTATGTTTTTTTTTATTGCGTAGGATAGCAGACAGGCTGACAGACCGCTTAGAATTTAGCAGTTACCGTCGCCTATAGGTGTATGCAACGCCAGTGGCATCGCGAACACGCTGCTGTCCCAGAAGGGTACAGGAACTTGGGTCACTAATGCCGGAACACAACACAAGGTTATTATGGCGGCATACTTAAGACCAAAGGTGGTCGCCATCCAGACGGGCTTGAGGCCCTACCACGTAGCTAAGGTGGGTTGTTTTGTCGCCTTTTACGACAGGCCGACCCCGGCCACAGAGGTTAGTATTTTTTCTCCGCCCTTGCACGGATAAAAGTTATGTGTTATACAAACATATATAATATTAATCCGTTCTTATTTCATTCAAAATTCAGATTATTTACTTATGATCCTAGGTTTATGCGTTTGTTATTAATTAAAATTTATTTATTTATTATTATATTGTTTATTAATTTAAGTATCAATTATTTTAAAAGAAATTTCTTTATACAGTTATTAAATATAAATATTTAAATATTAATATTTGATTCATTTGCAATTTGTCCGAAATATATGAATTTAAATGTATCTACTTGATCTACATGATATTTTTCAGTTGAAGTACTAAATCTTTAAGAAATGCATATACTTAAAATATTTTTACAAGACACTATCTGAATTATAAATACACTTTTATGTGAGTAGAAATCTCTCATTTACAGCTAATACATAATGCTGTGACAGATGACAACCTTGGACCTAAACGATCTGACTGCCATGTACGTGTATACAATAACCGCTTATGTTTAAACAAGACGTTTTCTTTACTTTTCGTTAATAATTCCGGCAGCTACTCAAGGATCTATAAATAAACGATAATAATTTTCAGTAATTTAGATAATAATATACAGATTATCGGATTTATTCGTTTCTTTAGATAGTTACTGATATTATTAAAGTTACGTATTAATTACATGACAAAGTTGTGCCATGCTGACTGATAGCGATCCATAATTAAATAAGTTTATCCCAAAAATTCATTTCTTTAGACATTTATATTATCCCATAATATCGTAATAATTTACTTAAAGCAAAAGCTAATTGTTTTTGTAACAAAGTATTTTCAAGACAAAATTTCCAATTTGTCATTTATTTTCCTTTTGAGATTGGAAACCATATTTTGACAATACTTATCAGCATGCTCCTAGCTTGTAATTTGTATTTATAATCTTATGTCCTAACACATATTAAACAGTTCAAAAATCATATAATGTACCATATATATTTTATGCTAGACTTTCATCTTACAATACTATGAATTTTCAAAATACATTTGGTCGGTGCCCGTATTCGTAAACTATTTTAAGATTGTAACGCAAATTGCATACGGTACGTGTTTATTTTAAAAACAAAAGCGCATGTGTATTGCCAAGTGATGTCACATATGCACAAACATGAAGCTTCAACATTTCTGCGTCCAAGTTATATTATTATATAAAGTTGTTTCTTTTGTTACTGAACAGCGATCATTCAGAAGCTTATTCATTAATATTGTATCGATAATTGCTTAAGGCCTCATTGAGGTTCAAAATGCATATTTACAGTCAATTAACTTGAATAGTGTCAATACCATTGACTTTTATATTTACCTTGATCGCCTCTAGTTGTTCTGATTGTACTTTTATAAAAAATCAGGTCAATTATTATTCAGTTAATTATTACTACCTTAAAATAAGATTAAAAGTTGTAAAATACAGATAAAACTGAAATATAACTGGTTTCTGTATAAAAAAAAAAATACTAAGAAGATAAATTTGAATGTTGCGTAAATCACAATTTTGTCATGCAAATAACTATGCTAATTAATAAGTATTAAATTATTAGATCGATTTTTAAATATATCGTAAAAGTAATCTTGTAATATTTAAGATGTTTATGTGTAGGTAATAATAAGTATCAAGAATGTGATATTAGAAAGTAAATGCGCTCAGTTTTGACTCGTGTATACCCACATGAAGTTTAACGTTTACAACACTGATCACATTTCTCGGACAACACTGACCAGTTGCATTTAAAACCAGTCCACAATATTTTTTTATCTGTATAATAATTAAAAAAATAAAGAATACTGTAATAATATTCTCTATTTAAGTAAGCGGGAGTTAATGAGTAATGCGCAGTCACCATATGTTTTCAGTTTATAAATATTATGACATACCGAGCTTTCCCATCATTTCCTCTAAAGCGCGATCCTTGTCCATGTTTGAAGTTTGAGATGAGTTCCTGTTCCCGAAGTTCTGTAACGATATTCACAAACATTGATGGTAATGACAGTGCTGAATGCGCGATAAGCGCGCGTGCAGGGAACTGCGGACGAACGCCAGACGGGCGTGCCGGCGGACGAGCGAATGGAATGGATGGCGGATGGCAAACAACGTGTCGTGGCGCCGTCCGTGGGTCGGTTACCGCAATGCCGCGAAAAAACTAACCTCTTATCTCCATCGGCTTGACTATACTTGCCGAGAACAGCACGTGGCACGGTTATAATCGCCGCGGTCGACGCTGCACTGCTGCACCCGTAATAAATTATGATACAAATCAAAGCCAGCTAGTTTATGACATAAGTACAGTCAAAACCTGTTATAACGACATCGAAGAGACTATTCAAATTTAGTCGTAAAAACCGATTGTCTAACAACCGGTGAGGTTTTGTGGGATACAAATTCAGCTGGGACCTTTGATGTCGGTCAATATAACCGGCATGTTGTTCTGAGCGATAGCGATATAAACGGTTTAATTAGTCCTGTATTATGATATAATGACTATGTATTTCCAAAGGATATTTTGTTTACATCTTATTTTACTATCGAAGTTTGTCTAAGTTCTTAGAAATAACAAATAAATTACGTCAAGTAAATGCGATAACATAGAATACACTTCATGTAGTCCAAATTTAAAAATATATATGTTTACTTCTGGTAAAAGATCTAATATTCTGTTTCTACAAACGGTTACAATGTAATATCTAATTAGACGAAATAACAAAGTTACCTTCATTTAAAACCTTAAAATATAATGAAAATTATTACTTTGTCAATAGGCAACAAATTTGATCTCTTTCAGTCACTTTTTAGGGTTTTGTACCCAGAGAATGTCAACGGGAACCCTATTAATAAACGTCTGCTGTCCATTCGACCTTTCTATCAGAGTATGTAATTAGTTATTATAGATAGTTCGAGTTCAGTCATTTCAGTTCATGCTCTGTGACAAATAGAGTTGAAATTTTAACTGTGTATTTATTTAATAAGTTAATTTTTAATCATGCAACGCATTTTGCTTTATTTAACAAATAAAATTCTTTCTTTCTTTTTTTCATTTTCTTACTTTATCTTACTTCTTTTATTTATTGCATAAATCCTTTCACACAAACATAAACGCACGTGCATACTTCCACCCCTACAAACACACACACACACACACACGCATGCACGCGCGCACCCCCACAATTACACAATTGTTTTGTTTTTTTTACTGGCTCTCCTTATGTCAACGGAAAGAGAGAAGAGGCTAGGAGATCCATAGGACGGGCTTCTGCTCAGTTTGAACTCCTGTCTCCTTCATTGAGCTACTGATAGTACTTTTCTAATACACTTTCTACCTGTTACACTTTTATATCGTCGTAGTCGTAGAATAGTGACGGATCTGACATATATTAAACTTTACAGGACAGCCATTTTAAAAATACACAAGCGTAATTTTACTATGAGGTTCTATGATACCCGTCACTTTACCGACTGCTTAATTTGAAATCTAAAATACATGTAATTTTTTTTTAATGTAGCAAATAATATTTAGACAATGTAGTATCCAAATATGGTAAAAAGTGAATTTTGGATTTTTTTTCAAATCCGACGTTATTCTACGATCACGACGATATGTATGTATTTTATATGCCTTGTAATGTTTTGGGAGAAAATAAAGGATTTTTTCATTTCATTCATGTTGTAACTATAACATTTTAATTTTTTTAACATTTTAATTTAATTTTTTTAAGTTTGAAAGTTTCAAAATAGTAGTTATGAAAACTAAAAGAAACATCGATTTCACTGGTAGGTACTTTTCCTGAATCGAAAAATATAATACGAATACTGAGCATTTTGAGTGCTATAATTAAAAATAATAATATATCTTTATTAGCCTTGACCAAAAAATAATAAATACGAGGGCGGGTCAATAAGTCCGTGACTTTTTGAATGAAACACAGGTTTTTAGATAAAAAGTTATTTTATTTTTCAACATAGTCTCCTTTGAGTTCTATACGCTTAGTCCAACGTTTCTTCAATTTTTTTATCCCTTCCGAAAAATATGATTTGTCGAGGTCATTAAAACAGGCATTTGTTTGTGAGATGATTTCGTCGTTAGAGTCAAATCTCCTTCCGCCGAGCCATTTCTTCAAGTTTGGGAACAAGAAATAGTCATTCGAGGCGAAATCTGGATAATACATGAGATGAGAGGATGAGGGAGCGAATCGTAGTCCAATTCATGGATTTTTGCCATGGAAACTGCACATGTGTGCACCCTTGCATTATCCTGGTGGAAAAGAACTTTTTTCTTGGCCAAATGCGATTGTTTTTTTTAATTCGTCATTGAATCGACCCAATAAGTTGGTATAATATTCGCCATTGATTGTTTTCCCCTTTTGAAGGTAATCAATATGGATTATACCGCGTGCATCCCAAAAAAACGGTCACCATAACTTTATTGGCTGACAAACCCACCTTTGCCTTCTTTGGCGCCGATTCACCCCGAGAAACCCACTGTTTTGACTGCTGTTTGGTCTCCGGTGTGTTTTGGTGGATCCACGTTTCATTCACGGTTACGAAACGGCGCAAAAACTCGTCCATATTACGGTTGAACAACGCCAAACATTCATGCGAAATTGTCACACGGTTGCGTTTCTAGTCGCATCCATCTTGCGGAATGCTTTCTCATACCCAAGTGATCATTAAAAATTTAAATCACTGAGCCATGTGAGATGCCTATAGCTTCCACAATCTTTCTCAATTTCAATCTCCGGTCGGCTAAAACCATATCGTGAGTTTTTTCAATTGTTTCGGATGTAGAGACCTCAACTGGGCGTCCAGAACGTTCGGCATCTTCCATGCCTCGTCTAACTCCTGTTAGACGAGGAATGGACAGTATACTCGACACAGTGGAGGTAAAGCGGGCGGAGCTGCGCGACGAGGTGCTCATTATGGAGTGGAAGGAGCGCCTCGCGCACCCCAGCGCGGGCCTCGCCACCATTGAAGCGGTGAGGCCCGTCCTGGCCGAATGGGTGGAAAGGCGCCACGGTGCCCTGACCTTCCGCCTGACGCAGGTCCTCTCAGGGCACGGTTGTTTCGGGAGGTACCTGTGTCGCATAGGGCGGGAGATGACGTCGAGGTGCAACCATTGTGGCGCGGGTGACGAGGAGGACACGGTGGACCACACTGTCGCCGTGTGCCCTGCGTGTCGCGAGGAGCGCCGCGCCCTCGTTGCCCAAATTGACGCGGACCTGTCGCTCCCAGCCCTGGTTCTGTGCCATGGTCGGGGGCGATCCTGGATGGACGGCCGTCGACAACACCTATAATACAGGAGAGCGCCGGGGGGACGAAACCCTGACCCCCTGGCGCCAACACTTTAGAAGAGGCCCGTCTTGAGACATAGGGCTGGCTGGCGCCGGCCAGGGCCACGAGATCGGCAGGCTATATATCCTTGGACCCGGGCGTAGGCGATAGGAGAACAGCGGGGTTTTTTAGTGGTTAGTCGGATGTTCGAACATCTTTCCCGGAGTCCCACATAGCCCTCGGTCCCCCCGAGCCGGGGGAACCCGTCAAAAGAGGTTTTTCCCCGAGATCAAAAAAAAAATTTTCGACACGCTTCTTCTAGACGGATTGACTGGTTACACATAACGGTGTATATTGGTTTTCTTACGATATATTCCATCACAGTCGTTGTGTAACAATTATGGGGTTTGAACTCCAGCTCTTAGGAGATTACTTAGAGCCAGGCCAATTGACTGCTACGAACGTAAATATCATTATCAGCCCTCCGTGTGTAAACCTAAGACCGATTTTCGATGTTTGAATAAAAACTTTACTTTCCGTGTTTTAAATTTTACTACAAGGTTGTTTGAGTGCAATTTGCTGATGACAAGATGTACCTAAACCACAATATGTCTTATTATGGTTCATATCTCGTATTGCAGTTTCATTTTTTATAATATAGTAACTGGCAAGTACGATTTAGCGTTATTTACATTATGCATGCATGAGGTCTTGTACATCACTTGATTGATTTTCTAAATTTTCGTGAATCTTTTTTCTAAATGTTCCCAACTAAACTTAAAATCTTCAAAGAGTTTTTAAGAGTTATTATACTTACCATCCGTGCAGGGGCAGAGTAAGAATACTGTAAGAAACTGAGTAAGAATACCTGGGCGGCCGGAGGCGGATGGCGTAAGCGACAAAACAACCCCAACTAAACGGTAAGGTTCCAAAACAGTCTGGATAGCAATCACCCCGGATTTCTAAATATAACTGCTAAATAACCTTGTGTTGTGTCCGGCATAGGTAACCCAGATTCCCCTACGCGAATAGCAGCATGTTAGAGATGCCCCTGGTGCAACTAACATTCATAGGCGACGGTAACTGTTTACATAATAGTAATCAGTTACCGTCGTAATCGACGACCTATTTGACGACTTTCTGGCGTAACGGCTAACGCTCGTTGGTACACTTGCGGAGGTCACCGGTTCGATCCCCGTCCAGCATCTGGATTTTTATGTATAATATGTAATTTATTTACAAAAAGAATATATGTAGTATATCAGTTGTCTAGTACCCATAACACAAGTGCTATGCAACTTAGTTTGGGACTAGATGGTATTGTGTGAGATGTCGTAATATATTCATTTATATATTTATTAAGTGGACCGTCAGCCTGACTGCTGTCTCACAACAATAAAAAATATTAAAGATGGTAAATTTGACCACCAAATACCACCGCAATCAACCAACCCGCATCTAGCAAGAGTAGTATATATAATGACCGTTTTCGATGGTGTCCCTAAACCTATTGCGTCGGGCTGGTCCATGCCGGACTGGGGGAGATTGCGTCAATGTTCTCGCGGACGCCATCCCCCCCAGTCCGGCATGGACCAGCCCGACGCAATAGGTTTAGGGACACCTTCCGCCCCCCATAACCTGTAGACGCACACAACCCACACACTACACAAATACACGTAGAATAGATGTGTTGCGAGGGAGTTTCTTTCGCCTTTTCTTCTCCCCCAGCTACAAGCACTCCGAAACGGTAGTAGATTAGTATAGGATCGGCTTCACCGGTGGAGCCAATAGTCCCCAAATAAAGTGTTCTTGCCATTCGTGGCTGCTCTTCGTTTGATCCCCATGCAGCGTTCGAGCCGGGAGCGCGCCTCACAGGAGACGCGTCCCGAGCACGCTGCCACGGCTGATCGACCCCGCTCCCACGGGGTCGGAATGCCTTTTCCGTCCGCTGTCGCTGTCGTTAGTCGTCTGAGACGATGACAGCCTTACACTTACACAAAAAAAAAATGTAGCCCGCCGAGTTGAAGCCGTAGTAATGAGCGGAACCTCGAGGCCCCAACACCCGCAAGACAGCGGAAGAAACCAGGGCTAGTTTCATTTACTAAGCCTAAAACCAGCGAAACAGGAAACTAGGGTGCTTCTTGTGTTCATATCTACATATATTTTACTAGCTGTGCCCGCGACTTTGTCCGCGTAGAATAATGACTTTGGGCAGCATTTTTTTGGATATATCTTTTGGTTTATTTTGGATTACTATAAACCTATTTTTTTATATTTTTACATTTTATTTATATTTTTTGTGGTTTTATGAATTTTATTTTTTATGTATGTATTTTATTTAATACATTTCTATCAACTTTTAAAATGTAAAATGAATGATACGTTCTATAATATTATAGCAATTTTTGAACATTTTTTTGTTCTATCATCAATACTTTTTGCAGCGCATGCGATGAAAGACATTTTATGGCTAATTTTTTTACACCTTGGGTTAGTTGTAGTATGAATTTCTGAGGATCTCTAATTTTTTCTAGTAATAAATATAGCTTATTTTACTCAATGTTAATGTAGCTTTCTAACGGCAAAAGAATTTTTGAAAACGGTCCAGTAGTTTTTAAGTTTATTCGTTACATACAAAAATACAAAACTTTCCTCTTTATAAATTAGTGTATGTAGATGTAGATACCTATAATACCTACACGCTCGTTATAATATTAATACATCGCTGCAAATGAGGTTGCACAGACTTTTCCTGTTTTTACTACAACTGAATTATTACATTTGCAATATTCTAACACATCCGTAATCATATGTACATATAATAAATAATATAATCACATATGTGTCCGTTCACACACGTGTACGTAAATAGCACATGCAAACACAGCCAATTTATTGTTATTTTATTATGAAGCACATTATAATGCCAGTGCAGAAAAAGCGAAAGCAACATAAATGAATAATACCCATTTTCGCTTAGTCCGACCATTTTATATGCTTTTACTATAAACAGTCAATATAGACTGAATAGACAACTGTTGATTGAACAACTGTTGACAACGGTTGACTGATTCTTATCATCATCATCTTAGCATTAAACCTCGGTTGCAACCCAAACTTCCGCTTCGGTGCCCGGGTTCCGCTTTTCGACTTTCCTTTCTCCACTTCGCGCGTTCTTTGCAATCACTGGGAATATGTCTGTTTACAACGTCAAGCCAACTTTTTGAGTCTACCCCCCCGGCCGGGGCCTACCGGATGCGGTATGGCTACAAATTTGTGTCACCCATTAGATTGTAATCATCATTGTAACCACCGTTAATTAGGATGATCATCAAGTATTAAACATCACCACCAAGACTTGGCTCAGCTGTACTACAACCAATAATTGCAAGCTTTCTAAAACCATAAAAAATATCTTCAAAGACAGTTATTTTGACACTCCTTTACATAGAATACGGCAAAAAAATTATATTATGTCATGGTGTAACTATTTGGATATAAAACACCAGGGTGATGACGTTATCGTCGTCAAGGTCTTCCCTTATTTCGGTTACGTGAAATCATTCACGCTAATACCCGGACCCACTGATGAGTACTGACACGTGGCAAAACTAATGTACATTTCTTAATCTTGGCATAATGCAATAGATTATTATGTAAAATTTGTCCTAATCCAGTTGACTTCTTCAACTTCTAAAGGAAAATTGTACGCCAGAGCCTCGTACTTTATTTAGCAGGATATGCGAGTTTGTTTTTACCTTAGCAGGTATATTAATGTAACATAACGACAAAGATAAAAGACTACCTCTATCGTGGCAGTTCTTCGCTTGGTCACTTATAATTTATGGTGAACTTTGTCTAAACTATTTCATAATATCCGGATGATCGAGCTTTGCACGGTATTTTTATTTTTGGAAATTAACAATTGATTTTCTTAGTCTAACCTCAAAGCAAACACTCATTGACTTCATGTTACTTAACAACGCCATCTGCTGGAATAGCTTTAGTGTTGTTGTGTCGTTAAAGCAATTTAAAAAAATTAGTATTATTATTCGCCGATAGATGTCAGGAAGAGTCATTTTTCAGTTTAAATTGGGACTACTCAAACGCTACCTTTTGACATTTTCTAGACATGATTCCTAGCTAGATCGATTTATCGCCCCCGAAACCCCCCGTATACTAAATTTCATGAAAATTGTTGGAGCCGATTCCGAGATTCCAATTATATATATATATATATATATATATATATATATATATATATATATATATATATATATATATATATATATATATATATATATATATATATATATATATATATATATATATATATATATATATATATATATATATATATATATATATATATATATATATATATATATATATACCTAGTCAGGTCATAAATTCTGTCACATGTTTAATGTAAAATAATTGTAACAAGTTTATTAATTATGTAACCATTCATATACCAAAATGAACTTAACAAAACATAGATTCTTATGACATTAAAGTTTATTCAAAATGACCTCCGTGATTTTGAATACAAGCCTTCAATCTGCGCGGCCAGTCGTCTATCGCAGCACGAACGAGGTCCATGTCAATATCGGCGGCTGCCTTAATCAAGGATGTCTTGAGTGACTCCAAATTGGGATGAGGCTTTGAGCACGCCTTTTCCTCCAAGTATTGCCATATCTTGTAATCTAACGGATTCAAATCTGGACTGGAGGAGGGCCAGTCTTCGTGCCGGATGAAGTCGATTTCACGCGCCGCCAGCCAGTCTCGTGTGCTCTTCGCTCTATGAGCTGGCGCCGAATCTTGTTGGAATACCCAGTGCCTGTTATTGAACATGGTATGAGAAACAGGTTCCACAAGGTTCGTCAGGACTGTATTTTGATACACAACAGCATTCGTTTTTACACCTTTCTCACAAAAATGTACCTCTGTTAAGCCCCAATAAGAAACTCCCAACCATACCATGAGCGAGGATGGAAAATGACCTCGTTGGACACGCGGAATACGGTTGCTCGCTTCTTCACTACTGTGTGCGTACACCTTATCATTTTGTTTGTTGTAGCTCTCTTCTACGGTAAACATTTTTTCATCCGAAAAAAGAATTTCCCGATATTTTTTTCCTGCGTACCGCTTCAACAAAGCGCGGCATCTCTTAAGTCTCAGGTCCATTAAACGAGCATTCAAACGATGTCCTGTTTTTCTTCGATATGCCCGAAGCCCTAAGTCTTCATTTAACACCCTTTTCACCGTGGTTCTGCTTAACCCCATCTGAAGGGCCAACAGTTTCTGCTTACGTTTGGGATTTCTTTGAATTCGTGCCTTCACAGCTTTTATCACTGCTGGAGTCCTAACAGACCGAGGGCGACCACTTCTTGACCTGTCATCTACACTAGAGTCTTCATTGTATCGTTTGATGGTACGATAAACGAATCTTTTGGTTATATTCAAATTTTTCAGTATTTTAAAAATTTGAATTGGCGCGTAACCGCAACGATGCAACGCAATAACTGCAACACGATCTTCTTTAAGCGTCCACTCCATATTTAAAAATGAGTAAAATTCGAAAAAGTATACATTTTTATTTTCATGAACAATTCGAAATGCGAATTCAATAAACTTTTTTGTGGCCAGCATTCTAAAAATATATATATATATATATATACAAGAATTGCTCGTTTAAATATATAAGAATAATCTACAATCGAAGACATTAAAACTTGCTCAAATAAACATGCATACAATAAATATGTAAGGTATAATAGAATTCTTGTACGTTATATACACGATGTCGTGCATTTTACATTACGCGGGCAGAATCAACTCAGCATACTAACAATGCCAAGTCATTATCATATCGTACGTATTCACTTTCCGCTTACTAAAGATTAAATGAGTTCGATTCCCTCATTAAAACAGCGGAATAATACAATAAAATTTATTGTTAATGCCGACTTATACTTTATTATACCGAGTACTGTACTTGTCAGCTAATAATTTGCTCATCCTGAAGTATGCTTAAGGTATTTGATTTAAAAATTAATATATTAATGTATCTGTAAACAGAATATTATAAGAGATTTCCACCTATCTCTGGAACCATAAGGGTTGAGTCACACCGGAATGGCAGCGGCTGGCAGCGGCGCGGCGAGCACTTTCAGTGTGAAATAATTTTAAACCTTATCTACATAGCTAAAAGATCAGTATCGCTTGAAAAGTTCGCGACGCAGACGCCGCTCGCCCCCGGCTCCCAGCGTCTGCCAGCGGCGACACAAGGCCGCTCGCTGAACCGCGATACTGATCTTTTAATTATGTAGATAAGGTTTAAAATTATTTCACACTGAAAGTGGTCACCGCGCCGCTGCCGGCCGCTGCTATTCCGGTGTGTGACTCGACCCTAAGGCGTAGAGACTTGAAATTTGGTAGGAATATTCCTTTCGCCGAGTAGTTTCACTCAAATCAAGTTTACTTTTTTGTCAGTGTATTAATCTATACAAATAAATAAAATTGGAGGGTCTGTTTGTAATATTAAAATAACCGCTTTTTACTAAGTGCATTCGGACGTATACACGGTACATATTATTATACCAAAACAACATTTTTTACAATTTTTGTCTGTCTGTCTGTCTGTTTGTTCCGGCTAATCTCTGAAACGGCTGGACTGATTTTAACGGGACTTTCACTGGCAGATAGCTGATGTAACAAGGAGTAACTTAGGCTACTTTTATTGTAGAAAAAAAATAGTTTTAGTTAAAAATGATCAGTTTCGGATTTTCCTAATCCAGTTTAAGTTGACCTCGGTTTTATATCATCAATCATATAAAATAGGGTTCAGCTTAGGCTGGACTAAGCAGGTTCGAACGCAATTTGTATATTTCATTAATTTATATTTTAGGGTTTATAGGGTTTGTAATCCAAAATTCACCATAAGATATATCCAAAAAAATGCTGCCCAAAGTCACTATTCCAAGCGGACGGAGTCGCGGGCACAGCTAGTAACAAAATAAATGTATTCGCACTTATAGATTTACTTTTTTCTGTTATTCGACCAGCGAAGCGAAGCGGGCGGGAACGGCTAGTATTACATAAAATATTTTGTCGAAGTAAATAAAATCAAAAAGTTAAAGACCATTTCCTTTTATTACTTATGGTGTACTAGCTGTACCCGCGTCTCCGTCCGCGTGGAATAGTGACTTTAGGCAGCATTTTTTGGATATATGAGGTCAAATTAAATTGGAAATTTAACCTACCTATTCCAGCCTAAGCTGAACCCTATTTCATATGATTGATTATATAAATCTGAGGTCAACTTAAATTGGGATATAAAATTTCCGAAACTTATCATTTTTAACAAAAACTATTTTTTTTCTGAAATAAAAATAGCCTAAGTTACTCCTTGGTACATCAGCTATCTGCCAGTGAAAGTCCCGTCAAAAACAGTGTAGCCATTTCAGAGATTAGCCGGAACAAACAGACAGACAGACAGACCGAACGACAGACAGACAAAAATTGTAAAAAATGTTGTTTTGGTATATAACAGACCCTCCAATTTTATTTATTTGTATAGATGATATTACTTATAGTTATGAAGAAAAAACCATTGTGAAACAAATTGAAGAAACGTTTATTCCCCAGTTAACAGGGGTGTATGAATCATATGTGCAGAGTTGCAGAGTATAAATAAAGACTATTATTTCCTGCATGCTTGTCTCCCGTCAGAGAAAGAAAGGATAGTGTACTGCACCAAAACATTCCAAATTTGTCTTAACGAGCGTAAACACTTGTTATTTATTTCACTTTTATAAAAATAATTTACTGAGTTTTAACATTCTTGAAATAAAATGACGAGTCGAAAAGTATGTTTCATTTTAAAGTGAAAATCTAGCTGGCTAAATATACTAGCTCAATGTAGCCAAAATTTCAATAGTTACTTTTCTCGTGAGGTTAAAAAATATATAATGAAAAGACTTCTCGATCCTTAGATAGAAAGGAATAGTCTTGAAATTATCTAATGAACTGTTTCATGGGAAAAAACCTGTGTATTTACTAAAACACAAGCAAGCTAATCCTAGAAGAGAATTACTCGCAAAATTTGTCAATTAATGTAGCGCCAAATTTATAGAAGCTAAAAACTTATTTTAATAGTAGTTTCTTATCTAAAAAAATTATAATATTTCATGAAATGTAACCTATAATATTTCAAGCTTCATACCGGATTTCCACTAAAAACATCATTCAGGCTCCAACTTTGTTTTCCTTGTCTCCTTGATGATGGGAAGTGGCGTTAACTGCCCACAATACCTCAAACGGGCACGAAACACATCAATAGGGAGGAGGAAATCCTCTAACTACCATGGACAATTGATAACCCCGGCTTCTTCTTACAATTTTAGCGCATATCTTACATAGACTTTTGAAACAAGCAAACAATCCATTTACTACTGTAATTCTACTAAATTTATACTATATTTTATTAAAAAACAAGCGTTGTTTAAAATTTAATCCGTGCGGGGGCGGAGAATGAATACTAACCTCTGCGGCCGGGGTCGGCCTGTCGTAAAAGGCGACAAAACAACCCACACTAGCTACGTGGTAGGGCCTCAAGCCCGTCTGGATGGCGACCACCTTTGGTTTTATGTATGCCACCATAATAACCTTGTGTTGTGTCCCGGCATTAGTGACCCAAGTTCCTCTACCCTTATGGGACAACAGCGTGTTCGCGATGCCATTGGCGTTGCAAACACCCATAGGCGACGGTAACTGCTAAATTCTAAGCAGGTCGTCAGCCTGTCTGCTGTCCTACAGCAATAAAAAAAATTAATATGCAACTATAAGCAATTGTGTTTCCGTTTCCGGCTTCCGATCTGTCAACATCGTAGTGATAACCTCCGATAGAAATTAGTGAAACGTAATAGTAAACGTGATATCCAGTGGAGTGACTACGTCCTAAGTAAAGCACAACTGTCGTGAAGTGGCTATAAATAATCAGTGTCGTTTCATCCACCAAGTATTACCTGTTAACACACAGGATTAACGATTCGAGGTTACAAAAACTTAATCACAAAAAGCATTTATCATTCAGTGACACTGACATTAAAACGTCAACAAATCTGTCATAATAACAGTCTTGCTAAATAGAAAATCAGTTCTACCATATTCTACCAACACATTTCGTTTCACGCAGAAAAAACTCAAAAACATAGGATGGAAGGCCAATTTCAAATACTATTCGAAAAAATGAAGATCGAAATGCAAAACCAAAACGCTGAATTGAAGGACTCAATTACGAAAAGTATTATGGATAAAATGAATGAAAAACTAATCCCTATCATGGAAGAAAATAACAATCTAAAAATGAAAGTAGGAAAATTGGAGAGAGAGATAACGTATTTTAAGAGAGTCGAAAGAAGTAATAATATCATAGTATTTGGCTTAGAAGAAAAAGAAAAATCCTCTTATGAACTAATTCAAAAGCTCAAGGAGACCTTCAATCAGGATCTAAATATTAATATAGAAGAGTACGAAGTAAACAAAATCCATCGCTTAGGAAAAAAGGAGACAGTGAGCAACAAACCGAGACCGGTATTGTGCTCGTTTATAAATAACTGGAAGAAGAATGAAATCATCAAAAACAAAAGGAACCTTAAAACAATTTTTATAAATGAGGACTACTCGAAAGAAGTGTTGGAAAGAAGAAGAGAGCTGCAAGCAAAGCTAGTTGAAGAGAGGAAAAAGGGAAATACGGCATACTTGAAATATGACAAACTAATAATTAAAGATAACAACACCGGTCAAGAGAAAAGAAAAAGAGAAATGTCAGCTTCACCCTCCAACCATAATAGCCAACCAAAAAAACAACAAACAGGAAACACAATAAAGTCCAACAGAACAAATGCTTTTGACATAATTCGATCCAGATCCGGCTCCCTTCCGAGTACACCCAACACTAAAAGAAACCAATAGCAACCAAAAGGCCTCAAACGGATACCAAAACCAATCAAAGAAACTGCCAATAGAGAAACATCAAAGTACCAAACTCCCCCAAGCCGACTGGTCCTCGTGGGGGAAAGAGACCACAACCCTTCAACGCTAAAGGCTAACAAGCACCAAAAATCAGCAATATATATAGCATCCCTTAATGTACTTACCCTGATGAACGAAGAAAATCTTATGGAATTAACTAACGCGCTAAAACAAATTAATTGGGACATCCTTGGTCTGAGTGAGGTGAGAAGATTGGGCGAAAGTATTACTTCCCACCCAGAATACTTACTGTACCAGATAGGAAAGACTCAAGGCCAACACGGGGTTGGCTTTATTATCAAGGAACATATAACGGATTATATAGAAGAATTTATCGGAATCTCAGAGCGCATAGCGATTATGAATGTGAAACTACCGGGTTATAAGGACCCTTGGTCTATTGTACAAATTTATTCACCTACAGAGCAATCAAATTTGGTAACAATAAATACCTTTTACCAAGATCTAAATGAAGCTATTCAAGAATACACCCATAAAAATCTTATAGTAATGGGAGACTTTAACGGCCAAATAGGAGCAAGACGTCCAGGTGAAAATACAATATCAGGCCCATTTTCATATAGCAATAAGACTAGGAGCAGGAATGGGGAGAAAATTACAAACTTTGCGCTAGAAAATAACTTGTCAATTCTAAATACCATGTATAAGAAAAACAGGAAAAACATGTGGACCTGGATATCCCCCGATGGCAAAACTAAGAACGAAATCGATTTTATTATGACAAACAGAAGTAACTATTTCACCAACTTTACCGTTATCAAAAGATTCAATTTCAACACCAACCATAGGCTAATCAGAGCAGATCTCAGAACAAAACAACTATCGAAGCCGAGACCAAGGCAAAACGTAGGAAACATAAAACTCAACAATCAGCAACTGGAACAATTAACAATCGCTCTGAGAGACGCATTTATAGATTTTAACGAAAACACTAATAATTTAGCAACCCAAGAAAAATATAATTACATAGAGAATGTTATTAAAACTCAAACTAAAGTCATAGCAAACAATAAAACTGGAACAAAAAATATGCTATCAATAAACACCTTAAACCTATTAAAAGACAGATATCACCTCATCAGCGCAAAAACCACTCAAAATAGAAGAAAGATAATTGCCAAAATTAGCAAAGAAATTAAAGAAAGCATTAGAAAAGATAGAAAACAATGGAGGATGAAAACGATAGAAAATTATATACATAAAACAGGCGGAATCAAAAAAGCGCGCAAAGAATTGACAAACACAAAAGACTGGATTGTAAAAATGAAAGATGACAGAGGAAAATGGAACCGCCACAGAGCAGACATATTAGAAACAGCCACATCATATTATAAAAAATTATACAGCAACGACACTACGCAAACCAAAATAGAAATGGTGGATCCCTCCAATATTCCTAATATCCTCTATGCTGAAGTCAAGCAAGCTATCGACACCCAAAAAGAAGAAAAAGCGCCCGGGCCCGATGGTATAAAGAACGAAATTCTAAGACACAGCAAAGGAACCCTGATACCTGTTCTCACAGAAATGTTCAATGAAATTATAAATACCGAAACTATCCCTCAACAATGGACAGAGTCTAACATCATCCTACTTTATAAGAAAGGCGATAAATATGATATAGGAAACTATCGCCCAATCAGCCTTATGTCTAACGTATATAAAATTTTCGCTAAGATCATCCTAAAACGAATCGAAAAAACCTTAGACGAACACCAACCAATCGAGCAAGCAGGTTTCCGCAAAGACTATTCGGTAATCGACCACATCCACGTAGTACGACAAGTTCTAGAGAAATACAACGAATACCAACTAACATACTACATCGCGTTTATCGATTACAGTAAGGCGTTCGATTCTCTACTACACGAAAACATTTGGGAGGCCTTACTGGAACAAGGAATCGAACACAAATACATCCGAATAATAAAAAACATTTACAGTCGCAGCACAGGAAAAATTCAATTAGAAAAGAAAAGCGCTCCTTTCAGAATTGAAAAAGGCGTCAGACAGGGGGACCCCCTATCTCCTAAACTATTCTCCGCAGTTATGGAATCAATTTTCAGAAGACTGGATTGGGAATGCTTCGGGATTAACGTAGATGGCGTATTGCTATCACACTTAAGGTTCGCCGACGACATAGTGCTATTTGCCAAAACACCAGAGGACTTAAATAAAATGCTAGGAGAACTTGCGACAGAAAGTGCGAGAGTGGGACTGACACTGAACCCGGATAAGACTAGAGTAATGACAAACGGAAGCAAATACACCATCAAACTAGGGAACAACGAAATAGATTACACTGAAGAGTATATCTACCTAGGACAGCTTATTACACAAAAAGAACCAATGCGGAAGGAAGTGGAGAGAAGAATTACGAGTGGCTGGAAGAGGTATTGGAGTTTAAGAGAGGCTATGAAAGATAAAAAACTACATATAAACTTAAAAACTAAACTGTTTAACATCTGCATACTACCTGTTCTGACTTACGGATGTCAATCATGGGTGCTAAATTATGATGTAGTAAACAAACTAGCAACTTGTCAGTATGCAATGGAAAGGAGCATGCTAAATATCAGAAAGTCTGACAGATTGAAAAACTACATCATCAGAAATAAAACAAAAACTACAGACATAACAATTAAAATCAAAAGACTGAAGTGGAGATGGGCTGGCCACGTGATAAGAGGAAGCGATAGATGGAGCCGCAGGGTGACACAGTGGTATCCCAGAGAGGGCAAGAGGAAGAGAGGCAGACCGCATAAAAGATGGGATGAGGACATTAGACAAGTGGCAGGAGTCACGTGGAACAGAGTGACACAGGAAAGGAAAGAATGGAAAAGGTTGGAGGAGGCCTATGCCGATTGGCAAACAGATCTAGGAAAGATAACCAAGCAACAGATATTAACTTAAATAGTTTTAATTAGTTTAAATGTAAAGTGTTATTTAATTATAAGTATAAACCCACTGTAATTAGTTAAGTGATCTGAATAAAAGGCTATTATTATTATTATTATTATTATTATTATAAGCAATTGTAATTTAAGACACAATAGCCTTAATCCTGAACAAATCACATTCCAACATCATGAAAAAGACATCATGAAAACAATGTAATTCATTCCGAACAGTTTGATCTGTTTGGTGACAAAGTTTGCAATGCCGTTGAGGGTGCTTTGCACTATTTATTCCTTGAACTCTGAGGAAGGTTTTTATGCAGGGAAAAATTGCACGGAAAAACATAAAAACCAGTTTTCTTTTTCTATAATTGTGAACGCCACTTCAAATTGCTATTAGCAACTTGAACGTATCCAAAGATGCATAAAATTAAAAAATGTGGGACGTCACATCAGGGGGAGAGGGTTCTAAAAATGTGACAACCTGTGACAAGGACGGGAGGAAAGGCTAAAAATTCCTAAAATTCGTGTGACGTAATTTATGGATAACCCCTTAAAGAAGGACATTTGGAAGTACCATATGCCCTTCGTCGCGAAAATGAAACTTGAATGGAGTAAAATAAGGGTGAACGTAATTAAATTATATTTTTAAATTATACCTATATACCTAGTCAGGTCATAAATTCTGTCACAAGTTTAATGTAAAATAATTGTAACAAGTTTATTCATTATGTAACCATTCATATACCAAAATGAACTTAACAAAACATAGATTCTTATGACATTAAAGTTTATTCAAAATGACCTCCGTGATTTTGAATACAAGCCTTCAATCTGCGCGGCCAGTCGTCTATCGCAGCACGAACGAGGTCCATGTCAATATCGGCGGCTGCCTTAATCAAGGATGTCTTGAGTGACTCCAAATTGGGATGAGGCTTTGAGCACGCCTTTTCCTCCAAGTGTTGCCATATCTTGTAATCTAACGGATTCAAATCTGGACTGGAGGAGGGCCAGTCTTCGTGCCGGATGAAGTCGATTTCACGCGCCGCCAGCCAGTCTTGTGTGCTCTTCGCTCTATGAGCTGGCGCCGAATCTTGTTGGAATACCCAGTGCCTGTTATTGAACATGGTATGAGAAACAGGTTCCACAAGGTTCGTCAGGACTGTATTTTGATACACAACAGCATTCGTTTTTACACCTTTCTCACAAAAATTTACCTCTGTTAAGGCCCAATAAGAAACTCCCAACCATACCATGAGCGAGGATGGAAAATGACCTCGTTGGACACGCGGAATACGGTTGCTCGCTTCTTCACTACTGTGTGCGTACACCTTATCATTTTGTTTGTTGTAGCTCTCTTCTACGCTAAACATTTTTTCATCCGAAAAAAGAATTTCCCGATATTTTTTCCCGCGTACCGCTTCAACAAAGCGCGGCATCTTTTCAGTCTCAGGTCCATTAGACGAGCATTCAAACGATGTCCTGTTTTTCTTCGATATGCCCGAAGCCCTAAGTCGTCATTTAACACCCTTTTCACCGTGGTTCTGCTTAACCCCATCTGAAGGGCCAACAGTTTCTGCTTACGTTTGGGATTTCTTTGAATTCGTGCCTTCACAGCTTTTATCACTGCTGGAGTCCTAACAGACCGAGGGCGACCACTTCTTGACCTGTCATCTACACTAGAGTCTTCATTATATCGTTTGATGGTACGATAAACGAATCTTTTGGTTATATTCAAATTTTTCAGTATGTTAAAAATTTGAATTGGCGCGTAACCGCAACGATGCAACGCAATAACTGCAACACGGTCTTCTTTAAGCGTCCACTCCATATTTAAAAATGAGTAAAATTCTAAAAGTATACATTTTTATTTTCATGAACAATTCGAAATTCGAATTCAATAAACTTTTTTGTGGCCAGCATTCTAAAAGAAAAGTTTTTACTGTGTGACAATACTTATGACCTGACTAGGTATATGGCAGAACAACGTTTGCCGGGTCAGCTAGTTTTATAATAAAATTGTATGGGATATATTCAAAATATAGTCAATAAGTGATTTAAGGGTAAGAAAGCGGGGTTATATAATATAATTTTTTAGTCGAGTCTCTTTTCTATTTCTACGTTTGTTAACTAAAATTAAAACTTAAATTTCCAAAAAATTTTAATGTTGGTAAATTTTTTTGAATGGTGGTAGATAGGAGTTATAAACTAAAAGTTGGTATATCTGCCGACCCCTCAGGGGCGCTCCTCTGTCCGAGGAGTGCACGGGTGTGCGTACCCGAGGTGCCCGAGTATCCGTCGCCTCACTCCCCCTCCCGTCCGAGGCGACGGAGTCCTACCTTTCTTCCCGTCTAACTTCAACATCCTTTCCCAAATTCGCTCTCTGTTCGTGGCGCGGTCCCCGGTGGGATGGTTGCGGGTACTGATTGGGGTTCCAGGTTCTGTCCCGGGCCTTGATTTGGTAGTCGAAACCATGCCCATTTTGACTGCGCCTGCACAGAGAGTGTTCCCGGGGCGGGAATCGCGTCCTCGCTGTCGGCTGGTCTTGCTGGGCCGGCTACGACGTTGGGCGACTCCCTGGTTTTTCTGGAGTGTCGTCTGGTAGTCGTACCCACGCTTGACTAGCGTGCGGCGGGGATGCGAGTCCCATCCGGAATCCTCCAGCACTGTGGGCTGGGGCTGGGGGACCTATAACAGCCCACCCGAAGCCTAAGGTTCCGTGGCGCGCCGATGGGCTGCATGGCCAGGGGGGAAAACCTGGTCCCGAGCGCCACACCATATAGCAAGAAGAACATGCAGTCGCTGAATGGAAAAAAACTACCCCAGGGAGGTACCACCCAACAAGGTGGAGAATCCTCCCCTGCGCCTTCGGGCGTAGGCACGGGCCCAGCGTATTCTGGGGGGGCCCACATTCCGCGAATGTCTGACTCACTCACTGAGAGAGATTTGTCATGCGATCCGGCTGACACCCGGCGCTCGCAGGTACCCGGGCCTGCGAGTGATAAATTGGCTACCGACGGACGCACAGGGGTAGGCAACCAGGCCCCTGTTGCTGATAACATTACTGGAGGCAGTCACCTAAAAAATAGTGACGGAGGGCCGCGTAGACCGTCCTCCGTTAGGAAACGTCCACTCGACCCTGCTCTGGTGGGAGGTGGGTCGGTGGATTTGTCCTCAGATGAGGAAGGCTTGTTGGCCCCGAAGTTGCCGACCGCGAGGAGAGGTCGGCAGGCTACAAGAGGGATGAGTGCTTCACGGCCGCGGAGGGACGCACAGGATAGGTTCGTGCGCTCCAATACTCCGGCGGCCAGTGAAGCAGAAAGCGACATGCGAGTCTCTACTGAGGACCCTGGTGGCGAGAGTTGTGCCTCGCTAGGGAGCTCAAAGGCAGAGCTAAACGCCACCAGAAGAGAGCAGCGCAAAGCCGTCGCGGCTGACGAAGTGTCGGATATGGCTCGACGCGCACGCGAGCGACGCGCTGCTCTAGCGGCGGAAGGGGGGGAACCATCTGCGGTGGCCCTGAGTCGGCTTGCCTTGGACGGGGTGGACTTAGTCTTGAAGGTTGCCACCAAATCCGGCAACCTGAAGGGCACGTTCACCCGCGGCCTGAAGGAAGCTGCCGCGGACATTAAGGAGGCGGTTGGCATCCTCCTAAACAGGACGGCCTCAGACGAGGTCGTGAAGTTACAGGAGGAAAACAGCCGTCTCCGAAATGATTTGGAGGACCTCCGGCGACAAGTCGCAACGCTGAGCGAGCAACAGCAGCGACGCACGTCCACTGATGCCGCATCGGTAGTGGCCCCGGCTCCCGCACTGAGACCGCCAAACACTCATACCGACGACGAGGTCGAGCGCATTGTCCGGCTCTGCATGCTCCAGTGCGGGAGCATGGTAAATGCTCGTATGGAGGCGATTTCTCGGCGCCTCCCTGCGGAAATCCTCCGTCCGCCTCTAGCGGCCGATACACGGCGGAGGGCTGAGGAGCCGCCAAGACCTGCGCCTCGGAAGGGGAAGCCCGTGGAGGGTGCTAAAAAGCCCGTGAAGGGAGCCCCATCGAATGATCAGCCCACGACTGCCGGGTCTAAGGGTGAGACCTGGGCGACAGTCGTGGGCCATAAGAAGGCCCGCAAAGCCGCCAAGGCGGCCTCAGCAAAAGCGCGCGCCCCCGGCCGAACCGCAAAAACGGTTGCGCAGCCTGCGCAGCGGAATGCCAAAGGCGGTCGCAAAGGACCGGCGATGCGTGCTCCGCGTTCCGAAGCTGTGACGCTCACGCTACAGCCCGGGGCTGCGGAGCGCGGCGTAACGTACCAGTCGGTCATTGCCGAGGCCAAGGCCAAGATCAAATTATCAGATCTTGGTCTTCAGTCCGTCAGCCTCAGGCAGGCTGCCACGGGCGCACGGCTTTTCGAGGTAGCTGGTGCTGCGAGCGGCAGTGCCGAAAAGGCGGATGCTCTGGCCGCCAAGATGAGGGAGGTCCTCAACCCTGAGGACGTCCGGGTCTCCAGGCCAATGAAAACCGCAGAGGTGCGGATTGCTGGTCTGGACGACTCCGTGACCTCTGAGGAGGTGGTGGCGGCCGTTGCCCGAAGCGGAGAGTGTCCGCCGGACAAGGTGCGGGCCGGCGATATACGCACCGACGCCACCGGACTCAGCGTGGTCTGGGTTCGGTGCCCTGTAGCGTCGGCGAAGAAGATCGCCTTAAGCGGCAGATTGCTGGTTGGCTGGGTTGCAGCGACAGTGAAACTCCTGCAGCCCCGGGCGTTGCGGTGCTTCCGGTGCCTGGAGAAGGGGCACGTCCGGGCAAAGTGCACCGCTGAAGTTGACCGTAGTGACCTCTGTTATCGCTGCGGTCAGCCCGGCCACAAAGCGGCCCAGTGTTCCGCGGCGCTCAACTGCAGCTTATGTTCGGCCGCAGGGAAGCCAGCGGGACACAAAGTGGGCGGAGGGGCCTGTGGCGCGGCTGCCAGCAAGGCCAAGAAGAAAAAGAAGAGGAGCTCTAAACCTGCCGGGGAAACCTCGCCGCCCCCACAGGCTAGTAGCTCCGCGGCCGACTCCCGGCCCAGGACCGTTGCCGAGGGAATGGAATGTCAATAATGGCACAATTCCATTTCCTCCAGGGCAACATCAATCACTGTGCCAGAGCTCAGGATCTTTTACTCCAGAGCATGGCAGAGTGGTCGATCCACGTGGCTGTGGTCGCTGAGCCGTACTTCATCCCCGCCCGTGACAACTGGCTGGGGTGCGTTGACGGCTTGGTGGCCATTATTGGCGAGACTCTGATTGACCCGTCTCGGGGCCGCGGCTGGGTTGCTGCGGTCTCGGGCGGCATCGTCATTGTGGGGGCGTATTTCTCCCCCAACAAGAGTCTCGCCGACTTTGAGGGTTTCCTTGTCGAGTTGGGCGCCGTTGTAGGCCGCTATCACCCTCGTCCCGTTCTGGTGCTCGGGGATCTCAACGCCAAGTCATCGGCGTGGGGATCTCCGGTCACTGATCCTCGGGGCGAGGTGCTGGAAGAGTGGGCGGTGACGACTGGTCTGGTCGTCCTGAATCGGGGTTCGGAATACACGTGCGTGCGGCAGCGGGGCGGGTCGATAGTGGACGTCTCGTTCGCTAGCCCCTCTGTCGCCAGCCGAGTCCGCGACTGGCGTGTCGCCGTGGGGGTGGAGACGCTGTCGGACCATCGGTATATCCGATTCGACGTCTCTACCCAGACTGCGAGCGGCTGCCATCCAACAACCCCGATTAACGACGGCCCGCGTTGGGCGCTTAAGCGCATTGACAAGGAACTACTCGAGGAAGCTGCTTTAGTCCAGTCCTGGATTTGGGAGTCGACGACGGACGGCCCCGTCGACGTCGAAGCGGTGGCGCTGTGGTTTCGCGGGGCGATGACGCGGATCTGCGATGCGTCCATGCCCCGTGTCCGCCAACAGTCCGCAAGGCGCCAGGTGTACTGGTGGAACGACGAGATCGCGCGGCTGCGCGTTGCGTGCGTTGCGGCTCGCCGCCAGTACACGCGATACCGGAGACGACGTCGACGGGATCCCGTCGAGGAAGACGCGCTGTATGAGGTGTACCGCGCGTCCAAGGAGACTCTGCGGCTGGCCATCGGCGACTCTAAGTCGCGTGCCAGGGAAGAGCTGCTGAGGTCCCTAGATCGGGATCCGTGGGGGCGCCCCTACCGTTGGGCACGGGGCAAGTCTTTAGACATCTCCAACGCATTCAACACCCTACCCTGGAGTTGTATTCGGGAGGCTCTGAAATACCATCGCGTGCCTCCCTACCTCCGCCGTACGGTAGGGGCTTATCTGGAGGGTAGATGCGTCACCTATCGGGGACGTGACGGTGCCGGTCGGCACCTCATGTCGTGCGGTGTTCCGCAGGGATCGGTTTTGGGACCGCTCCTGTGGAACATCGGCTACGACTGGGTGATGAGAGGCGAGCTCCCGTCGGGCGCCGACTTGACGTGTTACGCGGACGACACGCTTGTCACTGCCCGGGGGAGCTCGCACAGGGAAGCGACGTTGATAGCCACGGCTGCGGTGTCACAGGTGGTGAACCGCATCCGGCGCCTGGGCCTGAAGGTGGCCCTTAACAAGTCGGAGGCCATGGTGTTTCATGGCCCCCGACGTGCGCCGGCGCCGGGATCACACATTGTGGTCAGTGGGGCCCGGATAGCTGTCGAGTCCACCATGAAGTATCTGGGATTGGTGCTCGACAGCCGATGGGAATTTGGGCCCCACTTCCGGCGGCTGGCGCCCAAGCTGATGGGTGCAGCGGGCGCGCTTTCGACGTTGCTTCCCAACTTGGGGGGCCCGAGCGCCGCCTGTAGGCGGTTGTACGTGGGAATCGTGCGGTCCATGGCCCTGTACGGGGCCCCTGTTTGGGCGTTGGACATGACGGCCAGCACTCTCGCCATTCTGCGCAAGCCGCAGAGGGTGATGGCCGTCAGAGTCGTCCGCGGGTATCGCACGATTTCCTACGAGGCGGCTTGCGTCCTGGCCGGATCCCCGCCCTGGGACCTAGAGGCGAAAGTACTCGCGTCATTATATCGATGGCGCGAGGAAGAGCGGGCACGGGGCTCGAGGCCGGCGCAGCGCCAGATCGCGCTGCGCCGAGAGGAGCTCCGTCAGGTCTTGGTGGCGGAATGGCGGCAAAGGCTTCTGCGCCCTACCGCCGGCCTCGCTACCGTCGAGGCGATCCGGCCAGTACTCGACGACTGGCTCGGGAGAAGGCACGGCTCCCTGTCGTTTAGGGTGACGCAGGTGCTGTCGGGGCACGGCTGCTTCGGCAAGTACCTGTGCCGCATAGACAGGGAGCCGGACGCTCGGTGCCATCACTGCGTCCACGGCGGGGAGGACACGGCGCAACACACACTCGCCGAGTGTGTAGCTTGGGAGGAGCAGCGCCGTGTCCTCACAAATGAAGTAGGAGGAGATCTGTCGCTGCCGGCCGTAGTGCGGAGGATGGTCGGTAGCGCAGAGTCGTGGGACGCAGTGGTGTCCTTCTGCGAGGACGTGATGTCGCAGAAGGAAACTGCGGAACGGGAGAGGGAGATCTCGACTCCCTTCCCCGGCCGCAGAAGGCGCACCGGGCGCAGGGGAAGGGCGGATAACGCCCTTTTCCGGCCCCCATGAATGGGTCCAGGGGCGAGGGACTTGGGGAAGTCCCCGCCCCCTATTCGATGGACCCGAGGCGGAGGCGCGTGCGGGTGTCGGCGCGCGCCTCTGAGGCGATGCACGGGGTAGTTAAACACCTCACTACCCCGTGCAGGAGACGAGGCCCGGACAGACCGGGCCAGCACTAGTGTGGGGCTGCGGAAGAATCTGGATTCCCGCGGCCCCGCGCGCACGTGTGAGGAGACACCGGGGTGGTGGTTTTAGCCGGTAGGAGTCCGGCATGCCCCTCCGCCTTTCCCCAGGCGGAGGTAGTCCATGAGGATTTCCCCACCCCGTAAAAAAAAAAAAAAATGGTATATCTGCCGATAAGTTGGTAGAGTTGATAACACGACTAGTGTTACTCACACGACTAGTGGTTTAGCAGGTGGGTGTCTACCTCCCAAACTATGGATCGTGGATTCAAATCTTGGCCGGTGGACGACCTGTGAACCCTCATCTAACTTAATTTGCCTTTAAATTTATTTGTATGGATATCTAGTATGCTGTCATTTATATATAATACTGCGAGTTATTTAAAAAATAATACAAGAAGACACGAATGAAAGTATGCATTTATTTAACTGACTGCGTTGAAGTGCGCTGGGGTTATCAGATCAAGCTCATTTTCACCTTAATGCGCACGTATGAGGTGCAACGAATTCGAAACACGAATGATATGCCACTTCATTTACCAAAAGTGACCGTAGGAGCTGTAATAGATGCGAATAGTTACTTACCCTTACTTTTTTGAGAATACAAGAGAACGTGCGGTTTAAGTAAATTTAGCGTTGTATGTAAATTTTTGACAGTTTCGTAGTGCCAGAAATTTGACTGGCTATAACAAAAAAACTTAGTACCAGCAGGATTGGGCTACCTCACACACGTGCAATACGTCTCCGCTAAGAGTAAGTGTAATTTGCCCTGGTAAATTGAAATCTAGGAGAAGCCACCAAAGTTGACTTCCACTCAGTCCAGATTTAACAATTATGAACTTTTTCTGTGGGGTTATCTCAAATCTAAAGTTCATAACAATACGTTTACTTCTCTGGCACATTTAAGACTATATTCGATACGAAATCGCAGTGATCACAGAGTCAACAAACCCCTGTTACACAATTTAGCGTCAATTAAATGAATGCCGTGAACGTGACGGTTTATTTAGTTGATTACATTTAGACCTTTAGGTCTATCGATAAAATAAAACTAAGATGTATATTATAAATGTTTATTAATTATCACAGTACAGTAAAAATACTGTACTGTGTATATAAACATCTTATTTCTGTTTTATCAATACAAAATATAAACTTTCTTTTAAAACATACAGGATCCTATATATATTCCAAACTCTTCGTTATAAATATATATGCCATGGATTCCGACTTTAAATATACAGCTAGGCGGATACCATTTATAATAATTATCCATCAATTATTTTAATTTCACCATGAAAAATGCCACCATATTAGCAGTGGAAGTTAAATTTTACTGATATTTTAAATTCCTACTGTGGATATTTTTTACATTAAGTTCATCTACTAGTTTTAAATAAGCAGAAAGGGGCTTACGTAACTAAATATCTACCATTCAAAGACTAGCATATGTATCTAAAACATATGCTAATTTTTGATAAGTATGTAAATCTGAATTGTATGAAAATTTTCCACTATCTTAAAAGTAAGACAGCAAACAAATTTACGAAACTTGTCCAAATCAAGTTTTCAAAAAGCGCCGTTTAAAATATTATAGCAAAAACGTAGCTGAACTTGTAATATCATGTTATAAGTTTACCATCCTGATTTCCTTTCATGTTTTTATTTTTTATTTTTATTTTTTATTCTAGTCCTTTTCTATTCTTAGAAGAAGCGACGAACAAATATGGATTACAAATGTTTAATTTTGATGTCTACAAAAAGACTAACCATCTCAAAAAAAAGTCAATTAGTGACCTTACTTACAGCTCGAACTTACGACGCTTTAGTAAATACGCAAAAGAATTAATCTATAAGAAAAAAAAATTACTGTAAAATATGTTATTAGAAATGCGAAGCGGACCCCGGGCACCGAAACGCAAGTTTGGGTTGCAACCGGGATAAACGCTGAGATGATGATGATGATCTTATTAGAAATGCGTATGAGCATTCGAGTAGTTTTTAATTACTCAGAAATATTTCCGTTCGATACTAAAAGTACGTAAGTAAATTAAATAGTTTTGCAATAAAATATTTAATACCAGATAACCTTGTATTATTATTTTAGTAGTAAAATAACTGGATTTATTTTAATTATATATGTTTGATATTTAAATTATATTCACAAATCGGCTAAATATGGTGTTTGATCGTGTACATTATGTATGATTAAGTATTTTGAAACAATTTAAAAATAAAATTTAATAAACCACTACTTACAATTTGAAGAGTAGGTAAACTATAATATTGTGTAGCGCCTTATGAAACTAACTTATTAAAAACTCAATATAGGAATATGTTTTACGTATTCAGTTCGGCTTCTTGATAAAGAATAATATGTGTAGAGATCTTATATTTTTTAATTTTTTACAGCTTTCCGAGGTCCTATAAATAGAAAGAAGTCAAATAAATTGAATCAATAATTTCCATTCTCAGTATAATGGAGACACTGATTGGTAACAAAAATTGTTTATTTATAATTTAATAACAAAATATTGGATTTTTTCTCTATTAAGTTATAACAGATTTATTAATTACCTACTTGATGTTGTTCACTTTTCCAACCTAAAATAGGTATATAATGTATTATTAATGTATTGTAAAGGTATATAACCTATTTATTATTAAGGACAAGGCTATGAAAATAATTACGGGAAATTTCGGATTTCATCCATAAATCAATAAATATATTGGCACATTTCACACAATGCCATCTAGTCTCAAATTAAGTTGCATTGCACCTGTGCTACTTCCCTTTTTTGTAGATCGAATTCTTCATTGCTGAAGGTCGTGTCCTTGAAAATTAACCGTTGCCTGTCTCGTAAACTGTTTCCACTTCGTCCGGTCCTCGTATGGCTACTAGACAACTGATAATATACACGTATATTTTTCTTTTGTAAATAAATGCTATAGCGGCCGGGAGATACCCGAAGCGCGCCACGCGTGGCAGGCCGCCCTTGCGATACTCGCCACCCGGGACTCTCCTCCAGTCATAATACTCTGCCGTTGGCAGTAGGCAGTCGCTTTATGACCGCACGCGATCGAGAACGTAAAATAATATAATAAAATGTCCTTTTATTGTTGTAAACGTTTCATCGATATTTTCAAATAAATCATTTTAAAATGCACCTGTCGTTTAACATACGCAAACCCGGAACCATACACCACATCTGGCGCCCAACGTAAATAAAAAAATAACCAGTGTTAAAACCGTGTTTGTGTAGTGTTGTAGTGAAAACAAAATGCCGCGTACTCGTCAAGGTGCTGCTGCGTCGTCGGATGGTGAAGAAGAGGGAAATCAGAGTGTGACGATGTCACAAGAGATGTTCTCCAACCTTATCACGTCGTTGCAGAAGTCACAGCAGGAGTTTTGCTCTCAGCTACTTAGGGAAGTACGAGCGTCAACTCCAGATCCGTCCGCTATCTTTTCGGACGTTGCTGTTCAGAAGTGCGGCAATTTCACACAATGTACGGCACGTTTCTCGGGAAGTCCCGATGAGTCCGTAGATAACTTTATAGACGCAGTAAGTGTATATAAGTCATGTCTCAGGGTCAGTGATGAGGACGCCTTGAAGGGCTTGTCCATGCTTCTCATTGGTTCTGCAGCAGTTTGGTGGCAGGGCGTCAAGTCTACCACAACATCTTGGGCGGAAGCAATTACGAGGCTTCGTTCGGCATATGGGATACGTCGACCGCCTCATAGGATATATTTTGAACTCTTCACATTGTCTCAAGGAAGCGAACCTACGGACTTGTTTATAGCTAAGGTGAGAGCGTTGCTGGCTAAGCTTCCTGTTGGAGATTTATGTGAGCGAGTGGAATTAGACATGAACTTTGGACTTTTGGATCGTCGTATAAGAAAGCGGGTCGATCGCGAGAGCATATTCACTTTTGAGGATCTACTTCGGAAGGCTCGCAGCATTGAAGATTCATTAGCTGAAGCTCGAGAGACCAGTGTAGTCCCCACGGTATCGTCGAGACCGCCTCTTCACGCCGAAGCGCATTCGAGCAGCTCACGCAGTGTTCCAGTGGAGACCGACATTAAGACAGACAGTGCGTACGTCAACAGCAAGCAAAATCGTTTGTTTTGTGTCTATTGCAAGCATCGCGGTCATTTAAAAGACACGTGCGAAAAGCTGTTATGTGTTAAAAGTGATAAAAGGGAAAAAGTTTCAATAAAGTGTTACGGGTGCGGTGCAACGGGCACAGTCAGGTCTAAGTGCGTAAAGTGTAACCCGAAAGAAACCAAAAACCCAGGTACGAGTGCGTTTTACTCCGTCGAAACCGGCGCGATTACGTCATGCGAGCCGCGCGAGCGCGACGCCGGAAGTTTGAGGACTTTCCCGCATATTCGCCAAGCGCCGCGGCCGCCGCGATCCTTTGGCGCTCCGCCGACAAACGTTTCTAACACGCCGCCGCGGCCGCCGCGATCCTTTGTGGCGCCGCCGCCGACAAACCTTTGTAACTCGCCGCCGCGAAGCGTTTGCACCGACTTAAGGTATTTTTGTAGAAGTAAGAAATGTAATAATGTAAGTAATTTTATACCTCTTTCAATTTGTCCTACTGTTAATAATGACCTTTGTACATGTTTAGCTTGTAAAGTTTGTAATCGTAATGTTGATTTAAGTGGTTTTCAAACTTGTAGCAACAAAGTCAGTAGTACCCAGTCATTTTCTGTTAACAGTAATGTGGTTAGGAACAATAGTTCTCAAACTTTTTTCAAAGAAGCCAGTGATTGTCAACCTTTGCATTTTAACCCCGTTTGTTTTAATAAAAATGAACAGCCATTACGGCCGATTCTTAATATATCCATACTGGGTGAACATGGAGTGGGGTTAGCTGACTCTGCGGCTAAAAGTAGCATTGCTGGGCATACTTTATACAAACTTCTTAAACAGAAAGCCCAGCCATTTTATGCTGTAACAAAAATTGTCAAGTTAGCCGACGGCCTTAGTAAGACTATGGACTTACTAGCCACAGAAGTTGAGGTGACTCTCGAACAGAAAACTAAAGTAGTACAATTTTTTGTTTTCCCTAATGCAACAAGTAATGAAACGTTGCTGGGTATCGATTTCCTTAAGTCATTTAATTTAAACATTGATTTTGGCCGTTCTACGTGGACCTTTTCGGAAAAGAAGTCGCGTGTATTTCCTTTACGTTTTGAAAACAAGTCACCTGGGCTACCGTGTGCGTCCCTTGGTGTAATGCGGGATGACGAGGCAACGTCGTTAAATCCGTGTCAACGTACGGAAATTTCTAAGGTCATTAATGAATATGAAGATATCTTTGCACCAGGAGGAGATCCAACTCCTTACGCGGAACACAGAATTGAAACAGGTGACCACGCTCCTATCGCTGTCCCTCCCTACAGGTTAACGCCAGCCAAAAAAGAGGTTATGCGTAAAGAAATTGACAAGATGTTGGCAGAGGGTGTCATAGAGGAGTGTGAGTCCGCTTGGTCTTCTCCGGCCTTGATGGTGCCCAAAAAGAATGGTGAAGTGCGTTTCTGCGTCGATTATAGGAAGTTAAATGCAGTTACGAAAACAGACGTTTACCCTATGCCGCTTATTGACGAGCTAGTTCAGTCAACAAAAAGAAATTGTTTCATGACTTCTATAGACATGCGTAGCAGTTTTTGGCAAGTGTTAGTAAGAGAATGCGATCGTGACAAAACGGCGTTTGTTTCACCTTTTGGTACTTTCCGTTTTATTCGAATGCCCTTTGGCCTCAAAAACGCGCCGTCTACCTTTCAAAGGCTCGTCGATCGACTCAAGTCTGGTTCGTCTCTCAAAGACGTTACTATTTTGGCTTACCAAGACGATCTGTTGATCATATCAGAAGGTTTCGAAAAGCATATTGCTGATCTTCGCGCCGTCTTTGATAGATTGCGTCTGTTCAAGTTGCGTGCAAATCGTCAAAAGTGTGTTTTTGCACGTGATAAGGTGAAATACCTCGGTCATGTCATCACTCAAGATGGGATTTCACCTGATACCGAGAAAATACGTGTTATATCCGAAATGAAACCTCCTACTACGTTGCGTCATCTTCGAACATTTTTACAGACTTGTTCGTGGTTTCGAAAATTTATTCCAAATTTTTCTGCGATTGCAGAACCACTCACTCGTCTAACTAAAAAGAATCAAGAATGGTCGTGGTTTTCAGAACAAGCTGGTGCTTTCCAAGAATTGAAAAATCGTCTTGTCTCAGCTCCTATTTTGATTCAGGCAGACTACAGCAAGCCTTTTGTTCTTCGAACCGATGCAAGTAACTATGCTTTAGGAGCCGTTTTACTGCAAGGAGAAGGCAAAGATGAAAGACCAATTGAGTTTGCCAGCCGCCTGCTTACACCAGCCGAAAAAAATTACAGTACTACGGAACGCGAGGCATTGGCCGTAGTTTGGGCTGTCGAACGTTTCAGAGGTTACATCGATGGCCATGAAGTAATTGTAGGCAGTGACCATCAACCTTTGAGATGGTTGCTTACGTTGAAATCTCCGTCTGGTAGGTTAGTTAGGTGGGCTCTTAAGTTACAAGGTTTTAATCTACGGTTTCAGTACACACCTGGAAAAGCTAATGTAGTTGCTGATACCCTTAGTCGCCCTCCTTGTGAATCCGATACTAGAGATCAGTGTGGTTTGTGTTCAGTTCTGGTTGACTTGCCCACGCGTCGTCCGAGCGACTTGCGTCAGGCTCAGTTAGGAGACCCAGAACTTAACAAAATAATTTCAGATTTTGAAAAAGTTGCTGACCCCATATCCGTTGATGTGAAGCGTTGGTCCGAGCGTGGTTATTTTATGCAACAGGGAGTTCTTTATAGATATAATCCAGATGTCGACAGCGAAGAGCCACAGCTCGTTGTGCCTGAAAGCCTTCGCCTCGAGATTTTGAAGGAATGCCACGATTCTCCTCTTGCAGGACATCACGGCGTAGACCGCACGTTTCACCGGGTGTCACAGCGTTTCTATTTTCCTGGCATGCGTCGTATCATTTCAGATTTTATAAAGACCTGTATAACATGCCAGAGATATAAAGCTTCAAACGAAAAGCCTTCAGGCCTCTTGCAAACTCCTATTTTAAATCAGAGAGGAGAGGTTTTGGCCATTGATTTGTTTGGTCCCCTTCCAGCAGGTCCTAGTGGGGAAAAATGGATTTTGCTAGTAGAGGACACCGCGACTCGTTGGGTTGAGCTGTTTGCATTAGCAGAAGCTTCTTCGGTAGCAAGTGCTAAAATTCTCGTCGAAGAGTACTTCCTTCGTTACGGTCTACCCCGTCGAATAGTTTCAGACAATGGTGTTCAGTTTATTTCTGCTGTAATGCAGCAAGTCATGTTCGTTTTAGGTATCAAGCAGGATCTTCTGCCTCTTTATCACCCAGAAGCAAATCCTGCCGAACGTAAAAACAGAGATTTAAAGTTTCAGCTGGCTCAGTTAGTCAATACCAAACACGGGTCATGGCCTCAGCAGCTTCCATTAGTGAGGTTCGCCATGAACTCAGCTGTTTGCCACACAACAGGTGTTACGCCAGCTTATCTTAATTTTGCGCGAGAGTTGCGTTCTCCTTTAGAGGTCCATAATGATATAAGATCGGTACTGAATAAAGAGAATTTCATTCCTCAAATCACGCCTTATTTGCAAAAGTTCGTAGATTCCTTAGTAAGTGTCAGGGATCGAGTCGAAAAACAGCAGGACAAGAGAAAAGCGTACGCCGACAAGTCACGTAAACCAGCAGAGGAGTTTGCGGTAGGTGATCGGGTGCTCTTAAAGACACACACCCTTAGCGACGCCTCAAAAGCTTTCTCAAATAAGTTTGTGCCAAAAAGGGATGGGCCTTACGTTATATCAAAAAGATGTAGCCCAACTACTTACGTGGTGTCCAGTTTAGATTCTCCAGAAAATGTTTTGGGCAAATTTCACGTTTCACAACTAACGCGACTCTACCTTCGTAATGACAACGACATGCCTCTTCGTCCCGTCGTACCAAAGAGAAATAGAGGCCGTCCGCCTAAAGTGAAAGGGAGTCCTGTGCGAGCGCAGGAGAGGTGTTTCTCTCCTGCCCTCGAGGGGGAGGATATAGCGGCCGGGAGATACCCGAAGCGCGCCACGCGTGGCAGGCCGCCCTTGCGATACTCGCCACCCGGGACTCTCCTCCAGTCATAATACTCTGCCGTTGGCAGTAGGCAGTCGCTTTATGACCGCACGCGATCGAGAACGTAAAATAATATAATAAAATGTCCTTTTATTGTTGTAAACGTTTCATCGATATTTTCAAATAAATCATTTTAAAATGCACCTGTCGTTTAACATACGCAAACCCGGAACCATACACCACAATGCATATAAAAACACCCAGGCGCTGGACGGCAATCGAACCCTCCACAAGCGTACCGACGTACGTTAGCCATTAGGTCATAATATTAGAGATACGTCATATTGCATACGATTGAATTAGACGCTTAAAAGTCCCAAAGTTAGAATCGTGTGATCTTAATCTAATCTACCTACTATTAACTCATTAAGAACATATCTCATAACTGGTTAGTGGTCTTCTTTTGATTAAGAAGTACGTAGTAGCGCAAGGTAGGGCTACTTCGACACATATAGTGTTCCTAATGCTATTTAAAAACAGCATAGAAATATAATGTATTATCTTCATCTTAAACCCCGGTTGTCACCGAAACTTCGGCTTCGGTGCCCGCCAATGTACATGTCGATAAAAATCTATTCAAAATGTGTAAAAAAGCAGTATTGATGTAAATTTCTCAAGTGGTTAAACAATCTAATAGAAACTGAAACTAATATAAAAATCTTCTTGTTGATCGAAGAGTAAAATTGACAAAAAGTCTGTAGAGCTAAAAAAGTACGTAGTACTTACTATTTAATGTAGTAATATTTTAGATTTAGGAATTAAGAATACAGCTACTCTTTCACTTTCCTAGTGAGTCGTAAAAAGGGACTGATGGATTAATATTTTAGCTACTTCAAAGGCTGGAAAAATACACCATTCGGATTTCCTATACAGATGAGAAACAGAGGGTAGTTGCCGAAAACCCAAAATTAGGCATATCTGTAACAGATATTTTCTTACGTCTAGGAAGAGACCCTGATCCAGAGGCACGCTGAAGTTTGTCCTGTGACGACTACTTAACAGTGAATCCCGGTTTCCTAACTATAAAGGAAATCGTGATTAACTACTAATAGCATAGGTCTATAATGAAACAAATATTATATTAATACAAACATTTATTTATTTTAAGTATTCGATTCTGTAACAAAATATTGGTATACGATTATTATATTCTTCATCATAATTAAGAATTACACATCGAGAATAAGATTCAAGAATATTTTATAGCCTCATAAAATACATGTAAGTAGTGTAGACATTCATAAAATAAGATGAGTATGTATTTAAAATAGTATTTATTTCTTTATGAACTTTGGTACATAACGAATCTCACAACTAAAATGAGACCTTAGCTTATATTATTTTCGATAGAAAATAAATGTATGTTTAAAACAAACTTTCCAGAAGATATTCCTTTATCTTGACTAATGTAAAAGTTAGTAAATAATAAAGAAATAAATATATAGGGATATTACACACAACGCCACCTAGTCCCAAACTAAGTTGCATAGCACTTGTGTTATGGGTACTAAACAAATGATATACTACATATATAATTTTTTTTTAATTAAACATAAACCCAGACGCACGACGGGAATCGAACCCATGACCTCCGCAAGCGTACCGACGTGCGTTGGCCGTTACGCCAGAAGGTAGTCAAGTAACTATTGTGTTGTTTATCTAGAAGAAAGACTGTCGAAGTTAATGACTCGTTATTGAATTAAAGGCCTAACAAGCAGTTATTGGGTAAGTGCCTCTATAATTTTCAATTTTGCGAGGGTCGTCGTACTAAATTAGACATCATTATCCATTTAAAAAGACGTAAAATTTTAAAACGAACTCATGATTTGAACAATTATATTTAGACAACAGTAATTTGTGCTAAGAAATATATAATGAGGGTATATATTATATAAAATACCATTTTAAACATGATATCTGCAAATTTACATGTGTAACGAGTAAACAAAATTCAAAGTAAATTCATAAGCGACGTAGAAACAAAATTTATACCGCTCAGGGCGCTATTCCATTGAAAAACAATAACAGAGTTAAGATTTATTATTGAGGTACTGATGTCTAGTGTTTTCTTTCAAATTTGACATGACAAGTGAAGAACAAATTAGCGGTTATCTTGGTGAAATGCAATAAAAACTTAATATTAAAATACATTTTGGTAGATTACAATCATTACCGGAACTATAAGATTCAAAATAATAATATTCAATATAACTTAAATATAAAAATTAAATGTTGATAACAGTACGCTAATAATGCTGTCAAAGTAACTAGGCTAGAAAGGTATTTATTGACAGCAATTATTTTCTGATTGTAATAAATGCAATTATATAAAGATCTATCCGTGCAGGAGCGGACAAAGAATAGACCTCTGAGGTCGGGGTCGGCTTGTCGTAAAAGGCGACAAAACAACCCACCCTAGCTACGTGGTAGGGCCCCAAGTCCATCTGGATGGAGACCACCCTTGGGCTTAAGTATGCCGCCATAATATCTTTGTTATGTTCCGGCATTAATGACCCAAGTTCCTGTACCCTTAAGGGACAGCAGCGTGTTCGCGATGCCACTGTTGTTGCAGACACGCATAGGCGGCGGTAACTGCTAAATTCTAAGTGGACCGTCAGCCTGTCTGCTGTCCTACAGCAATAAAAATAGAGACCATAGGTCTCGCTGACTTCTATGACATGAAAAAAGAAACCAACGATATTAAAGCAATCGAATTATAGCCTGTCTTATAAGACATTTGGACCCTCTATATACTCTGTGTAACAAACTGTCATGTATAACAGTAACATTATAGTAAAACTATGTAGAATCGCGGCCGTAAATGCAGTAGCTATTTCAAAAATTTATCACACCAAACCAAATCGCATATATGATATTTTTCTATAAAAAAAAACATATCCGATCTCGTAAATCGCACTCTCATCATTTCTAGTCAGAAAGAGTGCGGTATAATGATAATATGCCTTCGTGTTGAGCCTGTCAAATTGAAATCACTCATGCATGTATGTATACGCGAAGTAAGGCCTACTGTCCACGTAGCAGAACGTAATACGCACGACATCATCATTTTACGCTTGATTAAAGCCTACTTGGATGTAGCGTAGAAACAAAAGAAACTGTCCACAGTGATGCAACTTTGAATTTACGTATCTTCATGCAGCTCATGCCGCAGCCCGTCTCTACTCAAGCGTATTGCGAGACGCAAACTCCTCTCTGTTTTGTTTGGTTTTCGAAGAATACACTTTTCTTTATAAACCAGCAGCATATTCAAGAAATAGCCCAGTCATATTAGGGGTGTCACCTCGGAATGAAAGATAATAAGCTGTAAATTGGTATAAACCTTTGTTTTGTCGTTCTAAATGTTGTCTCAAAAGTCACAAGTGCTATCGTGTCCGCGTCTTAAGATATTGAAGGTCAAAGGTCGTAAAAATCGGTTTTTCGTGAATATCTCGCTTTCTATTGCTTAAATGAGATTTGCACCTATTATAAAAGTTGTAGAGTATAAAATTCTCTACAACTTTTAATATTATATCTACAATAATTAATGTTCCTTGCAATATATGGATGAAGCCATTACAATCTACGTCTGTGTCATCGCTTTTTAATAGACTTGTACGCTGCAACACGTCATCATCGCTTGATGACATTTTCGCAGTGAAATAAAACATGTTTCCGCGATACTAAACTTGAGATAAATTAACTGTTTTGTAGCTTGCATCACGATTGCGTGGTCATATCTAAGAGGCAAATTACGCCTGTCGTATGAACTTCGCATGCATTCGTCAAGTGACGCCTCAGTGGACAGTAGGCCTAATGTGCAGGCGAATACGATCGTTGATGTGCTACTGGATTTATGGCCATAGACTGCACGTGATGTAACTTAACGTGTCAAATATCAGATTTGTTTTCAATAAAATATATGTTAAGGAATTAATCTACGAATCCTTAGTACAATTCGATAATTGACTTTCTAATAACTACTTTTAACGTTTAAGTGAGAAATACATTGGAGTAGGTACACTTTTTAATGCGGTAGTATATAATACTAATGTACGTTCCCGCTCCCTATAACACTTGGATCAATAAGTCCCGGGACTGACACATAAATGGCGTTGGCAGCAACAGTTCCAACCTTCAAAAAATACCTGTCAAAATTTCATGACATCCTGATGTTTGGTCCACAGGTTATAGTGATTTAAGTGAGTGAGTGAGTTTAGTCTTGATATTCTCAAGTCATCAGCTCAGCAATGGCTTGAAAAGCCCTACGGGGACTCTGTTCCTTCAAAAACAATAATTTATCGGTGGTATGCCGAGTTTAAACGTGGTCGTACAGTTACTGAAGATACTGAACGCTCCGGCCGGCCTAATGAGGTAGTTACACTGGAAACCGTCAAAAAAGTCCACCAAATCGTTTTTGAAAACCGTAAATTAAAATTGCGTGAGATAGCTGACACTTTAAAGATATCATACGGCAGTGTTGTCTATGAGGAATCTGGTGTCAAAGTGGGTGCCGTGTTTGCTTATGTTGGATCAAAAATGATAACGTGTCGTTGATTCCAAGCGCTATTTGGAGCTGTTTCGCCGAAATAAACCGAATTTTTTGCGTCGGTATGTGACAATGGACAAAACCTAGATCCATCATTACACTCGCGGAGTCAAAGCGATCGTCAGGCGAGTGGATAGCAGTCGATGAGAAACATCCAAAAACGCAAATGTGGGCCGGTAAGGTTATGGCCTCAATATTTTGGGATACTCATGGACTTTTATTCATCGACTACCTTGAAAAAGGTAAGACGTATAATAGCGAACGTTACATTGGCCAATTGATGCGTTTGAACAACAAAAACGGTGAGAAACGACTCCAAATGAAGAAGAAAAAAGTGCTCTTTCACGAATACAATGCGCCATGTCACCAGTCGCTCGCTACCATGGCGAAATTGCATGAATTGAGCTTCGAAGCAATTCGCACCCACCATATTCATCGGATCTGGCCCCCAGCGACTACTACCTGTTTGCAGACCTTTAAAAAATACTTCAAAGAAAGAGATCCTCCAACGACGAAGTCATCGCCGAAACGAAATCTTATTTCGAAGCCAAAGATAAATCGTTCTACAAGAAATGTTAGAGAAGCGCTGGACTGATTGTGTTGCTCTTGAAGGAGACTATGTTGATGAATAAAGTCGAGTTTTGCCAAAAACAAATGTGTTTTTCTTAGTTAGTCCCGGGACTTATTGATCCACATGTTACATTTGCACCTTTATGCATATAATGGACACATGCAATATGGCGTTGAGTTTAAATATAAAGCGGCTAACACTTACTCCTTAGTTATATGTGTCACTTTGAATGATTGCTCCGATCTCTCGAAGTTTAGACGATAAATAATATTATGAATAAATAAACAGTTCATCTCGGAAACAAAATGGCGTCTAAGGATTAATATTTCTGATTTGCGCTCAAAAATAGATTGTGTGCACCAAATGTATTTCTTACTTCATATCACAGTACGTTCTTAAATACAAACAAATCCCTTTATATTAATTATATTTCAACAGCTCTGAATTGTACCAAAATAGTAACATATTCAATTAAGATTATGAATTATTTAATACACTGGGCTTAGAAAATAACGTCGTATGTAAGATGTATACTTTCTTCTAAGTACGTTAATTCAAAGATCTCTGAATATTTATTATCATTCAATGAAACCAGAGTTTCTAATAAAAAAAAGGTAAAGAGCAGCTTTAAATTAGCTGCTTCGGTTTAGTTACACACGTTATAATTTAAAAAAGAAAACATTTTGCGTTTAACCTCGTAACAACTATTGGTAAGAAATTAAATTTATAAATTATTATATATCTAGTATAATGGATTCTCTACGAAACGAATCCGTTTCAAAGTATTAAAAATAGTAACAAAAATATTGTCTGTTTACATAAATAACGTGTAACTTTCAATAAAATTAATCTAGAAATACAATCTAGTATCAAATAATTTAACATGTTTATGTCATGTCAGAGATTCAAGTAACTACAGTTTGTGGATTAATCATCCATAAATATTATGCATTTTTATTTAAATCATTTATATATTAACAATCAATAAACTTCACAATATTTCACATACATAAATATTTAATACACACCCGTTCATCCGTATTTGTTTTTTCTTGCGTTGTAATTAAGAAAAATTACCGTTGTATATAATCACGCAAATTCTTTTTAGTTATAGTTCAATACATTTAACAATTATATATGTGAATATAATAAAATCCACAGAAAATTAACTCTCAACAAACATATTTAACATAATTAAACACATATGTGTTAAATACATTAAATAATAATAAAAGCCCTGTAATTAAAGAAATATGTAAAATAAAAATTTATAACTGTTACATAGTTTAAGTTATTTCAATAATAACATTGAATTCATCATCATCATCGAAGTGGTTAAAGCCGATGGCATTCAAACCTTGCACTCCGCAGCCTGGGATCCCATTGTGTAATTATAGCGAAACGCGGCAAGCATCATTAATGGTTCTTGGAGTCATTATCGTGAACAAGATGGCATTAGAAAAATCTGGACAGTATGACTAAATTTGATATCTGCAGAAGCAATGGACATTAAAAATCATGTATTTCCTTTATTATTTTTAACCATCAAAAGTCCATTAGTCGTCTTTTCCGGCTCCCTGGAATGTAATGGGATAGCCCTATTTCTGGCTAAAACCACAAAGATTGACTTTGAATTCATAAACATGTCTACATAAATAGGAACTTTATATGGTAACGTTTTAGTGAGCAATTATTTATATATATAACTATATAACATAGCATATTTCAAAATATTTCGAGGAGCGTTTACATATTGACTCTTGAAAAGCAACCTTTACTGAGCAACATTGAGTATAATCATTTCATCCAACAATTATATTCTATTTATTTTAACTTCAAATCACTTTCCTGGAAAGTTCACTCAATGTCGCTTTAAAGTTTGTATTTCAAGCGTCGATATTTATTTTCGTAACAATCCTACCAAATTCAAAACAGGTACAATTTTATTATTACTCTTGCAGTGCTCTATAGAATGAATCCACTTCTCAATTTATCAATTTGACAGCCATTTTATTAATAGTTCGTAGAATAATGGCTATTCTCAATAATCGGTGTGATTCGCTATAAAGTCATCTGTTTGTTTAAATTGATGGTTTTGTTATTTGCTGAAGTTTTTTCTGTAAATAATACACGTCCAGTTAGCAATAACTTAAGACTAACACATATATATGTACACACAATATATGTATATATAAACAATAAGATCCTTAATCTTTGTTAAAGTCGATTCAATCTCCTAATTGATCAATAATTACTATTACTAATTATAATTGAAATTAACAGATACGCGGGTTAATTTTCGTTTACGCGTTAAAAGCCTATTCACATGAAATATTCTGTGTTGATATTAACAAGGTTCAAATAGAATGAATTACTATGTACTATCATCATCATTTTAGCGTTAAATCCCAGTTGCAACCCAAAATTCCGCTTCGGTGCCCGGGTTTCCGACTTTTCTTTCTCCATTTCGCACGATCTTCGGCATCCCTGGTTATAGGCACGCATATCACCCTTTACGGCGTTATGGCGGCACTTTTTGGCCCGACCCTTCCTGCCGGGGCCCGGCGGAGGCCGCATTGCCAGACATTTGTTCCCCACGTAAGTAGCCGGTTGCCACAAAACGTGACCATTCCAACGAAGGCGACACTCCTGCTGTTTGTCCGCTATATCACGAGCATGAAGGCTGCCGCGAATGCGGGAGTTCCTATTACTGTGTACTATAATTAATTAAAGCTAAATGTAAGACATGTAAATTTTACTTACCAACGTTAGATGAAAGCGAAATGTGTCCATTGCTTTCTCGGTTCCGGTTACTTTTAAACAAACGAACTGCAAACATCATTGTAGCACCAACAATGGGCGAAGTACCAGCGAGGACGAAAGGTAATGTATAATTCTGATATAATCCAAATAGATAACCACCAATCGGTGGACCCACACAGAGAGGAGTGGCCGCCAGTCCTAACATGCACCCTATGGCCTGCGCCGCGTGCGCACTCGCACACAATTCGAACGCAATCGGACCTATTAAAGCAATAAATGCACCATCAAATAGTCCCATGCCAAGAGCAATTACTAACAACAGGGGAAATGACCGTACAAAGGGCAAAATAATCGTCAGACTACCGATAATGTAAAAAGATATTTGTTGCAAGAAAATTTTATCGATGCCCGGCCTGTCCGCCAAGAATCCAAAAATAAGTCTTCCGAGGCCTGACGTTATAGCAATACACTGTAAAGGCAAGTTGTAATTGACATCTACAAAATTTTGTTCCATAAACTTTTTTATGTGCACGTACGGCACAAAATATCCAAACAAAGCGATCGGCATAGACAGTGCCCACATAAGATACTTCTTATTCTTATAAATTTCAACATTTATTATACTCTTAAATACAGCTTTCATACCTTTGTTTCGTTTGGACGACTTTTCTGAAGCCATAAACGGCATAGGTTTAAAGAGGAATCCACAAAGAGCTAGAACAACGGCTAGAAGACTGAGCACTCGGAATAGCCACTCTAATCCATAATTATCTAACATGTACTCCATTAGTATAGGCATAAAAAACGTGAAAACTGAACTACCAACCGTCACAAAGCCGTTAACTTTGCCAATGTTCTTTTTAAAGTAGTGACCCAGCACCGCTAGTGATGGAGTATACATCAAAGAAGCTCCTACTCCGAACATTACGCTATATGTAAAGTAGAGGACGTTTACATTATCTACATAGAAAGATGATATGAATAGGCCTACCACAGCTAGACTACCTCCTATAACCGCAGTTAATCGTAACCCTAGAATGCCTGTGAGAACTCCTGACACCGGTGAAAGGAAGAACGTCATGCCAAAGGTCAACGATCCCACCAACGCTGAAAATAAAACACAATATCATTACAGTTATATTTACTCATAAATTACTCTAAATTAATTTTAAGCATGAATTAAGAACATTTCTTATCTATAAAAATCTCCTAAATCTTTACACACTTTGAAATATTGTTTGCCAGGCTTTTCGCCAAGGCATCACCAGTGATTGACGAAACCCTTTCCATTCTAAGACGTTTGCGTGTAAAAATATACTCATCTATTTGCTTTGGCTAATGCTTTGGCATCTGTTTGCCAAAGTGGCAAGTACTAAAACAGATCCAAAGAACTTCGTTAAAAAATACTAGTACAAATACATCCCGAAGACTGTGTGACAGTAGCTAAAGATGGCCTCGGGTCTCACCAACTCGCGCTTACCAATTCCAACCCCCGAGGAATTTGGGCACGCAGTCTACCCTTATATTGTGAAACCTCAGTTGGGAAAACAAGGGTTTCAGGAATATTTTTAAACGTAAAATTTCGTAAACATCGTTATTAGTGAGCGTTTTGAGATTTAGATCGCGTGATATGTAGTTAAGATGTAAGGAGTAACTGTGCTATTATTCAAGCATACGGAGTGAATAGTCATAGACATCTCAGAATCAGTCTTATATATACAGGGTATCCAGGAAAGAATGAATAAGCCTGAAACACCTTGCTAATGGGTACTCAAAATCGAGTAAAAAGAAAATTAAAATAAAAAGAAAAGGAAAATAAAATAATAAAAAAAGATTTTAAGCACCCATTAGCCATAAAATGTTTCAGGCTTATCCATTCTTTCCTGGACACGCTGGTTATATTGTTATCGTACCAATTTTACGAGAAAAACATATTTGAAACATTATCTTCGGGCGTCGATATCTACGAATTTATGTTACTCATAACAAAAACATTTTGACACACTTTATTTGTCACTTTATTACTTCTTATCTACGAAATGGGTGGAATAATAATTTTAAGTGAACTTCCATTGAGAGATCGCTCTTATGACGAGTAATCAGACTACTTTAATTTCGAAGAATCAACTCGTGCGCACCTGCGTATAGTCGCCGTCAGATATATTGTAGCAGACAAGGTGACCAAATACTTCTGAACAATTTAAAATGTCAATAAGTTCCATACACTACAAGTTACCTACCATTAATATCTGAACATTCATTACTTCATTAATATCTGAGCAGATGCTTGTCAATAATTTCTATACAAACAACTAACCAATAATATCTGAACACTTAAACGTCAAGTGTATGTCTGTAACACAAACTCTGAGCTTACCTAATATACGAAAAATACATTGTTGGTGTAGATGAATAATAGTTTGCGGCGCTCGTACGCCAAAACTATTGATTTTACCAAAAAATTGTGAAGACACAAATTGAAGGAAATTTTCTCTAGTTTAATTTTGTTAATTAATGTGTTATCGTTGGAAAGGAGTTAATGTCAAAAAGCTGCTATTAGGCGCCATTTTTCCAATATGGCGGTGCGAGCGGCAAACATAAAACAATGAGCGACAAGGTGAAAATTCAAAGAGAACACGTCGAGCTCAATAAAATAACCAATTTTCAAAACTCCTGGAAAAAGTCCAGGAAACACTCTTTTTGAACACCAAATGACTGTTTTAGGTATAAATACGATGAAAAGGGAATAAAAATTGCATAGAAAATCATTTGTTTAAGATACAGATGATATTTTATGTTAATGTCAAACTATTGATAGAAAATAGATCTTGGTTTTGTAATGAAATTAAAAATTATTGTTATATTTTTTTTATTTGTGACAACATAATTAGATAAAATATTAGTATTTTGTGTAACCTCCTTCTGCATTTAATATGTCCTGTAACCGTTTTCGCATGGAACCAACAACCTTCGCACAAAAATTTTGTCCTCTGAAAGATTCCCAAACGTTATTTACATGTTGTCATTATTTATTGTAAGTGTTCAGATATTTTTGGTTAGTTGTTTGTATAGAAATTATTGACAAGCATCTGCTCAGATATTAATGAAATAATGAATGTTCAGATATTAATGGTAACTTGTAGTGTATGGAACTTATTGACATTTTAAATTGTTCAGAAGTATTTGGTCACCTTGTCTGCTACAATATATCTGACGGCGACTGTACATGCGTTCTTAGACGCCGAAGTGTATCAATAAGCCACACAAAGTCGCGAACACGTTAAATTTAACTAGTTTACTTTGAATATGGGCAATATTTGTAAAATTATAATTGAATTACAATGAAAATAAATCGTTTAAAGTATGCCACTAATTATTCAAACTTATCTACAATTTCGTGTTCGAAAAAAGTGTACGTTTGACAAGTAACAAATTTCAATAAATGATAACAGACATCAAACACAATGAAATTGGACGAAATGAAATGGCCTTCGGTGCAGGCGCCCGTCACATCATGCCTGTGTGCCAGTCGCCGACAGCTCATCAACCGATTTACGATGGTCTGGCGCCATATTACATTGATGCTAGGCCTAATAGTTAGACTAAAAATGTACTTATGTATATGAAAGCAAAGTATCATTAAAAGTAATGAAGAACTAAAGTCTAAGGCCGACGATGTTACGAGTATTGATAGGCTTAATTTAGATCAAAATACTTGATCTTTTATTATTAAATGATATTTACGTACTTGTTTGCGATCTAAAAATCACTTATCTAATCACTTTATCTGATTCCAATCGTGATTTCACAAGAAATATCGAAACTAGGCCTTCCGCGGTTTTCTGCACATAGGTTCTAATCTATCTATATATCCTGACAAAAAATACCTACGCATGAAGTATGAAACGTATTTCCATTACACATTATTTTTTAGTGTTTTCAGCTTATTTATCTATACAAATAAATAAAACGGAAGGGTCTGTTGTAATATTAAAATAACCGATTTTTACTAAGTGCATTCAGACGTATACACGGGTACATATACCAAAACAACATTTTTTACACTTTTTGTCTGTCTGTTTGTTCCGGTTAATCTCTAAAATGGCTGCACCGATTTTGACGGGACTTTCACTGGCAGATAGCTGATGTAACAAGGAGTTACATCAGCTATCTGCTAGTGGAGGAGGCTATTTTTATTTTAGAAAAAAAAATAGTTTTTGTTAAAAATGATAAGTTTCGAAAATTTTATATTCCAATTTAAGTTGACCTCAGATTTATATCAACAATCATATGAAATAGGGTTCAGCTTATGCTGCATTGTAGGTTGAAATTCCAATTTAAGTTAACCTCAGATTTATGTCATCAATCATATGAAATAGGGTTTAGCTTAGGCTGGACTTTGTAGGTTCGAACGTACGTATTCGGGAGGCGCATGGCGTAACAGTTGCATTCGATAATACTGACTGTTTGCATATTTCATTTATATTTTAGGGTTTATAGGGTTTGTAATCCAAAATAAACCATAAGATATATCCAAAAAATTATGCCCAGTCACTATTCCACGCGGACGGAGTCGCGGGCACAGCTAGTAAAAAATAAATCAAATTAGTTAGAAATTCAGTTTTCAGTTTAATAATCGTGACAACTTTATTCACGTTTTTTACTTAAAAAGAACACTGTAATAAATATTTCTTCAACAATCTTATCAGATATTAACTGATAGCAATCTAGATTAGGACAATAACCAAATGTATAGTAATTATTTGTTGTGCTTTCCAATAAATAAATAAACACAAACCCTTTATTGCTCAAAAATGACATTATAATTTAAATACTTATCCCTAATAATTACTATCCATACTGTGACAATGCTGACTGGGCAACAAAAACCGCATAAAAAAGTTCAGGAAGGTCAACGACGCCCGACACGGCCCCCTCAAGTGAAGGAACACATATGAAAAGTTACCATGAGAGCCAACCGTCCATATCCTCAAGTTCAAGACCCCCAAAATCTGTCCCAGCTTTATAGAAGTTGTCGTGACATTTAGTAATTTTTAATGCTGTGGTATCCCACAGCAGATAGACTGACGGGCTACTTAAAATTAACTTAAGCTTCAATAAAAGCCTCTGGAAAAAGCCCAGAGGACGGACACCAACCCGATGGTCGGATCAAATTAAGGCTATCACGGGGCTCACTTTGCCTGCAGCTCTGAAACAGGCCGAGGACAGAGTGGTATGGAGGCAGTTCGTCAGCGTCTCCGTAAAGGCTTATCAAGATGGGCACGACCTTCAGAAATGAAGAACACAACGAAGAAGAAGCTTAAAAAGTAAGCATTTATAGTGGCCTATTGATGTTTGCGACACCAGGGGCACAGCAAACACGCTGCCATCCAAAAAAGGGAACTGAAACCGGGGTTATGTGAGGCATATTTAAAACCTGGGATGTTGCCATCTAGACGGATCTCGAGCCCTTAACTAGCTAGGGTTGTTTTGTCGCCTTTTACGTCAGGCCAACTTTTGCCGCGGGGGTCAGTATTCTTACACCATCCCTGCATGGTAAAAAAGCTTAACTAGAAACATCAATATTGATTCTTCCTTCAGGAATATAAGAAATCTAAGCACATTAATTAAATATATTTGTTGTGTACATATAATATATGTGTATATATCCTGTGTATTATGTTTTTAAAATAGTGAATGTATAAAGTTCAATATGTAAAAAGGGAGAAAGTACAATGTTTACAAATTATATGACAAAAATTACTTTACTCAAACATGTTCTTGAATCTTTATATTATTTTTAACTGAATCATTAAAATAAACAAGATGATTTTAAATATGATGCAATAATTTAACAAAGGGAACATGATAAGTGTATGATTAATCTAATTAATGTGTTATATTAAAATGGGGACATTGCAGGGTTATCTTGTGATACATATAACTAATTTGACACATTATATATAAAATATTTAGAAAAATAGAAAACTAATGTCTAAACTAGGACAAGCCTGTATCTTAGACACTAGTGCCTTCCTTGGTGACCAACTAATCTACAAAGTAATATTACATATTATTAAATTAGAGCTTATCAGTCCATACTTAATCTACATATTAAGACTGTTATACTTTGTATAACTGTTTTACTGTCTATATATTAGTCAAAACACTGATTTATCATAGCATCTTAAATACAATTTAGATGATTATATAGAAAATTTGCATTGTTACTCACTTCTTATGTAGAATGTCACTAAGAATAATTTGTGCCGTAAGATAAACAGGAGTTCCAAAGAATGTATATGTGACATTAAAGTCTCCACTTACTTTATCCGTGCAAGGGCAGAGAAAGAATACTAACCTCTGCGGCCGGGGTCAGCCTGACTTAAAAGGCGACAAAACAACCCACCTTAGCTATATGGGAGAGCCTCAAGCCCGTCTGGATGATGACCACCTTTGATCTTAACTATGCCTCCATAATAACCTTGTGTTGTGTTTCGGCACTAGTGACCTAAGCTCCTGTACCCTTATGGGACTGCAGCGTGTTCCCCATCTAGTCACCAACCAAATTGCATAGCACTTGTGTTCGGGTACTAGACAACTAATATACTACATGTATAATTTTCTTTTGTAAATAAATACATATTATATATAAATACCCAGATGCTGGATGGGAATCAAACCCACTCCACAAGCGTCCGACATGCGCTAGCTGTTATGCCAGAGGTGGTAAATATTATGAATATTAAATTAGACAGATATTATATTCTCAATATAAGGGTGGTGTAAGAATAATAACTCCTGCAGCCGGGGTTGGCCTGTCATAAAAGGCGACAAAACAACCCTAGCTATGTAGATAGGGTATGGGGCTACCACGTGTTAGGGCCCCATGCCCATCGGGATAGCAACCACACTGGGTCTATAAGTATGCCACCATAATAACCTTGTAATGTGTTCTGGCATAAGTCACCCAGGCTCCTGTACCCCTATGGGACAGAAGCATGTTCGCAGTGCCCCTAACGTTGCAAACATCAATGGGCAACAGTAACCGCTTACTATTAAGTGGGTCGTCAGCCTGTTTGCTGTTCCTCAGCATTAAAAAAAATATTAGTTTGGAAACATTACTTACAAGCACTACTTTCTGAGCTAGCAACTCCTTGCTCCTTTAATTTGGCTTCTAAAACTGTGTAAATTACACTGTAGCAATTAATCACGCCAAATACGATGCCATTAGTTAAAAATGATCCCATCACTACCAAATAAGCTCTGACACCCCCATCCGGCGGACCACCGATATCCTGGTGAGCATTTCCATTTCTTTCTAGTTTCTTATTTTTGACCAATAAATCTGAATTCTCTTTTGGTTCGGTGTCCATTTTCTGTCATGAAATATTCAGTCACTTTCATTTAAAAGCACATGGCATACTGATCACTGTTTCTAATAAAGTGTTTTCATTCCCATAGCCATCAACTAAGGTTACTTTAGTGTTATCTCTGGGTATCAGTTATGGACTGGTCATTTATGATAATAACGAAATAATATATAATAAATAAAAATAACGTAAAACTCGCAACAAAAGGAAACAAACGACACACCACTCCTTACGACTGTCGTTGACTTTATGAACCAAAGCCAAAGAATATACTACTCTCTTACGAGAGAAGAAATGCGTCTCAATAGTAAAAAATTGCAACCACAGCCAACACACGTACGCGACGCTAGCGCCATTGCGGAATAGCAGTTAAACAAAATACGCGGGAATTTTTCAAAAGGAAGGTGCGTTAGGGAATCTACTACAAGAACATGAAGCAAAATTATTATTAACATAGAGTATTTATTACACGATAATTAATATTAAATAAAGTATGTATTGCTCCATATTATTAAGAATCCTGCTTCATGTTCTTGTTATACAATCATTTTCAAAAAATGGAAATAATTGAAACAAAAAATATAGTTTAATCATTTATTTTTTAAAATTCTGATTTTGCGTTCAAAAGCTTTCTTTTTCTCCTGGTCGTCCATATCTCTATTTATCAAAACACAATATCTTTTTATTATTATAAAAAAGCTCCTATTTTTAAATGGTTTTCATTTAATACAAAATGATCGACACATTTTTTTAAAAAACTAACATTTATAGATTCTAATGCATAGAATATGTTAGTTTTAACAGCTTTCTTGTGGGCATTTGTTTTCAAGTAATTATTTATTATATTTGCCATCATTTCTACACACGTTACCATGTCTTTACTTACATAATATAAAGAATTCTGATCACGATATTCTTTAAAACTTGTAAACATGTGTATGGTTTCTTGAAGGGCTGACAAAAATGCCTTTCGGCAATTTGGACAGTTCTTGTGTCTTAATTTGTTAAATATGAAACCACACACATATCCACAAGCTTGACTTTCAGATGTCCCCTGCTCTACTGCTTCAATAGCATCAAATAATAAACTATCCACCTCTTTATTGTCATTAAGTTGTAGTGGTGAATTTGAACTTTCTTCAATGTTTGCAGTTAAAAAATATGACAAATTATTTGTTATAATTGATGTGTCATCTTCACAATTTCTTTTTTGCCCTGAATGTTTTAAATTTGAAATTATGGCAGTTTTAATACCTGCTATAAACTGACATATGTTAGGATTATTATTGGATCCACAGCTATATCTTATGCAGCCAAAACAATTTTCCAAAGGATCTTGATTCAAGCGACGTGTGGAAAGACTCTTAACCCCTATAACCTGCAAATTTTTCCACAATCTCTCTATTGCATTTATAGTGTGAATCCATCCCTCTTGAGACGGAGGATTTGATTTACTTCCTATATAGTTCATAGTCGATATAAACCTTCTCATATCTCTAAATAGTGCTAAATGAGGAGTCCTTTTTGTTAAATTAGTGGAATATTTTTTTCCTCTTCTTAAGTTTGGGCTATCAGCATTGACAGCATCAAACAACTCATCGAACTTCTGCACGAAAGTTGCTGTCGCATGAGCATCAGCTGGAAGTTCATCTGAAAAAAAAGTAAACAAAATTGTAGTGTTGTGGTGAAGGTCTTACTCAATAAAATTACTAAGACCTGTTTGTTTACATTTTTGCATATCTATGCTTTTATTTCGCTTTTCAACTACTATTTTTTTTAAATATTATCTACCACAATATCATCATTATCATCCATAGCCTTCCGTATGAATTTGGAATATGCATTGGTCCTGTATTAATTAGATTCAGGGGCAAACCGCGTCAAGGGCTTTGTTACTAAACATTTGTGAAAACAAAGTTTTCATATGTTTAGTAACAATCTCTTATTTTGACATCACGAAAAAAGAAATTTCAATGTTATTGTATGTATAGACGTATGTAAGTAATCACTTACTTTGAGCAATTTTCATTAATATGCCACTTGCAACAGAAAAGCTAAATACTTGTGCCGCTAGCTTCACTCTCATTTTCTGCTGGCAATTTGGGTACAAATGATTATTTGTAAGCTGAGGAGCATAAACCAAATTGGGATTGGTTTTGTCTAGCTTGTAAAAGGCTTCAATGTGACTCCACTTCACTGTGCCTAAAAAATAAAGTGATTTTCCACAATTAGTGCAGGGATACAAATTTACTTATTTACTTTATTTGTACAATTTTGATGATTTATCATAATAAGTAGGGACATGTGGCAAAGCCCAAACACATAGTGAATATAATTATACATGTGGTATAAAAATTCTTATTATATGTGAAAACTTTCAGTCAAATAAAACAGTAAATTATTTTGTTACCTTTTATAGGCTTCTCATTGCACTGAAAATCTGAGGTGATTTCAATATCATGCTTCATGAGTAGATTTCTAGTGCACTTCAAAAGGTGTGGAGGATCTAGTACAGTAACAATTTTCTGTCCACATAGATTAAAAAATGGTGTAGTTGATGTTGCACCTAATGTTTTCAATGCTTTCACATTAACAGTGGACAAATCACAAACAGTAGCTACCACATTCAAATTCGCTGCAATGCATTGTGTAATTATCTGTAAAGAATTAAACAATAGTTATTACTCCAGTCAAATAAGGTCAAATCTGGACAGTGGCACACCCATCCTTCTATACTAGTACAATTTTAGATAGAAGAGATCGCTTTTTAGCGATAAGACCGACCTTTGTATATAGTTAGATATAGTTTTGGTCTGTAAGTTCATTTTTGTATTGGTGTACAATAAAGAGTTATTGTATTATATTCTAAAAAAGTTTATTTTTTAAACTCGAAAAATACTTAAGATAAAAAGCTGTAAATTTGGGTGATTTTTTTATTTAGTAACAAAAGGACAAAATAAAGCATATTATATTTTACCTCTTTCAAAATAACTGTCATCCTGTCTGCATTGAGTGTATGGGAAAAATAAAATGCAATGGGCTGTTTCCACTTTTTTCGCAATCCAGTGAGCATAAAAACCAGTGCCTTAGAGGCAATATCTCCTGTCCTACCATGGTTGCCATGGTCTTGGAATCCTTGTATTTCATCCAGCTTTTGGTTGTAAAACAAATGTTTCCTAATAGACATTTCATCATATGATAAAATGCAAATATTTTCTTCAGTTTCTTGCTTTAGGCTCATTTTTTTTAAGGAGCTAAATATATGTTCATTTATGCCTGGTTTAAGTGGTACTCTATTAAGGAGTTGATTCAAACTCGTTTGACAAGGCAATGCAAACATTCTCCTCAGTAACCTATAACAGGCTGGGGACTTTTTATAAATAACCAAAGCCTGAATCTTTTGATTGAGAGTATATCTTCTTCCTTTTTGCTTCTTGGGGCAATTTTGTAACTGGCTTTGTAATAAAGTTAAAAAAGAATTGCTGATATTTAAATCACACAATTTTTGAATATGTGTATCTTCAAAAACTCTCTTTAAATTTCCTTTGCTACCCTTAATTTTGTTTCGTAGCCGTATTATCTCACGCATCTTCCTTCTGCATATGTTGTACAACTTCAATTCTCTAGGTGTCATTTCGCTTACTTTTGTGACACCTAACGATGCTAAGATTTTAGTTCGTTTCTTGACCTGGTTAATGGATTCACTTAGTCTTGGGACTTCTGCTATAGTTTGTTGTGTTGATGTCACTGCACTGGTATATGGCTCCACCAGAATATTTTCAATTTGTGACAGTGGCATTTTTAACTTCGGCTGTGCAGCTGCAACACTGGACTGTTTTACATTCTGTAATTAATCATTAGAATAAATTAAAAATATAATAACCTACGTAAGTATTCTGTAATGTTACCTCAGTGAGACTAAGATTTAAAAGAGATGAATATTTAGCATAATCTGTAAGTATATTATACCTGGATATTTTGACTATCATTTAGTAGTTCTTCCACTACCATTGATTCAGGAACAGCAAATTTACTCAGCTTTTGTCTCTTATTGTCATTAAACTGATTTGAATTAAAGTGTCTTCCACACAACACTTTATTCTTAATATGGAGTGAACGTAATGACTCTGTGGACGTCCAATCTTCATTTGGCCAACAATATTTCACCCAAATATGAGCTCTGAAAATAATTATTTTTATCAAGATTGGTCTACTAACAAAATTGTAGATATTCAAAGCCACTGTCACGAAAATGGTAAGAAAAATTAATGTGCTGTTGTTTAGACAACAGCACATTAATTTTTCTACCTAATGACTGTATTAAATATATTGACTTAACTTTAGAATCGCCACTGTAGAGTTCAGACTTAAAATTTGTATTACAGTTAGATCACTATATAATTAGTCTAAATATAAAAATTCACACTGGAGAATCTTAGTTTTTGAGAAAATTACTTTTAAAAAATTAACGCTATATGTATATCATTTTCGTATAAATAATGAGCAAATGTATTTTTATGACCTATTTTTTTCACATTTTTCCTTCACAAGGGGCTTATCTTACACCCTCCCTCTGAACAGCCTTAGTTTACTAAAATCAGCAGTAGCTACTCTAAAGTCTGATCCAGTATTTTTCCTGATAATTGCATCAGAATTATAAATTCAACCAGTAATAGTACTTTTTTCAACTAACCTGGTAATATTAGTTGTTCCTGGATTCGGAAACCTATGGTAGGTCACCGTCATGTCTTCAGCACGTGTTTTACCGCACTTAGCACATTTTCTATGGTTATTAACGGACATAATTATAACTAAAGTTCACACAAATCAAAATGCAAACAGAAAACTTAACCTAAAATACGTCCTTTCGTAACTATACACAAAACGTCCTATCGTAAATAAATATGATATGTATAAAACACAAAACGTCCTATCGTAAATATATGTTTAAAACACAAAATCCACTTCGAAAACTAAAAAATGCAATCGAAATTACTAATAAATGTGGCGAACAAGTTTGCTCAATCAACACAAAATAATAGTAATGCTACGGCGGCCATATTCATATTCTCTGCTATTCTCGCAGTGTTGCTATGGCTCGGCCATTGTATATTTTACATTAGCAACACTACCAATAGCAACGCACACATTCTTAATGATCATGTGTGTGTAAAGTCAAAAACTCGTCTTAATAGTTAACAGGCATTGTTATGAACAGATTTTAAATTTTGACAAGTCCAATTGTCATTGAAGTCTCTTCTGTCACAGACGATCTGTGATGTCAGTCGTTTATTTTTTTATTAGTAATGATGAAAGGTTAACTATCGTAACGATGTACCAGCTATACGCCGTACTAAACACATCAAAAAAGTCTAAGCAACATGCAAGTTAATACAAATTTACCATTTATACTAATTAATTTCTAAGTCTTTACTCACTCAAAGTGCGTAGGTATGTAAACTTTTTTGTTATTGATTACATACTGGCTGGTAGTAAAAAAAATTTCGATTAAGTTTTGTTTTCTCAATTAAATGAAAGGGTTGTTTGAATTTAAGTGCGTTTTTATTGCTATATTTAGTCTTGATTTTATAATTTTACCAACCATTTAAATAAAGTTAGCGACAAAATTGAATTGTTAGATATTCTTTAATTTACGTCATGGAGCGACGTCATTTGACGACAAAATAAATGAAATGCAAAGAGCTGTAGGGAATAGGGATGTTGCAAGCGGGAAGTAATCAATTTCAGCCTTTCAGGTATCTCGGCATTTTGGCATTCATAGAAGTGTTATTTTGTCGTCTTTGGCAGCGCTACAATAATACAAGGGAACCCGCTGAACAGCATCCAGGCCGTAAAAGGAGTACAACCACTCGGCAAGACCGGTACATACAACTGACTGCTAGACGCCAGCCGATGTTAACCGCTCGAGAGATAAGTTTGAGGCTACAAAATTCAAGTGGTGTTGATGTAAGTCCCCAAACTGTGCGTAATCGACTGCATGAGTACGGCCTACGAGCTCGACGCCTAATTAGGTGCCCACCGATATGTTACGGGAATCGCGCCCGTCGAAATGAATGGTGTAGAAAACGCAGAACATGGACCCAGGAACAATGGGGTAAAATTATGTTTTCCGATCAGTCGCGATTCGGGTTTAGGCCTGATACAAGAAGGGTGTGAGTGTACCGTCGGCCCGGAAATACTGAAAGGCTCAGGTGCATTCAGGAAGTTCATCCATACAGCGGCTGAACAGTTATGGTATGGGCAGGTATTATGAAGAACAGGCGAACTGAGCTCGTTTTTGTAAATGGAAACATGAACGTTGAAAATTACGTTGAGGATATTCTCAGACCTTATGTCCATCCATTTGCACAAACCTTTGGCTCCGATTTTACGTTAATGCATGACAATGCGCGTTCAAATACAGCTCGGCGAACCAGTCAATACTTGGCAACGGAGAACATCCGGGTATTGCCCTGGCCTGCACAATCGCCAGACCTCAATCCCATCGAGTATGCATGGGACATGCTCCAGACGTGTTTTGAAGGACTTGGACGGAGTGACAACAACCCAACAGCTGAAGGATTGGTACAATTCCATTGGGAGCGAATACCGCAAGATGACAAACAGTCTCATTAATTCAATGAATAATCGTTGCCGACAAGTTCTGAATAGCAGAGGAGGCCATACTTTGTATTAAATTATTTTATTCTTTCACAATAAATTCATTTTCTTCAGAAATTTCATTTAGTAAAAAAAAATGTTAGTTGCATAATGTGAAAAACCATCTTAAAATTTAAATTAGTACATGTTGCTTAGACTTTTTTGGTGTGTTTATTTGGAATATTTGGGCTTACTTCGTTCTGGGTGGGGTTGTCACACCTGTCATAATTCATAGGTTTTTTATGAATTCGCAAAATGTAACTGTAATTAGTTGGCATATTTTAGTTAAAGCAAACAAAACTACAAATAATTATCGAAATCAGAATTGAGTTATGGATGATGAATAATATGGAAATTTTTTCAGTCACTTGTCCTTAATGTTATTACAAAAAGGGTTGGGTAGGTACTTAATTTCATATAGGTGGGACTAATCCTGTTTGTATATAGAAAAAAAATATATATCTCAAAGTATTTCATCCATCTCTCTTGTATCTTTCTATCTTCTGTCAGCACCTTATCGTTATCATTCATAATACACTTGATGTGAGTCATATCTTTACTTTGGTGGTCTCTTTCTTTAGCAAGTTTATACAAAACTTTTTGTCATATGCTACTCTCTAGATCTTAAAACAACTTATTTTGGGCTTTAGCGTTAACTTTCGCTATTCGTTTAACATCCTTTTTATAACTTATATATATAGCAATACTTTTAATCTGAGTTGGAAATCAATATTTGTTTCACTTAGCCTGATGCCATTATTTAAATGCTTTTTTTCCTTTATTTTTTGTTGAATTACATTATTCTACCACCAGCTCTATATAGGCATCTTTGTCGTGCCACGTGTAATGCCTAAAAAAACATTAACTGCTGTTTCTTTTAGACAACCTGCTATATTCATCAAATATTCTGTTTTTTCTGACCCATTCTCTATTTTTCTTATTTAATTTTTCTTTTAACGCAAAGGGTCTTTCTTACCTCAAGAAGCATTTCTCCTTCACTATTTTGTCTACCAAAACCTTTACCACCATGCACTCTTTCATAATCCTTGTTATCTCTTCCCACATGACCATATAAAAATAGGACAACAAAATAAACATAAACATTGTCTTAGATAATAAACGATAATGGTTATATCCTATACTTTTTAAATATTGAAGGCGGATACTATCTAAATAAAGTTTATAGTTATTTATATAAAAATACAAATAAAATTTTGATAAAACTCAATAACAGGTATTTACGACATGCGATACATATACTTGATAAATTATGTAAATTGTTTTATACTCTATGTATTGCTGCGTAGCTGTAGTAGTAGGCAACTGTGTTGCAAACGTCCATACGCGACGGTGACCACCTGGTACCGGGTGGTCAGTTTATTAGTGTCCTGAATTCCAGCTATAGAAAAGGCCAGTTCTTTACTTTGAATTCACAATAACACAATTTAAAGGCAGTATTAAAAAAAAATTATACAACAAATAGTTTTATTAAGTGAAAATGATACATTATAAAGAAGCTCTTGCTAAATACATATTTAAAACTGTTATTGGCAATGGACTTAAGTTTTACTTATATTTTTTTATATCATAGACCATAGTTTTTAGTACAACTAATTCTTCCTTTAGTTTATCCTCAATTTGTGACTTCTCTTCGTCATTTGATGTTGTCAAGTACTTTCCAACCAGTTCTGAAAATGTTTGTTTTAATGAAGTATTTGTTTTTTTATTAAATATTTTTGTAGCAATAAATCCAGATAGATTTTCATATCTATATAATAAAAGTATAATTGAGAAGTTTATTAATAAAATATCACAACTAAATTATTTGTATACCACTAACAGCTCACAGCATCTGGGCTTGGAACTCCCCTGGAGGGAAAAGATGGTAAGCCCATCACGCTTGTCCAAGGCGGATTGATGGGTTACGCATACCATTCGTCTCACTATACAGGTTTCCTCACGATGTTTTTCTTCATCGGTACATGGCAATTATGTTATAATATGCACACTAGGCATGAAAAACTGCCTAAGCCTAAGTGATAGTATTCTGAAACACATATTTGAGGTAAGAGACCTTGGGGTTCACTTGGACTTTAAATTGACATTTTGTTCCCATGTAAATCACACAGTTAATAAAGCTTTCCAAATTTTGGGATTTATTCTTAGAGTTGGAAAAGATTTGAAGAATTTAAAATGCCCTCCACGTTGACCTTACTGTATAATTCTTACGTGAGATCCATCTTGGAATATGCATGTACAGTGTGGAACCCACAGTACAATATACATAAAGTACAGTATTGAATCAGTTCAAAATAAATTTATAAAACACTTAAAATATAAATGAGATCGTATGAATCAACAGTTGCCTGAAATTAATTCATTATCAGTGTGGAGGGCTATTAGGGACCAAGTATTTTTATTCAAATTACTCAATAATCACATGGATTCCCCTTTCCTTATAAGTCGAGTATTCCTGAGGTGTCCCCGTTTAAATTCAAGGCAAGTGTCACTTTTTTCATTACCTTCAATAAAGTCAAATCTAGCAAGAAACACAGATCTTGTCTTGAATATAATAAATCTTACACCAGTGTAGACATTTCTTGCTCTAACATTGTAAATTATAAATCAAAAATAATCGAATTATGCAAATGACTAAAGTATTAAGTTTCGATCTCTAATTTTTTTATGTATTTTATAATTTTAATTTATGACATTACTATTGAAAAATGAAAATGAAAAAATGAAAAAATATTTATTTACAACATGTACAATTGTGCGAAATAACAGATATTTCAAGTGCAGACAAAATGTGTACAAACATACATGAAGAACTAAGCAATTCAAAACAGATTAACCGTGGCCCCCACGCTAGATCAGAGTCTGTGTTGTGGGGACCCAATACGATCAACAGAAGTAGCAGGCTCGGTTATTTTCTAAGTTAGAATAATTAGTATTAATAGTTAAAATTTGTTTGGAGAAACCTCAAGATGTAATGTTGTATATTGTATAAGTTTAATTTTGGTTAATAAAGTTAATTTCTATTTAAAAGATAAAATTATAATATAAGTTCACAAATAAAATAAATTATTCCTGTAAATATATAAAAGTAAGTTTTAAAAATATATATGTGAGTTTATAATAAGCTACATAAATTATACCAGTAGATTTTCAGTTTCTTGGTACGAAAGCGTTTTTAGCCAATTCGTAAGTACATTTCTTACTTTGGTATTCGGGAGATGTTTTATGTCACATTTTTTAACAACTTTGTTATAAATATAGATCGATAAGAAAGGGACAAATCGTTTGGCAAAGTAGGTATTTGTACACGGATACTGTAGTTTGAATATTCGACGATTTAATAACTGATCATAAGACTTGCTATTAATAATAAATTTATGAGTATCGAGGCAAACATTTAGTATGAAGAGCTGTCGAACGGTTAAAACACCGCTTTCTTTATATGCTTCTGCTGTGGGATGACGACGTGGTTTTGACAACATAGTTTTAATAACTGCACGCTGAGCTCTTTCAATCTGTAGCATTGATGTCTTAGAGGCTCCGCCCCAACAGGTAATGCAGTAAGTCAGCAGTGACTGACAAAGAGCAACGTATGTCGATTTTAATATTTCGAATGAAGCAGAGCCCCGAAGTTGCCTCACGACTGGAACAATTTTACGTATCCTTGAAGATAACTGATTCAGGTGTTCATTGAAATTTAGACGTTGATCCACTAGTACACCCAAATATTTAATTACGTCAGCTCTACTTATGCTGTTGCAATTGCAAGTCGCCGATCCAACACAACAGCTATGGATTTTCAAATAGTTTTCGCTCAGGGATGGCCGTGACGTATGAGTTTTATGAAAGCAGATATATTTGGTCTTTGCAAAGTTTAGGGTTAGTAAATTTTTCTGCAGCCAATCGAAAACTAATCTCATGCCTTTTTCCGCGTTAGAAAGTACTTCACTCCAACTAGAACCATAAAACAGTATAGCAGTGTCATCAGCGTAGCATATCACATCAGCTTTGGATGATAAATTATCATGTATGCTATTAATGTAAAGTATAAAAAGAGTAGGGCCTAATATGCTACCCTGTGGAACACCAAAATTGGTCGAAAATACATCACTAGCGTAGTCACCTACGGACACATACTGTTTACGATCTGTTAAATAGCTTCGAAACCACTCCAATGCGATTCCCCTAATTCCAAAGTTTTCCAGCTTCTTGAGGAGAATAGGAATAGATATGGTGTCGAACGCTTTAGCGAGGTCAAGAAAAACTCCGATGCATCTTCTATTATTATCTAATGCCTTAACAATTTTGTTAAGAAGAAATGATAACGCTCCTACAGTGGATTTTTGTTTCCGAAAACCAAATTGATTATCAGAAATTATTTTGTGCTTGTCATAAAAATTAGTTAAACGTTTATTTATTATTTTTTCTAATACTTTTGAAAATACACTCAAAAGAGAAATAGGTCTGTAATTTTCTGAACATTCTCTTGATCCCGACTTGTAAATAGGTATTATTTTTGCTAATTTCCAGGAATCAGGGAATACTCCAGTGGCTATACTTTTATTATATATAATTGAGAGAGGTTTAACAATAGACTCTTTGATTTGTTTTATTAGATCATTAGTAAAACTATCCGAACCGGGAGCCTTATCACTTTTCAAACCAGTAATAACTTCTGTTACTTCCTTTTCATCAGTGGGGGTCATGAAAAAAGAATGAACTATGTGTTGACAAGGCTTATTTATAGAGGCTAAATTTTCTTGACTTGTACCTAGTTTTGTAAGCGTTTCTAACGCGAGATTATAGCCCAATGAAGAAAAATATTGATTGCATTGATTCAACGATAATTTAGGGTTTGAGATTGAGTTTAAAGTTAGAAGTTCAATTGGAGCTTTATTTCTTTTATTCAAATGACAGATATTTTTTATTGTTTGCCATAACTTTTTTGAGTTATCCTTATTTGATTGTAATTCATCACTTTCATACTGACGTTTCAATTTATGAAGCAGACGATTACAAAAATTACGATACCTAGTATATATTAAATGAAGGACCGCATCTTCTGGTTTTCGTTTGGAGCGACTATGTAACTGATCACGATGACGCATGCATCGAAGTAATCCAGGAGTTATCCAGGGCTTAATAATTCTTTTAGAATGAGGTATAGGCACTTTTTTTGTATGTATTTCAACAATATTGTTTAATTTGTTACTAAAAACGGAAACTAATTCATTTACATTATTATTAGACAGCAGTTCTTCCCAATCCAAAAGTGAAATATCTTGGATTATGGATTCAACATTCCTTATCATTTTATATTTTTTAGGTGTAATTTTATATTTCATATTCAGAGAAATACCTAGCATAATCATGCTATGATCAGTTAAGTCAGTGTTACAAACTACACCTAAACATTTATTTTTAGTTTTAATAAAAATGTGGTCAATGCAAGTTACATTCCTAGTAGGTAGCGTGATCGCAGGAATAAGTCCATGTTCTGCTAGAAGACACGCGTATTCAAGACTGTACCGGTTGTCAAATATTGAAGAGAGATTAATATTGATATCCCCGGCTAACGTTAGATTAGGTCTGTTCTTAAGAGTACTTAGTAAAACGTCCAGGGAGGATAAAAAGTTATCGGGGTTGCAAAAAGAAGGGGGACGATATGTACCTAAGATACAAATAACACTGGGAATATCTATAATGATACAGTTTGAATCAGCCAAATTTGGTTCCGAGAATTTCGCACTCCAGATATTTTTCACATATACAATAACTCCACTATTTTGATTTATTATTTTGGATGTTCTGTATGACAGATAATTTGGAATATCTGGTATAGTTGATAAAGTATCTAACCAGCATTCTGTCAATATAATAACGTCATAGTCAATTTCCAATCGCTTGAACGAAACCAGCAAGGAATCAAAATTTTTGTTAACACTTCTTATATTAATAGCAAATATTTTAAAATTATACTTTTTATTTAAAATTGATTTAACTTCTTCGCATTTCTGAGTTGCATGACACTTTATTACTAATGAATCTATTTCTGCAGCTATACTATCCATATCCATTTATATATTGTACTGTTTTTTCCAGTTTTCTGTTACATAGGATTATAATTATGTAAGTTTTGTGGCATAAAGTATTACACTGATTAGACTTATTACAACACCTTTGTTTTACTATTTGAAATAATTTAAAGTACATAATATAAAAAAGAAGTATTCCCCAAATTGAGTTTGACATCTTTGGAATAAACAGTATACACTGTACTACATATAATATTGTAAATATTATGAATAATATATTGAGATGAATAATAATAAATATATTGAGAGGAAATATGTAGTTAGTTATTAATACACTATCAATTAGTAGATGGTGATTAGTAAAATTATTCACTACTGTATAATTTATGTTATTCCCTACCTTAAAATTACGTTGAGCGCAGTAATGAAACTTAAAAATAAGAAATACAATCAAACATATCGTAGCACTTAAAACAAGATTTAAAAAAAGTACAACTTTAGACAGCAGGACCGAAAATAGCCTCCAAGCTAGAAATGGTCGACACAAGCTGAGCACTCTTCCCCTCTCTCTGCCGTACATAAATCTTGCCTTGGTTGCACCAACAATAGGCAAAACCGTGATGTTTGGACTGAACTCTAGCTTCTCGAAATAACTGCCTGTTTTCTTTAGTAAGTCTTTCATTAAAATACAGTTTATGAGCAGTTCCTTTAACTTCGAGGTCTGTGCTTGTTATAGTTTTCCTTATTTTAGCGGCCTTTAAGATTTGGTTTCGCTTAAAGTTGCGTGTAAATCTTACCACTACCGGACGTGGAGCCTTTGTTTCATTTTCAGCACCGTAAACTGATAATACACGTGGACCTACACGACTCACCCAGTCTACTTCGGAGTCCACAAGCTCTACACCAACCTTTTGTGCAGCGACCAAAATTATGTGATGCAGATTCTCATTTGGAAACTCTGGTATGCCAGAAATTTCCATTTCATTACGAAGGTTACCTTGAGCTTGTAGATTTATTTCCTCCTTCAGCTGGGAAACTGTCGATTTTAGAATATTGATTTCTTTTTCTCGATCCTCGATGATCTTAATTTGGTGGTCATGCTTGGTGACAATATTCCCAATTTCTTCAAGGCGTGCATGGCAAAGTGTAAGGGACGAAGTAGCTTCATCCAGTGATTTTTTAAGAATAATGATTTCTTGCGTTAATATCCGGACCTCAGATATAAGCTCTTTAACTTCAGAAGACTGATATTGATGTTTCGAAGCATAGTCTGGTTTATTCTGTTCATTTATATTTAAATTACCGCAAAAGTCGCTTTTAGCTGGGGTGTTGGTATTGTCACCCCCTTTTTTCGAGGTAGCACAACATTCCGGGCACTTCCATTCTTTTCTAATTTCAGTTGTAATGTTAGACGAAATATTTGCGCAATGTTTACAAAATATTTTTTCACAATTATTTACCGTGCATTTTATAGCATATGCATCTTTGATATTAATTAAACACCCTGAACATTTCATTTTTAATCTGATGGTAATGCGCGCAGTATTTGTACCCAACAGGACAGTCTGCCGCTTATTCTTTGATCGTAAGTTTATATTTGCGTATCGTCGACTCGGAGGTAGGCACTCGGTGGACAGCAAGCCGATGCATGCAAAAATGAACCGAACGCAGTGTTAATAGTTGCGAGAATCCAAGGCACTAACAGTTCAGAATAATGTCGCCGGTGATTTGGTTTATTTTTGTTAACTCAGTTAATATTATGAATTTGTAGGTTTAATACGTTGTATTTCACACTATTTTAAGAAATAACAAATAGTTAACTTCACTAAAACATAGACTGAGGATATTTAAACGTAAATTATTAAGGGATAACAACGATTTCACAATATTTTTACAACACTTCTAACAAACACTTCTTAACAGAACCGAGCCGTGGCAAAGATTCAAATTATTGTTCTATTGGATGATGCAATTATGTGTATTACCTTTATGTGGAAACTTTACTGATTTATTAATTTTTATGTTATCTTTATATTGTGATTTATTGTAATTGTGTGTTTCCCAAATAAATAAATAAATGCCACCATACAATTCAAATCTGGGACATCCACATCGGTCTCTGAGTGTATTACTACTGAGCTACGAGATACCTATTGTATACTAACCATGGAATAATTGTAGTTTGGAATAATCCTCGTCTTTGAGCTGGCTTTTCAAGAATGCAATAATTACGTTCACTTGACGTCCAGAAGCATGCAACATGTTTTGAGTCAATATTGTGAAAATAGCTAACACTGCTATATGCAGACACAACGCTGGGTCATCACAAGCTTCCAATTCTGAAATTAATTTCTCTCTGTGGTTCTGAATCAAGAGCCTAAAAAAACATTTCGATTACATAATTATAGGTATAATTGCAATTTATAATAAATCCAAATAGCAAATTTAATAGAACATGCATTAAATGTGTTTGTAGATGTTTAGAAAGAGAAAAAGTCATTGCAGATTAACTACAAGAGCGTCACTTTGGCATGTACTGACATGGTCTGTGGCTACAGGCTACTTATATTACATTTACATGGGGAACAAATGTCTAGCTATGCTGTCTCCGCCGAACCCTGGCAGGAGGAGTAGACCCAAAAAATGATGGATTGACGTCATAAAGAGTGACTGATATAAGGGCTAATGGACTCATGTATGCCGAAGACCGTGCGAAGTGGATAAGTAAAAGTCGGAAAGCGGACCCCGGTTATAAAAGCGGAAATTTTGGTTACAGCCGGGTATAACACTAAGATGACGACGATGATCACAGGGAGAAAAAAGAAGTATTTATCTTGAAAAAGAATAACTGAATATTGACTAATCTATCTTTTATCTTCATAGCTAGAGCATACGCTCTAGCTATGAAGATAAGTTGATTAGTCAACCCTTCAATCAACTTACGCAGCTTTTGCGTCAGTTTTTCCTTGGTTTTAGTTCTATAAAACATGCTCAAACAACTTACTTGTCTTTTTTCTTGTCAATTTTCTTCAATATCATCCCAAATTCAGACAAACACACATCTACAGCTTGGTAGAACAAGTCCATGTTATGTTCAGTCAATGTTGCATTTAACGCTAAGAGTGGTTTTGCAAACTCATCAGTCAAATCATTTATTATTTTATTTCTCTGTTCTACGGTTAGTACATCGACTTGAATGGAAAGGTTACATTGATTTGCTGCATATTTGCACAACTCTGCAAGAACATCCCCTCCTAATGACTTCAATAAATATTTTATGAATTGTGGCTGCTGTTCCTGTGGGAAGAATTTCAAACCTTTCTCGTAAAGTTTTATGTCATTCACTAAGATATTAATCTTGTCCTGGGCTGAGACATGTGTCTGTTTTCTATTTTGACTTGCGTCTTGAAGCAGTTTGTCAGCTATTTCTTTAGCTATATCCAATGCAGCTTGATTTAGATTTCTGAAATTATAAAATCAATTTTAAATATCCATTTAGCAATAAAATCACTCTAAATTTAAAATCCATATAACAGAATGAGTTTTTCATCCTCCTTGCTTTTTAAGCTCTTCTGAACTTGAAGTGAGCTATATGTTCATAGAGCTACATTTCTTTGCACCTATTCTTTATATCCATGACATTTCCTTTAAAATAGCCATTAGAAATTTATGAAATAGATGTGACTAAATTTGGCTTTTATGGGAGATACTTCCAACCGTTCAAGTTTATGGTGAGAGGTTTTTTATGACTCAATCGTGATTTAAATTTAATTTTAAATGTGGTAGTCCAATAGGTGTGGTAATAGATCTATGTGGTAGTCACATAGATCTATTACATAACTTTGCAAAAGGTGAACCTTTTGGATGAACTAAATTAATCACAGAAATCAATAAGAAGTAACTATAAATAATTACCCTAGCAAATACTCTGCTATCTTACTGAGCAGTTCTTCTAAACCTTCATTCTCTAGTGTAACTTTAATTATATTCTCAATATCTTCAACACAAACGATTTCCAATTGTGTTTGAGATTTCTTCGGGGCAGTGTAACCATCATCGGAGTCCGAATCATGCGCAACTTGCTTTGATCTGGGATGTTTCTTCACTGCCTTTGTTTTAGTTTCACGTCCCTGAGTTCCTCCACCTCCTTTTCCAGAAGCTGCCTTACGTCTGCGTTCCTCTCTTCGTTCAGCTTTATGGTCTACATGGCCAGTGGAAGCCATTTCAGCCACTTTGCTTATCTGTTTTTCCATACAAAATTGTTGATACTTCCCAGACTTGACTATTGCCTCAGCATTCTTATGCACCATTGGCATACAAGCCTGCTTTAAATTTTCTATGTAATGGTTACTGAAAACTAATCAAAAAGCTTTAGTTATGGGTCCAAGTTAAAATAAACATTTAATTATTTTTTAATATTTTTTGTACCTGTATTATCAAACAGAATGATTGACTTAGAATTATTTTTTAATAATGTATCAAGTACGTTTTCAATGTCTGTATCAGAAAGCACAGACGGTAAAAGAGAAACAACATCTAAATAGCTTCTTGAAGAAATACATTCTTCTAATTCTGTTTCTAATTGTAATTTTATTTGAGCCCCAATTACACAGGTACTTAAGAAAGTAAGGTCTTCATTAGGTAATATTCTTTTCACATAACCTTTTGGGTCCAATATGCCTAAACGAGCCAAAGCATCATATTCCAAATAATTATTTTGTTTGTAGAAGTTCATGACCCAATCATTCTGAGACTTAGTATAGCAGGATGGTAGATATAAAGCTCCTGCTTGTCTCCCGGTCAATACTCCAGGAGCATTCAACTGATCAAATAAAGACAAAAATAGACGATCAGTTAGATTACACTGACTCACTATTACAGCTACTGGAGTAGGTTTAAGAAGACCCATTAAAGCCCCTCGTATTTTTGACTTAGTCCTTGTAATGTACTCCTCAGTATAAAATATTCTAGGCTCTGAGACATCTTGTTTTCCAAATATCAACTTTCCTAGATTTTTTTCTAAGACACTGTGCTGCAACAACTCAGCTGGTAAATCGTATTGTAAGCTGAGTTCACCCACAGATATCTGCCCTTGCAGTTGTAATTTTTCATTTATTTCCCTGGCAATCTTTTCTAAATAATAATGAGCAATTAGATATCCAGATACAAGTTGAACCTCTTTCCCTTTAATAATCTCTGTTATGTTAGCATTAATTTGGTTCAGGTCAACATTCAGTTCTTTAGCAAGATCAACAGTGTTGATGCGACCTCCATGGACATACAACTCATCCTTTATTTCCTTAACAAGTTGCTGGGAAGTGAGATATTCTTTACCATCAGTGGTAAAAATGACATCAATAAGTTTTAATTCTATCAATTTTGTTACAATTTCGACACAATTCCTTTCAGACAATCTGAAAAAGTATAAACATAAAATTTATTTGGTTAAAGTACATTTTTTGAGACTACATTTATATAGGGTTATTGGTAATTCGACGTATTCCCGTTAGGTGTTAGGGGTGACTATTTGTGATAATGTTAAACCCCATAATTATGTATTATGCAAAAGTGAACCATTTTTAAGTTATCATATTTTTTTAGCTTTTTTCAAAATAAGTCAAAAATTGTACAAAAGATATTGTAATCAAAAATTTATATATAGTACAAAAGATATTGTAATCAAAAATTTATTTTAAAATAATTATCAATTTAAATCTCATTTTTTCTTCTGATTTATAAAAACGAAAAACTGGTTATTTATCAATATTATAACAACAATTTTATTGGACGAATTTAAAAATGCGAGACGAAAAACGATATTATTTCATATAACAAAAAACTAAACATGTGTGCGATTCACACACGATAGAAGTGAAACTTCAGTAAATCGACAAAAATACAAGCAAGTATTAAATACACACCGACATTTACTCTCTCGCTCTGGCTCACTAATTACAGGCGATTATAATTAAAAACTCACATTTAAAGATTTTTTTTAAAAAGTATTGTTTCCGCCCGGGATCGAACCGGGGGCCTTCTGCGTGTTAGGCAGATGTGATAACCGCTACACCACGGAAACTGTACTCACAATGTCGAAATATTTCAAAATAAATACACACCGACATTTACTCTCTCGCTCTGGCTCACTAATTACAGGCGACTATAGGAGAGACCGAAATATACATATTTCTGTCTCATTCTTTGCTGGCTTCATCCTACACATTTTTGTATTTGTGTCTCTTACCTGTCGTTTTTTCGTTGCATCCGGTTTGAAATCACAACGATTCTAAAGAAGTTTCACTTCAAAAAGGTCATGAAACTTGGCTTGCAGATTATTTTAAAAACAAACGTTTGTTTTATTGTAGATAGGCGTTTTCTTAGCTCTCAATAATGCATAACTAGGAACTTATTTCAAAAATTATCACAAAGGAAGCAGGTGGAATTCGTATTCGAACTAAACTTAAGGTCATTCTTTAGAATTTCCATAAAATTAATTAAAAACAATACCCAATGTAAATAAAACAAAAAATACAAATTTGAAATAAATTTAGAACCAGTAACAGTTTAGTAGTAATAACAATTATAATAAGTAACAATTAAGACTGGTCAATTAAACACTCACACTCATTTATACCTTTTATTTATCACTGTGGAAGAACACTCGGGAGTATCAAAAAATATATAAACATCTTATACAAATGATCAAAGCACACCGATAGAATTAAAAACAGTCATCTTGATTCCAATCACAAATCAAGTTATGGTACTAAGTAAAAAATGTGGGTAGTATAATATTAAATCACAAACACTACAACTGTTCAATATAACTTCAGAACTGCTAACGACATCTATCGGAAAATTGTGAACTAAAATTCTTATTTCTATTATTAATTAAACATTCCGCCGGCCAAGGACGACTCAAGTCCTTAAGACCTGACGACAAGATATAAACCAAACAAAGTAAAACAAATTTCTGGTTACTAGGAGTCAGACTCATCCAGGGGCAAAGGACATATTTTCACCATAGGTCGCTTAAAAATATTGTCCTTGTACTGTAAAGTTACAACTCTTGTAACACCATCAGCACCTGGGTGTTTCTGCATAATACGTCCCAAAAGCCATTTTCCAGGGGGAAGTGTGTCATCCTTGACGAGAACGACAGTGCCGAGGGGAAGATCAGGTCGCTTTATGTTCCATTTGTAACGATGCTGTAACGTAGTTAAATATTCGTTTTGCCAGCGACGCCACAAACAGTGCACCATACGTTGGATTATGTGCCATCGATTCAACGGACTTAAGTTAACATCAATCAAAGACGGCTCAGGAACCCCAATTAAGGGCTCTCCGACAAGAAAGTGACTTGGTGTTAATGGGGGTTCGTCAAGAGTAGAATTGATAAGAGTGAGGGGACGAGAATTTACACAAGCTTCGACTTGGGCTGATAAAGTAGCGAGCTCTTCGTATGTGAGGAAGGCTTGGCCGATAACCCGTTTTAAGTGTCCTTTAATACTTTTCACTCCTGACTCCCAAATTCCACCAAAGTGTGGAGCTCGAGGAGGTATGAATCTCCATTGCGTGAAATCATTAGCGAGAAGTTCAGAAATCTCAGCCACAAGTTGAGATTGTGAATTATTGAACGCGAGATCTAGTTCACGGGACGCGCCTACAAAATTAGTTCCGTGATCACTCCAAATCTCCTTGCAGTGACCACGTCGAGCGGTGAAACGCCGAAAAGCGGCAATAAATGCAGCAGAAGTGAGGTCAGTGACAAGTTCCAAGTGAATGGCTTTTGTTACGGCACAGACAAATAGACTAATATAAACTTTACTGGTTTTCTTACATCTACCAGGATACAATTTCATTGTAAAGGGTCCACAAAAGTCTACTCCACTCGTAAGAAAGGGTCGGCTAGGTTTAATCCTGAATTTAGGTAAATCTGACATAAAAGGAGGGAGTGGATTAGCCTTCTGTTTAAAACAAGGGACACATTTGTGGATTACAGTTTTGACAAGACTTTTAATTCGAGTGATCCAAAACCTTTGTCTTACAATATTTAAAGTAAGTTGATTGCCTCCGTGCAGAGATTTCAAATGCGCATTTACAACAATAAGTTTAGATAAGGCACAAGTGCCACTTAACAGAATCGGGTTTTTCATGTCGCCTGGAATCTCTGCATTCGCGAGTCTACCACCAACACGAATAATGCCTTTATCGTCGATAAAAGGGTCTAGTACATAAATCTTACTTGATTTGGCAACCTGTTTACCTAGCGTTAAGCGAGAGATCTCGTCGCGGAATGACATCAATTGTGATAGTTTAATACATCGATTAAAAGCATCATCAAGCTCATTAGCGCTCAAATAAGCAGGTTCAGTAAACATTTTCTTAAGTACTCTAACTTTACATAAATTATAATAACGACAACAATAAGCAATGACTCGAATCAATTTCGACAGCGAGGAGAATCGAGTTAAAATTGCAATAGCATCATTATTTTCAGTAACATTTACATTGCATAATATTTTTGGGGTGGGTTTCATTTCTAAATCGGTTTGAGAAATCTCAAATAAAGAATATTCAATTTCATATGCCTTGTATAAAAACTGAGGTCCGTTCCACCATAGTTTTGACTGCTGTAGATCATAAGGATAACATCCACGTGATGCTAGATCAGCGGGATTATTTGCAGAACTAACATGATGCCATTGGTTACTATTTGTGAGTGTCAAAATTTCTGAAGTGCGATTTGCAACAAATGTAGTCCAAGTATTTGGTATCTTACGCAACCAAGCCAAAACTATCGTGGAGTCTGTCCAAGTGTAAATATCATTGTCAGGTATTTTTAAAACGGTTTTAACATGATTTATCATTTTGGCTACTAGTAATGCACCACAGAGTTCCAGACGTGGGAGAGATACTTGCTTTACTGGGGCAACCTTGGATTTGGCAAGAACAAGGTAAACGTTAATGTTGCCATCATTTCTCAAAACTCTAAGGTACACTACTCCAGCGTATGCAGCACAAGAGGCATCACTAAATCCATGCAGCTCCCGCTTAATGGTGTCATTAGATACACCAAGCCATCTAGGGAACTGAATGTTTTCAATGTGCGTGAAACGATCAAGGTAAGTAACCCATTCCTCTTTAAGATCAGGAGTCAACTCTTCGTCCCAATCCAAGCCGGCCGACCAGAGTTTTTGCATAAAGATTTTAAGTTTTATAATCGCAGGTGTTAGCCAACCTAGAGGGTCGAAAGATTTAGCAATTGTGGACAATACATTTCTTTTGGTAATTGTGTTATTATCGTGATTTAAATTACAATTAAGTTCAAAGTTATCAGAGTCCGAGTTCCATGTAATACCTAAAGTTTTAATTGTATCTTGAAGTTTTATATTAACCGCACTTTGCGAGTCTTTATCAACACTGGGGATTTGGGACAACACTAACTTACTATTAGAGGACCATTTGTGTAAAGGGAACCCACCACGAGCTAAAAGTTCAGTCAACCTTTGTTGTAGCATCACAGCGTCTTCCGTTGTGGAGACACCAGTAAGCAGATCATCCATATATAAGTCGCTTTTCAGGATTTCAGCTTCAGTTGGGAAATCATTCTTCTCGTCCTCAGCCAATTGGTGAAGAGTGCGTATGGCCAAAAAGGGTGCACAAGATGTTCCATAAGTAACTGTAAGTAGTCTATATTCTTTTATTGGTTGTGTTGGAGATTTTCGCCATAAAATTCTTTGATAGTCAGCGTCATCTTTACATATTAGAATCTGACGATACATCTGACGAATATCTGCGACTAAACAAATCTGGTGTTGTCTCCATCGAGTTATGAGATCTCTGACATCTTGTTGAAGAGGACAGCCAATAAGTAGTTCATCGTTTAATGATTTTCCATTTACAGGTGCAGCACTTCCGTCGAAGACTACACGCAACTTCGTGCTTAGACTCGTCGGTCTAAGAACAGCGTGATGAGGTAAATAATAAACTTCAGGTGTAACTATTTCCTTTTCAGGTATCATCATCATATGACCTTGGGATTCATACTGCTCCATAAATTTGTGATATTCTTCCTTGAATTCAGGCTTATGTGTAAAACGTTTTTCCATGTGCTGTAAGCGGCTGATTGCAAGGGGTTTTGTATTTCCAAGGTTTGTGGGTGGATTATCTTTAAATGGTAGACGGACAATGTACCGACCAACAGCATTGCGAGTGTGAGTAAGTTTGAAGTGCTCTTCACATTGTATTTCTAACTCGGTCATAGGTTTTTTGTGGGGTAAACTCTCTTCAATCTCCCAAAATCGTCTTAGTAACTGATCGACCTCAATCTTGGGTTGCATAACAACTGTATTATGTTCGTTTATTGTCGATCCAGTTTGTGAAACTCTACCTGAGATTAGCCAACCTAGGCGAGAGTTGAGTGCAATAAGAGAGTTACACTTGTGTAAGCCTTCAAGCAGTATGTATGCATGCACGTCGGCACCAAGCAGAACTTCAATAGACCCTGGCTTGTGATAGTTGGGATCAGCCAGATCCAACTGCATAGATGAAGGCCAAGTATCTTGTGAGAACTCACGTGAAGGCAACAATGAAGTGAGTTTCTTTAAAACGTATGCATTTACCTGGAAGGTTGATGCATTGTGTTTTGTAGAGTGGACTGTAAGTGTGACCATAGATTTTGTAGTGACCACTGATGTATTAGAAATTCCAGAGATTTTGCCAGTAATTGGAGTGCGATCAAGATTCAATAACTGCGCAGCTGCTTCGGAGATAAAAGATCCCTGAGAACCCTGATCAACAAGAGCTCTTAATGCGTAAGTACCACTGTTCTTTGACTCTACTTTAATCACAGCAGTGGCTAAAATAACAAGATCATCTTTTGTTTCAGCTTTTAGGTTAACACTCAAGTTACAGGAAGTTTTAGATGCATTGCTAGTTGGGTCATCTTTCTCCTTATCAGTTTCGATTAATTTATCGTCCTTAGAAGCGGTAAAATGCAGCAATGTATGATGACGACGTCCGCACTTCTTGCAGACTGTACTCTGTCTACACTTTGAAACTGTGTGACCTTTTACGAGGCAGTTAAAACAAATGTTGTTTCTTTTTACAAAATCTTGACGTTCAGGTATGGAGCGAGAGGCAAATTCTTTACAGTGGCAAATATAATGATTCTGTGTGCAATAAGTACAAATGTTGTCAATTTTCGTAGCGAAGCTTTTGATGTTAGTTACTTTAGGTGTTTGTGGAATAGTTTTTCCTTTTGGTGCATACATTTCCATGGCTCGGAATTGCTTCTCAAGGAAACTCTGGAGATCCTCATATGTAGGAATACTAGTGAAATCTTCTAAAGATTGCTCCCAAAGTTTTCGAGTCTCAATATCCAACTTGGAGACAAGGATATGCACTACAATGGCATTCCATGCACAGATCTTTAAATTTGTTAAGGACGTTAGGCATTGACTTGAGGTATCAATAAGATCCTTTATACCTTTAGCCGATTCTGTGGTTAAGGTCTTTTGGGTTAAAAATCGGGTAAGTATATTATTAACGATCATTCTCTTGTTATCATACCTCTCATTTAGTTTTTTCCAGGCGTCATCATAGTTAGCTTCAGTAAGTGAATAATTCCTCAATAGTTGTTCAGCTTCTCCAGATAAACTGGTCTTTAGATAGTGATGTTTTTCAATTTTAGTCAAGCGATCATCATTATGTATCAAAGAGCGAAATAAATCTCGAAAACTCATCCATTGACTGTAATCGCCCGAAAACTGTGGTATGGATATTGGTGGGAGTTTGGGTCTCATCCTCGATATTTCTGCCTGACTATCAGATACATGAATTTCAGACTTTGAAGTTTCACCTAGATCTTGTTTAAATTCATATAACTTGTCCTTAAGCCAAGCCCTAAACTCTAAATAATATTCTTCAGTTTGTTCAAAATGTTTCTCTAAGTCAACCTCGCATGTTTCAGTATCTAATAATCCAGAAATAACATCATAAGTCTTTGTATAGTTAGCCCAATAATCCTGTAAAATTTCCAGACGTGAATCCAAAAACCCTCTCGTTCGTTTATCCTTAGCACATTTTCTTGCGTTTGTAAATAACTTCTCAATTTTAGTTGAATTCGTCTTTAATTGTGCAATATATTGTTTCATCTTTTTATCCGCCATGTTAAATTTTATATGTAAAAACACAAGTCCAAATTCACTGCCAGAAAAACTAAGTTACTAATCGTTAAGATATTCCTAAGTCCTTTTTCACAAAAAATTTATAAGTCGAACACTTCACTGAATTTACTAAGTTAATGTTTGCACTTTACAGTTTACTCACTATTATCCGGTTCGTAGGACCATTTGGTCAATTAAACACTCACACTCATTTATACCTTTTATTTATCACTGTGGAAGAACACTCGGGAGTATCAAAAAATATATAAACATCTTATACAAATGATCAAAGCACACCGATAGAATTAAAAACAGTCATCTTGATTCCAATCACAAATCAAGTTATGGTACTAAGTAAAAAATGTGGGTAGTATAATATTAAATCACAAACACTACAACTGTTCAATATAACTTCAGAACTGCTAACGACATCTATCGGAAAATTGTGAACTAAAATTCTTATTTCTATTATTAATTAAACAAAGACATTTGGTAATTTAGCCTAATTAAAGTTCTCAAAGTGACTTCCCTCCCCTATTGCATACGCAAAGTCGCATCCTTTTTCTGAGTTGGGACTTAACTACAGAAATAGTCAAATTATTCTGCATCGCATTTGCTGTGCTTATAATTCTTATTTTGAGTGCTTCCGCGGATGACACAAGCGAGAAGTCATAAACGAGGGATTTCATGTAACCCCAGACATAGAAATTAACCAGCGTTAAGTACAAGCTAACTAACTAAGGAGTACCCCCAACTAAGGAGTGGCCTGCCCTCGCAGGCCATGGAATGGGTCCTCCTCACCCTATCCAACGATTAGGAAAATGTTGTAGTTAGTTGTGGTAGTTCATGTTTGTTATGTTCATTGTGGTAATTACAAATCCCATCTTGATCTAATTTAGATTTGTCGGTCCATAGGATATGGATAGGATATTGTTAAAAAAAGACGCGTCTTCTAAATCCACATTTAACATGAATCTACAGAAAGCACCTTTCAGGGTCCTTTTCGTGAATAATTTGCACAGGAGTATTTGGTAAGGATAGAATCCTGCATTATGCACTGTAGACCATGCTTTTCATTGTGTTATAGAGTCGTGTGGTGACGGTGTTTGTCGAAATTGTTGGTTCATCGATAAATTCTTGCAGAATATCCTTTTCTTAGTTAACAACATGCACTGTGGGTCTTCCGGCATTAATTTGTCGTCTCTGAACACGAACAGTTTCCCGGATTAACCTATACACTTCATTAAACACTGATACATGGGGTAGCCGTCGATTAGGAAACCGACGCGAATAATCTTGACGAGCAGCTTCACTGTTACTTTTACAAAATCCGCAACAAAACACAATATCGGCGTATTCTTCATTTGTGACATTTTGAAACATACGCTGATCATTTTGATCAAGCTGTTCCATATTTCAATTCAAATTCAAATTAAACAACAATCGTGAGTGTATTTACTTCAAAAAACATTGTGTCAATTTGTAAAATAAAACATATGCACGTGTGAAAAGTTTTTGAAAAAAGGACTCTTTGAAAACTTTGTCAGTTTGCTTCCCGCATTGGCTTAGGCACGCATCAAACCTATTTGCGATATTCAAACAGCGGTTTCAAGTTTAGTTCTAATACAAATTTCCGTCTTGCATTGTTGGAGCTAAGAAAACGGGTATGTTTTTAAAATAATCTGTAAGCTAAGTTTCATAACTTTATTTAGGCATTTTAGTGGAACAAATTTTTGTTAATAATAATTAATATTGATAAATAACCAGTGTTTAATCGTTTTTATAAACCAGAAGAAAAATGAGATTTAAATTGATAATTATTTTAAAATAAAGTTTTGATGTATTTTTGACTTATTTTGAAAAAAGCTAAAAAAACATGATAATTTAAAAATGGTTCACTTTTGCATAATACATATGGGGTTTAACATTATCACAAATAGTCACCCTTATCACCTCCTAACTAACCCTCGATCAACATGTTGATCGAAGCCAATAACCCAGTATTATAGATTTACTGTTGGATATTTAAGATTATTTAAACATTAAGAATTATTTATTATAGTACATAGGTATTTAACAGGGAATAAATCTTTTATTCAATTTAACATATCATAATCAGGAAACCAGGAACTGCATATTTTACATACTAGTAATAAAGTGTGACAAAACTTGTTTTTTATACACTAACAGTGTGGCGAAGGAAATTTTCATGTAACTTAGAACAGGATTAAATGATCCTTATGTTATCAATTGTCTGCATTGTGTATTATCATTAAATGCTTGTTTATAATTGTTGATTGGTAATCTCCGATTATACATACCCTTTTGATGTCAACTCTGATCTGTTTGGTTTATGTATTATGTTTGAATTACTTTAAATTTGGAATATCAGTTTTATTTGTTCAGATTGAATTGTGTTATATTTGTTGATTCTGTGAAAATCGTTTGAAGAAGTAACATGTCTAGTTATCTGACATAAATTTGTATTTTATATAAATTTCATAATGATTACGTTTCATCAAATATAAATTCAAAATGTTTAAGTTAAAATAAATAGTTTTCTAATCAGTCCTTATGTGTCTTTTTGGTTTGAAAGTGATCCCATTAGCCACATCAACCATTCAAGGATATTAAGTAAAGATAATTCTCTATGACATATTGTTTTACTTAAAGATCCCAAACTATGGTAAAACCAAGATGTACTAGCAAATTGTACAGTAGTTAAAATTATAATTACAAATAGTTGAATTCAAACATGTAAATATTAATTATGTAAGCTAAAAGATTAAATTAATTCTGAGGAGTTGCTGATCCAAAACACATCTGTCTATTTAATTAAGTAATTGTAACTAGATGACAACTAAATTTTTTCACTACATTTTGAAATTTCTTGCAAAATATGTTTCATATTCAATACAGCTACAGCACTAATTAGACATACCTTTGAGCAGTAGAACTTAATTGGGCTTTTTGAAAATCTGCAGCTAAACGTTTTATTTCATCCCAGTCAGAATACGGTGCCATTATTTTATAATTTAAACAATACTGAAACAGAAAATATCAAACGTAGCAGCAATACAAATTTAAGTGGAAGAAAAAACAACTTCAAAGTTCAATTCTATAGAACTACTGAGACTAACACGTTAAGTGTATTATTGAGAAACAGCCAAAAAATATTGATTCGAATAGTAATATCGCCTTTAAAATTCGATAAAAATTAATTTTAAAATGTTTACAGTAATATGCAAAACTGCGAAAGTGCGAAATCCGAATTTTGAAACGTAATGATTGTAAAGTTTTTAGGAAACCAACATGCTAGTGAGGTACTAAATAAATGTTCGATACAATCGAAAATCGATTACTTATATTCAATAACTAGCTAGGCCCGCGACTCCGTCCGCGTGGAATAGTGACTTTGGGCAGCATTTTTTGGATATATCTTATGGTTTATTTTGGATTACAAACCCTATAAACCCTAAAATATAAATAAATGAAATATACAAACTGCGTTCGAACCTAGAAAGTCCAGTCTAAGCAGAACCCTATTTTATATGATTGATGATATAAATCTGAGGTCAACTTAAATTGGATTATTATTTCCAATACTTATCATTTTTAACAAAATCTATTTTTTTTTCTAAAATAAAAGTAGCCTAAGTTACTCCTTGTTACATCAGCTATCTGCCAGTGAAAGTCCCGTCAAAATCGGTCCAGCCGTTTCAGAGATTAGCCGGAACAAACAGACAGACAGACAAAAATTGTAAAAAAATGTTGTTTTGGTATATGTACCGTATATACATCCATATACACTTAGTAAAAAACGGTTATTTTAATATTACAAACGGACCCTCCAATTTTATTTATTTGTATAGAAAACCTTTTTAAGTATCATTGATATTAAGATAAATTTGAAAGATTTATTTCAACACAAAACGTTTATAAACTCAAATGCGTTTAGAACCATGATCATATTTTTTCGTCCACAACTGGACCTCAGAGGGGGTTTGACTGTACATCGCTACATAACAGAGATCTTAGAAGATCACGTGGTGCCTTACGTGGGATTCATAGGCGAAAATTTTACTTTAATGCAGGATAATGCCCGGCAGCACGCTGCTGTACAAGTTCAACAATATTGCGATGAGGTTGGGATATATACAATGAATTGGCCAGCACGCAGCACGGATCTTAATCCCATTGAGCATGTTTGGGACAATTTAAAAAGAGCTGTGCGAGAAACCCTTTGCCCACGACGGTGCCAGCACTAAGAATAGCACTTTCAGAAGAATGGGACAATATTCCGCAAGATCTTTTAATAACCCTAATAAAATCTATGCGGAACCGATTAGAATCCGTAATAAGGGCACGTGCAGGTAATACACCTTATTAAAACATAAATAAACCCTTGCATAAAGTTTGTGTCTATTTTTAAAACCAATTTTTTAATTAAACCAATTTCTGTTTTTTCTTCAAAAAAAGTCGGTCCTTTCCAGTACACAAACTTAAACTTAAGGATATGACCCTACGCTGTTTTAAAGTTCATGAACCAATCTAGAGGTTTCAATTTAAATCTGTATAGAAAGTTTGCATACATGGTTAAAATATTTATTTCAAAATCGTCTATTACTTTGATGCAGTTATGAGTCCGTCAGTGTATTATTGATAAGATCGGGATCGTCAAAAAGTAGCGGCAACTCCATATTATTTTTAGGTAAAAGTGTATTTTTAGGTTTTTCCATAAAGTCTTTGGATTATGATTTTTATTTAAAATATTGTATTTAAAATAAGCTGATTCTTCAAAGTAAAGTGTACGATTAACTAATGATTTTAAACTTTTGTAGTATTCTTTTTTGCTTTGGAGATTGGTTTGATGATACTGTGCTGCAGCTCTAACACGCAACCTCATCATGAGTTTAATATTATCTGTGAACCATGGAGGTGAACGATCCTTGATGCTAATTGGCTTTACTGGCGCATGAAGGTCAAATAATGCCAAGACACTCTGGTTACAAACATTTACTATCTCGTTAATGCTGCCAAGTGTCTCTATTCGGTCCCATCCTACAGTCGCCAATCATTGTTAAAGCTTTCCGGACAAATATTTTTTAATGGGCGATGTAGAATGGTACAAGTGGGAGGGAGGCTTTTCTTTTTTAAAATTAAACTTGCAAACTATAAGTTAAGGGCCGTAGAGAGATCCTACTGGTTCCAGAGTTGTATTTCTTGCACGTAAGTCAGTACACACGACATGAATTGGAGTTTCTGTTGTTGAGTTAAAATGAGTAGAAGAAGAAATTATTTGTAAAAGGTTATTACACATTAAAAACGTAGTCCATTTTTGACTTTTTAAGTCATTATTATTATTTAAATTAATATTAAAATCACCCAGTAAAATTATATTATCGTAATTAGAATTATAATTAATTGAATCTGAAATAACGTCGAGGAATAAATCGACGTCCTCCATGGCTGGAGGACGTCGATCCATTGTCGTTCCGTTGTTAATCGGTATGTATGCGCGTATTTACATCGCGAGCGGAGGTGGCTGCGCGGGAGATGAGACCCCAACCAATTTCGTGGAATCACTAGCCTCGTGTCATAAAAACCAAATTTCTTACAATTAGTCTCGTGTAAAAATATCTGCATTTGTTTACTTTTTGACGCTTCTGATTGGTCGACGATCCCCAGCCAATTCATATTTATAGAGCACGAATTTTGAAATAATAAATCATTCCCACACAATACACAAATACACGTAGAATAGATGTGTTGCGGGAGAGTTTCTTTCGCCGTTTCTTCTCTCCCAGCTATAAGCACTCCAAAACGGTAGTAGATTAGAATAGGATCGGCTTCACCGGTGGAGCCGATAGTCCCCAAATAAACAGTATTCTTGCCATTCGTGGCTGTTCTCAATTGTCCCCATGCAGCGGTCAAGCCGGAAAAGCGCCTCACAGGAGGCGCGTGACCGAGCACGCTGCCACGGCTGATCGACCCCGCTCCCACGGGGTTGGAATGCCATAACGTCCGTAGTCGCTGTCGAGTCGTCTGAGACAACAACAGCCTTAGCTTTAAGAAAAAAAAATCATTCAGTACTCAATACAGCTTCCGTATTGATTCAGTTAACCATCACTGGTGTTGTTTCATTTATAACCCAAATGGTGACCCACTGAAATACTGACCCCGGTCACCAAACCACCTTCAGGAATACCGACACAATTTAAGCTTTGTGGTACATACAGGGGCGCAAAGTACAGGTGGCGCCCCCCGCCGACGAAAGAAACTTTCCGCACGCTGCACATTTAGCAATCGCAAAGATAAAGTAATGACTTGTTTCGTAGATACGTACACTCGACGCTAGATGCCGCGATGCGATCAATACGGTTGTTCACAAGTGAAAAAATTATCTACGTACCGCCCACAAAACCAAATAGTTCACTTTAAATTTATTAGGAATTTAGACTCAGGAACAGAGTGTTTAAACATGCAAACACAAACAACACAGCTCTAAACGTAATTAATATCGTAAGTGAGTAGGTGATATATATCACCTTTTGCAACAGCATAACATTATTTAGGTTTATATTATATTTCACTTCAATTACTAATAATTGAATTACATCAAATAGAATAACTTAAATTATGCTTTAAAAATTAGATGACTAAATTCAAATCAATTAAGACAGCACTAACGTAACTTTTGATCTTGACTTTTATGACAGAATGTGTCTGTCATTATTACGTGGCTACTTCCTTCCTTTTTATGGCTAGGTATTTCAAGATTATTGGGACCTATTTTTTGGTCCTTGCAGATAATGGAAATTAAATATAGAATCTGTATATTAATTATTATATCAATAAATTCAATTTCATAAATAACGATTCAATATAATTATTTTTAACAAGCCTATATATCTTTGGACTTTTATTATGGGTGAAAATGCTTGATGCTCCACCGGTTGGGGGCTTACTGTAACCTTACTAGATTGAAAATATTCATTAGCATAATATTACAATAATGTTTACTGCGGGAATTTTGTATACTTTCAAAATTATATCATTACTGAGTTATAGGTACTAGAACATTTTTACAATTTGCTTTAAAGTACAAGTAACTATGGTGGGTAGAGGTGAAGAAAACCATATCATATGGGAGAGAAGTTGAAACAGTTCCCAGTTGTACATTGTAAATTCTAGTTCAAAAATCAAAAGCTCGAATAATTTTCGGAAGTGACACAGTGTTTTTTTATTGCTGAGAAATAGCAGACAGGCTGACGGCCCACTTATTAGTAATCGGTTACCGAGGCCAATGAATGTTTGCATCACGCGAACACATAGGGGTACAGAAAGAAACCTGGGTCACTAATGCCGGAACACATTACAAGGTTATTATGGCGGCATACTTGTAGACCAAGGGTGGTCGCCATCCAAACGAGTGAGGTGAGAGCTAGCAGACAGGCTGACGGCCCACTTATAATTTAGCAGTTACCGTCGCCTATGTGTGTTTGCAATGTCAGTGGCATCGCGAACATGCTGCTGTCCCATAAGAGTACAGGAACTGGGGTCACTAATGGCGGAACACAACACAAAATTATTATAGCGGCATACTTAAGACCAAAGGTGGTCGCCATCCAGACGGGCTTGGAGCCCTACCACGTAGCTAGGGTGGGTTGTTTTTGTGCCTTTTAAGACAAGCCGACCCCGTAGCTGGCTATTGTGCTACATAAATATGAAGATATCATCCTTCTTTCCAGTTCACGCATGATCTGATTCCACGAAGCCGTATTGAATGCATTTTTTATGTCAATTGTTACTATTGCACACTACTCTCATTTTATAAGTCGTCTTTCTTTCCTTATCTGCTTTTTCAAGAACCTTTTTTATGCCTTCTATGAAGCCGAATTGGTTTTCAAAGAGATTCCTTTTTTGGTTTAGTTCTGAGTTCAGTTTCATTTTGTGTTTATGTTCCATTAATTTACCTACGGTTTGTAAGACGTATTGGCCTATATGCACTTGGTTCGGTTTCTGGTTTTCGATTTAGACAGAAGAATGAGTATTGTATGTAATACGCCTTCTTTTTAAATCTTGCTATGTATTATTTGTAGCGTTCAAGGGTAAAATTATGATATTAATTTTATTATCTCAGATCGTATCATGTCTGGCCTTTCCATTTTCTTACATGCTGTCTTTCTTCTACCGTTACCTCTTCGAAATTGTCTTTATTGTGTAAAATATTTTATAAAAAAAATTTTCCAAGAATTTCCTATATATATTCCATAGATATATTAACTCATAGTAATATGCACTCATACCGAAAGTCGAGGTAGTAGATTTTATTCTATTCTGAATGTCTATACTTCTTTCTCAAATATGTCCAATTGGAAATTCAATAACTATACATACCCTGAAATCATCTGACATATACTGTATGATGCCGATCACAGACTGAGAGTGCACCCGCACCGTACAGGAATGAGAAGGATAGCTCGAGAGCAGTGGACTGTATGAGACAGGAGGGGAGAGGAGCGAAGGCTAGAGATACGCGATACTTTGCAGTGGACAAAGAAATTCGCACTGACCTATATTCCACCCCTTCCCAGTTCGGCTCAGGTCCGACGATACTCCCACATCCTACGACGACTAGCTTTGACCATTCACTTCACCGAGAGTGAGGGTAGATATCAAAAACAAAAATCAGGAGGCGAGATCTCAACTTCTCTTTAAGCAAGGATCGAACATATACTATAATGGAGTCTGCCCACTACACCATTCCATACCCTGGCCGTGCTAGAAACGTGCCAGGCAAAAAAATATTTTTTTTATTAAAAAGTATGTGACTGCCCACTAGACCGTTCCGTAACCGACCAGCATTGTCATGTGCAATGCACGGAGCGTCATTAATTGTCTGCGAGAATATTTTGCCGGTGCCGATACGCTCCGTGCATGGCACGCGACGTTGCCAAACCGGTGTGCGCAGGCAGTGAGTATACGGTAGTTATAAGGGCGTTGTATTGTAAACGCCTTCCTTTACTTAGTTGTCTGTTGCCAATTCAAACTACTTAAAAATTAAAACAAAACTTTTCGTCATTATCAATTAGGTGCCTGAATGTCCAATATTCTCCTTCTGTTTTTCGTTCTTTTATAGAATCGTGAATCCAGTAACGTCGAGTATGTTTTTGTTTTCTTCTTCTTCGTCATCCAATATTATGGTAATCATTGCTAGTTGTCTAACAGTTAATTTTGTATTAGCCATACCTATTTTAGTATTTAAAAACTTGATAGCACTCTAAGACGTCCACGCAACACTGATATGCATGCGAGAATGAAATCGATTTCTACCGGTTTTGGTGGATACATAGGTACGTACGGGCATCATACGCGATGTTTAGGGGCACAGAACGCGGTCGATCCGTTTCAGTGGGCATAGTAGAGCGTATCGTGTTGCTTTTGTCTGATACGGTCCTAGCACGGTCATGGTATGGAACTGTGTAGTGGGCAGACTCCTTAAACCAAAAAATCCATGACTAATTTTTTTAGTATAATCACCATTACCATCAATCATTTCATCACATCGGAAAGAATTATAAGCACAGGCAGGGATTTTGAAGAATGTTGATTTTGTTGTCTGAACACGATTTTGGTGAACTAGTTATTTTAATAATTTTAAAAAGTAGACACAACATCCATTTTAGTATTTTATTGCAGTATTAATTAATTAAAATTTCAACACAAACCTAAATAATAATATGATAAGTATTTAGAAGAAAATGAAACATCTTTAATATAAATATAAAATATTAAGCTTCATATTGTTTTATTTCCAGAGCTCAGTTTTAGCTAGCAGCCTTTGCGGCTTGACGTCTCTTTACATCCCAATTGTATACTCTAGCCATGTTCACTTCTGTAGTTGTGCACTGATCCCTGAAAAATAGAAAATAGCACATGAAACTATAATTTCCTACAAAATCATAAAAACTTTAATATTTAAAAAATAATATTAAATACTCAATGTTTTAATTTCTAACTATTGGCTTATAGATTTCAATACGAGTCATTCATAGTAGCTTCCTTGGTATAAATACAGACCTTCGAATGCATGGGCGTTAATATTAAGGAACACTTAATTGACAAGAGCATAACATACCAAGCATAATGCTTGTATGGGCTTTCTCCATCTCCTAAACTAACAGACTAAACACAACCAAAACAAGCTATATAATAGTTTGGTGTGGTTATAAAAGTGTGAAACATGATTTTTTTTATTAATTACCTTAAAAAGTCTAAATCATGTTCAACACATGCTAGATTCTTATTTGCCATTGCCATATTTGATGTGAGAAGCTTTTCTGCATCTTCAAGAGAATATTCCAACATAACATTTGCCCCTAGCCAAAGGCAAACTGTTTTTGTTGGTAGAATATTTGCCTGAAATCATTTATAATGTTATTAGATGATATAATATTTTCCTAACAATATTTTGTATTGTTTTCATTTAAAACTTTAATATCAGACAGACAGACGGTTTGCAACTAAGTAATCATAGAGGTATTTTACCACACCTATCTGTTTGCAGCCCTTGCATTTGTTACTGAGCATAGAGCCATAAGATAATAGATGTGGCAAAATTTCTTTTTTTACAAAAGCAAATACCATTTCACCCCAATCCTTAAAGAAAGAACTAAGCAGTGTCCTTTATATACTGTGTTTAGTAAAAGGAGTACAATCCATTACTATTAATTCAAATGGGTTTCACACATTAAAACTTTTTATTTTTATATCCAGTTTGGAACAGCTATTTACAAAAGAAATGTATGTAAATAGCATATCTGTTGTCCAATTTAATCCTTGAAGACACAAGCCTGCATATTGTCTGCCAAGAAAACCCCGTTCGCACCTGCGCTCCAAGTACAGTTCCAAGGTACTTACAGAATCTGAATATATATTAAATTTTTATTCAAATTTTAAATTTTAGCAGTTATAATAGAAAGAAATTATTCTCCTCATAAATAGTACACAAACCTTAATAAAAACTTGATCACTGAGTAAAAATTGAGTTTCCATTTCTCCTTCTTGAATTTTCAATTTTTCTATCATCTCCAATGATCTAGCCAAATCTGGGATTTGTTGTCGCAGACGTCTCCTCTTTGTAGCTAATGTGTATTCCATAAATTTGTATTTACGATGGTTTTCATCTAATTTTTTTAATACGGTATCTACTCCTTCAGAATTTTCTGGCTGCTTCATATATTCGTCCACATTATCCTAGTCATAAACATTAATCATAGTATGTGAAAATGACTCTATTATTTAATCTAAAATAAATAACAAAATATGGAACTAGATAATTTATAATCATAATTAATAATACGAATAAGAAAAGGAGACGTAACTATGCGAAAACTGTGTTTTCTTCTAAGAAAATATCACAGGTGCACAATCATTAACCTAAAAAACTTTTTCAAATTGTTTGAATAGAAAGGAGCAAATATAACAAAGTTTAAAAGATACAAAATCTAAAATGATATATATACTTACTACGAAAATAGCCTCGGGTATTCCAGAAAATGATTTAGAAGTGTCCACTCCATCGCCTTCCATTTTTCTTAAGTTTATTACTGAAAAAATATCTTAGAATGTATTATAAAAGTCCAAAATGTACAGTTAGTGTAACATAAACATTTTTATATTTAAACAGTAACATTAAATATTAGTAGTAGTAGTTTATTTTACCCGGAATAGTTGAAGCTCTCTAAATAAGTTTTAGAATTTCTATTTCTACCAATTGACAAAAATGACAATTAGGCTTGTGTAGTGTGTGTAGTACATGTACTATCACAGACTACTAATGAATACTTGTACTATGTACTAAAACTAAAAGGAATAAATTCCCGAGTCCCGACACTGAATTGAACGAACTATTCCTTTTCGTTTTTAGGACATCGTTCATTTAGTACTCCGTCGTACGTGGAACGCGAGCGCGACTTTTTGTGACTGAAGGAGCGGAAACGATATGGTATCAGTGCATGAAAGAGTGAGATGCATGATAATATTCATTTGCCGTCAACTTTAATCTCTGATAACTCTAGCTATTTTGAACTTTATGTTCATATACCTACTCTTTATTTTTATTTTTGTATAAACATTTTGCGAAATTGTCTTTATTTTTTAACAAATTATTTCAAATATTTTTTAGCACTCGATTTCCGAGCTGAGACCAAATTGGATAGTAAATCATAATTGGCTTTATTTACATTAGTTTAGAGTATATTTTCATTTATCAGTAAATTTGACACCGGACTCAAATGAACTAAAAGGTAATAAAACATTCTATTACACTACGTAATAGTACATAATACTTTAGTACAGTGCTATTGTTCTGCGTTGTGCACTTGTGTCGTTCGGTACGTAATTATAGTGTGGACTTGTTTATTTGTGTTTGTGGCTCTAGCTTTGCTTGCAAGTATAAAATTTAATATGGTTGATGACAAAATTTATAGTTAATTACTAATATTTTAACGTACTTGCACCATTAGGTAAGCCAACATGTAATATGTAACAGCCAAAATGTAAATATTTATCTGTAAGTTAAACCTACATGAAATGAAACAACTATTTTAAGTATTAATTAAAGACAATCAAAATAGAACAGAAAAAGAAACGATTATTAGATTTTAAAAAATTAAGTCCTAAAACTAAGTACGATCACATTACAAACCTAAATATAAAATAAAAACAAACAAAAAAAATAGCATGATTTATCTGAAAATTAAATCATTGTAAATATTTTTATTTTTAAATACGCCATTCTGGTTCTAAAATAACCTGACAAATATCTATAATTTTTTTTATCTTATATAATGCATTGCATTTTAATATCTAAATAACTTAATGTAAAAAATAAACGGGTATTGACAGTACTAAACCTGCGAATATGAAGGAAAATCAAAATATAATTCACTATTAGTTCAGTGTACTAAATTTACTAAAATATTGAATAGAATGACAGCCTGCGAAGTATGAAAGAAAATAAAAATATAATTCTTATTCGTTCAGTGTACTAAACTGTACTAAATGTACTAAAAGACCGAATTAGTACATCTGACAAATTGTATTAATACGGATCGCTCCGTTCAGTGTCCGAGCAAGAACAAGCCTATATTGATTTCAAAAAATCTAGATATTTTCTGATCAGAATTCATGATCCGTCAATCAAATACCTTACACAGTCAATCTGGATTGAGATCAATGATCACGATCAAGGATCACAATCTAGATTGAGTGTGTAATGGCTGCCTTACACTACACTATCAATCTGGATCGCGATCAATGGATCGAGATCATTGATTTCAAAAAATCTAGATATTTTCTGATTAGAATTCATGATCCATCAGTCAAATACCTTACACAGTCAATCTGGATTGAGATCAATGATCACGATCAAGGATCACAATCTAGATTGAGTGTGTAATGGCTGCATAAAATGACATTAGAACATGAACAATACAACAGTGAAGGAAGTGACTCGGTTGAGTTGACAAATTCCACAAGCTAGGCTACACTTTGATTTTAGTCAAAATGTTGAGAAGCGCTAATTACATAAGTCGAAAGAAAATCTCATTCAGCTCTATGTTTTGGACCAGTATGCTGGGCCAATAAGGTACTATAACCAAAACCGACTCTTACAAATCGCATAGCCAAAATTTTAAATACTCTTTCAATAATATTTCAATTTACATTCATTTCTATTAATTATCATACTTGAAAATTTTAATTATTTTAGGTACTTGCTAATGTATATGTCTCAGTTATGCGCGTGCGACAGACATCGGTTGCGAAAAGCCACGGTTAGAATTCATAAAACGCATATGAAGCCATAAGAACGCATATAACTTAATTTTACTTCCACCGCTTTGAAATAAGTTTAGTGGAGTGCCAGAAGGTTTTTTATTTTATTTATTTATACATGAGATACAAATTTTAAAAATAAAAGATACATAGCACAGCTGCAATTCATGTACAAAAACTAATTTGACTAGAGAAAATCACATAGGCCCCTGAACTAGTGAATACTGTATCTCAGGGTTTATCTCAAAGTTTAGGGAGTTGGACTATTTTGTATAGCTGATACGACTAAAAAGGCATTAAACCCAAATTTGAGTTAAAAAATAACAACAATCAGTCAGTTATCAATGTCGAGTTGACATACATTAAATAGGTACTGTCTACTGTACTAAAGCTTTAGGTTTACTATCATCGATTAATCTTATTTGCAAATATTAAGAATTAAGAAGTCTTTTAATCATTTCGTAGTGTCTTAATAAAATAAGTACCGGTGTGTATTGCCTGTAATATTAATACTTATGAAAAATATTATTGTAATTTATCATTTTTATTGTAATTCCTTAGGTGTCATTGTCAACAGAGGTTGGCTACGCCCTGTTTCGTCGTTCTCGAACTGTTCAATTTTGCGATCATCATAGGCCTATCAGACACCGCCGTTATGGATATGATAGTATCAACTTTGCAACAGCAGCGAGCTGTTACAGAACAACTCAGACGTGAAGCCGCAATCAAGCGTATTCCAGTTTCTGCAGCTGTCGCGGACATTGTCAAATATATTAACGAACATGAGCAAGAGGACTGCCTACTTGTAGGATTTACGAGTCAAAAAGTCAATCCCTTTCGTGAAAAGAGTTCCTGCACTGTCCTTTAAGTGTTTACTTTTATGATTTGTAATTCTCATGTTCTTGATTTTAGTACCCAAGGGATAATAAAATTCGGTCAGATATTGTGCCCTGCTTTACCTAAATAATGTCATTAAACCTGTATTCTATTTTGTGTTCCTTGTCTTAATAATGTGATTAAATAAAATACCATTTATTTAAGTGAATTTTTATTTGTGCACAGAACCATATCAATTCCACTAGTTGGGAAATTCAACATTGACAATTCCATCGCTTAATTCATATGATTAATAAATAAACTTCATCAACACTTAATTAGCACATGAAGTTGGTAACTTTTCTATGTACCTAAGAAATCACAAACAGGAGATTGTGTATGAACATTTTTTTTAAATTCTGCACCATATTGTAATTTAACCATAGTGCACAGTGAAATTTAAAGCTTTAACATATTCAGCTACCAATAATGTGCTTGTGCACTAGATTTATGATAATGTACCCAATACAATGCTTTGGTAAACAATTTTAATAGAGCATCAAATAATATTTCTAATAAATACAAAGTTAAAAACTAAATAAGATATTTAGAAATAGAAACTAACTTCTAAGATTTTTATTTTGGGTGTCATTAAGTATTTTCTACAAAAATTGTTGCCAATACAGTTGTAAAATTTTTAATCATTTAAAAATTGTCATTCCACCCTGCTATACTATACCTACCTTCTTAAAGTTCCTATCGAAAATACATTCCATAATTTTCCAGAACCCTAATTTAGAATTTCAATTATACAAAACAATAAATGTTCTGCCTATATTTATAATATTCAATGACTAGCAGTTTTAGTTATGTTTTACATTTTTTCATTACTTTGCATGGCAGTGGAATAAACACAAAATAACTTATCAAATATTTGTAAAATATTTGAGCAAATTTGGAATTAAAATAATTCTTACACTAGGGATAAAACTATAAAAAAAATTAGTTTACCAACTATCAGTCTTTTAAATTGATGTTGTTTATCATCCTTGTGGCAATTTTTCTCTCAAAAGTTTACAAAGGGAAACTAAATTAAATGGAATATAGAAGGCCAAACAAGCTAGCTATACCTATTGTCTGATTTACATACCATTGTTCTACAAATAGGATCAAATAATACATTTATGTAACTTAGACAACATAGCACTTAATAAGTTTATAATGTAAACTTTACACTGTAGATAAAACAATGCTCATAGTCAGATCTCAAATCAACACACTCCATATTTAATTTTACCAATTTTCATGATTAAATTTAAGGTTACAATAATCACACATATAGCTAAAAAAATAATTACCTCCTTAAGAAAAAGTTCTGCATTACAAGACTGCACAAATTATAATGAAATGGCTAAATTACATACTAATTTTATTTATAGGGTTACATGTAAATATACAATGACACATACAAACTATCATACTACTTATTACACATATAGTTACTAAATATTTATATAGCTATATAATAAAGCTTATTTATGTTTTAAATAATTTACAAGTTCAGCTTGTATTCATAAGATTAGCGTTTATTTCTAACATCTATGAATAACTAGATTCGCTTAAATTTACCTGTGTCATATGATAATGAGGGTATACATATTATGCATAGAATATTCATTACTGTAAAACTTGGTTTTAAAAATTCCCTTCTACATACTTACATCTTAATAAAAATAAAATCTAAATAGAAACTAAACTACATTATTTACTGTATGATTTTAATAAAAATAAGGCCATGAATTTGGTGTATTAGAGAATACTCAAAATTTGATAAAAGTCAATTATTATTCTATTCAATATTATTACAAATACTTTAAACACTTATTTGAAATCTTTGTAAACTTTTGAGATGTACCTACCATCCCTTAAAAATGAATTGAGGGTTTTATTAATAATTTACCATCCAGTTAAATAATTATTTAAACTCGCTCCTGTTTAGGTGGTGAGACATCCTCACCTCCATTAGATACACTTTGATGGTACAATTTCAATAGTTCCATAGCATCTTGAGCTTGACGTTTTTCCAATAAGATTCTGAAATTACAACAATATTATATATATATATATATAAGGGTTTCCATTGCTGTTATTCACTATTAAAACTAGGTTTTCATTTTTTATTATGGTTTATGTTTCAGGAAACATTTTATCCTCAGTTGATTGGTTGTAAATTATAATTCATAAGACAATTAAAATGTATAATATTTATAATAATAGATTATCATCACTAATTGCTCACCTTCCAGACGCCTCTTTAATGTGCTCCAAAATTATTCTGTTATCCCTGTCAGTAACAATATCAGCCAAGCTGTCTGGATCCATATCCGACAGAAGCTCCAAATCTTGACCACCGAGTAATGAAATGTGGCACAGGTTATGCTGCAGACGTCCAACCAGACTCGCCACTTGACATTTGTCCCCTAAAGCGACATCATCGGTCTGGTCTAAAGAAACTTGACACTTGGGCATATTAGGTGCCCACTTCTCATGGCCATGTAAAATCATTAAAGAACTATCTGGATCTAGAGTTGAGAAGTATTCTTCATCGTCTACTTCGGTACCATCAGATTCTAACACAACAGTCAGATTTTCAGCCGGTAAGCCGAGCTTCTCCGGCACTTTGAGAAGCAAATCTTCTAGAGATGAAGCAACAATACCTTTCTTTTTGTCTCTATTCACATCACAGATTTTATACGGTTTGTTTAAATCGTTTTCCATTTTAAATTATTATATATTAAATTTGAATCTTTATACAGAACAAAACAGCTCTAAAATTTCCTGTAACTGTACTAAAATTATTTTACAATCTTTTTGTGAATTGTGTCAGTTTAATTTGACACAAAATTAAAATATTGCCAGACGAGAAAAATATTAAACGTTAAAAGGATATGAAGCGGTATTATAAAGCACTATATTTAATATTTAAACTGTATGTACTATATTATACAAATGCATTTTCGACGACTGCTTACAACAGGGCACCGAGCATTATGCCGCTCCGTGATGCCGTGAAGCGATCTCGTCGTCTCATCTCAGTAGTCAGTAGCGACTAGCGAACGACTCGTCTCACTCACAGCGGCCTCCGCATATCCTCTTTGCTATACGACAGCCGATTTATATAGCAGAAACTTTTAGTTGTAAATTAAAAAATGTATTGATTAATATATATGTACACATTTTATATTATACATTTCTACATTCTATTTAAAAAAACATTTTATTTTAGTATCAGTCTTATATGTCGAGTACAATGGATAATAATTATTATATAATAAGCGTTTCAGAGCAAGCGGTCAATGATGTATTTAAAATAATTTATATAACTTTGGCCATGGGATTATATTAATTCGAATTTTAATTCGTATTTATAAAAAATTATTACTAATTAAAAAAATATATTATTTGCGGCGTTGTTTAAACGTTGTAAAAGTATAGTAAAAGTTTTAGTAGTAATTGATTCGTCGACAGTAGAGACCCAGGTACCAAGGGCGGTCGTGGGGTCATGATCGGTCAGAGCGCGACGCGACGAGCTAGGATCGATATGTACTCCCAACATCGCCTCCCCCCTTTAGATGCCTATCCTAGAGTGCAATTTGCAACTCACGGCTCACCTGCTACCCTATTATAGTTCATAGGATTCTACATATTTGTAATGAATCGCAAGTCAGTTGTTGGAACTCTACTAATTTTTACATACTAACAGATATATTTATGATATATTATTAAGCCTCTATAAGGCATTAAATTTATTGTATCAATTTTTATTATTGCTGATAATTCAAACTGATTTTGTTACAACCTTCATCATAGGAATTATCTTAAATTTATGGACATGTAATACGATCAGAATGTGCGTTTTTAATTTTATCAATAAAAATGGAAATAATAATAATCGTTTAGTGGCATCTAGCAAGAAAAAATTTGAAACTTTAACATCAGCTGTTATTCGAGTTCTTTTCATTTTTTTTACATTTCTGAGAACATTTACTATAGTAATGTATATTTCTTTACACTATCAGAAAGTAGAGATTTCAACGAACAAAACGCTCACCGACTTTTTGAAAAAAGCTGATATTTTGACGCGAGAATTTTCGATTGAAAATAACGTGGTTTTTTGATATTTAGTGAAAATTAGATGAAAAAATAAATATTTTTTATCAAATAAATTACAGTGTATTTGGGACATAATAAGGTAAGTTTTCACCAAATTTCGTAGAAAAAATTTTTTTTTTTGTAAAAATAATAAACAAACAACATAAATTTTGAAGTTATGTGAAAAAATTGTAAATACAAAAATTGTAGATCTTTTCATTACCTATAACTTTGCCATGGGACTTGTAGTTTTGCCAGAAATCGAGATAAAACATTTTTACCCTTAAAAAGGGGTGAGTTTTTAAGGGTAAAAATGTTTTATCCCACTTCCCAAACTCGGATCGCCCGTAATTTATTTTTCCTTTCATTTTTATCATATTCCCCTCCTTTTCTAATGGGTTTCATCCTATTGTTATTTTTTTTTTGGTTTCAGAAATTATCGACCTTGGTCTAAAGCCCTTATCACAATAATTAAACGTCGACGATGAAGTCATCATGATCGAAAATAATCAACGTATTCGTGGAAAACTTGTTAACAATTCATCTAATTCGCGGTCATACGAGTTTATAAAAAATAATAGAGGTATTTCGTAATCGTCGACATTTAGTTAAAATAACGCCCGTTGAGGGGCAACACCAAGGCACAGAGCAAGCAAAGGGAGTCCGGGGACAAAAGCTTGTATATATCGGGTGAGGAAGATGACGAGTACGTTTCCTCATAAAAAATGTAATCTAAGAAAGTCGTATTCCCCACCCCACACTCGGAGTAGGATTTTTTTTTTTTTGGTCTCGGGGAAAAACCTCTCTTGACGGGTTCCCCCGGCCCGGGGGGACCGAGGGATATGTGGGACTCCGGGAAAGATGATTGGCCATCCGACTACCCACTAAAAAACCCCGCTGTTCTCCTATCGCCTACGCCCGGGCCCACGGATATATGGCCTGCCGATCTCGTGGCCCGGGCCGGTGCCGGCCCGCCCTTTGTCTTGAGGCGGGCCCCTTCTAAAGTGTTGGCGCCAGGGGGTCAGGGTTTCGTCCCCCCGGCGCTCTCCTAACAACTCTAGGAGTTGAGGGGGGCCGCGGAACAGAACGCAGCCCTCACCCTCGCGGCAATAGTGCGGGCGGCGGGTCCTCCCCCGAGGGGCCGCCCGCGGCCGCTTTTTACGGCGGCCGGAGGTCGCTACTGACCCTCCGGCGCCGCCGGCGTGGCCTGCGTTGGCGGGAGGGGAGTGTGGTGGTCAACTCCCGCTCCCGCTCCGCCGCCTCCTTTGCGGACATGACTGCCTCGCAGAAGGAGACGACGGCCGTCCATCCAGGATCGCCCCCGACCATGGACAGAACCAGGGCCGGGAGCGACAGGTCCACGCCGATTTGGGCGACGAGGGCGCGGCGCTCCTCGCGCCACGCAGGGCACACGGCGACAGTGTGGTTCACCGTGTCCTCCTCGTCGCCCGCGCCACAATGGTGGCACCCCGACGTCATCTCCCGCCCTATGCGACACAGGTACCTCCCGAAGCAACCGTGCCCCGAGAGGACCTGCGTCAGGCGGAAGGTCAGGGCGCCGTGGCGCTTTTCCAGCCATTCGGCCAGGACGGGCCTCACCGCTTCGATGGTGGCGAGGCCCGCGCTGGGATGCGCGAGGCGCTCCTTCCACTCCACCATGAGCACCTCGTCGCGCAGCTCCACCCGCTTTACCTCAACTTCGCGAGGCGCGGGGCGAGAGCCACGCTCGGCCGCGTCCCGGCGCCACCGGTATAATAGCGCCAGGACCCGGGCCTCGAGGTCCCATGGTGGGGGAGTAGGTTCAAGCAACCTTAGTTATAGTAATTGTACATATTATTAGTTCTTTTTTATATTATTGTTTTCTTGTGTTTGTTACATATTTATTTATTATTAAAAAGGGTATGTTAGAAAACACACCCGTTAATATGGGCGTTGTGAAAGAAGTAAGTACGGCTGAGTTTAGATTGCCTGCGGTAGTATGCCAAATGGCAAATCTGTAGGACCGGATGGTACGCTAGTGGAAGCATGGAATTTCTTAAATGCAGATGGATAGAAGTGACTGACTTTGTTCTTCAATAAGCTGTTGCAAGACGAGGCGATCCCCGATGAATGGTGCAATAGTACATTAGTGCCCATTTTTAAGAACAGGTTTGTAACCATTATAGAGGAATAAAGCTTATGTCGCACAGCATTAAGATTTGGGAGAAAGTAATTGCAAGGCGACTACGAGAGGAGACTGAAATAGATGAGAACCGATTTGGTTTCATCAACGGATTGCCATATTCGCCCTTTGCCAACTGTGCGAGAAATACAGAAGTGCTCATAAGAACTTGCACATGGTGTTTGTTGACCACGAAAAGGCATACGACCGTGTTCCTAGAAAGGTTTTGTGGTGGGCCATGAAAGCGGAAAGAGTGCCTGTGAAGTACTTGCTTCTTATTCGTGCTAAGTACGATAAGGCAAGTACATACGTCCGGTCCCTTGCTGGCGTCACAGGTAAGTTCAGTGTTGGTCTAGGTTTACACCAAGGATCAGCTCTTGGCCCTTATCTGTTTCTCCTGGTGGTAGATGCAGTAACATCAGGAATACAGGAGGAGGCACCTTGGCGTATGCTGCTTGCGGATGACCTTGTGCTGATTGAAGAGAAAATGCTCACAGGTCCAGAGGAGATTGGCTAGATGGCAGGAGAGATTAGAGGGTGTTAGGTTAAAGAACCAAAACTGAACAACTATTTTGCGATTTTGGTGGAATATCCGACTTCACCCCGATTACCTGTGAAGCGTGGCGCTGCTAACTTGCTTCAACTTCCGGTATCTCGGATCATTAATTCAGATCGACGATGAGATAGACCGAGATGTGAAAAACAGAGTGAAGCAGGTTGGACGAAATGGCGACAGGTCTCAGGAACAATTTGTAACCCAAGAGTACAGTAAAATTTATAAATCCGTAATAAAGCCTGTCGTATTGCATGGATCGGAATGCTAGCCACAAAGAGAAGGGACGAAAGGGTGTTACATGCTGCAGAGATGAAAATGCTGAGATTCGATGTTGAAGTTACGAAAATGGATAGATAAATATAAATGGATAAGAAATGAGTATATTAGAGGAAGTGTGAAAGTAGCGCCGTTATTGAAAAACTTAAAAGTAATAGACTAGCGTGGTTTGGCCATGTAATGCGCAGGGAAAAATTCCATATAACAAGGGAAATGATAGAAATGAGAGTGGATGGATACAGGAGTAGATGTAGACCAAAAAAGATGGATGGATTGCGTAAAAGATGATATGGCAAAAAAGCGTGTGAATGTTGGGATGACGGCCAACAGCGGGGAATGGAAGGAGAGAAAATGTTGTGCTGACCCCATATAATGTGGGACAAGGACAGGAGGAAGAAGACTGTTAAAGACCACTTACCGGGCAAAAAAGTAATGAATCTGTATACATATTTGCTACCTGATTATTATTATTAGTTGTTTTTTATAGCTCTAGTTTAGTAGATAGGTAAACGAATTTGGGAATTCCGGAAAATGCGTATTTTGAATGGCAGACAATTAATTAAAGAAGAAAATCTAGCAATATTATATTAAACTATTCGAGCAAGTTAAATTTCGAGAACGTTCTTGAGAATCCTTTAATAATAAATAATGTTTCGTCGTAAATTATGTTTTCGGGAGACTGAAAATAGCGAACACCTTGTAAACATCTCAACCAATTTCTTAGAAATAAAATCCTTCCAAGATGTTACGTCAGAAATTGGTGAATTTTTTTGTTGGTCTATAAAAGAAAGTGACACGATTTACCTTGTGAGTTTATACCGTCAACATTAATAATAAGTTTCATATGTATTTAAGTTATTTAAAATCAAGATGATTTACAGTTAAAGCAGATGAAATAACTGTAGAACTCAAGCTGATCGAAACTAAGCTTTTATCAGTCCGCCATAAAAGACCGCAAAGTCAGTCATTGTTTGTGGTAATCTCTTAATTTTAATTATTGTAACATTTATAATAAATATAATTTAATATGCACACCCGCCATAAACCCACATAAATTGACCGTTTACACGTGCTTATTCCTTATTTTTTAATTGTATTCTAAATAAGACTTAGTTTCTTCTATCTATTTTACAAAAGGGAGATAAAACGCGAGCCAAGCTATAAGTGTGCACTCGTGGTGGTAGATAGCTTCAGGGTGAATTTTACGGACCTATTACTTACGGTTATCATCATTATCAGCTTATAGTTGACGGTTATAAAAAATTCTATAGCTATTAAATAAATCATTCGCCATCTTTTTTATTCATTGGCCGTGTGAACCCGAGCATAAATAACAATATGTATATCGCATTATTTACCTGCTGACTCGAAAAAGATAGCAAATTTTAGTTCAATTGTTACTAAACACAGTAACTCCTATGAAAAAAAAAACCTCTTGCGAAATTAACCCAAAGTGTGAAATTCCGGTACTATTGGAATTAAGATAAGAAAAAATATATTTGTTATCATTTAAAGGCTATTAATTTCAGTAGATGTTTTTCTTTTTGCGCGCTCATGAAACCTTTGTATATGTAAGCTAGCGCAAAAGTGTCAGCTTCAGAGAGATAGTCATGAAAGTTGTAATTCCCACCGACGTTACAATGTCTCAAAGGAATAGTCAAAAGTTGGATAGACATGGTTCTTGCATCAGCGGGATGTACTTAAGTAAATTTCATACGCTGCTACATTTTAAATATTATATAGCGCGGATAAGGGGCCGTTCAGAAAATACGTCACGCTAAAATCAGCTTTATTTGACCCTCCCCCCACATTGTCATGCTGTCACACTTTCTGTGACCCCCCTACAAATATTTCGTCACAAACACTCAGACCCCCCCCCTTCTATAATATAAAATTTCTATTAATCAGAAGTCCAAGGATTTTTCGTTAAATAATTTTTGATAGAGTTCACCTCTTATCGATGTCAATGTTTTCTAATATATATCTTAACGATTAAATCCAGGAGTTACAAATTTCGGCAAAAGAGTATAAAGTAATAGAAAAGATAAAGAGCATTAAATTGAGAAATATGTAAAAAGCGTCTGTATTCATTTACTGCTAAATGGCGAATGAAGGAATAATAATAAATAAGAAAGAGTATTTTCATTTGTTACTGAATCGAGAGTGCAGGGTAAGTGGAAACATTATTCTCTCAAGTGGACTATTTGTTGTTTATTTAAGAAGTGATTATTTATTTAAGAATTGGAAAAACAAAGAAACCAGTTGTGATGTCAGTCGTCACAGAACTAGCGCTCATGTCGAAAAATAATGAACGGAGAACGTCAAGTTGCCGTATACCCCCCGGCCCCCTTTTCAATCTTGTCACACTCAGCAATATCCCCCTCCCCCCCTGTATGCGAACGTATTTTATGAACCGCCCTTAAATAACAATCTTTTAAGTGATGCTTCTCAAATCTGGTCATAGCATGGAATCTGTAGATTACTCTAGGAGTATATTTATTATTTAATAGGAGAATATTTTTGACTTTTTGAGTACAGCCGCTATTTTATAACTATTAGTCAAAGTCAAACAACAAATGATGCTCCAATGTCTTTTACATTGTAGCATCATTAGTTGTTCAATAATTTTCACACGTCAGCTTCTAGTTAAGGAGAAGAATTAATCCTATTTCCATCCTAGTAGTAAAAAAACGATAAATGAAGAACGTGTGCTAGCTCACGGACTGTAGGTAACTATTTAAAATAACAAGTTAAAAGCACAGTACCTTTCTTCGTAGGTTACTAGCAGATATAGGAAGCAATCGGTTATACCATCAAGAAAATAACCGGCTAATAATCTTTATTATTAAAATGTTAATGAAATTCCTATTACCTTAATCTATATCATACTCCTCTCCGTGTAGGGGTGGAATAAGAAAATTCACCCTGCGGCCGGGAGCAGTCTGTCGTAAAAGGCGACAAAACCACGTTAGCAAGGTGCAAGGGCTCGAAGCCCGACTGAATAGCAGCCACCTCTGTGTTGTATTCCAGCACTAGTAAACTTTTTTTTACTGACGAATAGCATACAGCCTGAGGGCCCACTTAATAGTTAACAGTTACCCTCGCCTATGGATGTTTGCGATGATAGAGGCACCGCGAACTCGCTGCCGTCCCTATAGGGGTACTGGATCTGTGTCACTGATACCGAAACTAAGCTATTATGGCGGCATATTAATAGCCATGCCATCCAGACGGGCTTGGTGCCCTACCACCTAGGGTTGTTTTGTCGCCTTTTACGACAGACAGGCAGACCCGGCTACTTGGTCAGTGATCTAACGATATGAATAAAAAAAAAAATCAGTTTTTTTAAGGCCGGCAGCGCTTTAGCAATGAATTTGGTGTTGCAAACGCGTATAGGCGACGGTGATCATGTATGGGTATGCCGTTTGCCTGTCTGCTGATCTCAGCTTTAAAAAAAACTAAACGTTTCACTGTTACTCATGAGAAATGTAATTGCAACAAGCTGTTTGTGGTTCAAAAAGTTAATTTTCGAGATTACAGTATGGCTACATCCTCGCTAGGAAGCCCACGTGACCTTTATGGCTCAGTATTCAGGTCGAGGTCGCATATCTGACCCTAGGTCTCACGGGTGTAGTAACAGAATAATTGAATTAGCCAGAACACAAACATTTTAGGAAATTTATTAAATATATGTAGTTAAAATTGCTATGTAATATTTTATTCTTTTTTTATTTAAATGGCTACAGTCCAAAAAGCATTATTGTGAAATAAGTAATGTTAGATAAAGCAAAATTTTATTTGTTTATTGATTCAATCAACATCAATCATATGTTTCTTACTCAAATATAGTATTTTTTTATTTTATGAATAAAAATAAAATAAAACTGTAGGAGATACTTTATATTTTATTTGATAAAGCTTAATAATATTTAAGAAAAAACTTTTGCCACATAGCTTAATACGTAGATAAATAATATTTATGACATTTATATACCGATAGAGCGCAAGCTGAATGTAAGGCAACTGTAAAAATAAAGGTAATAAATCAGAATGAGGGGCAATAAATTTGACTTTAGTGAATATTAATCACCTCTGTGTTAATCTAAGACCGACAAGCGTTAGCGTAGTAGATCTCAACAGTTATTTCGGTATCGTTAACCAAGATTAGCCGCCCTCTGCGATTGTTGACGTTGTGATTTTAGCTTTTCCCGGGAAATATTTGGGTTACAAAAGAAAAGTCATCTTCGTTAATTTCGGGAGTACCATAAATCATTGCGTCTCATTTTCGCAAGCGGCACTGAGCATTACCGCGGTTAAGTTCTGCACAATTGTAAAAATTCTATGTAATTTTTTTTAAGAAAAATATATTTACGAAAGGTATCTTTTTATATTCAAATTGTGAAAATATATATAATACCGCACAAAAAATTTATATAAAAAGATGTAAAACATCTGGTTATAATTTATTAATGTGCCAACAGATGAAATTATTTTAAATTATTGCAATCTATTTCAAAACTAACGCTAATCAAACATTTTAAATTTTGTTTTGAAAGTGATATATGATTCTTGGGCTGGTCAAATGCCAAAATAAAGATTACGTCATTAATTTGGGACATTATGTATGTTCATGATTTTTAATTAAGTGTACCTAATAGGTCCCTTGATATTTTACATTCACAATTGACTAGGTAGGTAATATTGTAAGAGAGGAGGACACGCTATGCTCACCGGGAGATGTCGAAATAGGAAAAAATATAATTATGAAGACATTTTCCATAGTTCTTATACATTACATTTCATTACACGGTCTGAACCGGCGTGATATAAAGCTCTACCAAATAGTATGAAATGAGTGCATGTTCCAGTGGCCTGCTTTCTTGTCCCATTTCCTCGTTACCTTTTGTAGATTGTTTTTGTCATTTTTGATCACTTTTATGCAATATCCTTATCTTTTTGTTCCCTGCCTTTTCATGCTTCTTCCTTCTACCGATTCTTCTGCTGATCCTTTACTATGTCCTAATTTGGATAGCAATATGAATGCTACCTAGCGTTGTAAATATCATTTATGCAATGTCTTTTTATCATACATATCGATTTCAAAATGTTGATATATGTACTAATAATATAAAATTATATTTAAAGTGATGCGGAGTGTTTTAAATAGTATTCGAAATACACGTAAGACACCTACATTCGCAGCTGGAATTAAAATATAATTCAAAGTAAACTAATAATATAAAATGTCATTCTAGAGTTTATGTATAACCTACCTATGTATATTTCTGATGTCTTATATATATTTTTAAATTAAGCTTGATGTTCTGCCACCACATGAAACGCCGTGATAAATATACCAGCGCCCATCAAACACAGCAATGACATCAGTTACAACATTAAATAATTTATTTTAAAATATAACAACTCCGTGTTTTAACGTATCAAAAATATTAGGCTAACGTCCGCTCAACAGTAAAAATGAACTGAATACCGCGGTGATTACGTTTGTGTGAAAATATTAATAAGATTTTCTCGTTGCTATGTTTATTTTTCATTCGTTTCAGTCATGTGAGAGCTAATAACGACGAGTTCTAGTGAACTCAGATGTCTATGCAAGTTTATTACTCAGCTAGTTCTTCTGAAGAAGAAGAAGCTGAAGCTTGAATATCTGCTGCCATATTGTACAGGTTCTTGTTCTCAGTACTCATACCTGAGAAAATGTAGTCTTTTTACCATTTCTTTTGGTCCCGTGCAAAGAAAGAAGAAAGTAGTCTCTGGGCGCCAAAGCAAAAATTTAGGTAGCAACTGAGATTTAACGTTAAGATGAGCATGACTACTTCTTTTAGTTCTTTATACACTTCGGTACAAAAGAGTTTGTTAGGTGGTAGGACTCCAAGGCTATTCTAAACTTTATTATTCAAAGACTTGGTTTTAAGAAAAACATTTAAATTTTTTATGATATATGTAGTGGCTACGAAAATATGAAAAAGCGTTATTATGGTAAATATATTTAAAGTACTCCTCGTATTTATTTCAGTACATAAATACTTTTGCTTGCGTAAAGCGATTGAAATATTTCTCTCGGCGAACGACGACAGACATGCTAATTTTGGCCTGTATCTTCAAAGAAATATACATTAAAATAAAATTATTTAATTTACAAATTACCTGATAAAAAATGTCAAAGAAACAGGTTTCAAACCTGTTACCTACTTCATAACTAGTACTTCATAACCTCTTTTAATTATAGTATTTGTCATGAAATATTGAAATATATAGATTTTTATGATAATTATTATCTCTGCAAACTGCTAATGCGACTGGCCCCCATTTTGGTCTTGTGAAATTGACAGTACAGTACCGTTAGCAACATATAAATAGCCGCGCTCGGCAAATTATTGTTAAAGCGGACAATTATTTTGTAAAAGAGGAGGAGGACACTAAAGTATTACTTCAAAATGTAACTCGTTATCTGAAAATTGCATCTGACACTAATAGCCATTTTTAACACACAAAATACGACCAAGGTCACAGACCGTGTGTATGTAATCAGAACGTGTGTAGGAACGAATGTAGTGTAACATATATGTGATCACAAAAAACAGACTCGGAAACCATGCAAACTAGAGATTCTGAATCTGATTCAGATGATTTAGATTATATGAGTGGAGTTGAAGGATTAGGTTAAATTTTTAAAATGTACATATAAACGTTGAAAATTATTCAAACATTGGTTTGATTTGTTAGTTACCTATCATCGCCAGCGTACCGTCGAAGCTGTGTACGTTAATATTGATTCGATCGAAACAGACAGTGTTACCTTCGCATCTATAATAACAGTGTGTATTACAGGTATTTAAGAAAGAAAACATTTTATAACTGTTTTTTTGTTTTCTGTACTTTTTAGTTCTGGATGACGTCATGTGGGTGTTAGTGTGACAAGGTTCCAGCGCATTAGCAATTTGCGGAGGTTCTAATGGTCATAATTTGAACACAAAAGGACTTTAAAATGTCTATAGTGTTTAATACTTAACAAATTAGACGTAGACGAGATTAGAGGAGATGTAACTATTGCACTTTTTCGAAGTTCATACTATTGATACATAAAGTTTTTAAAATAACTTTACAACGAATAGAAAACAATCATCATCATCATCTTTGCGTTGTATCCCGGTTGCAGCCCAAACTCTCGCTTCGGCGCCCGGGGTCCGCTTTCCGACTTTTTCTTCTCCACTTCGCACGATCTTCAGCATCCCTGGTAGTGAGCCCATTGGCACGCATATCACCCTTTACAACGTCAAGCCAGCACTTTTTGGGTCTACCCCTCCTGCCGGGGCCCGGCGGAGGCGGCATGGCCAGACATTTGTTACCCACATAAGCATCCGGTTGCCGTAAAACGTGGCCGTACCAACGGAGCCGACACTCTTGTAATTTATCCGCAATGTCATGGACATGAAGACTGCCGCGAATGCGGGAGTTCCTAACGCGGTCCTTCCGCGTCACTCCACACATCCACCGCAGCATATTCATCTCCGTGACACGCAGCTCTTGCTTGTGTCGCTCTAACACCGGCCACGCTTCACAGCCGTATAAAAGGACAGGCCTAATGATGGTCTTATAGACCTGTCCCTTCAACTTTACCGGCATCTTAGGGTCACAAATGACACCAGTTACCTCACGCCATTTGGCCCACGCGGCAGCAATGCGTGCCTTGACGTCGCAATCGATGTCACCAGACGCATGGAACACAGATCCCAGGTATTTCACTTGGTCCGTGCGCTCGGTCGTGTCGCCACCTATGCGTACGGGTGTGGGATCTGTGGAGTTACAGGCCAAGTACTCGGTCTTCGCCACATTGATCTTCAGACCACCGTTCTCAAGCGACTCCTTCCACGCCTTCACGCGTTGCACCAGCCTACCCCTGTCCGAATCTGCCAGCGCGATATCATCAGCATACATGAGCAACCACGGGGGCTGCTCATGTGAGTTTCTGATGCTGTCTGACAAAACGTCTAATACCACGCTAAACAGAAACGGACTAAGGACGGATCCTTGGTGCACCCCGACGGTGATGGGGAAAGGTTTTGTGTCGCCAACAGCGGTCCGAACTACGGAATCGGAGTCCCGGATGATGTCAATATAGGCCTCTGGAATCCCTTTGGACCGCAATGCCCACCAGATTATCGCGCGAGGAATACAGTCGAAGGCCTTCTGCAAGTCGAGAAGCAGGCAATGCAGAGGCGTATTCTTCGCCCTGTATTTCTCCGCGAAAGTCCTTAGGGCAAAAATAGGGTCCATTGTCCCGTGACCAGGGCGAAACCCATATTGACATTCCGAGACAGTGCACTTCTGTCGAATCCGAGAGTCGATAACCCTTTCGAAGAGCTTCATGGTGTGGGGCATGACCTTAACCCCTCTGTAACTACCGCACTCCTGCACCGACCCCTTGCCTTTGAAGACTGGAGTAATGATACTCAGTCTCCATTGGCTCGGGATCGTACCGGTGAGGAGCGCCCGGTTGAAGAGGTCGGTTAAGACGCCCACACCACGAGAGCCCATCGCCTTCCAGGCTTCGATGGGGACTCCATTGGATCCAACAGCTTTCCGATTCTTCATGCGGCGAAGACAATTCTGGACTTCTGCAGGCGTTACCAGTGGCACTAGTCCTTGATTCGGAGGGAGATCTGGTGGCTGTATCCCTTTATGCTGCATGTTCAGCAGCTCGTGGAAATACGAGCGCCATCTCTCCTTCACCGCGAGGTCCTCGCATAGCAGGTTGCCCACAGGGTCTTTTACACAGCGGCACTTGGAAATGTCCTGTGCCGCTTTGACCCTGGAGCGCGCCAGTTTATAGATGAGCTTCTGCCCCTCAGACGATTCCAACTTGTCGTAAAGTGGTTGTAAGTGGTCTCGTCTAGCTCTGGCAACAGCTCTCTTAGTGGCGCGCTTTGCCACCCGGTATGCGTCGCGATCTTCAGGAGATTTGGACGCTTGCCACTTCTTAAAGAGGGCTTTCTTCGCTCTAGTCTCCCTCTGGACTGTGTCGTTCCACAACCATGTCTTCTTGTCACACTTGCGACCACCCTTAGACACCCCAAGCACCTCCTTCGCCGACCCAAGGATAGCCGCCTGAATCTTGTCCCAGTAAGCCTGAACTGGTTCGCCCATACCACCGGCGCACTTGTCACCGACGGCTAAGGCGAACTCCTGGGACGTGACTTCATCGGTCAGCCACCACCGGATTCGGCGCTGAACGCGCTCGGTATGCGTGTCTTTAGGCTTACCGCAGAGGTCCATGACAAGAAGGCGATGTTGTGCAGTGAGACTCTCGCCGGGTATGACCTTGCAGTTGGCCACTTTGCTGATGTGGTGTCTCCTAGTGAGTAGGAAGTCGATTTGGGTAGCATTCCTCCCGCTCCTGTAGGTGATGAGATGCTCGGGTTTCTTTTTGAAATACGTGTTCACGATGGCAAGGTCGGCAGCCGCACACGTATTGAGGATGTCTTCCCCTTCCGCGTTGCGGCTACCGTACCCAAATCCCCCGTGAACACGCTCAAATTCCCCACATTCATCACCCACATGACCGTTCAGATCACCCCCCAAAACGATCCCCTGTGATAATGGGATTCCACGGAGCACTTCTCCGAGTAAATTCCAAAACGCTATTTTATCGGCGTCGTCACAACCGGCCTGTGGCGCATAGGCACTTATCAAGTGGGGTAACTACCCCATCGATAAGTACCCTAACGACCATAAGCCGGTCGCTATGACGTTTCACTTCCAAAATGTCGTTCTGGAACTCCTCCGAGAGCACTATGGCAACCCCATTCTCCCCACCAGGTGCACCTGTGTAGATCAGCTTGTAGCCATTCCCAATGAACCGGGATCTGCTGGCCTTCCACCGAGCCTCCTGCAGGAACGCCACGGCCACCCTCCGCCTGGAGAGCACATCGACCAACTCTCTCGCGCGTCCGGTTAGCGTGCCTATGTTCCATGTTGCGAAGCGGATCTTTCGAGATGTTTGGGCTGCGTGAGTTGGGGCTAACGTGGTTAGCCGTGCCCGCCCATGACACGGTAGCCCTTGTCCATTTCTCACAAGAGCCGGGCGAAGCTCCTGCGCGCCGTTATGCGGCGGCGCCCTAGCCCTTACACAATCCCGTAACCTCATACTTTCCATCGATTTGGCAGGTTTTGGCTTTTACGGGGGCGACTGCCGTCTGACCCCCCAACCCCAAAAGGAAAGCCGTCGTCAGAGCCTCGTCCGTTATTCAGCAGGGTGCGCCGACTTGCAGGTGGGGTTGACTTGGGCCCCGAAGATGTTGGTAGGGCCCCTTACACCCCAACGAATAGAAAACAATATCAGTAAAAATTCGATAAAACTTTATTACTCCAGGGAATAAGAATGAAATAAAAGCTGCAATTAGTTTACTAATTTTATTCAAAAGACGCATCGCATTAAATTCACTCTCAAAAGACCACTAATAATTATGTAGACAAATTTTCTTGGTGTTTACATTACCTAAATGCTTTTATAAATGCAGCAGGCATAAAGTGGCAGTGCACCAACTTAAGTACTTAGTTCCATGCTGCATTTTAACATAATTCCTTCTTACTTCGTTACAGACTATTCAAAAACTTAATAGCTAATGTATATAAAACTTCATAATAATGATTTGTTGTGTTTTTCTGCCTTGTTTTAGTTTTGTCTTTGTAGCGTGTTATTGTTAGTTGACGCTATTATTTGTACATATAAATTGATTTCATCTTTTCTATTATTTCCAATAAAAATACATCTTTATTAAATAATCAAAAGCAAATAATGTACAATAGATTAGACCTTAATATTATATATAATAACTAAACTTAAATATTTGATATCTTTCAAATACTAACTACATCACGCAAATATATTATAATTTATCATACCTTTACATGTATATTATTGAAGTATAGATAAGTTGAGTGCGTTTTACGGGTGAATAGATAACTTCGTATAAACATTAAATGCAAAATGGATCAGAAAACATGTGTGATGATTTGACAGAGTGCCAACTGAACAGTCATGCTACAGCTACTAAAAGTTCAGTGTTTATTATATGTGGTTACAATGTTTATATATATGGTACGAAATACTTTTGAAGTTAGTAACTATGAGCAATATTAGTCTTAACTACTATAGATCTACTAAATTAAATTATTTTATAATGTAAGCACTTACTTCAAAATTTGAAAGCATTATATATAATATATTCGTATATACGTATATATATAAGAAATACTTAATTGCTTTTAACATGCTGTATTACAAGTAAGCAATAAAATAATTATAAATGATATTGAGAATAAAGAAGACTTGTTGTTGCGAAATCTGATCTTGTCACAACAACAAGTATTGTCTTGATAGCATGCCAAACGCAATTGAGTATACTACATATTTTATATTGATAAAATATAATAAATTAAATACAATTAACAAGATGAAATTTTCAATTTGTGATACGGCCCGCATGGTCGTCTTTTATCTCTTGATAAAGTTGACAAAGGCTTAAATGAAACGAGTTCCAATATACGGCTTTTCATTAAGAGCTGGAACTTTTTCGCAATCTAAGTATCTCTATACGTGTTCAAGTGGATAAAAGCCTGCTTAAACGATCTTCCCGCCAAAGGCTTGCATAAATTGCTGCTTCATATCTCGTTTGGTAGACGACAACTTCGTTCACACATTTTTATTATAAAAGTTGTTCTCATTTTAATACAAAAAGATACATTAACTTTATGTTGGCAATTTTTAATACAAAAATGTTCAAAGTACATAGTTTTTTAGATTCTAACAATTTCTTTTAAATTACCTACGTAAAATGCTCGCGGCTGCCAGACTAGCGCGGCCTTTTATTAAACACTATTATATATTAACCTTTGTAGTAAAGTAAATTGAGTATGATAAGCTTTTTCTTTTGTAAAATAAAACTTTAGCATTTGTTTATGTAATGAATTAACGGCAAGAGTAATCTTTAGCATTATAATAATTGTAAAGTAGTACTTCAGAGTAGTAATTCAAATGAATAAATAATACAATAAATGAATATATATATATATATATATATATATATATATATATATATATATATATATATATATATATATATATTATAAACACCCAGACTCGGAGAAGGGTCTTATCCCGGTTCCAAATAATTCAATTTGGTGCCGATACGCAATTAAATGTTGTTAAAGGGAAAAGTTCTTTTATTGCATTGATACCTTTCCGTGTTGCTTTCTTTCTTCGACCAACGAGACACAAGAGAAGAAAAACAATAGACATGAATGAATTTGGTGTTATCAGGGGCATATGACGTTTGTCCCCTCAACACGAAAGGGAAGATTCTATGGTGGGCAAAACCCTATTGTTGCCATTGGCTGAAACCAAACTAGCTCTATGTGAGGCAGTAAAATCAATTTAGATAAATAATTCATGAGGTGAATCAAATATTTTCACCTCATCAACACAAGTGTTCGTGACATCACCTCTCCAGGTGCTCTCTTTCATCATTTCCAATAGTAGACCCATAAATAAGGTTTCTTATTATATACTACCTGATAAATTAAATGTTCTAAAGTTAACCACGCGCTTAACGATTTTTTATGACAATATTATTTTAATCTACAATAGTAAAGTGTGTGTGTAATTCACAGACATCAGAAGTGAAACTTCAGAAAATTAGATTACATTTAATATATTAATGTATAAAAATTACGAAAGCCCGAACAAAGAGATGTAGATTGTAGCAAAAACACTGTATAGGTACTTGCATTCTATCTCATTCTCTCGCAGGCTAAATCCTATTTATGAATAAGTTTGTCTTTGGCATCACTGTTTGGCATCACTTTTTCGTTTTAATGAATTTTCAAATAACAACGGTGCTAAGGAAGTTTCACTTCAGAAATCAAGAAGAAAATATGCTTCTAAGCATGTGATAGAATATGTCAAATAGAACGAAAACTCCATGCAAGTGCTAGAAACCGGTGTCATTATTCATGTGAAACAAATGAGCAATAAATTCGTTTAGTCAGTGTAGAGGCCTTCGTAAAGAGATCGGGGCATGTGCTCCGCCAGGATGGACTTGAGCTTCTCCCGAGGAGAAACGGGAGTGTAGCGCGCCAGAGGGAAAGTGCGGGTCACGCCGTCACTCAGTGCGCGAGTTACAGCAGACAAATCTCCATCCTATCACAAAGTACACACATTTAGGAAATCTGAAGTAAATGCAAGTAAGCAAACAACTTCTTTTCCTAATTTCTATGTAAATAGTTTAATAATACCTTCACCATAACTAATTTTAATTTTTATTTTTGTCATTAAGCTTACTAACGTATTTCTATTTTTGTAAGGTCTATGAACTTGGTGAGCTATGCTGAGCAATTCTCTATTGAAATTTGTCTATGAAATACGTTACAATACAATTTATATTATAAACATATTTTTTAAACGAATATGAGATTTTTTTAATTCCTTTCTATATACTTTATGCATTCAGACTGCGGAACATTGTAATCATAATAAAAAGTTTACTATTGAATCAGTAATTCAATATGTTTTGTAAGTCAAATTACAGAGTATCTAATTGCTTAGAGAAGCCGTTAAATTAATCATCCATTATAGAAGACAGGGCAGCTCATTTTCTACAATAGTTATGTAAAAGTTTTAATTAAGCATTCTAAATTTACTTACAGCATTCTTGGTGTATTTCTCCAAGCTACGTAACGCTTGTTCGAAGTAGTCCTCACCATACGCCCCCTTCTGTTCATCACTAAGACGTTTCCACATATCACGAGCTTGTTCCAGAAGCTTTTCTTCATTCAGCCATGCGCTCCCAGTTGTGTACTCGCCGGCAGCCACAACCACCTTTTAATTATTATTTTTTAGTAAATAAATTAAAGAATACCGTTGGACTGAGTTGCTTGGTTTTGAAACTTTATATTTTTTTGTCTTAGGCTAACGCGTGGCGGAGCTCATTGAGCTAGGCTGAGTGTTGTTTTATGGGATATATTCGCATGAGAACCAAAGTAAACTTGTAGAATATGAAGTGACAGATATGGCAGTCTCTGGGCGATGAATCAAATGTATTCTGGAGTGAAGTTTGTATTTCAGCGAACGACGGATTACGGCTCGAAATATGTTTAGTTCACAGCTTACAATTTACTTCGGTATTTGAGTTGAAGTAGCCCAATAAGCTAAAGTCAAATAAACTCTTTCATTATGATCCATGTCAAAGCTCTTTTATTGATAGTATATACAAAATATATACAAATATAATTTAATGTAAAGTTCCCTATTTTTGATTTTTCATCACAAAATTTTGTTATAATATTGAAATATGTAATTAAGAACCTTCCATTCCGTGAAATACGCATAAAATACACGAATAAATTTCGATTATACAACATGCTCGAATTCAAAAAGTTTTAATTAGTTCCTCCGTAAACTCGGCTAAATTAATTCAGATACCACTGAGATCAAAAATTCAATGTTTTTTAATCATATTTTTGTGGGCAAATATAGTTGAAATAAAAAAAGAATTAATGATTTTTCACGATGCATTCCAAAGTATATATGAATACTTCAATATAACATAACAACACTTTGATGTAATGATAAATTATTAAAATTATACATAAATAAAACAATTGAAAAATATCTTCGAACTCAAAATCAGTTGACTTTCGGTTTAAAATGTTAATAAGATTAGTTTAGAAAAACTAGCAGGAATGTTTAATATGATACAATTTATATCCCTCTTTAATTATTATTTTCGAATCATCCAAAATAGGTTAGGTTTCACAATTAGAAACAATATGTAATAAAATTTTCATGTTCTATTTCATAAGTCAAATTGGCTCCCAAATTTGGGTTTCCTCCTACTGCTAGGTCAGATATAAATTAATTGGCATAGAAAGTTTTGGGAACCATTCGCGCTGGGGCAACTTCGTAGTCAAGTGTTTTGTGATTGAGTTTAATAGATTGTATAGTGAACGGGGTCGAACTGTCGTAAAAGGCGACAAAACAACCCACCCGTCTGGATGGCGACCACCTTCAGCATAAGTATGCCGCCATAATAAATAACCTTGTGTTGTTTCCGGCATTAGTGACCTAAGTTTCTGTACCCCTATGGGACAGCAGCGTGTTCGCGATGCCACTAGTGTTGCAAACACCCATAGGCGACGGTAACTCCTAAATTCTAAGTTGGCTGTCAGTTTCTCTGCTGTCATACAGCAATAAAAAAAAGTTTTACAGGAAGATAATCTTTCTTCTCTTTCTTATTTTGTATAAACTTACCACATCAACTCCTCTGGGCTTAAGCTCGCGACGGAGGCAAGCGGCGAGGGCGTCGAGTGCGGCCAGCGACGCTGCGTGCACTCCACGTACGGGGGCAGCTACATGTGTCAAGATAGACGATGCCAGCACAACGCGGCCACGAGCACGTCGGACTAGTGGCAGCATCACTTGAACCAAACGGGCTGGACCTATGCGTCAAACAATGTTACACCTAAACTTCGACAGACTTGATATCGTGTACTGTTTGTTCCTTCATGATAGTCTCAATGGATATTGTTTATTATGTGGTATTTATTCTGTTATAGTGTTTATGTTCGATCCTTGCATAAAGTGTACTTAAGATCTCGCTTCATGATTTTGTTTCTGGGGTGCTTGGGGTGTTTAGCGTGCTTTGTACGATATTTTTAAACTCTGCTTTTCGTAATGAAACTTGTAAAAAAAATTATAAATATATCGAGCACCCCACGCTTTTTAGAACAGTGACATTAATTTTCTTGTCAAGAATTGTATTCTTATGTTAAGAATTATTTTTTACTTTTTAGTTTGATTAATTATAAACGCGTGTCTTTTAGTATTTTTTTAACTACAATTTATTTTTTTGCGCCTATTAATAATGTTATTTTCGGAAATAGTGCTCAATTCTATCCATGCCGTTCTTTGTTTCTTAATAAAAGTGGATAGCAAGCATAAAAATAGTGTTTGTGTTATTGTCGAGTTCAGTCGACTGTATGTTTTGAATCTCATTGAAGAATTGCATAAGACTGCCGTAAATCAAACAAGTTCAAAATAGAACGAAATTATGTAATTATACAGTCGTTATACATTAATTCCATTAATAATATATATGGTTCCTGACACTTATTCAATGCAGAAATATTGAATTTGTGTAAGCAACGATAAATTATAAACGCATATTACTTTGTAAATTGGCAACATTTATCTTGCGAATATTTTACGATGGTGTTAAATTTGTGTATACAGTTTACACATTTGTATAGAGGCTAAGAATTTCTCATGTAGTTTATAAAATACAAGAAATTATAAATCAACAATTGAACAACGTATCCGGAGTTAATGGTAAGTCCGGTTGTTAAGACTAATTGTGTGCTCATCAAAATAACACGTCTAATTATAAATTGCGTGGAATAAGTGGTATATTCGTCGGCTTTTGTAAGCCAGACGTTCATTCAGAAATCATTCGTAAAGTAAATAAATTACAATACATAATGCTATTTTCGTAACAGTGAGTTTAGACAGATCACGGGAATATCAATTACTTGCTTACGTCACTATAACATTCTTATTTTAGAATATATGTACCGTTATTTGTGTTATTTTCAGCCAAAAATAATATTGGTACATCCATAACTTGCACTTTGTTCGGCGTCTCCAGAGTCTTTGTTATTCGATGTCTATTAGTGACCTTATCACAATTACATAATGTATAGATTTGCTTAATTTCTTTTTTATTACTGAGGAGTAGCAGACAGACTGACAGCCCACGTAACATAAAGCAGTTACCGTCGCCTATGGATGTTTGCGACGCTAGGTGCACTGCAAACACGCTGCTGTCCCATGAGGGTACAGGAATCTAGGTCACCAGATTAACATACAAACAGACCAATGGTGGTTGCCATCCAGACGGGTTTGGTACTCTACCACGTACCCAGGGCGTAGCTAAGTTAGTATTCTTACTCCGCCCTTGCACGGAGATAAATTAAATTTGGGAAAACAAAGGTGATTGCAAGACGCTCCGACCTCAAAAGGAAATCATTGCGTCAAAACCTCGTTCGTGATTTGGCAGTATAATATAATTGTATTAGATACATAAACTGAAATAGACTTATTTAATAATACAGATTACATTACAATATTGTTTGATTATATTTTATTACTGCTACTTCGTGGCCCGAAATCCGCATTATTACTTCGCCTTATTAAATTTGCACAATATTTGGCAGACCTCATTACATAAGTAGACATGATATGAATTTGGAAGGATAAATTCTCCTTTGAACTAAGTAATGGAAAATTTATTAGATACAGGTACACACAGACTAATAACATTGTTAGTCTGATTATACATTGTTCTAATTTAAGGATACTTGACAAAAACTTTATTTCATTAACAATATACATAGGTTCAAAAAGTATCGCGAATTTCGAATTTCCGCGGGCTACTTATATTTGATTTTTGATTTTTTTGTAGCGTTATGTTGGTACTCAAGTCTCTAACTTATGCCGACAAGGTCGGCCATTTTGAATGTTTACTTAATTTTTGACAGCTGTTTTGCTTGGATGTGTTTTGGCTCTGCTTCGATTTTTGCTATTCCAAAAAATGGATCAAAGAATCTGTATTAAATTTTGTGTGAAAAACAAAATAAAGTGCGGGGATGCATTCCAAATGTTGACTGTGGCATATGGTGAAGCTATCTTGGACCGAAGCAACGTTTATCGGTGGTACAATTAATGTTCTCAGAGGGCCGAGAAGATGTGAACGAGGAACAGCGTGCCGGACGCCCGAGCACGTCAACAACAGACGAAAACATTGATAAAGTGAAGAAAATAGTATTGGCCAATCGTCGAATCTCCATTAGAGAAGTTGTTGAGGACCTAAACATATCGATTGGCTCGAGCCATTGGGCATGAGTCGGGTCGCCGCGAATTTAGTGCCAAAATTGCTCAATTTCCCTGCTCACATGTCGTTGCTTGTGCGCGAATATTTGTCCAAATACAATACAGTAATGGTCCCACAGCCACCGTATTTCCCAGACCTGGCCCCCTGTGACTTTTTCCTGTTCCTAAAACTGAAGAGGCCCATAAAAGGATGACACTACGGCACGATTGAGGAGATAAGACGACATCGAAGGAGGAGCTGAACTCTTGTTCAGTTCAGATCTTTCACGAAAAATGATTTTTTAAGTGCTTCGAGGATTGGATAAAACGTTGGCACAAGTGCATTATATCCGAGGGGGATTACTTTGAAGGAAACAAAATAGATATTCATGAATAAATAAATACTTTTTGAAAAAATACAAATTTCACGATACTTTTTGAACAGACCTCGTATTTCATATATTATTAAATTATATTATGGAATGGAGTGCTAAAGACAATAGAATTGAAAGTAATTGAAGTATTATTTTCAAGATATTTAACAAATTTAGTATCAATATCATGTATATATCAATATCATGCCTGTATACTGACTGCACTAGTGTTTTATGGAATCCCAAGAGGAAATAAAAAAACATAATAAATGTAAATATCTTATACGTGAAATAGTATAAATGAAATACTAATAAGATTTCTACAAGTCTACGCCACTTGGTGACGTGGCACGAATTACCCAAATCGTGTGGCACCAACCGTCGCGATTATTAAGAGTAGAAATATTGAGTTCGCCTAGATCAGACCTAAATTTTTAGGGTTACAAACTGTACACGGTTTAAGATGACATTGCTCACTACCAGTGGTTCTCAACACTTTTTTGCTCAGCGATACACTAACATACTCTTTATATTTATAAAAAACCAAAACACATTAAATTTTTCACACGCTTTATATTAAATTGAGTTGTGTGTATGTAACGGAATTTTGGACTCGTTTTTACCCACTTTGAACGATCAAAAAAATTTTGTACACTTGACAACACATAAATTTAATAATTTTGCCCCATAGTTATTATCAGAATCATCGGGATTGACGCTTTCTTTTCCTTCTGCTGAAACGCCATTGCCATCGCGATGATGGCGTTAAATTAATAAAAACAATTACGGATTGTGAATTGATAACAAATAAATTATATTAAGGGGTGCTTTGTACGATATTTCTAAACTACCTCTGCGTTTTGGAATGAAATTAGTAAAAAATCATTATAACGATTGATATCGAGCACACTACGCTTTATTTCTATAAAGCGTAGTGTGTTCGATATCAATCGTGATCGCGTGATCAATCGCAGTGAAATTCATTTTATCGTCAGAATTTTATTCTTATGTTAAGAATTATTTTTCAATTTTTATTTTGATTAATTATAAACGCGTGTCTTTTAGTTTTCTTAAGCTATAATTTTACATTTATTACAATTAATTCGTATATAAGTAATATCAAATAAGTACAAACACCCCAGTAATTAAAATCCATAGGTCACCTTAGATAGGAATATCATATTTATAAATCTCCCGACACACTTGACACATGCTTGCGACACATCCATGCGTCATGACATGAAGGCTGAGAACCGCTACTCTAAACAACTATTCGAAATAGAGTCTTAATACATCCCTGGAACAGTGACTAATTTAGTCTTGAAATATTTCGGGAATCTATAATTTCGTGGCTAGGCAGATTGAAGATCTGATCTAAAATTTCTACATTTCTTGTCGAAACTTGAACACACACACACTTTATTAGCATTGTATATACTCCTAGATATTGGCATGGGAAACAAAGACGGTAAGAGAAAGAAAAATTTATTTCAATCGTTAAAAGACGAGTTCGGCAGCACGTATAAACTATTTATATATATAATAGTACATATCCCTACATAAAATAGTGTTGTAGAATGTTAATTTTAGATATTCTTCGATTTCTGAATGAAAGTCTAGATTAGCTTTTTTATATGAAATGTTTAAATCGTGTTCTTTTTTTCGCGATCTTTGAAACAGTAGATAGACGTCGACAGTGTATTTTTAATTTTTGACTCTTGCGGTATAATATCTATCTCATTTAAAGTAATGATAAATATAAGCTTAATGGACATACGTTTGTATTTATGTGGTATTATTTAAAATAACATTTTACCCAAAATACCTAAAATAACGTGTATATTATATGTACTGTTTATATAATCACAAAAGTTTAAAATAATAAGTTAAGGGAGCATAAATGTTTTAGGTCGAAAGTTGCGAATTGAATTAGTTTTGATTGATGGTTATACTAATGGTATTGTTGGAGTAAGAACAAGTTTATTGTAATGGAACTATTTCCGTTCAAGTGCTGCGGTTGGAAGGAATAAAACCTATTGTGCGTACTATATAAAAGATACGTAAAATTTTGTTATATTATGTATATGTTACGTGTAGTAATATTTTCTCAATGATTCAAATTTATACAAAATAAATTTTAATTAATGAAATTTGTAACTGAGTTTATCGAAGTGTTTCAAAATGAACATTAGGTCAGACTATTGATTAGGTCAGATTATTGTTTTGGGTTCAATCAGAACTTAAAGTTATTATGATACTCACAGCCTGTGATTATTCCTCATCTTCATCAAATGTTTTTATTTCGTAATAAATTACAAATATTCTAAATAATACTAAAATAATTCTTAATATCTTATCTACATTTTACTAAACTGCCCAACAAATTTAAGTAAATAAAAAAGTATAGCGCCATCTCTGATCTTTTTCTAGTAACATTAAAACCTTCACCCTAGAATCTTCACAGGCGTTCTAGAACACAACAAAGTTTTATAGCAACCACTTACCTAAAAGGTTTACATCCATGGCTCGCTTGATAACTGAGAATGGCACCCATTCAAGTTCGCCAAGAGCGCACCACGATTCACAGTTCACTATCGCCCAAAGACCTTGAGCGCCCTCTGGCAGGTGATCTACGATGTACAAAGACGCAGAGAGGATCTGTGAATAAAAATATAAAACTGAAAATAAAAACTAGAGTGCGGGACGTTGCTTGTTAATGAATGAAAGCTTTTTGTTTTTAGAAACAGAGAAAACAAAAATTACAGAAATCGGGTATGTATAAAAGTAAAAACATAGCGAGAAAATGGTACTATAACAAAAAATATAAAAAAAAATAAACAGATATAGGACAAGAATAAACATAATTATATTCGTGATTTTTAATATAACTTATTAAATTACGTTTATCAGTAATTACACTAAAAAGGCTTAACATGTATTAGTTTGTCAATATTAATAAGATTACTCAGAGTTACTGTTTATTAGATTTTGGCCTAAATTTTCCAGACTCCGTAATGTATTTAAAAGATCAATCCGCCTTACCCGCTCGCTCTCGGCGCGTAGGGCATGTGGGCGTCGAGATTAACCTCGCGAAGCTACCATTTTCTTTTTCAATACTACTCTGAATTAATTTAAAGTTGGGTATATCCACAAATTAGTATTTGCTGGGAGAGGTACACGTACAAAATTAATTCACAAAGACTGTGTAGACAATGCCGGGCTTTATAAAGGGCCAAGCCGAGGCTCGCCGAAGCCATGCCCGTTGCCACCATCGTGGGGAAGGCTTTACTCAATATATTTACTGCTACCAAAACATACGGTGTTACAACTGAATGAAGAAAAATACTAAATAATTGTGTTTTCTCTTTTAGTTGTAATAAAATTTATGAATCAGACATTAATGTTCGCTGCTAGTACCGTAATTAAATTATAATTATAATGAACAAAGGTATAGCTTAAGGGCGTTGTTATAAGAACAATTTTAATAAGGTAAATACTATTGAACGACCTCTGAAATATAATAGATACACTAAAATTGCTTTCTGTATTTATACGTCCAGGTTTAATGTCTAAGCATGAGGATTAAGTGGGTAAGGCCTGGTGAGAACGTGACATTTGAGAGGGTGGATATATATTTTGTTAAATTATTTATATTAAGTAGTGTTGAAATGTTTCAAGTGCAGATCTTTAGATTGAAAACCAAATGGATAAGCTTATGTTGGTTGGCTGTCTACACATTACCTGTGTTTCAGACGTAATGTCTAATTGTAAAGTGTGCAATCTCCCAGAGCAATCTTCTTTTAGCATGTCAGCATCGATATTGCCAGCCTTTGTTTGAAATCCAGCAAACACATGGTAGCCTAAGTCGTCCAATCTTCTTGCCAGGGCATTTCCAAGAACATTGTCACAGCCAGTTACCAACACAGCTTTTCCAGCAGCAGTCACCTATTAAAAATATAAAAATGAGAGAGGATGGATATATGTGGAGCATTAGACCAAAGAAAAGATGAATTGCGTAAAACAGTGTGAATGTTGAGCTGACGGTTAACAAAGAAAAGTGGAAGGAGAAAACACGTTGTAGGAAAACATGTAGGACTTCATATAATCTACGTCAAAGGCAGGGAAAAAATAGAATCATCTCTTTTTTTATTGCTGTAGGACAGCAGACAGGCTGACGGCCCGCTTAGAATTTAGCAGTTACCGTCGCTTATGGGTATTTACAACGCCAGTGGCATCGCGAACACGCTGCTGTCCCATAAGGGTACAGGAACTTCGGTCACTAATGCAGGAACACAACACAAGGTTATTATGGCGGCATACTTATTAAGACCAAAGGTGGTCGCCATCCAGACGGACTTGAGGCCCTACCACGTAGCTAGGGTGGGTTGTTTTGTTGGCTTTTACGACAGGCCGACCCCGGCCGCAGAGGTTAGTATTCTTTCTCTGCCCCTGCACGGATACCTGCACCTAATAAAAATGTAGTAATCAAAGCGAATATTACTAATACTATTTACTATTTATAAGGCGATATACTCGTTCATATGTAAGTACTACACGTTGTATAAATGTATTTTCGACGACACTTTTTTAAATGTTAATAACTCAATGAACTCGATCCTACGACATAATTATAACGGTATGAGAAATTTTAGGGCATTACATTAATTAATAGAATAACTTGAAGTTTTATACTAGCTGTTTCTTTGACTTATTTCTATATTTATAATTAATGCCGACGCCGGCGTCCGTCCAAAAGAGTCTAATCACGCTAGTATTATTCCAATTTACAAATTAATTATATCTCATCAGCAAATGAATGTTTCGTTGTATCAGATAAAACGGGCAGGCGACGAAATTAAGTTTTCGTCGAAAATAGACGTTGACAGCTTGATTGATGCCCGTTGTAATAACATTTGAGTGAATATTTTATTCAAGTATTTGTGAGTGCCTGTGTATGGTATGCGTGATGGAGTGACGTTCGTGGTCCACTATTTCAGGGTTGGCAGCCCCTAAATTCTTAACTACTTATTTTACATACTTTAAATTATGCCCAACACATGAAGCATATGTATAAGAACTGTGAAATATTGAGCTAGGTACAATCGCTGTGTAAACTTTGTCTAATTTTAAATACATGTAGAAAATCTAACATTCTGTTTCTTTATAAAATATATTTAATGTAATTCAAAAACATTTCGTTCTTTTTTATATTGTAGTTTTACCTTTATTCGGTTTTTTTGGGAGGTGGAAATGCCTGTGTGCGTTACACACTGCCGCGTGGAAACAGGCGGCGCGATAGTGTGGGACTCCCCGTTCAACGCTCGTACGGTCGCAAGCCTCTTGTCCAGGCTGGGAGACGCACGTTGCTGGTATACCCACTAAAACTACCCCGGTGTTCCTTCACAAGTCTTGAATGCCGAAACTGCGGGACGCGACGAGTTAGTCAGGCTGCCGCTCCGACTGGCGTTAGCCCGCTTTTGCATCTTCTTTCTTGCGCAGACGTGAGCTGAGCATGAAACATCCAGGCTGCAGTCCTTTTCCGGGGGTCCATGCCCGCGACCGTTCACTATGGCAGCCGGAAGTTGGTCGCCAGCCTCCGGGGACGAGGGGCCGCGCAGAGGAGGAGGAAGGAGGCAACAGCAGTCTATCCGGGTTGGCCTCCGTTCTCCGACTCCGACCTAGGATGACATTGATTGCCGGGAACGGAGACGTCGAGGTCTCGACGCTCCGACGCCCATGCGGGGTATACCAGGGTGTGAAATAGCGCGTCCTCGTAACCGGACCCTTATTTGGCCTGCTCTATATCTAGTTTTACCTTGTATATTAACTATTATATTCCAATTATTTAAAGTGGTGTATAGGGATAGGTTGGATGAGGGCAGCGCAGGACCGATCATCGTGGAGATCTTTGGGGGAGGCCTTTGTCCAGCAGTGGGCGTCTTCCGGCTGAAATGATGATGATGATGATGAAAGTGGTGTAATCATTCTACAGAAAATATATATGTAAGTTTACCACCAATTTCCGTTCTATTTTTATAGTTCTATTTTTTTACTTCAGCTTATGATTATAGACTTCTACCCGCTATCTCCGCTTCAATCGTCTCCAAATATGTACACCAAATACGTTTAGTGTCGGTAATGTTATAGACAGATTCTTACATTAACTAACCGAGTAGCTTATAAACTAAATTCCACGTTTATTGAGATATCTTATGGCCGACTTCCTCGGGACTCCAAATCCCCCGCTGAAATTATCTCGCGAGGAATGCGATAACATCCTGCCGCTGGCCTCAAAAAACCCTCGTCGAAATCACGTTGCGAAGGAGGCGACAACAGTAAGTACTGGTTCATTAAGTATACTTGTCTTATTATAGTATAATAGTATACTATATTATCTTGAGACATTATCTCAACTTTTGTCGATTTTTCACGGGTATCCCGTCCCTTAGCCCTCGGGAAGAGATATACTTATGTTCCACCTTCGCTTTCTGATGTCTCTCCCCCTCTCTTCTTGGTATGTGTAATACTATATAATAGTATAATGGTTACCAAGGATGAAATTAATTTTGGTAACTTGATTGCTAAGCTTTTCTCATTTTTTGCTATACTTATAGATGAAATGATGAATGTATTATATTGAATAAAAGAAGTGAAATAATAATATTATATATAATAAATAAATATTCTATGACAATTCTCTCAGCGTAATTTAGTCTCAACGTAAGCAGCATATCATATTATAAGCGGGTAGTGGAAAACTTATACATAAACACCCAGATTCGGGACGGGAATACGGGAATCCAACGCGTGACCTATGTAGGAGTTTCAACATGCGGACCCTTGCGTTACAGAGGTTGTCAAACGAAGAAACAATAACTATATGGTTAGAAATATTAAGTACTTTAATAGTTAGCAATTATCCTTATAACTTTGTAACCTATGTGTTCTTTGCTATTGGTTAATTGACATGTCCTACAGTTGACGGTAATAAGCTAACGCATTAGTATGCGTTAGCTTATTACCGTCAACTGTTGGACATACGCTTCTCCCAAGGCTTGCCTCAATGATCTATTTTGAGCTAGTTGAATCCAGCCCATTTTAAACGCTTTATATTAACTTGACCTGTATATATGTAACTATGTGTCTCTGTAACGGAATTTACGGACTATATTTTTATCCACTTTGAACGATCAAAAAATTCTAAATTTTGCACACTTGTCAAGATTTGATGACAGTACAAAAATTTAATAATTTTGTCCCATAGTCCTTATCAGGATCATCAGGGTTAACTCTTTTCCTTCTGCCGAAACGCCATCTGGCGTTTAATTAATAAAACTGCCGGAAGATGGCGTTAAATTAATAAAAACCTTTACTGATTGGGAATTGATAATAAATAAATTATATTTTAAATGTAATCAAACTAAAATATAAAAATAAATTTTTAACTTAAGAATAAAATTACTGAAGATAAAATTAATGCCACTCTTCTAAAAGCGTATCCCACGCTTTTTCTTTGTACGATATTTTTTAACTAAGTCCGCATTTCGGAATAAAACTAGTAAAAAAAAAGTATAACGATTTATGTCGAGCACCCCACACTTTTTAGAACAGTGACATAATTTGACATAAGTTTGTACAAATTTATCTAAAGATACTCATCTTCCTCCAGCGTTACACTGGTTTGAAACGCTGAAAAGAACGGTCTTAGATCTTTATTTTACCCATTGCCAGCCTCATATTATAAATAGATTAATTTTCAACATAAATCTTAAATAAAAACAAAGTAATTATAACTAGAAAATTCAATGTAATCATACTGTTACAAGAATCTAATCTAAGAATTTTTCAAAGCTTTTGAGTAGCACTCGCCGTGGGCAAGTTCATGTTTTATTTTTTTTGAGCTATTATAAAAAGTTTGCTTTTGATTTTGGATATAAACTTTTTTCATTATACTTCAACTACACTGAAATGTTATTAGTAAGAAATATATATAAACTTCTTGTTATTTAAATTAATGTAAGATTTGGGATGCAGTAATATAGTAACTATGACTTCTGTCAGGACGCTATCTATCTCATTTGTCTCATTTTTCTAATCTTTCATCATATTATCAACACATGATTATATTTTAATATCATCCCTCCACAAATGGTATCCACATTTAAGCCTAAACTTTATCTAGTTGCTAAAGCACTTAAAAATGACAGTTATTATTATATAGGTAGTATTTAAACTTGGTAATTTAAAAACAGAAATTCAATTTCAGTGTAACTCATACAGAAATTCAATACAACAGAAATTGAATTTTCATTTAACATTTTAAAGTCCATATCAATAAATAATTATCATGACCTTTGTTAATAATAATTTGTATGCAAGTGTCATAAATGAATATCGTTCATACTGTATCACTAAACTAGACTATAAAAAACGTTAATTGAAACTCATTATCCAAGTTCATTTTAACTGCATTTACTTTCAGGGCCCATTGATCAGTAATGTTATAAAGGGAAGTTCTAAGGTGGCACTATCCTCTGATATATTGGTTTACTACTTGTGAGTTGCATAATAACATGCATTTACCAAGTTTAATGACAATAAGAAAGAGACCCAGAAGAAAGAAACCAAAAGGCTCGTTTCATTAAAGGTATATTAGACGAATAAAAACTTTTAATAGCTTCCACAATTAAGCAAAAGTATCAGACACAATAATCAATGATTTCATTTACAACTCAAATTGCGAAAGTTCGAACGTGGGTGTTGGGATTCGTATAAATGTTTATAAAAGTTTACAGAAACCCATATAAATTTTATACAGTGTCTTTTGTGTATTCAATAAAAACATGGCTATTAACCCATTTTAAATCGGACTTCCGAATGGATTGATGACGCAACACGGAAACTGGCATAATTGTACAATTATTCGCCCCATTGCAAATTCTGATTCAACATTCTGAGATAAGTGTTATATAATACATTACGCCATGTAGATCAAGGCAAACTGTTCTTTCATTGTTCAAGTTCTCGTTGCGGGGCTATGATAATTTGATGATATCAAATTATGGGAGCATATAAAATAAAGTTTTACGTGCAGGGGCTGAGAAAGAATACTGGCCTCTGCGGCCAAGGTTGGCCTGTAGGGCTCCAATCTCCTCTGGATTGCTATCCAACCAGCCTTGGTTCTGAATATGCCGCAATAATAATCTTGTGTTGTGATTCGGTATAAGTGACCAGGTTCCAGTACCATTATGCAGATGGCAGCGTGGTAGCGATGCCTCGGGCGTTGCTAACAATTATAGGCCACAGTAACTACTAAGTACTATATGAGGTTGAAAAGTAAAACTATAGTTATTTTAATAAAAATAATATATGGCTAGTAAAATATTACAATAAATATACACCTAGTTCTCGATATAATACTCGAATAAGGTAAAATAACATGAAATGTAAAGCGTTTGTTAGTCTAGTGGTTATGCATTTAACCCACGACCGTGAGGTGTTGAGTTTGAATATTGACTCGACAGTAGACTAACGACCTGATACAAGATTTTTGGGGGCTTACAGAATTTCTAGTACTGTGTTACATCTGTGAGATAATGCTACTAAATAATATCTAAACATATATAAATATATGACAACTATTTTGTAGTATATAAATTTAGTAGATACTCGCATTGTCATATTTCCCCAAGAGATTGCGACCTCTGGTTGTTATTCTCTTGTTTTTATAAAGTGATACAAACACTTTTCCGATGGGACATTAAGAGGAAAATGTCCTTTCATTGTGCTTTACCTTTTTCTGAACAATAACAGATTTGAGAAAAATATAAGTACAATATCCGCTTATACTATTCCGCAATATTATTAATGGCTCTTTTTGTTATAAAATTATTGTTTTCTTGCATCTTTCTATTTCTGGATATACAAGATTGAGCTAAATTCAAATCTCATCTTCTACATAAATGATGTGTACGATGCCGGTCACGGACCGAGGGTGCACCGTACAGGGATGAGAGGGATAGCTCGAGAGCAGTGGACTGTATGAGAAGGAAGAGGGAGAGGAGCGGTGGTTAGAGATATGCGATGCCTTGCAGTGGGCAAAGAAGTTCGCACTGACCTTGATTCCACCCCTTCAAATGTCACAACCAGACACTGAACATACAATGTTATGGCACGGCCACTGAGAACTAGTAAAGAGTAACTGAAGCCAATCGCGCACGACGCAGAGAGTGGTCTTTAGGGAGGTTGAACGTTGCCCGTCCCGCGCGTTTAGCGGCTCACGCGATAAGTACTACTCTCGTCCTACGCTCGCTTTTACCATTCACCTCACCTAAGTGAGGGTAGGTAACAAAAATCAGGAGGCGAGATTTCAACTACCCTTTATGCAAGGATCGAACATGATGAAAAGTACTATTAACTCCTAGTATTATTATCAATTAGTTAATATTTTATTTAGGTAGTAGCAAACCTAACAGATGTCCTGTACACAAATAAAAAATAATTAATAATGCATTTTGTACTGGACTGAATTGTGAATCTAAATCATTCTCGAATCCACTTGAACACACATAAAAAACCCTCTATCGTAGGTACCATTTAGGTACCTAGCATATACCATAATAGGTGAAATCCTATATCGCAGGGATTTTTCATAAACATGGAATTAACGTACACGGACTACACCCATTCTCGAACTAACTATTTGTATTATACATATAATTTGTCCTCCTTGGAGATTTAACTTACATACACACCGTGTCGTCAATTTTTATACTGTATATTCAGCCGTAATTAATTATTTTTTCCTTGAATAATCAATTCTCCGTGTAGTGGCGACCCCTGCTGTCGGGTCCCGTCCGACCCTAAGCCCGTCTGGATGGCAACCACCTTTGGTCTATAAGTATGCCACTATAATAATTTTATGTTGTGTTTCGGCATTAGTGACCCAAATTCCTGTACCCCTAAGGGACAGTAGCGTGTTCGCGGTGCCCCTAGCGTCGCAAACATCTGTAGGTGACGGTAAGTGGGTACTATTAAGTGGGCCGTTAGCCTGTCTGCTGTTTCTCAACAATAAAAAAGTGCAAGCTAATTCGTAATCATATCTACGAGTAATATAGAGAGCGGAATAATAAATAAATGATATGTGGCATAGCAGTATGTAATCAACAACAGACCAAAAAGGTTGTGACAGCTGTGACCACACTGGCAATGAAAAATATTTTCTTTTCATAATCTGCAAAATATTTTTCAATCAGGATGACAGATAGGGATTGAGAAAACAATATCGGCTTTGGTATTTGATTTTATAAAAATGTATTCGTTAATATATTAATAGTCAAAAATCCTTGTTTCATTAATCTGGCAACCAGTCGTCGGTACACAGCACCCCACAGATATTTTGCTACGTATAAGTCTGCATATGGCAACGGCTTTCGCACGACGGAATCGCTGCGGAGATCACAAGTTCCATTCATATACCGCATCTGGATGTTTATGTATAGTATGCATTTATTTATAAAAAAGTATTAGTTGAAAATCAGTTTAGTAGCTATAACAGAATTCGCACTGTCCATTAATAAGGAACTAGATGGTGCCGTGAGAATTGTGTCAGAATATTTATTTATATTTTTCATTTTTGTCAGCGTCATTTTTACTCATTGCTGCTTACCTCCAAAAATGTAAGGAGTGTAAGGAAAAATAAATTATATTACATATCTACTCCCCCTTCTCCCCTATTTGGGGAATGTTCACGAATTAATGTTGTTGTTGTTGTAACTTATTCTAGTTTTCATTGTACATAGATTTAGCTGGTGAACAATAAAGAGTTTTCATTTCATTTCACGACAGGGCAAGCACTATAATATGCTGTTATTCATTCAAAAAGCTACAAACACGTTATGTTACAATGAAAATAAAACTAAAATACATGCATAGGTTTACGAATAATTTTGCAAATCTGCAAGCCTTCATCAGTTGTTTGGCGTGAATGTCAAATACACTGTAATGGTTCTTACTTTTGTAGTTTAGGATCGATAAACATTTCAAACTCACAATTCCGGCTACTAAAACTAATATGTAACAATTATTTAGAGGAAATACTGGAACGTATTGTCGCCCACGCAGCTGTCGTCTTTGCCATATAACCAACAAGCGCTGTGTCGTAACTAAGATTTGCCGCTGAATTATTGCGTTCAACTGATCCTCGCTTTTATGGGTATAAATGCCGCAAACATCTTTCTATCTGATATTGGAGTTGTAAGGTGCCCTACCAAGACCTTTTACGTCTAAGTTAACTTCACCTGTTAACTTGTGTAGCCTGTTCAATAACGTACGAAGTTTTGGTAAGATTAACTTTTATGTATTTTCTCCGTGCAGCGGCGGTGTAAGAATACTAAACTTTGCGGCCGGGGTCGGCCTGTTGTAAAAGGTGACAAAACAACTGCGTGGTAGGACCCCAAGCCCGTCTGGACGACAATCACCTCTGGTCTATAAGTATGCTCCCATACTAATGTGGTGTTTTCCGGCATTAGTGATCGAGGTTCCTGTACCCCCGGTTAGTAGCATGTTTTCCGTGCGCCTAGCGTCGCAAATATCTATAGGCGGCAGTAATTGCCTACTATTAAGTGGGCCGTCAACCTGTCTGCGGTTCCTCAGCAATAAAAAAAAGGTAGTGGAGTTAGAGAGATGAAGGCCGACAGTGTCATGTCGATTTGTTATATGTGACCCGATTTTGAACCAAACGTATACGGGATGTTGGTGAATGATAATGATATCTGTCATAGACACATTTTCAAGCTGCGTGTTCTTCATTGTCATTTTTTTAAAGATTAATGTTAAGATCTCTTTATAAAAAAAGTTCTCGAATGTTATCCTGGACGTGTAATTTAAAACTAAAATACCACAAGCATCATACCAGAAAACTGGTAGTACATTAAGACATACTTAATACATATCGTTCTTCGAACATAGCGGTTTTTCTACGGGTAGGGACTAAGTAAGAATGTTAACCCCTGCGACCGGGGGCAGCCTGTCGTAAACAAGATAATATTTATCACATGCTATTTGGCTCATCTATTTATACAATACTTTATAAATAAGACGAAAGGCACTAACAATTGTTTCTAAATGAAATAACATCTCGACCAATATAAAGAACAGGGCTAACCTATCTCATACTTAGAAGATCGCAAAAAGCGATAAATCGTTGGGAGTTTATAAAGAAACTTCTGTTAGCATAAATATCATAAAGGAAGTATCACGAGATTTTTCCTATGACAGTTCCTAACCCTATAACCATACAGCAGTTTCATTAAAAAAAAAAAACTAATTTTATCGTATTTATTTAATTGAGCCTCCGCACAGTTTCGCGAAATGCAATCGAAATGAGAGATTCGAACAATGCACTAAAGCCACGTGATATATAAAAATTCATATATGTACATGTTTGACATTTAGTCGAAAAATAATGAAAATAGTTTAAGAGAACGAACGTTGAGTCATTAAACATTTATGACGCCAAGTCGCCCACGTCAGATTTGGAACACTCATAGTTGCCAATAGTTCAGTTACAATTCGCAAATTTTATAAGGCAGAAAAACTCATGCTGTAAGATTGCGATTGTGTCTATTCTAGTTAGTGTAACAGAGCGAGTTGTTGCAAGGTGCTGGAAATTCTGACGCTTCAGCATACTTTCTGCATCTACTCGACTATTTAATCGGTATATATTAAAATTTTAAAAATTTGTTTATAATAGAACTGTTATATGAAGTTGAAATATTCGAAAATAAATTAAGGTTAGTTTCTTCGTCTTTTCACCGGTTGTTATACGAAACTAATCAAATTCGATCTTTCAAACATTTTCTTTAATATAACTACTCTAGTAATATGACTCAATTCTAAAAGCACAATGAAGTCGCGAAGTCTGCGCGAAGTTATTTAATATATTGTGGGAGTATTGGCATGATTTAGGCTCTGCCAACAGATACTGTGTGGGCGTTAACGACTTTCTTAAGGGATGTCTTAAATGTGACGTGTTTTCTTTTTGAGAATTTTTTAATTTATTATTAATTTACGAATTTATTATTGACAACTAGGAATGAGAATCTGGTAGATGCTAGATTTATTTCACTTAAATAGCGCTTTCGTAATTACATAAAATTCGTATGAAAAAATTGAAAACAATGTAAACCTCAAATTTTTTTATTGATGTGAATCGTCAGACAGGCTGACGGCTCACGGATAACTTAATAGTAAGCGGTTTACGTCGCATATAGATATTTGCGACGCTAGGGGCACTGATAACGCACTGCAGTTCGCGAAGGGGTTACTACACAAGGCCAGAACACTACACAAAGTTATTATGGCGGCATATTTAGAGACCATGGGTGGTTGCCATCCAGATGTGCTTGAAGCCTTACCATCTAGCTTGTTTTGTCGCCTTTTACAACAGGCCGACTGCGGCCGCAGGGGTAAATATTGTTACAACGCTCCTGTACGGAGAAAAGAAGTAATGTGTGAGTAGAAGATATTGTGATTACTCTTTGTGTTAGTGAGGTTTTTATATATTTAGTTATAATTAGATGTAATGTGTGTGTTTACAAACGAACTTTCGCAGAGCCGAGTTACAGGTAAAGTTTACCGAACACCCAACCTGCCCGCTTTAACTGATTGTTTACTGACAAACTACAAAATTAACAAGCATTTCTATTACATAAAGTTTGAATCGTACATGTTGGTATTTATAGACCGTGTGACATGAATATTCATTCCCTTAAATAATCCACCACACCACTCATTTTCCTCAAAGAACCTGAGTGTCATGAAGTCCTTTATATGTAAATTTGCAGTAGCGAACATGGTAATATGCCCACGTCTTTGTTATTAAACACATAATTACTTGTACACGATGTTAAATAAGAAAATAAAGGGTCATTTCTCCACGTGCCTTAAATGTTACGTTTTGCTTAACTTGCTTGCTTTAGTATTTCATTTTAACGCTACACTTTTATAAATATTTCTTTGAACAAAAGGGTAAGGGGCAAGCTTGTACCGGCAATTCTCGCCGTGTGATGTCTTGCCATTTTTATTCGGTATAAATAATTTAAACAGTTTTGCCTATATAATAGATAATTATGGTATAGAAAATGGACTAAACTATTGATTTGATCTTATTATTAACGTTATTATATTCTGCGTCTATTCATCCTAGCACAGTATTCAATGATGAATTATACATTGTTATCACCACACATGATTACAACTCACTGGTAAAGCCTGCGGTCCTGTAGCGCAACAATCCTTTGTTTGGAGCAACGTGCATATCACTCGGTTTCAACAAAGCTCTCCCAGAATGAAGTTGGATTTATGCATCAAAAGCATAAATCAACTCTAACACTACAGGTGAAAAGCTTAAGTATATAAAAAAATTCAAATAAATATTTTATCTGCTTCATAACTTCAAATTCTGTTGTTATTACGATGCAAAAGGCGTACCTTTTAGGTATTAAGAATATTTATCAGTGGATATGTGATTATTGTGTTCAATCTTTAATATGCAGCAAATCACATCAAATTTATGTCTAAATTGAATTATATTGAAATTTTCATTTGGAATTAACACTAAGTGTAAAAAATCTCTTTTATTGCTAGGTGTCAGAGCCGAAGATCTTAATGAGGTCACTTACACCAATATATACCCTTCTGTTATATCATTTAAATCTGTTACAACAAAATTTCTTCTTATTGTGAACCACATAAAACGTTTAAAGAAGGAAATTTTGAGAATAAAAATTGAGTGTCGAGTATTTTTTTGTAAAGGCAAAACTCTTTTCGAGTTCCCTCAATACTTCCGCGGTCGGTACTATGTGGTACTCCGTAAAACTACCCACTAGAATAAACCCCGCTATTCTCCTATCGCCTAGTATCTGTCGGGAACTCGCCATAATCAGTTGGAACTTATCAATCGTATCCGTGCAGGGGCGGAGAAAGAATACTAACTATGGGTTGCCTGGAAGAAATCGCTTAAAGCGATAAGGCCGCCCATTGTCTCCAATATTTACAATATTCTCTTTAACTTGTATTATATCATTAGGTTAAGTTAGTAACAATAAAGTATTATCTATCTATCTAACTAACCTCTGCGGCCGGGGTCGGCCTGTCGTAAAAGGCGACAAAACAACCCACCCTAGCTACGTGGTAGAGGCTCAAGCCCGTCTGGATGGCGACCGCCTTTGGTCTTAAGTATGCCGCTATAATATCCTTGTGTTGTGTTCCGGCATTAGGGACCCAAGTTCCTGTACCCTTATGGGACAGCAGCGTGTTCGCGATGCCACTGGCGTTTAAACACCCATAGGTGACAGTAATTGCTAAATTGTAAGCGGGCCGTCAGCGTGTCTGTCTACTGTCCTACAGCAATAAAAAAATCTCTTCTTCTTCCTACCCCTTGTCCACATTATATAGGGTCGGCAAAACATGTTCTCTCCACCCACTATCCTCTGTTAGCCGCCATTTCAACATTCACACCCTTTTTCACCATATCATCTTTTACGCAATCCATCCAAATTTTCTTTGATCCACCTCTCCAAAAATATACTAAAGTACTTTTTATAATAGTGTAGAATAATAAAAATATTACTGCATCTTAGCTTAGAGTGGTTAGCTTTTTTAGATAAAATAAAGGTTTATAAAAATATATATACCCCTGACAATGTGTATATAAAGTTTTCTTATGATTAGTAAATCATCAGTAAATTGTTTGGAACTTAAAGTATAGTAAGTAATGATAGCAGGTTAGTAATATGAAAATAACTTACTTGTAAGTTGTGATAGAACCAAAGAGACCCAGTCACTGATATGGCGAACCAAAGAAAGAGGGTGAACACGGAGACATGGCTTATCTGGAGAGCGTTCAGTGTTGAAGACGTCACAACGGCCAAGGCATGACAGAGTACGATTGGCAAAGCGCATCTATCGATAATGTCCCACGGCACTTCCTGGACATACATATAAATGAACAAATTTTACTACACGTGAAAAAATCAATATATAATCATTCATCAGATCATTATATTTCTCCATGACCACCCACTGCCACCAACTTGTGGTTGCAGAGATAGAAAGCCCCACGTGTGCACTTGCAAGGAAGTGGGTGGTAAAAATGTGTAATGATATACTTCTATCCTTTTCTAACACATTATACGACTCATATAACTTGTTTTCCAATTACAGCACTAGAGCGCATTATGCGACATAATGCTCAACGTTGATGTTTCAACTACAGCAACGCTTCGCACAATCGAGCACTCTCAAAAGTGATGCGTGCAATCGAATACCAGCACAGTGACAGAAAATAATAACAAGTGTTTTTTCTTTAAGTTGGCATTGATCGAAATTTTATTTATATAATATTATCGTTGGTATATTGTTTATTATTGAAAAAAAATTTAAAGCTTTCGTTTCGTCGTAGTTTTTTGGAAATAATCAAAGTTAATTCAAACTGTGTTAAAAAAAAAACAAATATAAGTATGGATGGTGTACTCTGGTGGTGCATTTGAAAACTAATTCATGTTATAATTAACCATAATTCGGCATTGTGCGCCACTGAGTTGCATTATGCTCTGTAATTGAAAAACAAGGGTAAACTCGGGAGTGTGCTGAATGGCGTATTTATATTAGTGCGTGAAAATGGTACAAAATTTGAGTACATATTCATATATGATAGAGAAACTGATTTTATAACCAATGCCGTGTTTCGCTGCTAGTTAATAATATTCCAAGTTATCATCTCCTAGATACAGTTGTATTCAAAAGTTGATAAATGTCACAGTACAATAGGTTGTCGTGTTTGTCTGACTCGAGCCTATAAATGTGTTATGCTAATTGTGTTGGGATTTCATTTAGAATTTGTAGTTTATTTGTGATTGTAATGAACTTTAGATTCTGGCGGTACCTATTCCACTGTTTAGTAGGTCTCAAATAGGTTCATAGTAGCCAAGTAATTACACTTGATTAACCAGTGCTCACGATTTTGATTTTAGAAATTGGCTTACATCTCTTAGTAAATTTTCCTCTAGTGAGTAAAAATATTGTGAGGAAACCTGCAAACTAAGGTAACCAGTTTGTATAACCAGCTAATACTCCATGGATAGAGAGAGAGAGAGAGAGAGGAAAGACGGGTCGTCCGAGTATAGCTGTGGATTTCTCAAAAAAATATAATGCTGAAATAGAAGACGTATTTAACTACTTTTCATATTTTTAGTACTTATCAATAATATTTTCTAAATAATCTGTTAATACTTTTAATTGTAACAAATATAATAATAAATAAATAAATATAGTAAGCATAGCACTTGTGTTATGGATACTAGACAACTAATAAACTACATAGATACTTTTATTTGCAAATATATATTAACAAGACGCGAGGCGGGAATCGAACCCGTGACTTGCAAGCGTACCGATTGCGTTAGCCGCTACGCCACGGAGGTCGTCAAATAATTATAATAAATTGCGTAAATATATATCTTCTCATATAATTAAGGAGTTTATGGAATTGCAGTTGTTTTTCATGTCAACTTTCGGATAATTGAATACAATAATCAAGTATGATCAATCATGCTGAGTTACTTTGTGATGTAATGCAATAAGTTTCCTGTTTAGTACTTCGTTTCTGCGAATTTCTATTTTGTAGTATATAAGAAAATGGCAAGAGAATCTTAAAGGGATGTCATATTCCCTGAAGGTGATTTCATACATTCGAAAATATGGTTGGAATTATTTGTATAAATTAGTTACATAATTTAAATTATTTTTGTAAATGAGTTAGGATCTAGGTAACAAAGAAAGCAATAACTTATACTTAATAAAATATTTCACACATTAATTTAGAATTTAATTAATTTCTTATCGTTTTCTTCGGTTGACTGTAGAAACTTTTTTATAACTTTTATAGTACCCCAAAGTTGACGCAAATAATTTCTTCTGTCTAAGACCATATAGCTAAAAATATTCTTATACGTGTACATTTATTTTTATCCTTGAGCTCATATATTAAAAGTTGTATATCAATGAACTGGTTGTTTCTAGACTTCGACGGTTTGGTAATTCACATCACGAGTATAATTTTCCACTTCTAAAAATTTTCCAATTCAAACTAAGTATATTTTTAAGTTATGTGTAATGGTATATTTGATGATAGTTATAATGTTTACCTGTGAGGGTGGTTGTGGGTTCTTAATCAGTGACCCGCGCCTCGCGGAGGGGCGCCGGTGCATGGAAGGCGCGGTGATTGAGGCGCGCCTCGTCACGTCGCCGGCAACCATGGTGGTTTCGGTTCAACCACTCACTAAAACACCGACAAAAATCGTTTTATGGTCATATTTTAGCACCTCATAAAAATATAATGTTTTGATAAATATTCATCATCAACATCTAAGCGTTAAAAAATAAATAAAAAAATTGGTTGACACCCAAACTTTCGCTTCTATGCCCGTGGTCCACTTTCCGACTTTTTCTTCTCCACTTTAATAAGTAAATAAATATAAATATACTAGGACAATTCATACAGCGCCATCTAGTTACAAAGTAAGTAGCATAGCACTTGTGTTATGGATACTAGACAACTGATATATTATTTTTTTTTCTATTGTAAATAAATAAGTATTCACATATATCCATAAACACCCAGAAGAAAGCGGGAATCGAACCTGTGACCTCCGCAAGCTTACCGAAGTGCTGTAGCAGCTACGCCGCGATCTTTTCATGATCTTCGGCATCCCTGGTAGTAAGTCCATTGGCACACATATCACCCTTTACAACGCCAAGCCAGCATTTTTTGGGTCTACCCCTCCAGGTTTTAATAAATATTCAATTCACAATAATTATAATACTCGTATAACATATTTATTTAAGAGTGAGTTCCAAGGTGGGAGCTGTGCCATATCGTAAATAGAGAGTGCAACCGATGTAAATGTCGCGAATCGTGAAGCTGCGGCCGGCTGCGGCTGGGTCGCCGGACACACATTTATTTTTAAGCGGGGAACGGTCACTGTGGCGACCTAAAACTCGCCAGTGCCAGATTTATATGATTTTTGATAGACGCTGCGTAGGCGTCATCAATTTAACAGCGTATTGAAATGCGTTCTCGAATGGCTGTAGCCGTAAACTGTGTTAATTTAACTGAAAAGTAAATTGGTGTACTGTTTTATTATCGGAAGATTTCATCAGTCAATGTTTAATATACAGATTAATCATGTAATGTATTTTAAACTTTTTCTTTCACAGTACATGTAATCATCACATACAATCAGTTTACGATCTATCGATGGTTTAATATTTCACGAATACAAAAAATACTCTTTGACTTCAAAGTTAGTGAGTTGGATCAGTAGGGATTTGCGGTTGACCCTCTTTACATCCGGAAAGATTTCAGCGGAAAATTTTCACGAGACCTCCAATAAATCCTACATAAGCTTGGCTTTAAAGTATCACTAAAATGTAGGTGACGATAAACCATTTGCAGTAAGAATATCCGTGCCGTTGTCAAGTTGTTTTTTAATACAGGTATTATTTAATTAATCCGATCATCCGAACTAATATTATAAATGCGAAAGTGAGTTTGTGTGTTTGTTACGCTGTCACTCCTAAACCCATTTTGATGAATGTCAGTATAGTCAGAGATTGAACCTTGGAGAAGGACATAGGCTACTTTTTTTAATTCATATGGTAGAACAACGTTTGCCGGGTAAATTAGTCCTAATCCTAACTAATATTATAAATGCGAAAGTGAGTTTGTTTGGTTGTTTGTTACGCTTTCACGGCTAAACCGCGTAATCAATTTTGATGAATTTCATTATAGTTATAGATTGGACCTTGGAGAAGGAGATAGATTACATTATTTTTTAATTCATATGGTAGAACAACGTTTGCCGGGTAAATTAGTCCTAATCCTAACTAATATTATAAATGCGAAAGTGAGTTTGTTTGGTTGTTTGTTACGCTTTCACGGCTAAACCGCGTAATCAATTTTGATGAATTTCATTATAGTTATAGATTGGACCTTGGAGAAGGAGATAGATTACATTATTTTTTAATTCATATGGTAGAACTACATTTGCCGGGTCAACTCGGCAAACGTTGGTCAGTCATATAAATAAAATAATATATTTTAGATAAGAATTACCTAAAACTCGTTTTATAAATTGCAAAATGAGAAACTGTGCTAAATTTCAAGTCAATCCGGCATATAGTTTTAGAGATCTCGTGAAAAGTGGTATTTCGCTTAGACGATACACTATATTTTAATATATGACAAGACTACGGAAAAATCACTCCTATCTTCGTATTCGTAAAGAGCCACAAACTCATGTTTTTATTGAATAAAACGTCAATATTTGCTGGAAATCAATTCCGATGACGGAATCACAAATTTGGCACAGGCACAAATCATAGGTGATTTTATATACAGATTCTAATCTTGGAATGCAAAATTCCAATCAATGATATATTATGCAAGGTTTTTTTTTGCAAAGACCAGTATATATTATGTTTATTAGCCATATTACATAAATCGAGAAAATATGTAATGATATTGAAATCGTAAAATCAACAATATCAAATTTATATTTAGTAAAGATTTCAGTGGAGCTTGTAATATAAAATAAAGATGTAAATATATTTAAAATGCAAATAAACATTTTAAAATAAATTCTATTTACGTCATAAAGTTTGTTTTGGCATCCATATAGATACATTTATTATACCTTAGCTAAAATATTTCTACCGCACTTGAGAAACGATCAATTTCAATGAACAGGCTTCGTGAATAACAGCTCTGGAATACAACTCAAATTAATTCCAACATAATAAATAATTTATTTAGAGGGCCAAAATGAAAACAATATCGTATACAGCACTTATATTCACAGTGGAAATCTACTAAGTACGCCGCCCTTGTTTCATTTCTCTTATAAATTTATTTAAGGTTGCTTTACAGCAGTACTTTTTGTGTTAAATTGCTATTGTTTTAAATAAAATGAAAACAACCTTTGTTTCTTAAGGTTAGGAAATTCATGTGAACTTTAACACTCAATAGCTCCAGACGGTATTTTAAAATTGGTTGCACTTTAAAAGTAGGTAAAATGGTCATGATGTAAGAATAACATATTAAAACTTGTAATAATAATAAATCAGTTTTAGATAAATAATTGGAAATGATTTCACGACTCCTTAAATTCATGAACGAAGCAGAATATTGAACAGATTAATTACAATAAAATGTTAAGTATCAACAAATAATAATTTATACACTTTAACACAACAATTTCACTGATTAGTGGTAATGAAGTAGTAAATTAGATTCGGGAACGTAACAAAATGACATATTTATATAAAACCCTTGAATTTATGTTTATAATATATAAAATTTAATAATTTTGAAATTACCGATAGGGCTAGTATTTCGAAAACTCGTCAGTGAACTGACTGTGATCGCGTGCGCAAGCTGCGTGCGCCAGGACAGGAGGCCGACCTGTGGTACTAGTGGTGCGCCGACGCCGACGCCGTCGTGCGAGCGCCGCCGCGATACTCACACAGCCTCGGCGTATATGAATACATACATTCCAAAATTAAACACTTGCGTATTATTATTTATTACTACTATATTTTCGCTCAGATTGTAACGTCCGATACCTACTCAATGTTCCAGGCTGAAATGTTTTTTGGCAAAACATCTGAACGCAGAGTTAAAGTGTTCTCAATATTTTTGTTAAAATAGCATAGTGAGTGAACTTTATATTGTTATTTTAACGTTTTTATATTTTTTTGTTAGAAAGGGAATGAAGATGAATGTAAAGAAGACGAAAGTGATGGTGTTTGAAAGAGATGAAACAGTGACAGACTGCAATATTGTGATTGGAGATGAACAAATTGAACAGGTGAATGTCAGGTCAAGGTCTGAAAGAAGATGTAGTGACAAAAATTGAGAAAGGTATGCTGAGATGGTTTGGCTATGCCGAGAGAATGAATGAAGAACGATTGACGAAAAAAGTGTGTAAGGCGAGTGTGAATGGAAGTGTTGGAAGAGGTAGTCCTAGGCGGATGTTTCAAGACCAGATCAGGGACGTCTTGAAAAAGGGCCAAGTCAAGAGTACCCTAAACCGAAGGGCATGTATGAAGGGAATAATGAAAGTGGACGAAGCGAAACAAGTATGTAAGGTTCGTAGCAAGTGGAAAGAAGTGGTCTCTGCCTACCCCTATGGGAAAGAGGCGTGATTATATGTATGGACTAGGGCTTTGATGGATGGATGCATATTATATAAAGTACACGCACTTGTTTTGTTTATAGTCTTATTTATCTTGTTTTTGGTCGACTTTGTTTCGTCATTCTTAAAGAGGCTTCAATGAATTGTTAATTTATCAAATACTTTCAATTGTATCGACACTGTAAGTTAAAAAATCCGTATATTTGTATTAATATGGAAGTGTGATATATTAATATACGATTTAGACGAGCGTTGTTATCACCATCTCTTTCTCTTGTTTTAAGCGTTTTATCTTATTTATTTCCGAAGCTTTATTGCGAAAGAAATAAATGAGTTCTCTATTTGTCATATTTTGCAAATCCTTAGGATAAGAAATTATGTATTTATTAACGTTAAATAAAAGATAATTTGATAATTGAACTAGTTAGTTGCGTAAAGAAATCGTTTGCTAAAGAGCCCGAAATATCTTCAAGTAATAAAAAATCTGACAGACCTTATTCCTTCATTATATTATGGTTTTACCGAACGCGCGATAGAGTACTTAGTTTTTTAAATCTCTCAAACCTAGAAACATTTAAAATGTAACAAATAAATTTTGTTTTAATTACTTACCTATACCTCGTGAGTTTTATTTATGAATGTAGTTTACTAGACCCTTTTATTCCAACGATCATATATCTTAATTTGTATTTTAATATTAACCTATCTATTCCTAAAAGATTCAGATAGAAAAATAAACTGATTTATTTATCTGACCCTCAAATATAACTAGGAACCTTCTCAATCAGTCCACAAATTTGTAGAGTCCACAAAATAGCGATACCGTTGCCAGACATACCTTAAACATATAAAACTCATTAGTTTTTCAGGGGTTAAAATTAGTATTGATTTTTGGAAAGTAATCTTTGCAAAGGTTCCAAACAACTTTTTATGAAAAACGCGGTTTCGGAAGTGATATTTTTACATAGTTATAACATTACTGGCTGTTTAATCGAAAAGTTATACAAAATTAAACTTATCTTATAAAGCTAAGTACAAATACAAAGCTATGTCATAAGAAATTCAAAGCATGAAAGCACTCACTCTAAAGTGAATAGTTTAAAAAATACTTTTACAAAAGCTTAGTATTTAAGCACAATGCTTACATTAAATTAATTTTAATGTTACATTTAAATGTATTTTTATTTGCCTGAAAAAAGTTTATTATGAAAATATTGTGTTATTATTGTTATGGCAAAATTACTTGTATTTTGTTTGTCACAAGACAAAAATTTTAAATGTCTTATGATATTTAACGTGTTTTGTAAATTAACCGAAATTTGATCCTCTATGCAATTTATCCCATGACATTGCTCTAGAGATGCTATTATATGCCATATCTCGGTACTCTTTAACATTCTACGCTACCTATGAGCTAGTAAAATATATTCAATTTTATGAAAATTTACAACACTTGAATTTTACATTACATTATTGTTGATTGAGTACTATTTGTACACCTAGGCCACATCGCTACATAGTAACTAAAAATACCCATTTACAAATCTGACTTAACAACTTAAACAAATGGGAGGAATTATTTTTCTTAACGTAAATTTTTTCGGTTGCATGAACGGTGCTTATACCATTACATACGACAATTACCATTTTACCATCAGCCACCATTACTGTTACCATTGACGACCTCTGTGGCATAACGGTTAACGCACTTGAGTACGCTTGCGGAGGTCACGGGTTCGAGTCCGTCTGGGTGTTTATCTATAATATTCATTTATAAAACGGTTTATAATATTTATTTATTTATTTTTAGCAAGACTTACAGGCTAATAAAAATTACAATATGTATATATAATCTAACATTCTTAAAAACTATTGCTGATTACAAGTCAACATTTAGTTATTTACCACTACTCTACACAGTAAAAACAAAAGAAAAAATGAATAACAACTTATATTCAATGTTCAACAGTGTCGAAAAAGTATTTACCCATCATTACTTTGAATCTGTTAACTTTATACACTTTATAAACATTTATTTCTCAAAAATAATATAAATATTCATTTATGGAGAAATAACAAAAGAAATGAAATATAACCCGATAAAAATAAAAATATATAAGAGTATGTAGTATATTAGTTATCTAGTACCCATAATACAAGTGCTATGCTACTTACTTTGGGACTAGATGGCGGTGTGTGAATTAATGCAATATATGTACGAGTATATAGTATAAAAATCAAGATCGCATAAAGAAATGAAGTCAACGGTGAGAGCTAGTGATAGTTGACTAAACTGGGTATAGATCGAGAAGCTATATATATCCTGTATCTTTATCATTACGTGAACTTAGCTCCCACCCTCATCCAATAGTTGGTTCCTTAGTTTAAAAGAACCAACATACCAAAAATACATCGTATAAATTCAAGTTAATGAAACAGAAGATTAAATTTGTAAGTACTTGTACTTAAACTTTACATAGGAAGATTTAAATTTAGATTTATTCGCTTTTAATAGCAAATTTGACCCATAATAAAAGTAGTCTTGGGACGGAGCGTCCGAATATTTTTGTATCGTTTTGGGTATCTGCAAATTTACATTATTTTTATTACTTGGAATGTTTTCGTGTGATGTTTTTCCAAAAATGTTTGGTGAATTTATTATATTATTTTATACTGTATTATTTTGTGGTACGAAGCAAAACATTATTAACAATTTCCTTCATGTAATCTATTTTATAAAAAATATATTTAACAAATGTGGTTAACGATAAATAAATTGTAGGAAAAATTCGTTTAATTTTGGTTGAAAAAGACTCAATAAGAGAATTACTAGACAATAATAATAAATAGATATGTACATAGAAACTATATCATATAAAACAGAACAATATTACGAAATATAATAATACTTTTTAGGAATATTAGCGAGTTATTAAAATTCAAATAACCATAATACTCCTCTTACACGAACTAATTATATGAACGAGATATTAACTCACAACATTTGAATTTCATGCGAGCCATTTTTAGTCCTTTAAATCCAATGCATTAACAAAATAAGTAGTAATACAAGTCGAAGGTTTAATTCACATTTAAATTGCTAATGAAGCGGTATACAACAGTAAACTCGTCATTTACATGCGGTTCACCAGCGGCGAGCGAACAAACCTGCAAATTCAGTAAGAATCTTCCCACATGAGCATATGAAAAGGCAATCATATTACCACAATTAGCATTTCAATGGCAAGTAATGTTCAATTTTCAGCAAAGCAACTTTTCTAGGTTAAATTTTTATTTATTAATAAATAAAACGTAAGTTACTATATACTACTACCTTGGGACTAAATATTAGAATGTATGTCTGAGGAATAATAAATTACATTATATTATGTAGTAGTAATGATTTTTCTGATTCTCTCTCTATTTATTAACAACCTCAATTTAAATTGATCTGTAATTCAACATAATTCTTAAATCCATAAAGATTGAATATTTCTGTACTTAGTCTGTATTACATCATCATCATCCCAAAGATTCAAATCGTTGAAAATACCAAATAATATTCCAAAATGAGATCAATAAATGACACTGGGAATCTTACGATCGTATTGAACAAACAATCACTATATATGTGAAGTAATAAGAGGTCTCGACTAAACACCCGATTCACATGACTTGCAGTTTAGTATATAGTAACTCATATGGCGGTATAAACGCTCACTGATAACGGATTATACGGAAATTCTATCCAAAATGTATCTTCTATATAACTATCTATAAGCGAAATACGACTCATCACGAGATCTTTGAAAAAATACACCCAATTAATTTGAAATTTAGCATGGTTACTTATTTCGCGACGTAGAGGCTCACTAAGAACGGTTTTGCGAAAATCCTATCCAAAATGTAGTATTTATATGACAGAACAACTTTTGCCGGGTACTAATACACTAAAAATACTAATACTGTACTAATATACTAGCTGACCTGGTTGGTCAGTGGCTTCTATTTTCAAAACCATTTAACAATGTTTCAGAATTATTAGGTATTGAGTAGTCTTTGTAGTCTATAGTTTACACAATCACAATTCTAATCTTGATGTTGTGGAATCGTCCGTTGACGAAATGTGTAGTAGGAATTATTTTTGTGGGTCGGCGCGCTACGTCGGCGCCTGGCACTGTTTCAATCGTGTTGTTGCAGGCATTCACAAAGCGCCTCCTACGCATAGTGATGGTGTAACATGGTTTTTTCTGGAATACAATTATTCAAATTATACCTATAATGTTAACTTTTATTTTTCCGTGCAGGGGCAGAGTAAGTATACTGATACTTGTGGCTGGAGGGCCCTATCATAAAACTGGACAAAACAACCCTAGTTAGGTGGTAGGGTCTCGACTCTCTCTTTAGGCCCATCGGCCCCTGGCGTCGCAAACATCCGTAGGCGATAGTAACTGCTTACTATTAAGTGGACCCTCAGCCTGTCTCCTGGTCCACAGCAATAAATAAAAAAAACTGGAAGTACTGGAAGAAGTAACATTTTTTAAATAAGAAGTAGATGAGGCTCTACTTCGTAATTTTTTTGCAGTTTAAGGAAACTTGGAGACCCAAGGTTTACATGAGATTTCATACGTTAATCTTGGAATCCAGCCATTATGAAACAGTAAAAGTAAATTATATATATATATATATATATATATATATATATATATATATATATATATATATATATATATATATATATATATATATATATATATATATATATATATATATATATATATATATATATATATACCTAGTCAGGTCATAAATTCTGTCACATGTTTAATGTAAAATAATTGTAACAAGTTTATTCATTATGTAACCATTCATATACCAAAATGAACTTAACAAAACATAGATTCTTATGACATTAAAGTTTATTCAAAATGACCTCCGTGATTTTGAATACAAGCCTTCAATCTGCGCGGCCAGTCGTCTATCGCAGCACGAACGAGGTCCATGTCAATATCGGCGGCTGCCTTAATCAAGGATGTCTTGAGTGACTCCAAATTGGGATGAGGCTTTGAGCACGCCTTTTCCTCCAAGTGTTGCCATATCTTGTAATCTAACGGATTCAAATCTGGACTGGAGGAGGGCCAGTCTTCGTGCCGGATGAAGTCGATTTCACGCGCCGCCAGCCAGTCTTGTGTGCTCTTCGCTCTATGAGCTGGCGCCGAATCTTGTTGGAATACCCAGTGCCTGTTATTGAACATGGTATGAGAAACAGGTTCCACAAGGTTCGTCAGGACTGTATTTTGATACACAACAGCATTCGTTTTTACACCTTTCTCACAAAAATGTACCTCTGTTAAGCCCCAATAAGAAACTCCCAACCATACCATGACCGAGGATGGAAAATGACCTCGTTGGACACGCGGAATACGGTTGCTCGCTTCTTCACTACTGTGTGCGTACACCTTATCATTTTGTTTGTTGTAGCTCTCTTCTACGGTAAACATTTTTTCATCCGAAAAAAGAATTTCCCGATATTTTTTTCCCGCGTACCGCTTCAACAAAGCGCGGCATCTCTTCAGTCTCAGGTCCATTAGACGAGCATTCAAACGATGTCCTGTTTTTCTTCGATATGCCCGAAGCCCTAAGTCTTCATTTAACACCCTTTTCACCGTGGTTCTGCTTAACCCCATCTGAAGGGCCAACAGTTTCTGCTTACGTTTGGGATTTCTTTGAATTCGTGCCTTCACAGCTTTTATCACTGCTGGAGTCCTAACAGACCGAGGGCGACCACTTCTTGACCTGTCATCTACACTAGAGTCTTCATTGTATCGTTTGATGGTACGATAAACGAATCTTTTGGTTATATTCAAATTTTTCAGTATGTTAAAAATTTGAATTGGCGCGTAACTGTAACGATGCAACGCAATAACTGCAACACGGTCTTCTTTAAGCGTCCACTCCATATTTAAAAATGAGTAAAATTCTAAAAGTTATACATTTTTATTTTCATGAACAATTCGAAATTCGAATTCAATAAACTTTTTTGTGGCCAGCATTCTAAAAGAAAAGTTTTTACTGTGTGACAATACTTATGACCTGACTAGGTATATATATTTCTTCTATATCTATATATATCTTTATATATATCTTTTTCTTTTTGCATGCTAGTTCTATTCGGCCATTTGGGGAAATATATCACTGAAGGTGTGAGGGGTTACACCTTCAATGGTTTATGATCTATTTCTTGGCCCGCTCTTTCTGCTCTTTTCCTTCATTTCCTCTCTTTTAGGATTGCAAGCATTTTAATTATATTTCTAACATAATAAAGATCTATAGGGGATTCTAACTGTTTATGAATAAGTCAGCCATCTGTTGCATAGCTGTATCATATATACCTAGTCAGGTCATAAGTATTGTCACACAGTAAAAACTTTTCTTTTAGAATGCTGGCCACAAAAAAGTTTATTGAATTCGAATTTCGAATTGTTCATGAAAATAAAAATGTATAACTTTTAGAATTTTACTCATTTTTAAATATGGAGTGGACGCTTAAAGAAGACCGTGTTGCAGTTACTGCGTTGCATCGTTGCGGTTACGCGCCAATTCAAATTTTTAACATACTGAAAAATTTGAATATTACCAAAAGATTCGTTTATCGTACCATCAAACGATACAATGAAGACTCTAGTGTAGATGGAGTGGTCGCCCTCGGTCTGTTAGGACTCCAGCAGTGATAAAAGCTGTGAAGGCACGAATTCAAAGAAATCCCAAACGTAAGCAGAAACTGTTGGCCCTTCAGATGGGGTTAAGCAGAACCACGGTGAAAAGGGTGTTAAATGAAGACTTAGGGCTTCGGTCATATCGAAGAAAAACAGGACATCGTTTGAATGCTCGTCTAATGGACCTGAGACTGAAGAGATGCCGCGCTTTGTTGAAGCGGTACGCGGGAAAAAAATATCGGGAAATTCTTTTTTCGGATGAAAAAATGTTTACCGTAGAAGAGAGCTACAACAAACAAAATGATAAGGTGTACGCACACAGTAGTGAAGAAGCGAGCAACCGTATTCCGCGTGTAAAACGAGGTCATTTTCCATCCTCGCTCATGGTTTGGTTGGGAGTTTCTTATTGGGGCTTAACAGAGGTACATTTTTGTGAGAAAGGTGTAAAAACGAATGCTGTTGTGTATCAAAATACAGTCCTGACGAACCTTGTGGAACCTGTTTCTCATACCATGTTCAATAACAGGCACTGGGTATTCCAACAAGATTCGGCGCCAGCTCATAGAGCGAAGAGCACACAAGACTGGCTGGCGGCACGTGAAATCGACTTCATCCGGCACGAAGACTGGCCCTCCTCCAGTCCAGATTTGAATCCGTTAGATTACAAGATATGGCAACACTTGGAGGAAAAGGCGTGTTCAAAGCCTCATCCCAATTTGGAGTCACTCAAGACATCCTTGATTAAGGCAGCCGCCGATATTGACATGGACCTCGTTCGTGCTGCGATAGACAACTGGCCGCGCAGATTGAAGGCTTGTATTCAAAATCACGGAGGTCATTTTGAATAAACTTTAATGTCATAAGAATCTATGTTTTGTTAAGTTCATTTTGGTATATGAATGGTTACATAATTAATAAACTTGTTACAATTATTTTACATTAAACATGTGACAGAATTTATGACCTGACTAGGTACATCATATTTTCAATAGTAATTGATAAATACATTACATGTGACACCAAGAAGTTTTTAACCGTAATGTGCAGTTCGTAATCTATTATAGATTAGGTGAAGATAAAAATCAAAGTGAACCACACATCCTAGACGTTGCAAACGGAAATATTAGTCTGATTCCTTCTTTATATTTGCTCAAATTTCTTTCGCTAATTTAGAAACAGCAAAAGGAGAACACTATTCTGTGTCTCGTTTCGTAATTTTGGGATCAGACAGCTGACATTTTCAGCTATTTCCTTGTGTTATGGTAAAGAAAAAAAAACAGTCATTGAAAAGAATGATCGATAAAAAGTGCACTAAAGTTGACAATTTGGACGATGACTATATATATGTCGGCAACGGCAAGGAATAGCAATGAGAGTAAAAGGAGGAGTAAACTAAAGAAGAAATGGATGGAATGTGTAAAAGATGATATGGCAAAAAAGATGTGAATGTTGAGATGACGACGTATTTCGTCTTCTATTGAAGAGAGTATAAGGAACAACATGTTGTGCCAACCGACTACAAATAGGTGCTGGATATTATCAAAACGACCACCAGATAATGATTACCTACTACGATTACAACGAAAACAATGACCTCTGAAACCATTACTAACTACGAGCACACGACCCACGACACCCCACCTACGTTTAATTCCCATATGGATTTTTAATACAAGTACGTCATTGGGAAATGTTAGCGTGAGCTGATATTGCCACAGGCACCATTTAATGGTAGCGGATTTGATTCCTACACCGCTCCATCGGGAAGACCGTGACTACGGGTGAAAATAATCAGGGAATCTGACTGTCCTGTCGCTTTTTGTCTTCCTAACGGTGCCTTGGTCTTGGTTCTGGTTCTGGGTTTGTGGTGGGCCAGGATCTTGATACTCTCGCGCCACATGTGCTGGTTTCAGTCGGTCTATCGTGACTCTCTGCTGCTTGCTTTGGAGATCGATGTCGAAAGTATTCTCATCACGGCGCAGAACCTTGTAGGGATCCAGGTATGGAAGTTACAGTGTTCTTCGGGCTGGACTTTGGCATAAGAACACGTGAGTTGTTGTCTTCAAGTCTTTGGGTATGTAGAAGATTCTGCTGGAGCTGATGTGCCCAGATGTTGGCCGTGAAGTCAGCTTTGCCATGTGAGCTCGAAGTCTACTGACCAAATTGCTGGTGTCTACTGGATTTTGAAGAACAGCAATGAAAAACTGTCCAGGTAAGCGTAACAGCTCGCCGTAGACCAGTTTTGCAGCAGATGACTATAGATCATTATCAATAAAATTAGAATTTACTTTGACAAACTGTGACTACCTGTAAGATAATTAGAAAATCAAGCTGGGTGCCCTTAATGTATATTTCTTTTACATTTAAAGCTATAACTCAAATCAGTCAAAAGGAAGAACTAGAATCACTAGTCAAAAAAGATGTGGAAGCCATAGAAAGTGCTTACAAAAATTCGATTCCATTGATCAAGTCCAAGAAAAAGAAAAACGTTTTCCCCAGGTGGAGTGTGGAATTAGAAACCCTCCGACGCCAGGTAAATACTAAGAGGCGCAGAATAAAATGTGCAGCCCTCGTCGTCGAAATTATGTGGTGGAGGAATACCTCAGCCTAAAGAAAGAGTACGAAGAGAAAGTCACTAGAGAACGGAAAGTTGGCGGACATTTTGTACCAAACAGGACCGGGAAACGGTGTGGGTGGAATTTATAGGGTGATCAGAAAAGCGTCAGGGAGACTCCAAGATCAATTGCTCGTTAAAGAAGGAGCCGTACTGAGTCCAAAAGAATCGGTTAGCCTGCTCACAGATACCTTTTTCCCCGTAGATAAAACAAGCGAGGACAGTTCTATTCACACTGTTATTTGGAAGCGGGCGGAGGAAACTGCAAGTAGGATGGCGGACGACATGGATGACACGATCTTCACACTCGGTGAATTAAAGCGTACTCTGTCTAGTTCGACTCCAAAAAAGCTCCGGGGCCAGACGGGTTTACAGCTGACATTTGTTACAATGCAATTGAAGCACAAACCGACGTCTTCCTCGGGATAGCAAACTCTCTTGCCCAAAATCAATATGAGGTAGTACGTATTTATTCCCCAGCGTGGAACTGAGGATGCTCTATACGACCTTACGCAGCACATTAGAGGCTTTCCTCAGGCATCCTTCAGAGAAAAAAAATCGCCCTTGTGGTGACCCTAGACATTGAGGGTGCCTTTGATCATGCATGGTGGCCGGCTATAAAATTTAGACTTATGGAAAGAAGTGCCCGCGAAACTTAAGAAGTTTAGCTCAAGTTTAGTTTATTGTTAGTCAGTGATTACTTAAGTAACAGGAAAGTGACTGTACATTACGCGGGAAAATCTGCAACAAAAGTGATAAACATGGGCGGTATACAGGGATCGATAGGTGGACCGATGTTCTGGAACTTGCTGCTGGACCCGCTATTGGATGAATTAGAGTTACTAGGAACATATGCACAAGCATTCGCCGATGACGTGGTGCTCTGGGGCATAAATCTGATCTCATCAAATTAGAAGCAAACAGAGCTCTCATCTGTGTGCACGAGTGGCAAGAGAAAAATAGGCTCACTTTCTCGGCACATAAAACCAACGCAATGATTATTACAAGAAAAAGGAAAATGGACCCCCTAGTCGTGCATATGGGCGGGAAATGCATAAACATGGTAAAGTAAATGAAGATTTTAGGCCTTAGGTAGATCATAAGCTCACCTTCAATCAGCACAAATATCTATAAAATGATCGCTACCATAACTCGCATGGAATGCGGTTTGAACCTCGAGATAATAAGGACAATATACATTGCAGTAATAGAACCGGTGGTGTTGTACGCCTCTAGCGCTTGGACTTCTGCTTTGAAAAAGATTTCAGTGCAAAGGCATCTTAACACCGTTCAGAGGTGGTTGAACGGTTTCGCTCAATGCAGCACCTCGCCTATCCAGGTTGCTTCCCTTGGACATTAGGATTCAGGAAGCAGCATGGTTGTACGAGTGCAAGCGTGAGGAGGCGATACCCGAAGAAACCATACAACTGGAGGAGTGTGTTGCCTTTTAGCAGACTCCACATCCTGCCAGTAAGCCTGTCCTGTCGTACGAGCGGATACCAGATGCGCGTCCCGAGACTGTACAAATGCTTAGCCTACCAAAGCATCTGATATTAACGGACGGTAGTAGTGGATGGTAATGTGGGCTGCACTTATACTTACTGACGGGAAGGTGTCGAGATCCAAGCTGTAATTCAGATTGGCTCTATCCCCTCGCTACCCAAATTCGGCAGAATATACGGAAGTTGGAGGGAAAAGGGTGTAGCATTAGGTTGCTTTGGGTTTAAGCTCATATCGACACCCCCGGGAACGAACGGGCCGACGAGCTGGCAAGACAAGCAGCGGGACAAAGCGACATGGCACCAGAATATGATAAATGCCCAGTGTCATATATAAAGAAGAAACTGAGATCCAAGTCAGTCCAGCAGTGGAACTCGAGGTGCGTTAAAGGAATCACAGCTGGCATTACAAAATTATTCCTACCAAATATTGAAGCTGCCTATAAGATACTAAGGAAAACCCAATTCACCCCTGTGTGGGTCCAAGTTATAACTGGGCACGGCGGGTTTTCAGCATATTTACACAAATTGAAATTAAAGGATAGGCTGCACTGCGCTTGTGGTCTAGGAGAGGAATCAATACGGCATTTAGTTCTAGAATGCCAAATATATTCAGTGACAGGTGTGACCTTGTGTTTGTGATTCGTGACAGGTGTGACCTTGAGACCATAACAAAGACTAAACTTTCAGAAAACACAATTAGTGAACTCATGGCACATAAGTTGTACAGACCACATTTGGGACGTTCTTGCATTAAAATGGCAAAACAAGTAATATATAGAAACAAAACTAGATGATACTGTATGTGTAAATAAATAAATAAGAAAAAGTAGTACATTAAGGAATTAAGAAATCTATGAGGACATACAACTAAATAAACTATAAATGGAGAAGCAAATAAATCTATATTTAAAAAAATGTATATTTCCTCTAAATTAGTAATTAAAACTGGTATCGACACTGTCAAAAGCTTTTGCATGATCGAGAAAAATTTAAATACCCTGTCTAAATTTTGGACCACGAAATTAGTAAGCTCGTGAGCAGCGTCGCCTATTGACCTATGAGTTCTAAAATCAAACTCAAAGTCAGAAAGAAGATGATTTTGTTCAAGTAAAGATACAAGACGATCGTTAATGATGCGGTCCAAGACTTACGAAAGTGGACTTAATATGTATATAGGCCTATAGTTATTTCTGCAACGTTTATCACCGGTCTTTTAAACAGGAATAACAATAGCTTTTTTAAATACGTCAGAGAAAACACCTAAGGCTTAAATAGATACAAAGTTTTTGGAGATATTCTAGCTTGTTCGGTTTATCTTCACAATAACACCAAGTCTTTCTAAACGGAATCAAATTTAAGTATTATAATGTTTATAAATATTAATAGGGTAATAATGCAACTTAATCTTTAATAACATATACGGGCATAAAACCTTTATTGTCGTTATGAGTAATAGAGGCGATAAAGAGAGCATTCAGCGTTGACGCAAACATATTTATCTGGGTGAAACAAAGCGACGGCAACCACGGAAGATATTTACGGGGGCTGTCCGCCATCGGAGGGCGACGTGAGACGTAGCGACACCAAAACTTCGCTTAATGTTCCGGACTTTCTCTCAAGTTTCGTTTAAGTTGCAACTAGGTACTATTATAACTGTTCCCTAGAGAAATCTCACCGCTATTTACTGTCTACGAATGGTATTGTGTTTGATTTTGCAGGGTTGTATTTCGTGATTGGGGTAACGCAGGTTACACATTCCATTTTTATATGAAGAAAATGCATCACTACATACGCTTCTGACGTATGTGGGGTAATGTGAAGCTTCTAGGTAGCTAGTATCTAAAGATTGCACTACGAATTGGCTAGCTTGCTTATGATACCTTTAGCATTTAAATAAATTTTCTTTCTAATACATACATTTCGTCAAGAATTAATTAAAAAATATAATCCCCATAAAATATTTTATATAGCCTAAGATTTAACGTATTTTATATTACACCACCTCGTTGTTGCTGTAATAAAATTACTAAATTAATTCCATAAACAATGGTATCTGATAATTGCTCGTAAAATGAAATAATGGGCTGTAGAAAGGAGACTCTCACCGCAGAACGCAGTTTGAAAGTCGGTCAAATAAAACAGTCTTATTTCTAACTCCAGGTTTATTTGTACTTTAAAATTGAATTTGCATTCGAATGTATTGCCTGTATTCTTGGAGACTGAGCTACGGAATTTTCCTAGTTTTAAAACATTTCTTTTTTACAAATCTGAACCACTGATTTTATTCGATATATATTTATATAAAATGTTATTTTTGAAATAAAACTATATGCAATAGTAAGATATTACGCTTGATATTTTAAAAACTACTTTTAGTTGAGTATTATGCAATATAATAAAAGTACTTCACTAAAACCACTATAATAGCTTGGCACTTAATACAAAAGGAATACTCAAGAACTGTTAATAAATAACTGGATGGATAATAATCCACTGTTATTATTTTATTATATCCATACTTCTAGATGTTTCTAATCATAATGTTTGCGACAGGAAAGCTTAAATTCATAATAATATAAATTTTAATTATCACTAGAGTAAAATTACTTTTCATGTCCAATAACATCATAACATTTCATACACTTTCATTAGAAACCCGTTAGGTTCTTAATTAAATCAAGCTAAAAGTTACGTACAGTAATTTAAAAGGCTAGTGCGTCTAATGGATAGGCGCTTATTTGAATTTCAGAACCTTTTCAGACGTTTTTGGTGAGAACGTTGTGTGGACTGATCAAAATTAATGATACCTAAGTTGATTAATATTGTTTCAAATCTTACCTAAATAGCCAAGAATTACCCTGAAAATGAAGAACAATAAACCAGTCCTAAATTGATTTAGGTATAATTAGTAACTTTAAATGAAATCCCAGGCCATATTTCCTATTTTCAATTAGCGTTTCTAAAAAGCATTTTATGCAAATAGCTAAAAAGTACAATCTAACTTCAATATTCTAACAACATAAGATTAGGACACTTGTTTAACATTACGAATAATTAACTAACTCTTTAGAAATACCAATCCGAGCATAGTGTCTAAATTCTAAAATAAACATATTTATTTCTTTATAATTTCTTCATATGCAAGCAGTATGAGACTGTGTTACTCTTAATCGCGCCATTTAATTCCAAAGTAAACATGATAGTGCTTGTGTTATGGGTACTGGGCAACTACTTAAAATAAGTAATCATACTAATTTATTTCAAAGACTAACAATAACAAATGAAATAAGATTCGACATCTTTCACGCCATTTCTCTTTTTCTCTCAAAAATTTTATCCAATACCATTCAATGTACGCTGCTAAGTCATCGTCATCCCAGCGTTAGGTCCCGGTTGCAACCCAAACTTTCGTTTCGGTGCCCGGGGTCCGCTTTTCGAATTTTTCTACTCCACTTCGCGCGATCTTCAGCATCCCTGGTAGTGAGTCCATTGGCATGCTTATCACCCCTTACGACGTCAAGCCAGCACTTTTTGGGTCTACCCCTCCTATCGGGGCCTGACGGAAGCGGCATGGCCAGACATTTGTTTCCCACGTAAGCATCCGATTGCCGTAAAATATCGCCGTACCAACGGAGCCGATACTCCTGCAATTTATCTGCAATGTACGCTGCTAAGTATTGTCACTGTATTTCTGCGCAATTATTTGCGTTTGTCCTCTTCTGTAGTTTTTTCCTCGTGAGAAGCAACATGAAATTGTGTTTAAATATGAATAAATTTAGTCGCGTAATAAAAGAGACGAATAAGAAATAATATTGTTTGTAGAAAGCTGTAAAAGTTAAAAAATCAAGTTGACCTTTTTACCTTATAATAGTGATGTTATTCCTTTTCGGAGTTGAGGATCTTAATGGGGATAGTCCTATTCTTATCTCGGCCAGAAAAAGAATCCGGTGATGTCACTTTGCTTCTCGCAGGAATTAGTCAACCAGAGTAGGAGCTTCGGTGAGGGTTTTTAGTGGGTAGTTGATACAGTGCCGTAAACTGTGACCAACTCGCGGTATACCGGGTGACAGAGGATGAATAAGGGCATTTTTCTACTTCCAGAACAAATTAAAAATATTTCTGGCCAGGGTTACGAGGGAAATCTTCAGTCATGCTAATACGATTGACAATCATATTATATTGGAATCAGAAAATAATATCCCAACTGATATTATAATGCAAAAGTGAGTTTGTTTGTTTGTTACGCTTTTACGCCTAAACCGGTGAACCAAGTTCGATGAATTTCGGTACAGTCATAGATTGTACCTTGGAAAAGGACATAAGCTATTTTTTTAAAAATTCATATGGCAGAATAACATTTGCCGTGTCAACTAGTAATAGTATAAAGATAGTATACAAATGACCTCGCGACAGATTGCCTATGAGATGGACGGACCAAGTAAAGGCTGCAGTGGACGTCCCATTACACGTGTGCTCCCGAAAAGCAGCTGTCCGGGAGGAATGGAGACGGATTGTCAGGCGTGAGACTGAAAAATGATGACCACGACCGCTCTGACAAGAGCGCAACGAAATAGAAGAAAGTATACAAATGAATATATTAATATATAGAGCTGTGAACGTATTCACGTGATGAGATTTATCGAACAGCACATAAAATATTTAAACTTTCACCGTAAACAGTTTATTTTTAGAGTCATTGCTTTGCTAAAAGTTTTAACTGCACGTAGTACAGCGACTGCCATTTATTATTATTAAAAAAATAACTATAACTATACCAACGAATTCGTCTACGGAAATGTAAAATATCACTTATACGAAATTGTTACCATCCCAGTTAGAACTTAGCAGTTACCATCGCTTATTGGTGTTTGCAACGCCAGTGGCATCGCTCATAAGGGTACAGGAACTTGGGTCACTAATGCCGAAATACAACACAAAGTTATTATGGCGGCATACTTAGGACCAAAGGTGGTCGCCATCCAGACGGACTCTACCCCGTAGCTAGGGTGGGTTGTTTTGTCGCTTTTACGACAGGCAGACCCCGGCCGCAGAGGTCAGTATTCTTTCTCCGCCCCTGCACGGATAAAAATAATGTTTCTGAGTACTGATACGAAGTCACTTGAATATACTTATATATACAGTTATGTAAATATACGCATCAAAAAAGTCTAAGCAACATGCATGATATTACAAATTATTACAATATATTACAAATTTACCATTTATACTAATTAATTTCTAAGCCTTTACTCACTCAAAGTGCGTAGGTATGTAAACTTTTTTGTTATTGATGACATACTGGCTGGTTGTAAAAAAAAATTCGATTATGTTTTGTTTTTTTCATAAAATTAAATGAAAGGGAATTTGTTTGAATTTAAGTGCGTTTTTATTGCTACGTTTAATCTTGATTTTATAATTTTACCAACCATTTAAATAAAGTTAGCGACAAAATTGAATTGTTACATATTCTTTACGTCATGGAGCGACGTCATTTGATGGCAAATGAAACGCAAAGAACTGTAGGGATGTTACAAGCGAGAAGTAATCAATCTCAAGTATCTCGGCATTTTGGCATTCATAGAAGTGTAACTTGTCGTCTTTGACAGCGCTACAATAATACAAGGGAACCCGCTGAACAGCATCCAGGCCGTAAAAGGAGTACAACCACTCGGCAAGACCGGTACATACAACTGACTGCAAGACGCTAGCCGATGTTAACTACTCGAGAGTTTGAGGCTACAAAATTCAAGTGGTGTTGATGTAAATCCCCAAACTGTGCGAAATCGACTGCATGAGTACGGCCTACGAGCTCGACGCCCAATTAGGTACCCACCGATACGTCACGGGAATTGCGGTCGCCGAAATGAATGGTGTAGAGAACGCAGAATATGGACCCAGGAACAATGGGATAAAATTATGTTTTCCGATGAGTCGCGATTCAGGTTTAGGCCGGATATAAGAATGGTGCGAGTGTACCGTCGGCCCGGAAATACTGAAAGGCTCAGGTGCATTCAGGAAGTTCATCCATACAGCGGCTCATCCACCATCCTAAAATTTAAATTAGTACATGTTACTTAGACTTTTTTGATGTGTGTAGTTACCTTGTTACCGTTACTTAAGGACCTTTTAATCGTGGAAACATATTCCAGGGTACTGCCAAACTTTAAAAAAAGGAAGAAAGACATGTCAAGGAGAATTTTGTACTCTCCAAAACACGTATTGGAGAACAAGGAAAATCTCCCATATGGTAAGTTGGAGCTGGTTGGGAGGCCAAGAACACCGCCCCCGGCCTCGACAGCAATCCGGGGCGTGCGTGGGTTCTGTCTCACGACGTCCTGGAGCCCGGACTATTGAGGCTCTTCGACGCATGTCTGCGGTCGGACCAGTTCCCCCGCAGCTGGAAGTCGGGGAAGCTGGTCCTGATCGCGAAGGAAAGGCGCCCGGCCGACTCGTCATCCGCCTATCGTCCCATCGTACTGCTGGTCGAGGTAGGGGAAGATTTTCCAGCACCTAGAGACGGAGGGGCCGAACCTGGCGGACAAACAGTTTGGGTTCCGTCAGGGGCGCTCCACTATTGACGCGATCACACGTCTGAAGAGCAAGGCGGAGGATGCGGTAGCTTGAGGCGGGGTGCTATTGGCGGTGTCACTCGACATCGCAAACGCCTTCAACGCCCTGCCGTGGAGCTGCGTACGGGAGACGCTCAAGTACCATCGAGGGCCTCCCTACCTCCGCCGCATAGTCGGGGCATATTTGGACGATCGTGCCGTCGTCTATCCAGTCCAGAGTGGGCAAAGTCGGTGAGACGTCGTATGCGGTGTTCCGCAGGGATCGGTCCTGGGCCCCCTGCTGTGGAACATCACATACGACTGGGTCCTGAGGGAGGCGCTCCTCCCCGGTGTCGATGTCATCTGCTACGTCAACGACACGCTCGTCACAGCGTGTGGGAGGAGCCCCTGCCAGGCGTGCCTTCTGGGCATAGCTGGGTTGGCGCAAACGGTGACTAGAATCTGGCGACTCGGCCTGGAGGTGGCCTTGAACAAGATGGAGGCCCTGATATTCTACGGGCCCCGCCAGAGGCCGCCACCGCGCATGAGTATAACGGTGGGAGGCATCCGCATCGCCATCAGGCCGTCCATGAAATATCTCGGACTGGTGCTCGACGGGGGATGAGACTTTACGGCGCACTACGAGCGCCTGGCGCCGAAGCTAGTGCGGGCGGCGGCGAGACTCTCCCGCCTGCTGCCGAACGTCGGCGGGACGGGCGCAGTAAGCCGCAGGCTCTGTGCGGTCGATGGCCCTTTACAGGGCCCCAATCTGGGCGGATAGCCTTGCGGCTAAAACGACGGCGCTGCTACGCAGGCCGCAGCGCGTCCTGGCCGTTAGGGCAATAAGAGGATACCACACGGTGTCCTTCGAAGCAGCCTCCCTGCTGGCCGGATCCCCACGATGGGACCTCGAGGCCCGAGTCCTGGCGCTGTTATACCAGTGGCGCTGGGACGCAGCCGAGCGTGGCTTTCGCCCCGCGCTTTCAGAAGTCGAGGTAAAGCGGGTAAAGATGCGTGACAAGGTGCTCATGGTGGAGTGGGAGGATCGCCTCGCTTACCCCAGCACGGACCTTGTCATCAAAGAGGTGGCGGTGGCGGAATGGATAGAAAGGCGTCACGATACCTTGACCTTCCGCTTGACGCAGATCCTCTCGGGGCACGGTTGCTTCGGGACGTACCTGTGTCGCAAAGGGCGGGAGATAACGTCAGGGTACCACCACAGTGGCGTGTGCGACGAGAAAGATACGGTGGACCACCCTGTTGTAGTATGCCCTTCGTGGCGCGGGGAGCGCCGCACCCTCGTTCTTTAAATCAGCGCGGACCTGTCACTCCCAGCCCTGGTTCTGTCCATGGTCGGGAGCGATCCTGGATGGACGGCCGTTGCCTCCTTTTGTGAGGCAGTCATGTCCGCAAAAGAGGTGGCGGAGTGGAAGTGCAGGTCGACCATCACACTCCCAACGACCTCCGGCCGTCGTATAATGCGGCTGCGGGCGGCCCCTCGAAGGAGGATCCATCACCCACACTATTGCTGCAAGGGTGAGGGCCGCGTGCTGTTCCGCGGCCCCTCTCAATTTCTTAGAGCTGATACAGGAGAGCGCTGGGGGACCAAAATCCTGACCCCCCCTGACGCTAACACTACAGAAGAGGCTCGCCCCGACAAAATGGGCGGGCTAGCGCCGGCTCGGGCCACGAGATCGGCAGGCCACATATCCGTGGACCCGGGTGTAGGCTATAGGAGAACAGCGAGGTTTTAGAGTGTAGTCAGATGGCCGAACATCTTTCCCGGAGTACCATATATCCCTCGGTCTCCCCGGGCCGGAGGAACCCGTCAAGAGAGGGTTTTTCACCAAGACTAAAAATATAAATAAAAATAAAGATAATTTTGTGTCTTTAGACATCTTTAGATCATGATAGCAGAAAAAACTTATTTCGTTTAATTAATTTAATATTTAAAAAGTGAACCACTGTTGGTTTGTTTTATATTACTCCGAAGTTTATACTTTTGAAATCACAATTGTAAGACACATTAAAAACATTATTATGAGATATTGTAAATCTCTTCACCATTCGCAAGCACAATTCTTTTGTTTATGTTACGGTAGCGAATATTTCGTAAACATTCACGTGATCAAACCAATTATTGAGTCATGATATTTAATAAATCATCACCAAGTAAAGAATTCCGCAATAAGTGCTCTCGTGATTAACTAAATAATAATAGAAAAATACTTTTTGATACATAAAGCCTCTTAATATAATTTTAACGTATTTCCATTTAAGTAAAGATACATTTATCTCTGTTGCTGTTTGACAGGAAGTATCACACTGAACAGAAAGAGACTAAGGACGGATCCTTGGTGTACCCCGATGGTGATGGGGAAAGATTTTGTTTCGCCAACAGCGGTCCGAACTACGGAGTCGGAGTAGTGGTACATGTTTTGGTTAATGTCAATATAAGTCTCTGGAATCCCTGTAAACCGCAGTGCCCACCAGATCATCACCGGAGGAATACAGTCGAAGGCCTTCTGCATATCCAAAAACATGTAATGTAGAGGCGTATTCTTCGTCCTGTATATATCCGTGATAGTTCTTAGGGAAAAAATAGGGTCCATGGTCCCATGACCAGGGCAAAACCCATGCTGACACTCCGAGACAGTGCCCTCCTGTCAAATCCAAGAGTCGATAACCCTTTTGATGAGCTTCGTGGTATGGGATATGACCTTTATACCACAATAATTACCGCACTCCTGCACCGATCCCTTGCCTTTGAAGACTGGAGTAATGATACTCAGCTTCCATTGGTTCGGGTTCATACCGGTGAGGAGTGTCCGATTAAAAAGGTTGGTTAATATGCCCACACCACAAGAGCCCATCACCTTCCAGGCTTCGATGGGGACTCAATCGGCTTCGACAGCTTTCTGATTTTTCATGCAGTGAAGACAATTCTGGACTTCTGCAGGCGTTACCAGTGGCACTAATCCTTGATTTGGAGGAAGATCTGGTGGCTGCACCTCTTTATGCTGCTTGTTCAGCAGCTCTTAGAAATACCAGCACCATCTCTCCTTCACCGTGAGGTCCTCGCATAACAGGTTTACACAGCGGTACTTGGAGATATCCTGTGCCGCTTTGACCCTGAAGAGCGCCAACTTATATATCAGCTTCTGCCCCTCAGACGATTCCAACTTATCGTACAGTGATTGTAAGTGGTCTCGCCTGGCTCTGACCACGGCTTTCTTAGTGGCGCGCTTGGCAGCTCTGTATGCGTCGTGATCTCCAGGAGATGTGGATGCTGGCAACTTCTTAAAGAGGGATTTTTCTCCCTAGCCTCCCTCTAGACTGTTTGGTTTCACCACCAAGTCTCCTTGTCACATTTGCATCCGGCCTTAGACTCGCCAAGCACCTCCCTCGCCGACGCAAAGATAGCCGCCCGAATCCTGTCCCAATAAGCTTGAACCGGTTCGCCCTCATCACCAGCGCTCTTGTCGCCGATGGTAGAGGCGAGCTCCTGGAACTTGACTTCATCAAGCAGCCACCACCAGATTCGGCGCTAAAGGCGATCGATACGTTTACCTTTGGGCTTCACGCAGAGATCCATGACAAAAAGACGTGTTGTACACTGAGACTCTTACCGGGTATAACCTTGCAGTTAGCTACTTTGCTGATGTGGTGACTCCTAGTGAGTAGCAAGTCGATTTGTGAAGCATTCCTCTTGTAGGTGATGAGATGCTCGGGTCATAATCATCATCATCCCAGCGTTATGCTCGGGCATCTTTCTGAAATACGTGTTCACGGTGGCAAGGTCGGCAGCCGCACACGTACTGAGGATGTCCTCCCCTTCCACGTTGCGGCTACCATACCCAAATCCTCCGTGAACATGTTCAAATTCCCCACATTCATCACCCACATGACTGTTTAGAAAACCACCCAAAACGTTCCCACGTGACAGTGGAATCTCAATAGTATTGCAAACTTATCGTGTCTTACTTGTATTATTTATATGCAGTCTACCTTTATAGTCGCTAAAGCATCCAAGTAAACTTTGAAGTACCATGGAGAGTCCTGGATACTAAGCCGAAAACATTAATATCATCATTACTGGTAATTTTCCAGTTGCGTAGGCAAACCGTTTCGTAACGCGGGATTCGCTGCTTTAATCATTATTGATGTTGGATTTTACGGGTGCGACTGCTACCTGACCTGAAATTAATAGCCTGCCCAGGCTAATCTACCGTTCAGTCCGTACGTAAGGATTACACTTACACTCATTGTTATATACGAGTTATAAAAGTCTTGGTGGAGTCGCATACAACGTATAAATACATCTCTGCTAAATGTAATTTTATTTAGACTTTTTATAATGAATAATAAACGCTAGTTATTTGATGGATATACGAGTATATTACATACTATATATATATATATATATATATATATATATATATATATATATATATATATATATATGATATTAATTAGATGTTGAAATAAATAAATCAACCAAATTAGTTTCTCTGTAAATGAGAGACTTATATTATTATTTATATTAATATTTACAATGCATATTCATATAAAAGTTACACATTACCTGTAAATGAGAAACGACAATTAAAGTTAACTATTCGTCTCTCTTTTACAACTCTTGCTTTTATATTTATTAGATTATTATATCTCAGAAATCAAATCTTTGTAACGTAAATTATTTTTTTGTATGCGAATGTCATGTGTCATACTTCTATGACACATGACAGTGCGCAGTCTTCAGTGAGTATCAATAAGCGCGTTAAATCTAAAGAGAATATCAATTCTCGTTACATAAACAAACCATATTACAAGAACACTAAATCTAAAGAGACGATATTCTCTTTACCTTTCAAACTAGCATCATTTCATATAAAAATAAGTTATTTATAAAAAAATTAATTTTTATTCTTGGTAATTATGTTGCAAAAAAGTATTACTTTATTAACAAAGGGCAGTCGTAGGCGGGCTCAATAACATCTAAACCTTAAAGTATACATATAGCTTACTTATGTATACTCTAAGATCTAAACGATATCTCGGAGGATGTTTATATATATTTACGAGCGTAGCAAAGTTAAGAGATAGTTGTTTAAATGTCAACTTCGTTAAGAAAGGACCTTTCAACTAAACATTTACTTAGAAACAAACCCCCATAGTTCGGAAAAATACAGTTCCCGGAGGACCACGTCTCAATTAACGTATTATAACGTGCCCTACAGCAGAACACGCACAATTAAGGAAAGAAAAAGAAAAAAGCTTTTGAAAAGTTGTAAAAATAAATATACTAATAATTGTATACCTGTATTATAGTTAATCTTACGAGGAAAAGATTGTCGCGGTTCGTACTGTTAATAACATAGGTGGTCATAATCTGTTATTTTCCCTTGAGCTACTAAACCTCGAGACTCGGGGTTAGATCAGTTACAATTTTCCGAATATTTTCTCTAGTATTCTAGGATTCAACTAAAGAAATTATATGTTGTAACTATAGTACAAGCATAATTATAAAAAAGATTATTTCTTTTATTTTGTTGTCATCAGTACGCAGTCAAAGTACTTTTCTGAATTATATGTTTTTTCTACAATACGTCCCTATCATTTTGATATTTTATTTTGCTGTCTAAAAGGCTATTTTACTACCTCATTAAGAAAAATAGACTTTCCTTTTTTGACTTACAAATAGATAACATACTGTCCCAGTTAAAGTACAAAAATCTCTAAACCATTTGTATTATTTTCAATGAAAAGGTGGCTAGAATTCCAGGAAAAAAAGTGAAAATAAAAATTTTAATTATGAAATTGTATTCTATTTCTAAACATTTTTATATAGAACGGTAAAATGGTGAGATGTTCGTGACGCAAAAGCAAAACGAAGCTTGCGTACATCATCACATTGTTCATATGCGACTACTATAAAGCTGTGTCAAACACAAAGTGGATTTGTATATTATATACTTACTTAAATTAATAAAACCCTCATGATTACACGTTTTTAAAAGGTCACGTGTAGGACACACCCGTTATTCCACCCTTGTGACTTCTGCATTTTTCACAGAAATTATTTCTAATAGCATTTATATTGTTTCATGCTTTGTGAGTTAAATAGATTGTTAAAATAAATTAATACTACGATACGATACTGAAAATAACACATTTTATTATTTTAGACAATCATTTAATATTTACTAATTCTAGACAAAAAATATTTTACTAATAAAAACAAGACATATTTTCTATTCTGTCATTAACCTTCTATTGTTACTTAAATTCTAAATTTATAATATAACATTTCAGTAAAAAACATAAGGTAAGATAAAAAGTTCTAACATAGATTAAAAAAAAGTATAAATGATAGATTTATTTAAATGACATCTACAACCATTGTTGATATTAGTTTGAAGATACGTCCATTTTAGAGATACAAAATAAAAAAGAAATTCTGTTCAATCTGTGTATAAATAGATTGTAAAAAATATTGTATAAGAAATATGTGTATATAACAGGAATCTGCTCATGTTATGTGTGAAAATAAATAGAACACAGCAGTGGCTGTGAAAAGTAAGTGGTTTCTGCAATACAGAGCTGGTTTCATTGCTTTCACTTTAGTATCCACGAGTCTAGTCAACGGTTGCTATAAATATCATATTGTTGTACATTTTCGTGTATGTTTAGCAAATACTTCAATGATAATATTTGGTGATAGGTATATAGTTTTGTTGTCTGTTTTTAATTTTTATATGATATAAATATTTATAGCAAAGAATAAAATCATTAAAAACTAACTGTTTTCTAAAATATGGTTTCAGGCGGGCATTACATAATCATTCTTTTCTTCTGTTTAGTCTTGTTTTTATTATATGAGTTTTTATTTATATACTAACTTTTTTTTATTGCTGTAGGATACAGCAAACAGACAGACGGTCTGCTTAGAATTTAGCAGTTGCCGTCGGCTATGGGTGTTTGCAACGCCAATGGCATCGCGAACACGCTGCTGTCCTATAACTGTACAGGAACTTGGGTCATTAATGCTGGAACACAACACAAGGTTATTATGGCAGCATACTTAAAAACAAAGGTGGTCGCCATCCAGACGGGCTTGCGGTCCTACCACGTAGCTAGGGTGGGTTGTTTTGTCGCCATTTACGACAGGCCGACCTCGGCGGCAGAGGTTAGTATTCTTTCTCCGCCCCTGCACGGATAAAAAGCTAGTAAATAGGTTTGGTCTGTCTTGCTTTATTTTTATTGGTTTGCTCGTGAGATTCTCACTATTTACTCACCCATAACTATTTTCAGTACACGTAAGTTCTTGTAAAATTATACTCATCTTCAGTTTATAAATATTATGATGATACAATGATACAACCCTACAATCCGACTTCAATTTAAGTCGTGCCATAAAAACCTCTTTGATATTCTTATTTATCTTGGATAAAACTCAAGAAAAACTACTTCTTATACGGGCAAATATAAATGTGTATGTAATACTTAAAAAGCATCAGTTTATTAATTCAAAGATATTACATTAAATAAGATAATGATTTAAACAATAGTATTCAAAAATCATAGTACTAAAAAACTTTCACTATCCATGCCACTTGTGTTTATCTTACGGATTAAATATTATTTTATAGCTGGAGTGCAACAGCCAATCGGTTCATCCGATAGTATTTGCCACTGTTGTAGATAATAATTCATACGCACTAGCGTCGTGAAAGAATTGGATAAAACTTGAGTGTAAAAACCTTATAGTGTACCACTACGGGTACCTTAATTGTAAGCCCGTTCCAAACCAGAAGCGCACACATAGTGAACGTTCTAGAAAACCATTTCGTACTGGAGCGAATAGGCTCGAAGGATAAAGGTACCATTCGGAACACTTTCTGAGAACTCTTACAGTTTTACGAGATGATAAAAAATGCAAAGAGCTGCGAAGTTACCGTATAAAGATATTTGTGAGTAAGAGATTTAAAATTTATATGATTCACACATATTTCTTTCTTCAGTAACTGTACTATAAAATCTGTCTGCGGTCTAAAGGGGTTGCAGAAGCTTTTTCGAGACATGTCTAGCCGTGCCGCCTCCACCGGGCCCCAGCAAGAGAGGTAGAAAATATGCTGGCTTGATGTTGTATGGGGTGATATGCGTGCAAATGAATTCATTACATGCTACTCCGAAGACTGTTCGAAGTGAAGAAGAAAGAATTGGAAAGTGAACCGCAAAGTGGATGTTTGAGTTGCATCTGGGATGAAAGATAATGATCATTATAAAATAAGTCCAACAAATTTTTTCTAAAAAAAAATAGTCCTATGCATATTATTAAAAAGTTAGACAACGAACACAGATTGAGATCACATTTAGATGTTCTTTATCACAGCAATTTATTTACAGGTATTTCACTTTTTAGTGTTAATTAACATGAAATTCAGCAACGACAAATTTCGCAGTTATTTTAAACTTGTTTTTCCTTCGAGTAATTATTGATTACGTCTCTTTAACATTGTTAACTAAATATCAAGAATCATTTTTAAAAAGATTGGCATTCAAATCGATTAAGAACGACGTGTGATAAATTGAGTGAAAAGTCCAAAATTATATAAAAAATCATAACATTCATGAAATTAATTTCTAAAGCCAATACGTTTGGTGAAATAAAAACTATAGTTTGGAGGTGTCTCTTCTCCTAGGATCGAGCTAAAACAAGTTTAGTAACGTAGAAATCATTTCGCCAGAGACCTGATAGCTTATTTAGAAGAATTATTGTTAATGATATTTGTAGTGTTCATTATTATAAAGTTTAGATGCTCTTTCAAAAAACGTTATGTTTTATGAAAGATGGTACGTTCCATCTCTAATATTTAAATAAAATAAAAATAGAAATTTATATAAAACTCATTGCAACTTTGAGCATATCGCTCCCCACGTCGACGATAGACTCTTCTGCGACCATCTGCACCATATAAACATGTCCTACACTCGTCCGTGAACAATACGGAGGCCCATTGCTCTTCTGTCCAATTCAGGTGATCACGCACAAATCTTAAGCGAGCTTGTCTGTGAGCTACAGATAACTTTGGACCATTTGCTGGTCTAAAAGGGGTGATATCCGCTTCCTTTAACCTTCTTCTTATTGTTCGTGCGCTCACGTTTACTCCACGCACTTCATTAAGCTCTGTTTTGATGTTAACTGACGTGAGGAAACGATTTCGCAGGGAAGTTGTAACAATAAATCGGTCATCACGACCGGTGGTTGCTCGAGTCCTGCCTGTACCACGTCTCCTTCTGTAAGAACCTGTCTCAACAAACCTTCGGTATAATCTAGAAACCGTAGACTGGTTTAAATTTCTACCAATCGTTCGTTAATCCAAGCCCTCCCGCACCAATGCTACAATTTGAGCCGCTTGTTCGGACGAAGTATCCATATTATGGTTCAAAAACTCTCGATGAGTTAAAAAACTAACCCAACAATTCTGCTGGTAACAATAATTCAATTGACAAAAGAATAAAACATCAATGAGAATCAATTTAAAACTTTGCTATAAATAACACGCAAATCTGATACTACGAGTAAATTTTCTTTTCCCGGCTATATCCATTTGTTTTACAGCAGTTCTATTTTTAAATTTTCCTTTTTTTGAGATTAAGAGCCAGTCTCTCCATATTTATATAATTTAATCTAAAAATTTGCATACTTATTAAAAAAAATCATTTCAAAGTAATCCTGAACTTTGATGCAGTTTATGAGCCCGTCAGTTTAAATTGACAGTAATTTATATCTCTACCTAATAGGTAACAACTCTCATGGCGTAATCTAGCCGTTAGTTATAGTTAAACTTTGATACAAGATTTGATGAAGCGTAGGTTTTTTGTCTCTTCAGTTAAAATCAATTTCAAACCGCCATCACTGTTCTCCACGGAACCGGAAGAATGATTTATCCATATGAATTTTTTTAGAGCATAACCAATATTATTACGTTATCTAACCAAGCGTGAAGTTAATGGTGTCTGCGTAAAATGTATACGTAGGTACTTAGAAATTGCAACTAATAAAAAATAAACTTATGAATTGAGGCAATACGGTTTGTTTTAAACTACAAGTAATTGTAACAGCTACACATTTTAATCTCAAAAAAAAATTAAATCTAAGATTCGTTTCGATTATAATCGGAATAAATCGTTATTTGTTATTGGAAAAATATATCAAAAATATAATTGTCTTAAAAATTCCACTATAGAAGAAAGGAATATTGATTGTTTAAGTGAATTAGTAAAAAATTATGGTATATCTGCCAATATAACTCATATATTAGGGGTTAAATTATGAAAATGCCGATTAGTATTGAAGAATTTAAAACTTGTTTTTTTTTCTAAGACATAACATATTTATTTAATCAAAATATTTACCCTCATTATCTATACATTGCTGCCATCTAAACGGAAGTTCATTCATGCCTTTACAATAGCACTCTGGGGATCTAGATTCGATAAACATTGTGAAAGCATTTTATACTGCCTCCTGGGAAGAAAATTTTTCATCACGTAGAAAATTGTCCAAATCAAGAAAAAAATGGTAGTCCATTGGAGAAAGGTCTGTCGAGTATGGTGCATGATATTTGATTTCTAACTGCAGCTCCTATAGAGTTACAACGATTTCCCGTGCAGTGTGAGGTGTTGCGTTATGGAGCAATAATGGGGAAGATCGATTCACGAGTCGGGGCTGTTTCATTGCCAGTTTCACCATCATTATTCGAAGTTTGGTACAGTAAACATCTGCTGTTATTGCTTAACCAGACCTGAGAAACCTATAGTGAATAACACCATGAAGAGACCACCAAACAGTTTCCATTAACTTTTTATTGGTAATAAGCTTTGCTTTAGGGCACTGTTGCGGCGTTTGACCTGTTGTCAACCTTACATTTTTCGCTTAAGGTTATCGCAAAGAATCCACTTTTTGTCACATGTCACAATTCGATCCAATATTTTTTCATTTCTTTACCGATTCAACAAGGCAACACAAGTTGCAAGACGCATTTCTTTCTGCGGATCAGTCAAATCATGGGGCACCCATTTTTCATATTATTTTTTTCTTATTGATTTGATGCAAATGAGTCAACATTGTAGGTAGGGTAACGTTAAGCCATATCGCTAATTCCAGGATAGTTTGACTCGGATCGGCTTCCACCATCTCCTTTAATTCAGCGTTATTCACCTGTGGGGTAGTCTTCCACGTGATGTATTCTTCAAATCGAAGTTTCCATTACGAAAGCGTTTAAACCAAAAAGATACGGTGCGTTCATTAACAGTCTCCTCTCCAAACGCAGCGTTGATATTGCGAGCCGTTTCTGCCGCGATAGTTCCACGTCGAAACTCATAAATGACTTTTCAAAAATGACTCGGATTTTCCATCTTTCAGGTCTAACTAAGCTGAATAACAAAAACCATTGAATGTTGAAAATTTAATGTTGCACATTTTTTTTAAAAGTAGAACCTCATACGTATAATGAGGAAAAACTCTTTTCACTTGAAAATCTCATACCATGAAGGTTTTATGTCAATTCCAAGTATCTATTATATTTATTATAAGTATCTATACAACGGTAATTTCATACTTTATAACCCCTATTATTAATCAAAAATATTTTAATTTTAAAGTGATCTGGCCTGTGAATTCTCTTTTATTAATACAAGAACAGGATGTCAACCATTTGCCAAATCAGTAACAAATAATTTATTAATAGTTGAATTACATTGTTTCTGTAATGTCATTGGTGCTTTTATTACATTCGCAATGGTTTACGAGATCTTACGAAACGAAGTCACGCTAAATCAAGTGACTCGTTCGCTACAAGTACTAATAAGCAATTAAAAAGTGTACAGAATTAAACAAAACCAGATTTCTCTCGTCTATATTTTGCAACAAAAGTATTTGAAATATTTAGTCATCCTAAATTAAAACTAATCGTGTAAAAACTCAGTCACTTGCCATAGTCAGTCGTTACACTAACTTAAAAATTGTCTTATTTTCCAGAAAACTCCCAATAAAATATAAAAAAACAAGTTACATTAAAGTTCTTAGCCAGTTATCTGCATTGTTTTCTATATATTTTGTTCCATCCATTCCTAAGCCATAAGGTGAGCTAGCCGACGTGCGTAAATAGTAGAGACCGCGAGTTGCTAATGACGATCCATATCCCAAAACTGCATAAATATCTTTTTCACAGGAATTCGCTTCGAAATGCTTCCAACTTTTACATTGAATTCCCACAAAAGACCTCGGTGTTCTTATACTTTCTGTGTAAACCTGAGCAGCCCTTAAATGACTACATGATGGCATGAAACAACCAGGTTGGTTAGGTCCTCCACCGTTGATATAGAAGTCTGCATGACCGAGGGATTCAATAATGCCTTGAACGAGACGGTTTGAATGTATCACATCTACGTAATCAGCATCTGATTTGTCAAGTCTTTGGTCACTGTAAGCATTCGAGAAACATGGTCCAGCCGGATCCAAGCCAGTAATACGACCTAACTTACGTGATTTGTACTGGCGGAAGTACTTTCCTGTCCAACCAGCTACATGTGCCCCTAAACTTATCCCGAGTAAATGAAAATCTTCTGCACTTGCTCCAAAATTTTCTAAGTTAGCTAATAGATTTGCTAGTCTTTTACCTATTAATCTGGAATTATGAACAGAAAATATATATCTTTTATTCATCATTTCCTCAGCGTCTAAAAGTAACACGTTGAACATTTTCTTTTCGTTGTAAGCTTGGGCCAATTCGAATGGTACAGCACTCTGAGAGTTGTCTTTAAATCCATGGATGACAATCTTTGTTTGTCTTCTTATATCAAACATCTTGGGTTTTATGAGATTCTCAAAGGCTGTATCAACTGGGTAAGATCTTTCTTTATCACCGTCCAAATGGATAATTTTAATTGATTTAATCAAATCATTTTGACCGATCATTGAAATGTGACTTAAGTCCATTATCGCTCTACCTGTAAAAGTATAAATGCATGTTTAATATGCGAACCGCAATTCACAATTAATTTACATGAAATAATGAAATCAAAGGCCGTCCACTCACATGCACCGGATAGTCTAACGTAAACCGTCTCTGCGAAGGTTAAGTCTGGTCCGGCGCGGCGCACGCGGTTCGCCGAGGCCGCCACTAGCGGCGCGGCCACCAAATAGATCACGACCACTACGACCACTGCCGGCACTACAATGTTAGTGTGGTGCATGGCATAAACCCTCCACCGCTAACACGGTCACTGTGTCACTGTCCACAAACAAAGAAAGGTCTCTCGTGCAAATTACTTGCAAGGGGCAAGCACTCTGGAGGGGATTATCTGGTGAGAACGGCGTGCGTTGTTTGATCGTCAGAAGGCCGCTGACCGCTCTACTTAACTTTCATTTAAATATATATATATATATAATATTATACGGTGACTGCTATCACAATATTAAATAGTTATAGTGTTACTTTTATATTATTATATATTATTGTGTGCACAGCGAGCTTTCAACTCAGTGGAACTAAATGGTTGCTTGTTACTCTCTACGATCGTCAGCATTTGGGGTCACCGACGTGGCCTTAAATAATTGTGCAATTACATTTGACAGCCACGAAGACTCGCTCTCGTTATTATATAATATAAAATAAAATGTATTCGTTTTCACAAATAAAAATAAATTACCACGTGTATGATACATTATACCACATTTTTTAGGAAAGGACAATTACATACAGGAAAGTTATATATATTATATAGGTATGGTTTTAGACGTCATCGGCCATGGCTGTTCTTTGGTCCTTTGCTTTTCCCATGCAGCCCCGACCGGCCACCTTCCGCAGGTCATCGAGCTGGAGCGCGTCCTCCTACGTTTGCCGAGACACCGTCTCCACTCCAGGACTCGTTGCTCCATCGTCAATCGGTCCTATGATAGATATGACCACCCCACTATCACTTCGGCTATTAACGCATCTATAAACGTGTAGTAGTAAAAATTCCAAATGTAAATAACTGCTAGTTTGTTGATGAATATTCTTTTACCTGAAGTACATCTAGATATTCCAATCTACATATTCCAATAATAAACCATACAAGTATTTTACGTACATCTTTGATGCACTGACGTTGCAAAGCGCACTTTGCATATAAATATGGCGCTCATAAGGCCATCGACGTCATACATATGCGGTATTTCGTCTTTTATGCATAGTGCAGTAAAGCTTCTACCGCAGACATTTTGATAAATCTCAATAGAATCATAAAAAATATTTCTTTTCGGTGGCATGTAAAATAAGCATTAAATATTCGCCATAAAGGGCATGAAGGACATTTTTATAGTACAGACAGTGGGCGGATGTCAAATGAATTATAAACATGACTAAAAAATACCATCAAACAAAATAGAGAAAAAGAAAGTGGCAGATACATAAGAATATAACAAAGTAGAATTATAACAAATGTTTGGCTATTATTTAATATTCCACCTATTCAGTTAATAATAATTTTTATCCGTGCAGGGGCGGGGAAAGAATACTAACCTCTGCGGTCGGGGTCAGCCTGTCGTAAAGGGTGACAAAACAAGCTACGTGGTAGGGCATCAAGCCCGTCTGGATGGCGACCACCTTTGGTTTTTTAATTATCCCGCCATAATAACCTTGTATTCCGGCATTAGTGACCCAAGTTCCTGTACCCTTATGAGATAGCAGCGTGTTCGCGATGCCACTGGTGTTGCAAACACCCATAGGCGACGGTAACTGCTAAATTCTAAGCGGGCCGTCAGCCTGTTTGCTGTCCTACAGTAATTATAAAAAAGTTATGCAATAAATTTAATATATATTATAAAAATCCGCTCGCTTCGCTGGTCGAATAACAAAAAAAAGTAAATCGAACCAAAGGTGGTCGCCATCCAAACGGGCTTGGGGCTCTATAACGTAGCTAGGGTGGGTTGTTTTGTCGCCTTTTACGACAGGCCAACCCCGGCCGCAGAGGTTAGTATTCATTCTCCGCCTCTGCACGGATAAAATATAAATAAATACCTAATTTCCAACACGATATCTCTTACCCATTCCAAGGTGTTTTAGTAGATATTGCTTTTAGTTACTAGTAGTTATTAATTCGTTTGTTTATAAATAGTTTGTATAAACCATCTTAGTTTTTTTCATTACTGTAAGACTGATGGCTCACTTAATAGATGCTTTAACGCTTTAATATTTGCGATATCGGGGGCACCGCTAACATGCTGTTGTCCGCGTAAGAAAACTGGAACCTGGGTAAGGTTTACTGGAACACGACACAATGAATATTGTGACGGCATATTTAGAGAACGGGAGTGGTTGCCGAACTTGCTATCCAGAAAGGCTGGGAAGACAGAAGACATATTTCAATATTCTTACACCGTCCTTGCGTGGAGAAAAAATAATTAATTAAATTTAGTGTAACGATTCCAATTATTAATTAAATAAAACAATGCAACAAATGTTGCTAACGTTAGAACTTTTAACAAAAAAATATTATCGTCGTAATGTACGTTGTTTCCATTGTGCTCGTTATTGATTCATCGGAACCATATTTTGCCATTAATTTAGTAATTATTCATTTAAGGATTTTCACTTTTCAGTTTTTATTTTTAAAATTAAGAAAATGTATTTATATATCTATAAGTGAAATAGGACTCATCACGAGATATCCAAAACTATACACTCGATTGACTGGAAATTTAACGTTTGCTTATTTCGCGATGTAGACGCTCACTAAGAACAGATTTTCATTTTAACGTTATATAGCAAAACAACGTTTGTCGGGGCAGCTAGTTATAACATATAATATTTATTACAATGTAAAACATTAGAGCGTTGAGGCAAATATTGTTTTCATATATGATCCCTATTTCGTGGAATAACAATACAATATTTCATTAACTATATTAGTTGTAGAATATTTTAGTTTACTCACGCGAATGGTTATGTTTACTTCACACCTACAAATATCCAGCTTTGCCATTTCTTCTAAAACTTCTTGAAGTCACAAAGTTTTCCCATAAATAACGTTATCATTGATCAAGTTTTTGTGAAGCACCTTTTAAAGATTTATCTGTATAAAAATATTCCTTTTACTTTATTGGAGCTATAATCCAAAACATTTTGTTTTCACTTTTAAAATACATTTATAGACAAATGGGCTTTGTTTTAAAATCCTTATATAATACAATTAAATACAAATGGGCTTTCATCAAGTTCAAGCCAAATCTTACCAAATCTCACTTGGGGCAGAGGCCCTCCTCTGTTTCAAGGAACAAAAAAGACCCTCTGGCTTTTTTTTCTTAAAGCTAAGGCTGTTGTTGTCTCAGACGACTCGACAGCGACTCCGGACGTTAAGGCATTCCAACCCCGGGGGAGCGGGGTCGATCAGCCGTGGCAGCGTGCTCGGACACGCGCCTCCTGTGAGGTGCGTTTCCGGCTCGACCACTGCATGCAGAAGTTCCTCTGGCACCTACTTGCGGCGCTTTATATAGAAGCAGTCGGCCTATCCCTCACTCGTCTCCACTCCACACTCCGGAAGCGACTCTCATTGGTTGCTTCTTATATTCCGGAAATGATTCTCATTGGTTGTCCAAACATTAGATTCTCATTAGTCGTTTATACTTCGGAAGTGATGGAAACTCTCTTTGGTTGTTTTAAATATTAGTCAGTGTTGCCAATAAGATAATTTTGAGTTCGATATTCCTAAAAATATAATATACTAGCAGCCCGTCCCAGCTTCGCACGGGTATTTAACAAAAAATTAAAAATTAAACCCTTCTATTTTTTTCGGTCTCGGGGAAAAACCTCTCTTGACGGATTCCCCCGGCCCGGGGGGACCGAGGGATATAAGGGACTCCGGAAAAGATGTTCGACCATCCGACTACCTACTAAAAAACCCCGCTGTTCTCCTATCGCCTACACCCGGGCTCACGGATATATGGCCGGCCGATCTCGTGGCCCGGGCCGGTGCCGGCCCACGCTTTGTCTTAAAGCGGGCCACTTCTAAAGTGCTGGCGCCAGGGGGTCAGGGTTTCGTTCCCCCGGCGCTCTCTTGTAACAAATCTAGGAGTTGAGGGGGGCTGCGGAACAGCACGCGGCCTTCTCCCTCGCGGCAATAGTGCGGGCGGCGGATCCTCCCCCGAGGGGCCGCCCGCGGCCGCTTTCTACGGCGGCCGGAAATCGTTGCCCGCCCTCCGGCGCCGACGACGCGGCCTACGTTGGCGGGAGGGGAGTGCAGTGGCGGACTCCCGCTCCCGTTCCGTCGCCTCCCTTGCAGACACTACTGCCTCGCAAAAGAAGGCGACGGCCGTCCACCTAGGATCGCCCCCGACCATGGACAGAACCAGGGCCGGGAGCGACAGGTCCGCGGCCAATTCCGGACGGGACTCGCATCCCCGTCACGTGCTAGTCAGACGTGGGTACGACTACCAGACGACACTCCAGAAAAAGCAGAGTCGCCTGACGTCGTAGCCGGCCCAGCAAGACCAACCGACAGCGAGGATGCAATTCCCGCCCCGGGAACACTCTCTGTGCAGGCGCAGTCGAAATAGGCATGGTTTTGACTACCAAATCAGGTCCCAGGGTAGAACCCGGGACCCCAATCAGTATTCGCAACCATCCCATCGGGGACCACGCCACGAACAGAGAGCTAAGTTGGAAAGGATGTAAGGGGTAGACGGAAAGAAAGGTAGGACTCTGTTGCCTCGAACGGAGAGGGGAGTGAAGCGACGGATGCTCGGGCACCTCGGGTACGCACACCCATGCACTCCTCGGACAGAGGAGCGCCCCTGAGGGCAAACCCTTCTATTTGCGTCAGGTTACTAAAAAAATAAAATTATAAAGAAAGTTTGAATATTATTATTTCTATGAGCTTTTATTTTAATGATTTTTTGTTATTACTTTTTATTTATTTTTCGTTAGTTTTTAATAAGTATTCTAATTTTTGTAAAGACCCCAGTGACGCACGCCTACATTGCATAAGGTGCTGCCTAGCTAGCCGAACAGGGTGAGCGGCTACCACGCAACATTTTTCTAATACTTACATTTTTAAACTCGTGATATTTTTCGAATGGAATATCCGAATTGAATAATTCAAAAAGTTATATAAAGGTATTGAAGCAGTTATGAATATGAAGTAATTTATTTTGATAAGGATTAATACCAAGATTCAAATAAAGAGCCTTTTCTAGGGGCGGCATTTCAATTAAATTTTTAAAATAAAAGAACACTTATTGTGGCATAACTATAATAGTTAGACATATGCTGTCGCGACACTTTTTGTAAATAATGATGTGTTCTGCAAAGTTGTAGTACATTATTTTATTCTATCATCAATAGTTTTCGCAGCGCACGCGATTTAAATAATATTTTAGGTAATTTTTTTACACTTTGGGTTACATTATTGGAGTTTTAGTAAGGATCCCTAATTTTTTTGAAAATATAATATAGCCTATGTCACCCGGGGATAGTGTAGCTTCCCAACAATGAAAGAATTTTTTAAATCGGGTCAGCAGTTTCGGAGCCTATTCAAAGCAAACAAACAAACAAACAAACAAACAATCAAATCTTTCCTCTTTATAATAGTAGTATAGATATAGATATTATATATGTGAACACACATATGTGTTTGTGTGTGAGTGTGCTGTGTCACCCATAACATTATCACTCTACTACGGGCAAGCGTCCATTTTAGGGCGTGTCTGTTATTATACATACTCGTATACTTAGTTTAGTGTTAAATTTCATATAATGTTTAATTATTGTCGATTATGTCGATGTTATGTTTGTAATGTATGTTCTAAAATAAATATATTTCCTTTCTTTCTTTGTGCAATGTATGCATTATTCATTTAGTCTTAATTTCAGTAACCCTAACTTTATTTCAGTACTAGTATATGTTCTTTGGTTAATATAAAACATATTAATATAAATAACATATTATTATATAACAATTAGTAAACAATAATTTAATAGCCATTTTCTGTTGCCATATTGTTAACTATATTCATTTTCTATAACATGTGATTAATCTTTTCACCGCGAATAGGCTCTCCTTTACATTATTAGTGTTATTATTCTCCGATAGGTAATTAGGTTTAAGTGCGTAGGAGTTTATCTGCCACCGTAGTGTACCGTACCGTAGTTAATGTTGTTTAGAAACAAGATACACGAGTTTCAAGGAAATCATTAGTCAAAGAAAATAAAGTTTTATCGAATTGCTAAAGAGACATTTTAAGTGGGAGTTAGGAGATGGGTGAAGGCAATGTTTTATAAGAAATATAAGTTTTAACTGCTGCAAAGATAGAGTTTCAAAATTTCGTTTTTCTAGTTCGAATGCAAAATTACTTTAAATTTCATCAACGTACGATATTCGAGTATAAAGGAATGTCTTGTTGTGTAACAAGAACATGCTAAATTTTGATAGTTTATTAATTGTTATTTCACTATCTCAATCACTATTGGTGGTCAATAGTGATCATCATCACAAGATAGATTACATTTTTTATTGTTGTAGGAGAGCAGACAGGCTGACGGTCCACTTAGAATTTAGCAGTTACCGTCGCCTATAGATGTTTGCAACGCCAGTGACATTACGAACACGCTGCTATCACATAAGGGTACGGGAACTTGGGTCACTAATGCCGGAACACAACACAAAATTACTATGGCGACATACTTAAGATCAAAGGTGATCGCTATCCAGACGGGCTTGGGGCCCTAACATGTAGCTAGGATTGTTTTGTCGCCGTTTACAACAGGCCGACCCCGGTCGCAGAGATTAGTATTCTTTTTCCGCCCCTGCACGGATAAAAATATTTCCATATTTCATCATTTTCTTGAATTTTGCTTACATTACCCACTATATTATTTAAAACGGCATTTTTTATTTACTTTGGGATTTTGAACTGCTATTTGACATTCCAATTGTTAACGAAATGCGCCACCGGCACATGGCGATCATAATCAGAAAATAAATAAATAAATTATAGGTATATTGTAAACATTTCATTATAGTGCAAGTAAAATTTGATAAGTGTAAAATCGCAAGTTAAAACACATATTTGCAACAATACACTTATGGAATTGAAATTGAATATTGAGAATCCCAAACAAAATCCGTGATTGTCACAAGACGTAAAATATAAAACAACAAAAAACTCTATTAACATTATTCCGAAGAATATATTCTTATAATACAGACTAAAAATTACAATGCAATAATTTTTATATACTCGTAGATATAATGGAAATTTACTACTAAGTGATTTTAATAATAATAATTATGATGATGAGATATTATGAGATTCAAATTCCGTTTATTCTATATTTGGAGCAATTACGGTTTATGTCACTCGATATTCAACAATCATAATAAAACCATATCTTTTATTTACACAAAACACATCCTCGTGTCAAGTATCGAAATAAAATTACTTTCTATTAAATAACATGTTCTTTAAGAATCTGAAAACAAATGTCATACACCCACGGGCACCTTGCGGTGAATATCTCTGAATTTAAAACGTACCGCTGCTTTGAAGGTGTTAAAATAAATACCATAAAAAATATTTCTGCAAATTTGATTATTGTATTTAAGGGAAATAGCGCTAATAGCTTTGTGACCCCAAGATGCCGGTAAAGTTGAAGGGACAGGTCTATAAGACCATCATTAGGCCTGTCCTTTTATACGGCTGTGAAGCGTGGCCGGTGTTGGAGCGACACAAGCAGGAACTGCGTGTCACGGAGATGAATATGCTGCGGTGGATGTGTGGAGTGACGCGGAAGGACCGCGTTAGGAACTCCCGCATTCGCGGCAGCCTTCATGTCCGTGACATTGCGGATAAATTGCAGGAGTGTCGGCTCCGATGGTACGGCCACGTTTTACGGCAACCGGATGCGTACGTGGGAAACAAATGTCTGGCCATGCCGCTTCCGCCGGGCCCCGGCAGGAGGGGTAGACCCAAAAAGTGCTGGCTTGACGTCGTAAAGGGTGATATGCGTGCCAATGGTCTCACTACCAGGGATGCTGAAGACCGTGCGAAGTGGAGAAGAAAAAGTCGGAAAGCGGACCCCGGGCGCCGAAGCGAGAGTTTGGGCTGCAACCGGGATTCATCGCTGAGATGATGATGAGCGCTAATAGCTTTAAATTTGTTAGTGACGTTAATAATTTTCATTTGTCAGACTGATATTGAACATATAATGAACACTTCAATAATTTTTTGTAACATATAATTAAGAAATTGTTTTTAAATATATTTCAGTTAGCATATAAAAGGTACGGTGTGGCTAAGTGGTGTAATTATTCTCGGTAGAAGAGGAAGAAATGTGAACAGGAGTTTTGAGAGATAGTTCAGTAGATGTGCGCAAATTTCGGAGGTCAGACGAGTTAAGAAACTCTAATTGATTCCTCAGGTAAATAGGGGCGTTTGAAATAAAGATAAATTTGTAAACGAGTGAAAGTATTTGCGTTTCCCGGCAAAGATAGATAGGTAACCACTTGAGTTTTGTGCAGAATTTTGAAACATGGTCATATTAACGCAAACCAAATATGAACCTGATACAAAGATTTTGGAAGCGCTCAAGTTTATTAAGTTGTTCTTAAGCTATATCTAGATAGCTGGAATTGGCATAATCCAAAACGGGCATGAGCAAAGATTCTACAAGCTTAACTTTAGTGGCAATCGGTTCGAAATTCCTGAGTCTGTTAAAATACTTAAAAGAGAAGTAAACTCGTCGGCTTAATTCAGTGATTTGAGGTTGCCAAGCCAGCTCCTTGTCAATAATAATACCAAGTCTTGAATCTTATCGCCAATCTGAATATATAATCCATCAAAATTAATTTTCAGCAACTTTTCCTATTCAACTTTAGCTAGCATTCTTGAACTACCAATGACAATAAGCTGCGATTTTTGTGGATTAACTTTTAGCCCAAATGTATCACTCCATAGAATTACTCTGTTTAAATCAGAGTTTATTGTGTGAAATGCTTTAAATAACTCAAACATAGACGATTGCGTGTATATCTGTAATTCATCTGCATAGAGGTAAAAGGATGAAGTTAACTAGTTAGAGATGGAGTTATTAAAAATTGAGAATAACAATGGAGACAAAACGCCGCCCTAAGGAACGCCGGCAATCTAGTCGCGCCAAGACGTTTAATCATGGCGGACTTGCTACCGACGACCATACAAGTAACTTTCACTTCACTCATCACTCACTTCAGAAGATATGTTAAGAGTAGAAAGAATCCCTAATAATACATCGAAATCGACGTTATTAAACGCGGTGCTGAAGTCAAGTAACGAGAGTACTGTCAGCAGACCATTATCCATAACATACAACTACTATCATAATATACTACCATACCGGACAGCGTCAGTTATTTTTACTAATGCTGTAGTTGTGCTATGACCTAGGCGAAAGCCTGATTGAAAAGGGTTCGTTAGCAAATTCTAATTCTGGAATGTGCTTAGTTGCTTGTGTACTAATCGTTCCAAGACTTTAGATAAGAAGGGTAAAATAGATATAGGTCTTCGCCTCCTTCTGCGAGGTAGTCATGTCCGCAAAGGAGACGGCGGAGCGGGAGCGGGAGTCGACCACCACACTCCCCTCCCGCCAACGCAGGCCACGTCGGCGGCGCCGGAGGGCAAGTAACGACCTCCGGGCGCCGTAAAAAGCAGCCGCAGGCGGCCCCTCGGGGGAGGATCCGCCGCCCGCACTATTGCCGCGAGGGTGAGGGCTGCGTGCTGTTCCGCGGCCCCCCTCAACTCCTAGAGTCGTTAGGAGAGCGCCAAGGGGACGAAACCCTGACCCCCCTGGCGCCAACACTTTAGAAGGGTTGCCTCAAGACAAAGGGTGGGACGGCGCCGGCCCAGGCCACGAGATCGGCAGGCCATATATCCGTGGGCCCGGGCGCAGGCGATAGGAGAACAGCGGGGTTTTTTAGTGGGTAGTCGGATGGCCAAACATCTTCTCCGGAGTCCCACATATCCCTCGGTCCCCCCGGGCCGGGAGAACCCGTCAAGAGAGGTTTTTCCCCGAACCAAAAAAAAAAGTTATAGGTCTAAATTGGGATAAAGAAGTAGGGTTCGATTTTTTAGGTAGCGGGATTACTTTGACTTCCTTCCAAGCTTCAGGGAATGTACTGGAAGAAACAGAGTATTTTAATATGTGAGTAAGAACAGGAGTAATAACGTCCAGTATGGGAAGGATAATATTACGACTAACACCATCAATACCAACAGCATTAGAAGCAATAGACTTCTGTGTTATACTTCTGAATAGAGAAACTGCATTCTTAACATCACTATCAGAAAAAAGACTTAGAAAGAAAGGAGGATGATTGGGAGTGGAGAGAGGTATTGAAGAGATTATTTTCAAAGTATTTGATTTTGTCAAAAGATCGAAATCGGAAAAAGATGAAAAATGCCGCTTGAGATCATCAATACTGAATTTTTTTTAGTATTGATGATCTCAAGTATGTTCAGGTTTTCGGCCTACTCCCAAGGAACGAAGAAATTTCCAGACTTTTGCTGGATTTTCATTTTGGACTGACTCGTGAATATATCGGCGTTGTGCGTCCCTACATACTTTATTGCAGCGATTACGAGCATCCACATAGGCCAACTTATTGTTATCATTTATGTTTATCTTGAATTTAGTCCTAGTTTTGCATTTTTTATGCATTAAAACTTTGATATCTTCGGTGAGCCACGGTGTTGGTAGATTATTTATTTTAATACGACGCAAAGGTGCATACAAATCATATAACTTTAATATGGGTGTATTAAATACACACACCTTCTCATCGACAGATACTGTCTTGACCACCTTGTTCCAATCAAATTCACGAGCATATTTTAACAGAGCATTTAAATTTATACCACTAAAGTTACGTTGTAATATTATCTTAGGCTTGGCTTTGGGTGGATGAAGTTTGTAAGATAGGTAGAACATCGGCAGGACATTGACCATTCTTACTTACGTGAGTAAGTGAAGAGACTAGAATAAGATCCAAAAGGGAAGGTGTAGAATTTGGGAAATAGTGGGTTGCTTTTAATGGAAGTATAGTGAGATCGGTAGATAGAGCTAAATTTTCTAAAGAAGTAGTCACGCGTGGTCTTCTTTCTCCACTTCATTATTGGAGAAGGTAGGGGTCTCGAGGTATCCCTCTTTGCCCCGGCATCTTCACGGCGGGCGACTACCCGCCGGGGCTGTGTGAAAGTCGCTAAGAAAGCGGCTTTATTTGTAATAATCATTGTGTACGGAGGCCATCACGGGCTTTATGTGGGCCTTCCGTGGCGTCTGTGGGCCTTTCTATGGCGTTGTGGTGGCTTCCTTTGCGACCTCACGTCACCCTATACGGGCTGATTGATGATGTCGCGGGGGGTTGGTCTCCACATCTTGGGGCGTAGCATGTCCGGAGGCCGAGCGTGTAGTGGAGCGATCCCGTGGAGGTGTGTGTGGCGGTGTGTGGCGCTGTCAAAGAGACGGCGCGTTGTTTTCGCCACGAATTCCTCAACACTGGAAACGCCCAAGTCTCGGGAAATCACGTCGTTGCGGACGAACCAACCCGCACCGGTGCAGATCCGTAGGGTGACGTTCTGCTGAGCTTGCATCCTCTCCTTAAGCTCCGAGGAACACAGCGCGTACCACGCTGGGGCAGCATACGTGAGTTTCGAGCGAAGGTAGGTCTTGTAGACCCCGATCTTCGCCTTCAGGGGCAGCTTTGATTGGAGGATAGGCCGGAGCCTCGCCCTAGCGGCGCGCAACGCCTGAATGGCGTGCTGCGTCTGGGCGGCCATGCTCAACGACCTGTAGATCATCACTCCAAGGTATTTGAAAGAAGTAGTACGATTGTCACGTTTTAATAGGCAGGTATTGAAGTCAGTTAGCACTTTTTGGGTCTACCCCTCCTGCCGGGACCCGGCGGCGGCAACAGTATAACAGGGTAACTACTTATTTAGACACTAAAATTATTTGTATTTTGATTTACCATATTTTCCTAAAACATTACAAAAAAAGTGTTTATTTAAATATTAATAAAATCATTAAAAAATTAACAAGATTTTTCATTATTCTTAAATAATAATATATACTTTTAATATATATTTTATATACTTTTAATCTGAAAATTATATAGTAAACTCTTAATTAATTATTTCTTTTTAATAAAAGCTAGTTAGAAAATGTTAGTAAAAAGCTGGTTCGAAAATGATTTATCAAATTTTTTCCCATTAAATTTTAATATATACGTATTTAATGTTTTTGACGCAGTTAAAAGTATTGATTTTTTTTCTCAGTTAAGTTCTAAGGAGAATTTTTATATAAACTATTTAAATATTAAATATTCCATGATGGCTTTGGGATAAAATTTCTTAGCACATAAAAAATATCGCCTGAAACCTTTAATTGTTTGAATTTTTTTTCCTTTGTAAAAATCATTTAATTTAGTACTTCTTTCTTAAACACTAACTTTTTTATTTAACTAAAAAACATATAATCCATGATTTTTATAAGTTCACGAATAATTTTAATTATTTTAAATAAATAGTCAAATTATCAAACTCAACATGTTGGAAATACATATTACTGTTTTTATGTTCAAATTTAAGTCTCAAGCAAAGTTTATATTCAAGTCATGATCGATGCTTTATAACATGAGTCGGTGATATGAGATTGTCTCTTTTGCCTAGCGTCAGGGAAAGCCGGATTCGAACCTTATACGCGAGTAAAGTGTTCTTTTTTTTATTTTGAATCATTACTCAATATTTTTTTAATACTGATGATTTTAATTCACCGTAAATTTTTATTTTATTTATAAAATATTTATTCTTTTAAACTATAAAATTTTGTATGTATATAGACCAAAGTAAACAATCATTTTAATCTACTAAAAAACATAAACACGTTTGATCTGTCTTGAGAAATGCTCTTGATTTGAGTGTCATTATTGTTAATAGATACATGACATCGTATTCCTCGAAAATAAATTAAATATAGTATTTGAATTTTAAGAAGGTAACACTAGATATTTAATTAAGCTTCAACGTAACTTGCGTGTATAGTATTAAACTTTATAGATTTAATCTCTACAAATAAATAAAATTGGAGGGTCTGTTTGTAATATTAAAATAACCGCTTTTTACTAAGTGCATTCCGACGTATACACGGTACATATACCAAAACAACATTTTTTACAATTTTTGTCTGTCTCTCTGTCTGTTTGTTCCGGCTAATCTCTGAAATGGCTGCACCGATTTTGACGGGACTGGCAGATAGCTGATGTATCAAGGAGTAACTAAGGCTAATTTTATTTTAGAAAAAAAAAAATAGTTTTTGTTAAAAATGATAAGTTTCGGAATCGAATTTTAATATCCAATTTAAGTTGACCTTAGATTTATGTGATCAATCATATGAAACAGGGTTCAGCTTAGGCTGGACTTTGTAGGTTTGAACATACGTATTCCGGAGGCGCATGGCGTAACAGTCGCATTCGATAATACTGACTGTTTGCATATTTCATTTATATTTTAGGGTTTGTAGGGATTGTAATCCAAAATAAACCATAAGATATGTCCAAAAAATTCTCTATTCCACGTCACTATTCCACGCGGACGGAGTCGCGGGCACAGCTAGTGATAATCATATGAACAATATTATAATATAATAATAATATTGTACATATATAATAATAATACTTGTTATAGTTGTTGTTGCTACGATTATTTCAATTAATATTAATTTTATAAATACACAATAATTTTATAAAAATAAAGTTTCGTAAAAAAAGTGTGTACGCTAGAAAAGTACCTTACACACATTCAAAACTAAGCATGTGTATACATATACAACATTGTGTATTAGTACTTTACTATAGTGTATATTATAAGTCTATGTATCGTATGTATTATGTCGTATGTTTGAATAAAATTACAAAACTGTACAGTAAAATTACTAATCAAATTTTCTGTAACCGCTTGGTAAATTTGAAAAAAATGTTTTGTAATTTTCTCAAATTGAGTTGGAGCATTTTGTTTAGTAAATTTATTAAATTGTTTTGCGTTAAAACTTCTTACACATTTTTGGTAAATTACTAAAGAAATTTTTAACAGTGTACAGAAGTATATAATCTGCTTAAAGATATAAACGCTACGCGGATAATTCATCTACATGACATAATATAGGTCCTGTTTTTATTGTTCTAGCCCCGGTCCTGTTTTAATACCGTAGTCTTATAGTGATCTTATAGAGGTGTCCCTTCAATTCAACCGGGATTTTGGGGTTACAAGGGATACCTTACGCCGTTTGACCCATACTCATCACGACCGGTAGAAATGCGTGCCTTGATGCCGTATTCGATATCAAATACAAGAAATACGTGACACGATTACGTAGTACAGTGACTCCATTAGCTATGCGTTCTTCGTGTATCTCCATCCAGGCCAAAATACTTGTGTGATCTGCAAATAGTTGCTTCAGGTCTTGGTGAAGTTAAGTATGAAGCACTGTGTTTCAAGTCTCAATTAGTCGAGAGGAACTGTCCTAAAAGATTCCAGATCTAACCTGGTTCGTATGCTCGACCGAATGATTACTTTTTTGTACGCGTGGGGAACCTTAAAAATATAATCTACTAGTCACTGGCCATATTTTATTTGAAAAACTGTCCAAGTATTTTCGGATTCAAGAAAATAATCTTAGCATTATTTTACCGTAGAAGATAAAACCATGTCAAACTTGAATAGAACTTTTATGTATTATGTTTCATTCAGTTTCGACCTTAATATCTTGAGTCACAACTAGATTATATGAGTCACTCACTGTAAAGCACAAGAATTATAGATATTTTTCTTTCTACGAAGATTCCTAGTCATGCTTAGTAGTAAACAACTGCGTGGGTGGAAACGGCAACTTCCAAATTCCCATTGTACACAATACAATTTATCTTTTATTCATATAAATAAGTTTAAAAATTGACTAAATCAGCTTTGAAGTTAAATACAGTTCTATAATATGCTGTACGTACTTTTTATAAATAGATCTTGATATTTTATATTAACTTTATTGAATTGGGTTACAATGTTCCAACCCTTGGATGGCGCTTTCAAGCTATCGAATAAACCTTTTTATATATTAATATGAAAAGGATCGTCGTTATTTATTGAATGTTGTGTAACAAAAGATTATTCATAAGAAATATAACTACATATTGATATTGTGTTTAACGACTTGTAACATATTTTCACATATAGAAAACTTTCACAATATTATTTACTCTCTAAGTCTTAGAGTTATTCTGTGAAAAGAATTTCCAATCCTGCTTTTTTCAAACGTCATCTGTTCTCCGAATTTATTTTTTTAGATAATGACACGATAAAAACTAACTTAAAACGTCACTAATACTATGACGAAGTTTGCATTAAGTGTGTGGATTTTTAATACCATTTGATGTAAAGATTGTGAAGTAAGTATCGTGACGGCAGGCACCCAACCGTGGGCGGGCGGGATGCGCGACCTGGCGAGTCGACGGCGCGCCCCTCCAGTAGCTGTGAGCCGCCGCACCAGCTACACGTCGTCCTCGCCGGCATAGCCTGCGCCCCGCAAGCCTTGCGCATATACCACCCGCCATCGGCTTCAACGCCGCCACCGCCGCCGCCTCCGCGCCGGCACAACAAACTCTTACTCGGTGCTCAACTATAAAACTAAGTGTTTCTGATCAATCTGCCACAGGTCCGCTGAAATTCATCAAGTTAACAAGTAAGTTTAGTTTCACTAAGCTAAGATTCAAACTTATTTGAACTTTTAAAATTTCAGATATATTTGTTTTCGCAAAAATAAATTTAAGCTAATAAAAAATAAGCAATTAATAAGTTTGTATTCCATGTATACGTTTTAATTCATAGTTACTAATATAGTTGTTCCATTTAATTAATAAATAAACTTTTAACCTAATAATATATATTTTCAAAGTAGTTTTATAATTTTTAATTATAAATAATGTTATGAAATAAGCTTTCAATGGTTAAAAAACTTTTTATCAATACCGTTAAAAGAAAAAAATTGCCTTAAACTCGGAATAGTAATTTTAACTTCAAATATTCAAATAGAAAGAGAAAAAATAAAGAAAAATTATATTAACTTTTCGTTATAGATAATTTAAATATTACTTAGTTTTCTATGGTCTTAATATAAACGAGAATTTTCAATATAAGTCTTTATAAAATATAATAATAAATCATATCGATTGTTTTATCGAAATAAAAATTATGCACCTATATTATCAAGTATACAAATTTTCTGTCCCGTAATTAAGAATCTGTCGTCAACATTTTCTCGATTTTTTTTTTCAATAAAATAAAATATTTTGGCGGTGCTTTCCCTCGGCTACCTGTCTTCTATTCATTTCAGTGTACAATAAAATGTTAATCAACAGCTGTTTTCATTATCATCACCTCTTCTATCGGGATTATAATTTTATCGTCAGAGAGTATCTACAGCTTACGTTGGCTTGCTTAAGTTTGGAATCTAATATCCACTGTCCCGGTTTTTCAATAATTAACTTTTAGGGCGCTCTTCGTTTGCATAGAACAACTCCAAAAACACATCACCTTTTGTCTACATCTCTTTTATAACAATACGCCGTCACTTATCATACCTTTACTGTCATACCACATATTTATTTTAAAATACTTGCTATATATTCAATTATTGAGCTGCAATCCCTAAGACTAAAGAAATATTGCACATTCTCTATCGTTTATTTAATGCACACGTCACAGCTGATACAGGTCTTAACTGATACTACAGTGACTTGTTCAGTGCAGCACTTTGGACTGTGGTCGACAAGAAACTTACTCTATCAAAAGTTAAAAAGCTTCCTACTTGACTTACAAGTTGCTTCGAAGTTGTTTCTGCCTTACTTTGAAGCATGCTATATGCACGGTAACATTTTCATTTTCACAGTAGCATAATATATACTATATCACATTGTATATCATGATTCTCACGTATATCACAATCATCATCTAGTTATCGCAGTAACGAGAAGTTTAATAATTATTTTTTGTGAGTAAATCGCTCCCAACGGCTGGACATAAGCCTTCCCGAGTTTACGCCACACATCCCGGTCCCGTGCCCTTCCCATGCATCCCCAACCGGAAATCTTGTGCAGGTTGTCGGCCCATCGAGCTGGAAGACTTCCTACATTTCGTTAACCGAGACACGGTCTTCACTCCGGGACTCGTTTGCTTCATCAGCCATGTGCATATATGCATGATGTGCATATTTTGAGAGCTATGTCGGTCACTTTGGTTCTTCTGCGGTTATCCACATTTCGGATTTTGTCTATAAAAAACACCTAACATAGCCCGCTGAGCGCTTTAAAATTTGTGAACCAGTTCCGCCTTTAGTTTTCACGTCTTAGGGCAGTAGGTTTGGTAGGACGCATTGCTGAAAGACATTTGTCTTCAAGCACTGTGGTAATATCTATTACTGTTTTTATTCAAAATATAGTATCTGATAAATACATTTTGACATTTATACTTATGAAAATAACTTTAGCCCATTAGTACTACGACGTTTTAATTATGGGTATTCGTCATAATTTAACTTGAAATTTCATAATACGAGTATATTCTAGGTACAATTTTGTCATATCGAAATAAGACGGCTAAATTAAACTTAATAATTGGCCACAAATAAAGCCCAACATTTTATAGGGAGACAAAATATATGACCATTTGTCATATATTTCAAACTCCTTTTGTCAATTTTCAGAGTCGAGGGTCAAGACGGCAACCGCTTCTTTGAAATCTATACTTAGCCATATCTATATCAGCTTAATTATTGAACCTCTAATGGAAAGGATGATTAAAAGAGGGTCATCAACGTAAAAAGTCGTACTGAAGAATAAAACTTTGAATTCGAGCGGGAACGAATTATAAGATGACACGATATTTTTACATGAATGAAAAATTACTAAATACAATCGCATCAAAACTTTGAGCAAATAGGGATAAGACATCGGAAATTGCTTTTTAATACGGAAATTATTAAGAAGCGAAGTAAATCTAGCGTGAATGGAAGCATTATATCAAATAGTAAAGAAGTATGTATAAGCTAGCAAGTTTTTCTTAGAAATTGATAAAAGTTGACAAGAAGTTAACTCCTTATGTTCTTAGCCAGCAATGGAAGTATATAATACGGTTTACATTTTTGGAGTGGGATTGAGAAGGCTGTAGATAAGTATGTATTGCGTTAAACATGATACACAAGTTGTCAAAATTAAAATCACCATATGTTTTACCGACATTCGTAATGTAATATTGACTTAAAATTAAAAATCAAATAAATTATGTCAAAATATTAATTAATATCAATTAAACATTTCATTAATCACATAAAAAAAATAACAATGAGCTACTTTTCAACTTGTTTTTAAACAAACGTAATGACAGCTCTCTTAAAACACTTGGTAAATGATTGTAGATTTTTATAATCATAACCTTACAATTATTGTGGTATATGGCGCGTTTTACAAATTTGTGATATTCTTATGACTTACTTATTATTATTACTTACTTATACTATGACGCCACAGAAAACAGTTCCGAGGGAGCGGCAACACTCTTTAGCTTAAACTATTTTCAAATTAGGATAATATTCAAAATCAGACATTGAGCTCTAAATGAAAGTTTATAACGCAACCAGGATTAAACGAATTTTTGAGACTTAAATTCACGTTCTGGAACCCTTACGAGTTATATAGTAATTCCTAAAAAAATATCACCGAGTACAAAATCCGAGCGCTTGATTCAATTTCAAGCGACCAGTTAACAAAGGTTTAAAATAAAAGCTTTTCCTTCTCGTTGACTCTAGTTTTCTGAATTGGAAACTTTATTCTTTTAGTTTTTCTCAATGCACTCCACTGCGTTCCGTTTGACATCTTCGCTAGCTGTCATTTTCGTTAACATTTTAGAGGAAAAATACTTGTGTTGCGTCTTATACAAATATAATCTTATGCGAAATTATATGTATGTATATACCTATATATATAGCCTACCCCTTGTGTCAGGGCGAGCCTTATGGGTGGAAAGGCGCCACGGCGCCCTGACCTTCCGCCTGACGCAGATCCTCTCGGGGCACGGTTGCTTCGGGAGGTACCTGTGTCGCATAGGGCGGGAGATGACGTCGGGGTGCCATCATTGTGGCGCGGGCGACGGGGAGGACACGGTGGACCACACTGTCGCCGTGTGTCCTGCGTGGCGCGAGGAGCGCCGCGCCCTCGTCGCCCAAATCGGCGCGGACCTGTCGCTCCCGGCCCTGGTTCTGTCCATGGTCGGGGGCGATCCTGGATGGACGGCCGTCGCCTCCTTTTGCGAGGCAGTCATGTCCGTAAAGGAGGCGGTGGAGTGGGAGCGGGAGTCCACCACCACACTCCCCTCCCGCCAACGCAGGCCACGTCGGCGTCGGAGGGCGAGCAATGACCTCCGGCCGCCGTAGAAAGCGGTGGCGGGCGGCCCCTCCGGGGAGGATCCGCCGCCCGCACTATTGCCACGAGGGAGAGGGCCGCGTGCTGTTCCGGGGCCCCCCTCAACTCCTACAATACAGGAGAGCACCGGGGGGACGAAACCCTGACCCCCTGGCGCCAACACTTCAGAAGAGGCCCGCCTTGAGACAAAGGGCGGAACAGCGCCGGCCCGGGCCACGAGATCGGCAGGGCACATATCCGTAGGCCCGGGCGTAGGCGAGAGGAGAACAGCGGGTTTTTTTAGTGGGTAGTCGGATGGCTGAACATCTTCCCCGGTGTCCCACATATCCCTCGGTCCCCCCGGGCCGGGGGAACCCGTCAAGAGAGGTTTTTCCCCGAGACAAAAAAAAAAGGGCGAGCCTCCACAGTTTGCACCAGGGGGTTAGGGGCCAGTCCTGTATCAATCCTTTGACATCTGATATCTCTGATTGAGTGCCCTCACCCTGGTGGCATAGGTGTCTAGTAACCAATACAAGCGCTCTGCTGCTTAATTTGGGACTAGATGGAGCTGTGTGGATTGTCACAACGTATTTATTAATTTATTTCGGCTGCATACGTATCCCATTGTGTCACTTCCTTTTCCTTTAACCTGGTACTTTACATCGCATTCAGCGTAAACCTTCATTAATGTCGCATACAATATGAATAAACAACCTCATTTGTTTATTCATATTCAGTTTTTCTTTTGTTCTTTGGCGTCATTACAATTAAAAGTGAAGGTCCCGTTGAGCTTCATTCATGATAACAGCAACAATGAATGAGCAAAGGATCGTAATATCAGGACCGTAAAATTACAATCTTGCTATATTCGCCGCTTGTAACGCACTACGTCAGAGGAATATTCTGACCCTTTTCATTGGTAGTGAACCGTGAATTGGATCCTGTTGTACTGAAAATTAAAGTAATTCAATATTTTGGAATGTGTTATTACGAAACATGCTCTGAATATGTGATTGCAATTCTATAATCGTATGAATTGAATCGTGTTCCATTAGAATAGAGTTGCTACATTAAGATATCTATTTCCTTATCCGTTCATCTGAATTTGAGGCACTTTCCGCGAAACTAGCTTATTATACCATTGTATTAGTTCCAATTATACATATTATGTATTGTTATGACTATAATCTGTATAAAGTAATTTTTGCGCGAATGAGATACATAGCTTTATATATAATTAATTATTTAAAGAGAAAACCGACGCCTTGAGTTTTTTCAGTGTTTCTTACCTAACCCACGTTTTTAACATTTGTCAAATATTGTTTTGTAGTGTGTTGTTGTGTCACTATTCATGGCATCAGTTTTTGGAGCAGATAAAACTTTAAGCGATTTCTTTGTTTAAAGGCCACTGTAGTTCATTGCTGTTTGATAAGAAAGAGAATTTGAAATTTTCAGCGCTTTTCTTATATGATGAAGTTTAGCTCTTTTTATCATTGAATGCGTCTAAAACTTGGTATAAATACTACAAAGATATCCAGCTATGCTTCATAATTGTCCACAATAATCAATAACAGATAATTTGTGTTTAGAGCTCTTTACTAATCCCGATGAATAACTGTTCAGTCATTAAAATCACGTTTGACATTTGAAGTTATGACACCTTTTTATAAACAATAAGGATACATTTATTAAAAAAAGATAAAATGTTTAAACTTGATGTATTTTTTACATAAATATTTCTCTAAACTAGACCAAGACATTAATAAGATTTACAGAGAGAGAAAAGTCTCTAAATAGCGTAAATAAATAATATGGTATCTTTAAATAAGCGAAAGCTGAATTTCTTGTTGTACCATTGTACAACGGGTTTTTAAAGGTATTTTTAGAAACGATCGTACATTTTGACTTTGCGTTAGTAGCCGTATTGATTTTACGTTGCAATCACCATTGGTTTTTGAATAAAACACAATCAAGCAGATTGTAATGAAAATAGTAAAAGGTTTTTTATGTAAGAGAAAAGTAGTTTACAATTAATAGGCAAGTTATGCTTATTAAAACTTGATTTAGATCAAGATTTCAATTACGCAAACTACACAATTAAATAATGCACTTTCGAGTGTGAGATGAAAGTTTAATTATATTTATATAAGGAGATTCAGCAGACACAATTTTTTTTATTTTTAGTCGTAAGAAAATGAATAAACATACGTTTCAAGTTACGCTTGGTATCAAGAATCAGTCTTCTAAATAATCTCATTTTATAAGATAAAAATACTAAAAGTTTTCCATTACTCAGAGTAGAAGTCTATTTCCAAAAAGTCATTTGCGAAGCAGCTTTTCAGTCGTGGCTTCTCGTTTTTATAAGAAGGTCTTGTCTACAAAACCATAATAAAATATTCTTTTACCAACTATAATATATGGTACGTCATGAATGTAGGTTTACGCTACATTTTTATAATTTTAATTATCCTAAAAGTGCAATTATTATAATATCAGTCTGAAATATGAATATGTAAAACTACTATAATTTCCTTAATTTTGTGAATTTCAAATTATAGATAGCTACATTACTATTGATTAGTTATATGTTTACAAAAACGTTATTCAAAGTTATAGTTTCAAATTATTATCATGAACATTGACGAAAAGGGACATACAGCTATTATTAATAGATAAGCACAACTGAGATCACAGTAAAGGAGAAAATTTAAATAATATAAAAGCATGTGAACTAACACTACACTATTTGTGGCCACAGTCAATAAATATATAGGGTCAATAAATACGTCTATACAATAGGCAATGGTTGAGAATAAGCTTCTAGTTCCAAAGCATATCCTAGTTATCATGCTGGAGAGCGCAAAATAGATTGTAGGTTTTAGTCCGGTTGAGACTTAGTACTTCTTACAATAACAAAATGTGGTTTGAAGAAAACAATGCAAATCATTGGTTCATGAATTAACAATTATACAGCCCACTCAAAAATTCCAAAAACATCATTTCCATTGTGATTCTGCTGATACAAAATTTCACCTTTTGCATAATAAATTTATAAACCGAATCGGAACGAAAATATTATTCCAAGAAAGGAGATCGGAAATTATGATATAAATGTCACGATCAATTCACGATTCGCTGGGTTAGTGTTGTAACTCAGTCGGCCATCCGGGACTAGTTTGCTACTGAAACTCTATTATAAGCTTAGTAAACCGCAGCAACTTGTTGGCGTATTATGGTGCGTTGTCAGGTCAGTAAACCGATGCAATAAGATGCTAAAGGGACATGTATTCTGTGACGACCAACCGCACCAACCACGCTGTACAAGTTCTTAGATGAGTACGAAATGGCTAATAAATTGAAGAACTGAATGTCTTGCATTCCCTCGGTTGGATTGCTATAAATAATAATAATTTAGGATTGCCATAAAGTAGCCCCAAAACATCCCGGGGTGACTTTTGGGGAAGGCTTAAATGACCCTAGAGAGTTCGCGGCGGTCTTTTGCGCCCTGCTGACCCTGTGTGAGAATGGAATGCCAGAGATCATCAGCCGTTCGTGCAGACCAACATTATGATGATTTTAGTCGGTAAACCAGAAACGCGCTCTCGTATCATAGATGGGGTGAATTGACGTATTTAAAAAGTCTCACATCACCCTGCTGGGTTCTTCCCCAAGCGGTGAAGTATTAAAAAGAATTTCCAGTTCGAAAGAAAATTAACAAGATTATTTTATTGCTGAAGAACAATAGACAGGATGACGGCCCATTTAATAAATAGCAAGCAGTTACCGTCGTCTATGAATGTTAGTGAGGCCAGGAGCACCGTGAATACACTGCTGTCCCATAAGAGCAGCAATTATTCTATTTTGCCGTTATAAACGACAATATACATGCTCAATATTACAATTTTTAATCCAGCAGGGATGCCGTAAACCGTAATGATAACAAAATCTAGACTTCATAGTAGAAGCTTAGGGCAAGGGGAATTATAGCGCTAGAATAGAGCTAAATGGAACTTATATTGCTGACGTTAGCACTACAATATAATTTAATGTGCTAAGACCTAAAATCGTAAAAAGAAGCAATTCTGAAGTGATTAGGTAGTAATGGGGGAAAGAAAAGACAGTTTAATGAGTTTGTTCTACTCTAGACAAAAAAGACGCCAAGTTATAATCTGTAAGTTTTCCTCTAATATAACGATTCCCAAGTGAATAAGCAGACTTTATTAGAAAACGGTGTAAGCCAGATGATTCTAAGCTATGTCTGACGAATTTCAAAGTATAAAAATTTGGAATACATATCGTAAAAATTGCTTTTGATTTATTTAGAAGTTCGAATAATTTCAAATTCGTAGTATACATTGCCATTAAATATAAGTTTATCTACAGAATACAACAAAAAAAAATAATGTTTATATAGATTTTTAATATAACATGTGTTTAATGTTGAAATATTATTTCATTAAATTGCTTATTATTATAGTCACATGTTTTATAAATATAAATGCAACTTGTTGATATGATGGTATGGGAGTAGTACTTTAGGAGTGCTAACTTTACATCACTTATTAAAGAGTCACTCATTCACATCATCAACTTGCCAATTAAATTTGCATGACGCGAAAGAAGCACTTCAAAAATGTACCTAAAATTTATTTTATGTTACTCATTTCCTTTATTCATTGTTTAATCATACCTTATTCAACGTCTAGTGACATTTTTTATTCAATTTATTAATAATTTACTGGAAGTAAAATGAAGAACCATCTTGAAACCAAAAGTGATTTTCATGAACACCCTAAATTTATTTATCCGATGCTTTGAAAAGCAAAATTAAATTAGACAAAGAAAAAGCCCACCCACATTTGAAATAATATATTTTGCTTTATTCTTTCTAGTTTCGAATTTATTTAGGTACATATTGATTCGACCTTTTGGTATTTTGTATTTATAATAATTCTGTAAATCTTCTTCAAAAAAGGCGTTATAAAATTTCTTCGAGGCCGGCAGCGCGTTGATAAAGCCTCTGGTGCTGCAAACGTCCATAGGCGATGGTGACCACCTGCCAGGGTGGGCCGCCTGCCTCACTGCTGAACTCTAGCTATAAAAAAAATATCAATTCATTGTAATAAGTTCAAATTGTCTTGTGCTTATTGAATAGAAATACTTTATCGCGTGATTGAATGGGAGCACAGGCAAATTGTGTATCATAACAATGTAATAACTAATATGTTTTTCGCTTCCGCACGCTTGCGGATATCACGTGTACGATTCCCGTCTCGCGTCTATGTATAACATGTATTTATTTGCAAAAATAAATTATTTAAATAATATATTAGTTGTTTAGTAACCATAACACAAGTACTATGCTTACTTACTTTGGGACTAGATGGCACTGTGTGAATGTCCCAATATAGTATATATTTATTTATTTATTAATTACAAGATAATAATAAAGATCATTTATTACACTTACTATCTAGTAAAGTACAATTTTATTATATACACATCAAAAGCAACATGCATGATATTACAAATTTACCATTTATACTAATTAATTTCTAAGTCTTTACTCACTCAAAGTGCGTAGGTATGTAAACTTTTTTGTTATTGATGACATACTGGCTGGTTGTAAAAAAAAAATTCGATTATGTTTTGTTTTTTTCATAAAATTAAATGAAAGGGAGTTTGTTTGAATTTAAGTGCGTTTTTAGTCTTGATTTTATACTTTTACCAACCATTTAAATAAAGTTAGCGACAAAATTGAATTGTTAGATATTCTTTACGTCATGGAGCGACGTCATTTGACGGCAAATGAAATGCAAAGAGCTGTAGGGATGTTGCAAGCGGAAAGTAATCAATCTCAGGTATCTCGGCATTTTGGCATTCATAGAAGTGTTATTTGTCGTCTTTAGCAGCGCTACAATAATACAAGGGAACCCGCTGAACAGCATCCAGGCCGTAAAAGGAATACAACCACTTGGCAAGACCGGTACATACAACTGACTGCAAGACGTCAGCCGATGTTAACCGCTTGAGAGATAAGTTTGAGGCTACAAAATTCAAGTGGTGTTGATGTAAGTCCCCTAACTGTGCGAAATCGACTGCATGAGTACGGCCTACGAGCTCGACGCCCAATTAGGTGCCCACCGATACGTCACGGGAATCGCGCTTATCGAAATGAATGGTGTAAAGAACGCAGAACATGGACCCAGGAACAATGGGATAAAATTATGTTTTCCGATGAGTCGCGATTCGGGTTTAGGCCTGATATAAGAAGGGTGCGAGTGTACCGTCGGCCCGGAAATACTGAAAGCCTCAAGTGCATTCAGGAAGTTCATCCATACAGCGGCTCATCCACCATCCTAAAATTTAAATTAGTACATGTTGCTTAGACTTTTTTGATGTGTGTATTTTCTTCATTATGCTTGTAAAAGTGGAAAAAACGTATTTCCTCCTAGTCTCATGACACTCTCGTTTACTTTCTATTATATAAATAGCATTAAGTATACATCTTTATATAAAAAGCAGATCGAAATAGCAAATTGCTTACCTGTTCAGGTAGATGTAATGCCAAAGCGGATTATCTTCAGATTTATTCGCTGAATCGTGAAATAGAAGCGACCTTTTCTGTTGAACTTTGGAAATGTAACGATGCATTTCCGTCCTCCAGGACCATAAGTCATGACTAATGTAAATAAAAACTAATCTACTACTAGTTTTCTTGCGACATTTTTGTAATTTGATATCAACTATAATCTTGATGCTATAAATAAAGATGGTAAGTAAGATTTATAATAAAAGTTTAAAACTTTGACATTTTAGAATAAAGTGACTTTAAAGTTTTGTGAATTTTAATATGTTACTTATTTTTATTTAAAACATTGTGAATACTTGTATTAGTCTAGTGGATCTTAATTTTTTTGGAAAAGCAGGATATCTTTAATATTTGATATTCAATTATTATTCTTGTACTTGAATGACTATTCGACAATACGCGATCGTTACTTATCACTAACCAAACAAAACAAATATTTGACAACTAGTCAAATCTTCTTCTTCTTCTTCAAGTGCCTCTCCAACTAGTGAAGGTCGGCTACCAACTTCTGGAATTGTTGTCTGTCCTTAGCGAGTCGAAACAATTTGGATACGCTCGCTATTCCAGTCCACTCTTGGATGTTACGGAGCCACGACTTCTTTCTCCGACCAACTCGACGTTTACCGGCAACCTTGCCCATCATTATAAGTTGCAAGAGGCTATATCTATCGTGCCTGAGCACGTGACCGAGATATGCAGTTTTTCGTCTCTTGATGATAGACAAAAGTTCCCTTTTCCGTCCAGCTCGCCGCAGAACCTCCTCATTTGTGACTCTATACGTCCAACTTATCCTCAACATACGCCTGTATGCCCACATTTCAAAAACTTCAATTCGCTTCCTGAGGTCTTCTTTAATAGTCCAAGACTCGCATCCGCACAGAAGTATAGGCCAAATGTAACAGTGCAACAGTCGTGTACGCAAGTCGATCTTTAAACTTCGGCAGCACAGTACGGATCTCATGGTATTGAAGGCACTACGAGCAATCTCCACGCGGGTTCTTATTTCCAACTCACTATCCCAGTTTTCCATAAGCCATGTGCCTAAGTATTTATACTTATGCACCCGCTCGAGAGATCGCCCTGACACTGTGATAATCGGGTCAATATTGAGATTCCTGGAAATCACCATAAACTTAGTCTTGCCGACATTCATCCGAAGGCCAGTTCTTTCACTACACTCGTTAACTCTGTTGACGATCACCTGCAAATCTGCTGCTGTAGATGCAATAAGAACTGTATCATCTGCGTATCTAATGTTATTGATAACACGCCCATTAATCCTAACTCCACAATCTAGGTCTTCAAGAGCTTCTGCTATAATCGTCTCCGAATACAAGTTGAACAAGGTAGGCGATAAAATGCAGCCTTGCCGCACTCCTCTCTTGATCTCAATCTGTTCAGTACACTTACCATCAATGCGCACCGCTGCCTGCTGATTCCAGTACAAGTTCCGAACAATGCGTACGTCTTTACCGTCCAGTCCAATATCGTATAAAATCACTATAAGGCGATCATGCAACACTCGATCAAACGCTTTTTCGTAATCCAAAAAGCAAAGAAATACTTCCTGCTGCATGTCCATGCACTTTTGCACCAAAACCTGCACTGCAAACAGAGCCTCCCTCGTTCCAACCCCAGACCGAAATCCAAACTGGCTCTCACTCAGTTGTTCATCGCATTTTCCTTTGATTCGCTCATGTATAATCGAGAGAAAGAGTTTCAAAACTTGACTCATTAAACTTATATTTCGAAACTCTTCACACCTCTTGGCGTTTTTCTTTTTTTCTTTTAGGACGAGTCACAAAAGTCGATGTAAGCCAGTCTTGGGGTACTTGACCAGAATTATAAATGCGGTTGAAAAGATCAACGATGACATCCAACTGTTCGTCACAAATTAGTTTGAGCACCTCAACATGAACTTCATCTGGCCCTCCTGATTTTCCGGTTTTGGCTCTCTCCAATGCTTTCCAGACTTCATTTTTTAGGATCGGAGGACCATCAACATTGGTATCGATAGAGGCAATGATAGAAGCACGCTTGTCATCAGCAAACATGGTCCCAATGTACTGCTCCCACATTAGCTTCTTTCTAGAAAGATCCAAAATGGGTAGCCCATTTCCATCCACAAGTTGAAACGAGGGCGTCTTGTGGCCAACCATGGCTTTTATTTCCCTATGTAAGTTAAACGCATCATGTTTGGCGTGGAGACTCTCAATATACTCACACTTGCGCCGATACCAAGAATCACGGGCAAACCTCACCTCTCTTCGAACTTCTTTGTCCAAGGCTTTATATTTACGTGTGTCTAACGTCTTATAGAGTCGCCTTTTTTCCATGAGTTGATAAATTGATTCCGTCATCCAAGCTTGCTTCGGTGCCCAATCACCAGACCTTAAGTGTCTCACATTGATGTCGTGTACTTTCATTTTAAGTTGATGCCATGTCTCTTCTACAGACTTAATTGGTTCCTGCATTTTAGTGACAGCCCAACCATTGATCTCCTTCGACACTTGAGGTATTATACTCGGGTCATGTAACTTTCTTAAGTCGATCTATGGTTGTCGCTTTTTCCTTATTTTCTTTAGCGTGCAGGCCAAAACAACAATCACTGGATTGTGATCAGATCTTATGTCAGACCCTGGATAAGTTTTAACACTTCTTATGCTGTTCTTGTAACGATTATTAACCATTATTTATAATCTATTTGATTCCGTATCATGTGCACAGAGGTATATCTGGGTGAAGTCCAGGTGTACAATCTTCTTGGTGGTAATTCAAAGAAAGTATTCATGATCGTAAGATTATTTTCCTGGCAAAACTGTACCAGAGTATCTCCTCTCTCCATTCGCTCCCCCAGCCCGAACTTGCCCACCACTCCCTGCACCTCCCGTTCACCGACCTTGGCATTCATGTCACCCATCACTATGCCAACCGCATGCTTGTTCGTTAACTTCAGCAAGTCTTCCACTTCCCCATAGAAGCTCGCAACCTCCTCGTCTGGCCTATCAGTAGTAGGGGCATAAAGTTGTATTCAAATACCTATCATCATCTTAGCGTACCCGGTTACAGCCCAAACTCTCGCTTCGGCGCCCGGTGTCCGCTTTCCGACTTTTTCTTCTCCACTTCGCACGATCTTCGGCATCTCTGATGGTCAATCCATTGGCACGCATATCAACCCTTACGACGTCAAGCCAACGCTTTTTGGGTCTACCCCTCCTGTTGGGGCCCGGCGGAGATGGTATGGCCAGATATTTGTACCCCACGTAAGTAGCCGGTTGCCGTAAAACGTGGCCATACCAGCGAACGCGACACTTCTGTTATTTAACCGCAATGTCACGGACATGAAGGCTGCCACGAATGCGAGAGTTCCTAACGCAGTCCTTCCGCATTACTCCATACATCCACCGCAGCATATTCATCTCCGTGACTCGCAGTGCCTGCTTGCACCGGCCACGCTTCACATCCGTAAAAAAGGACGGGCCTAATGATGGTCTTATAGACCTGTCCCTTCAATTTAACTGGGATTTTAGGGTCACAGATGACACCAGTCACCTCACGCCATTTGGCCCATGCGACAGCAATGCGTGCCTTAACGTCGCAATCAATGTCACCAGACGCGTGATACACAAATCCCAGATATTTCGCCTGTTCCGTGTGCTCGACCGTATCGCTGCCTATGCGCACGGGTGTGGGATCTATGGACATCCAGGCCAAGTACTCAGTCTTTGCCATGCTCATGTGAGTTTCTGATGCTGTCTGGCAGTTCTAATACCACGCTGAACAGAAAAGGACTAAGAATGGATCCCTGGTGTACTTCGACAGTGATGGAGAAGGATTTTGAGTCACCAACAGTGGTCCGAACCACGGAATCGGAATCGCGGTACATGTCTCGGATGATGTCAATATAGAATATAGTCAATATAGTCTCTGGAATCCCTTTGGACCGCAATGCCCACCAGATTATCTCGCAAGGAATACACTTGAAGGCTTTCTGCAAATCGATTACCAGTGGCACTAGTCCTTTATTCAGAGGAAGGCTGCACCTCTTTGTGCTGCGTGTTCAGCAGCTCGTGGAAATATGAGCGCCATCCCCATCTCTCTGCAACTACGAACTAATTAAATACCCAAAATAAATATTGGTAAAACCAAATGCAGAAAACGTTAACACATACCTCCGACGCAACAAATTTGTCTCCGTGACACGTAGATCCAGTTACATTGTCGTCTCAAAGTACTTTTTTTACTTAATGAAGGCCCAATAATTGTGATTTTATGGCCCTTTATCTACACCTATATTTTAGATCACTAATTAAACCAAGTACCCTACGGTCTAATCACTTTCTATTAGCTGGATAGAATGATGGTAAGGAAAATAGCTACTCTAAGTTAATCCATCGCCTGCCAGATGCTAATGGCGGGTCCATTTACTGCAACAAATTTGCGTAAATACAGAATTTGCATTATTATTGCTGACCAATTTATTGATATCATCAATGTAGTCAGTGAAGGAGGAGAATGCAGAGAGTACATCTTTAATTTTGCAAAAATAAATTATTGCGCGAGATCATAATTCTTTATATAAGATTAATGTAGGCTAACTAATCCATTACCGTATCAGCTATGTTCGGACGTAAGGGGAAACAAATACGCAGATATACGAGTATATTTATCTATACAGCAGGCAAAAAAAAATTAAATTGCTATACCTGACTATATCTATATAGTTTTGGAAATGTAAAAACAATACAATTTTGATGATAAAAATAAACAATTAAACTTCATTTTTGTATAAATTGATTTAATTTCTTTCATGTAATGTACAAATATTATTTTTTCATAAGAATCATTGAAAAAATTCTTAATTTAAATATTTGCACGAATAATTGATTCAACATTTCATTTTAAATTTTAGGTGATTTTGCCAATTCACATTCAGTTACATCCATTCAATTGGCTGTGAAATTGATATGGATTATCCAATTAAATATAGGCAAAAAGACTGATTCAATCGATAACAAAGCCTCATTTATATTCTATTGGTAAAACAAATAGAAAATCGTCCGACCTTTGTTAAATTTAAGAACAACGCTCGCAAAGTAATTTATTTTGTAATTCATGTTGCGAAACTTTTGTAAAGTTAACTGTAATGATGCCATACCGATTTCCAGACCAAAGTCCTCATGGTAGTACTTACTAGGTCTTTTGTAATCACTACAAATATAGTTTTAGTTAAAACATTTCTCATATCTATATATAATACTAGCTGACCCGGCAAACGTTGTTCTGCCATATAAATAATAAAATGTCAAAAAATTAAAAAAAAATTTTGGGGGTGGGTCACCCCTAACATTTAGGGGGATGAAAAATAGATGTTGGCCGATTCTCAGACCTACTCAATATGCTCACAAAATTTCATGAGAATCGGTCAAGCCGTTTCGGAGGAGTATGGCAACGAAAACTGTGACACGAGAATTTTATATATTAGATAAACTCCTTTGCAAAAAACGGGTGGTTTTAATTTTTTACATTATTGGTAATAGTTTAGTTCTAATGAGGTTTTAATAGCCAAACTACGTTACTGGCACGTAACAAAGAGTACTAGGTACAAAAAATTTTTTATTCTAAATTCGAAACTTTTGTTTTTAAAAATAATAATCTCTTTTTCGGTTTGTTACTTTTTACTTACTTTTCGCGGGTTTGGGGTTAAAGGGTTATCAGGCAACTAAAACTAAATACTCATTATTACATTACTATTTAGTACAAAAATTTATGTTTGTCGCATAATCTCAGCTTATTGTGACTTAAAACCATTGTGGTTATTTTTATTTTGTCAAATCCGTTAACATTATCAAAATTTTAGTGGAAATTTATTTATTATGATATAAAATTTACAAAAGAAAAAGAAATAAAATCTAAATAAAAATGGCGTGCTTTTACCCTGAAGACTGCGAGCAATTTGAAGTATCTCCGATGTTAGTGGCCCCTTGTCCAACAACGTGCTGTGAAGATCCATCTATCTGCTATCCCTGCTTGACCCGATATCCTTCGCGGAAGGTTATGTATTATTGTGAAAAGAAGCCACGAGTTTCAAGGCCTCTAACTTGCCAAGAAGAAGATTGCTGTGAGCTACCACGAAAATATATGGACGCATTTTGCGCAAGCTGCCTATGTCTGCATTCAAACGCAATAGAATGCAGGATCAAGAGCATTCAAAGACGCTTGGCACTGTGAATTTCCTATTTAGCACTCATGACGTTGTTGTCCAATGTGAATGTGCGTACGGACCCATATATATACATATTACTATGTGTATATATATATATATATATATATATATATATATATATATATATATATATATATATATATATATATATATATATATATATATATATATATATATATATATATATATTAGAAATGATCTACACCGCCGTCATATCTGGAAGAAATCGCATTATGCGATAAGATTACGCTTGAAGCGATGTTTTACCTTATTGGTAGTATCCTAGATATAAGTTTTATTATGAAATGTAAGCAATAAAGAGTTATCTATATATCTATCTACCTTCCTAATAAAAAAGTAAAATAGTAGATTGTTTTATTGAATAAATTGGGTTATTTCTATTTCAAATAATTATTATTTTCTTTGAATTGATTCGACCTCCATTAAAACAAAATTTATAATAAAATAGATTAATATTTTTAAGAGTAATTGATATTTTAACATAAATTTAAATCTGTAATTTGATTCGCAACAGAGATGTTTCATTTACATTAATGATGGGTTTTAAAGGAAATATCAAATTAATTAACACAGATTTATATTTCAGGTCAGATCATTGTTGACCGAAATATTTAATTAAATATCTGAGATTTTTTGGAAACATAATTAAATACAGTTCAATTAGTCAATAGACAGTTTTTTTTTAATTTATAATACTAATCAGGTTTTAAAAAAATTACGTAGTAAGCTTAATTCAAATCTGTTATATCATACAAAGTTAACAGAGTTGTAGGCTAATACTGTGTGTAAATCCTAACTAATATTATAAACGGGAAAGTGAGTTTGTTTGTTTGTTACGCTTTCACGCCTAAGCCGCTGAACCAATGCATGCATGCATTGATGCATTTCGGTATAGTCATAGATTGGACCTTGGAAAAGGACATACATAGGTTACTTTTTTAAACTCATATGGCAGAACAACGTTTGCTGGGTACAAATGTATAAAAATTGGTTCAAATACATCAAAATTAGTTCAGTGGTTTAGGCGTGGAAGCGTAACAAACAAACAAACTCACTTTCGCATTTATAATATTAGGTAGGATTTACTTGTACATTTTAAGAATAACTTAGATACGTCAGGTTGACAAATTAAGCTCAAAGTTCCTTTACTAGTATTATTTTAAGGAGCTTTGTGAAAAAATAATAATGCAGTACTTATGTGTGTCCCGAGCACCTGCGTTAAACTTGTTTTATAATTTATGTGAACCTTTGTCTCCAAGGACGACCCTGAGGGTTGTGAATTAAAGTTAATCTAATGGTTTTTACCTCAAATTTGGCTAATGCAAAAAGTTATATTTAAGCAGGTCCTTATATATCTACGACTGTGCCATATTTAAATTTTCCATATTATGTGATGTTATATACACACATATTTTAGTATGTTTATCTATAATATGTGTTTACGTCAGAAAGTGCTATGCTAGTTTGCGACTAAAAGATATTGGGTGAATTGTCCCAGTAAGTTCATTTATTATATTTCTTATAATCGAGACTACAATTTATAAGTTTATAAACTACATATGGTACACCAACAATTGGAACGTGGTAGCTAAATCGTATCACACTTGGAGACTAAATTAGAGGTTTAGAGGTCCTGGTTTCAAATTCCACAATAGCATGCACCGCTCAGGCAGTTTTTGCTCACCTGATGTGCATACTATTTATAATTTCCACATACCAAAGGTTAAGAAAACATTGTGGGGAAACCTTCAAACCGAAATCATCGGAATATGTAACCTACTAATTCGCCTTAGGCAAGCGTGCCGGATATATTGTTATTTATATGGTGAGCGAGGCCTAAGCTGTGGGCCGTCATGGGCTATTGTTATTTTATCATTTAAAACTACATAAAACATACATCTTGACAGACGTGGGGTAATAATAAAGCTTCAATAGTATGGTTATGTCTATTGATTTGATTCCCGAAAAATAATATTTGTGACAAAATATTTTAACAAACCTCAAACACATGCATTTTAAGGGCCATACTATGACGAATTGTCTTACTTCTACAATGAGTTATTTATACTCTATTTTATAGACATATCTTATATCTTTAAACGAGCAATTCTTGTTTATATATAATTGGAATCTCGGAATCGGCTCCAACAATTTTCATGAAATTTAGTATACAGGGGGTTTCGGGGGCGATAAATCGATCTAGCTAGGAATCATTTCTAGAAAATGTCCTTTTATTCGCTTTTTTTTATTGGAAGAAAAATAATAAAAAGGTGGCGTTTGAGTAGTCCCAATTTAAACTGAATAATAATATCGGCGAATTATAATACTATTTTTTTTTTAATTGCTTTAACGACACAACAACACTAAAGCTATTCCAGCAGATGGCATCGTTAAGTAACACGAAGTCAATGAGTGTTTGCTTTGAGGTTAGACTAAGAAAATCAATTGTTTATTTATATTATTTGTGTCTTCTTAATGCACGTGTTCACTTAAAAATGCCTAAACGATCTTGGAAAAAAACGCTTATAAACAATCTAACTTCACCTAGCCGAAAAATATCGAGCAAAGCTCGGTCATCCAGGTACTATATGTATTAATTTTGCAACATATACTACTACTTAGTAACAAATACTACTTAGTATTGATGAAAATAGGAAAGTATAAAACTTTTTATCAAAAGTTATTTTCATAACTAATCTTATTATCATATAGATATAGTCATTATAGGAACCCAAACATGTATGAGTCGCATAAATGGCTGCACGGATGTTCAAGTGCATAGATATACTTGCTATTAATTTGGGTTCTTAACAGGCTTTCACAAAGTACATAAGATAAATTCATTATCAAAGGTCTAAAAGGAAATATATAAATAAGCTTCCGAGTTTGTATACAAGGAAACATCAGACGCACAACAATCGGGGCTTGTTTGGCTTTAAATTGCGAGAATTAAATATCCACCTCGGGGGCGCCTGGAAATAGATCCAAGCCCGAACCAAATTTAAAAAGCTCGTTGTATAAATGAACTTTCAAACTCAAACAGGTAGTCTCTGACAGAGTTTTATTACACATGGAATTTATAGAATAAACACATTTAACTGTTAACATTCACTCTAGTAAATAAAAAATGGGTAAATAGGGTCACGACATCAGATTATTCTTGTTAGCTTAAAGGTAGTAATAGTTGACATATACTTCTTGTGATAAAAAATGTTACAAAAACAATGAAAAAAAAAGTGCGCCAAGCTTTAGCCCCATGTACAGCACTTCTGGACTATAAAGCTTGGGATATACTGCATGAAAGGCTTGGAAAAATATTTTTAAATAGACATATTAGCCGATTTAATTGAGCTATTGACAATCATTTGTCGTGCTGAATGTCAAATTGCATTGTTTACTATTTGTGCCCGCGACTCCGTCCGCGTGGAATAGTGACTTTGGGCAGCATTTTTTGCATATATATATATATATATATATATATATATATATATATATATATATATATATATATATATATATATATATATATATATGTATATGTATATATATATATATATATATATATATATATATATATATATATATATATATATATATATATATATATATATATATATATATATATATATATATATTTTGGTTTATTTTGGATTACAAACTCTATAAACCCTAAAATATAAATAAATGAAATATGCAAACAGATTATGTTATCGAATGCAACTGTTACCTGCACCTCCGGAATACGTTCGAACCTACAAAACCAGCCTAAGCTAAATCCTATTTCATATGATTGATGATATAAATCTGAGGTCCACTTAAATTGAATGACCTACAAATTCCAGCCTAAGCTGAACCCTATTTCATATGGTTGATGATATAAATCGGAGGTCAAGTTAAATTGGAATTTAAAATTTCCGAAACTGATCATTTTTAGCTAAAACTACTTTTTTTTAATTATTTTTTTCTAAAATTAAAGTAGACTAAGTTACTTCTTGTTACATCAGCTATCTGCCAGTGAAAGTCCCGTCAAAATCGGTCCAGCCGTTTCAGAGATTAGCCGGAACAAACAGACAGACAGACAGACAGACAGACAAAAATTGTAAAAAATGTTGTTTTGGTATATGTACCGTGTATACAACCAAATACACTTAGTAAAAACGGCTATTTTAATATTACAAACAGACCCTCCAATTTTATTTATTTGTATAGATAGATACATTATTGGCTTACCTAGTAAGAATAAAAGTTCACTGTTTTGAAGCATGAACATAATTATATACTATGGTAGATGTACGTGTGACATTCCCTGCCTACATGTCTCCGTGGACTTTAGTACTACCTGTGAAATTAACTCTACGCGTTCCTGGAAGCTGCTGGCTGAAAGTCTAAAAGAATAAAAGTAGTCTAAGTAGTAACTTAAGATACTTTTAAAAAGTATCTTAAAATATCATCTATTACATTTCTAACAAAATCTGTACAGCTGTTTCGAAGATTACCTGAAACAAACAAACGTACAAACAAATATTTAGAGTTTTAAGTATATCTCTACTTTCGTATGTAGTTGGCTTAAGTTGGCTTAGTGTTATTTAAACATTACAAGTAGTACTTTCAATTTTTTAGTTGAATGATATGAATTAATTTTTAAAGGAATATTGACGATAATAAAATATGTATACAGGTTTTTACCTGTCCGCCGTCAACACCAATTAAAATTAAATAATGTTATTTGTATCACGTCACTTGGGTATCGTTTTCATTGACGCGTGATACATATTTGATGATTTTATGGCAACGGAATTATGAATTTAATATCCAATGTATTTTTAAATAAATTCGAACCAGTTCTTTTGAGTTTGGTTATAGGACAAAACTGACTACGTACTTTTTGTGTCACTTTTCTTTCATAATGCTTCTTTTATTACATAAAGAGACACGAGTACATCAATATTGATCAAAATATTATATGCATGTGCTGAAAATCCATAAAGGTAATTTTAGTGGTGAAAAAGAATCGAGAAAAAATAGATGGAAAAGTATTGGTTTGGTTTTCAGAGAGGCTGCCTAATGTTCAGCTCCTTAGAGATCTCCTGAGAGAGCTCTTCTTTTGCTACTAGTGATTTAGTGTTTTATGACTCCGTCCGTAATATAAAGTAGTAGGGTCAATAACGACTACTCGTTTGATCTTTCGCGTAACGGTTCAACAAATATATTTATAACTGACTACCCACATCACTTCAAATTTATTTTTACCCATTTCAAACTTCCTCCGCATTTTGGAAAATGTAAAAGAAGAATAACTGAAGAAAAAATAATAACTGCTTACAGTCACCGACACAAAAGTTTTGATTTCACCTTTGTTTTAACTACACTGTTGTTATAATACTGTTCTCATTTCGAGTTTTAACTTTTAGAAAGACATTAGACCTATCCCTATGGGACAGCAGCATCCATAGGCGATAATTACAGCTTAGTATTAAGTGGGCCATCAACCTGTCTGCTATTCCTCAGCAATAGAAAAATAGGCCTTTCTCTTTACATTACATAAATCTCTTAACGAAATGAAATATTGTGACTCCTTACACTTGGTTTTCCTCACATCTGTATTTGGAAGGGCGCAGGATTGCCATTTTCATTAACAGAACACTAACATCAAATTATACCGGCGACAAGCGTATAAGCTTATATCTAATCCTTAACTGATTTTATTAGTAAAGATGTTACGTGCCTTGTTAGTTAAGTGAATCCCTCTAGTGTAAAATAGGATACAGGGTTATAAAATTAGCATTTTCCGTGGAACCGTCGCCAATGTCTGTGAACGGTGGCTGGACGTCGCGCCGCTTTGGTCCAAACCACAAACGACGGAGAGTACAGCATTTATATCTTAACTAAACATTAGGATATAATTTTTGTTTCGGAATTAACTCATAAATACACTTTTGTAGTAATAATACAATCTTACACATTTTTAAATTTAATTAACTGAACATTTTAATACAATGATTGATATTAAATAATATTATTTCTGCAACCCACATAATTGGTTTATTCGGACATTTTTTGTATAGATGTCAATATAAGGTCTTCTATTCTATAATAGTTGTCAGGTACTCTTTCTCTCACTATTACAACTACTGGCATCATGGGGCTTTCTAATCCAACTAAGAAGCCTGGAAGTACAAAGTCAGAGTGCATTGTAAAAAATAAATTTACCTCAATATATCTATGACGACACGGCTGGTTAGTGATTTCGCACGTATCTTGTACTATTGTTTCTGTAGGTTGACTGCCCCCCTATGGGATAGTTGGCTGTCCCCATAGGGAACAAAATACTTGTACGATACAAATTCTTTGTTCGGGTTTAGTGGTATGCTTCCGTCGATCGAATGTACTTGTCCGTAATAAAAAATAAATATATCCCATAGTGTCACCAAAACCAATAAAAAATTACGCCGGGCTCTGAAATATAAACGCATAGGTGATGGATGATCCTATTTGGATAAGCATAAACGTAAATAGCACAACAATTGTACAAAAAGAATCAGGTAAGATGTTAATAAAAGTATTTCTTCTGCACTCTGTGTGTTTTGTGTCCTCACGCACAGAATAACAGCTTACACTGCTGCCGCTCAATTCATATCTCAATTTGCATAATGTAAGCAAGTAATCAATTTACCCTTGTCGCTAGTTGACAGAGTTAGATAAAGGTATTGTTGCTTGTGCTATTTTGATACTCATCATTAAAGGACGGCTATCCTATGTAACCCACGCTCCTAGTTGGTATATTAAAAGTAATTTGTGTTAAATACTGCCAAATTTCGATAATATTCTGGTGTTTGCTGCCCGCGTGGTATAAAGAGCTGTAATGGTTGACGATTGGATTAGACTAGAAAAGAAAATCTTTCGAGGCTTTGATGTCAGATGGCAATCATTTCCGCGAAATGTTAATGTAGCCCTCACCTTTTACAGCACAAGTGCTGTAAAAAGTGAGGGCTAAATTAACAATTAAATTAACAATTATCATAATCACCCAAGGGTGATTATGATAATTATGTTAGTTTATAGTTATTAATAATTATAAATTATTTATATAGTAATAATAATATTTTATAAACCAATTTAGTATTCGATTGCATAGGTAAAAAATTCTAACCATAAATACACTTTAATAAAAAATCAACTATAAATAATAAATCTTCATTAAGTTTGTAATAGAAATAAAGTGATTAACAAAATAATTAATGTTATTATAAAAGAGTTGAAGATGCTTTTTATTATTTACAACAATTTATGTCTAAATTGATCAAGACCTAAATGAATACAGGTCAATTTGATTTGAAAAGTGTAAAAACTCAAAAATGCATTGTAATGTGACACTAGAAGAGAGATATTTTAATTTCACTACTATACCTACATGTAATAAAATATATGTTGCAATACAAGCGGTAAAAAATAGTAAACTCTTAGAAGTATTTATAAAATATCTTAATAAAGGCGTTTCTATTTATGCCATGGAAACATTAGGCCTGCGATAATAATAAATCATATTCCATCTGAGACGAGTCTTTTCAATTCATTTGAATGTGTGAGTAATTTAATGGTAAAGAGATGAAAGTGGTTGACATGAATGCCATGACACAAAACCATTAAGCTCCCGAAGTTTATTTTTTGGAATCAAAGTTTAAAATAGGCAAAAATAAATATACTGGAATTATTCACACAGCGCCATCTTGTCGTAAAATAAGTAGCGGAACGTTTGTGTTATGGGTAATAGATAACTGATATACTGTTTATATGTTTTTCTTGTGTAAATAAATATAGTAAGTATTATACGTAAACACCTAGACTCGGGGGAAGAATGGAGCCCGTGACCCCCCCCCCCCCACCCCCCACCCCCGTAGGCGTTCGGATTTGCGAAAGCCCTTGCGCCACGGAAGTCATTTCATTATCTTTGTTATTGTTGTTAATACATGTAAAAAGACTAAATCAAAACTTATCTTAGCAAGTGTTTCACCTTGAATTTCAAGGCTAAACTTAAGAGTATCTTATCCGTTGAAAGATGAAAGGCTATAGCTATTGTGCCATGGCAAAGGCTAAAGAGCAGCTAACGTATTATATAGAAGATGCTAAATTTGATTTTTATAGGCCTGATGCACATACCCATACAAAAGTAATTGAAGCCCTAACTATGTCTATTACGACTTTATATTTTATTGTATAGACTTTGTATCATATTTCTAGCTGAAACCATACACCCAGAACTGAAACTAATTTCACTGAACTTAAATACCATTTATAACACCTATAAAACTGAAGTACGCGTAAAGATACATAATGAAGTTTCTTATTACATAATTAATATATAAGCCTCCCAAAATAATGAGTTTCAAATTTCCAAGGCCCCTAAACTAGCGTACTATAGGATATTTAAAGCTCACTAAAAAGTAATAGACTACGTGGGATGACCATATCATCATCGTTACAAAACAGGAGTTACAGGTCCGATTTCCTATATTTGTTCCCCCGCTTCGCACCAAATTGCGTTAAGTTCTGGGCTAGTATCGCATAAAGTGATAGCAACCAGGTATATTCATGTAATACGAAAGAAAATTATAGTATTTTGGCAAAGAACCCCGGGCGCCGAAGCGAGAGTTTTGGCTGCAACCGGGATTCATCGCTAAGATGATGATGATTTGGCAAAGGATGGCTGATTTAGTGACAAGAAAGTGTTAGTAAGAAACATTAACAACATTAAGAGGATTAAGATTGAGCAAAAAGGGATGAATGGCGTAAAAGACGATAAGCTATATCGTCTTTAATTAAGACAACGATGTAATTACAACAGACGTGTGTCGAATAAGAAGACAGTTTGTGCCAGTACTATGTGGTGTATGTGCAGGAAAAATAAACGCTGTAGTTAATACTGATATGAATAAAACAAACTGAAGATACAAATATTTATACTATACAACACCGACACTAAACGTCATGTTCTACGAAGACTACATTTGCGATAAAATTGTATCTACGTTTATCATAATTAAGAATTTTAAACTAATTAATAAACAGTAAAGAAGGTTCCCACAAAAATACACTTTACTAAAGTAAACACAACAGGGAATATGTTAGCAATGTACATTTTGTTTAGTATAAATGTTTGATACAATAATTTCATATACCGTAATATTAGCTAGTAATATTCGATTTTTCAACAACTTCATTAATTAATTTTCTTCCAGCCATTGATTATTTAAAATGACAAATACGACATAGATATAAAACAAAATTAATGAAATCAGAGGTCATAACTCTCAATATTAAAGAAACCTGAAACAACGAGGACGAGCAGAAACAAAACAAGAAACCTACACACGAAGTTTGAGCTCGTTAGCCTCTTGTTTATGCTATTTGTTTATAATTCAGCAAGAATTTGCCATTCCATTAACGGGAAGTTACGAAAAGCCCTAAACTCCGTCTCAAATTAATTTATTTGAAGAACGTTAATATTAAGTTTCAAGTCCACAATCCCTTAAATTGCCAAGTTTCCACAGAGATAGAAATTTCAAAACCTCATTTCACCTCTTAATTGGGTTATTTTTTGTTTCTATTTTCCCTCTTTTTTTGTATTTATACTTTTCATTTTAACTTATAAATTACGCATTAAAATTAAAAGATGAGTTTCACTCAAATATTACTCAGACTTTGTTGTTAGATTCTACTTATTTTTTGTTGAATATAGTAAAGCTACATAATTATAGCTAAAGTTATCAGAAGTGGTAATAAAGTACAAAAGTTTAAAGTATAAAATTGCCGTTGTATAGTAATAGCTTTATTCAAAGTGAATTGACGTAAAACCTTCATGGTGTGAGATTTTCGAGTGAAAACTTTCTCACATTATACCTATGAAGTACTTGTTTTAAAAAATTTGCAACATTCGAATTTCGACTTTCAATTGTTTTTCTTATTCGGCTTAGACCTGAAAGATTGATACTTCGAAAATCCGAGTCATTTTTGAAGTCATTTTTGAGTTGCGACGCGGAACTATCGCGGCAGAAACGGCTCGCATTATAAATTCCGCGTTTGGAGAAGAAACTACTAATGAATGCACTTTCGTAATGGAAACTTTGACTTGAAGTACCAACCACGTGGAAGACCGCCCACACACGTGTGGTCTTTAATAATGCTGAATTAAAGGAGATGGTGAAAGCCAATCCGAGTCAAACTTCTCAGGAATTAGCGATATGGCTTTAACGTTACGTTACCTACAATATTGATAGATTTGCATCTAATCAATAACATAAAAAAATATGAAAAATGGGTGCCTCATGATTTGACTGATCTGCAGAAAGAAATCCGTGTTGAAACTTGTGTTGCCTTGTTGAATCTTGTACAGAAATGAAGGAATATTAGATCGAATTGTGACAGATGACGAAAAGTGGATTCTTTGCGTTAACCGTAAGCGAAAAATGCAATGGCTGACCCCGGCTCAAAGTGCCTAGGTCAAGGTGAAAAAGCAAAGCTTACCAATAAAAGATAATGGTAACTGTTTGGTGGTCTCTTCATGGTGTTATTCACTATAGCTTTCTCAGGCCTGGTCAAGCAATAACTTAACTGTGCCGAACTTCGAACAATGATGGCGAAACTGGCAGTAAAACAGCCTCAACTCGTGAATCGATTTTCACCATTATTGCTCTTGAGAAACTGTTGTAACTCTACAGGCGATGCAGTTAGAAATCAAATGTCATGCACCGTACTCGCCATACCTTCGTTGTGCAGGAGCAGAGAAATGATACAGACCTCTGCGGCCGGTGTTGGCCTGTCGTAGGCGACAAAACAGCCCACCCTCTCTACGTGGTAGGGCCCCAAGCCCGTCTGGATGGCGACCACCTTTGGTCTAAAGTATGCCGCCATAATAACTTTGTGTTGTGTTCCGGCATTAATGACCCAAGTTCCTGTACCCTTATGGGACAGCAGCGTGTTTGCGAAGCTACTGGCGTTGCAAACACCTATAGGCGTTTGCAACGCCATGCTAAATTCTAAGTGGGCTGTCAGCCTCTCTGCTGTCCTACAGCAATAAAAAAACTTTGCTCCAAAGGACTACCATTTTTTTCGTGATTTGGACAATTTTCTATGTGATAAAAAAATTTCTTCCCAGGAGGCAGTACAAAATGCTTTCACACAGTTTGTCGAATCTAGATCCCTAGAGTGCTATTGTAAAGGCATGAACGAACTTCCGTTTAGATGGCAGCAATGAATAGATAATGAGGGTAAATATTTTGAGTAAGTAAATATGTTAGAAAAAAACAAGTTTAAATTTTTAGTATTATTCGGCAATTTCATACTTTAACCCCTAATATTAATATAGTGATTTCGACTTTCATCAAAGTATCATTTGTTTGAACCAAAACTTAATATTTTCTTCGCTCATTCATATAGTAAAAATGCATACAATGTGTAAATATGTAATAAAATTATGTTCAAATATACAAAACATGGTAGGTACTAAGTTTCCGCCAAAATCTTAACATTACTATTTTCTTAACAATTCTATTTTCAAAATGTTAATCACCAAATTCTTCAATCAATGACTATACTTTTTAAAGCCTGTACGATGTACATAAATATGCAAGATAAATCGTCAGAATATGCTTAGAAATAAATTTATAAACTGTTGAAGAGATAAACAATTTACTTCATGTTCAACTTTACGAGAATAGTACGTGATCATACACACCAGCAGTATATATTTTTATCTCAAATTTGTTACTAACACTCCGTTTAGCGCATCTATATAATTTTTATTTCTAATATCGACATAAGATATATACAGTGATAATTCAAATAGCGCCATCTAGTCTCCTATTTCTGGCTTAGACAACATAACTAATAGAGAACAAACTTAATAATAACTTATTTATCCGATAGTATGGTCCATTACGTTCATATTTATGCTAAATTATGAATAACTAGCTAATACGGCAAACGTTGATCTGCCAAAAAAAAAAGAATTCGCCGCATAAGTAGCCAATGTCTTTTTCCAAGTTCCAATCTATCTCTATACTAAAATTCATCAAAATTAGTTAAACAGAGTTACTTTCACATTTATAATATTAATCCAAGTTATAAGTGTCAAATTTTAAATCACAATTATATAAATAAAAAATGCTAAATATACTACATACAGACTATAGTGCAAGGTTTTGCGGTTGATATGTCCGAATTTCATCTGTGGAAATATCTTATAAATAAATCATGGATATCAACAAGATTTTTAATTGAGAAATAGAGAGGAGAGGAGGCTATCTTAACCCTGGAGTCGGACCATGTTTATGTACTACCGCGAAGGTGATCAACCCTTCCAATGCGGCATAGGGTTTCTCATAAGTAGGGCGCTCAATAAGAATGTTTAAGAAATTTCGAGTGTGTCGACTAGGATTGTGTACATGGTTTTGAGGTTGAATACACGATATACGCTCAAAATCATACAGATAATCACGCCTCTACATTCAGATGCAGAAGTTGGAGAAATGTAGGAAAACATAACGAAAGCCTTACATAACACCTCAAAGGCTCACTTCAACGTTGTCATGGGAGACTTTAATGCTAAAGTGGGAGTACAGGGAGTTACCAGGCCACATGGTTATGGATGCAGAACTCATAGGGGGTAGAAATCAAATGCTGGTCGACTTCCTAGAAAAAGAGGGGCTTTATTTAATGAACTCCTTCTTTAAGAAGAAGTCCCAGATGAAGTAGATATAGCGAAGCCCCGACACTGTGACCAAAAATGAGATAGATTTCGTTATTCCGGAAAAACGGTAAATATTCAGAGATATCTCAGTGGTCAATCGGGTTCAATACCGGGTTTTATTTTATTTTTAACCAATTAGTGGTTCAGTACCGGGAGTGATCATGGACTCCTACGAGGCTTTCTGAATGTAGACCTCAAATGTGAGTGGATCCGCCTAACGGAGTCCACATTCCGAACCGATCGTCTCCAGACCATTGATGAATCTGACCGCTTTCATCAGGTTCTAAAAAGCACATTCGAAGCCCTGGAAACCATAGACTGCATAAATGAGAGACTCCAAAGTGCGATAAATATCCTGCGGGAAGAGGGTGCGAAGTTCTGTAGTGTGCGGCGTACAGGCCCGAAGTAGAAACTTTCAGAAGAGACTCTGCGGTTAATAGTACAGCGACGCGGGCTGCCGGAGGCTCTAGTAGCAAAAAAGTGGAGTTTCATCCAAACTTAAGACCTCTAATGGCGAAATTGTTACCTCAGGACCACGGATTCTCTCTGAGGTTGAAAACTATTATGGCCGCTTATATGCCGCGCATGCACATCGTTTAGACTTTATTCCCGGAGGTACTAGAGCCACACTAACGCGCCACTTTACACAGGACCTACCAGATATCAGCCTAGACGAAATTAGGATGGCTCTGAGACAATTTAAACCTGTAAGAGTTTTTGGTAAGGGTGGAATAACAACCAAGCTTCTGAAAGCAGGTGGAATGCCCGTACTCAGGAAGCTGCAGAAGCTCTTTAAGGCCGTCATTAACCAAAGAAGAACTCCAGAGGCGTGGAGCAGGAGTGTGGTAATATTGTTTTATAAAAGGGGTTATGACCCAACTAAAGAACTATCGTCCTATTTCACTCTTGAGCCACGTCTATAAGCTATTTTCTAGGTTCAAATCGTCTCGCAAGAAGACTTAACGAATTCCAACCGCCGGAACAGACTGTCTTTCAGCGGGGTTATAGCACCATAGACCACATTCATATGGTGCGGCAGGTTATATAGACATACATACATACATACATACATATAATCACGCCTCTTTCCCGTAGGGGTAGGCAGAGACCACTTTTTTCCACTTGATACGATCCTTACATACTTGCTATATAGAAAATAGAAGAGATTCGAGATAACCTGCCTATCTAGCGTTTGTAGACTATGAGAAAGCTTTTGATTCCGTCGAGACCTGGGCTGTTCTAGAGTCTGTAGCGCTGCCAAGTGGACTGGCGATGTATCGATGGCGATACATCGCCACTACGATGTTCGTCCGAGTATAGAATCAGCAGTCTCAGTCTATCCAAGTCTATAGAGGTGTGAGACAGGGGGGCGTTCTTTCCCCGAAACTGTTCTCAAACGCCTTGGAGGATATGTTTAGGACGCTACACTGGAAAGGGCTGGGCTTAAACGTGAACGGCGAGTACATCTCTCACTTGCGATTCACGGCTGACATAATCCTTATAGCAAATTACTGCAAGATTTTTTTAATTACTGTAGGACAGCAGGCGGGCTGACGGCCCGCTTAGAATTTAGCAGTTACCGTCGCCTATGTGTGTTTGCAACGCCATAGGCATCGCGAACACGCTGATGTCCCATAAGAGTTCAGAAACTTAGGTCACTAATGCTGGAACACAACACAAGGTTATTATGGTGGCATACTTAAGACCAAAGGCGGTCGCCATCCAGACGGACTTTGAGACCCTACCACGGAGGGTTGTTTTGTCGACTTTTACGACAAGCCGACCCCGGCCACAGAGATTAGTATTCTTTCTCCGCTCCTGTACGGATAAAAAAGACCTACAACCATATAAGATAAGATCAGACCCGAGGCCAATCATTGTCGGCAGAGTCCTCCTTGAAGTTGTTAGTGAATACACCTATCTTGGTCAAATTATATGTCTCGGTAGTTTCTTACTCGGTAGATTACTTTGAGAAGGAGGCCGCTCGGAGGATTTAGCTGGGTTGTACAACATTCGGAAAATTATGTCAGCTGTTCTCGTCGCCTATACTACAATACCTCAAGACAAAAGTCTTTTACCAATGCATCCTGCCAGTAATGACGTATGGAGCCGAGATGTGGACACTTACGGTAGGACTGGTCCACCAAGAGTTGTTAGGAGAGCGCCGGGGGGACGAAATCCTGACCCCCTGGCGCGAACACTTTAGAAGGGGCCTGCCTCAAGACAAAGGGCGGGCCGGCGCCAGCCCGGGCCACGAGATCGGCTGGCCATATATCCGTGGGCCCGGGCGTAGGCGATAGGAGAACAGCGGGGTTTTTTAGTGGGTAGTCGGATGGCCAAACATCTTTCCCGGAGTCCCACATATCCCTCGGTCCCCCCGAGCCGGGGGAACCCGTCAAGAGAGGTTTTTCCCCGACACCAAAAAAAAAAAAAAGGACTGGTCCACCAATTTAAACTCACTCAGCGAACTATGGAGAGAGCCATGCTGGAAGTTTCTCTGAAGGATCACATTCGTAATTAAGTGATCCGTCAGAGAACCAGTCACCGATATCGCTTCTCGAATCGTTCTTGAGTAGAGACCGCATTTGGGTGAACGTAGCGTAGGACGCCCAACGGCGAGGTGGGGCGACGATCTGCGTAAAATGGCTGGTAAAGACTGGATGCAACGAGCTGGATACGATAGGGCTCTGTGACATTCCTTGGGAGAGGCCTACGTCTAGCAGTGGACTTCAATAGGCTGACGATGATGATGATGCATAAGAGACCCTCAAAGTGAGGTGAAGATAATAATAAATCAAATTTAAAGGTGTCGAAGCGCTTTTACAATAATAGGGTTTATGTATCAAAACAAAAAAATTAAATTGCCTACCTTTTGTTATATATAAAACTTGCATAGAGGAAAATAATTACCGAACTCTGTGGATGAATATTATGTTAAATATATTTCCGGTAAAAATAAAAAGTTATTTCAGTAGGTGTACGACAGAAATTAGAATCAATTGCGAAATGTAATCTCGTAACTTTGAGCTCTTGGGAAGCATCGATACTTCTCGCCGCATGAATAGGATTATGTGCGAATATACTGTTGAATATGAACAAATTTTAGAAATTTAATTTTAAATTTACATAAAAACTAGCCGTTCCCGCCCGCTTCGCTGGTCGAATAAAAAGAAAATGAACTGTTTAAAATTTTAGGGCTATGTTCTGATAAAATAAAAATTGCAGAACTCGATCGCGGCGCCACCTACCGGGTCCAATTGTAAATCTAAACCAGTCGCGAATCCACTTGAACACACACAAAAAAATTCAACAAAATCGGTCAGTGACATACACACGCACATAAGAATTATATATGTATATAAGGGCTTCTACACACGTACCACGAACACACCACGACCACAACCACACCTCAACCACACCACGTGGTCGAGTGTATATTTCGTATTGAAAATGAATAGGACTATTCACACGTACCACATTTTGCAGCTGTTATCGACCGTGTGTGTGATACCGACCACATCGCAAACACAACGTTGCGTCGACGCAACGACAGCGCGCGCACGCCGCCCGCACTCTTCCCCTCCCTCGGTTCATTCATTTCATTCATACAACGCAACCACATCGACATTTTGTCAGTACCACAACGCTGCAGCGACACTATTCACACGTAACCACTGCTTGACAGCATTTTGTCGTTGCGACGTTGTGTGGTCGTGGTACGTGTGTAAAAGCCCTAAAGATAACCTTTGCTTTTGTAATTTATTTTCTAACAAAAAGTATTTTTGATATTTAAATAATTATAGCTCCAATTACAAAATTTTCCGCAATCTGATTATACTGTAAAGCCTACAAGGGTGTAAACAATTATTAAAAGCCCATTTGATGAAGTAATGCGTACACCAGTCATTCCGAATTCATTATTTTCTATAAATTGATAAAAGTCTAAAAATAGTGTTGGTTTATCGACTTTTTATTCTAATTCCATGATAGTTTTAGATTTACCTACTTTATTATCCGTGTCATTAGGAGGGTTGCGTGATACGTAGGTATAATTGAATGGGAACCCGCATCAAGTAGAATTATTCCGGGGACACGGAACAACCTAATTATATCAAACGCACGCAAAACCGCACTTGGTGTCTCAGTTTCTCTATGTCAAGTCAAGATGAGGCACAACTTTACATATCTGTCATGTAACACAATGTATGAAAATACCATTAAAGTTCATTCAGTTACTTTTATTAGTTTAACACGACAAAAAAATCCTTCTTCTCTTTCAATCATCCTCATTTATATTTATATACATCATTAGTAATTTATGACGACAATTACGACTTCCACGCAGTAACTTTGTATAATATCTATACAAAGTATGTATATACATATGTTAGTATATTATTTATAATCTACTAGTGCTAATCTACTCAAGTGCTATGTTTATTTACTCAGAAATTAGATTGCACTGTTTGAATAGTGTGTTTATTTTAATTAATTTCTTTGAGTTCAGTAACTTATAGTAATATTTAGTTATCGAGATCTTTAGTTATAAGCTTTAATTATCAATTCCACTAAATTCTAACATGGGAATCCTACATAGATCTACGTAACAACCATTAAAACATATACAATATAATTGTGTACATATCGCATGCTTAATCATAAACTGACCTAACTCAAAAAACCTGTTTTTTGGGAAATCGCAAAAAACGTTTTATCATTTACTACTTATCCCATATATTGACTTATAACTAAATAGTGGTAACTCAGTGTGGGAAAGAGATATCGAAATAAATCTTAGTTTGGCCGATAGAGGGCGTCGAGACAATGCTGCCTCACTTTAGACCTAAATCGTAATCAGTCAGTTTATGATTAAGCATGCGATATGATAAGAACATTTATTTATATGAACTACCCCCTATAACAAAAATATACAGTAGAAATAACAAAATCTATAGAGACTAATAAACAAAGTTTTTCTGTTATATAACGTTTCTTTCATAATACAAGCACATCTAATTCATTATCACGCTCTGAAATAGTCGTAGCACGTGCAAATCTGTAATTAAGAGTTATTTGTACGCGAACGTCAGAGCGAATACATGTTGGTTTTCCAACTTTTTATTAATAAACTATTATCGTATTCTCGGTAAATATCGAATTATTATTATCAATAATATTCTGTCTTTGTTTGTGGTAGAAAACTGCTTTTTCTTTTTTTTATGCCGGGCCGGGTTCAGGGCTCAAAGTGAAAGTACTATACTTTCTTACTACTACTTTCTTGAAATGAAATAGGATAACCATTTGTATAGAGAAGCTTTAAACCTGTATCACACATAGGCAAACTGCAAAACAGTTAATTAAAGCAATCGTTGTATTGGACAAAACCATTGCAACATTATGCTGAGTGTCAACCTCATTTGAGCAAACAAAATTTTTGAATATTGTTTTATATTTGTCTTTTTATTCTAAAATTGTGTGTAGTCTTAATTTTTTATTTTTTGTCCATGTAGGGGCGAAGAAAGAATACTAACCTCTGCGGCCGGGGTCGGCCTGTCGTAAAAGGCGATAAAACAACCCACCCTAGCAACGCCGTCAAGCCCGTCTGGATGGCGACCACCTTTGGTTTTAAATATGCCGCTATAATAATCTTATATTGTGTTCCGGCATTAGTAACCCAAGTTCCTGTACCCTTATGGGAATAAGCAGCGTGTTTGCGATGCCACTAGCGTTGCAAACACCCATAGGCAACAGTAATTGCTAAATTCTGAGCAGGCCGTCAGCCTGTCTGCTGTCCTACAGCAATAAAAAAAGTTAATAAATTCTTTACTCATAATACAATATACCCCATAGTTTTTTGTAAGAATAGTTTTGTAGGATATTAGATAAGAATAGTAAATAATTTTGTAGAATTGAGCTTCTGGTAGTGTCTGGTGCGTCCAATTTTGTACAGAACATACGATGTATGGCCTTAGGCACTTTTTCAACAACTATGGCACAACATTAAACAAAGCACTAGAATAGTTATTTGAAACAGACAAGAATTTAATTTAATCACAATACTGGATTTGAATGTTAAAGTAAAATACAATCGTTGCAGATGACTTAATTTGTTAATTAAAACAACTCATTTAAACCAAGGTTTGGTGATGACAATCATAACATATCACGAATTTTTAGTTATTTTTTTTTTTTATTTTACAAGTCATAACATATCCGACCTCAATAATGGTCAACAATCGCTTCCTATAATTTTTTTTTTATAGTTGTGGAACAGCAGACAGGCTGACGGCTCACTTAATAGTAAGCAATTCCCGTCGCCTATTGATGTTTGCGATGCCTTTGGCGCTGCTGTTGTACAAAAAAGTCTCAAACAAATTATTTTTCTTTCTTTCTTTCTTCATCTAAAATTACAATAATAGTTATAAAAAAGATAACATTTTACAGACAAGGTACAGAAACAATAAAAATGGTTTTTCTCCTTTAACTATAAGAGACCACAACATGCAAACTAAAATAAAATGTATACATATACATATTAGTTAAAGAGTGATGTAAAATATTAACTTTTTTAAACGGTTTGTGAGTTAGAACTTGTGTAAAGTAATAAGCCTTTCCATCATAAGAAATTTTAGAATTTTTTCTTCAAGCTTCTGGACTGGAACGGACTGGGCATCAACATCAACGGCGAGTACATCACTCACCTTAGATTCGCAGATGATATCGTAATCATGGCTGAGACCATGGAAGACTTAAGCCATATGCTTGATGGCCTCAATACAGCTTCCCAAGGAGTAGGTCTCAAAATGAACATGGACAAGACGAAGAGCATGTCTAATGTCCATGTCGCACCCACCCCCGTAACAGTTGGGAACTGTACTCTCGAAATTGTTGACGAATACGTCTACTTGGGTCAAACGATCCAGTTAGGCAGGTCCAATTTCGCGAAAGAGGTCACTCGTCGAATCCAACTCGGATGGGCAGCGTTCGGGAAGCTCCGTAAAATATTTTCGTCCCAAATACCGCAGTGTCTCAAGACGAAGGTTTTTAACCAATGTGTGTTGCCAGTGATGACATACGGCACGCAGACGTGGTCGCTAACTATGGGCCTTATGAGAAAGCTCATGGTCGCTCAGAGGGCAATGGAGAGGGCTATGCTCGGAGTTTCCCTGCGAGATCGAATCAGAAATGAGGAGATTCGCAGGAGAACCAAAGTCACCGACATAGCCCGGATGATTGCAAAACTGAAGTGGCAGTGGGCTGGCCACATAGCTCGAAGGACTGATGGCCGTTGGGGCAGAAAAGTCCTCGAATGGCGACCGCGTACCGGAAGACGCAATTTTGGTAGGCCCCCCACAAGATGGACCGATGATCTGGTCAAGATCGCCGGAATAGGTTGGATGAGGGCAGCGCAGGACCGATCATCGTGGATATCTTTGGGGGAGGCCTTTGTCCAGCAGTGGGCGTCTTCCGGCTGAAAGATGATGTTGCTATTATTGTAATCAGTACGCAACTTCGGCCTTCTTTGATATTTTATTCATTGATATTGATTGCGGTTAGCCTTTGGACAATTGGTATTAAGATGGGCCCTTCAATGCTATTATCGAAACACTTGGCGTTCGAGTCAGGTCCACGTGAATTCAGCGCTCGACTAGGGATAATTTAATTCCTCCATTCATGGAGGTGCGAATTTGCAAGTGCGTATCGGAGGGTGCGCCGGCCGCCCCTCGGCACCCTCGCCGTGACGTCAACAGCCACCCGCGCCCTGCCGCCTGAATATAAATATAGCCAAAACGTCGCAGTAGTCTCTTTCGACATTCAAAGGGGCCTACAACCATTTTCTTTCTGTATTTAAGATTAATCTAAAGGTTATATAAATATAAAAATTATACCCGTAATATTTGAATTCTGTTTAAGAAAACATAACAAGGAAATAGAAAATATTATTTCTGGGAGTTATTGAGCACCAGATCAGTTTGAACAAAAATTTAAATTTATGATTATTGATCATGAGGTGGTCATCTCCTAATTTAATTTAATAATACGTTCTATTTTTACTACTTTATTTATCAAACTAAGTTGTTTGTTGAAAGGTTTTATACGTATACAAATATGCACTTTGGAAAGTTGATATCGTGAAACCATACCGAAAGCGAAAACACAAAAATACTTCAAATCGCCAAAAATACATTCAAGCAACTGTGAATACAGAATACAGATTATTTTATGGAAAAACTTTCCATCGTTACAGTTTCCATCTGACGTTATCACATCCCCTACTAAATTCCATGTGCAACATGTTATCTATATTAGGGTATTTAAAAAAATTGAGTTATTTTTTCTTCAATTAGTCGGCAAATTCTCCCAGAGGATGTCCACAAAAAGACGTCGTCAAAATTTGAGCTCTTAATTTGAAGATTTAGAGATCGCGGATCGCAATTTTCTATTTCCCGTTTAAATAACATAGTTTTTTTTACTTTAGAATTTTATACCTATAATTGGCCATGAAGAAACGTCATTTTCAAGAAATTTTCTATCGAACTGCCAGACAGCATCAGAAACTCACATGAGCATGGCAAAGACCGAGTACTTGGCCTGGATGTCCATAGATCCCACACCCGTGCGCATAGGCAGCGATACGGTCGAGCACACGGAACAGGCGGAATATCTGGGATCTGTGTATCACGCGTCTGGTGACATTGATTGCGACGTTAAGGCACGCATTGCTGCCGCGTGGGCCAAATGGCGTGAGGTAACTGGTGTCATTTGTGACCCCAAGATGCCGGTAAAGTTGAAGGGGCAGGTCTATAAGACCATCATTAGGCCTATCCTTTTATACGGCTGTGAAGCGTGGCCGGTGTTGGAGCGACACAAGCAGGAACTGCGTGTCACGGAGATGAACATGCTGCGGTGGATGTGTGGAGTGACGCGGAAGGACCGCGTTAGGAACTCCCGCATTCGCGGTAGTCTTCATGTCCGTGACATTGCGGATAAACTGCAGGAGTGTCGTCTCCGTTGGTACAGTCACGTTTTACGGCAACCGGATGCTTACGTGGGAAACAAATGTCTGGCCATGCCGCCTCCGCCGGACCCCGGCAGGAGGGGTAGGCCCAAAAAGTGCTGGCTTGACGTCGTAAAGGGTGATATGCGTGCCAATGGGCTTACTACCAGGGATGCTGAAGACCGTCCGAAGTGGAGTAGAAAAAGTCGAAAAGCGGACCCCGGGCACCAAAACGCAAGTTTGGGTTGCAACCGGGATGAACGCTGAGATGATGATGATAAGTGTTCTATCGAAGAGTTTTATATTAGTAACCTTATTATCGAAGCTTAAATTCCAGTTGCTCCTACTCCTAACTTATCACTTCAGAATGCGTGCTGAGGTCACGGGTACTTCTTCTCTTTTCTTCTCTTTCTATGCTACTTACTTTGGGACTATATAGCGCTGTGTGAATTGTCTTAGTATATTTATTTAGTCTAAAGTTCCCTATCATTGTTCAATACAACGTACGTTTTATGCTCAACGCTCTTTTGTGTTATTTTTTTTCTAGGCTTGATGTAAACATTAGATAATAAGAAACTAATTTGATTTATGTACAATTTTACAAGAGCGTATGATATTTGACCTCTTATTATTACGCATTTATTATATTTGAAGATGTCTCGCATCTGACAGTCTTACTACAAACACCCTGATTGCTTATATCGGTAGAAGTTTATGAAGCCCTCAGGCTACGTGCTATTTATTTCTTATCGTGGCCCCTCCTCGGAGTCGATACAGGAAGTAAACTATTGTTGCTTGTAAACTGCTCCGATATCGTTATTTCCAGCATGTAGACTCTTGAAATCATAAAGATCATGGAGAAAAAAATAAGTAAAACAACATCGATATCGAAACTCAGCGATACCACTAATAAAAGTTTGTTATGTTTTAATATTGTTTTTGTTTGTTTCAGATATAACGTCAAAGGATCAGATCTAACAAATTCGGCTGAGTACAAGAATTCACGTAGAAACAGAAATAGAACGACATTTAAAAAAAGCCTTAGGACTCAAATAATGTGGTGGGGCATGCGCCCAGCGTGTGCTCTGGTCAAATCGTGTACATAGTAGAAGGGCATGCCCGTAAGGTGGGGGGCGCGGGTGAGGCTCAGTATGCGCTTGTGCTGCGTGACGACAGTGCTCGCGGCGCTGGCGCTGCGCTCAGCAGCAGAGCCGCCGCGCCGGTACCCCTCCGAGTGGCGGGAGGGTCGCGAGCTCACCCGCTCTCGCCCGCTGCAGGAGTACTTCGAGCCAGAGTCAGCAATCGACGTGGAACAGACGTACGCGCCGCGCCAGCGCTCCCCGCTGTCGCCTACCACGCTGCGCAAGGAGCGTCGGCGCGTGCGCTACAACAAACGCAACCAGCATCAGCTGCCCTCCGAAATTGCCAGTCAAATGATGCTGCGAGCCTCACGTTCCAGTCGACCTTATGATGTACCTCAAATAGGTAAGCCTGTTTAATATTTAATTGTTATCTTTTAGGATAAAGTTTAATGATACCATCCTAAACATTTTATCCGTGCAGGGGCGCAGAAAGAATACTGACCTCTACGGCCGGGGTCAGCCTGTCGTAAAAGGCGACAAAACAACCCTAGCTACGTGGTAGGGCCTCAAGCCTGTCTGGATGGCGACTACCTTTGGTCTTAAGTATGTCGCCATAATAACCTTGTGTTGTGTTCCGGCATTAGTGACCCAAGTTCCTGTACCCTTATGGGACAGGAGCGTGTTCGCGATTCCACTGACGTTGCAAACACCCATAGGCGACGGTAACTGCTAAACTCTAAGCGGGCCGTCAGCCTGTCTTCTGTCCTACAGCAATAAAAAAAATTAAAACCTGCAATTTTCAGAAAAACCTTATATATGAAATTTTCTACATAATCTCCTTTATTTTCAATTAAATTAGTGTAGCGTTTCACCACCACCAGTATTTTTTTCAAAAATAGAAATCTTGCTAATCGAAATCCCTCATATTTGGGAATAGATATAAAGCTAAAGATACCAAAATTGAAAAAAGGTAAAATAACCACGCGAATTGTGGGCCAGATTACCTGTTACTTTACTGCTCACTTTTTCGCAGATAACACCGAAGTAGTAAAATCCTCATAAACTTTGTTAAAACTTAATTTTTTTCTTAGTGATCTATCCAATAATTAAAATATAATTTTATGGCCCCAATTATTTGAGAAAACAGTCATCATTAGACAGGTGAAACCTAAATTAGCCTAGAAATGTTTATTAAATTTAAATTTCTCTTTCACAAAATTATTAAATTTTCAACTGCCTTAGTAATGATAAATATTTTGTACGAACAACTTTTTCATGGTTTTGAAAATAATAGCTACAGTTTTGTTTTAAAAAGTCTAAAGTCTTATATCTCAGTCAATTTGACAATAATCTAGATTATAATATTCTTTGATCATTCTGGGTTAATTACTTCTTCGAAATTGATTTATAATAATAACAACCATTAAATGCCCCACTGCTGGGCTCAAGCCTCCCCTACAGGGAATGGACAGTATACCAGCCACGCTTATCCAAGACGGATTGGCCGGTTACACATACCGGTGATCTCGGTATGCAGGTTTCCTCACGATGCTTTCCTTCGCCGTCTGTAGATGGCAATTATGCTATAATATGTACATCAGGTGAGAAAAACTGCCTAAGTGGTGCATGCCATCGGACTTGAACCCGGGACCTCTAGATCGGTCACCGACCTTAATACCACTGAGCTACCAGGTACCAGGAAATCGCTTTTTGCTCCTTCAAGCACAGTTACATATTATTTAAAATACTTATGTAATCGAGAAAAGGAACACAACATATTCGTGTATGTTTCAGTTACAAATTTAATTGTATTCCAGTTTTGAGAGATCTGATAACAGCACGCATTATTTCCTCAATATGTCGATTTTGACAAAACCATATATATATATATATATATATATATATATATATATATATATATATATATATATATATATATATATATATATATATATATATATATATCATTCACTATCAGTCACTTATAAGGAGTAAACTAGGGTATTATTTTCTAAGTGCGATTAAGTAACCATGTTTTACTATTTTCATTTATCGAAGCCTTAAAATTATCTAAATACATTCTGTCTAATAAAACCCTGATTTTGCAATATATTAAAACTTAATAATCGTGTGAAAGAGATCAAAAAATAGCTCGTAATATAACACTTGCTTTGCTGGACATAAATGAACGGGGAGAAATTGGCGGGTGCAGTTCGTAATGGTGATGACAGGTGACAAAAGCCCCTAAGTGGGATGGAAGCGACCAGTTGCTCCAGTGCTACGTCATTGTCGTGTACGTGCTACGTGTATTTGGCGTAACAGTATTTTGTACAATTCGTATAGGTTCTATATATAGGTTATTATATATATATATATATATATATATATATATATATATATATATATATATATATATATATATATATATATAACCTTTTGACACAGGTATTATATACTTACTAAAAGGTTCCCACCACCCATGTATTCTTATTGTAAACAAAGTTTAATAAAGATTTATTATTATTATTATTATTATTATATATATATATATATATATATATATATATATATATATATATATATATATATATATATATATATATATATATATATATATATATATATATATATATATATATATATACACGTTTTGTTTCTATAATTAATATATTTATAAAAAAATATTTTCCAATATCACATAAATATTTGTATTTGCCTATCTTCGTCACGTGACGACAAACGCACGTCACTTTTGGAGGTCGCGATTTTGATTTCCGTGTCAAGTTTGGGTGTTTATGTATAATATGTATTAATTTACAAAAAGAGTGTATATAAGTAGTGTATCAGTTGTCTAGTATCTATAAAACAAATGCTCTGCTGCTTGGGACTAGATGACGTTGTATGAATTGTCCCAATATATTTATTTATAAATGATATAATAGTTTCCTTTTGTTGTAAATGGATTATAAATAACACTTTTACTGGGTTAGAAGAGTAAGCAGTGCGCACAAGAATTCGTTGGCTAGCACGTTCCGAAGCCACGTCCTCGCTCTTCGATTGAGAATAGACGCACCACGTACGTGCTCAGGACGTGCTACTCGTACCAATATATGATTTTTATTTATCCTGTTTATCCCTTACCTTTTTTCATCTAAATATAACCTTAAACGGATCGATGAATAAGTTATCGTATATTGTTGTGGAACTTATCAAAATGAATGCCGCGCATTGGAATTGTGATCATTATTTAGCTATACTGCCCACGTAATATTGTTAATGTTATGAGATATGTTATGGATCTTTCTTATGTATTTGTTTCATAAAATAGTTTTGTTATTTCAAAAGTAATATTATTCTTTAAATGTTTATGATCTTTTGTCATTAATTAAGGATAGACTTCAATGATAACTTTTTCATACAAACATATCGTAGTTTGATTATAACCTTTAATGTCAGTCCCCTTAGTGACTCTTCTTTTTTTCACTAAAGAGGCTTAGAAATATATGGAATGGATGTAACTAATGTTAGGTACCTGGTAGCTTAGGAGTTCGTATTCCTTAATAGCATGTACTGCATAGACAACTTTTAATGTTTATATTCGATGGCGATTTAAAACATTGTGAGAAACCCTGTACGAGTATACTGACTTCACCGGTATTTAATACCTGCCTGTCCACGTTGGACACATGTGGATAAAATATGATTTACGATAAAAGTAAAATTATAGATATTTAAAGTCTCGTGACCATCAAAATTGTAAAATTATCAAGAAATAAAAGCGACCTTCATCGACGCGCCTTTTCTGTTTACAAATTCATCAGGCAATATTAAATATTTAACTAAGCTTGATATTTTAATACCGAAATGCCTTTGTGAAATTACCTTGTGGTTCGCAAAATTACAAATGGCTGCCCACTCTTTAATCCTGGGGAAAATATTCATTTGACATTTTGCATAGTTATTTACTTTCAACTAGGTTTGTTTTGTAAAGCTTTGGTCGTCACATTTCAAAGTTCTCATAAGTACACTTACACAATTTCTCAGCAAAGATAGGGAAAGAAAAAGAAAATTAAGTTGTTTATAATATAAAGTATAAAAGTGTCGAATTTGTCCTATTCATAGATGTTAGCAAGGACTACAATACCTGATATAATAAATTTTAAGCTCTCTGTTATACTAATTCATGGTATACTAGTACACAATAATTTGAAACAATATCATTTGCGTTAAGAACGCTACGAAATATCGTCGCTACGACATTTGCTACGAATCTAATACGTTACTTCACTTAGTGCTTGGCCAGACTGCAAACGCGGGCGCGAGGCGGTCGCGGCGCGGCATACTTAAACATATGAAACCTTATTTGAGTGTCCGTAGTGTAGGGTTGCTAACCCCAAATTTAAAAAAACTAGGATATGATGTTGGAAAAACCAGGACAATTTAGTTTAAAAACAGGACGGACGCAGTAATAGAGTTGCAATACTTAATTAGGTTTAGTTAGAATTAGTTTTTTTTTTCTGTTGCGGAACAGCAGACGGCCCACTTAACAGTAAGCAGTTACTATCGTCTATGTATGTTTGCGACGCTAGGGGCACCGTGAACACGCTGCTGTCCCATAGACATACACAAGATTATTATGGCGGCATACTTATAGACCAAGGATAGTAGCCATCTAGAGGGGCTTGTGACCCTACCACGTAGCCAGAGTGGCTATGCCGCCTTTTACCATAGGTCGACCCCAGCCACAGAGGTTATTCTTACTCCGCCTCTGCACGGAGAGTATAACAAGTTAATTACAAATATTATTTAACAATAAGTATTTGAATATTAAAAACAGGATGCTACTTAAAAACTATCAAGGACATCCCAGGACACCACAAAAACTAGGACATGTCCTGGGAAAACAGGACGGTTGGCAACCCTACCGTAGTGGGCACGTGGGCGGTTTCATATGTTTAAGTAGCCGCGCCGCGACTGCCCCGCGCCCGCGTGTGCAGTCTGGCCAAGCACTTATAGATTATATTGATTCTTCATTGTAAAAATCAGACAAAATAATACATAACGTCTAACTGATAGACTTAGGCCACCTTCTAGAGACTACGCACAGTATACCCGTCACGCTTATGGAACCATATTGATGAGTTACATTACCAGTAATAGTCTTCCTCAAGATGTTCGCTTTCCCCGTTGGTGCGTTGGCATAAGCTTAACATACACATTAGGCCTTAAAACTGCCTAGGCGGTGTATATGTAGGTATACATGGAACTTGTGACCTCAAGTTGAGTTTCTGAGTGTAATAAAGCTAGACTACCACATATTCATGTTACCCTACTTTAAAACTGAAAATATATGTCGTTCCATATCTGCCATAGAATATTTGACTACGGATCCTGATCTACAACCGGGTGTACGACATTCCCTGCTAAGATTATAAATAAATATAAATATTGGTGGGGATTTCTTTTTCTGTGGTATCGCTAATACGCTGCTGTCCCATAAGGGTACAGGAACTTGGGTCACTAATACCGGAAGACAACACAAAGTTATTATGGCGGCATACTTAAGACCAAAGATGGTTCCCATCCAGACGGGCTTGGGGCCCTACTACGTAGCTAGGGTGGGTTGTTTTGTCGCCTTTTACGACAGGCCGATCCTGGCCGCAGAGTTCAGTATTATTTCTCCGCCCCTGCACGGATTATAAGGGCATAAGATTAATTGTGTAATTTGTGTAAATGTTACTATGTAGTAACAATTATTCTCACCCAACTCTTTTAAAAATCTTTTAAATGTAGCCTATGATTGAACTTTTATTTATTCGTAGACGGCGGAGGCATTGTCTACCTAACGAATAACAATTTTAAAGGAATGTAATTCAGACTAACAACAAATCGATAAAGTGATATTACATCGTCGTATCTTGATCAAATTAAACTTAAAATCGATAAACTGAATTATAGTCCAGGATTTTAACATTCAAAATAGCTTGAAAACGAATAGCTAAATAATGTGTAAAAGAAAATAGTTATAGAAACAAAATAGGTAACTAAAAGTATATTATAATGCACCAAAATTTAATTCACCTTTGAATAAGTATATAGAACATATTCGCATAAATTTTGAAAGAGCATAAAGGTGAAAACATGAGCATAGAGTGCAGTTGTAATCCAAGCACGTATGCTGGAGCCATTTCAATCAAGCTCGTTTCCGATTTCACTTTAATACACTCCGAGTATATCTCTAAGCTAAATCCCTCACAGAGTCAATTAAACGAAACCATAATGACTGTGTTATTCATAGAAACACCTTCAAATACGTCTGGACAGCGTACTTAATTGCACGCTAATGTTATAATGTCAGTTATTGTATCTCTCGAATACTAGCCCCTGACGCCAGTCGGCCTGTCGTAAAAGGCGACAAAATAATTCTAGTTACCTTCCAAGTCGTAGGGCTCCAAGCCTGTCCGGATTGCAACCACCCCTGATATACATATAAATATGCCGCCATAATAATCTTGTGTTGTGTTCCGGAATAACTAACCCAGGTTCCAGTACTCCTACGGGGAAGGCAGCGGGTTAGCTATGCCCCTGGCGTCATAAACACCAATCGGGGACGGTAACTGCTTACAATCAAGTGGGCTGTCAGCTTTTGTGCTGTTCGACAGCAATAAAAATAAGTTATTAATACATGTCTATTAGACTAAGCAACGACCTTCTAATTTATTGGAGTTTCTTTGATAAATTATAGACAATGTTGACTTTAGTCAGGTATTAATTTATAGTATATTTTTGTACTCGAGTTAGGTCAACATATAATTTATAGTGACACAGCAATAAAAATTGCCAATCAAAATCTATTTCTTTCAACTTTATATTGAATATTATGTTTTATCAACTCTTATTAATTGAAATCCAAAAACATTTTCACTATTCGTTCTCAATTTAATAACTTATGATATAAAATCGAAGTATCATGCAAATCTGTGATTGACAGTGGATGCGTCCCCGTCACAGATATTGGTAAGGGTACAAGAATGCCACAAGCTATCCTCCATCATTCACGTGCAACAGGTCGATTAAGCACTTCCGACAGGGCGGCCAAACTCTACAGCACCTGTTAACGACGATAAAATATCACTCTTACTTCCATAATGTACAAACGCTTGATGGACACAATAAAATGAAGGAGACCTTTTTTAAGACATATTTCTAACAAAAATGGAAATTTTTTTTGGTCTCAAATAAAAATTTAAAGGTTGTAAATAAAAATTTTGACAAATAAACTGCTTCGAGTGTTAACGCAAGCTCATCAGCTAGCAGTTAGTTCCAGCCCAACAGTGACCAAGTTTTTATTTAGCTTAGACGAAGCAAGAAATTCTAACCAATTTTAGTCAAAGTTACGCTATTATCATTAAAGAAAAAACCATTAGGTGCTGCTGCGATGTGACGAACTTTTTAGCAAAGATATTAAAATATTAGTATGAATCTTTCAAATTTTAATCTTTTTAACAATTTATTTAAAGTATGAATAATATGTAAGCTTTTACCTACTTCGTCCAAAATATAACTATTATTTTATGAGAATATATTAAAAATCAACACAAACAATAATTTATGGGTGTTTGTAATGTACAAATATTACTATAATGCATATGCATTGAATAGCACCTATATATATTTAAATATGTCCTTATAACAAAAAACACATTTGAAATTTTAATTTTTTTGACCATCAGTCTAACTTTTTTTGTTCAATATTCAATAGGGCTTAACCGACTGTGATAGGATTTTCACTAGTAAATAGCTAATCAGAAGTTACTGCTACTTTGGTTTTTTTTAATCAATTATGGTTCCATAAGTATAGTATTAATAAGCATAACTAGTTATTGAACATCTAAGCGGACTTTGGTTTCAACATCAGCTTACCACAAAATATCGTTGGCATTCGAGAATCTCTTTCCGTGGTCACTATTAAAAATATGTCCCGAGATATTAAATGATCAAAACTAAATATATAACATACAACTCACATAGATGTATGAAAATATACCATAAAATAAAACCGAGTATAATGTAAAATAATTTATAATATTTCCTTAAAATTTATCTGATGAATATAATATCTGAGTAAATTATTTATATAAATCACGCTAAAAGGTCGATCTATTAATAACAGTTCCGAGCTAAGAAGCCTTATCCAGGTGTTAATTAAAATATCCGCTATCAACTTCGCTCTTTAGTTGGGTTAAAAGCTTACTGCATGAACTTAAGAACAATCTTATCAAATAGTCATCTAATCATTATTGTGATAATTAATTGCGAATGTATCCAAGCCTTGCGTTTTCTTGAACCAGAGCTAAATTTATGAATCATCAGTCTTGATTAAGAAGGTTCCAAATATATCTGGAATAAATGTAGATATTTGGCTTTACAATTATCGACTGCCGTTTAAACTCAAATCCTGAGAGAATAACCCTGGATGCATCAGTTGGCAATTAAGATTTACTTAGACCTCGAATATTTTGACACAAAAGTAATAATTATTCGAAGTATATGAAATGTTCACGCAATTACATTGCCATTAAATTATCTTAATGACTATTCTTACCTATGTTGAGGTCATCGAACTACGTGGAGCGCTAAGAAGAGTTTTCATTTATCGCTGTGGAACAGTAGACAAGCTGACGGCCCATTGTAAGCAGTTACAGCGATGTTTGCGAGGCCAGGAGCACTGCTAATATACTGACTTCCGCGTAGGGGACTGAAATCTGGTTCACTTATATCAGAACATAAGGTTACTATGGCGGTATATTTACAGACCAAGGGTATTTACCATCCAGATGGGTTTGGAACTTCTACCACCTAGCTAGAGTTGTGTTATCGCCTTTTACGACATGTTGACCCCGGGGCAGTATTCTTACTCCGCCCCCGCACGGAGAGTATATCTTTTTTATGAAAATATTTATATTTTTTTAAATTTACAACATCTAACAGCTACAATTACAAAATAATAAAATAGAATAGACATATTTACTACAATTAACAAGAACGTGCGGTGATGCCGGTATTAAATAAAAAGTAATTACTATTTTCTCGGAAACTAGAGCCATTTTAGTTACCGTTAGTAGTTCGGGGAAGCTGTAAACGCCCACACTGTCAGTCCCGTGACCTTTTGAAACTATATTGCCTACTATAACAAAAGAATTGTATCCAGTACCATAAGACACCATATTTTGCCTAAATTTATAAAAACTTATTTATATCTTTATATAGGTAGTCAAGTGGTTATTACCCTCGGCGACCAAATGAAGGTCACGATATTGACTGTCATACATATTATCATATTAGCTGTCTACTGACGGTGAAGGAGAACATCAAAAGCCCTATGTACCAAGATCATGCGTAACCCGCTAATCGGCCTTGGATAAGCGTGGTCATTCTATGGTGAGGTTCGAGTCCAGCTAAGGGACTCTATATGTTATTATAAAATAAAACATATATCTTAAATGAAAGGGATTACGTAAAAGATTATATGGCGAAGAAGAACAAAGGAAGAGTGGAAGGGACATCTTGACCGACCCTAAAATGTGGGAAAAGGGCAAGAAGACGAAGATCTTAAGTGTATAAATTGCAATAAAGTATATTTATTGACAATATTTACAAAATGAAAATGAATCAAAGTATTATATGCAATAACTTTTAAACGGCCTATATGTACTCGTTTAAGTATCCCATGAAACAGGTCACCGCTAGTGCGGAGACCAAAGCTTCAATGATTTTGTAAACATTGCTCTTTACGAATAATTTACAAATCGATAACTCGCTGATAACCGGAACAAACAGAACTCAATCACTAATCGATGCAAATGAATTTTGTTTTTGAAACATATTCAGTGTTGTGTTACAGACAATCCAAGAGTCCATGAAAATACATTGCTAGAAAAATATATAAATTCCAAACATTAATCATGAAACAAGCAACTAAAAGTCACTTGTAATGAGATTGTTCGGGTTTGAGCATTATTCTTGAATCAGCCAAGTCTAGTGTCAAGTTTTATTTCTGTTACATACTAATAATAGTACAATTATAACTTGGTAAATTAGATATATCCTATGTGTTGTATTGTTTAACATTAAAACTGTTATCAAAAATCAAAGCGGATTCGATTCACGTCTCGCATCTGATTGTTTAAGTACAAAATTATATAAGTAGTAAGTATATCAGTTCTCTGATACCCATAAGTATGCTTACTTTGGAACTAGGTGGAGCTTTTGTGAATTGTTTCAATTTATTTGTATATTTTAAAGCTATAAATGCAACAAAATATTAAAATGGATTAAATTGTGGTTCTATAATAATAAAAGGAACAATTTTAACGCATAATATAAATATACAGGTACGTCCTATCCATGAACAATATTTATAGCATATTATAATGTGAAATATGAACGATACAGATGCCCACCAATATTCAAATATATGACCCCGTATTCTTTCTAACGATAAAATACAATTTACTGAGATGAATGCCTCCTTCTCAGTGATCATAAAACATCAGCGACCTTTTATGTGAAAAATATTCATTCTTAAGGGCCAAACCTTATAAAAGGTACTTTTTTTTATTGCTGTAGGACAGCAGACAGGCTAACGGCCCGCTTGTACTTGTGTTGTCGTTGAAGCCTATATCCCCAATACCTTTAAATATGAATGATATAAATAATATAAATATAAATTATTGTATATTTTATAAAAATTCTACTTTTCTTAGTATTAATAAAAATAAACAAATTTATGAATCGTATTACAGTAAAATTTTTAAAAATAAATTTATGATTTTTATGAAAAATCTGTTCATTTACTAACTTTTTTTATAACTGGAGTTCAACGGACAGGGAAATAGCATGGAAATAGCCCACCTGATAGCAGGTGGTCACCGTCACCTATTGGCGTTTGCGACATTAGGCGCATTGTTAACGCGCTACCGACCTTAAAAAAACTTTATAACGCCTGTCTTGAAAGCACCATGTCTTTCTGCGATGGGAAAACCTTTTTTCAAATCCAGAGAGTAGGTAAAATGAACGTTTTCGAGAATCGTTTCATACAGGACAGACGAAGCTCTAGGAAATAGGGCTGAATGCCCCGCTGATGGCAAACATCCATCCTGAATTTTATCCGTGCAGGTGCGGAGAAAGAATACTGACCTCTGCAGCCGGGGTCGGCCTGTCGTAAAAGGCGACAAAACAAACCACCCTAGCTACGTGGTAGGGCCCCAAGCCCGTCTGTATAGCGACCACATTTGGTCTTAAGTGTGCCGCCATAATAACCTTGTGTTGTGTTCCGGTATTAGTGACCCAAGTTCATGTACCCTTATCTGACAGCAGCGTGTTCGCGATGCCACTGACGTTGCAAACACCCATAGGCGAAAGTAACTGTTAAGTTCTAAGTGGGCCGTTAGCCTGTCTGTTGTCCTACAGCAATAAAAAAATAAAAGAACAGTACAAAAATACAATTAACGGACTTAAACTTGTATTAAAACAATATATAGGTATTTGCACCATTAAGTATTTTGTCCTTCGTGGGGCTCGAATCCGACTATACCAGACCACTTGTAGTCACTGAGCTTATCACATGTACGCAACAATACCTTGATTTAGTTTACTTTGAATTAACATTACTTTTATATTAATATAATTACTTTTAACATTTAATTTTGTCTGAAGAAAATAGTACAATGTTCGAAAATAATTCTGATACCAAGCTCAAAGCATTTTGGAAATGACCGGCGGCTACACGTTTTGTACACGACTGTATTGTTGTTTTTATTAACCCATTCCATATTGTAATTTAAAACTGTAATAATATGGTAAGTTTTTTAAAAATAAATTTAAAGTAAAGTATCTACTCTAATGGGATTTTTCACCTCATTAATACTATCACATCTCTGGGTTACTAAAATATTCCAACCTGCTATAAAGGGCTGAAAGTTTCCATTCATAATATATTGAATATCCCTATTTGTACCAATAGCTTTAAATATTCAACAGTATTCGTTTTGAAGCTTTTCTAATCGATTATTATTATTTTTCATCAAGACCAATCCTGAAAACATATCTAATTACACAATCAAATAATTATATGCTTTAATAGCTCTTGTGCATTAATATGCAAATTTAAGTAAGCTTTTTTTTAAAATACAGTTGCCTGTATAAGGCGCAAAGATGTATCACAGGACTTTTTACAACCACCCAAATGACTTGCACTCTAATCCGAGCAAGCTAGTCATGCCGTAATGTCTATAATCATTATAATACTTTCGATTAAGCCTTCTACATTTATTAAATATACTAATAATAAACACACAGCTCGAAGTCATTAAACTCTGAAACCTTGGAAGTACGGTATGATGAATAAATAATTATTTGTAAACACACTATATTAGATTTCTGAGCGGTTTCAAAACGTATATTATTTTTCTAACATTACTACTTTTTTATTTTAGTTCCCATTATTTTTCACCATTATCAAGTGTATATACATATTAAAGATTGTTAAATAAACACAACTATTATATATTGGATATATGATATCACTAAATTGCCTATATCTTAATAACTATTTATGCCACAATGGATTTAAAAGCTTAATTCAAAGGAGTTTAATTAAGTCGACATTCAGTTTAATATTAAGGCGAAGGAATCTTCTACTCGGGCTCAAAGTTCGCTTTTATACCTGTATCAGGTGTCCACTTTAATTTAAAAGAGTATCTTTCCATGGCCTCACGGCAACAGGTGAGTGAGTCGCGCAGGCGCGGCGTACGCGTCGATACCGCGCCCGCCCCTTCTTGCTCCCGCAGCCGCCCTCGCCCATTCACACCCGCACACACGCATACGTGCGTCATCACGCTATCATACACCAATAAGTCTCTTCACACACGGACCTTCCATTGCATTTTATACGTTATTTTTAGTCATTCTCCTGTAGTAAATATGTACTCGTACACTGAAAGCCATATCTGACCATCCAATTTATAAACATGCTTACTTAAACTATGAATTTACAAAAGTTCAAAGAACTTATTTACTAGTTACAGCCTAAAGCTGCGAAACAGAGTTATTTAAGTTTAATAAAAAATAAGAGAGAGCGCCGATCTACACGACAGAGCTTATTGATAAGCGGTATATTAGGCGAGGGATACCAGGCGGATGGCTTCAAGTCACGTTCGGGGGTGTCTATCAAATCCGGAAAATGTAGGAACAGCGCGCCCGCACGACATGACACCTAAGCCATGTGCAAACAATTCGTGTATTGAATACATCTAATTGATCTTTATGTTGAATTGTGTACGCAGCAGATCCGTTTATAAGCGCACATCATTCATGAAGCCGTATTCCAATTGACAGCTAAGTATAAACTTATGTATAAACATTTAAGCTAAATTTCGTTTGCTTACAGAAATAGTATTTGTAAATAAACATGTTACTGACACAGAAAAGTAATACATTTACATGTCAAATAATCTCTATTGGGTCTTATTACCATTCCTTCGAGAGGTTTGGGCCCTCAACTTGGTACTCCTTACCCCGACATGAACTCAGGGAGCAACGACCCTGTGGTGACGTGCTAGAGCCGCGGGAGCGCACTTCCACTTGATTGGCGTAACTTCACCGCAACTCTACGTTCGCCCATCTTGGCTTAGTTGGTCAATTTTGGCAATTGTTGACAATCAGTGGCTTCTGTTGGCCTGTCTGTGGCTTAATGGTTATGCGACCTCAGTTGCTCATTTCCCATGTGCCAAGTAATACATTATGCTATTTTACATTCATATAGTCGTTATTTGAATCACTGAATCATAATGAAACGGGAAAAGAAGAAAAATCTATTCACACTTAGAAAAGGTTTTTGTCCATACCGACTTTTTCGACTTTAGGTTGTCATTGAATAAAGATGACAGTCCTTATTCTTAAAATAATCCATTAAAAATCTATCCCATTTTAAATTATTTTGATTTTATGGTAGAACTAAATTTTGATATAATTAAAAAAAACTTGTAGCAAACGGTTTATACACATTTTACGGACAATTCGCACAGCGCCACCTAGTCCCAGAGTAGGTAGCATAGCACTTGTGTTGTGACTAATTGATACACTAAATATATATTTTTCTTTTATAAATACATTATACCTAGTCAGGTCATAAGTATTGTCACACAGTAAAAACTTTTCTTTTAGAATGCTGGCCACAAAAAAGTTTATTGAATTCGAATTTCGAATTGTTCATGAAAATAAAAATGTATACTTTTAGAATTTTACTCATTTTTAAATATGGAGTGGACGCTTAAAGAAGACGTGTTGCAGTTATTGCGTTGCATCGTTGCGGTTACGCGCCAATTCAAATTTTTAACATACTGAAAAATTTGAATATAACCAAAAGATTCGTTTATCGTACCATCAAACGATACAATGAAGACTCTAGTGTAGATGACAGGTCAAGAAGTGGTCGCCCTCGGTCTGTTAGGACTCCAGCAGTGATAAAAGCTGTGAAGGCACGAATTCAAAGAAATCCCAAACGTAAGCAGAAACTGTTGGCCCTTCAGATGGGGTTAAGCAGAACCACGGTGAAAAGGGTGTTAAATGAAGACTTAGGGCTTCGGGCATATCGAAGAAAAACAGGACATCGTTTGAATGCTCGTCTAATGGACCTGAGACTGAAGAGATGCCGCGCTTTGTTGAAGCGGTACGCGAGAAAAAAATATCGGGAAATTCTTTTTTCTGATGAAAAAATGTTTACCGTAGAAGAGAGCTACAACAAACAAAATGATAAGGTGTACGCACACAGTAGTGAAGAAGCGAGCAACCGTATTCCGCGTGTCCAACGAGGTCATTTTCCATCCTCGCTCATGGTATGGTTGGGAGTTTCTTATTGGGGCTTAACAGAGGTACATTTTTGTGAGAAAGGTGTAAAAACGAATGCTGTTGTGTATCAAAATACAGTCCTGACGAACCTTGTGGAACCTGTTTCTCATACCATGTTCAATAACAGGCACTGGGTATTCCAACAAGATTCGGCGCCAGCTCATAGAGCGAAGAGCACACAAGACTGGCTGGCGGCGCGTGAAATCGACTTCATCTGGCACGAAGACTGGCCCTCCTCCAGTCCAGATTTGAATCCGTTAGATTACAAGATATGGCAACACTTGGAGGAAAAGGCGTGCTCAAAGCCTCATCCCAATTTGGAGTCACTCAAGACATCCTTGATTAAGGCAGCCGCCGATATTGACATGGACCTCGTTCGTGCTGCGATAGACGACTGGCCGCGCAGATTGAAGGCCTGTATTCAAAATCACGGAGGTCATTTTGAATAAACTTTAATGTCATAAGAATCTATGTTTTGTTAAGTTCATTTTGGTATATGAATGGTTACATAATGAATAAACTTGTTACAATTATTTTACATTAAACATGTGACAGAATTTATGACCTGACTAGGTATATATACACGTGACACGGGAAGCGAACCCATGACCTCCACAGGCGGTCCGGCCGGCATACGTTAGCAGTTGCGCCACGGATGTCGTCAATACAAACTTGAAAAAAAGATAATAGCATATTCTACCTATATAGGTAAATATATAGAGGTACATTTGCCCTATTATCTAATTATATAAGAAGAATAAGTCTAACTCACCGCGTTCCAAAAATGGCTAACACGTTGTGCTAACTCACAGGCAGCAATGGAAAAGTGTTCAGTGATTTCGTGATCAAAAAGTATTTGGCCCTGAAATACAAATTTTTAACTCTCATCCATATATTTTTGCATATAACATATGTATGTGGATCAGTAGTAACCAGTCTGCCTTTTAAAAATTGAAAAAGTTATAAACTTTTTAAACCGCATTGAAAAAGGCTGTATGCTCATGCAAAGAACGCTGAATTTTATCAAGTTTAACAATTTCCAAGAAAAGTTAGCAAGGCAGATAAAAATTAAACAAAAACAGGGAAATTTAAAAGAAACAAGCTACTAGTTAATTTTCCAGTTCTTAAAGAAGAAGCTGTGACGAGGCACGCGACCACTTGTTACAGTCCGTTCATCGCGGGCAAACACGACGCTCAACGGATAACCCTCCGTGGAGATTACTGGGATTTATGTTTTAGCAACAAAGCGGATACATACTGAGTGACATACGTGCGGTTCCAGTAACACAACTGAGTATGTACAACATAATCCGGTGTGTTGTTAATTAAACATATCAAGAACCACGATTGGTTAAACAATATTACGCTCAAACGATATCAGAGAGTAGACGAGTTCATTTATTAATTAGTTGTAAATAATTAAAATTATTCCTTGTTGTTGACTTTTATTTGAAGTTATAACACTATGGTAAGCAGTTCCAGTCGTTTGTGGACGGCAAAGTTAGATTCAACTATAATTACTGAAACACCGTTAGATTTCCGAAATGCGACATAATAATAGACAAAGTAGACATTGAATTTACATTTTTTTTATTGATCTCTGGCAGCAGACAGGCTGACGGCCTACTTACAATTTAGCAGTTACCATCGCCTATGGGTGTTTGCAACGCCAGTGGCACGGACACGCTGCTGGCTCATAAGGGTACAGGAACTTGGGTCACTAATGCCGGAACACAACACAAGGTTATTATGGCGGCATACTTAAGACCAAATATGGTCGCCATCCAGGCGGGCTTGAAGCCCTACCACTTAGCTAGGGTGGGTTGTTTTATCGCCTTCTACGACAGGCCGACTCCGGCTGCAGAGGTTAGTATTCATTCTCCACCCCTGCAAGGATAAAAATTAATTAAACTAACGAACTTAATATATATTGAACTATTTCACTTATCTATGCTGTAAGTGGTAACATTCTCCTTTTGTAGATGAAAAGTGAAGTTCTATATATCCTTTGAACTAAATGTACTAATGTTACTAAAAGAAATAAATCCTAACAATAGAAATAATAATTGTGTTAGAATAGATAACATATAATATACTAGCTGACCTAGCAAACGTTATTCTGCCAAAAACAAAACATTTTCGCGACAAAAAGCTTATGTTCTTTTCGAAGTCCAATCTATCTGTATACCGAAATTCATTAAAATTGGTTCAGCGGTTTGGGGTGAAAACGTAACAGACAAAGTTACTTTCACATTTATAATATTATTCTACCTTTCATAGATTTTTTTAAAATTATTATAGATATGGTAGAATGGACGCTACACAATACGTTGTAGTATATGGAATGTAAAAATAGTTGATCTTGCAATTAATTAATTAAAAATACGTGATAAAAACCTCGTATCCAATCTTAGGCACGCCAGCAAAACACTCATTTAAAAAATCGGTTAGATAGTTTCGGAGTGCATCATGAGCAATAACGTGACACGAGAATTATATGTAATAGATTTCAAAGTTTCATAAATTTCAATACTTTCCGCTATAAATTCAATGCTATTCCCGTGCTATTGCAGATCTTTATCTGCTTAAAAGGATATCAAATGATATTATCGTTTCTAACGCCACAACAAAAGCACATATTTAATCTTTTACATAAAACTTGAGATAGCTTTGAATTGTTTCTTCTGAACTGTAACAGATAAAACTATTCTCTTTATTTCCATTTTCTCATTCTATTTATGTTTGTTAGAAAAATACATTCTTGGTTCTGTTGTTTTTTATTCGCTATTTTATTGCTGAGGAACAGCAGACAGGCTGGCGGCCCACTTAATAGTTAGCAGTTACCGTCGCCTGTCCTATAGGAACCCGGGTCACTAATGCCGGAATACCAAACACCTTGTGTTGTGGCATTATGGCGGTATACTTATACACTTTTTCGATTGACGAAAAAAGTGTATAAGGCAAGTGTGAATAGAAGTGTTGGAAGGGGTTGTGAAGCGCGGGCCTCGCCACCATCGAAGCGGTGAGGCCCGTCCTGGCTGAATGGCTGGAAAGGCGCCACGGCGCCCTGACCTTCCGCCTGACGCAGGTCCTCTCGGGGCACGGTTGCTTCGGGAGGTACCTGTGTCGCATAGGGCGGGAGATTACGTCGGGGTGCCACCATTGTGACGCGGGCGACGAGGAGGACACGGTGAACCACACTGTCGCCGTGTGCCCTGCGTGGCGCGAGGAGCGCCGCGCTCTCGTCGCCCAAATCGGCGTGGACCTGTCGCTCCCGGCCCTGGTTCTGTCCATGGTCGGGGGCGATCCTGGATGGACGGCCGTCACCTCCTTCTGCGAGGCAGTCATGTCCGCAAAGGAGGCGGCGGAGCGGGAGCGGGAGTCGACCACCACATTCCCCTCCCGCCAACGCAGGCCACGTCGGCGGCACCGGAGGGCAAGTAACGACCTCCGGCCGCCGTAAAAAGCGGCCGCGGGCGGCCCCTCGGGGGAGGACCCGCCGCCCGCACTATTGCCGCGAGGGTGAGGGCTGCGTGCTGTTCCGCGGCCCTCCTCAACTCCTGGAGTTATTACAGGAGAGCGCCGGGGGGACGAAACCCTGACCCCCTGGCGCCAACACTTTAGAAGGGGCCCGCCTTAAGACAAAGGGCGGGCCGGCGCCGGCCCGTGCCACGAGATCGGCAGGCCATATATCGGTGGGCCCGGGCGTAGGCGATAGGAGAACAGCGGGGGTTTTTAGTGGGTAGTCGGAAAAATCCCGGAGTCCCACATATCCCTCGGTCCCCCCGGGCCGGGGGAACCCGTCAAGAGAGGTTTTTTCCCGAGACCAAAAAAAAAAAGGTGGACGTTTCGAAACCAGATCAGGGACGTCTTAAAAAAAGGCCAGGTCAAGAGTACCCTAAACCGAAGGGCATGTATGAAGGGAATAATGAAAGTGGACGAAGCGAAATAAGTATGTAAGGATCGTAGCAAGTGGAAAGAAGTGGTCTCTGCCTACCCCTACGGGAAAGAGGCATGATTATTTGTATGTATGTACTTACACTAGGCGTAGTCACCATCCAGACGGGCTCAGCGCCCTACCACGTAGCTAGGGTTGTTTTGACGCCTTTAACGACAGGCCGACCGTGGCCGCAAGGTTACTTACTCTCCCCCTGCTTGGAGAGAAATCGCTATCTTATTTTTGTAACAAATTAAACATAACATAAACTTGAATATTTACAACTTATCGCCGTTATTAACATTAATCTACACTGAAGTTTTGCCCAGTTTATTGTTGAATTATTCGTGTATTTCTGTCGTTGCGCTATTTCTGGCTAAATTAAGGTCTTGTCGCCGAACTTCCCGAGTTACAAACTTCGCTATATCGATAGATGTTATGTATCCGATAAGAGAGAACCAAGCATTTATGGTTAATGGGTTGCTTTACGTAATTTTAATCAGTAAAGTTTTTACATTAAAGGTTAAAAAGGTTTCTTGTAACAAGCTGAATTTCAAAGTGGTTTAAATATTTTAATTACAACCTTTTAGTAGATATTGGAAACTGTAATAGTATAATATGATAAAATTTAGAGTGAAAAAATCTAAATTTATATTGACATGGCTTTATTGTTAATAATCGATAAATTATTATTAAGGAATATTAGTCATTAGCAGAACCACTTACATATAATAATGTAATGGCTAATTCAGGCTCTGATGTCAACAGAACTTTTTGTATATTAGATTTACTATTTATGTTATGTCATTGTCAAAAATGATTTAGAATAATTATTAATTTGACGACCTCTGGGGTGTAATAAGCTCAATTTTCGTATCTCAGCTTGCAGATGACAAGGGCTCTACTCCTGAATCTTGGTGTATATGTATAACATATATTTATTCACAAAAATGTATATAAGTAGTAGTGATTTGCTGCTTACTTTGAGACTAGATGGCGTTAGGTGACTTATCACAGTATATTTATGTTATAATAACTTTGGAAACTTAGGAAATCGCTTTATTTCGTCCACACGGCAAAATATACATTTATTTACTCGTACAACCCACTTTTCCTGCTTCCATTTATGCAATTTTTGTTAGAAGGTGAAGAAGGAGGCACGCAGTGGAAGCAGTAAAAATGACTTTATATATTTTTTATTGCTGTAGGACAGCAGACAGGCAGACGGCCCGCTTAGAATTTAGCAGTTACCCTCGCCTATGGGTATTTGCAACGCCAGTGGCATCGCAAACACGCTGCTGTCCCATAAGGGTACAGGAACTTGGGTCACTAATGCTGGAACACAAACAAGGTTATTATGGCGGCATATTTAAGACCAAAGGTGGTCGCCATCCAGACGGGCTTGGCGCCCTACCACGTAGCTAGGGTGAGTTGTTTTGTCGCCTTTTACGACAGACCGACCCTGGCCGCAGAGGTTAGTATTCTTTCTCCGCCCCTGCACGGATAAAAATATAGTATACTATATAGTATCAAATATACTATATTGTATACTAATGTATAATAATATAATATATAATGTTATATCATTCATTGTCAATTACAAATGATTCTTTTAATATTAGAACTAAGTATACATCTAAGGAACAATTTTCATTGCTGTGGAGCAGCCTGCAGACATGCTGACGGCCCATTTAATAGTAAGCAGTTACCGTCGACCTACTAATGGATTTTCCAAACGCCAGAAGCACCGCTAACACACTGCCGTCTGCTTAAGGGAACTGGGACCTAGGTCACTTATAGGAACAGAACACAAAGTTATTATGAATAGAATGAATAGAGAAATATACCACATATTTCTCTAAATTACAAACTGGTCTCTATCAGGATTCGTGGCCATCCAGAGCCTTGGAGGCCTATATTGCTAGGTTGTTACATATATCATCATTTTAGCGTTTAATCATTCAGACGCCATATGGCTAGACATTTGTTACCCACGGTAATTATGTGTAAGTGTTTTAATTTAAATATAATTTGTATTAGCATGAATAACGCAAATAAAGCAAAAACAACATAAAAGGTATAATTAGTATGTGATTTCAATCTTAAACGATATGATGGAAAGGTTCCGTTCTAGTTTTAATTACTTGTGAATTGAAAAGGGAACTTGTTATTTGAAGCACTAGAATATTTTTGTATTTCATAATCCTGAATTATAATAAAACTTCATTGTCTGTAATGTCGCTCTAAAGTATTTACATTAAATAAAAATAGTTATTGCATTTGATGATTGTAAATGCATTTATTATTGCCTTACTTGCAAAGAGCGCAGGAAATAATTTTCAATAGACGTGTTATGTAATATTAGTTTATACAGACGTGTAAAAATCTGAAATAAAAATTTATAAATGTAAAGAGGTGTAGGAACAACGAAGGAATTCTTTGTACCTTTTTAAAGAGTCGACATTAATGATTTTGTGTATGTAGATAGATCTGACATCATTAATATTAGTAGGACTTACTATGTTTGATATTAAATTGAAATTTGTCACTACTGTATATGAATATTTTATTTTGCTTTTATAGATGAAATAGGTTAAAGGTCAGCTAATTTATGAAGTATTTGTAAAAAGCAATATTGAAGAGATTAAATCTTTAAAAAGAACTTTAAGATATGATAATCCATTTTGAGCAAGAACATCAATGGTTTTAAAAGGAATCAAGCCACTCTAAAAGTCACGCATGGAAAATAAAGTTCAAAGGTGAAATCTCTCGACAAGGGCGCGGCTCACCGACAAAAATACGGGACCATATAACAAGAGTAAACACACAATCGAGATTAGATTTAGCGATTACGTATAGGTATATGTTTATCTAAACAAAAATAAACGAACCGTATGCTATAAAAAGACCCACATATTTTGGGGACGAAAACATAACGTCCCTAACGAGACAAGGCATATAGACACGTTTGTAGAGTAACCTACGCGTGTAAAGGCAAAGAGGTCAAACGAGTTTATACGTAATATCAGAAATGTTAAGCAAGCTTCATACGATCAACATCTTACGTACAAAAGCTTAGTCAATCAAATGTTATGAATATGAATGCTCTTTGTTAACATAAAATATACAATGTATAATTTATTACTTTCCGTTCGTAAAGCCTTCTAAAATTATTAGATCTTATATTCATAATAATTTTGTGAGACTTCAGTTAAAAGACATTCATAAAATTTATATTTTTTTATATATTATTAAGCTTTGCAAAATGTTTAATAACGTATTTCATATACAAGAGCTTATGAAATATTTAATTGAATTCACATATTCTTTGATTAAAATATATAAAAAATTTAAAATCTTGGCTTACTTGTGTGTATATATATATATATATATATATATATATATATATATATATATATATATATATATATATATATATATATATATATATATATATATATATATATATATATATATATATATATATATATATATATATATATATATATATATATATACTACGTTTAAACTAAACAACGAGATACTGCGTTCTCTTTGACCTATTCTTTAGTATTGTTCCGTTCATTACATACATATTACATAGATATTATTATATCTAGTAAAATTAAGAGACCAGTGAAAATAGAAACAAATTTTTGTATCGTAAATATTGCATGAGCAGGCGCCCGCACTCATAAGCCGGTGACGTGAATCCATAATTAATTCCAGTTTGCACGGCTGAGGTTCTTGTAAGAAAGTGCGGTTTTGGATAGGATCAACATGTCTCTTCTCAAAGTTGTAATACTCGCTTTCGAGTTGGTTAAAAGTATTTGAACATTTTGAATATATGTATAACATTTTGTTCTTAGTGATAACTGCCAGATGAAAATTAAAGTAAGAAGTACCTATAGATTTTTGTTTGGATAAATATAATAAAGACAATTACTGACAATAAATTTTCCAAATAGTTTAATTCTTTTAGGACTTTTTTAGGACTATTTAAGATAGACATTTCCATTATACATTATATACGTGCAATTCTAACGGTGTTTGCAGCGCACGCCAGAGTAACTCGCAGAAGCCAGAATTTTTTCCTACTTACTTGATACTTATCGTTATATTTAAGACAATTCACATAATATCTTTATAAATTATGTGTTATTCTGATGTATAAGCTATATTACTATAAAGTTTAATTAAAATCCATTCAGCAGTTTTTTTGTGAAAGAGTAACAAACATCCACACATACAAACTTTCGCGTTTATAATATTAATAATTAAGCATGTATATTATATTTTTTCATACTTTTTTTGTTAAGTATTGCTAAAAAAACAGTAAATTTTATTGTCTGTTATAGTCTACTATGATAAATATATACCATCATATCATAAAATATGGTGCACGTATACATTTTTGAATTTAAACATGCAGCCAACTTTAGTCGGCATTAACATATCGCGTATTGTGGGTGTAAATTGAGTAGTTAAGGCAAACCGCTGGATTAATTAACGTGACACATACTTCCCGAGTACCTATGCCCCATCGTATAGAACGCAGGGCTCAACCACCGTCGAGATGGGAACCAAAACAAGGACGTATTATCTCGGTTAAGTTCTGGAATTATTATCTCTTCGTAATTTTACGATGAAAATATAAACATATTTTAGCTGACCCGGCAAACGTTGTTCTGCCATGTAAATTAATAAATTACATTTTTAAATAGGATTTGCGTAAAATCCGTTAATAGTAAGCGTCTACGTCGTAAAATGAGTAACTATACGCTATTTCAAATCAATTGGGTGTATAGTTTTAAAGATCTTGTGATGAGTGGTATTTCGCACGATACGGGTGCTAAGTTAATCGAATGCTGCAAAGGACGGCCAAATTAATAAATAAATAAATTCAAATTCCATTTCAAACTCATACTGTGATGGAATCCAAGCCTATTTCTATACTAAACTATAGAATCACCATTTTTTACTATCATATATTCGTAATATTAAACACAATAGTATCAATAAAAGCAATGAATCTATAAATATCTAGCTCCTATTATTGTACGTGTTTTTATTGCAGCACGTACAAAACATAGGGCCACTACACGCATCTGCAAGTTGTTTTAAAAAGTCAACACCCTTGTTATATCGATTCTACCAATGTCGATACTCGCATAAGTGTTTCGCGGATACCATTTAACATACCCATCCCGTTTAACTTTCGTATTACAGACGAGACAAGTATTAAATAATATATTAAGCCATTCGCGTTCATTAATTAAAAACTCTTTGATGCGATAAAATGAACTATTCAAACCACTCTCAATATAGTTAATTTTGTACTTAATTCCAAGAAAACAAGACAATGACTCACTATTTTAGCGTTGAGGGCGATATAGTTGAGTCTGACATCACAAGAACTGACGTCATACTGTTTTCCTTTTAATATCATTTAAGTGCATAAAGACGGTAATTAATATTCAGAAATATTATAAAACAAGCCTGTTACCGTTGTACCTACGTAGTAGTTGTACCTACGTACGTACAACTGTGTCTATAACAGCAAACGTTAAATATAAATAAATATACATAATTTGTATAGCATGTGAAATTACTTTAACCATGTAAATGGTATTAATATTTTAAAATAACACTCGCAATTAATTCTGCAATTATGTAGAATTGCTCAAAAAAGATACAAAAATATGTCTTATACAACTTAACGTGGAGACATTGAGAATTTGTTTAAATTGTAAGGTTGAAAAACAGTACAAGACGAAGAAACAAAGAATGAAACATTTGAAAACCTTAAAAACATGGTTTTAAATTATAAATAATAAAAATCCTTGTTTTTTTTTTTTTTTTTTTTTATTGCTTGAGTTCAGCAGACAGGCAAACGGCCCACCCTGGCAGGTGGTCACCGTCGCCTATGGACGTTTGCAGCACCAGAGGCACCACCAACGTGCTGCCGGTCATGAAGAAATTTTATAACGCCTTTTTTGAAGAACCCCATATCATACCGCGCTGAGAAAACCTCAGCCGGAAGCTCATTCCAGATCCTGAGAGTACGCAGCATGAACGTTCTGGAGAACCGTTTCGTACAGGAAGGAAGAGGCTCCAAGAAATGGGGATGAACACCCAGCCGATGGCGGGCAGTGCGGTGGTAGAAAGACGACGAGGGCATCATCCTAAATAGTTCTTCAGAACACTCCCCGTTGTACAGACGGTAGAATACGCAAAGAGATGCAAAGTCTCTCCGAAGTCCAAGCGTGTCTAAACCGTCTGTGAGCATGGGATCGCCGACAACACGAACTGCGCGCCGTTGGATCGAGTCTAGGGGATTGAGCTGACAGGCCGGTGCTCCAGCCCATAAATATGAGCAGTACTCCATATGCGGTCTGACCTGTGCTTTATATAGCACAAGCCGTTGCCTTGGACTGAAGTACTTGCTTGGACCGGTTTAGCACACCTAGCTTTTTGGAGGCAAGCTTAGCTTTACCCTCCAATTGTCCCCTAAACTGCACATCATTCGTGATGTCGACACCAAGGATCCCAATACTACTTGCGATGGAAAGAGAGGTTCCTTGAAACTGTGGCGCAGGTGCGAACGGGGTTTTCTTGGCAGAGAATACGCAGACCTGCGTCTTCGAGGGGTTGAACTGGACAAGGTTTTGTCGTCCCCATTCAGAGACCCTCTCTAGAGAGTTCTCTACTTCAGACTGTTTTATAGCATGCTTAGTTTGGCCAAATAATATGTTTTTTAACATGTTTTACACATTAAAAGTTTTGTTATATATACCTTATACATATGTTTGATATATTTTAGCAAGCAATTTAAAATGGATATATCATACTACGAATTTAGTTTTTCATACTGTCAAATCCCGGGAAGTTACGCTTTTTGAGGTTTTTTAGGAGACCGTTGTCGTGTCGTTAAGAGCAGATACAACTGACCTCAATCTGTTCAGGTTTAAGTTAGACAAGAGCCAGATTTTATTTTTACTATTAGTCCAGAATGTTGGCTTTATGCCACGTTTAGATAATTTTCACCCTGTTGGAAAGAAGAGGATATTTAAAAAAGAATGTTGCCGACAGGTTTTTGAGAGTGTGAACATATACATTGTTATAAACTACGATTTTTCATCAATAAATGTAATACTTTTTGTTTTTGCAACAAGCCAGAGGCATTTGGAAAATGATCTGTTTTCCTCTCCTTATTCCTTATTAGTCAATTATCTTACCTTTAGGTGCCATTATCTTCCATTAGCGTATTTATATATAGAATTTCTACGAATTCTGACTTAAAGGCAAAAAATGGTCTTCAATATAAAAAGCATTGCTGTTGTCTTAAGTTGTGAAATAAATAGATCGTTTGAACTCATAGATGATGCAAACTTATTTATATAGTTTCTTATTAACTAATTATTAACATAACTATTAAGTCCAACTTATATTCTGCTTGACGTAGCAAGCTTTTTCCAATAGCAGCTAGATCAAGTAGCTAATCATCTTTAGATCTTATTTTTTATTGCTGTAGAATAGCAGACAGGCTGATGGCCCACTTAGAATTTAGCAGTTACCGTCGCCTATGGATGTTTGCAACACCAGTGCCATCGTGAACACGCTGCTGTTCCATAAGGGTACAGGATCTTGGGTCACTAATGCCGGTACACAACACAAAGTTATTATGGCAGAATATTTAAGACCAAAGGTGATCGCCATCTAGGCGGGCTTGTGGCCCTATCACGTAGCTACGTGGTGGGTAGTAGGGTGGGTTGTTTCGTCGCCTTTTACAACAGGCCGACACCGTCCGCAGAGGTCAGTATTATTTCTCCGCCCCTGCACGGATTTACTAATAGAGAAAGAAATAACTAATAAATAATAAAGCATTAAATCGAGCCTCTAACACCTTAAACCTCTAACACTTTGATAACGTCTACGAAAAGGCTAACATTAATAAATATAAACTGCAAGTTAGTAAAAAAACTTAGTTTTGATATTGAAATGATGTATATTTTCAATAATATTTATGAAAACCATAACGCTCGATAAGCAACATAATATTAAAATTTACTGTATAGCCCCGAGTTTGTTAAACTAATTAATTTTATGATATCATTAATAACGATAATAGAGGTTAAGAAAGGATACTTAAAACATTGAATTTAAGAAATGTTGAATTTTAATTACTTATGTCTTATTTAATACTATTTTTAAAGATAGCATAAGCAAGTACTTAGAATTATACTTAGATATATATGCATACATACAAATAATCACGCCTCTTTCCCGTAGGGGTAGGCAGAGACCACTTCTTTCCACTTGCTACGATCCTTACATACTTGTTTCGCTTCATCCACTTTCATTATTCCCTTCACAAATGCCCTTCGGTTTAGGTTACTCTTGACCAGGCCTTTTTTCAAGACGTTAGGTTAGACGTTACGTTTTATACATATAATGTACATACATCTAGTAACAAAACAATTAGCAGAGCGCTTGTGTTAAGGGTACTGGACAACTAAAACACAACTTATATACTTTTCTTTTGTTAAAAAATATTTATATAACAAACCCAAGGCAGTAATCGAACAGATTTTTTTGTTCTTTATTGCTGAAGAACAGCCGATAGCAGATGTTTGCGATTCTAGGGGTACCGTGAACACGCTGCTGTCTCATAGGGGTACACGTGACCCCCGCAGACGATACGAAGAATTCAATAAATATATAGATTCATGAATATTTTTTGTTGAAAACAATAGTGAGACAAGACTACTAATGACTAGCGATTTGTTACGCATTGCGGAAACTTAAACCCAAGAGAGCCATTATCCCAACACCTACGCAACCATCAAAAAGATTGAAACCCACCTCTGAATGATTTGCTAAATTAGGGCCATGGAAACTTTGTTTTCCTAAAACGCATTTGTACTAATTCGCGTTATACAATTAATATTTTATGAATAATAATTAAGGATATTCTATCTTTGGAGCAGAGGATCGAAGTGATAATTATGTAGCTCACTGTATTTGTAATATTATGCAAATTATACATCATGTTAGTGCTACCTTAAGTTAATTTATAATAGACTGACCCGGCAAACGTTGTTTTGCCATATAAATTTAAAAAATTATGTTTTGGACTGGATTTCCATAAAATCCGTTCTTAGTGAGCCTTTACATCAAAAATGTGTAAGTATACTAAATTTGACGACCTCCTGGCGTAACTGCTAAATCACGTCGGTACGCTTGCGGGGGCACGGGTTCGATTCCCTTCTAGCGTCTGGGTGTTTATCTATAGTATGTATTTATTTACAAAAGAAAAGTGTATATGTAGTATATCAGTTGTCTAGTACCCATGAAACAAGTGCTATGCAACTTAGTTTGGGACTAGATGACGTTGTGTGAAATGTCCCCATATATCCGTTTTATCCGTGCAGGGGCGGAGAAAGAATACCATAACCTCTGCGGACGGTGTCGGCCTGTCGTAAAAGGCGACAAAACAACCCACTCTAGCTACGTGGTAGGGCCCCAAGCCCATCTGGATGGCGACCACCTTTGCTCTTAAGTATGCCGCCATAATAACCTTGTGTTGTGTTCCGGCATTAGGGACCCAAGTTCCTGTACCCTTATGGGACAGCAGCGTGTTCGCGATGCCACTGACATTGCAAACACCTATAGGCGATGGTAACTGCTAAATTTTAAGCGGGCCGTTAGCCTGTCTGTTGTCCCACAGCAATATATATATATATATATATATATATATATATATATATATATATATATATATATATATATATATATATATATATTGATTAAGGCAGCCGCCGATATTGACATGGACCTCGTTCGTGCTGCGATAGACGACTGGCCGCGCAGATTGAAGGCTTGTATTCAAAATCACGGAGGTCATTTTGAATAAACTTTAATGTCATAAGAATCTATGTTTTGTTAAGTTCATTTTGGTATATGAATGGTTACATAATGAATAAACTTGTTACAATTATTTTACATTAAAAACATGTGACAGAATTTATGACCTGACTAGGTATATTTCAAGTTAATCAAGTGTATAGTTTTAGAGATCTCGTGATGAGTGGGTTTTTTTCTATTTCTACCATATAAATAAAAAATACACTTTGGATAGTACTTTCATAAAATCCGTTCTTAGTGAGCGTCTACATCGTAAAATCAGAATTATGCTAAATTTCTATCTCGTAATCTCTTTTATTCAATGTTATTCGAAAGCTTACATCGATAGAGTGAGAAAAATTACTAACTAAGAAATCGATAAAAGCACTTTAAGAAAATATGTTGGAGTGCCTTTAACCAGACATAGACAACGTACTTAGAATTATTTAAAAGCACTGTCTTTCATAAATAAGTTGTTAATTTAACATGACATGACACACGCTTTAGTTTTATTTATATAGATTTTTATTAAAAGTAATACGGTCAATTATATTCAAATTTTAGAAATTTTGCTTTTAAATCAAATATTATATAATTTTTTAGAAAAATCAAGTAATAAAATAACGATACCGCTTCAAACTAGGCAGAGTCTATATTTTATACACTAGTAAACATTGTAGCGGAATATTTTACAATTGAATTCAATATATTTAAAAGATCGAAATTCAAGGTAATTTTATACATGGAAAAAATGTGAGTATTATTTAAAAAATAAATTTAATTCTAGGTAATGTTTATTTAAAATGTTTCTGCAAAATATCATCAATTAGATATGTATAATTAATATTATTAAGCAGTAATACCAGAGAACAACGTTTTCACAAACACACACTTGAATAACAAATTAAGTTATCAATCAAAGTTGAAAACGAACGCGGGCGTGGGAATCGTAAAACGGATTTGTTGGGAGATGCGGAGGCGGGGACGTGGGCGGCGGGCGCCAGACTGGCTGGCGCGGCTGCACGAGGTGCATCCTGCGCAGGTGCTTACTGACGACCTACCCCACCATCTAGCACCACATGCCCTTTAAAACTATCAATTTAAAAGATCCAAGACGTAAACAAGCGTCTTTATAACTACTGATTTATTGAGAATTGTTCATATGACACATGAAATTTAAATCTTTTCTTGTATATATTTATATATACAAACATATGTTATAAAATTAGCAAACAAAATAACAACATATTATGATAATTGTTTTAGTTTCTATAATGCTTAAAGAATTTGACATCAAATAATTTTGTTAATAGAGTTCTACTTGGATGTACTGCTTTGATATTTTTTCTCAAAAAACTATATACAATACATTCAAAAAGTTCTTAACAAGAAAAATATTTATTCAACATAATATCTTCTGATTTTAATACTAGTTTCTTTCAGTCTGGTGTCGTTTTCACACTAGCTTTCATAAAAATTAACTAACAGCAATTTTAGCCTAATCAGATGCAATGTTTGACCTCCTAAATGGGTTTCCAAACTATATAGATAAAAACCTGATGGAAAAAAAATTCAATAATATATTTTCCCCTTATTTTTAAGTAATGTGTGTACTCGGACCGATACCTTGAAAAAACTAAATGAACGTACGACGCGTTGTCATAAATTTGCCTAGGTTAAATGTTATTAAATTTCCACCTGTCTAATTCACTTTTTTTATTGCTTTAGGAAATCTGACAGGCTGATGGCCCGCTTATAATTTAGCAGTTACCGTCGCCTATCAGTGTTTGCAGTGCCAGTGGCATCGCGAACACGCTGCTGTCCCATAATGATATAGGAACTTGGGTCACTTATGCCGGAACACAACACAAAGTTATTATGGCGACATATATATAAGACCAAAACGGTCGCCATTCAGAAGGGCACGGGGCTGTACCACGTCACTAGAGTGGGTTGTTTTGTTGCCTTTTACGACAGGCCGACCAAGGTGCAGAGGTCGATATTATTTCTCTACCCCTGGATGGATAAAGACATCTTTTGTACTTAAAGTAAAAATTGCTCATTCAAAAGAATTGAGCGAAAAAACGTTCTTTCAGTTTTATTTTATTCTTTCTTTCTTTATATTTATTCTTTATATGTTACTAATAATAATGTAGGTTTAAAATGAGTGTAGGTTCAAAAATATATAGTCCTCGAACTTTAAAATGTTCTATCTTCAAATATATTTGTAAAAGGACTGTTATTACAGTCAAATTTATTGAAATTTGATCCTAATATTTATAATTCTTAACGTTGAACAATTGTTTTAATTTTTGTACGAGTAAAATATACAGCGCTCTCAAAGTCTACATTTTGGTGAAAAACTTTACTACCCAATTGTTTTCGTTAACTCGTCAACATTTTAAAGGCTGCCATTTAGTAAACAACTCGAAAAGAAACCATTGTATATGGCAATAATTTCTTTATCGTTCTCTTCGTTACGGCTATTAAATGTGGTCATTGTTCAGACTTCAACTTTTGTACTTAAAGTAAAAATTGCTCATTCAAAAGAATTCCGCAAAGAAACGTTCTTTCAATTTTATTCCAGTCATTTTTTACCTGATAGTATATATTTTTTTAATATAAGGTATATTCTACAATATTTGTAATTTAACTAGCAAAAACGTTTAAATCTACTTTTTTAGTTCTAGTCATCACATAGAACTGAAAATCAAGAAGTTGCGTTTATATTTCTACCAATAACAGCCTTACAACGTCGCAGTGCTGGGATTGTGCTTCCCTTTTAGAGAGAACGTACAATATATCCCCCTCGCTTGTTCGAGATGGATTGGCAGGTTACCAGTTATCTCGTTGTGCAGGTTTCTGCGCTATGCTTTTCTTCGCCGTCGGTACCGAGGAAATTACAACATGCACATTAGATAGCAAAAACTTCCTAAGCGTTGCATGCCATTAAAATCTAACCTATGACATCTAGATTGGTCAACTCTTATACTTACTAATCGCTAATTTGCGTTGACCGTGTTGAGAGTAAATCACAGACTCGTATTTCCAATCAATACGTTCTTAAATTTATAGTAATTTTTAAACATTTTAGCATTGAACAAAATAATACACAATGATATTTTTAAATATCGGAGTATTTTAAAATATTCAAACTAATGGTTTGCTATTTTTAACTTACCCAAATACTCGCTTGTGACCCAGTTAGATGTAAATATAAATTTTGACGAAAACGTCGACGATAGGGAAACGACCTAGCATGGTGTTACGCCAACTATTCAGAAACTCACGCACACGTCCATAAAATGTATTTTTAGAACCTTAAGGCGTATCTCGTAATCAACTATTAAGTCTAGAAACCCAATTAAGTACGAGTAAACCGACCAAAATCGCCGCAATCTACTCATTTAACAGTGGAATTTCAGGGTGAAAGTATTCGACAAATTTATAACATTGTTGTCATCAATCTGAACATATTATACATTTTTTTTCTTTTTTTTTAAAACCTGTAATGAACCCTCTAGAGTCTAGACTATAATCAAGTGTGTTGTATGAAAATGTGGTTTAGTGAGGCAGAGCCATTGCTCCTTCTCCCCTTATTAAGGCAGCACATCTACTGTCTTGAGTCTTCTGATTTGATTTGGCTGCAAAAACAAACTGGATAACAGGTTTGAGTGAGTTGTCAAACGGTCTTTATTGTTGGCTGAGTAGCGTTTTGGTTCGTCGAAAATGGTTAGGATCTCCAGATACTCGTGGATTTCCGAGTTGCGAGCATACCAGGGCGCTAATGAAAGTACCCTTATAATACTGTCTTGATCTCTTTGCAAGCTTCATTATTGTGTTCTATAAACAAACATGACCATAAAATGCAAAATAAATATTTTTATTCAATCTGTGACCGTGTCTTATTAGGCACAGAGTAAAAGTGTTATGTCGCATTCTGCTCGTTAAATTTTGAATCACACAAGTTCATTTACATTTCATTTCTATTTACCCATCAAAACTTTCTATTATTCTTCTAAACAATTCAAATTTCATATAAAATTTGAAAATGATTTACTAACGAAACTATAAAATCTGAACTGTTCACTAAATTCTCAAATTTACTAGACATCAAAAACAATTTAACTTCAGATTTTGTTTTGTTCGCTCAGTTTGTTTTACTACGTGAACCAAGCTGGGTAAACAGCTCATAAATTCCTTTCCGTAATACTGTTATAAAAATGGAAGTATTTTGTACTAACTATTTATGTGATACTAGATAATAGCAAACATTAAACCTTAAAATAAAACTTTATTTTCCAAACACAAACGAACATTGAATAAACGAAATGCAGGTATAATTCGGAATCAGAATTAGTTGTGTGGCACCTCCACTCGTTTCGACCCCGAGCTCTGGAATTAAGGCTGATACTGCTATTAATGCTTTTATGATTATGACGATGTTTTTGAATGAAGGCTACGGCCTACGCCTATAACACTACAGTGTTTACGATTTAGTCTATGGCATATATTTATAGCATACTTACGCTCTCTCGTGTGTCACTGTATAGGTGTCAAAATATCACTGTCAAGTCACAGGGGTCTTGGGCGAGTGTGGGCGACATACATATATACATCGGCGAGGTCTATACACGGATAGGGCCGAGCAAATATGGCGCCCATAGGAACACTATAATGGTTACAAATCATCCGTAGCAATATGTGATTACACTATACGAAGTAAGTTGAAGGCACTAAATTAAATGTGAAGCAATAAATAGAGATTATTAACTTATTATGGACTGTAACTGGTTTAAATTAAAAATTAAAAGCATTTTCAAGGTTTATTGTCTGAATATTGGCTAAATGTGTCTCTAGACAGCGTAGCGGCAGACTGACGAGGGTTGCACAGATTTGTGTCGCCCAAAAAATCACTTACTTAACATTCCTAATGGAGTAAACAATTTCCCTAATAGATAAATCGAGTTTATTTCATATTGCTGTATCGTATCTGGTAGCAGCTATTGCATTGTAGTTGACTACGAAACTACTACGAGTTCAATGAATTAACTTTGTAGTATAGTCATACGATAAATTTTAGTTGACCAAAAATGCCCATAATTTGTAATTAAAATGCTTAATAAACAATTGTTATGCGAAGAAAATGTTCTATAAGCTATAAAATTGTATAATAGCAAAAGATAAAATGATCTTTAAAAGACGACAAAACTATTAGATTGTGGACTGCTTGAGCAGCTAACGAGTATGTCGGCGGCTGCCTGGCCCTCGGCCAGCTGCGGCCGAGAGCATAAATTGTGGTTTGGTACACACTCAGCGCTCAACACTCGTCCACCGCCTGCCACTTGCACTTAATAAATATGCACTGAAATAATTTTAAATAAGTATATTTCAGTTTCTCATTACAAAATTTTATTGTCTACCAAATTTAATGCAGACGTAGCATATGATGATCCAAACGACAGATAGCTCTGTAGACAATGTAATAAATACAATATACGCCGTTATTGGCTGCAGTCAATATATTTGATTGGAATGAGTTCAGTTACATTAATACTCAATTTAAGGCGCTATAAAATATATCGCGAATTTTATTGAAGCCTTAATGTATTGGGCGTAAATTATGAGCGACGGTTGTTTGCTCAATTGTGGGCGACTGCGGCTACGAACGACTTCCGGTGCAAGAGTTCGACAGTACCATAAGCGGAAGTATATAGCCATCCGGGGCATACATTATTGTTCGCTGTATGCATGCGTGCATATTGCCTATTGTTTGGCATCTTCATTTTTGGCATCAAACTCACACAACCCCGAATAGCTGCACTTTTGGCCTTACGTACTTAGCCTCTTTAAAATATCGCATTTAAAACTTCTCGATTGGCTGTTATTACGGCGTCATTTCATTTTAAATTATAAAATTTAGTGCTTTCAACAGTGTCAATAGAAAAATATTTATGTAGTTGTAGGTAGATATTTATATATTTAGAATTATATACATAACTTCTAGTAATACATAACTAGACTAGTATACATAACTTCTAATTATATACATATATCTTATATACATAACTTTAATTTCTTGTTATATATGTAATTATATATATTTTAGTGCGTGTGTGTGTTTATACATTATTATATTTACATTATTATTATATATTATATTTAAATTTGATTTTATAGTTTCGTCAGAGTTTATGTGCACAACCCTGCCTCTTTATTCTTTCCAATCTCCAACATTAGGTTTGCTGGAAGAAAACTCTTTTAGGGTTAAGCACGCCTATGTACATGTCTCATATCTTAAATTTTATGTGTGTAATCAATGTTGTGTACAAAGAATAAATAAATTATATATTTAGATAGAATTATTGTATATTTAAATCATTTGTGTCTGAAATGATTAATTAAATATACTCGTTTATATTTGTGATAATTTTAACCCCCATATGCATTATGCAAAAGTGAAACATTTTTGAGTTATCATAATTTTTAGCAATAAAGCTGTTTATTGTTTTCTTTTGCACTTTTTGTATTGTTTGTTTTATTTTATTAATTCAATAAAGATTATTAATTCATTTGTTTATAAATAGTTTGTATAAACCATCTTAGTTTTTTACATTACTGTGAGGCTAATGGCTCACTTAATTGATGATTTAATGCTTTAATATTTGCGATATCAAGGGCACCGCTAACACGTAAGAAAACTGGAACCTGGGTCACGTTTACCGGAACACGACACAAGAATATTGTGACGGCATATTTAGAAAACGGGAGTGGTTGCTTAACTTGCTATTCAGAAAGGCTCAGAAGATAGATGCCTGTGGCAACATTTTTCAATATTCTATTAAAAAACAATTATTTAAATTTTGTGTAACAATTCCAATTATAAATTAAATAAATGAAACAATATGACAAACATTGCAAACGTTAGGACTTTTAATAAAAAAATTATTATCGTCGTAAAGTACGTTGTTTCCATTGTGCTCGTTATTGATTCCTTGGAACCATATTTTGGTATTAATTTGGGAATTATTAATTTCAGGATTATTTCATTTCTTTAAAATAAATCACTTTGCAAGAAATAGTTTCTCACAAAATTTTACACGAGAATGTTTTTACTCTATATCTCCAAGTTTTACTTTTTGCACATAGCAGATATAAATTTGATAATGACGATAAATTACAGTATTTGGGTTAGGAATAGAGTTATAAAGGATTTTTACTTAATAAAATAATTGAGGCAAATCCAAGTAAATTTTTATTATGTCACACTCGATAGAAGATAATATCAAAATAGACCGTGGTTCGCAAGGGTTTAGGACTTACGTTTTCTAACATTTTTGCTGGAATTGCTCGATTCTTTTACAAATTTATATATAAGTGTTGTTACGGAATATGTTACAATTTCTTAAAATAATTTGATTCTTCAGACGTATTGTGTTCAACAATAAAAGCATTGGCAAGCGTTATCTAGTATTATAAACTTGAATGAGATCTACATTGCCTTGGACTACTTCTTTCGCGTGGGAGTTATAAATAAATTCTACTTCCAGACTGAATACACCCCAGCTCAGTTATAGACCGTTTTATTTATAAATGAATGCTTTATTAGTCAACATATTTTAATACACGAGTGATGAAAACAGATAATCAAAGATTAAATATAGTTAAATTTAACTTTTCTGAATTTAAATTTACCCTTGGTTTAAGTTATAAATAACCCCAAGCAGTTGTTTCCTACGAGTAATATAGTTTAAAACTCCACACACCAATCGATATCGAAAGAAAGACCTCATTTATATTTTATACTGTAATACTAATTTCAATGTCTAAGCAAATACTTGCTTTAAATCATATTCAGAATTCGGTTTGTTTATTTTAGTAATTCATAATTACAATGTCAGGTACAAGCTAAAAATAATAGCTCCTTTAATTAAAATACATCAAGAAAATATATTTATTATTTATTAATGAAATATGAATGATTATGACTTTAAGTAGTCAGATTTTTAACCTTTACCTAACTTTGAATCACAATTGTATATTTTCTTTTTATCATCGGTAAATCAACATTACAATGCTATTTGTTTTCGCACCCGACCTTGGTTCTGGCCAGGGTAAGCAATGTGTCCAGATGGAGCACTGTCTCCTTCTGCAAGGCTGTTATGTAGGGCTGTTGTATAGGAGTGGAGTCAACTCCTATCCCGCCAACGTAAAGTTACACCACGATGCCGGACGTCATCTAATGATCAGTGCTGTTCCATGTACCGCCCTCAATCTTGGATTGACTCAGATAACTATAGAAGAGGCCCGGCCCTGGCAGAAGATGTAGGCCGACGCCGGCCTGGACCACGATATTGGCTGGCCGGTTGTCTGTCGTCTCGGGCACTAGGCGATAGGAGAATAGTAAGGTTTTAGTCGGTAGTTTAGTGGAGTCCCGCATACTTCCAACGGGAACGCTTTCGGAGAGGACTCGGAAAAGAGGTTTTACTGAACAAATAATAAAATGTTATTTGTTACAATGAATTTTGATCTGCTAGTTAACGTTGCAATAAAATTTTCTTGCCATATTATGTTATAGGTTTCCCTTAAACTTATTTTATCATTTTATTAAAATTAAATAATACTCAGTTCAGAGTAATTACCTTTTAAGACTCGATAAAGCCTTTTTTTATTTTTAAAGTTTGTTTGTTTTTTCATTTACTAGACGACACTGACACTAACTTCATTATCTATAAATCTAAAATGTTAACTTGTTTTAAACTGTGTTTACTTTTGAAAGCAAAAAGTTTAATGGAATTTTCAAATCTAAAACAACATTTAATATACAAATAAAGCATTTGCTGAATTAATGGAGAAAATTACAAGAAATATCGTAAATAAACCTTATGTTCAGTCAAATTTGATCATTTGTATATAAGGCAAATGTCTTGTATACTAAAGAAATAAATGATGGCAATACGATAAATGATCCTGCTTTCCTAGTTAACCAAGAATATGTACACAGTATTAAAATTAATAATATCATGATCATCATCGAATTATCGTATCATCAATATGACTTTATTATTGTTGCTGTATAACAGTAGATATGTAGACAGCTACTGTGGTCACACATAAATACCAGGATTTGCTAAATATAATAAAATACCCCTTCGTGGTATCAAAGTGGGAAAGCTGTTCCTGTACTGTAAAGCTCTTTCTTTACTTTTTAAGAACATTTGCGTCCAGAACCATCGAGGGTCCTGAAAATGTAGATGAACGCTCAGCCAACAAATATATATTTAATCTATCACGGAACTAAATCAATACATCGCTTTATACCGATTTACGGCATTGTCTGTCGTCTAATTTTAGTAACAAAAAGGGGGAGTTGTCTGATACCCTAGCCCGAATATTGTGTGAATTTAAGATATACCCTTTAAATCAATATAAATAAAATTAATAAATTATTAAAAAAGTTCGTACTACAAGGTATACATTGCGTAGTCTTCGGATTTTGAATAAGCTTATGGCTGAGATTTTCCCTATGAATTCTCTAAATTGACGTTATAAAATTTATTCGCAGGGGGAACCCGGTGGTTTAAACATCCATAGGCGATGGTGACCAGCTGCTATCATGTAGGCCGGTTGCTTGTCCACTGAACTCCAGCTATAAAACAAATACAAAAATATTATTTATAAAATGTTTATCCACTTCATGCAGTTATTAAAATATTTAATTAGCAAAACAAAAAGATCTTGCACTTTATTTCATCTGAAATATTGGTGCATAAAATTAGCAGCTTTAATTTATTTTACATATTAATGTAATTTTATAGATTAGTTACCCTGAATATAATAACCAAATAGTTACTGAAGCATGTTCATGATATGGAACACTGCACGTGACACAAACCCAAATCAATGTCGGATATCTACAAAATACGATACATCTTCATTTAATTATTACAGCTCCCCTAAACATATATGGAAGACTTAAGCCATATGCTTGATGGCCTCAATACAGCTTCCCAAGGAGTAGGTCTCAAAATGAACATGGACAAGACGAAGATCATGTCTAATGTCCATGTCGCACCTACCCCCGTAACAGTTGGGAACTGTACTCTCGAAATTGTTGACGAATACGTCTACTTGGGTCAAACGATCCAGTTAGGCAGGTCCAATTTCGCGAAAGAGGTCACTCGTCGAATCCAACTCGGATGGGCAGCGTTCGGGAAGCTCCGTAAAATATTTTTGTGTTGCCAGTGATGACATACGGAACGCAGACGTGGTCGCTAACTATGGGCCTTATGAGAAAGCTCATGGTCGCTCAGAGGGCAATGGAGAGGGCTATGCTCGGAGTTTCCCTGCGAGATCGAATCAGAAATGAGGAGATTCGCAGGAGAACCAAAATCACCGACATAGCCCGAATGATTGCAAAACTGAAGTGGCAGTGGGCTGGGCACATAGCTCGAAGGACTGATGGCCGTTGGTGCAGAAAAGTCCTCGAATGGCGACCGCGTACCGGAAGACGCAATGTTGGTAGGCCCCCCACAAGATGGACCAATGATCTGGTCAAGATCGCCGGAATAGGTTGGATGAGGGCAGCGCAGGACCGATCATCGTGGAGATCTTTGGGGGAAGCCTTTGTCCAGCAGTGGGCGTCTTCCGGCTGAAATGATGATGAAACATATATCAATATATTCTAAACATATATCTATATTCGTTTTGTAAAAACATTTGTTTATTAGAAACTTAACTTAGGAAATCTTATACTTCTACTTTATTTTATTTTATTTAACGTAAAATAGAAATGAATGAATATCAAATATGAATCTTTAAATTATTCACATAAACATTCTAAAGCCTTTTTTGGAAATTTTCTCCCGTCATTTCTTTTTAATGATTTAATTTAAATATAGTTTATTAACAACCACAAAATCTAATATTTCGTACAAAAATATAAATATGTTCATTCTAAAAGTCAGACACATCAAAAAATTAGAAAGGGTGCGAGTTAATGGTGATAATTTAGTTCACAAGTCAAGTCATTAGGGTTTTCCTCTCGGAGAAGAAGTGAGAATCAAATTCAGCCTCAAATATTTAGTCTATTTTCTTTTGCCTCTTTGGTCAAAAAAGCATTGTCACAAGTAAGCATAGGCATTAAAACGCACATTGTTTAGTCTTTAAACTAGCCTGTTTTACTAGTAATTTAACGTTGAGGTTACGAAGTAAAAGCTATATAAACAGTCAGAAATATAGTGCTCGTAAGAAGAACCCAAATAAAACACCGATTAGATTGGCGTAGCATGCGAGGAATGCGTAGCGTTTTGAGTTATGTCTACGAGGGACAATGCACGGACGAACGTCGTAGCTTACTACGACAATTTTCTCCGTATATTCTTGCTATACGAGTAGCAAGTTATTAGTTAATTTATTTTATACACTTAAGTAATTTTTGTGCTATTCGTGTATGTAATTATATTTTAATTTTGACTTTCAATACAATATCTTCGTAAGTTGAATCGTAAGTTTATTATTACACACGAATAAAGCTTTCGTTTTTTAACTTTTGTGAATGGATGTATGTACATTATTACAATGGCCTATTATTTGTCACCGCGATGCAGATACCCGATCTCTCGATCACCATCTGATAACCTTATACTGACGCTAACGCCTACGTACGGCGTTATTTATTACGTTCCTTTGATTTTAACCCGTGACGCAAAACGACTGGATGTTGTAAGTTTAAGATCTATATTCGTATATTTATTGTCATGCTTTAATAATAGCTATTCCTCTTCATATAATGCATTTTATAGTTAACAAATTCCATTTGACATTATTGTTATTATTTACCTTAAAGAAATTATTATTTTCCTAGATAATAATAATAAAACAAAAACCGCTTACATATAGCCACGAGCTGGAAACAATGTATAGGATAGACTACTATAACTTTGGTATAGACAGGGAAAGAATCCGTTTATTTAGGTTTTATTAAGCTTACTATTTATCGATTCAACCGTCAAAATAAATCCAGCAGATAACTTTTTACATGGCCCGATTTGCAGAATTTATAGCCGGTCACTATACTAAATAATACAAATGCAATCAATGAAACGAGTAATATAATTCCAGCATAAAATATGTTGAGCATACTTTATGATGTATCATATTGTACGTATTGGTCTTTTTCAATATTGTCAACGCAAATGTAACTTTTTCTTATAATAAAATTTATAGAAATTACTTCAGTGCCGATAAAATGTTATTTATTATACTTATATAATATATCAATATGTTGGAATAAGCCCTCGAATTCGACTTTACATTAAAACTACTTAATGTTTGTACACGAAACTTTTATATTTTCTGCCACAATGTTGTTAAATCCCAAATTATATTAATTCATAAACTTATTAATGTTCAAGCTTTGAGATTTTTAATTATATTATATTTGGATTAAGTTTTCTTTTAAACGGCATCCTTTAAGTCCACCATAGATGTTTATCTTTCTCTCCAGTTAAAATTATTTTAACAGTATAGGAAAACACTTCAAAGCGTTGCCTATATGACAAACCTAATAATGGACTTCAATAAAACACAAATCTTGGAAAAATGCAGATGAATATTAAGCGTAACTATTAAAATAATAAAAAAATACTCAAATTTAAATAAAGAAGATGTAAGCAATTAATATTATATTTACAAGAAAATTTGAGATAACGGAAGACTAAAATCAATTTAATTTAGAAATTAAGTTGATGAGAACATCATGACAATGATTTTCAAAATCAAAAGGCGTTTATAATAAATACGTAAGGCAAAGTTTAATAATGAAACTAGTTATTTTTATTAATTTAAAACACAACTGTCAATTGATGTTGTTTGATATACCAGATAATAATTAATAACGTTTGATATACCAGAATAGTATAACATAAAATATTTAATTCAAAGTTTGAATAAACTTAAAGGAAAAGCAAAATTAATTCGTTTAGCTTTAATTTGCTAATTATACTATCGTAACTATGAGTAAACTTCATAGCTTTAAAAGGGTACGATGTTTCAACCGAATTGTCTGAATGGGTGTTTAGGGATGCAGAAGATGTCGCTGCCTCCCCACAAAGTGAAAAGATAGAGGCTAAAAGGGGGCGTTCGCAATCGAGCTACGGGCCTCACTTTCCCCGGCGTTGCTAAAAATAGACGCTAGCGATGGAGTGGCCTCCGGAGACAAGACACGCCGTACACACCACCACGCGCTTTGAATTACAATAAATTGGACACTTATTTTATAAACAGGTCATCACCGTCGTGCCACATTGTTCGCATTTAAATGTTTTATCATCTTAAGCTTTGGTACTTAGTAATCGGTTACGGTGAGCAAAATAAATAATTCAAGTGTAAATCATAAAAAAAATTTAGGAGCCGTCGCGGGACGCCTGGGAGATGTGAAACATCGAAATTGTTTTGTATAGGTAATATGCATAAACGGATAGTTTACGACAGGAAATAAATATAATGGAAAATAAAATGTTAAGATTTTTTTAATCAAAAGATGTCTGTTTATTTAATAAACATTTATATTTATTAAATAGAAAAATGAAAGTGCACACTCTAATTATAAAAATATAATTGTTGACTTGAATCACTTGATAATGTGTTGCAGTGCGATTTTGCTTTCTTTGCCGTAGCAACTAGTATTGTGGCGACGTCAAGAGCCGATCTGATACGCCGCTATAGATGTTTTACGTCAAAAGTATAACTCGAAATGGGCATACATATTATGTAGATACTATTAGTACAGTACTATTTTCCACATATACATGTAAGCTTCTAATTATATATTGTTTTATTTATTTATACGAGTACATGAGGTACCTGGTAACCAAGTGGTATCACACTTGGAGACCAACCTTTCTCAGATTTCGATTGAATGTATGAATGATGGTGAAGAAAATATCGTTGGGAAATTTTCACACGGAGATGGGTAACTATCCGTTCCTCTAAGGGAATCTCTGAAACCGGCAGTGGAATGTTGTGGGCTATATTTTTTAATTATATATTAATCATGACATTTCAGGTCTATTAAATTTCCATGTTGACAAGTAACGGTGACGCTGCATGCTCGTACTACCAGTACTAAAAAAAATTAGAAATTGTAAGCAATTATATTCGCAGATTCGTCATTATTTACACATTGCGTAGATGACAATACAAGAAAATTTATTTCTTTTATCTGAAATAAGCCGGTTACAATTTACTTGAAAACATTCGAAGCGCAGATCGTATTTGAACAAGCAATAGACGATATAAAAACAGAAATAAATGAGCGGAACCAAGAGCTTCTCCAAAATGACCTCGAAATTAAAAACATATCTGAACAGACCGATAAAATTACATCGCACATTTGGTCATCTCAGTCGCCGAAAAATTGGGAGCAAATATAGACACCCGTGACATGCTGTACGTAGAATGTAAAGGACGTCGTTTTAATAACCTTGCGTCTCGTAATGAAGGAATGGAACCACGACCGAGAGTTATTGTAGTACGTTTGGCACAAAGATATGTGTAATGAATTGTTGTCAAACGCTCGAGTCCACCGTACCTTTAATACCGGCGACCTTGGATTACAGGGAAAATCTAATCGCGTTTATATATGAACGTCTGACCAGCAATAATAAAAAAGTATTTTACTTGGCACCTGAAGTAGGGGCGACAACATGGTTGGTTTATCTGGATCAAGGGAGGCTGTGTGCTTTGTAAACGCAAAACAGGGGACGTTTCAGTCAGAATTCGAAGTGCACGGGACGTCAATGAAAACATCGGACCTTGTGTCTACTCATCATAGCTGAGAAGCAATGTTTGCTAAATAAGTCTACAATGTAGCAGTGCAGTCTTTTGTGGAACGATCTTCCAGATCTGGAATGAGCATCCGGCTGAGGTTTTCTCAGCACCGTACGATATGGGGTTCTTAAAAAAAAGCGTTATAAAAGTTCTTCGAGGCCGGCAGCGCGTTGGTAATGCCTCTATTGCTGCAAAAGTCCATAGATGACGGTGACCACCTGCCAGGGTGGGCCGTCTGCCTGTCTGCTGAACTCTAGCTATAAAAAAACGATACTGATGCTTTTTATGTAATTTCGCTAGGAAGTGCGTAATAATTAATATAAATATTTATAAAAAATATTTTAAAACTTATAATCATTTATTTATAATTAATTTAACTTGATTGTTTTTTAATAAATTGTTTATAAATAGCAAAATATACTTACGCTTTTTAAAACAGTGACATTAATTTTCTCGTCAGTAATTTTATTCTTGTGTTAAAAATTATTTTTTTCTTTTTAGTTTGATTAAATTATAAAAAGCGTGTCTTTTAGTTTTTTACTATAATTATTTTATTTTTATATTTTTGTTTATATGCCGCAAATCAGTTCTTTTAAAATATATACTTATGTAATTCGAGATATGATGTGTGGGTCTATGACATTCTATGTTGTAAATGTGGAAGTGGGCACTGAAAACCAGCGTTGCGTTGAGATTTCAACACATCACCATGTTGAGTGCTTAATCTCGTTGGCCGAGAAGAGACGTAGAGTTTTATAATAGTTTTAAGTTATCATTTATTTTATCAGATTTATCTGATTGTACGTCATTTTTTTTTGCCAAAAAATATTTTTCTTTCTTTCTTGGTAGAGGAGTCCTGCCCAACCCGCCGTATTCATTAGACATTACCTGTTCTGATTACTGCTAGTTATTCTTCAGTTTTACTTATATTTACTTCAACTTACCAAATCAAAATTCTTCGAAATCAGTTGCGTGATTTTTAATACTATGGACTAATAAATCTTTAGCCAAAATGCCTCCTTTTACTCATTATTCTCGGTTTTTCAGTTTAATGGCCAGCTTTAACAACATATATAGGTATATTTATACTTCTTGCAATTACTTTAAGTCAATTGTAATATATAAAAATGCTGGTTAATATTAATATATAATAAATTTATAAAACATTATACATGTGCAACTGCAATTACTTGGGACATATTCTCACTCTTTTTTCTATAAAAACATTAATATTATTTTGATACAAAAAGTCATTTACATTATACTCGTAAAAAGTACGTTCTTCTACTTCCTGCCTTCTCTCACATTATGCGGGGTCGGCACAACATCTCTCCTTCAACTCTCCTCTATTAGCCGTTATCTCAACATTCACACCATTTCACCATATCATCTTTTTCTCAATCAATCCATCTTCTCGTTGGTCTACCTCTCCTCTTGTATCCATCCACTCTTATTTCTATAATTTCCCTTGTTATATGACATTCATTCATTCGCATTATATGGCCATACCACGCTAGTATATTATTATAATTTAAGTTTTATTCTATTATAAAAATATGATACTTATTATAAAATAAGTACATACATACATACATATAATCACGCCTCTTTCCCGTAGGGGTAGGCAGAGACCACTTCTTTCCACTTGCTACGATCCTTATATACTTATTTCGCTTCGTCTACTTTCATTATTCCCTTCATACATGCCCTTCGGTTTAGGGTACTCTTGACCTGGCCTTTTTTCAAGACGTCTCTGATCTGATCTTGAAACGTCCGCCTAGGTCTACTCCTTCCATCACTTCCATTCACACTCGCCTTATACACTTTTTTCTTCAATCGTTCTTCATTCATTCTCTCGACATGGCCAAACCATCTCAGCATACCTTTCTCAGTTTTTGTCACTACATCTTCTTTCAGACCACAACGTTTCCTTATCTCATTATTTCTTATCCTGTCACTCAGTTTGACTCCTATCATACTTCTTAAGGCTGTCATCTCAACTGCATTTATTCTACTTTCATGTTTCTTCTGCCATACCCAACATAAAATAAGTATCATAAAAAAATATAAAATTTACGAGAAATGTTAGAAAATATTCATATACAACAACACATAATAGGAGTAATTTTAATATTATTAGAACTTCATAAATATGAAAAGGGTACGGCCGAAATATCTCATTGTACGAGTAGTTCATTCTGGGTTCACCATTGTTTGGAACAGCTCATTAAGCGAGTCCGTGGACCTGTGTCTGGCACGCTACTTGTGAAAGAACAAAATGCGTAACAACACATAGTGGAGAGACTTTTGTTACCTGCACGTATAACATTTAACTTGGGACCTAAAATTGTGAAACTTCGAGGTTAACTGTATATTACTGGGATTACAATTTTACTATGAATAGCCCAATTTACTCTGTGTCTCGTATAAAATGCGTTAGAGCCGACTCATTTAAATTATCTTGTTACATCTATTTTGAGTATAATATGATATAATAATATAATTTAATTAATACATAATTTAATTTAAACAATGTATAAATATTTATATATATTGCAAGATATAATTTTGCTCAGTAAAGAAATGTATTGAGGAAAATGTTTTGTTCAAAAAGGCATTCGACTACACCACCTCGAGTTGAAACACGGAATGGTGCATTTCCTTTATTGACTGTGAGCAAGAGAAGTAAACCAACGACTCTTAATGATAGCCTATTAAAGCGATTAATTTAATCCTATTACTTGTACCAATTATAGTTTCTGTAAATTATACAAATAGCTTTTTTATAAATGTATTGTGATTTCCTCTTCTCTGTTGATTCTAGATATAATATATAATTTGATACGAGTCAAGCCGTAGGAAAATAATTTTAGTACGGAGATGAATGTGTATTAAAAAATCTTAACAAACTGCTTAAATCTTCAGAATGTCCACCTGCGGCAGACGGCATGGAGAGATTCGCGTGCCCCACGCCCGACCGGCAAGGACGATATCGCTGCATTGATGATCACGTGCTATGCGATGGTTTCATAGATTGTCCTAGCGGCGAAGACGAAGACCGACAGGCGTGTATGTTTTACAAAACGGTATGTTATTTATTCATTTTCTCTACCGATGATTTCAGTTATGAGGTATTGCCAGTATTCAATAATTTTTCAATAATGTTGCAGACGAAAGCCCACTTGGACGTGTTGGCCGACGCCCTACTGCGTTGGGCGCGCGGGCGCTAAACCAGTGCGCCACCTGGACCCTGATCTCAACGTGCTCCACCATTCCATCAGTTATATGGACGTAATTCCGTGCTCATAAGAAATCAGTCAAAGCTGCGAAAATCTGGAGATAACAGTCGGGTGCAACCAATAAAGTTACCAGAGTACGCAATGAACATTATGAAACATATCAACTAGTGGCCATTAACAGTGTAGTGTAAGGATTCCTTCTGCGAGATTGCGTTCCACGAGAGCGTGAGGTAGTGGGCTGACGCCGACGCCGTCGCCGTGGTCACGGCCGCCGTCGTCTGCCCACCAGCCACTGGTGCCACCTGGTTTTGTCCCAACAAGCTTCTTCGCGGCTCATTTATTTTCCAACTATTTCGTACCTTCTAGCACTTATTATACTGAAATGTGAGACTGGTAGTCACCATTGTTAGTTAGTAGATCATATACAAAATATTATAGAATTAAATTTCTTAATTTTCACGAAATGTGTCTATGTCGTTTTTATTACTTTATTATATATTCCTTTGTTTTTTACATTTTAAAATTCCTTATAAGACGAGGATTGGAAAATATTAAAGAGGAATAAAAAAATACAATATACTTATTTAATTCGTCGGCCTACGATGGAGCGGCGACCCGCGTCTGTCATTGCTTACTAAAACGATTATTTATAAATATTATAGAATTCACTTACAAGATAAAATAAATAATACATATTAGTTTGGTTTCATTATCGTTATTAATGCATATAGACTTTGGAAAGAGTTTAATTTAATTATGAATATATGTTAGTTATTAATGTTACGAATATCTACTAGGCAGCTATATTGCGTATATTGACATTTAAATAATAGTCATAATTCCATCAAATTATTCGTTCATAATCGTTATTGACGTGTTTAGTGAAATTAGCATAATAGAATTTTGACTGATAATGATTGTTATAGATGTTTGCCGAAGAAGTCTGAACAAAAGTTATAAGCTAGTCTCTTAATAAGTTCCTATTATTTCATAAAAATTTTATGTTATACAGTTAATATAGCTCGGCTTTATTTGTTTGTAGTAATTAAGTTTTCTATACCAAAATAGAATATGCAAAGACAATATACAAATATTAGGTATCAAACGATTCCAATACATACAATCAATCTTTGAGAATTCATTGGTGCAAATTTGTTTCAATACTCACTCCGACGTATTGTTTCTATTAGTTTTTGATATAATACATATTATAACAGTTTTATTTTCTGTAACTGTAAAAGATTTTCCATTTTTACGTATTGGCCACCATAGTTCACATCAACTTAGTTAATACATCTAAGCTAGTTAAACATAAATTAGGAATATTATAATTAATCAAGTAGATATATTAATGATCATGCACTTATCCCAAATATTGATGTCGGCACATTATGAATATTCAATATTTATATTACAGTTTATTCTACTATAATTATATAACATTTATATTATGGATGTAAATCTATATATACCCTTATTATGTAGATGTTGTAATAAATGTTAACATGTAGTCAATTTGCACTAATACATACGTATTTATTCACTTAAAAGTATGCACATTGTTAATGTATGTTATTATTGTATTTAGTGTTATAAATTTCACGATGGGTTGGAAGGATGGGGAATTTTTTAATATATTTTAATATTAAGACATATTTACTATTTATTAGTATATTATATAGTATAGGTTATATGTATAGTTAGTATAAAGGGGATGTGAACTTCCGTGGGATATGATAAATCTTGTGGTGACCAGGAGGCACGTCAAGACGTTGTACTATAATAGTTATTTCCATACAATCAATTTCCAGTTGAATCAGTTGCTACTTACAGTAAGTAGCACAGTATAATGCAACTCCGAATAAATACCGAGATGTCTGTTAGAACTTTAGTTCTTGAGCCATCAGAATCTCTGGTACTTATAGAATACTCCAAGCATTTGTATTTATGTCAAAAACTATTCGATACATATTTAATAGATAATTATGATATTATAGTCATTGTCCTGATGATAAGGTCTATGCAAAGATTTATTACTACGATATAGTGTAGAACACTTATTTACTAAAACAATTTATATTTATATTTTAAAATGCACCCATAATACTAAGAAACAAAAATGATCCAAAGAATTCTCCAAGATTTTGCCAAAATCCTTAATTGAATTTTACTAGTTATAAAAGCACAAACACTCCGCCATATTGTACCATTATTAAATTATTATAGGTTTACACATGACTATTCGGCAACCAGTTATTAAAACCAAGTGCTCGTTTTGTGAAAAATATTGTTTCTTGTGTATGTTTATCAAGGCGGTAAAATAATTGTATGTATTATCATTAAACATGAATGTATTGCACTCAAAATTTGCCTGTCTCTTATGTGCACAGCAATTTATTGTGATATTTTAAATATTATTAGGTTAAGATGCAAATTATGATCTCAAGAATAGATTATGTATCTATCAATTTGATGATTATTTTATTGATTTTATCCTATTACATTAAATTTACTTTAAAAACGGGTTTAACCTGATATTATCACCATTGACAATAGCTTATTTTCGAAATTATTATATTTACTTTTTTATTATTCTGTTAATTTTAGATCAACCTATTGATGAGTTTTAGTCATATTATGTTAGAAACATTTAGCAATTATTGTCAATTTTATCTGTATGTACCTTAAATGTATATTACGTAGAATAATGGTGATGCTAATAGTTGTCATCTGTTTTGCGTGGAAGCTGGAGCGTAGTAAGCGGCCACTCAGCTTTCGCTCTCTTGACCGCTCGTGTATTGTATATATGACCTATATGTTTCATAGCACCACACTTACTGTTACTATATTTATCTAGTTGTTATACTAATGTATGTATGCACGTATAAGGAGCACAATTTTGACTAAATATATTGAACCCTCCATTATTTCTCTACATAAATTACATCCACATTCCAACGACTGAAATATGACATTCCTCATTTCAAGTCATTATTCCAATGTAATTGTCCTTCAATTGAACATACAATTTATATAATGAAAGTTTATTCTAAAGGCAAACTGCTAATTTGGACTATATTTATGTAGATATTGTCATAAATTATATTTTTAGAAGTCTACTTAAATATGATTCATAATTGTTTCTACAGTTATTTTGCTATGAAAATTTAAAATGCTCCCTTTTTATAATCGATTCCAACTACTCTGAAACAGTTGTTGATTTCTTTGATGTTATTTTTGAAATGAAAATATTTTTGTAGATGCGTATACTTTATTGCTTACCTTTAGATAGATATTGCAATAAAATATATATTTTCTCATAATGTTAAGTTTATATAATAAAACAAACGATCGTTTCTTCTTGTCGCACAAACTGGACGTACTTTTTGATAATAATACATATATACTCAATCAGGAGGTATCTATAAGAAACCGTATAAACAGATACTATATTAACCGCCTGTTCATTTTCATTGCACAGCTTACATATATAATGGAACTATCTCTAAGAGAATGTCTATTTATAATAAATTGTTACTGCCCTTCCCATAATTTTTGGAGTAACAAAGACATACGCCATCTAAATATATCTGTGACTCTCCTAATTAAATATTATTCAAGTACTGATTTCTAATAGCTTTTAAATAATAGGCTTGATTCACTAAAGTAAAATTGTATGATAAAGTGTAAAAGTGTGTAGAAGTGAGTTTGTGGTCCACTTACTTTGAAAAAGTTTACTCTACTGCTATAATTTTCACTATAAAACAATATATAATATTTTAGGGCCTATTCCGCTATTGTATGTATCCCAAAAATTATCTACAAAATAAAGTTTGATTAAGACAGCAATTCTATTGAACTATAAGCCCACGATCCGCAGAGATTGCCCGCTGATCATTATAATTACACAGTGCATTCCGGCGTAGAGTTCTCTTAGGGCATCGTTCCATTTTCCGATCGTGTCAGGAGTTGCCTTTTCACATTTTGCGAACATGTTTAATGCAACTCAAATGGCGATAATCTTATAACGACTACGCTATTTGTAGGCGTAATATACTTTTGGACTATTTATTATGTATTGTTAATTACTATGTATGTTGTAACGATATAAAAATTGAAAAACAAAAATAAATGTTAATAAATGCCTCAGCCATAATTTAAAAGTCTTTTAAATTCCTTTTCTCTTTATAAATGGTTATATTTTTCCCATTGCTCTTCATGCTGAACCAGCTAACAGATAAAACTAGTTTCTTTCTTTTTGGTTTGCAAGCTAAAACTGCACTTGACGAGTTCCTCCGACCCGGGGGGATCGGAGTATATATGGAACTCCGAAAAAGATGATCGACATCCGACTACTCACAAAAAAAACTCTGCTGTCTTTCTATCGCCTGCTACCTGGTTCGATGGATAAACTTGGCCTACCGATCGCATGGAACAGGCCGGCGCCTACCGCCCCTTGTGTCGGAGCGTTTGTACCAGGGGGTCAGGGATTCTTCCCACCGGCACTCTCCTCCGGTAATCCAGGATTAAGGGAGGCTCATGGAACAACACGCGTGCCCTCAGCCTCGCAGCGTAGGTGCGGGCGGCGGACTCTGAGGGGCTACCCGCGGCCGCTGTATTTAAAACTACCTAAAGATACCTACTACTACAATAAAGGGTCGCAAAGGCCATACCTGCTTTTTAAATAACACTATAAATTAATAATATTTAGTTTTTTTTATTAGTTTGGTTTAAAATTAAATAGAATTTTAAATACAATGTGGCGAATGCTAGTTAGTATGCCGCCATAATAACCTTGTGTTGTGTTCCAGCATTAGTGACCCAAGTTCCTGTACTCTTATGGAACAGTAGCGTTTTCGTGATGCCACTGGCGTTAGGCGACGGTAACTACTAAATTCTAAGCGGGCTGTCAGCCTGTCTGCTGTCCTACAGCAATAAAAAAAAAGTATGCATTATTCACCTCCAGTAAATACGATATAAACTCTGAGAAAGTTATTTATAATACAAAAATAGAAAGTCATGTACAGGAGATGCAAATACAAAATATATCTTCATGTTGTGAAGATAAAATTCACGTTTCTTCAACCCCAGTAAAACAGTAATACTGCCGCAATCGATTGTCGTGTCTTACAATATTTTTGGGATAAATTCGAATCACCAATTGATATCTGATAACAATGTTTAAAGAATTTCACTATTTATAAATAATAAATAAATAAAAATACATATAGTTGACACTGTTGACACTTAAAATATTCATGACTATTGTCTACGTAATTGTTCCAAACCTAATAAATTAAATATCTTAGAAACTATTTAATATATTTTACCTATTTTATATGTTTACTTATTTTATATATTATAAAAGTAGTATAAATATAAAAATAATAAATATAAAATAATAAAAGTAGTATCATCATCATTTCAGCTGGAAGACGCCCACTGCTGGACAAAGGCCTCCCCCAAAGATCTCCACGATTATCGGTCCTGCGCTGACCTCATCCAACCTATTCCGGCGATCTTGACCAGATCATCGGTCCATCGTGTGGGGGGCCTACCAACATTGCATCTTCCGGTACGCGGTCGCCATTCGAGGACTTTTCTGCCCCAACGGCCATCAGTCCTTCGAGCTATGTGCCCAGCCCACTGCCACTTCAGTTTTGCAATCATCCGGGCAATGTCGGTGACTTTGGTTCTCCTGCGAATCTCCTCATTTCTGATTCGATCTCGCAGGGAAACTCCGAGCATAGCCCTCTCCATTGCCCTCTGAGCGACCATGAGCTTTTTCACCTTGGGACAGTTGGTCGCCCTCCCGGAAGTAGAGCAGGTTTCCGGAATTTAGGATTATCGAGTCCTCTCCCTGTCTTCGGACTTCAGATAACCGCACAACATCCCATCGCAGTCTGCTCAAAACTTCCTCCAGTTCCTCCAACTTCTCGTCGGTCCGCAGTGTCTTGACATTGTATGTTGCCAGGGCCAAAGGTCGTCGTTCTTGGTAGCGAATCTGAACCCGAGGATTCTTTGCATCCCCTAAATAAAAGTAGTATAAGGTAGTATAATAAAGTATATTATTATTATAATAATATACTTTAGTGCCTTTTTTCTTTTTATCTTATTCCTATAAAAGTAGGTAATGCTGATTCAACTTATTTTTATCGTGTTTTGTTTCTGTCAATTAGTATTTTTGCTATTTTGACACATAATTCCATAAATAAGGTTCGATATTTATTTGTTAATAATTCATTAATATTAATTTATTTTATTATTTAAGTAGTTTCTTTATTATTTCTATGCCTGTTTTACATTCTAGATTGAAACGTTCGAAGCCGAACATGGGACACTCAAAACTTATGTAGGGTACACTTTCAGGTGATCTTGTGTCACGAAGGAACAAGGGCACGAGGGATTCTCTTTACATTTGAATCTAAACACGAAGACTGAAAACCCACCGTGACCCGTGAATATTTGAGTCTGGATATTTGTGACTTTCAAATCGGGTATAATTTTGTACGCCCCTATCACTTCAGGGAAGAACATTTTGGTAATGGCGCCCGTTAATGCAGCAATGTATCACTGATTCCATTCACTTAGGATTTCCTGGCGGATGTTCCTTTTGGCAAATGAAATCGGACATTTCCCATAGTCTAGCCTGCTATTGAGTTGCAGTACCACCTATTTAGCCAGCTGATCCGCCCTTTCGTTTTCACGTATGGCTGCGTGGGCTTTAACCCAATACAGGCTTACTGCCTTCCCATTTCTTTTATTCTCTATGATGTTACGTCTTGCCATGACTACTAGTGGACGCATAGCATTCCAATCGGTCAACGTCTGCAGTGCCTAAGCGAGTCACTAAACACGCCAAAGTTTTCATCTGGACTCTCTAGGATCGCCTCTGTCGCCTTACATACCGTGCAAAAAGGTGGCAGCTTCAATTTTAGTTATAGTGAAAGTAATTAGACAGCACAAAAATATGTAAACTATATAAAATAATATTAATGTTAAGATTTTTTTTATATTTTTTAGCATTGTTATGCCAGAAATGGCGAACCATGTTGTCCATTTAATAAATAAATCACCTATAATACCTATATAAATCACCCATGAATAAATTACCTATGTATTCACCATGTTTTTTACAAATAAAGATTTTTGTATTTGTATTTCTAGTTTCGGAATCATTGCCGCAAATAGACTATGATGCCCCCACAATTCCATTGATTTAGTACTGTCTCTGAATATTCGTGTTGTTTGCGAACGATTTCGGTCAACTTCGTGCTGGTCAACCAGGCATTTGAAGTGTAGTTAAGTGTGTTATTATGATGATGAGTTATATGCTCGGCCGGGTGAGGTTTCTGTACATAAGATATAACTAATACAATCGTAGTGAGATACCTTCGTTCAATAGTTTCTGCCGAAGAATGATATGTACACTGACGGACTCATAAACTGCATCAAAGTAATAGACGACTTTGAAATAAATATTTTAACCAAGTATGCAAACTTTCTACACACATTTAAATTGATACCTCTAGATTGGTTCGTGAACTTTAAAACAGCGTAGGGTCATATCCTTAAGTTTAAGTTTGTGTACTGGAAAGGACCAGAGACTATTTTGAAGAAAAAACAGAAATTTAAGCAAAATTGGTTTAATTAAAAAATTGGTTTTAACAATAGACACAAACTTTATGCAAGGGTTTATTTATGTTTTAATAAGGTGTATTACCTCCACGTGTCCTTATTACGGATTCTAATCGGTTCCGCATAGATTTTATTAGGGTTATTAAAAGATCTTGCGGAATATTGTCCCATTCTTCTGAAAGTGATGTTCTTAGTACTGCCACTGTCGTGGGCAAAGGGTTTCTTGCATATACAGCTCTTTTTAAATTGTCTCAAACATGCTCAATGGGATTAAGATCCGGGCTGCGTGCTGGCCAATTCATTGTACGTATCCCAACCTCTTCGCAATATTGTCAAACTTGTGCAGCAGCGTGCGGCCGGGCATTATCCTGCATTAAAGTAAAATTTTCGCCTATGAATCCCATGTAAGGCACCACGTGATCTTCTAAGATCTCTGTTATGTAGCGATGTGCAGTCGAACCCCCTCTATTACTGTTTTGACGGACCATGTCTATGAACACAAATTCTGTTCGCCCGTTCATAGATATGCCACCCCAGACCATACACGAACCGCCTCCAAAAGGAACACGCTCCTCAATGCAACTTTGAGCATATCGCTCCCCACGTCAACGATAGACTCTTCTGCGACCATCTGCACCATATAAACATGTCCTACACTCGTCCGTGAACAATACGGAGGCCCATTGCTCTTCTGTCCAATTCAGGTGATCACGCGCAAATCTTAAGCGAGCTTGTCTGTGAGCTACAGACAACTTTGGACTATTTGCTGGTCTAAAAGGGGTGATATCCGCTTCCTTTAACCTTCTTCTTATTGTTCGTGCACTCACGTTTTCTCCACACACTTCATTAAGCTCTGTTTTGATGTTAACTGACGTGAGGAAACGATTTCGCAGGGAAGTTGTAACAATAAATCGGTCATCACGACCGGTGGTTGCTCGAGTCCTGCCTGTACCACGTCTCTTTCTGTAAGAATCTATCTCCACAAACCTTCTGTATATTATAGAAACCGTAGACTGGTTTAAATTTAAATTTCTACCAATCGTTCGTTGATCCAAGCCCTCCCGCACCAATGCTACAATTTGAGCCGCTTGTTCGGACGAAGTATCCATTTTATGGTTCAAAAACTCTCGGTGAGTTAAAAAACTAACCCAACAATTCTGCTGGTAACAATAATTCAATTGACAAAAAAATAAAAAATCAATGAGAATCAATTTAAAACTTTGCTATAAATAACACGCAAATCTGATACTACGAGTAAATTTTCTTTTTCCGGCTATATTCATTTGTTTTACTGCAGTTCTATTTTTAAATTTCCCTTTTTTTTAGATTATGAGCCAGTCTCTCCATATTTATATAATTTAATCTAAAAAATTTGCATACTTATTAAAAAAAATCATTTTAAAGTAATCCTGAACTTTGATGCAGTTTATGAGTCCGTCAGTTTATAAATATATGTTAGCAATACCAAAGCTCTTGAGCTTGGACATTGCTAGAATTGATTTCTATGCATATGCCCTAAACTTTTTTCTGTCGTTATTTATTTGAATATGTATGCTACCGGAGATAATGATCATTCCCCATCTATATCCCTATCCAATGGATACTGTCATTATTTTTGTCTCCGCCGACTCCTTTGCGGCCATAACTACCTCGCAGAAGGAGGCGACGGCCGTCCATCCAGGATCGCCCCCGACCAAGGACAGAACCAGGGCCGAGACACACAGAGCGACAGGTCTACTCCGATTTGGGCGACGAGGTCGCGGCGCTCTTCGCATCACGCAGGACACATGGCGATAGTGTGAGTTACCGTGTCCTCCTCGTCACTCGCGCCACAATGGTGGCACCTTGACGTCGCCTGCCGCCCTATGCGATACAGGTACCTACTGAAGCAACCGTGCCACGAGAGGATCTGTGTCAGGTGGAAGGTCAGGGCACCGTGGCGCCTTCCAATCAATTCGACCAGAACGGGCCTCACTGTTTCGATAGTGGCCACCATAATAAGCTCCTCGTCGCGCAGCTCCGCCCGTTTTACCTCTACTTCTCGAGGCGCGGGGCATGAGCCGTGCTCAGCCGCATCCTGGTGCCACTGTTACAACAGCGCCAGAACACGAGCCTTAAGGTCCCATGGTAGGGATCCAGCTAGCAAGGATGCCACTTCGAAGGACACCGTGCGGTATCTTTTTATCGCCCTGATAGCCAAGACGCACTGCGGCTTGCGTAGCAGTGCCGTCGTTTTGGCCGTCAGGCGATTCGCCCATATGGGGGCCCCATAAAGGGCCATCGACCGCATGGTCCCTTTGAAGAGCCTGCGGCACACAGCGCTCGACCCGCCGACGTTCGGCAGCAGGCGGGAGAGACCCGCCGCTGGCCGAACTAGATTCGGCGCCAGGCTCTCGAAGTGCGCCGCAAAGTCCCATCGCGCGTCGAGCACCAGTCTAAGGTTGACCGCCTGATGGTGATGCGGACTCCTCCTACTGTGATACTCAAGCCCGGTGGCGACCTCTGACGGAGCCCATAGAAGATCTGGGTCTCCGTCTTATGCAAGTGTATCGTCCATAATCAACTCTTTTTTTAATATGGCCAAGAACCTAATCCAGTGGAACTGTCGCAGCATTAGGAAGAAACAATCTGAATTTAGTTATTTAGCTAATAATTTTAACCCCCTCGTCTTTGCAGTCTTGGAGACTTGGTTAAAACTGGGTCAATATTTAGGCTTCCAGGCTATTCATGTCTCCGTGATAACTGAGACGACGTCTGAGCAGGATCTGCTTTAATTATAAATAGGAATATAACATTTTCCCAAATTCCTATTTCTACCCACTCTTTTGGTATTAATATTATTGCTGCCCGTATACAAAACATCTCATTCGTGTCCATCTATATCTCTTGTTACGACAACCTGACGGTCGGCGACAAATATAGATAGGAAATTAAACAATTATAAATGAAATACGAGTTTATTAATAATGTAAAGTACTGATGATTAGTTTAAGAAATTAGAATTCGGTTTACAATTATAACCGGGGCGTGGGTACAAGCACTAAGAGGTTTATATTGGTCGTCAAACCCTAAGGGTGTGGAGTGACTTAGCTTAGGCCTCGTCCTGTGCGTGGAGGGTCATCAACGTCCTTTCCTTTCACGGGGCCTGACGTGCCCTGCCGTTGGAAGTGGTCTGCAGCTCCAGCCCGTACTGAGGGTGGCCGCCTCGAGACCGCTGCGAAGGATGGCAGCTACGGGTTGTTGTTCTGAAGGACCCGTTCTGGGGCGTCTGCTCTCAGCCCGTACGGTGGACCCTCTCCTCTGAAATGCGTCGAAGATGTTTCTGTAGCGCGAAAGACCCGGCACCCTGACACCCTGGGCGACCAGGAGTGGTGTCAGTATCCTTCGCGATACATTATTAAAACGCGAAAGTGGAGTGGTGATTATGACCGGTGATTATGAGCTTATGACCGGTCTTTAAAATAACAAGCAAAATACGGAATGAAAATTAAATAATTAAAAAAATATAAAAATGAAAATTGTCTAACCAGGAATCAAACTAACTACTATTACTCGGAATATCACAATTCCACTACTACGCCATAAACACAAAGAAAAGTTTACATAAAGAACTGAACAGAGATAGGTAGTTTCAGGATATAAAAATAAATAAATAAATAATTAAATGAAATGACCTTCGATATACGAATCGTCGGCTTCCAAAGGAAAATCCGTTTTAATACGGTATTACAAAATAACTTACATTTACAGATTACAAGATCTAACTAGCGACATTAATTTTTATAAACATATTTTTATACATAAATAAGATTTATGACGATACGTCGGTGGCAACAACATTAAAAGCTTATTACAACTACATTAGGTTCACAAGTAAAAAACAGATATAACTAAGAATACGTACAAGCCACGACGTTAACCACTGCGCGAGTACAATGGTATTTTTTAAATTATTAATTACTAGCTGACCCGGCAAACGTTGTTCTGCCATAAAAATAATAAAATGTCAAAAAATAAAAAATAAAATTTAGGGGTGGACTACCCCTAACATTTAGGGGGATGAAAAATAGATGTTGGCCGATTCTCATAGATACCGGATAAGCACAAAAAATCACTAACTCAATTTAGTTATCTGCCTACTGCCTACCCCCTAAGAACGATGGCGTGATTATTTATAGCCTATGACCATTTCTAGGTTATCATCTATCACCATACCAAATTTCATCAAAATCCGTTCAGCCGTTTAGGCGTGAAAGAGGAACAGACAGACAGACAGAGTTACTTTCGCATTTATAATATTAGTATGGATTTTAGAATTTAAAACAATAACGCGGCGAGCACGTTCGCCTAACACCAAATAATAAGGTTATGATTTACAGATTTACACCCACATGTCACGTCCCGGTTGCTTTCTGTTACTACTAACTTGCAATATTTAAATATTAAAAAAAAGAATTTTATTTTGGATTAATTTTTAGGCACAAAACTAGGCAATAGCGACCGGCCCTAATGGACTTAACTTTATGAGCTCACCTGAGGGTTATGCACTTAAACTTTATATTACAATTTTATAATATTTTTAAAACACGCGCACGTTAAAAAAACTTAATTGCTGAAGGACGACTACTCGTAGCTCTTCTGGTGTCCGAATCTTGGCGTCTTTTTTTTTTTTTTTTTTTTTTCTTAAAGCTAAGGCTGTCATCGTCTCAGACGACTAACGACAGCGACACCGGGCGGAAAAGGCATTCCGACCCCGTGGGAGCGGGGTCGATCAGCCGTGGCAGCGTGCTCGGGGCGCGTCTCCTGTGAGGCGGCTCCCGGCTCGAACGCTGCATGGGGAATATACGAAGGGCAGCCACGAATGGCAAGAATACTATTAATTGGGGACTATCGACTTCACCGGTGAAGCCGATCCTATTCTAATCTACTACCGTTTCGGAGTGCTTATAGCTGGGGGAGAAGAAACGGCGAAAGAAACTCCCCCGCAACACATCTATTCTACGTGTATTTCTGTAATGTGTGGTTGTGTATGGCTACAGGCTATGGGGGGCGGAAGGCGTCCCTAAACCTATTGCGTCGGGCTGGTCCATGCCGGACTGGGGGGGATTGCGTCCGCGAGAGCATTCGCTTCAGCGTCCTAGAGATGGGGTCGCGTCTATCCGTGAGCACGTTTCGCGGTCGGCGACGCGCGGGGGGTGCTCGGCGGTTGGGCGTGTAGTTGACTGTCTCCACCACCAGTGGATTGGGATGGTGGGGAGCGAGACCGAAGAAGGATCGCGAGAGGGATACCATGTACTCCTTCACAGGAAGGAGCTCCAGGTCGCGGTGTAGGTCCGCGTTGCGCATGTAACGTGGCGCTTGGACTGCCATGCGCAAGAACTTATTCTGCAGCCGCTGCATCGAAGTGATGTAGCATTTGCCGGCATGGGCGAAGACTACGCTCGAGTACGTCATGATCGGTCGGAGAATCTTGGCGTCCATCGCGGCTTCGCCTTTTTATACTGGCCGTCAGGACACCGCCCACTTTTTCGAAGATTCTAGATTTGGGTTCTAATGAGTGTGGCATGGAAAAGTACTGTGTAGCGCCTGACCTTTGACCCGCTACTCGTTTAGACAATGACAGAGCTATAGGCCAGAGGGGTAAAGAATTATTCGTGACGTAAGCCCCGACGGCTCTTCATTCCTGTCCTTCGTTCATTTGTAGTATTTTCGATGACCGCTACCCGATTGAATGATTCGCGTTCATTCTCTTTTTATTTATCAATGGACGCTATTCAACTGAACGATTTCTCGAAGCTTCTTCCCGGCCGTAGTTTAATTCATAACTACCTACCTTTAAGGTGCGCGATCGAAATTATTATCTGGTTTGTTTACATTAAAATACCCTCAAGCTTAAATATTATATATTGTTGAGATTAATTAGAAATTTTTATTAAGTATTTAGGGATTATATATTATATAAAGAAGATTAATATTCTACTCTTGTTACAACGTAACACCCTTATCCAAATGATAATCTTATTCTATTTTGTCAAACATCCCAAAACCTTTACTTATTCTCAGCGATTTTAATATTCACCATACTATATGGGGTTCTCCTACTGGCGACTCAATAGCCTCCATTTTTCTTAATATTCTAGATGACATCGATCTGTGCATTCTGAATGATGGATCTTCTACGCGCATTGTTGCCCTTACCCAAAATATCAGCTCTCCCGATGAATCTTTATGTCCTCCTTCTTTAATGCATACCCTTTCCTGGTCAGTTTATCATATATTATTCTTTTGGTAGTGACCACTATCCAATTCTTATTTCCTTTCCGAATTATTTTCGTAATAACTATCCTCTCCATCCTCTTCTAAAATTTCGCACTAAAAAGCTAACTGGGAAAAATTCTCCGTTCTCGTGTCTTCTAAGTTAAACTTACTTGCGCACCCATCTCCGTCCATGTCGCAGCCCATGACGCTCATGTGTGACGCATCAAAGACATGCGCCGGCGCACTACTAAAACAGCATACCAATGGCAAGTAGATACCCCTCGGCTACTTTTCAAAGAAGTTCAGCGACACGCAGCAACGCTACAGCACATTCGACTGAGAACTACTCGCAATCTACATGGCTGTAAAACACTTCCGAAAACTATTCGAAGGTCGACCACTCATCATTTACGCGGATCACAAGCCACTAACATACGCTATCAACAAGCCACCGTCAGACAGCGAAACTCAAAGACGCGCACGCCAACTACTTTTCATCAGCGAATTTACTACAGAAATTCGACACATAAGCGGGAAGGACAATCCAGTTGCCGACGCACTATCTCGCATCGAAACTATCTATGTACCAACAGTGTTAAATTATGACGAACTTGCTACAGCGCAAGAGGACGATCCATATTTACAACAATTCTACAACAGTCATTCACCAAATATAAAAACGAAGAAAGCAAGGATTCCCGGCTGCAACAAAGCCATACACTTCGAAGCTTCAACTGCAACTATGCGTCTATATTTACCCGAAGGATATCGCCGCAAAGTTTTCGACTCCATCCACAACATCAGCCACCCTGGGATAAGGAGCATAAGGAAAACGATATAAAAACAATATTTCTGGCCGTCCATGAATGCCGACATAGACACCTGGGCAAAAACTGTATACAATGCCAGCGCGCTAAAACACAGCGCCACACGCACAGCGAACCAGCAACCTTTCCGCCAACCGAGCGATTTGAACACGTGCACATCGACATAGTAGGACCTCTACTAACTACAGTTCACGGACACCGGTACCTGCTCACTATGATCGATTGCACAACACGTTGGCCCGAAGCTATCCCATTGACCGACATAACCTCGGAACAAGTCGCCAAGGCTGTTTACGAGCACTGGATATGCCGCTTCGGATGCCCCACTACAATCACAACGGACCAAGGACGCCAGTTTGAAAGTCAGCTGTTCCACGACTTACCAAGTCACTCGGAATCGAAAAGACACGAACGACAGCATATCACCCACAAAGCAACGGGATAGTCGAACGATTTCACCGAACACTTAAAACCGCTTTGACCGCTCGTCTACAACAAGGCACAAAATGGATCGACGAGCTACCGACCGTCCTACTAGGGCTACGCAATGCAGTGCGCGAAGACACCAACACAAGTGCCGCGCAATTCACTTTCGGACAAGCTCTACGTTTACCAGGTCATTTCATCGTGCCGACAAAGGCGGAAAAGATACCGATAAACGAAAACTACGTCCAGAAACTTCAAGAAACTATTCAGCATCTAACGCCGACACCAATAACTAGTCACATCAGTGAGCGAAAGACATTTATGCACCCTAATCTGGCAACATGCAAGAACGTCGTCATCCGAGTCGACGCAATCAGAAAGCCACTCCAACCAGCATTCGAAGGTCCATACCCGATTTTGGAACGAAGCGACAAGTTCTTCAAGGTCAAACTTCCCACAAGGGAAGCAACCATTTCAATTGACCGTCTAAAGCCCGCTTTCGACCTACAGTCGAATCAACAGACCACCCCTGTTGCGCCCTGTAGCAGCACCACGATTTGCTCTTCACTCTTACAAGCAAGCGAGACACATGCGCGAGCGTAGAATTTGTTTTTTCTTAAAGCTAAAGCTGTTGTTTTCTCAGACGACTCGACAGCGACTCCGGACGTTAAGGCATTCCAACCCCGTGGCAGCGTGCTCGGACACGCGCCTCCTGTGAGGTGCGTTTCCGGCTCGACCGCTGGCGAGCGTAGAAAACCGCAACGTTTTATATTTACGGTGTGCGACACGATACGCAGATATCTTCCGTCTCGCTTACACAGTTACATTTTATACTTGTATACTGTTTCGTTTTAACTTAGCATATTTAGTAATATATCGTTGTAACATAGCATCTATGCGCATACCATTTCTGTAAATATACCTAGTCAGGTCATAAGTATTGTCACACAGTAAAAACTTTTCTTTTAGAATGCTGGCCACAAAAAAGTTTATTGAATTAGAATTTCGAATTGTTCATGAAAATAAAAATGTATAACTTTTAGAATTTTACTCGTTTTTAAATATGGAGTGGACGCTTATAGAAGACCGTGTTGCAGTTATTGCGTTGCATCGTTGCGGTTACGCGCCAATTCAAATTTTTAACATACTGAAAAATTTGAATATTACCAAAAGATTCGTTTATCGTACCATCAAACGATACAATGAAGACTCTAGTGTAGATGACAGGTGAAGAAGTGGTCGCCCTCGGTCTGTTAGGACTCCAGCAGTGATAAAAGCTGTGAAGGCACGAATTCAAAGAAATCCCAAACGTAAGCAGAAACTTATTTATTTATTTAATGATGGAAAACCTACAGCTAATACACATGAAAAAATACTTGAAATTATTATCAGACAGCCAATTACAGGTTTTCACGAATAATATCTTGAATAACTAACACGCAGATATGCAAATCTGCATTACACTATAGAACTAGTCACAGAAAAATTTATTACTTAGACACCTCTTGGCTCCCGAAATACTGATCTCAAATGGGTCAACATTATGCTGCTTACTGACATTATTTAAATAGTTACTTGCTCGCACTAGGAATGCATTTTGCCTATAGTTGGTAGAACTGAAAGGTATATTTATTGGAAAATTGACACGCACAGACTTGGCCGGAACGTTAAAGTTGATTTTGCTTAATAAATCTGGGCAATCTATATCAGACGAAATGATTTTTAAAAGAAGTGTACAGTCAGCTATATCTCGTCGATCCTTAAGTGGTAAAAGATGAAACTTCTTACAGAGGTCCAAATATAATTCGCTAGAATAGTGGGTCTTTATTCTAAAGCATAAATACCGGACGAACCGCTTTTGTATACTTTCTATGCGGTCAATGTATTTGTGATATCGAGGGTTCCATATTTGAGATGCGTATTCTAAGTGACTTCTGACATAAGTGCAGTATAAAATTTTTAAAGTTTTAATCTCATTAAAACAATTCGAAATTCGCATAATAAAACCCAGGGTCTGAGAGGCTTTCCTGACGATATTATCAATGTGGACGTCGAACGCTAGCTTATTATCATGATACACACCTAAGTCACGGATGCCGTTAGACCTTGGTAAGACCTGACCAGATAGTGTATAATTAGTAAGAATGAAATTCTCTTTTCGTGTGAAAGTTACGAGGGAGCATTTAAGAGGATTTAGATCTAGTTGGTTGATAGAGCAATAGTGTTCAAGACGCAGTAAGTCATCCCGAAGAGCATACATATCATCGACAGAAGATATGGTGGTAAAGATTTTCATGTCGTCTGCAAAGCACAATAGCTTAGATGTTCGCAGGCAGTGCTCAATGTCATTGACATAAATGATAAAAAGAAGAGGTCCGAGCAAGGAGCCCTGTGGAACTCCACTTGGAATCTTCACCCAACTCGATATATAACTATTCAAGACGACAGCCTGCGATCTATTTTCAATATAAGAAGAAAACCATCTCAGCAGATCTCCGCGAATGCCCATATTCTCAAGCTTACAAAGAAGGGTACTGTGCTTAATACGATCAAATGCCTTGCTGTAATCTGTGTATATGACGTCGACTTGTTTTCCCTTGTCCATATTTAGGGTTATATAGTCATTGAGCAAAACTAAATTAGTAACAGTTGATCTACCTCTCAAAAAACCGTGTTGATAAGGACTAAAGGTGCTGGATAAAGAACGATAGACCTGATTGTATATTATTTTTTCAAAGACTTTGGCCACAATACAGAGCTTTGATATAGGTCTGTAGTTTGTTATTTCAGACTTAGAGCCTTTTTTATGTACAGGAGTTATAAATGCAGATTTCCATAGCTGTGGCACAATCCCAGATGATATTGACTTTGTAAATAAAAGAGATAATGGCAGAGCAACAAATGTCGCACATCTGGTAAGAAATCTAGGGGAAATATTATCAGGACCAGCCGATTTACAGACATCTAATTTTTGTAATAAAAATTTTACCTCATTGGGGTTTATATAAATGGTATTGATGTCTCCTGTAACTTCAGAAATAGGGCTATTCATATTTGTAGAATCATTGAAGGAGTTATAATTGTTAGATGAACTACTAAGAAAAGTTGACTGAAAGTAGGACGAAAAAGCATTACAAATAGATTCACCACAATCAAAATAATTTTCATTATATTTTAAACAGCTAGGCATAGCATTTGATTTAGAACTGTTGGCCCTTCAGATGGGGTTAAGTAGAACCACGGTGAAAAGGGTGTTAAATGAAGACTTAGGGCTTCGGGCATATCGAAGAAAAACAGGACATCGTTTGAATGCTCGTCTAATGGACCTGAGACTGAAGAGATGCCGCGCTTTATTGAAGCGGTACGCGGGAAAAAAATATCGGGAAATTCTTTTTTCGGATGAAAAAATGTTTACCGTAGAAGAGAGCTACAACAAACAAAATGATAAGGTGTACGCACACAGTAGTGAAGAAGCGAGCAACCGTATTCCGCGTGTCCAACGAGGTCATTTTCCATCCTCGCTCATGGTATGGTTGGGAGTTTCTTATTGGGGCTTAACAGAGGTACATTTTTGTGAGAAAGGTGTAAAAACGAATGCTGTTGTGTATCAAAATACAGTCCTGACGAACCTTGTGGAACCTGTTTCTCATACCATGTTCAATAACAGGCACTGGGTATTCCAACAAGATTCGGCGCCAGCTCATAGAGCGAAGAGCACACAAGACTGGCTGGCGGCGCGTGAAATCGACTTCATCCGGCACGAAGACTGGCCCTCCTCCAGTCCAGATTTGAATCCGTTAGATTACAAGATATGGCAACACTTGGAGGAAAAGGCGTGCTCAAAGCCTCATCCCAATTTGGAGTCACTCAAGACATCCTTGATTAAGGCAGCCGCCGATATTGACATGGACCTCGTTCGTGCTGCGATAGACAACTGGCCGCGCAGATTGAAGGCTTGTATTCAAAATCACGGAGGTCATTTTGAATAAACTTTAATGTCATAAGAATCTATGTTTTGTTAAGTTCATTTTGGTATATGAATGGTTACATAATTAATAAACTTGTTACAATTATTTTACATTAAACATGTGACAGAATTTATAACCTGACTAGGTATATAGCGCATTTTGTCAATAAATCCTGGAATCGTGAAAAGTATTTTAATGAACACTACTCCTAAGAAGACCTCCGAAGAAGAACTCTGCCTCAACAACAAACCTATTGGAGGCCAGGAACCCCTGCACCTCCAAATATTTACTGATGGATCTAGACGATGATCCAGTTGGTGCCGCTGTTTGGATTTCTAAATAAAAAAAATCCTTAACTATCAAACCCCCTACCCCAATTCCTCTGCTTGAAGCACTTCGGTACATAGAATCTCACCCTATTAGCAAATCTATCATTTTCACAGATTCTTTGAGTTGCCTACAGGATATCAACAAATCTCCTTTCCATTCAAAGCTATCCTCTTTATCTCTTGATATTAAAAAGGCTCTCCACTCTTGTGTTTCATTAGGCGTAGAGTTAGTTCTGGCCTGGATTCCTGGCTACTCCGGTATTCGTGAAAACAATAATCCTGACTGTTATGCCAAGCAGGCGGTTTATGTGGGTACTAATAAATACAGGGTGACTTTGACAAAACCGTCCAAATTCAGACAGAAGAATTTTTAGTAAAAGTTATGAGAAACATGTATTTTAGTTTAGTATCATATAGTACAAAAATGTTGAGTAATCAGCATCACAAAGTCATCCAAAGAACTCGCAATTTACATAATACGGCGCGCAAGTGTCAATGACCTCTCCATCAAACTGGTACAATGACCTAGTACGAGGCCGAGGACGGCGGTCATTGCATCTGTTCGAGCGAATACGCACTACTCACGATATTTAGGCGTGAGTGACAGAGACAGGTAATAACAGGTTAACGTACGAAATTTGCACCAATAACTATTTTGTACGATTGAATTAGTGACTATATTTTCCTTGGAATGAAATATTCTAAGGTGAAAATTTGACATACAATTTTTTTTGCAAAAATAGGTTCAATGATGTTTAGTGTGTAAAAAAAATTTGGACGGTTTTGTCAAAGTCAGCCCTGTATAACAGATGCTTCCCCCATGATTCACGTACCCTTGCTAAACCCTCATTGATTAAAATTTGGATTGAGTGGTGGCAAAAATCACAGCAAAACAATATAGCAATTTACAACCGTCTATCCCTTCAAACTCCTGGTTCTTCCGTTATCGTGATCTCTCAAAAAAATTTTATTACTTCTGTTATAATCCGTCTGCGTTTTGGACATGTATACACACCGGATTTTTTGAATAAATTTAGAATTTGTGACAGTTCTACATGTGAGTGCGGCATATGCGAAGGTTCAGTTGAATATATATTCTTCGATTACCTAAAAATTTCTACTCCCTTAGATGATATCCTTCCCAACGACATCCCACATCCCATCAATGTAAATTTTTTATTAACTATAGTTGATAGTCAGTTTAATAACGTTTGTAAATTTTTATGTTTAAATAATATTAGCGTTTAGTGTAAATAATAGTAAATATAGATATATAAAATAATATGTAAAATAAATATGTTTCTTTGTGTAAATGTTCGTATAAAATTGTATTCTATCCATTTTTAAATTCTTAAATAATATTTAACTTTTAAACTATCATTTTCTCACGGTTCGCAGTAAACTAGTAAAAATTACCGTCAACATTATTTCCTGATCCTTGCTATAATAGCTCTTTCGCTACCTGCCGTTTCTAGTCGTGATAAAATACTATTCTATAATACTTTGACAAGACATTGGCAAATTAGTGCCTAAAGCATTGGAGCTACATTAAAAGAAAAAAAATGTGATTGTACTAAATTACTAATACTAACTTCAAACTTGATAAGTGCTTTTGTTTTCCTTTGCTGCTTTGTTATTAGATGCGGAGTTTCATTACAGCCTTAAATATTTAAGTAAAAATGTCTGGTTGTGATACACAGAAAGCTGAGAGCTCAAAGGACAATATATCAACAATATCAATCGACGAAGGCTTGCCTCGGGAACTCAGTCAAATAAGCCTTTCCAGTTCTTCCAGTCAAGATGAATTCTTTTGTGATAAAGGACACGCTGAAATGGCACTGAAAAATATTTTCGGCTACTATCAGGCTCAGAAATTATGCGATGTCTTTTTAATTGCGGGTGGATCCAGGTATGTGCAAATAATACAGCAAGTATAAACAATGGATTTCAACAAGAGGTCATTACCCTTTACTTTTAAAACCTTGAAGCTATAGTATATTTTATTATGTTCTTTGTGCGAAAGCGGCGAATGGATATTATAAAACAAGTGTTGCAACTAAGATTTTAATATCTCACGCACAAGAATTATAAGTCTTAAATGGGTAGTGGGGACAAGTAACAGAACAAATACCATAAGTATTCAGATTGTATAAAATTTTCCATCATAGAAAATTCTGCATAAATAGTACCCACATCACTTCCTCACCAACCCAAAAAAAAATAAGATGGGTACATTTAAAAATAAATAATTTTTTTTTAACAAAATAGTAAGCAGGTTCTGAATAACCATTGATGTTGAAGCAAGGAAAACAGAAAAATATAGTAAAAGTACACATTGTTTGGTCTGACAAATTATGTGAGGGTGTCTGTTGAATATAAAACTGTTGTTGCAGTAGCCAACAAATTCCTTTCAAAGAATGCTTAGATTGTCAGATGGTTCTGAATGTAAAATATCTATAACAAAATATTATAATGGGTTTTCCTCTATTGATATTTGTACTTAATAGTATTTTTCTATGAAAATTTATTTGTTTATGACTAATATATACATAAAATAATACCATCATCATGCCATATATGGCAAGGTATACCTTAGTAGGTGCATAAATATTGAATTCAAATTATATTATAAAAATACAATTAAATAGTTATCAGTCTTCAGTCAAAAATTATCAATACACAATACCAACACATAATTAAATAAATTTGTCTTTAAGATATAAACCTTCGATTTACATATTACCTGTTTTACAGCATTTTTACATGGTTTATAATTTAAAGAATTTAAAAAAATGTAAATATGGTTGCATACTCGCATATACATATCATTAAAAATATTTTTGGGTCTCATTAATTTCGCGATGTATTGTAGTTCATGTGATAACAAGCGAAAAAAGCTCATATTTTGGACTACAAATGTAATTTTATGTAGGAGAACAGGTAAGTAAATTTTGTGGCTTTTTTGGAGCCTTTATGTGTCGTGTCATCTGTCATCATGTGGCCTTAATGTGTTGTCATCCTGTTTACTTTATTGTCCACACTACTAAAAGTATATGCTTATTTGCAGTCTTTAACCTCACGGCGGTCCTCGCAGGAGTTGTGCTCGAATTATTTTATACACTGTATTAAAACAGCAGGTCACCAGGCCTGCGAAGGGACGTGGTGATATATAATGCGTGTAGCGCGTACAAATGATGGAGAACGACTGGTAAACATTCAAAACAATCGATTTTTCTGCATTAAAAATGCTAAATAAAGGAGCGTCCACATGTTTGAAATCTAAACATGATAATTTATTTCTGTGAGATGGAGTATTAAAAACTACATACCATTTTTTCTCTAATATATAATTAATGTTTGTTTTATTAACAGGATACCAGCACACAAAGTTCTGTTAGCGTCATGTAGTGAGTACTTCGCAGCAATGTTCACGGGCTCACTGAGAGAAGCCCAGCTGAGTGAGATCACGCTAGAACGAGTCGATTCACAAGCACTGCAAGCACTTGTGCACTATTGCTACACTGGCACAATAGGTTAATAACTATATTAGTTATTCCTAATTATTACTTACTTGGCTTGTTTCCTTTTTTAACATTTTGTGAGTTGCAATAATTTTTACTTCATCAAGTTTGCTTAATGAGAAATATTTACTGATCACCGAGGTTAATAGACCAAGCTAGAGGTCACGTGTTCGTATACATTCGCGTATTATAACATAATTGTCATGTCTGGTTGGAGAAGGTTAACACCGTAAGGAAACCTCCATGGCGAGTTCACCGGTATTTTTAACCCAACAACCCACCTCAAACAAGCATCCCCGCCATGCATACTGCCCGTTTCTTCTAGGGAGAGGTCCGACCCCAACAGTGAGGCGTTATCGGCATTTTTATGATTAATATAAAAGATTACAGTTAATTGCTGAAAAGCAATTACAGTAAAAATATAATAAACATTTAAGTTTTGTTTTATGGGTAAGCTAAATTGCATTATAAAAAATATGTTTCAGAATTAAGAGAAGAGACAGTGGAAGTACTCCTCTCAACTTCTAGTCTTCTCCAGCTCAATTCGGTAACAAACGCCTGTTGTGAATTTCTCAAGAAACAATTGGATCCATGCAACTGCCTCGGCATCGCTCTCTTCGCTGAACAGCAATCTTGTTTAGATCTACACAAACATGCTTTAAAATACACACATCAGCATTTTATGCAGGTATATATACAGTTAAGATTGTTTACAGCGACATCATTTAGATGTAGGTTATATTGACTAACATCCAAGGTCCGGCTGAATGCTAAACGAAAATGTCACAAGTTGTTACGACTATCGGTTTTTACGACAGTCCCTTCGATGCAGTGCAACCAGATTGTGGGTAAAATTCCCCCACTCAAGCACAGTGCGCGCGTCGTACGCGTAACAACGTAACCGACTGACCATGGATGTCGAAATTTTATTAAATTAAATTATTCACTGATTTAGATTCTTTATAAAGAATTAAAACTCAACTGTATTTCATTGTAATCAAGTCGCAATTCGAATAGATCTAGCGCTGTGGGTTAGAGTGAGAAAGGAGGAGCCTGCCTACCGCTGCCGTATGCAAGAGAAAGGGAAGCCAGACAGACTGGCGCCTTAACGCCTTACGTAACGAAGCAGTTTACCCTCCCATAAGAAATTATCACTTCAAAAATACGAATTTTAATAACAATTCTGCAATAGGTTGTAAAACATCAGGAGTTTTTGACGCTACAAGTGGATCAATTAGAACAACTCCTCAAATCTGATGATCTAAATGTGGTTACTGAAGAGAATGTGTTTGAGAGCCTCATGGCATGGGTCCAACATGACAGTGAAAACAGAGAACAAAACTTGCCTATGCTGCTTAAGTTAGTCAAGTTACCTTTACTGTCTTCTGAGGTAAGTAAAATACTTCTATTATTCTAAAATAATTATCACACATTTAATGGATTTAGCATATCATATAGCATACGTATTTATTTACAGTATTTATAGTTATTTAGGCTTGTCGTAAAAGGCGACAAAATAACCCACCCTAGCTATGTGGTAGGGCCCCGAGCCCGTCTAGATGGCGACCACCTTTGATCTTAAGTATGCCGCTATAGTAACTTTGTGCTGTGTTCCAGCATTAGTGACCCAAGTTCCTGTACCCTAATGGTATAGCAGCGTATTCGTGATGCCACTGGCGTTGCAAACATCCATAGAGCACAGTAACTACTTGTTATTAAGTCATCGTTGTGGTCTTCTCACCCTTGGTCAGGGGTAGGTTGGGACCTGGAGGCGAACCTCTTTACCCCGGCATAGACTCAGGGAGTGACTACCCCCCAGTGACGTGGAGTTGGCCGCTGGAGCATGCGCACCTATGTATTCATATAACATTTTTAACATAGTCTCGAAAAGTCACCGATCTCAGCATCTAAAGAAATTCTAAAGCATTTTTTAAACTATTCCAGTATTTGATTGACAAAGTAGAACAAGCATGTGGCAAAGTGCCAGAATGCCAGCCACTGATAATGGAGGCAGTTAAATGGCACCTTTTACCTGAAAGACGCTCTATGCTGTTCTCGCACAGAACAAGGCCCCGGACATCTACTATTGGCCGTTTGCTAGCTATCGGTGGAATGGATGGATATAAGGTAGATATGCCTTTTTAGTTCTTGGGGTGGAATTGCTTGATGCACACACACCTCTTGGAAGGCTCACAGCCGGGTAGACCGCAGTCGACAAGGGAATGCACGTAGCTGGTATACTTACTAAAGCCACCGCAGTGTTTCACTGCTGTTTGACGTCCTGGGAAAAGGGATATGTTTTCGCTGCCTCCTATTCGATCGGGAAGGTAGATACTACGATATTTCTATGTATAGGGTGACTTTAACAAAACCGTCCAAATTTTTTACGCACTAAACATTTAAGGAAGCCATTTTTGCAAAAAAAATTGTATGTCATATTTTCACAATAAAATATTTCATCCCAAGGAAAATATTTAGCAGTGCGGTCACTAATTCTATCATACAAAATAGTCCTATGCTGCAAAAATCGTACGTTAACCTGTTATTACCTGTTTCTGCCACTCCTGCATAAATATAATGAATACTCGCTCGCACAGATGCAATGACCGCCGTCCTCGTACTAGGTCATTGTACGAAATTCTTCAGTTTTTTGCGGTACCGCTGGAGAGTTCATTGACACTTGCGTGCCGTAGTATGTATAAATTGCGAGTTCTTGGGATAACTTTGTGATGCTGATTACTCAACATTTTTGTACTATGTGATACTAAACTAAAATACATGTTTGTCATAACTTTTACTAAAGATTCTTCTGTGTGAATTTGAACGGTGTTGTCAAAGTCACCCTGTATATTTCTCTTATATGTATTAGGATGGCTAAATCCAAAATTATATGTAGGGAAATTGAAGGGATCTGACAGTTAATTTGTATTAATGTTATGACATTTGATTTTATATCAAACCCTTGATATTAAGACCAGCCATATGTTTGTGTTATTGTTTCTGTACTTTATTATTATTCCTTTTTGATAGCTATTTTTGAAGAATTTACAGATAAACAGTTATATAAAAATGTTGCGCGGCATGATATATGACGACATACGTTTTCTCATTCTACATAGATTGTTATTCTTTTCGTTGGCATTTATGAAAAACAAAATTTACATGTATTTTTCAAAATGGCTCATAATTTTAAACAGAAGATTAATATGTCAAACGATATTTGAGCAGGGTGCAAGCAACATGGAGATGTACGATCCGCGGACGAACACGTGGACGCCATTCATGCGGATGGGCGCAAGGAGGCTGCAGTTTGGGGTTGCAGTTATGCAGAACAAGCTCATCGTTGTCGGCGGAAGAGATGGCTTGAAAACTTTAAATACGGTAATCTTGATATTCACACATTCCATTAGAAACCATAGTAACTTTTACGATTTTAAACCAGCATTTCATGTGAGGGCCTGACATAGGAGACATGCAAGATATTTTGTAACATCTCGATTTTCATATCAAGAACTATAACCGTATTTTGTCCAAAGCTTTCGACCTTATTATAATAATAAATACTTATTTGCAAAACATACATACTGAAGGTATTACAATCTTTATAATACATACTTCTTAGTACACTACATTCTAACCGCTAAAGAGTGTAAAAAGTATTAGTTAATTTAATCACAACAAATTATCACTAACCAATTATACAAAAATTACCGAATCACTTAATTTTTTTTATTGCTCTAGGACAACAGGTAGGTTGACGGTCCACTTAGAATTTAGCAGTTACCGTCACCTATAAGTGTTTGTAACGCCAGTGGCATCGTGAACACGCTGCTGTCCCGTAAGGGTCCAGGAACTTGGGTCACTAATACCGGAACACAACACAAGGTTATTATAGCGGTATACTTAAGACCAAAGGCGACCGCCATCCAGATGGACTTGAAGCCCTACCACGTAGCTAGAGTGGGTTGTTTTGTAGCCTTTTAGGACAGGTCAACCCCGGCTACAGACCTTAGTATTCTTTCTCCGCCCATGCGGATGCATGGATTAAATTAATTAAATATTTATACTCAATATTAAAATAATGAGTTTTAAATTTCTCCATCTTTTTATCACACTATTTTAACATCTGGTACTCGCACCTTTTGTTTGTGTAGGTTAAGCATATATCTTAATTCTATTTTTATCACAGATTAATAAGTTCTGATGAATGCTTGTTGTGCGTCAGGTGGAGTGCTTCGACCTAACGTCGCTGACGTGGAGCACGCTGGCGCCAATGAACACGCACCGGCACGGGCTGGGCGTGGCCGTGCTGGCCGACGGGCCGCACGCGCCTCTCTACGCTGTCGGCGGACACGACGGTTGGATATATCTCAACTCCGTTGAAAGGTGAGCTATACTACCTAGTCATAAATTCTGTCACATGTTTAATGTAAAATAATTGTAACAAGTTTATTAATTATGTAACCATTCATATACCAAAATGAACTTAACAAAACATAGATTCTTATGACATTAAAGTTTATTCAAAATGACCTCCGTGATTTTGAATACAAGCCTTCAATCTGCGCGGCCAGTTGTCTATCGCAGCACGAACGAGGTCCATGTCAATATCGGCGGCTGCCTTAATCAAGGATGTCTTGAGTGACTCCAAATTGGGATGAGGCTTTGAACACGCCTTTTCCTCCAAGTGTTGCCATATCTTGTAATCTAACGGATTCAAATCTGGACTGGAGGAGGGCCAGTCTTCGTGCCGGATGAAGTCGATTTCACGTGCCGCCAGCCAGTCTTGTGTGCTCTTCGCTCTATGAGCTGGCGCCGAATCTTGTTGGAATACCCAGTGCCTGTTATTGAACATGGTATGAGAAACAGGTTCCACAAGGTTCGTCAGGACTGTATTTTGATACACAACAGCATTCGTTTTTACACCTTTCTCACAAAAATGTACCTCTGTTAAGCCCCAATAAGAAACTCCCAACCATACCATGAGCGAGGATGGGAAATGACCTCGTTGGACACGCGGAATACGGTTGCTCGCTTCTTCACTACTGTGTGCGTACACATTATCATTTTGTTTGTTGTAGCTCTCTTCTACGGTAAACATTTTTTCATCCGAAAAAAGAATTTCCCGATATTTTTTCCCGCGTACCGCTTCAACAAAGCGCGGCATCTCTTCAGTCTCAGGTCCATTAGACGAGCATTCAAACGATGTCCTGTTTTTCTTCGATATGCCCGAAGCCCTAAGTCTTCATTTAACACCCTTTTCACCGTGGTTCTGCTTAACCCCATCTGAAGGGCCAACAGTTTCTGCTTACGTTTGGGATTTCTTTGAATTCGTGCCTTCACAGCTTTTATCACTGCTGGAGTCCTAACAGACCGAGGGCGACCACTTCTTGACCTGTCATCTACACTAGAGTCTTCATTGTATCGTTTGATGGTACGATAAACGAATCTTTTGGTAATATTCAAATTTTTCAGTATGTTAAAAATTTGAATTGGCGCGTAACCGCAACGATGCAACGCAGTAACTGCAACACGGTCTTCTTTAAGCGTCCACTCCATATTTAAAAATGAGTAAAATTCTAAAAGTTATACATTTTTATTTTCATGAACAATTCGAAATTCGAATTCAATAAACTTTTTTGTGGCCAGCATTCTAAAAGAAAAGTTTTTACTGTGTGACAATACTTATGACCTGACTAGGTACTATTATAAAGAGGAAAGATTTGATTGTTTGTTTATTTGCTTGCATTGAATAGACTCCGAAACTACTGACCCGATTTAAAAAATTATTTCACTGTTGGGAAGCTACACTATCCCCGGGTGACATAGGCTATATTATATTTTCATAAAAATTAGGGATCCTTACTAAAACTCCAATAATGTAACCCAAGGTGTAAAAAAAATTACCTAAAACATTATTTAAATCGCGTGCGCTGCGAAAACTATTGATGATAGAATAAAATAATGTACTACGACTTTGCAGAACACATCATTATTTACAAAAAGTGTCGCGACAGCATATGTCTAACTATTATAGTTATGCCACAATAAGTGTTCTTCTATTTTAAAAATTTAATTGAAATGCCGCCACTAGAAAAGGCTCTTTATTTGTATCTTGTTATTAATCCTTATCAAAATAAATTACTTCATATTCAAAACTACTTCAATACCTTTATATAACTTTTTGAATTATTCAATTCGGATATTCCATTAGAAAAGTATCACGAGTTTAAAAATGTAAGTATTAGAAAAATGTTGCGTGGTAGCCGCTCACCCTGTTCGGCTAGCTAGGCAGCAGCCTATGTAATGTAGGCGTGCGTCACTGGGGTTTTTACAAAAATTAGAAAAAATAATATAATAATACTTATTAAAAAATAACGAAAAATAAATAAAAAATAATAACAAAAGAAATCATTAAAATAAAAGTTCATAGAAATAACTCCGCTGGGAAGCCGACATGGTTATGTCGGCCTCATTCTTCTAACACTAGAGCGGTCGCCTTTGTGGTACTGGCCGGGGTGTCAAGTGCAGTGTGGAGCGAAAGGCATCCCAGAACTTTAGGGTTATTACTCTGCGACACCCCTGGATTTATTCTAAACTAGATCTTAGATTATACAGTCGACTCTCGTTAATTCGAAACTCGAGGGACTCTTAAAATACATATAACGAATTTATCGAGCGTTTGAAATACATATCAAATGATTCGAAATTTTTGAGAGAAAATAAATAAAACTGAATTATTGAGTGTTGATAATCAATTATGTATTATTTATTAACTTATATTCTTTAACAATAACAACAAATGACAAAAGTTAAGGGTCTATTGTTGAGAGAGTACTCAGAGGAATCTTAAATTCTTTTGCAACATCACTTGTCTTATCACCTCCCTCTACTTATTTGATTAACTTCTTCTTTTCATCAATTGTAAAGCATTTATACTTTTAGGACTCATAACTAACACAAACTTTTATTTAATCTGTATACAACCAACGAAAGAGTAAAAGAAACGGAAACTTAACTAAAACAAACCAATTCATGCGGAAGTGTGTGTCAAACTAATCATTACAAAAGCGAAAGCTCGTGTACGATGAGTGAGTGACGAAGTTCGCACTTGTTAGTAGCGGGCACACATACTCAACTCGATGGATTACTCGGGCTTGTTTATAAGAGGATCTGATCCTTTACGAATTATCGAGTGTTTGATGCCGATGAGTTCGAATTAACACGTCGTTTTGTTACGTAGCGATGATTTTTTCGTTCGAATTACCAAATGCATAAAAACATATTGATTTAGTTCGTAAGAATTATCGTAGTAATAAAGAGATTTTCTGGGGAACTCATGATAACTTTGAATTAACGAGAGTCGACTGTATAATAAGATCTTCCACAGCAATAGGTTTCCATCCATTTACGGAAATACGTGGATATATTAGCCGCTATTGCGTGGATCGTCTTTAGTGATGGCCTACCATATTTAAGGTGATGTAGTACTCTAATTTTTTTCATTCTTCTCGTTTCTTTTAGCTAGTTTCTAAATCATAACTCAACTTACAAATGGATCCATAATATTCAAGTTTCGCCTATCTATTCGGCCTATTTTTCTTGACTATTTTGTCTAAATTCACATAATGCATCTATTATAGTTTCATTTCTTTCTATGGAGCTACTAAACTGTCGTTTTCTATAACTTTTTTTTAATTGGTGGTTACTGAATACAGCTATATGTTAGTACTATGATTTTATTATTTAAAAATTGGTTTGGCTTTAAGGCCAGTTACCAGGTCACAAAATATTCAATTTTTTTTTGTCGTGACGTGTAAATTTGCAATGGATTTTTGTAATAGGTGGGACGCGTGTTCACGCACTTGGACGATGGTGTGTCCGATGGCTGGCGCGCGCAGCACCTGCGGCGTAGCTGCTCTGCGTGGGCGTCTGTACGCCGTGGGGGGCCGAGACGGAGGCGCCTGTCTGCGCTCGGTCGAGTGCTACGATCCCGCTACCAACCACTGGACCAACTGCGCACCTATGACTCGACGCCGAAGTGGTGTTAGCGTGCGTTTTTTTTTTTATTTTTTATGCTGGTCTTTTTATAGCAGGAGGGTAAATAGTATATTGAAGGGCAGCGAGAATGGTGTGAAGGGGAGAATAAGCCACAAGATTACCACAGAACTTACTATTTCACGCTGCTATTAAATATAAGTTCACACAGCGCCATCTGATCCCAAACTAAACAATTCTTGTGTTATGAGTAGTGGCCAACGGATACACAAGTTATTTACTTTTCTTTTGTTAATAAATACATGTTATGCAGACTCCCAGATTCGGGACCGTAATCAAACCCGCGAAGTCCAGGCATTCCAACTTGGGAAAGCCGTTGCGGCATAAAGGTTTTCTGCTGGTTCGGTATTACACTCGACTACCACCAGGGCTTCAGCATCCAACGTCGTAAGGCTGTGATAACTACAGTATAGGTTCCTGACAAAAACCATGTAAAATAAATTCACCGATTTTGCTATGTAAATAAATTAATATTTTATGACAATTCACACAGCGCCATCTACTCCCAAACTAAGTAGCACTTGTGTTATGGGTACTAGACAACTAATACACTACTTATATACTTTTTTATGTAAATAAATGCATATTATACATAAACACCTAGACGCGAGACGAAAATCGAACCCGTGACCTCCGTTACCGTACCGAAGTTCGTTAACCGTTACGCCACAGAGATCGTCAAACGTTGTAAAACTAAATAAACTCCAAATATGTGCTCGATTCATTTATTTAAAACAAAATTAGTTAATTTCCACATCGTGTAAATAGATAGAAGTGTGACACAGCCGATGGAAAGTAAGTTGTGAATGTGAGCAGGTGTGCGCGGCTGGCGGGTACCTGTACGCCCTGGGCGGCCACGAAGCGCCGGCCAACACGGTGGGCGGGCGCCTGGCGTGCGTCGAACGCTACGACCCAGCGGTCGACTCGTGGATACTGCTCGCGCGCCTCTCCTACGGTCGCGATGCCATCGGCTCCTGCCTTCTTGGTGATAGGATTGTCGCTGTCGGTAAGACTTATTCCTTATTTTTAATTAAACTGCTTCACTATGGTGTCGCTTCTCGTGTTCCTTTTCCAACGCCTCCAGCAGCAGTAGCCATAATCAAACTACAACTTAAAAGTTTCTAAATGCCGATAGAAGCAGAACAGACAGTATACCCGTCTTCGCTTGTCCAAGGCTATCTAGTTTTTCCGTGCAGGGGCGGAAAAAGAATACTAACTTTTGCGGCCGGGGTCGGCCTGTCGTAAAAGGCGACAAAACAACCCACCCTAGCTACGTGGTATATATATACGGGCCTCAAGCCCGTCTGGATGGCGACCACCTTTGGTTTAAAGTATGCCGCCATAATAACCTTGTGTTGTGTTCCAGCATTAGTGACCCAAGTTCCTGTACTCTTATGGGACAGCATCGTGTTCGTGATGTCACTGGCGTTACAAACACCCATAGGCGAAGGTAACTGCTAAATTCTAAGCGGGCCGTCTGCCTGTCTGCTGTCATACAGCATTAAAAAAACTGGCTAATCTCCAAGTGTAATACCACTGACCTACTAGGTACCATCAAGGATACCGCAACACGAATTAGAAAATAATTAATAATATTATATTAGTAAACAGACTCCTATATCTATCACCGGTATGTAATATATCTCCAATCCGTATCGCACAAGCATGGCGGATATAGACACAAAGATAAGTGGGAAGACATTCATTTCAGGTGGTTACGATGGCGTCAACTATCTCTGTGTGGTTGAGGTATATGATTCAGAATCGAACTGCTGGCGCAAACTAGCCCCCCTGAGTACAGGCCGCGCGGGAGCCGCCGTCGTCGCAGTACCCGCGCCCAGAAACATATTCTGATTCGTACATCACCAGCTGCTGATATATGCAGTCAGCTGTGATACTCGACTTTTGCCTAATAGGAACGCGATCCCTGATGAATTTGTCGGTCTACCTGTGGAATTTATCTAAATACCTTTAAATAGCTCTCGAGTACATTATATGCAATGCGGATATAGACTCTATTGATAAGACAAAAGAGATCGAACACGTTTAAATGGTTCTATACATAACTATTTAATTTAGACGCGGGCTTTATTCCTGAATGGAAGATCACATTCGAGTTTAAACTACATACTTCATAATGTAACCAAAGTCAAAGTTTTTATTGAGCTATTGGTAGCACTGAAAATAAAGAAGTAGTATAGTTGTAAGAGATGGCTTGATTAAATATTTTGAGCTATTTAACAAATAAACGAATCTCGTTAAATAAATATTGTCGATAGTTATATTATGTTCATTAAACAATAGTATATATAATACATAATTACACTATATACAATAATTATTAATATACATAATTACACTATATTACAATAGAAAATGAAAAAAGAAAGAAACCAAAAACACGAAGGCTATAAATAATAAATTGATTCCAAATCGCTTTATAATATATACAAGGTGACTTTGAAAACACCGTCCAAATTCACACAGAAGAATCTTTAGTAAAAGTTATGAGAAACATGTATTTTAGTTTAGTATCACATAGTACAAAAATGTTGAGTAATCAGCATCACAAACTTATCCCAAGAACTCACAATTTATACACACTACGGTGCGCAAGAGTCAATGACCTCTCCATCGGTACCGCAAAAAACAGAAGAATTTCGTACAATGACCTCTTTATCTACTGACAGTGGTCACAAACATTTTTGTATTAAGTGCGCTTTACATAAAATGTTTGAAGGAGAAAAAATTTACTAACTTTTTAATATAAATTAATGTTATTGTAATAAATTATTTATTTAGATTTTATATTATAACAGTTATAAAAATCGAGTTACAATTACTAACTCGGCAGAAATAAAAAAATGAAAATTCTAAAATCAAAATCCGAATCCTCTGTATCGGAGTTACTGCTTTGCGACGACGTCTCGTCTGTCACATTTATTACAAAAGAATTACAATAACTTACATAACAACTCACATTATAATAACTTACAGTCTCAGGTAAAAGGTTTACAATCCCGAGGACGGCGGTCATTGCATCTGTGCGAGTGAGTACTCATTATACACGGTGATTTTGAAAGCGTTTTGGAGCCGAAAATTTTGAATTTGGAATCATCTATAGTACCAATAAAAATGGTTAAATCAATTGTAATGTTAACTAAAAAAAAGTTTCAGTTTTAATATTCATTTTTACTCGATCGACTTGGAAAGTAGTAAGGTCCGTGCGCGTTTCGGCGGCCCCCGCGCGCCGCTCACGCTAACAACAGCTGATAAAAGTATACCTATAGGCGCGATTGTTATTTTCACAACAAATCAACAAGTTATCAACGGACTGTAGGTAAAATATTTCTGGCGTATTTAAAAAATCGGAGCTATCTACAGAATAATTAACTTATATACCTATTTACAGTTTGTTTAAACTATTTACACTTCTCTGTATCGAAGCAACTGCTCAAAATGGAGTTCACTGCGTTCAATACACAATCCACGTTTAATACAATGGTCTTTTAATTTTCTTTTTCACTTTATCAAAAGCGTCCACTGTCGCAATGCGTAAATCATCACGGCTTTCATATTCACGTTTAAAAACAAGTCTTTTTATTTCCGACCATAAGAAAAAATCCAGGGACGTTAAATCCGGGCTTCTAGGTGGCCAAGGCACAGGCCCTCTTCGACCTATCCACCGATCACTAAACTCATTGTCCAGGTATACAATAGCGTACAGCTGTACCATTGCCAAGTACTCCACGTTTGAAAATTCGTACTGTCGACTCATTTTAGCGCAAATCAACGTAACGTGCCTTCCCGATGTTATGGTATTACTGACCCAGTGACCGACTAAAGCCAAGGACGCCTGACGATTACAGGGGAATCCCGCGCATGCGGATACGGGCATACGACTCAGTGCACTGCCGTCATTGGTTGGACGACTCCGGCGCAACTCCGTAGCTGTGTTTTTATTGGCGAATACGATTTTATGTGACTCGATAGTATTTCTATTTGTAGTATGTACCTACGTGTGATTAAAAGCGCTACTACTGGTTCTCACTTTTTCTCTGTAAACGATATGAATATCGACTTTGATGAAAAAATATATATATATTTTATTAAATTAACGCTATAAATAGCTTCTGTTATTGATAAATAATTCAAAATTTTCGGCTCCAAAACGCTTTCAGGGTCACCGTGTATTTACGCGGGAGTAACAGAGACAGGTAATAACAGGTTAACGTACGAAATTTGCAGCATATGACTATTTTGTACGATTGAATTAGTAACCACGCTGCTAAATATTTTCCTTGGGATGAAATATTTTATGGTGAAAATTTGACGTACAAATTTTTTTATCAAAAATGAGTTCCATAAATGATGTTTAGTGCGTAAAAAAATTTGGACGGTGTTGTCAAAGTCACCCTGTATATAGTCGATAGTTATAATATGGTTTTTGAAATTGAGGCAATTTCGAGAATGATACATTTTAAATGTTGTGGCCTGGAAATGAAGACTAAATAGCTGCAAGTTTTCAAAGCTATAAATGTATTTTTCGATGTTGTTAGATGTGCTCATTTGATTAATATTACCAAAATTCGTATAAGTGTGGTCAAACTAAATTACAATGTATTAGTTACAAGAGTTTACCTTTTGTAAATCATCCTGTGATTATTAATCTGTAGAACGTGTCAATAGTATCAACATATTTTGTAAAAACATATTCACCTTCAATTTTTTTTATATAATTGATGAATTTTTCATAAACAACATAAACAGATTATTAACAAACCATAAACAACTAATTTTGGTCTAAGTAGTTAAATTTAACTACATCTTTTCCATGTATTATCTATCTCATTTTGAGGAAAAGGTATGTGAAAAGACGCTCATACGTTTTTTACTATGGAAATACTCAATAGTATCTCGAACACTGAAGTAAAAAAGGCTTCGAACCAAACCGAATCCTTGTTTAAAAAAGAAACAATAAATTTTACTCTATGAATTTGTATAAAATTTTAATGAAATGCAAATATTTCTTTGTCCAATAAACTTATTAATTACAATAGTAATTCTTATTGATGCTACGATGCAATTATAGACATTCCCACGCTAACCTAAACTGATGTGATATTGAGCGTAGAATTTAGATATTTTAGTACAAAATTATGATGTATAATAATAATAAATATTTTGTGACAATTCACACAGCGTCATCTAGTCCCAAACTAAGTAGCACTTGTGTTATGGGCCCTAGATAACTGATATACTACTTATATACTTTTTTTTTGTAAATAAATACATATTATACATAAACACCCAGACGCGAGACGGGAATCGAACCCATGACCTCCGCGAGCGTACCGACGTGCGTTATCCGTTACGCCACCGAGGTCGTCAGAAGAATTATTATCAGAAATCACAGAACAAAAGTTGTTTTATATTTTATTTTCATTTGTCTATTCATATGATCAATAGACGTTAGCCGAACTATTTAAAAAATCTTGAAGGTGGGTTTGAATTTTTTGTATATTTTTTTTTTATTGAATATTCATATTTAGGTTAATACATGGCATATGTTAATCCATATCCATGAGTGGTGATATTTTATACATTTGTTTTACTGTCTCAAGCTCGCTTCTAGTGTAGAATGTGGAGGGATCATCAAATCTGTGGATTTCAATAGACTTCATTGTGTACTTAATATATTTTACTATTGTATTAGGGGTCATCCATAAATTACGTCACACGTTAAAGGGGGGCAGGTTATCACCGGAATGTGACATTGTTTGACAAGGGGCAGAGTGGGTCAAAAGCTTTGTGACGTCACTATATGAACGAATGCGAAATGAATATGAAGGAGTGGGTCCAAAGTCAATGGATACAAGATGATTAAGTTTTGTCTCTTTAATTAACATAATTAGTCATTTATTGTTTCCTGACTAGTCGTTTGCTTTCTGTGTTATCTAAAATATTTGACTTTATGTTGGTTTTAATTTAAAAAAAATGAAAATAACTTTTCTTTTGATTATTTTTAAATATTCAAAAATGTGTGATGTTACATCAGTGAAGAGGAGGTTTAAAAAAGGGTTAAATTTGTGTGGTGAAATTTATGGATGGGCCCTTATTATATATAAGAACCCTATATTTTGATATCGTCTTATAATATCAATCAATGTAATCTATAGGAAATAGTTACGTCAATTATTTAAGTCGTAATAATGTATTTCCACAATTTAGTATTTATACTATATTAATCTACTATATTAATCTGCATTTATATATGTATTTCTTATAAAAATAACCTATTCATATTAGTCTAATTTGATCTAAACTTCATTAAATTCGAAGACTGTTTTTTTGTTTCTATATTTGTATATATATATACGTAATGACTTATATACATAGACTGCGATTGTAAAATCAGTATTATTTACCACTTGTATCATCACAGTTAGTTTTAAATATTTTTCAATCAATAATATAAGTATATTAAATGTTAAGGGTGCCCTAAAACCTTGTGATGTTAGTGCTAGATTCGTGTTAGATATAAAATATCGAAAATAGCTTAGTACAGATTATAGATTATTGTAATACGACACGTAATTAAAAATGAAATTGGCTTCTCGAACAAACTTCCTCTTCATATATTGCGCACGCGCAGCATGCGTTGTAAAAGTTGTACTACTATACGCGAAAACTTATGATTTTTATCCTATTACGGAACGTACCCATACTACGTGACCTATTGTCTCAATTTTAATTGTTACAAGTGAAAACTAAACGCGCTATATTTAAATATAGCTCGAAAAAGCGCAAAATTTCTGTTACATTGACATATACTGTTATATTTCTGGGTATATTGACGACGTGATCAATCCCAAGCACCCATCTGACCAAACGTTTTATTTTAAAAAACGGGTCACGTAGTATTTGTTTTCGTTCCCTTATTAGCATGTTATTGGTTGAAAACTATATAGTTTTGGTTCCAACCACGAACGAATTGCCATCATTTAGAAACTGGCGCAATAATAAAATGGTATCATCTTTGATGTGATCCAAATCAAAATTGCCCATATGAAGACTACTGCTAAGCTAAGAAGGGCATCTGCTGTTGCAGCGTGCTGGCTGTCTTAACGTCCGGTTTGCATTACTTGTTGTATTTCAAATAAAATCTAACCAGATGAAGGCGTTTATGCCTTTTTTTAAATTGATGTTACTTGGTATGTGTTTGCTTGATCTCATTAAATTATTCCAATTATATTTTTATTACGACTTGGCACCTGCTTATATACATTTTAAATTTATTAATAAGACTATGGTAATATCTTATTAGGTGTAAAATTAGCTAAAATGGAATTGGGTTGTGTGTTAGATATATGGATGGAAATTAGTCCCAGAGAAGTAGTAGTATCGATTATAAAAACGAATATACTATTATAATTTTATATAGTCTTGCTAGGAATTTTATATCAATTTTATTACCCTAACCAATAAAGTACCAGTATTTCAATTTGTTTATTTCGTATACCTTTTTAAGTGACCAATTACCATTGCCAAACAAAAAAATTGTCTCTAAAGTGTAACGTAATGTTATAAATTTTTTTTTATTAAATTTGCCGTGCTCGTGTGCCGCAATCCTACATTACGCTGATTGGCAGAGCTGCGCGTGAGGTGGGTCGGCCATATTTTGGCCCCTACACTCGCAACCAGTGATAAATTGAATATAAAATAAAATTGTAACATTATGTTACAAAAGATTTGTTTGATTTAATCTGTGTATTTATTATGGTCTCATACCTAGTGGGAATGGCTATGAAATATATTGTCTATTGAATGAAAGAAGCAAAGTAAGCGTTTCTTTCGTTTAATATCTTATAAACTATTAGTAAAAAATATACATATCCAATGGTATATTTTTAATAAATATCGAATTGCATAATAAAAAACGAGTATTATTTAAAGTCTTGCCATAAAATAGTAGGTAAACATTTTATTCATATTTTATAAAGTTCAGGGGACGTACGAGTAGATTGGGTGTCAATCCCCTAATTATTAGTTGTTGGCGAGTTGGTGCAGATGGACGCAGAGTCTCGGCGAGTCAATAGTAGTTACGAGGCATGCCTTTTAAGTTTTGTCGTTTGAAGAAAAAAACACAAGTAGAACCTTATAGTACTTTTTATTGTTATTCAAAGTATTCACCGCGTAGCTTAACACACTTTTCCATTCGCTCAAACCAGTTAATATAACATTTATTCCACTCTAAATTGGGGGTGTTCAAAATGGCTTACTTGAAAGCGTCGACGGCTTCTTCACCGGAATGGAACCTTTGACCACGAAGACTTTTCTTAATTTTAGGAAATGTAAAGAAATCGTTAGGGCTTAGGTCAGGACTGTATGGAGGATGGTCAAGAATTTCTACTTTTCCTGCTTCAAATACTCAATCGTTTGACGAGCGCTGTGTGAGCTTGCGTTGTCGTGGTGCAGGATGATGCGTCGCTTTGAGTTAGATTTTCGAAGTTCGGCGATGTCTTGTGGTAAACAAACTGTGAACATGACCGGTTTTTCGAACGAACGTGGCCACCATCTTCTTTGAAGTGCTTCGAGAACAACGAACAACTTTAGTCGGCTATTCGTCTTGAAAGATCCAGATTGTAGATTGTTGTTTGGAATTAGGATCGTAGGCATAGATCCAAGATTCGACACCACTGATGATGTCGTAGACGTGATTTGACTCCTCGGTTGAACCTTTGCAGAGTTTTCTTACACCATCTGACGCGGGCTGCCTTGTGATCGTCGGAAAGCAGATGCGGTATCCAACGGCAAACTAGCTTTCTCACACCAAGCGCTTCATGCAAGATCTTCCCTGAGATGCCTTATTAGGCATATGTGACGTATCAAGAGATAGAGGCTCAATAGAGCCTCTATCTCTTGATACGTCACATGACGATCTTCGAGAATCTCACAGCAATGATGTTATCTGCAGTGAAGTCGGATTTTGGGCGTCCTTCGTGAGATTTGTCACTAACACTAGTATGTCCACGCTGGAATTCTAAATACCAGCGTTTGACAGTGCGCAGACATGGGGCTTCATCACTGAACACAGATGTTAGCTCTTCATAACACTGAAGCCGTGTCAGGCCTCTTCTAAAGTTGTAGAAAATTATTGCTCGAACATTTTCCTTAGAAAGATTCATTTTCGTTCGTGACCTGACAGATTCCAATCGACGCTGTGACTAAACAATAGTATTAATCCTAATACTTTCAACTGTTTTGGGATTCAAAATTTGAACACATTCGAATATAGAACAGTTCCAAATTCAAAATTGTCGGGAAATATGGAAACGACAGAACTTAAAAGGCATGCCTAGTACCTCCGCCGATGTGCATTACGCCCAATGAAACACACTTCACTATACTTAATTGTATATTGAATATTATTTACAAGAATCACAATGATGGACATGTTATAAATTGACTAAATTGTGAGAAAATGCTGACGACGGAGTTGAGAGGAGCCTATGTTTTGTTTTGAGATTTTGAATAGAATTTCGAAAACTCATCGGTCATGACTATATTACCGTGTAAAAAAACTATTTGTTAAAACAACCAAAAAGTATTAATAAAAAGTAAAGTTAAAATATATGCGACCTGAGGATTCGCTACAGAAACAATGTTGAATGTGCAAATTAAAAAAGAGTTAAGTTAATCTCTTAGTGTTCGCTCCCGGCCCTGGTTTTGTCCATGATCGGGGGCGATCCTGGATGGACGGCCGTCGCCTCCTTCTGCGAGACAGTCATGTCCGCAAAGGAGGCGGCGGAGCGAGAGTCGACCAACACAATCCCCTCCCGCCAACGCAGGCCACGTCGGCGGCGCCAGAGGGCAACTAACGACCTCCGGCCGCCGTGAAATGCGGCCGCGGGCGGCCCCTCGGGGAGGACCCGCCGCCCGCACCGTTGCCGCGAGGGTGAGGGCTGCGTGCTGTTCCGCGGCCCCCCTCAACTCCTAGAGTTATTACAGGAGAGCGCCAGGGGGATGAAAACCTGACCCCCTGGCGCCAACACTTTAGAAGGGGCCCGCCTTACGACAAAGGGCGGGCCGACGCCGGCCCGGGCCACGAGATCGGCAGGCCATACTTAGTCAGGTCATAAGTATTGTCACACAGTAAAAACTTTTCTTTTAGAATGCTGGCCACAAAAAAGTTTATTGAATTCGCATTTCGAATTGTTCATGAAAATAAAAATGTATACTTTTAGAATTTTACTCATTTTTAAATATGGAGTGGACGCTTAAAGAAGACCGTGTTGCAGTTATTGCGTTGCATCGTTGCGGTTACGCGCCAATTCAAATTTTTAACATACTGAAAAATTTGAATATAACCAAAAGATACGATAAACGAGTACCATCAAACGATACAATGAAGACTCTAGTGTAGATGACAGGTCAAGAAGTGGTCGCCCTCGGTCTGTTAGGACTCCAGCAGTGATAAAAGCTGTGAAGGCACGAATTCAAAGAAATCCCAAACGTAAGCAGAAACTGTTGGCCCTTCAGATGGGGTTAAGCAGAACCACGGTGAAAAGGGTGTTAAATGAAGACTTAGGGCTTCGGGCATATCGAAGAAAAACAGGACATCGTTTGAATGCTCGTCTAATGGACCTGAGACTGAAGAGATGCCGCGCTTTGTTGAAGCGGTACGCGGGAAAAAAATATCGGGAAATTCTTTTTTCGGATGAAAAAATGTTTACCGTAGAAGAGAGCTACAACAAACAAAATGATAAGGTGTACGCACACAGTAGTGAAGAAGCGAGCAACCGTATTCCGCGTGTCCAACGAGGTCATTTTCCATCCTCGCTCATGGTATTGTTGGGAGTTTCTTATTGGGGCTTAACAGAGGTACATTTTTGTGAGAAAGGTGTAAAAACGAATGCTGTTGTGTATCAAAATACAGTCCTGACGAACCTTGTGGAACCTGTTTCTCATACCATGTTCAATAACAGGCACTGGGTATTCCAACAAGATTGGGCGCCAGCTCATAGGGCGAAGAGCACACAAGACTGGCTGGCGGCGCGTGAAATCGACTTCATCCGGCACGAAGACTGGCCCTCCTCCAGTCCAGATTTGAATCCGTTAGATTAAAAGATATGGCAACACTTGGAGGAAAAGGCGTGTTCAAAGCCTCATCCCAATTTGGAGTCACTCAAGACATCCTTGATTAAGGCAGCCGCCGATATTGACATGGACCTCGTTCGTGCTGCGATAGAGGACTGGCCGCGCAGATTGAAGGCTTGTATTCAAAATCACGGAGGTCATTTTGAATAAACTTTAATGTCATAAGAATCTATGTTTTGTTAAGTTCATTTTGGTATATAAATGGTTACATAATGAATAAACTTGTTACAATTATTTTACATTAAACATGTGACAGAATTTATGACCTGACTAGGTATTTATACCTAGTCAGGTCATAAGTATTGTCACACAGTAAAAACTTTTCTTTTAGAATGCTGGCCACAAAAAAGTTTATTGAATTCGAATTTCGAATTGTTCATGAAAATAAAAATGTATAACTTTTAGAATTTTACTCATTTTTAAATATGGAGTGGACGCGTAAAGAAGACCGTGTTGCAGTTACTGCGTTGCATCGTTGCGGTTACGCGCCAATTCAAATTTTTAACATACTGAAAAATTTGAATATTACCAAAAGATTCGTTTATCGTACCATCAAACGATACAATGAAGACTCTAGTGTAGATGACAGGTCAAGAAGTGGTTGCCCTCGGTCTGTTAGGACTCCAGCAGTGATAAAAGCTGTGAAGGCACGAATTCAAAGAAATCCCAAACGTAAGCAGAAACTGTTGGCCCTTCAGATGGGGTTAAGCAGAACCACGGTGAAAAGGGTGTTAAATGAAGACTTAGGGCTTCGGGCATATCGAAGAAAAACATGACATCGTTTGAATGCTCGTCTAATGGACCTGAGACTGAAGAGATGCCGCGCTTTGTTGAAGCGGTACGCGGGAAAAAAATATCGGGAAATTCTTTTTTCGGATGAAAAAATGTTTACCGTAGAAGAGAGCTACAACAAACAAAATGATAAGGTGTACGCACACAGTAGTGAAGAAGCGAGCAACCGTATTCCGCGTGTCCAACGAGGTCATTTTCCATCCTCGCTCATGGTATGGTTGGGAGTTTCTTATTGGGGCTTAACAGAGGTACATTTTTGTGAGAAAGGTGTAAAAACGAATGCTGTTGTGTATCAAAATACAGTCTTGACGAACCTTGTGGAACCTGTTTCTCATACCATGTTCAATAACAGGCACTGGGTATTCCAACAAGATTCGGCGCCAGCTCATAGAGCGAAGAGCACACAAGACTGGCTGGCGGCGCGTGAAATCGACTTCATCCGGCACGAAGACTGGCCCTCCTCCAGTCCAGATTTGAATCCGTTAGATTAAAAGATATGGCAACACTTGGAGGAAAAGGCGTGCTCAAAGCCTCATCCCAATTTGGAGTCACTCAAGACATCCTTGATTAAGGCAGCCGCCGATATTGACATGGACCTCGTTCGTGCTGCGATAGACGACTGGCCGCGCAGATTGAAGGCTTGTATTCAAAATCACGGAGGTCATTTTGAATAAACTTTAATGTCATAAGAATCTATGTTTTGTTAAGTTCATTTTGGTATATGAATGGTTACATAATGAATAAACTTGTTACAATTATTTTACATTAAACATGTGACAGAATTTATGACCTGACTAGGTATATCCGTAGGCCCGGGCGTAGGCGATAGGAGAACAGCGGGGTTTTTTTTAGTGGGTAGTCGGAAAAATCCCGGAGTCCCACATATCCCTCGGTCTCCCTAGGCCGGGGGAACCCGTCAAGAGTGGTTTTTCCCCCAGACAAAAAAAATCTCTTAGTTTATCCCACACAAACGCTCTTTAATGTTATTGAGTTTCGTAAGTCAACTGATAGAATTAGTTGTATTTGGAGGAAAATCGGTAGGTGCATCTCTTTGTGCTGCTTTTAAAATAGCTCTTGAAAATATGAACGCCATCTCTCCTTTACCGCAAGTTCCTTGCATAGCATATTGCTCTCGGGGTCTTCTACACATTAGCACTTCAAAATATTCTTTGCCGCTTTGAGACTATTTTTCTCCTTTTTCATATCCGGAAACCCGTTTAAATAATACCACGCCAGTTCCGGAGTTAAGACTGAGGGTCAGCGTCCGTTGCGGCCAATCGTTTGGCTAGCGTGCATTAGCCAGTGGTGGCCACCAGAATACCCATGCACTAAAACCGCGCACGCCAACCAGAGCCATTTGAGCTTCGGCTTTTGGTCACTGCAGTGCGACGCTCCCGGTTCATACATCCAGGATGGAGAGTGTCCCGGGTGTCGTTATCCCCTATACTGGGGTTTCGTGATGCGGAAACTTTCAGATATTAAGCTGAAACGAATCAACGCTGCTCTGCGTGAATACGACATTACCAGGTTAGACTGGCCTGCCGGCTCGCCTGACTTGAACTCGTTAGAACACGCGTGGGATGCTGTCAAGCGAGCTGTTTGGAACCGTCAGCCACCTCCACAGACAGTGCCAGAGATCAGGGAAGCCATTATTCAAGAATGGGACAGGTTATCGCAAGAAATACTGGATAACTTAATTCTCAGCATGCCAAGAAGGATTGCCGCATGTGTTCGAGCCAGGGGAAGAGTTATCCTAAATAAAAACAATTTAATATTAAATGTTGATAATATTTAGTTAAATCCTCTTTTTCTTTCAATTATTTATTAGTCAAAATTGCACTAGGACTTTTAAATTCAATTTTAGTAAATAAAAAATAATTTTTTTTCAAGTGTATCTTTTTTATAAAAAAGATGTTACGTAAGCAACATTCTTTTAAAAAGTAAAATTTAAAAAAATACCTCTTGCTAGTGATCTCAAAATTCTCTTTCAAACTTTATTGATGTGTGTATGTCGCCATAATAACCTTGTGTTGTGTTCCGCCATTAGTGACCCAGATTCCTGTACCCCTATGGAACAGCAGCATGTTCGCGGTGCCCCTATCGTCACAAACATCTATATGTGACGATAATTGCTAACTAATAAGTGGGCCGTCAGCCTCTCTGCTGTGCCCCTGGCGTCGCAAAATATCCATGGGCAACGGTAACTATTAAAGGGCCGTCAGCTTGTCTGCTATTCCACATCGTTACCAGGCCATAAGATCTTATATAAAAAATGATTATCCACAAGAATAAATAAAATTGAAGCAAAATGGATCCTATTCTTGGGTTAATACATGGAGTTAATAAGTACTAACTCTATAGGTTAATATCTAAATATTTGGTTTTAGAGCCTAAATACCAAACCAAACTACAAGTGTCTAGCTAGTTAATCTGTACATTTTCATTCTTATAAAATGTTATAGTCTGTGTCTGTGATATCATTCAATGCAATCTCTCAGTCATATCTGACATACGAGTTTGTGAGTAAAAAATCACGAGGAAATTAAATTAATATTGATATTTTCTGATTCAATTGTTGTACAATTATCAATCGAAAATGGCTTTACATATTCCAAAAGCTCCCGGCGTTCCACAAATGTTGAAGGAAGGTGCTCGGGTAAGTGAATAAATTTATAACCACAATGGTCGCCGATCATGTGTTCCCGGGTCCAAATGATTCTATTTTCTGGAAATTTCGCCTCAAATACAAATTTATATGAATATTTGTAAACATTTAATGTATTTAAATAATGAAAATATTGAAATTTATTGTTTTTTTCAGTATTTTCAATTTATTATTTATCAATATTCAGTGTAAATGTATGATACACAGAATTCATTTTGTAACAAAGACGCATCCGTTACTATTTATTAGATTTAGATATTGTAGGCCGCTATTTATGTACTTTCAGATGTACTCGGGGCTGGAAGAAGCTGTATACAGGAATATCAATGCCTGTAAACAGTTTGCCCAAAGTGTGCGATCTGCTTACGGTCCCAATGGAATGAATAAGATGATCATCAACCACATTGATAAACAATTCGTCACCAGTGACGCTGGGACTATTATCCGTGAGTTGGATGTTGAGCATCCCGCTGCCAAGTTAATGGTAATGGCCAGCCAAATGCAAGATGCTGAGGTTGGTGATGGCACAAACTTTGTGATTGCTTTATCTGGGGCACTCTTAGAAGCTGCTGAAGAACTCTTAAGATTGGGAGTCACTACCAGTGAAATAGCTGATGGATATGAAAAGGCACTTGACAAATGCATTGAGATCCTTCCAAATCTGGTTTGCCATGAAATAAAAGACTATAAAAACATTGATGTTATCACTGAAGGCATTAAACCATCAATTATGTCTAAACAGTATGGTTATGAAGACTTTATAGCTGGGCTTGTAGCTAAAGCTTGCGTAGCTATTCTGCCTGAGAAAACTACATTCAATGTTGATAATGTCAGGATATGCAAGGTTTGTGGTTTTTTATTTCACTTAATAGTACCGTTAACAGTTACCATCATCTATGGATGTTTGCAACGCTAGGGGCACCATGAACATGCTATTGTCTCATAGTGGTACAGGAACCTGGGTCACTAATGCCAGAACACAACTCAAGGTTATTATGGAGGCATACTTATAGACCGAGGGTGATTGCCATGCAGGTGGGCTTGTGGCCCTACCACCTAGCTGGGATTAGGGCTAGACAGGCCGACCCCAGCCACAATGGTTAGTATTCTTACTCTGCCAAGAAAATTTTAAATTGTTTAGCAATAAAAAATAGCAACTGAACATGAAATAGATTTTATATTATGTTAAAGAATGAAACCCTTCAAAAATTTTAAATATAAAATGTAGCTCTGGCACCAAAGTTCTTTCACTGAAAGGTATTATAATTTTTAAGATAATTTTTAATGTAAACTCATTTAATTAACAGAGTACCTAAATTCCTTACACTAGGGATAAACATTCAATTGATAGATAATTAAACTGAAATAGACTAAAGAATTTGTTGATTATTCAAGTTATGTAGTAGTTATTTATAGAAAGATTTTTATACTGATATAAAATTCCTGTACTATTTGTTTGGATGATTATTTAGATAACTATATATAGTTTTGGGTTAAAATGCTTTAACTTTATAGATTTTAGGTTCTGGTGTCCTTCAGTCAGAGGTCCTATCAGGCATGGTATTCAAACGTGAAGTCGAGGGAGACATTTCTACTGTGTCTAAGGCCAAAGTTGCAGTGTATTCGTGCCCTGTGGATATCACTCAAACTGAAACCAAGGGTACTGTTCTTATTAAGTCAGCAGATGAACTCCTAAACTTCAGCAGAGGTGAAGAGTCACTTCTTGAAAAGCAAATCAAAGAAATAGCTGACGCTGGAGTGAAAGTAGTGGTTGCTGGTGCTAAATTTGGAGACATGGCATTACATTTTCTGAACAAATATGGAATTATGGGTGTGCGTTTGAACTCCAAATTTGATTTACGTCGCCTTGCCAGAACTGTTAATGCTACAGTAAGTATTACATACTTTTTTATTCATAATTTGTTTCACACATCTTATATTTCTTTCATTCTCTATGGCATCTCTTAAGAATTTAATTGGGTGGTACTACTCTTCATTCAGATCTAACTATATATACTCAAATTCATATTAAGTAAAAAGTATAAGGACCGTTGATCTGGTCAAGATCGCCGGAATAGGTTGGATGAGGGCAGCGCAGGACCGATCATCGTGGAGATCTTTGGGGGAGGCCTTTGTCCAGCAGTGGGCGTCTTCCAGCTGAAATGATGATGATGAAAAAGTATAAAATTCAATAAGAAACTAATTTAGTGCCAAAACTATGGATGTTGTAAGATCAAGTAATTCATAGGAGCACTAAACAGAATAAATATTATAATTTTTTTAACAAAACTATGAGATTTAACTATGTAATAGTATATGGAAAAGTTTGAAGTATGACGTCGGGGTGCTACCATTGTGGCGCGGGCGACGAGGAGGACACGGTGGACCACACTGTCGCCGTCTTTTGCGAGGCAGTCATGTCCGCAAAGGAGGTGGCAGAACGGAAGCGGGAGTCGACCACCACACTCTCCTCCCGCCAACGCAGGTGGCGCCGGAGGGCCAGTAACGACCTCCGGCCGCCGTAAAAAGCGGCCGCGGGCGGCCCCACGGGGGAGGACCCGCCGCCCCATTGCCGCGAGGGAGAGGGCCGCGTGCTGTTCTGCGGCCCCCTCAACTGTTGATCCAACAGAGCGCCGGGGGACGAAATCCTGACCCCCGGCGCCAACAATCTAGAAGGGGCCCGCCTTAAGACAAAGGGCGGGCAGGCGCCGGCCCGGGCCACGAGATCAGCAGGCCATATATCCGTGGGCCCGGGCGTAAGCGATAGGAGAACAGCGGGGTTTTTTAGTGAGTAGTCGGATGGTCGAACATCTGGAGTCCCACATATCCCGTCAAGAGAGGTTTTTCCCCGAGACCAAAAAAAATGGTATATTTACTTAATTTTCAAATTTTCTCATATTTTACAATAGATTTAAAATATTCCAAAAGAATACAATTTTACATTAATAACTCATTCTAACTTATTTCTAATATTATGAATTATTAGACACTACTTAAAAAATATATATATATATATAATAGAGCCTCATTACTTCACACAACTTCACACCAGGGCTTTTAACATTGATTATAAGCTAAAAGTAAAATCTGGTTTAGGTGCTGCCAAGACTAACGACACCCACAACTGAAGAGTTGGGATACTGTGATCTAGTTGCTGTTGAGGAAGTTGGAGATACAAGGGTTGTTGTGTTTAAAATGGAAAGCACAGAATCACGCATCTCTACAATTGTCATCCGGGGGTCTACAGACAACTATATGGATGACATCGAGCGTGCTATTGACGATGGTGTAAACACTTTCAAAGGGATTGCACGTGATGGCAGGTAAGTCACAGTTTAGAAAAAAAAATACAAGTTTTTTTGTATAACTGTCCTTTAACACTGTTTTATCATTCCTAGATCTGTTTAATAAAACAGTAGAATGTTTTAAACCAAAATTTATTATAAAAAAATTAGTACAAGTTTCTTATGTCTTTAAAACAATATTTGGGAAAAACCATATTTAATTAATTATACAATATAATTTTTAATTATTATAATGTAGATACATTATTGAAATAATCTTCTTGCCTCAATCCCAAACTATGTCCAGTCAACACATGTTTTACTCTCCTTCTACTCTCATATGTTAGTCGTCATCTGAACATTCACTCCTTTAGTATCCAATCACTCATTTTTAGTATTTGTCCTTGTTACATAATGTTCTGCTTTTCGCATTATATGACCAGACCTATTACTTTTCAACTTCTCAATTACTTTCAAAGTTCCCATAATATACTCATTTATAATTTATTCATTTTTGTAACTCCTTCATCCATTCGCATCTCTGCTGCATGTAATATCTTTATATCATCGTGGTACATGCAATAGGTCGAATGTTGAACACTTTACAGGAAGGACTAAAAACTGTTTATTTTTTGTTATGTTAGCTATATAAGATTTGTGTTAATTAATTTTGTACTAAAATTGGGTACGGGTAAATTGGGTACTAAAGACATAAGAGTTTTTGTAAACGTTATGGAAGCATGTTTTTGATACCTACATGCAAAAAAGTAAAAATGGAATTTTTTTGACATACGACCTATTGCATGTACCACGACGATATTATAATTTGAGTCTGTAAATGTAATTTGAAGAAAGAAGGTTCACATCTGTTCATAATTCATAACAGGTTTGTGCCGGGAGCTGGAGCCACCGAGATTGAGCTTGCACAACAGCTTCTTCAGTATGCGGATACATTACCTGGATTAGAACAGTATGCTGTTAGGAAGTTTGCTATTGCCCTTGAAAGCATCCCGCGAGCTCTGGCTGATAATTCAGGCGCCAACGCGACTGAAGTAATCAACAATATGTACAAAGCTCACAAGGTGAGATTATTATGGTTATAATTATTATGTTGAGATCTTGTTTTCTATATAGAGATGAAACAGAATTATATCATCTGTCAGAATATCAATCATCATCATCTCTGCATTGTATCCCAGTTGCAACCCAGACTTCCGCTTCGTTGCCTGGGTCCGTTTTAGGCTTTTTCTACTCCACTTCGCACAGTCTTCAACATCCCTGGTAGTGAGTCCATTGGCACGCATACACCCGTTACGATGTGAAGCCAGCACTTTTTGGGTCTACCTATTTTAATATAATTTTATATGTGTATAAGCTCTGTAACTCTGACTACTGTAATAAAGGCTATTTATTTGTATATTCAAAATCACACTGTACTTATTATATTATATATATTTTGGTTTTAGGAGGGTAACAAAAATGTGGGTTATGACATTGAGTCAGAAAACAATGGTGTATGCGATGTGAAGGACAAACACATCTTGGACTTATATGTACTCAAGTACTGGGGCCTTAAGTATGCCGTTGGGGCTACCACAACTATTCTCAAGGTGGACCAAATCATCATGGCAAAGAAATCTGGTGGTCCTAAACAGAAAGCAGCACCTGGAAGCGATGATGAGTCTTAACCATAAATATCAACTCTGACAGTGTATTATTAATTTAATAAATGTTTTAAATATAAAAAGCTTACCTTACTAAGAAGTAAATTTAGTTTTTCTAGCAAAGTGCTAGCTTTCTGATTTCAATTCAGTTTTTATCATTAATTTGACATAACATGTATCTTTACTTAGGAAAGTAATAGGAGTGTAAATTTATTTCAAACAAATTTCCAATGCATTTTGTGCAACAACATAATCTGGGTCATTAATATCACTAACATTCTGAAATTTTATAATTTAATTGTCATGAATTAACAGGCCCATCATTTAGTTAATTCCATCTAGGTGTGGACAATAATCTAGTGATGGTACTGAATGGTGAGTGTACCTCAGCGATCACAATTCATTCCTGGAATGCATTTTTCTTTGAGAGCAAAAGTCCACCAAGTATCTATCCATTCTAGATCAATATGTGCACAAGTATCAAAATCTGTAACTGTCTTAATAAAATGTACAATTTTATTTACCTCTCCATAATAACGAAATTGATTGATATATATATAACTGCTCGCTCATACGTGTGTTTCTGCTGCTAGGTGTAAATTACGGTGTTAATCGCAATTTCATACACTTAGATGATCTATTTATGTATTGGAGAACTTAATTTATTTTTATTATGGAACTTATGGTTAACCGGATATTCATTTTTACCGCTCGCCTTGTGGGTTCTAGCGCTTATAGCGTCAGTCCTGGTGGAACATTAAAAATTACGTCTAATAAAAAATTTACACAATATTTTGGTTTTATTTTATCCAGTATAGCTTTCACATCTATTATTCGTCGTTAAATAATATTATCGTTATCTTGATACAAACATCATTCTTGGTTAGGTGTGTGGACAACCGCACACATTTACAGGAAGCTATCTTATTTTGAGTCATCCCAAATATTTTTAATCAATTAAATAGAAGTTTAAGGAAACATATAGCATATGCGGCTACGTGACATTTTATTGTAAATTTTTTGGTGACTTGTGACCATCTGTATATTCATTCCTCTAATTTTCACGTAGTAAATCATTAGGTTTAGCATAGAGAAAGAAAAAAAATTTGGGTCGTACATGCACACAAAGTTACAAGTAAACGCGCCATATTTGAATATAGCTGGAATAAGCACAAGGCACCCCCATATCCCTGTGATAGTTATATTTTTCTTATACTTTTTGCTAGTAGGAAGCGTATCACTTAGTGTACCCTTCATTGTTAAAGGTCAGCGTAGTCAACCTCAAATTCAGATTTCTAACCAAATTACGTGACTATAGCTATTATTCAATAAGTATTCGCACCGTATCGTTAAAAAGAATAATTCATAAGAGAACTACTCGCATGGACGTAATAATAAGTCCATGACAATCTTAGTGTTAATAGACAAGAACTTACATAATTATCCAGCATAACATGATGTTGAGAACTTTGGCAATGGTTGCTAAGCCACAAGATTGATAAAAAATGTACTAATTTTCTTTCAATCATGACATTAATTGAAAAGCTGCCAGCTTTACGGTAAAAAATTAAAAATTGTGAGAGTCTTACTAGAAGCGGTTGAGAATCTTCTTCAAAATAATAAAGAGAAAACTATTCTCTTTTATTCGTATTAACAACTATACGAGTAAGATGTCATCTTATAAGGTAAATTAAATTATATTTAAACAAATGAGCTTTTCTCCATACTGAGGAACAATAAAAGAAAACGTATCTTCGGTCTAATATTTGGAAATGAATATAAACCTTCTGATTTTCCGTTTTTAGATGCCTTTGTTTGAAATACGATATATATATTATTCGCTCTCGGTTGGCCGGAAATCAATATAAAGGGTCGAGATTTTCGTATTCTGATTTCGTAAAAATGAGAAAATTAATTTAGTGGTGTTTGTGTTTCAGCCGATTGATTCGAAAAGGGAGGAGTTCAGGCGTTATTTGGAGAGGGCTGGCGTTATGGATGCACTGACAAAAGTGCTTGTGAGTTTGTATGAAGAACCAGATAAACCAGAAGATGCTTTGGAGTATGTCCGTAAGCATTTAGGGACAGATAACAATGACGACGAACTCGAGGCTGCTAGGGCTCGCATTGCGGAATTAGAAGCAGAAAATGCCCTACTCAAGGGCGAAACTGCCCCAACAGAAGCATAAACATGTATCACTTGACATGTTTAGATCTCATGTTTATTTGATCTCAGTATGATTTAATTACCTTGTTAATTTCTAACAAATGTAGCTTAGTGTTACATATAATTTCTGTGACATTTTTATTATGATAAGTTGAGGTGTGCAGAGGAGCACAAATAAATTTTGTTTATTTATTGTTGTGGTTTTATTTCATATATAAATATCCAAACTAACTTTGCCTAGAAGAGAAGACATGGCAAAGTTTGTTCTTGCATGTCAAATCTTTTAGTCCTAAAAGCTGAAACTGCACATGTATCAGCTAGTAGGAAAACCCATTCATGATGAAGTAATGTAAGAGAACTATCTAATAAGACCTCCAAGTTGGAGTTAAAGCTCTTTCACTCAAGATCTAATGATAAAAATTCTTAGTAGAAATTAACACTTTCACCCCATTATTTCGAGCGGATTGTAGCTCCTTGGTTAGGTCTCTGGGTTTCGGATCGGTCCGGGTTCGAATCCTGACTCCAAAAACGTTTCTTTTTCTGTTTTTAATTTAATATAAATTTTTGGAAAGATTTGAAAACCTCTAACTTAATAACTTGGATAATTTCAATGGGTAAATCCAAGCAGATGTTAGCTCTTAGACTTGGTTTTTGGGTCCGTGCATGCCTGAGTTCGAATCCTGACGTTTTTTTATTATTTGACGTTCCATCAGGTGTGAACTGTACACAGGGTTTTTTTATTTGATAGGCACCACACCACACTCTACTCCGCTGGTGGCGGAGACAGTTAATTGTAAACCCAATCAATGAAATGCCCATCGTGCACTCCGCCGCCCTCGAAATATACCTATAGTAACTGAAACTGACAGTCCCGACCCTACCACAGCTATGCTGAAGTTGATGAACCCGCCGAGGCTTTTGACCTAAGGCCAGCATGGGCCATTGTCGAAGGAAATTTGTTTCGCCGTTTATTTTCGCTCATCTATAACACCTTGCAAAACGGTAGTATGACAATTTAGGGTCGACTTCGCCGATGAAATATTACAGGAGCTGAGTCTTCCAGCAAGATGCTACGGGCTAAATGACGGCCGCTCAGCGGGGTTATTAGGCCCTAACCACCCGGTCTCGCCGCTCTCTCTGTAAAGATATACAGCTTCTTGCCGTTACAAAGGAGTATTTTAAGTATGTAGAAACATATTTAAAACAGACTAGACTATAAAATATAGTCTAGTCTAGAAGAATTCTTTGTATTGATTTTAGTCATACGTTGGCTGTTAACATAATTAGGTTTACCCCAATTTTTTTAAAGATAGGGATTACTAAACAGCACTCTATGCATGCTAAAAATTACAAGTTATCTTCAGATGAAATTACAAAATATAATATTTATATATCTTGTGAGTTTTATTCAAATAAGTTGTTATTATCATCATACTTAAGTTTACCAATATATTTCATGAATTAATTAGTCTTAAAATTTATTCTAAAAATATTATCTTAAATATTTAATAATCAAAATATTTAATAATCAAAAAACATGAGTTGGGAAAAAATATATAATAAATAAGGGTATTGTATATTCTTTTTCTAACCGTCAACATCTATTTCAGGTTCAATATTGGACATTTTAGCAATAAATTCTGATGGCATATCAATGTTTGCTAAATAGGTAGAATATCTGCTTTTCTATACCCCTGTAAAGAGCTACAGTCTAGTTGCCTGGTGCCATAAAGTACCCTGCCTCATCTCCCACATACCAACCATATAGATCCCTAAAAATACCTATGGCCAATTTCATTTAGAGGTAGATAGTTTCAAAAATCAAGTGATTCTTTTTTTGTGATTGTTTATTAATGTATTACGACGGTAGAAAAACAAAGTAATACTTGCTGAATCCCTGAGTCATCATCATCCTAGCGTTAGTCCCGGTTGCCACCCAAACTTTCGTTTCGGTGCCCGGGGTCCGCTTTCCGACTTTTTCTACTCCACTTCGCGCGATCTTCAGCATCCCTGGTAGTGAGCCCATTGGCACGCATATCACCCTTTACGACGTCAAGCACTTTTTGCTGAATCCCTGAGTATCATGGACAATTAATAGGCCAATGAACTTGTCCAGACATTGACTAATGGAATAACTAATCTTCATCCTCTACAAGATTTTTCCACCGCCCTTCGAAATTCCCTACGTATTTCATAAAGGGAGTCTTAAGATTTCTCAGAGGACGGCAGTGTGTTAACGGTACCCCTGAGGTAGTAGTCATCCATTGGCAATGGTTGTTGTTTATTAGTGGGCCGTCAACCTCAATAAAAAAATACAGGACCTAACCCACCCTGGGGCATACCTACAATTTTTGTCTAGCAAAAGTTATGGTTTTAAGAGCTGGGGCAAATCCCAGGTATAAACTAAATAAACATTATAAATTGCTAGTTTAAGTTAACAACCCACGGTTGAAGCTCTATCTATCTTCCAAGATAGGGACCAGTCATGCATATTTTTTGTTGTCTTTTTTGCCAATAAGCTATATTTTATTTTCCGGGTTGCCTGGAAGAGATCGCTCTGTAGCGATAAGGCCGCCCATTGTAAGTCAAGTACTCATTGATTGTGTAAATAAGTTTCATTGTGTTTATATAATTGGTTTACAATAAAGTGTTATCTATCTATCTATCTATATTTTATGTATCACAATAGTTCAATATTGCACACAATGATTGGGCAAATAGACTAACATAACATAGCGGATTCCAGGCCAACCAGGAAATTGAGATTAATATTAGATTCATTCTTACATTCTAGTGAAAGTTGTAAAATAAAATACAATTTCTAGTTTGTAACTGATTTAAATATTGTTTTATGTTTACTAGATTTCTTTACTTTTCTTTACATAATTAAACAGCAGCACTGATAAGTTCTGTGTACTTCTTGACTTTGCTGGCAACACTCATGTCCACATATTTATCGCCGATGGAGACAACCATTCCACCAATCAGAGAGGGGTCAACTTTAGCTGTGAGTTGAAGAGACTCATTTCCTTTCAGGAATTTCTGTAATCAAATTTAATAAGAGTTTTGAGAGAAGAAGAAGAGAGAAATTGAGATATTTACGCACCAAAAAAAAAATGGAAATTACAAAATTTAACTTTTTTTACACTGTACACTTAAGTGTAATAATAGATTTAGACAGATAGTCTCCCCAATTTGTTCGACAGTTAAATTTGAGTTATGGTTATCACCATGATAGCAGCCCTTAATTCTTGAATTTGTAAGATTAAATACCTGTTTTGCAGGTGTATTAAGGCCAAAGGTAAATGGCCTGACTTCTAAAAATCTTTATATACAAGTTCAATTAAGAATACAGTACTTGAAGTAAACATTACTATAATAAACATACACCTTTTCATCTTTAACAGAGCTTACAATTTTTTACTTGTCCAACATTAGAAAAGCATTAGTAAAAACTTATCATACAGCTTGATATTTAAAAAAAAACATTGCACCAAAATTTATTACCAATTTCACTTTTCATCTATACAAACCTTATCTTTTCTTATGTATAGAAATATTGAATTTCTTGTGTATAGAAATATATTATTTCATAATTTTGGGATAATTTATTTGTAACTTAATTTAATTTAGAAAATTAAATCATGTTTACAACTCATGCTCAATTAAATCATGTTTTAAAATGCATAAAATACAAAATAGCTACTAGATATTGTAAAAAAAAATTCAGCACTACAATTAAATACTGTATTACAGGGATATAGTTGCTATGCAAAAGTAAAAACATACTATCTAGTTCTAGACCTTTATACCATTATGGAATTTTTTTATGTATATATATTTTTATATAGTTTAAAATCTTATAGCACATTCTTGTGCAATTGTGCATTAATCTTAATGTAAATAAAGATAAAAAAAATTGGCAGATTGGGATGTAGGCAAGGTATAATCAAAAGATGATTGATGATATATGGTTGAGTTAAATTGTTTTAAATTTTAGGTACATGGTTCAAATAAATACAATTTACCTTAAGAGCAGCTTCCAGGTTCTGCCTCTGAGCCTGGTCAAGGGGCTTGGCAGTGACCACTTCACAGGTGACCTCGCCACGGTGTGCAGTCATCATTATTTTGAATGCATTAATGACTCCCTCCAATTTATTCAAACGTCCATTATCAGCAAGGAGACAAAGCAAGTTGCTTGTTGTGGGAGACAACTTGATCTACAGAAAAACAAAGTAATAGTTGTCACTTAAGTATAATAGGTCAGTTAGAGCATCTGGAAAAAATCCAGATATAACTCTAGTCATAATTGGAGTTAGTCAGATATCTTCACATTGTGGCACAAAATTTATATTCTCTTTAAGAAGTTTTTTTATTGCTGAAGAACAGCAGACAGGCTGATGGCTCGCTTAACAGTAAGCTAGCACTATGGCCTATGGATGTTTCCAATGCTAGGGGCACCACAAACATGCTGCTGTCCCAAAGCGGTACACAAACCAGAGTCACTAATGCAGGAAAACAGCACAATGTTATGGTGGCAGACTTAAGACCAAGGGTGGTTGCCATCCAGACAGGCTTTGAGCCCTACCACATAGCTAGGGTGGGTAGTTTTATTGCTTTTACGACAGGCCGACCCTGACCAGAAGGGTTAGTATTCTTACTCCGCTCTTACACTGAGAAAAAAAATTCATTTCAGTTACATCTGAAGGTTACTCAAAATCAAGTCAACTATTCAATAGCAAGCACATTTCTAGCACACTCTTATTCTTATACACCAAGAATTATCCCTTTCTTATAGGTAATATAATATGTTGTAAATGTATGATTACATGCCCAAAAAGAAAAAATAGATGGGGTGTTGTCTATTATTTATTTGATGACTGAAATACAATTTAATAATATTATAAGTCAAAATGGGCACTTAATAAAAATGTTTATAGCACATTTTAACTTTAACATAGTTAGTCTTTTTAAGTTGATAGCTTGTTTCTTTATAACTGAATAAGGTTGCTAGTATTTTTATAAAATACTATTTCCCATTCAATGGCTATGGTTGTAAAACTGTGCCATGTAAACTTATACTTTTATTATCTTAAAAATGTATTACAGAATAACAGTTTGAATCCTGTCAGTTCATTTTTAAATGTAATGCTTTAAAATTTATTTACAAATTATAAATACAATAAAAGTAATATAGTTTGTATAACTATAATATTAAATGGATTAGAATCAAGCAAGAATGAGTAATTCTTATTGTATGAGACAAAATTTACCTACAATGTAATATTTATCACAGTATAACCTAAAAAAATATATACGTAATAATATAAAAATAACATTTAGCTGAAAATTAGTAACAAAAGCTGACATATAATACCTTAGTGGCGACATTTTTGAGCGCTTCCGATTTCAGGTTTCTTTTGAGTGTTGGATTCACAATAAACTCCTTTAATTTAGCATCGGTTTTAATAGACTGCTGGAACTGTGATAGTTCCTTCTCAACAATGTCTAATGTTTTGGTTTTGGTACCAGCAGAGTAAAGGGCCGTAGCGTATCTGCCTTCCAAACCAAAAACTTGGACTGGAGGTTTAACCAGCTGAGCTGATGCTGCAGTACTCAGAGAACGCACCTAAAACAATATTACGTAATGCAATATAATCAAAAAGTCTGAGAATGGTTTTATATAAGGAAGGTTGAAAGTAAAATATATTTACCAGCATGTTTCCCTTCAAAGGCGACATTTTGCTAAGTCCTGATTAGATCCTTGAAAATTTTAAATCGAGGTTTGCTTGTAGTACAACCTGCAGAAGGGAACAAAAAACTTAACACTTATCAGTTAACACTGTTAACAGACAGTGACATTTTGTTACTGCCAAGTGCCAAATGGCCAATCATCAATAAGTCTGTTCTAGTTTTTTTTATAAAGTCGGCACAGAAATACTTACCATTTTAGCCGTTGGCCGTTAGCAAGCACAAGAAAAATTCGGAAATATAACTGTAAAGCCAAAGGACGCTTTTGTAAAAGTTTGCAGCTATTTTAATTGTGATGATGACACGTGAATTTTTAAAAATAAACCATTTATACAGGAGAATTTTTACAATACACTTATTACAGATACTTTATAATCGATTCATTCGTTTCAAATTATTTTGATTACAAACAAATAAGCCAATTTTGCTTGTTAATTATATTAAAACTTTACCTTATATAATCAATGAAATAGTGGGGATGGCTGAAGGTGCCGACATAAATGGGCGGCATTCTATAAAAAAATTTACAAATCCATCAAAGCTGTATGAACTAAGACCTTTATGTATTATATGGTTAGCTGCTTAAACAATAACATTAGAACATGTAAAACAAAATTAGATTTTTTAGAGTAAATCTAAAGTAGATTTTTATAACATTTTAAATAACTTTGTAAACCAGTAAGAATAGTAAACAAGCTAAAACTTGTAATCACGGTTGCCATTTCTATCAGTGTAACTATAAAGATAATTAAATTCTTGTAACGTAGTACGGTGTACCGTAACTTTTTATAAAAGTATGTCGCGTCAAGTAGAATCTAACTTAAATCGATTGTTAGAAGGGTCCGGTCTTGACGGAAATGAGAATGATTTCTGTGATTTTACGATTGCTGATCAAAATTCCGTGGCAGAGTCCCAAGGTATTACTCCCACAACACCCTCTAACTTTAAACCGGTACTGGGCAGCAACGTCACTTACGTTGTTGCTTGTGTGATCATCAATGAAGCGGACGAAGTACTCATGATGCAAGAAGCTAAAGAAAGCTGCGCCGGAAAGTGGTATTTACCTGCCGGTCGTATGGAAAAAGGTGAAACCATAGAACAAGCTACTATTAGAGAGGTACTGGAAGAAACGGGTCTTCAGTGCGTACCTAAGACTTTACTTGTTGTAGAAACCGCAGGTGGAACTTGGTATAGATTTGTTTTGACTGGGGAAGTGGTGGGAGGTGTACTTAAGACTCCAGCTAAAGCTGATAAAGAATCTCTACAAGCAAAATGGATATCAAATTTGGATGAAATAACACTAAGAGCTAATGACATACTGCACTTGATAGAAAAGGCACAATTGTATAAAAAGAGTAAATCAAGTGGCATGTGGCACATGGATATTTTACCATCGCCCACCCCACATCTAAAAGATTTGTTAAGACTGATAGTTGTCATAAAGAAAAGAAGTACAAATAGGTTACACATACTGCTGAGTGAAAAAACTTCTATACATTTTCCAACATGCGAGATAAATCCTGCTAAAAGTGTGCACTCCACATTAAGGAGGTTCATGGTTGAGATGTTTGGAGCTGATGTGGGCCAGCACAGGCCCCTGGGGCTTCTGAATGTGGAGTCAGATCCATCTATGGATGGTTGCTGCCTTACTTTGCTTGTTGCTTTCAGAGCACCTCTTGAAGAGGTTCCACTAATTGGTAAATGTGCATGGCAGGAAGTACCAAAAGATATTGAAAATAAGCTGCTTTCCATCATTACTACTAAGAATTCAACTGTAGAGTTGCATGTGGTTCGTTAAAATACCACAAAACTTCTGTTGATCTGCTCTCAATTAATCTATAATGGCAAGAATTGATTTTTTTTAATTAATCAAAATTATTAGTATTATTTTACTTATTGGCTATTGCCTCATTGTTTTCTTTATATTTTATACGTTTCCTAGTCATTTATGTTCAAAATATTATATTGAAATACTCAAGTGAATCTATTAACTATGTTTCTTTCTTTTTATATGTTTTTAATTTACTATATATTACTATAAGTTTTTTTGTACTTATAGCTTGGGATAGATTGTTATAAAATTGTTTTAAATTGATATAAGGGATTTAATGGTTATGTAATTTTTGAAGATTACAGTATTTCATTACGCTTCCTGGGATTTTTATGACTTATTAACTTTTGGTTATTAAAACATTATTTATATACTTAAAAAAATGTATCACTTAATATATTTTAAAAGCTTTTTAACTTAGATTTATTATCCATACATTCCATATAATAAAACCAATATAATTATACTCATTCCAGATTATGGAAAAAATATTCTTGAAGTAGATTTTTATGTGTAATTAATACACATGGGTAAGTTTGTTCTCAACTGTGTACTTCAGAAGTACAATTTAATGTACAAATTGTATACCATTTGTTTAGACTGTAATTTGACTATTCAGAATACAGATTTGGTTTTGTATTAATAGAAATATGTAAAAATAAACTAGGTCATCAGTACAGTTACATTATGTTTTGGTGATATGTTATTATAGTCTAATATTATTTACTTGTTGTTACTTTTTGTATATAAAGGGAATATTAACATACTAATCTGCATATTATTAATAAAACTTTTTTATATTAAAAACTAGTATTATTTTCATATCTGTTACATATATAATTATATCTAATATTACAGTCCACTCTTAAGGTATTCAATAAATTTCAACAGTAAAAAACTTCATAATGTTAGGACTAAGCTTTGTAAAGAGAATAATTAAGAGACACATTATTTAATTTAATGATTTTATTAAAGCGATACAAAAAATATTGCACTGACTAGAAAAATCAAATACAACCTAGCTAATGTTCAATCATTCAAATATCAAATGCATTTCATAATTACAATCATGTAAATATTCTAGAAAATAAATGTGCACAATACATACTCATAATAACAATTTTTAACTCTGGTAAACTTTAATTTTAAAAACATTTTGTAATAAAAAAAATAACAAACAGAGGGAAAACAACATTACAGTTACCAACTGATTGAGCTACAATTCATTTAAAGTATATTGTGGTCCTATTTACATAACTCATTCACACACTTCACTATAAGCACTAAATAAAAATCAACTCATCTGAATTCTTGTGATTATTACAAATATTTTTATGTCTACAAACCTTACAAGAGAGCAGTGACCATGGGTTAGTCAACTCAAAAAAGAGTATAACTTGGGTAATACTTATTTATAAATTTTAAAGCCTCTAAATATGAATAAAGAACCTTTCTTCACTTTTAATTTCATTAAAATCAACAGTGTATATACTTCTATTAATAAGTTTTGAAATTGACTATTTTTTTATATTCTTTTGCATATAATAATATATAAATTTTCATAACAGATTGTGTTATAAGTAAATTATTATTACATACTGTGAGTTGAAACTAATATTAAATAATTATGTGGCTAAACTGAGATAAGTGAGATGAATATGTTAGAATCAGAATATCTTAAATGTATTTATTATAAATTAAAAAAATAGTTTGATTCTAAGCTTCACATGCTAATTCATATCAGTAATATTAGTTGATAAAATATATGATGATCATGTGAGGGTATCAGTTCTGTTTTATATTATGCAATTTGATTTAATGATAGTTTTGAACTCTATTTTAGCCAGATGATACAATTAATTGATCATACTATATCACATAAATATTAACATTGAAATTGTACTCATGAGTCCTCATAATCACCCTTCTAATTGCAGGCCTTGTATCCATGTATTCAAGTCAGCTGATGTAGGACAATCTAGAATGCTTTCAGTGTTTTCATCTTGGGTCAGGAGCCGTCTGGCGGCTGCCTGCCCAGACAAGTATGCCCCATGTGCCGTTGAGTAGAAACTACTGTGTGTATGCTCTCCAGCAAAGAGCAAGACAGGCTGAAATTGAATACACACTTATTTAAATATTGACAAAATATCACAATTAAAGAATATGACAACGCATTTACTCATTTAAAGTTCAACCCTGGATGAATATCAAATGGAACAAGTTTAAAATTTATTATTTTAGAACAATGCTTTTTTTCGTTGCTGTTGCAGCCGAACTTTTGTTTCTAATCCAAGATACAGGGTCACTACACTTTCATAATGCTTCATAGGCCAAGTCATTTATTGTGTGAGCTCTCCAAAATGAAACAAAATAATCTCTGCTGTATGTGAGTCAGAACAACTGATAGACTTGTCTTTCTGACCATGACAACACAGCTAAAACAATATATAAATAGATGTAAGTGTGCAATCTGTGACGACTTCCGCGGCGCAATAGTTTGAGCATGTGGGAACACCTGAGATTGTGGATGTTATAATATGCTTTTATTTCCAAAAAGAAACGTATATAAATGTCTTTTAGCCCTAATGCAAGTGCTCTTTTATATATTTTGGGACTGGATGGCGCTGCATGAGTTGCTACAGTATATTTATTAATTTGAGAACATAATCAGTTGTTGCTGATCTATGTTAATAAAGCTCACTTATCTAAGCAAAATAATTAAAAAAATATATATAGTTAAGATAAAGAAGCCATACTTTTTTGTCATGAACATGTCTGAATAAGGGTTGGGCTAAACTTTCAATATCACTTTGACTGGATCCAACTGCGATGGCTGTGTACGATCCTCTTGTATAAGGTTGTTTTTTCCAACTAGTACTGCAAACAAGTAAAATATTTTAAGAACTTCATTACCATAGAAACCCCTATTAGAAAACATTTATTTACAATGCTATGTAACAGCCCTCTTCATAATTATATATTTAAATTTTCTCTATTTTTAATTTACCCTTGAACCATTTTCCTTAATTTAAATCTCACACAATCTTATTTCTAGTATTTTATATTTTTTACATTTGAAAATTTAACTTTCTCTAGTTGTGAAAATGATGCAGAATGAGTGGTGGTGTACAATGAAACTTACACGGCTCAATCATTTTTCACATAAATTTCAAAATATAAAGTCCATTATTTCTTATTCTTATATTTTATGACAATTTAAGAAAGTGATGCATGCAGCAGGCTCTTATTTCTAACTGGAACTGACAGTTAGTAGTAAGAAATAAAGTCTTATCATAATGTAAATAATAAAATTTATAAATGAGTTTCCATCTTAACAGCCTTTATAAATTTTCTTTCACAATATAAGTGTATGCAGTTCTATTCAGAGCTGCTCATATCCAAAATGGACCAGATGTCAGCTAATTCTCCCAATGCTTATTTAATGCAAATAAGTAAAAAAATAAGCATTATTTTTATTATGTGTACAAGACATTTTTCAGATCCTTTACTAAAGAAATTGTATAAATTTTTAGAGCCCAACAATATCTGATACCTTATCAATAGAATGGTATTAAGATAATGAATGATATGAACAAATTATAGATAGTATGAACTAACCAAACACATTTCTGTGGTTCAGGAACAAATGGGTCATTTAAGAATTTCCTTAAGATTTTTGTACAAGTGGCTGCTACTTCTTCCATTGATAATGTTTCCATATATTCAGCCTCTTTTCCAGATACCCAGCCTAATAATAGAGTCTCTGATACTTTACTAAATGAATATATCTTTTTATACCATGAGTCAGACATGTCCTCTGTAGGCTGTGCGGTTTCCCATAGTAACATTATCTCTGTAATTTCAGGATTCAAAAATGGTCTGTCGTATTCTAAGAATATTTTGTCCACTGTGCCAAATAAAAGTCTTTCAATAGATTCTACTTTGTATTGTGGTAATGATGGCTCAAATAAACTATAAACTTGTTCTTTGAGAACACCCAAAGGTATAGTACATATCACATGATTAGCATAAAAAATTTCTCCATTATCACACACAACTTCAACATAATTTGAATGTTTTTTCTTTGGTTTTTCTATTGCATCTGCTATTGCTGGTCCCTCCCCAGAGTTGGACGCTTTAGAAATATCTTCTATCACAGTCTGATCAGAATCCTCTGACTCCTCCCCCACATCGTCTTGGGATCTCAGTGACCTATCGGCCGAGTCCCATATGATTTTCTTCACAGGGTGTGCTGATAGTATTTTACTGGGAGAAATATTTTTGTTTAGTGGTTCCAATATTGAACTATATCCAGAAGGGAGCATAATGTTTCCACCCTGCAATTCTGTATAACTACCTATTTCTAAAAGATCAATCTCATCCATACTGTTGCATCCCGATATACATGTCTCGCGTTTTAACAAGCAATCAAATATTAATCTCCTCAATTTCTTTTCCTCTGACGATGGTAAACGTTCAAGATAAATAGTGGCTTCTAAGTTTATGTGCTCCCCCACACTGTGAATATCGGGTGGGGGCAAGTATTGGCATAGAAAGTATTCTTCACACCTCCTCAAGAAACATACATAAGCCTCGTGGATTTCGTGTAGAACACCAAATGGTACCTGTTTCCCATCTTCCGTGGCCGCTATAACCTTGTGTGGTTTTGGGATGTTTATTATATTCACCAAGTTATTAGCCATTGCTAATTCGAAAATCGGATTACTTAAAACACCATGGATCCAATTCGCTCCCAGTTCCACATTGTGGTTTTTCATGGGTATTGAAATTATACGTCCACCTATACGCTTTCTTGCTTCCAATATTAAAAAGTCTTCCATACCATTTTTAACAAAATAATTGGCAGCAGACAGTCCTGCCATGCCACAACCAATAATTATGGTGTTAAATTTATTTGTATCACATGGTTTACTGGAATTTGAAGTTTCGTCACCCATAATATTGAAATTTACAATACTTATATTATTTGTCACTAAACTTGACGTTCAGCTGATTACAAATTACGACATCTTCGTTTTCCTTTCCTAGTTGTAGATGTAGTCCGTTTTACTTCCATTTTCGATTTGTCGTCGCCGCTTAATTTAATTGTCAAAATTAATAATTGTTGTCAGTGTCAACTACGGATAAAAACTTTTTTAGTTGTAGCCTAGTTATGAAGAGACATACACAATCGTTTTTATAGATAGTGCCATCTACTGGTATTACAAAGAAGTTTGTATCTGTCATATTTCGCCAATGACAGGTTTCATATCCCCCCCTAATTTTCCTCTTCCGCCTATACTTGTCTCTTTTTATCTTATGAGTTTTACGCAGTCTAACTCTCTTTAATGACCTTTGAAATTTGCTGAATAATAATAATAAAATCTTTGTTTACTTCGACTATCTCGACGAGTGTTTTTGTTATTGTGGGCGCATGATAATTCTGCGATTTGTTTTGATCAAAAGTGTAAATTTAATCATTTTGTTTTTAGTTATACATTGTGTGACAATTCATTGTTATTTCTACAGTGGTTTCGTTTAAATCTATGGTTTGTTAGAATTTGACTCAATTGGATATCGAAAGTCATTGTGATTAATCAAGTGCTGGATATTGTTTAATAGATGTTTTATTTTAAGTTATGTAATCGAATTATGTTATATCAAACCAATGACTATATAAAAACATTATAAACATTTAACGCAGTGATGTTTGTGTTCTGTTTTTATTATTGAACAGGAAAAGGGACACGTGGGTATCGCTGTGTATAAATCGATAGAAGGCGCAAGACGCGTGCGCTAGTGTGTATCAACAAGACGATTATACATCAAGGTCACTTATCGCAAACACGTGCAATGTCGGATTCTATTTACACTCATGATTTCCTTCTCGAACCAGGTTTAGAGATAAAACAGGAGTCGCCCTATGAATTGAGTCCGATGTCCGCTTCCGTGCCGATCCCGCAGCGCCGCGTTGACCTCGGTGACTTCGACCTGGACCTCGGCCTCGCAGATAATTTGACTGGTTCAATCCACAATCTCCCCTCAATGCAATACAGCAAACTGAATTTCGACACTGACACCACATCTAAAATAGACACATTCAAAATGGATGATGATGATATTTTTCAAGTGGATAAAGCTGATCTTATATTGGGACCGACATTAGCAGAGCTGAATGCAAACCCTGACACGTTGTTAGATGATTTAAATTTTGACGATTTGCTTTTACCTGAAGAGAGTGGATACTGCATCCAGATCGGTGGAGCCATGAGCGGCTCTCGGCGCATGAACACCATACAAGCCAACAATATAGCACCTGAAAGCCCTTGTAGCCCTTATAACCGTGCTCAACTGGCCTTCTCACCAGTTAGCATGCACAGCTCGGCTTCATCAAGTCTTGCTCAACCAATGAATCAGATGCCAGAGCTCCTGTTAAGAATGGATGGATATAGTGGGGAGATTGCATTAGGACAGTCTGTGCCTGCTTCTAGTGTCCTGCCTCAGTTTCCTATTGCTGTTAAACCATCTCAGACTCAGCTGTCTTCCTCAGCTCCAACACATTTGACAATGGAACAGGTTATTGTTGTTTCTATATTTAAAAAAAGATTATTTAAAATGTAGTTTACCTTGAATCAAACTTAGGCTATTTGTAACCAGTAAATAGGTTAACATGTCAATCACCATTCTTTGTTCTTGTGGTTTATAAATTAAATGCTAATGTATGAATATAAATTTATTGTGTTAGCAGATCTGGCAGCGCCGTGAGCCCCGCAAGCATTTACTATCAACAAGCTCTTTAGCTGAGGCTGGCTCGGCATCCTCCCTGTCGGGAGGTCTGCTTAGTCCTGGTGCTGGAGAATTCTCCCAGGATGAAGATGACAAAGACATCGAGTCTGATGAAGATAGTGATAGATATGAAGATTTATCTTCCGATGGTAATATGTATTTCATAATAAAAATCTGTAACTGTGTTACATTTTCACCTAACCACTGAATCAATTTTTATGAATTTCATTAGATTGGACCTTGGAGAAGGATATGGCTACTTTTTTATTTATATGGCAGTACACTATTCAGCCAGGTCAGTTACATATTAAAAACTCCTTAAAGATTATACAGTGGTTAATTTGGATATCAAAGTTATACTACCTGACCTAGCAAACATTGTTCTGCCATATAAATTAATAATTATTAAACTTTGGATAAGATTTTGGAAAATCTGTCTTAGCGTCTACATCGCATAATGATTAATGATGCTAAATGTTAAGTCAATGCGGGGTATAGTTTTAGACATCTCATGATGAGTGGTATTTCACGGAAAGCGGACCCCGGGCACCGAAACGGAAGTTTGGGTTGCAACCGGGATGAACGCTGAGATGATGGTGATGATAGCAAAAACAAAGCTTGTACTTGTAAAGTTTGTCCAAATGGAGTTATACATTCTTATAATTGAGCTGATGATGTAGATTTTACTTGTTAATGTAATTTGGAAGAGTGATTTTGATAAATATGTTCATATACACACACTGCTGTCGAAGGAAACTTCTGTCGGGTGTCCATACCACCACTACGTGCAGCTGACTGCCACCTGGCTCATGCTGCCGAAGATAAAGCAGATCTTTTAGGCGAAATCTTTGCAGCCATTTCGACTCTTGATGACGGGGGACAATCTCCACCTTCTATTAAAAGTTGTGGAAACTCCACAATGCTGGAGGTACGGTTTTCACAAAAAGCCGTGCGACGTGTCCTCTGATCCCTCGACGTCAAAAAGTCCACTGGGCCATACGGTATCCCCGCTATTGTGCTGCGAATGTGCTTGGCCGAGCTGCCTCCAGTCCTTTCCTGACTTTTTACCTTATCTTACCGCAAAGGTTGTGTCCCGGCTTCGTGGAAGGTGGCCCATGTTCACCTTATTCCCAAAAAGGGTGACCCAACGGACCTGTCCAACTACAGGCCTATAGCCATAACTTCTTTGCTCTCAAAGGTGATGGAGCGGATCATCAACACACAACTCTTGGGTTACCTGAAGGATTCCCAGCTGCTAAATGATCGCCAATATGGTTTCCGACATGTTAGGTCTGCTGGGGATCTCCTGGTTTACCTAATCCACCGTTGGGCTGAAGCCGTTGAGAGCAAGGGAGAAGCCCTGGCTGTTAGCCTAGACATCGCTAAGGCCTTCGATCGGGTCTGGCATAGGGCTCTTCTTGCGAAGTTCCATTCCTTCCATCTTACGGGATACCTGGGAGTCTTTGCACCTGGCTATCCAGCTTTCTCGCTGGGCGCAGTATTAAGGTCGTTGTTGACGGTTGCTGCTCCAGTGTGAAGCCTATCAATGCTGGTGTGCCCCAGGGTTGTGTGCTGTCGCCGACGCTATTTATTCTGCATATCAATGACATGTTATCTATAGATGGCATTCATTGCTATGTGGATGTTGGCACCGTCGATGCACTGTACACTGGTTGCGTAAACCTCTTTCCTGCAGTTTTGGAAGAAAGTCGGGTCAGACTTGTGTCTGAAGTAGAGAACTATCTAGAGAGAGTCTCTGAATGAGGACGACAAAATCTTGTCTTGTTCAACCCCTCGAAGATGCAAGTCTGCGTATTCTCTGCCAAGAAAACCCCGTTCGCACCTGCTCCAGAGTTCCAAGGAATCTCTCTTTCCTTCCCAAGCAGTATTGGGATTGGTGTCGACATCACGAATGATGTGCAGTTTAGGGGACAATTGAAGGGTAAAGCTAAGCTTGCCTCCAAAAAGCTAGGTGTGCTAAACCGGTCCAAGCAATACTTAATCCAGGGCAATGGCTTGTGCTATACGAAGCACAGGTCAGACCGCATATGGAGTACTGCTCACATTTATGGGTTGGAGCACCCGCCTGTCAGCTCAATCCCCTAGATTCGATCCAACGGCGCGCAGTTCGTGTTGTCGACGATCCCATACTCACAGACGGTCTAGATACGCTTGGATTCTGGAGAGACTTTGCGTCTCTTTGCGTATTCTACCGTCTGTACAACGAGGAGTGTTCTGAGGAGCTATTTAGAATGGTGCCCTCGTCGTCTTTCTACCACCGCACTGCCCGCCATCGGCTGGATGTTCATCCCCATTTCTTAGAGCCTCTTCTTTCTTGTACGAAATGGTTCTCAAGAACGTTCATGTTGTGTATTCTCAGGATCTGGAATGAGCTTCCGGCTGAGGTTTTCTCAGCGCGGTACGATATGGGGTTCTTAAAAAAAGGCGTTATAAAATTTCTTCAAGGCCCGCAGGGCGTTGGTAATACCTTTGGTGCTGCAGACATCCATAGGCGACGGTGACCACCTGCCAGGGTGGGCCGTTTGCCTGTCTGTTGAACTCTCGCTATAAAAAAAAATACACACACACATTACTCACCTGTGTGAATGATTGATTTTACTTGTTCACAGAATGCAAAGTTAGGGTACCATTTTGTTTTGTTTTTTAGAGCTTAGCTGGTTAGGTATGGTCTGGTCTGGATGGCAAACACGCTTGGTTTCTAAATATATTACCATAATAAACATGTGTTATAACTGACCAGGTTCCAAGTTCACCTACACGGATGTTTCATGTTGCATGCAACTTTGTGTTGTGTTCTGGCATTAGTGACCCAAGTTCCTGTTCCTCATGGGACAGCAGCGTGTTTGCGATGCCACTGGCGTCGCAAATACCCATAGGCGAGGGTAATTGCTAAATTCTAAGCGGGCCGTCAGCCTGTCTGCTGCCCTACAGCAATGAAAAAAATGCTAGTAACTCAACGGCAGACACTGGGTTCAGAGGTGTCATAACACTAAGTGGAATGTATATTTGTTTGCAGAGTCCAATGATGAATGCTCAGAGAGTAAACAGTCCCGCAGTAGTGCAAAGAAGGAAAGATACTTTTGGCAGTACAATGTCCAAGCAAAAGGTCCTAAAGGCCAACGCCTCATATTGAAGAAACAATCTGAGGATCCGCATGTTCTGAATTCTGTCACAGATCCAGTATTTAGTCCTAATTGCAGTGTCAGGGGTATAAAACATAGGTAAATTTTACTTTTGTTCTATCTGTACGAAAATCCATACATATCTTTGTTGTCTTTGAGGTGAAAATGGTTGATGTGTATCCTAGCTGTTGGGGGTCTGCAGTGGAGTACTGTACGATTTCTGTGCACTTACACAATTGACAAGGGCATCCAGGTCACTCATAATTATACTCCCAACATCATCCCAATGTTCCTCTACTACCGACGCATTGGCATGAGATATGCTTTCGCGCCTTCCGCTCAATAGAATATACCTAAAATTAAAAAAAAAATTGGAATTTACCACAATTACAATACCATTTTCAGTTGTAGTCATCAATAAGTGTATTACATTTTTTAGTCATAAACATCCATTTACTCAATGAAAACATTAGTAATTTATTTTTATATTCAAACTATAACCATGATTGATTTCAAAACTGATTTCAGTTATATTTGTGAACCTAGCTGTGCCCGCGACTCCGTCCGCATGGAATAGTGACTTTGGGCAGCATTTTTTGGATATATCTAATGGTTTCTTTTGGATTACAAACCCTATAAATCCTAAAATATAAATAAATGAAATATGCAAATAGTCAGTGTTATCGAATGTAACTGTTACGCCATGCGCCTTCGAAATACGTGCGTTCGAATCTACAAAGTCCAGCCTAAGCTAAACCCTATTTCATATGATTGATGATATAAATCTGAGGTCAACTTAAATTGGAATATAGAATTTCCGAAACTTATCATTTTTAACAAAATCTACTAAACATTTTTTTTTTCTAAAATAAAAATAGCCTAACTTATTTCTTGTTACATCAGCTATCTGCCAGTGAAAGTCCCGTCAAAATCAGTGCAGCCATTTCAGAGATTAGCCGGAACAAACAGACAGACAAAAATTGTAATAAATGTTGTTTTGGTATATGTACCGTGTATACGTCCGAATACACTCAGTAAAAAGCGGTTATTTTAATATTACAAACAGATACTCCAATTTTATTTATATGTATAGATAAAAAAATAAATTATAGTTAAAAAAAACTAAAAAAACACGCTTTTATAAAAAATCAAACTAAAAGGTAAAAAATAATTTTCAATAAATTTAAATTAAGGATAGTGGGATAGTTTGAATTTTTATAATTTTTTAGTTTTTTAGTTTTTTTTTTAACTTTTTAGTTTCATTAATTAACTATAAAATAAAAGCGTGATAATATGTATAGTTGTTGTCAATATCCAATCGGTAAATATTTTTATTAATATAACGCCATCTTTCGGCAATGTTATTAATTACGCTCCAGATGGCGTTTCGGCAGAATTTTTTTCCGTGCAAGGGCGGAGAAAGAATACTAACCTCTGCGGCCGGGGTCGGCCTGTCGTAAAAGGCGACAAAACAACCCACCCTAGCTACGTGGTAGAAAAGAAAACTCTTTATTGTTCACCAAATAATAAAATAATAACTGCTTAAAATCCAAATTTACAAAAAAAGGAACGACCGGCGGTCTTATCGCTAATAAGCGATTTCTTCCAGACAACCTAACTAGGATCACATTAAGGAATATATAATGGCGGTTTACATTAATAATATAACAATATATACAAAAAAAAAAATAGAAAAGAAAAAACAATAAAAAGTAATGACAAACAATAAAATTACATTAATACACATATATGCGACAAACAATTTATTTATTGGGATAATGTTCTTTGACCATATTTTTGAAGATAGGAAGTGATTTAGCTTTTCTGACATCCACGGGTAATAAGTTCCAAAGATGGACAGCCTGTACAGCGAAGGAATTGAAGTAAAATGATGAAGTGTGTACAGGCGTCTGTAATAAGAGATTTTCTGATGAGTGCAAAGAACAGGAATGAGTTTTACAAAGAAATTTAAAACATTCCTTTAGGTAAGGAGGGGTAGATGGAATAAACAGTATACTATAAAGTAAATTGAGAATTTGAGCATTCGGCGAAGCAAGATTGGCAACCACTTGAGCTTACTACGATATTCAGAAACATGGTCATATTTTTCAAACCAAATATGAACCTTATGCACACGTTTTGAAGGCGCTCAAGCTTGGTTAGTTGCTCTTGGGTAAGGTTAAGATAGCATACATCAGCGTAGTCAAGGATAGGGAGCAAAATTGACTGTGCAAGCGAAATCTTTGTGGCAATCGGAAGGAAATTTTTGAGTCTCCTGAGAGAGCTATATGATGCAAATAGTCTTGCGACTTAATTCCGAGGTGTGAGGCCGCAAACACAATTTCTTGTCACCAACACACTAAGGTTTCGGACTTTATCATTAATAATTATACGCTCGTAATTACAAACATACAAGTGAAGCTAATATAAAGCGTGTAATAATTTGCTTGAGTCGAAATTTTAAAATATCTATCTATATCTACTTTAGTTTTACCTTTGTTACTACAATTTCTTTTTTACGTTTTAGTGGCAAAGCAAGAAAAGGAGACGGCAATGATTTAACACCAAATCCCAGGAAACTTTACCTGATTGGCAAGGAGTTAGACAATCTGGGCAAAGTTATAAATGATATGATACCTGTCAGTGAACTGCCTTTCAATATTAGGCCTAAAACAAGAAAAGAGAAGAATAAGCTCGCCTCAAGGGCTTGCAGATTGAAGAAAAAAGCCCAACATGAGGCCAATAAGTTGAAATTATTTGGATTGCAACAAGAACATAGTAAGTTAAATTTTTTGAAGTAAGGCAGTCAATTTTAGGAATTATATTCAAGTTTGGAAAATGATCAATTTCATATATAGTTTTTCAATATTATTCCTTTTTTTCTATTATATTAATTCATTTTCTATATTATTATTTAATGGGTATAATAAATAAAAATTCATTATAAACATATAATTTTCCTAAGGAGTGGTAAAAAGGCAACGTTTGGGTTCTTTTGATCATTCAGACACAAGTGATGGAGTCCATCACATTCAATTTCTCTCTAAATTTTTGTATGGAGAGAGAAAATGTAATTGAAAAATGTTTTATATTTGGCAGTGTTTTTCCACTACATAGAGAATACTACAAAAATTTGCTTAAATTTATGCACTGCCCGCCATCAGCCAGGCGGTAATCGCCATTTCCTAGAGCCTCTTCTTTCCTGTATTAAATGGTTCTCGAAAATGTTTGGCAGAGGTTTCTCTCAGTACAATATTAAATTACTTTGAAGCCGACAGTACGTGTAAATTCCGCCACTATCCAAACATGCATAGACAAAGTAAGCTGTTTGCCTGTCAGCAGATTATCAGCTGTAAAAAACACATGGAATAGTAAATAAACAATCCTATATGTTTTATCAGTTCTTAATAAATTTCACCTGAGCGGAGCAGTGGCATTTTCACCTCCAAAGAAAAAGGTAGTTAGTTCATCCTTATTTCAAATATAATTATGTCATTTATTTCAGAGCGTCTATTAAATGGTATATCGCAAATGAAGCAAATATTGACGACTAGGATGACGAATGGGCAAAATAATGTTGATTGGAGTTCACATATAACGAATATAGTTAATACAGCTACAGGTAACAATATATTTTTGGGTTATATTAATCGGCATATACTTTTTTGATAGATGTATATAGATTTTTATTACTAATTTATGTAAACGAATGCAATATCTCATCTTACAGTCCTGGCTGTATGATGAGATATTGCTGGTGGTTTGTCATAAAAGGTAAACTCTAATAATAAACTCTAATAGTAATAAACTACTCTAAGAGTAATAAACTCTAGGTAAGAGTTCCAAGCCTGTCTGGATGGCAAACACGCCTAGTTTTTTAAAATATTTCCATAATAAAATTGTGTTATGTTCTGTTATAAGTGACCAGGTTCAAGTTTATCTACACGGACGGTAGGATGTTAGCGGCGCCTCTGCCGTCACTAACATTCATCGGCGACGGTAGCTGCTTACTATTAAGTGGGCCGTCAGCCTGTCTTCTATCCCACAGCAATAAAAAAAAAAACATTACTTTGTTGTGAAATTATAAATTTTTCTGTAACTATTTTTTATTTGAATTTTTCACTATTACAGCAAAGGACAAAACAGTAAGAAGTTCATCGTTTTTCTTTTCAGAGGTAAAAATAGCCGGTAAAACATCGGAATTCGTAAACAAAATACTGGACAATGTAAAATCGGGCAAAAGCGACGGCGGAATAAATGATATGTAAGGTAAACAAGTGATTTGAGAAAATAAACGAAAGGCTGTTTTATGTACCTCCAAAGTTATTTAGAGAAAGAGTTTTATGTCTATATATCAAAGCTTAAAGGCCGTCACGGCCAGTGAATATGCTATGTTATATTTTAAGTGAATTGTAATTTAGTAAAAACAAAAAAAAAAAACATTTGATTTTTATTTCAATAATTTTTACAGTATCGCATTTTATCTCGCGGATAGCTGTGTTTGCTGAATATGCTTTAAGATATATCGTCATGATCGTAGAATAATGTCTGTATTGAAAAAAATACGAATATTGCTTTTTTTACCATAATTGGACACTACACAGTTTAAATATTAACGCTACACCAAAGAAAAAATTCTATGTATTTTGGTTTTCACGTTAATCAGTCGGTAAAATGAGGGATTTGATAGGTGGATAGGCGCTCATAGTGAAATGATGCTTGTGTATTTTTGAAATGGCTGCCCTGTAAAGTTTAATATATCGTTGGCTGATAATTATATCAGAATGAGTAATTTCATTTGGATAAACTTTACAGGAGCAAGAAAAAACGTGGTTTTTGCTATGCACAGGAATTATTTTACTCATAACAAATTACTCATAATTTTGTAGAACATAATATGAAGTAATCTAATAGGCTTCAGAACACTCTGCTAGCCATCCACGATAATTATGTCAGATCCCACACTATTCTAGACTATGACGGTAGATATTATCATTACATTTCGTTACTATATATCATAGCACTATCGTTGTTCGTGACGTCATAAATGTCCAAGACAATGTAATTTTTCTATAAACAGATTAGCATAAATATATATTTAGTCATTAGAAGCTTTATAAGGCAACTAAGATCATTCGCGTTGATGTATTTTCTCATAATACTTTATCATGCCATTATTGTAATGAATATTATATAAAGTTATGATAGTTAAACGATGATATAATGCAAAATCATTTATTGTTATTTTTTTTAATTTCATAGTAAAAAAATCATTACTGTAATTAATTACATTTTTGTAAAAGTATAAAAACAGTACAGTCAATATAATAATGTATTATTGAAAATATTTTTAAATTAATTGAATATAGAATATTCATTTAATATAATACTCATATGTTTTAAGAAATATATAATGTCAAAAGGCATAATACAATTATTATTTATTTATTCAACTAAGACAGTATTTTAAAACTTCTATTTTGTAACAATTAAATGAGTTTGCATTTGTCCTCTCTATATAATTTTAAAGAGTTAAAAGTTAAGCATAATATTAGTGATAGTGTACACTGCATTTCATGATTTTTTACATTTGCTACAAAAAAAGATATTTTGTATAAAATTAGTAAATAAGCAATTTAAACCATTAAATGGGGAATATTCCAAATAAATTATAGTTAAAAAAAACTAAAAACACACGCTTTATAGAAAATCAAACTAAAAGGTAAAAAATAATTTTCAATAAATTTAAGTTAAGGATAGTGTGATTAACAAAAAAAAAATTAATTTTATTGTAAACAAGTGTGGAGTGATTTTATTATATAATATTTAAAAGTTTTAAGAATAAATTTCATATGTAACCAATAATTGGAAAACACGACGCAAGTTTTATGTTACTTACCCAACTCAAAAGCCAAGAAGTTGTTAAACAAATTGTTGTTATAATACCTTTATTATATCCTGTACAAATTTCAAGATTTGTCAATTAAATATTATTATTTTTCTAAAGATTTAAGTTTAATATGCACTAATAATAAAAAGGCTCGATCAATGAAACAGAGTAACGGATAAAAATAGTATCAAAGAAACAGTCTCAGATTTTCTGTAATGTTTTCTTTGTCTTTTAGCTTCTTTTTGTGGCAAATGATCCTTGTTTTTTTAATAAACATTTTACATACCCAATGTACACCTAAGTGTAATTTTCGTTGTTCGATAGTGTACATACATACTTAACTATAGAAGCCGGCTACATAGAGCTGTCTTCAAATAATATATACATACATATGTACATTTTCAAAACCACAATGAAATTGGAGTGTTTTACATTATTTGCTACTGACAATTGCATATTTCAAATTTGAATTTACTCAATGCATCGAGTAAACAAATTAGTCTAGCTTTTGCCATTGATATCTTTAGTTACTTAAGTTGTGTTATAATAATTTTAGTCATTTAAGATATATTTAATCTATTTGTATGAATTTTGTTTGTTTATAATTTAGCATGTTCTTGTTGTGGGAGTTCTGAATTGATTTTTTTCAAGTTTGTTGTAATATGGAATGGATAATTTCACTGTAAAAGATGGTGATTAAGAATATGTTGGCATATTCTTTCAAATGTTATGTTACCAATTCGGTCTTTAAAGTGCTATTAGTAGTAGACAATAATCACTTCTGTGACGTAGACGGGCTCCCATGGAATCTTTGTGATATTATCTTTTATTTTCCAAGAATATATAAGTAAGAAATATGAAAAAAATATATATTCTATTATTATCTTTATTTTTAAGCTTTATTTTATTATATTTAGAGGTTATATTTTTATAATAAATTCTAGTCTGTAGTTTGAGTACATCTGTTATTTGATACAGATATATTTAATCCACATTTATGTGGGCTAAGTCCTGATTACCCTTTTGAAAAGGAGGACAAGAGGTTCCATACAAAGTTTGACCAAATATTAACGATCTTATTTGCAAAGCAAGTATAGACAAAGGAGGAACTCCTCTAGTGCCTATTTGAAATTTAATTTACTGCAGTGCAGCCAGATTGTGGATCAAATGATCACCCACACTAGCACGATGTAAGCCACCAACCGTGTGTCGAGAAGCCGACGAACACTTTTTACACTTCACGCTAGATACGGTTGTTTATCTTGTTTGAGACTGGCGCGCGCGGTACTAAAGTGGGGAGGGGGGGGGGGTCATTTAATTTACTCACGATCTGGCTGCACTGATTTACTGTTAATTTATTGTCAAGCAACTTTATTAATCTCCGGGGCCTATATATTTTTATAAAATAGCGGAGATGTTCTCTCTCTCGTAAAGATTTTTTCAATAATTTTTTTTTATGCACAGTGTCAAATTATACTTAAAAGTAGAATACGAACATATATTTTATTAATTGACTATTTGTGTAAGTTACTGTAAAAGCACATTTTAGTGTTAAAATAGAATTTACCAAGACTACGGATCGGAAAAGTTTAATTGTTGCATATAAACTCCTTCCTTCATATTACGACTGGCCATGAGGATATGTATCATGGCCAACTTGATTCTAATAGAAAATATTCAAATACAGATAGAACGCGCGTCATTAAAAATCCAGTTCGTGTTTGCTATGGTGATTTATCAATTAAATTGTAGGTTTATTAGTACATATAACGTACTTTCACAGTGACATATTGGTTACATATTTAAGCATTTTATCGCTTGTCATTAAAGCTTGTTATTATGAATCATCTTAATTCGTTAGGTTATATAATATATTTTTAAGAAACAAATATCAATTTTAATGTATAGTCTATAGATATTTTGCTATTTTATATAGCTGTTGACACGTTGACTGTGTGTAACACGCACCCATGTTACTACTACTAAGTTATTACTCATCAATAACAACAATAAAATCGTTAGGAGTCGAATTAAGCATGATATCTGTCACTTAACATTAAGGGGTGCCATTTATTGAATAAGCGGACTTCAATGAGTATGAGATTCAAAAAAGTTGTTTAAAAAAATAACGACAAAACTGTATGACTATTGACTACCTCGTTTTATCACATTTGCCTTACGAAGACGCGGATTGCGTCTCCTTCGAAACATGTAGCATAAAGAAAAATCGCTAAATTCCATAAGTGTAGTTGTATTTATCATGTCAGTCATAATAACCTAAGAAATAATGGAGAATGTTTATTGAATTATTTTAACATTTTATTTGATTGTTAACTGTAGTAATTTAACGTATTGTGTTTATTTTTTATTGAATAATATATGTCCTATTTTAGGAATCGCTAGAGTCAGTCTTATAGGACCGACAGTTATATTTGATCACTTAAAATTATTAAAACTTAAAATTGTTTGATTGTTGTTATTTTTGCGCTGGCGCGCTTGTAGTCGTTTTATATATCAAAAAGACCTAGTTGTGGTTGTTGTCTCTAATATATTCTTTGAAAATTGTGTTTTTTTTATATATTGCAGTCGTTTGCGGTATTTGCAATCTAGTGCATAGAATAGTCTAGACTTTCCGTAGCTTACGTTTCTACGTGCAGGGGCGGAGTAAGAATGCCCCCGGCCCTCTGTGGCCAAGGGCGGCTTATCGTAAAAGGCGATAAAACAACAATAGCTACGTGGTAGGGCTCCATGTCCGTCTGGATAGCAACCATCCCTGGTGTATAATTATGCCGCCATTAATAACCTCGCGTTGTTTTCTGGCATTAGTGATACAGATTCTAGTGCCTCTATGTGGACAGCAGCGTGTTCGCAGTGCTGCATGGCGTCGCAAACATCAGTAGGATACGGTAACTGCTAACTATTTAGTGGTTCGTCAGCCTGTCTGCTGTCCGATGGCAATTAAAAAAATGAATATTCTATTAAAAGTGTGAGATGTTGAACTAATTTATACAAAACTTACCTTAATTATGAGATATCTATTATGAAAACTGTTAATTGTTTGTGTTATTTTAAAAATGTTTATTTATATACCAAACTCAACAACCATACTGCGATTCAATAGGCTGTGGCTTCGTATTGTATAAATTCAACGTTTATGTTATTTTCATCATACTTTTTATATTGATTATATCATTAATGTAATAAAAATCAATGTTAAATAAATTTGATTAAAAAACCGATCTGGACTTGTTTTATTTTTATTAGTTCAAATCATTAAGTAGGCAGCGTTCAAGTGTTACGTAACGAATTTAGGGCGAGGGGATTTCTTGTAAAATATATTATTTTAAATTGCTGTAGGACAGCAGACAGGCTGATGGCCCGCTTAGGATTTAGCAGTTACCGTCGCCTATAGGTGTTTGCAATGCCAGTGGCATCGCGAACACGCTGCCGTCCCATAAGGGTACAGGAACTTGGGTCACTAATGCCGGAACACAACACAAGGTTATTATGGCGGCATACATAAGACCGAAGGTGGTCGCCGTCCAGACGGGCTTGAGGCCCTACCACAAATGTTACACAATGATTTCACGTTACGTAATACTTGAACGCTCTCTAATTTGGTTTTATAGTGAAAAATTCAAACACATTAGACGACCTCCATAACCACGCCGACGCCACGGCTATCAAACTTCATCTGCGAGGTTACGGGTTTGATTTCCACCCCGAACTAAGTGTTACTGATTAGATAATATGTATTTTTGTACAAAATAAAATGGTGTCATCATCTTGGAGTTGAATCCCAGTTGCAACCCAAACTCTCACTTCGCTTTCCGACTTTTTCTTCTCCACTTCCTACGATCCTCGGCATTTCTGGTGGTCAGTCCATTGGCACGCATATCTTACGACGTCAAGTCAGCACTTTTTGGGTCTACCCCTCCTACCGGGGCCCGGCGTTGGCGGCTTGGCCAGACATTTGTTCCCCACGTAAGTAGCCGGTTACCGTAAAACGTGGCCATACCAGCGAAAGCGACACTCCGCGCAATTTATCCGCAATATCACGGACACGAAGTGTCGCGAATGCGAGAGTTCCTAACGCGGTCCTTCCGCGTTACTCCACACATCCACCACAGCATATTCATCTTTATGTACCTACGTATAGAGTGGTAAATATGATATAATAAATATTAGCGTAGTATATTTTCATTTTAGAAAAAAAATGTAATTATATGTTATTATTTATAAGTATTTTCTCCATTTCTAAATAATTTAAGTTTTACAGTTTCTTTTAAATATTTATTTAGCACTTTCTAGCTAAAACACATTGAAAACTATTATTACTGTCCCACAAAGAATGACCTGCACCCTATTTCTAATGACCTGCAAACTTTGCTTCACTATGATGAATTAGACACAAGGTCCGATGTTTTCGTTGACTTCCCGTCCATTACGTATTCTGACCGCGGCTTCCCCTGATTTGCGCCTACAAAGCACACGGCCTCGCCTGGTCCAGATAAACTTCCAACCGTGTTTTTGCCCCACTTCATGTGCCAAGTAAAATACTTTTTTATTATTGCTGGTCAGACTTTCATTTAAGTACATGTAGCCACCGTATAATATTGATAAGGAACAGGGAAAAGAATTAGCTCTGAAAAGTCATACATAATCGTCGGCCACGTCGCATATGTACTATCCACGAAGCATCGCCCTCAACTTCATTACATGCCTCGGAAGATACGACAACGCGACCACACGCTCACTGCGCAACGTCTCATCCAGGAACAGTGTTGCCGTTTTAGCGATTTTGTTGCTAGATTTAGCGGATTTTGGATGTGTCTAGCGACATTTTTTTTCCATCTACCGACAAAAATAAATTTAGCGACATCTTGCATGCATCTCACTCTATCAAAAGATGTACAGATATAGCTATTTCTTTCTCATTCATTCATCATCCCGTTTATTCAAAAGAAGGAAAGCCCGATTTCTAAGTTATTTGTTACTTTTTCGCAGAACAAACCGGTTTCACATAGTGTCTATGTTTGTATTGTCGTCAATAATATCAAAATCATATTGTGGATATGGAAATTCCTATCTAGAAAAAGGCATACGCTCAAAAGTATAGACCAGAATAGGAACAACAAGAAGAGTTTAAAATGTGGTTGAAACCTGTTATGACTGATCCAACTAAAGCTTTTTGTTCCTTTTGTCACAGTGAAATATTCGCAAATTTAAATGACAGAGTTGCTTTTATTTAGACAATATTTTTAAAATTGAAGATTTTAAAATATTTAGCGACTTCTAGGTATTTTTTTGAGTACTTTTTTCTTAATATCTAGGGACATTTTCATTGAGGTCTGGGGACTTTCTTTTTTCCTAAGCGGCAACCCTGGCCAGGAATGACGGGTAGTCGGGCACGGGAGAACGCTGCGAACACACGTATCAACATCGCCTGCGGAGGCGGCAGTGCGGGACGAGGGCTCAACCAAATTTTGAAGAAATGATTCGTGTCAAGCCATGGTTGAAATATTTAATTTCCAAGAATTAGTCTCGTGTAAAAATATCTGCATTTGTTTACTTTTTGACGCTTCTGATTGGTCAACGAACCCCAGCCAATTCATTTAAGAGCACAAATTTCGAAATAAATCATTCACTCGAGTGTAGTCTTCGTCCATCAGAAATGCTACACGATGCAGAGGCTGCAAAATAAGTTCTTGCGCATGGCAGTCCAAGTGCCACGTTACATGCGCAACGCGGACCTACACCGCGACCTGGAGCTCCTTCCCGTGAAGGAGTACATGGTTTCTCCCTTTCGCGGTTCTTCTTCGGTCTCGCTCCCCACCACCCTAAACAGCTGGTGGTGGAGTCCGTCAATCAACTATACGCCCAACCGTCGAGCAACCCACGCGCGTCGCCGTCCGCGAAACGTGTTCACTATATTTTTGTATAGACAGGACAACAGGTGGGGTAGTCGGGTGCTTGAGTGGAGGCCTAGAGTAGGGCATAGAAATGCAGGCAGGCAACCGATGCGTTGGACCGACGACCTTGTTAGAGTGGCCGGTAAGGACTGGATGCGAAAGGCGCTGAACCGAAAAGAATGGCGTGCATTAGAAGAGACCTACACTCAGCACTGGGTGGTGAATGGTTGAAAAAGAAGAAGTAACAACACTGCAACATCACTGAATCTATGCAGAATGATTGTACCTATACTCTAGGTCCTGAATGAACTATTTAAATAATATGTAATATTATTTTTATTACTGGGGAACAGTAGACTGACGTACGTGGGAACAGTAGCAGGCTGACGGCCCACTTAACTGGTAAGCAATTACCATCGTCTATGGAAATTTGCGACGCTCGGGGCGCCGCGAATACGCTGCTGGGGTACAGAAACCTGGCTCACTAATGCCGAAACTCAACAAGTTTATGGAACTATACTTACAAACCAATTGGAGCCCTACCACATAGCTAGGGTTGTTTTGACGCTTTTTACGACAGACCGACCCCATCCACAGGGGTTATTCTTACTTTACCCGTGCATGGAAATAATATATCATTCACATATTTTTAAATATCAGACATAATGAAAAATACACATATAAAATACTATATTATTTATTATAATAAAAAATTAAATATACAAATTTGAAGACAATATTTGTACAGGTTGGTCACTATTTTTAACTGTGAAAATTTTAAAGCTTTCCAAAAGTGATTTCAGTTGGTGTGTTTGATGTTCCTCTGCTAGCTCTTGGTAGAAGACAACTGCTAAAGCTGGCAGACCAAGAATTTCTCGTAACCAAACAACTGAAAATTCAAAATATGTTAATGTTTCTTTTAGTGCAAAGTAAAAAAATACTAGTAACTACAGGGTGGACCAAAAGTCCGTTTACTTTTGAATCGCTGGCTGTGTCGAGCAGCAACACCGGGATGGAACGGAGGGTTTAGGAAACGCAAGAGCAGCGCATGGGAATTCAGTGCAACGGCGTCATTCAGCGGAGCACAACGTGCGTTCTGCGTATACAAGTACTATCGAAACGATTCTTTGACTATATCGCAACGAAAATTTTGCGCTCATTACAACATTCGGCATCGAAATGAAGCTCCATTGATTCAATTGATTAGAAAATGGGTGCAGAAGTTCGAGGAGACAGGTTCAACAATGAATCAACCAAGATGCGACCAACCTAGAACGTCAAGAGATCCTGAAAATGTAGAGAGTGTAAGAGCATCTGTTCGTGAACAACCTGGCCTCTTTACTCGAAAGCGGTCTAGCGTCTTAAATGTGCCCAGAACATCTATAAACTGTATTCTCCACAAAGATTTACATCTGTACAAACTTCAAATGTTACAGGAATTAAAACCTCAAGATCATGCTCACAGGCTCCAGTTTACTAACTAAATGTTAGAGAGGTTCACTAGCATTGCCAACATTTTTTTCTCAGACAAAGCACACTTCCACCTAAATGGACACTTAAACAGACAAAATTGCAGATATTGGAGTGACACTAATCCTAAATTGAAGCATCAAAACCCCCTGCATTCACCCAAGCTTACTGTATGGGCAGCTTTGTCATCAAGAGGCATTATTGGTCCATGTTTTTATCAAGATCAAAGAGGACATGCTGTGACAGTGAATATAGAGCGGTATATTAACATGCTACAGAACTTTTTCGCTCTAGTGCTACAGAATTTCGATGTTTTTAATAGACGATCGTGGTTTCAGCAAGATGAGGCAACACATCACACCTACAATGATTCAATGAGTGCAGTTCGCACAATTTTTGGACACAGTGATATCCAAAAGAGGTGACATTAACTGGCCACCTCGTTGCCCAAATTTATCGCCAATGGATTTTTTCTTTGGGAATACCTACCTTAAAAGTAAAGTTTTTAACAGCAACCCAGTGTCTCTTGAGCAATTAAAGGAACATATTCACGAGGAAATGCAGAGCATTTCACAAAACACCTGTAAAGCCGTCATTGAAAATTTCCGCTCTAGGTTACAACCTGTTACAAACAGCAGTGTCAAAGTAACCATGGGTCACATGTGGATGAAGTAATTTTTAAAAAATAAATTCTGTACTCATATACTTTCATAATAAATAAACAGTTTTTATCTAATTTATCTAGTTTTTTTTTCATTGTTGTATGAAAAGTAAAAAGACTTGGTCCACCCTGTATATTGGGACTCAGCGCCATCTAATCCCATACTAAGTAACATAGCACCTGTGTTATGGGTACTAAATGACTAATATACTACATATATACTTATTTCTGTAAATAAATACATATTTCACATAAACACCAAGATGTGATACAGGAATTAAAAACAAACGACTGAAAGATAAAAATACTGCTTTAAAACATATACAGTAGGATGTGCCTTCTCTTCACCTACATTGTAGTATTAATAAATTATACTAAGCCAGGAATAATGTCTTTGCTTTGGTCATGTTTCTTATTATGGCCAAAAAATAAAACCAGATGAAAAAATACATTTTCCCTATGTACATTGTACATCATTATTAAAAAGAAATTAAATAGATTTTTCTGATAAAGTACAAAACAATTTTCTGAAGTGGTTTATCTTTGAAAACTACTTCAGATATCCACAACATAGTTACAGCCTTTTGAAGGCATTCAAGCATATTTACTATATTTTCTTATATTTACCTCCAGCTGAAACACCTGATATCATGTTGGGCTGCTCTAATTTTGGGAATTTAATTTCAAAACATCTTCCTACAAGAGGTTTACTTGTTGATAAGCTTCTTATGACACCCTGGGTTAAAGTCTCTGTAGACTGGAACTCTACTAATGGTTTAGTTATAATTGATATAACATTATTACTTTTCATAATAACATTTTTTAATAACTCGATTATTTCACTGCTCTGTACTAAGTTGTACTCCTTAATAATACAAATGTATATATTCTCTTCAACTTTTTTATATAATTTTAAATCCACTTCTGGAATTGAATTAATAAGATTTATTTTAGTATCAGTTATGTTTATAGTCTCTGCCAAATATTTTCCTTCTAGAATTAATACAGTTTCTATGTTTTCGTTAAATTTTACATCAATCTCCCATTGCAACCTGTAACAACTAAATGCATTAAACAAACCTATCATGAAATGCATGCAAATACATGTTTCGTAAAATATAAACTTATAAAGCAGTTTATTTAGCATTTAAAGTTTTAATTATATATAGGCTGTATGGACCAAGTCCTTTGCCTGCCAGATTGGCAAATTAAAACAACAACAACATTTAATTATATATACAGATATATCAAATATTACCGGGAAAAGTCACTTGTGTTTACTTCATCCCAATCTTCCCAAACACAACGACTGGAAGGTTCTACTATTTCTCCAAAGGTGCTCATTTTTATTTATTTTAGTTTAATATATAAGAGTAATTATTATTTTATATATAGAAATAAACAGGTACTATTACAAGAATGAAGTGAGAGAGTATTACGAATTATGTTGTTTGTGATCTGTGTCTGTGAAGTGAATCAACAATTTTGAGCGTTGACATTGACATCATAAATGACAATGACATTTGCTTTAAACATTGACGACAGACGTTGTCAGACGCAACCATGGTAGGGATGAGACATACTTGCAAAATTCAATACCAGGGCTTCTAAGTACGGGTACGGAAAATACCAGGGTCAAAAACCAGGTTTCAAAAATACTTGAAACTCAACGCGCCGAGCCGTACGTACTGCTTGAAACGCCGCGGTGTTTAAATTTGAAAATACTTGCATAGGAATTCAACCCGTATTCCATGATTAATAAGGAGCAAAATCGTATAAATAAAAAAATACTTTAAAAATCAAATTAAAACACTTGCATATGCATTCAACCCGTATTTGATGACGAATAAGGAGCAAAATCGTATAAATAAAAAAATACTTTGAACTTCAAAGTAAAATACTTGCATAGGAATTCAACCCGTATTCCGTGACAAATAAGGAGCAAAATCGTATAAATAAAAAAATACTTTGAAGTTCAAGTATTTTTTGCTCGTACCAGGGCGCCGTACTTCGAAGTGAAAACCTGGTTTTAAAACCTGGTACCGTAAATACGCCTCATCTTTAAACCATGGAGTGGACTCTGGCTGTATGGACTAAAGTCCTTTGCCTTTCCCATTAGGGATAAAATAATATTTACAATAACATCATCATGGAGTGGACGCAACTTACAGGCATTGGATAGATGGTACTGTAAAGTCTCTAACGATAAAAACAAATATTAAACATGAAAGCAATCTTGTATGTTAGTGTCATTGTCAATTATCAAACGTTACCGTCATAATTTTCAATTGTCTCAACGTCTGAAATGTCTGAATTTAATTGACTAGTATGAGATTTGTGATCGCGTGAATATAGTTTATTTCATTCAGTTATTAAATCAATAATGTTAAAGGTCAGTATATATGAGTTCCCATTTCCCAACCTCTATTAAAAATAAAAACCAAAAAAAATACGTAGAACTGAACCTTTAAATTGTATGTCTCACATTTTAGGAAAAGGGACAAGTTTCTTTTGATGATAAATGGCCTTCTATGCGTCCTATAGTTTTGAAGCTGTTAAAGCAGGAGACGGTCTCCCAACCCGAGTGGCAAGATCTGTTTTGTGCAGTCCATACGGTGTGTTTGTGGGATGAAAGGGGGCCGTATAAATTACGAGAGGCTTTACAACAAGACATCACGATGTACATAAAACAAGCACAGGCTCGAGTGTTGGCTCAAAGAGAAGATGAGGCACTTCTCAAAGCATACATAGCGGAATGGGGTAAATTTTTTACACAGTGCAATTATCTTCCAACACCCTTTAGACAGCTGGAGAATTCTATAAGTAGTGTAAGCAAAGCTAGCAGTTCTAATACGTCATGCTCTCAAAAAAAGAGTAATAATAACAATATAGAAGACAGCCTGGTTCGGAAATTGATGTTAGATTCATGGAATCAGAGTATATTTATGGACATAAAACAAAGGTTACAAGATTCTGCCATGAAATTGGTACAAGCTGAGCGAAATGGAGAGTCATTTGATTCACAACTTGTTATAGGAGTGAGGGAATCTTATGGTGAGTTGGATTCATACTGTGCCTTTAATCAAATCTGGAAGCTGTGTGTCATTAATATATAAAAAATATCTTGTTTTCAGTTAATTTGTGTTCAAATTCAATTGACAAGTTGGAAATTTATAGAGAACATTTTGAAGCAGCATATATGCAAGCAACCGAGGATTTTTATAAGTTAAAGGCAAATGAATACTTGTTAGCTAATGGGGTACAGTCTTATATGAAATATGCGGATCAACGGTTAAAGGTATTAATTAATGTCTCTTCTAAATATATTTATAATTCTGAGACACACATTTGGACCTTGTCAATTGAAAGCAACAACAGGTTTGATATAATGACCATAGTCTAATTATATTCAGTTGTGCCATTCGTCTTTTAAGCTGTGGCTATAATACTTGGAAGTACTGAGTTGGCGAAGGTTTTTTTTGTGGATTATTTGTATTCAGTCCCTGTACTGTTAGCAGATTTCTGTAGGCCAAGCTGTGACCTCTAGTCAGGCTCATTTACCTGTTGCTTTTATGGCTCTTTTGCTGATGATGTCATGATACAGAGTAGAAGTGACAACTTCATGTGGTACCTCTAAAACTGTATAGTGTTATTTATCATAGTCTACAAACTTTCGAACTAGTCATAGTTGTATTCCTAAAAGTAGTCATGGTCCCATACATCGAAATAGGCATTGAATATGGTTGTCTTTAAAATAAAAAAAATTCTTAAAATTTACTTAACACTAATTAAGAATTGTTTATTTTCCTAGCTTGTTTGTGATGTCCTGGTTTTTCGTATTATTGACCAGTAAAAATCTGTTCGCTTGGCACCGGCAGGGCCGCTAATTCGGATTACTTGGCTTGTCGCCGACCATCCTTGATATTATGGGGAAATAATAAATTGTTAAGTTTTACTAATGTCATCTTCAGTTCTCATAAGTTCTCAATCCTGTTCCCCTACTTTCATGAAATTTTGAAGATATACATACGTAAATAAATACAAAAATATATATAAAACAATCCTCTTATATATTTATTTATTTACATTTTCTTTGGTACTTAGTATTTCTGTTTCATATGGTATGTAACAAAACAGTCTCCAAGATGTAATGCCACTCTACAAGACTTGCACATTAAGTTTGTTATTCTTCTTTTTTGTTTTCGGAACATACATGGTGTTATGTACAAAACTGTAGGTAGTTGACCAAAAACCAGTCTGGAAAAAGCAACTGTCAAGACTGCTTCATGTTCTATGTGTTCCTAGGGTTTTGTGAGTATTTAACAGTGGCGACGAGTGAAAATAGTGAAAACGCGTAAATAAGTGAATAAATTTCATAATAATTACATTTTAAAAAACAAATAATAATGGGTGTTAAATTTAATGAATTTGACATTGCTAACGGTTGTTGGAAAAATTACATCGAGAGGTTTAGTTACTGTCTTGAAGCTAATGATATTAAGGAAGATGCAATGAAAAAAGCTACTTTATTGGCGGTTTGTGGTTTTGAATTATATGATTTGATTATATGTTTAATATCACCTCAGCAGGTAAGCAAGGTTACCTTCACATTTATTATTCAAATTTTAAATTCAGAATCATATGAGGATTCTGAAGTTGATGAAGAATAATAATACAATATTTCAAAATTATACATCTACATTATATAATATGTAACTATAGTAATAAAAATATAATAAATAATTAAATAAGTAAAGTGCTATAAGAACAAGAATAAAATTAGTGATTATGAACTTGCATAAGAATATTAGTTTAAAAAGTGATTGTGTCAGCTATCTTCGGGGAAAGGCATGTTATGTACAAAACTGTAGGTAGTTGACCAAAAACCAGTCTGGAAAAAGCAACTGTCAAGACTGCTTCATGTTCTATGTGTTCCTAGGGTTTTGTGAGTATTTAACACATGGCATTTTCTTCATTTTCGTTTATTCATTTCGGAAATAAGTACTTGTTGCTATGTGACCGGAAAGTCTGGATCATGATTAGACACACGCGATGTAGTGAAAATCTTCAAGTTTTGCTCATAAGCAGGTACAAGGTCTTTTCTCCACGAATCAGACACTCAATAAAAAATCGTGAAATCGAAGACTCAGGTTGCTATTTTGCACGACACCACTGTGGTGTGGCCGGCAATTGGCCGTTACTTTGCGTACGACACCACTGTGGTGTCGCCGGATGGCAAAGTATTAATACATTTACTGTTGAATACATGGGTATTTCAGTCCCTCTCACATCCATGTTTAATATCTATTAATTTTAGCTCCCAGATATGTTGTAAGTGAACCACTCAACAGATACAATGAAAGTTAATTTTGTAAAATCTATCTTTACCATATTTTATTATTCCTTCATGTACATTGTACACACCTACCTTCTTTTTAATTATTTATAATTTAATAATTTAATTATTTTTGACTTGTAGAAAATCAATATGAGATTGTCAGTTCTATATTCTCATAATTTAAAAAGGAATGTTTATATTTAGAGATATATATATTTTTTTATTGCTGTAGGACAGCAGACAGGCTGACAGTCCGCTTAGAATTTAGCAGTTACTGTCGCCTATGGGTGTTTGCAACGCCAGTGGCATCGCAAACATGCTGCTGTTCTCTAAGAGTACAGGAACTTGTGTCACTGATGTCGGTACACAACACAAGGTTATTATGGTGGCATACTTAAGACAAAAGGTGGTCGCCATCCAGACGGGCTTTGAGGCCCTACCAAGTAGCTAGGGTGGTTTGTTTTGTCGCCTTTTACGACAGGCCGACCCCGGCCGCAGAGGTTAGTATTCTTTCTCCGCCCCTGCACACATAAAAATTGTATGTTGTTGATAAAAAATTTATGGCACATTGCTCTAACATAATCCATTCAGAAATTAATGACAAAAACTAAGCCAGTGCCATTTATATTATAGGGGCATTTACATAATTTTGCTAGCCTCACTGTACCCTTTATTATTTATCCTCATTTAAATAATTTCATTTTATAGTATTTATTACAAGTTAGTCTATGTTGCTGCACTTTACTAAAAGCTTTCCTGGATGCATCATAATCAACATTTTAAAATACTGTTCAAAGTAGCAAAGTTTCATACAATCCTGATACCATTTCTGTATTATTAGATGTGTACAACGGTATTATAGTTGTATTACTGTATTTATCTATTGTATTATCTTGTCAGGAAGAAGAAGCCAGAGCTCATAGGTACCTAGAGGCAGGCAGCGGGAGCGTGGCTGCTCTCACACAATGCTGTGAAAGGGTACTTATTGGAGAACATTTACCCACTCTTCTAGCAGAAAGTGCTCCATTAATCAAGGCTGGTGACACAGATAAGCTGCAACTCATGTTCCGTCTCTTAGATAGAGTTCAAGATGGTGTTACGCCTGTTCTCAGAGATCTGGAAGCACATATAGTATCTGCAGGGTTGGCTGATATGGTTGCTTCTGCTGATATCATAACTACAGACTCTGAGAAATATGTCGAACGCCTATTAGACCTTTTCAAGAAATTCAGTACTCTTGTCAAGGAAGCATTTGTGGATGATCCAAGATTTTTGACTGCCAGAGATAAAGCGTATAAATGTGTTGTCAATGACACAACAGTTTTTAAGTTAGAGCTGCCATCATCTGCCCTCATGCGAGGCAGCAAAGGCACGGCTCCAGAAAGCAAATGCCCTGAACTCCTTGCTAACTACTGTGATATGCTCTTAAGAAAAACTCCATTAAGTAAACGCTTAACAAGTGATCAGATTGAATCTAGATTAAGAGATGTTTTGTTAGTTTTAAAATATATTGAAAACAAAGATGTTTTTATGAGATATCATAAAGCTCATTTGACAAGGAGGTTAATATTGGACTCTAGTGCAGATTCGGAAAAAGAAGAAGATATGGTGGAATGGCTCCGTGAGGTAGGCATGCCTGCAGACTATGTTAATAAGCTAGCTCGTATGTTCCAAGACATTAAAGTAAGTGAGGATCTCAATACTCAATTTAGGGGAGAAACAGCGCGTCATGATGCAATTAATATCAAGATACTTAACGCCGGTGCGTGGGCTCGTGGATCTGAAAGAGTAACTGTAAGTCTTCCTTTAGAGTTAGAGGACTATATACCAGAAGTGGAAGAGTTTTACAAGAAGAAGCATTCCGGTCGTAAGCTACAATGGTACCACCACATGAGCAACGGAACAATCACCTTCGCCAACTCCGTAGGACGGTTTGATCTCGATGTGACAACTTTCCAAATGGCGGTTTTATTTGCATGGAATCAACGTCCCATGGAAAAGATAAGCTATGAAAACTTAAGATTAGCAACGGAACTTCCCGATCCAGAGTTGAGAAGAACGCTTTGGTCTCTTGTAGCTTTTCCAAAACTCAAAAGACAGTTATTGTGTTACGAGCCGCTAGTGCAAAATCCGAAAGACTTTGCAGAACACACTACGTTTTGGGTGAATCAAGAGTTTGCTTTAATTAAAAATGCTAAACCGCAGCGCCGTGGTAAGATAAATTTGATTGGTCGACTGCAACTGAGCACTGAACGCTCTCAGCTGGAGGACAACCATTCTATTGTACAACTTCGGATATTACGAACGCAGGAAGCAATAATTAAGATTTTAAAAATGAGAAAACGTATCAACAATACAGCATTGCAGGTAATAATGCAATTTCATAAAAATAATCTTTTTTAAAATTATGTTAACAAGTAGCTGAAAAATTAGCAATTTTTTTCCGTGCAGCGGTGGAGTTAGAATACTAATCCCTGCGGCCGGCGTCGGCCTGTCGTAAAAGGCGACAAAACAATCCCAGCTACGTGGTAGGGCTCCAAGCCCGTCTGGATTGCAACCAACGTTATTATGGCGGCATACTTATAGATCAAGGTCTATAAGTCTTCTTCCTCCTGCCCTTATCCCGCATTATATGGAGTCGGCACAACAGGTTACATGTTGTAATAGTTGTGGCTTAGTTTTTACAACTGGCCGCCTGCCTGACTTTAACCCCTTTTTGGGGAAAAAACTGTCATCCTTTTTTTTAAATTATTTTTCTCGTTTCACATTGAAAGTAGGACACGAAATTTCGTTGTCAATCATCTAATATATCCTCGCGACACTTTTATTGGTTTCCTACACCCGAGTGTCGGTTTGGGCGTGCAGGGTGGCATTTTCGCCGGGTCGCCGACTTTTACGAGTTCCGTACGCACAATTCACATTCGACAACTACGTCAAGAGGGCTTCTAAATAGGAAATTCGCAGTGCCGAGCGTCTTCGTACAATGCGTCAATCTTATATTTTGGTGGTGGCTTAGAGCAATCTTCCTCTTGGCAAGTTAGAGGCTTTGAAACTATTATATATAACTATAGACCAAGGGCTTTAAGTATGCCTCCATAATAACGTTGTGTTATGTTCCGGCAATAGTGATCCAGGTTCCTGTACCCCATTGGGCAACAGCGTGTTCGCGGTGCCCCTAGTATCGCAAACATCCATAGGCGACGGTAACTGCTTTTACAGGGGTCAATCTGAAGGAAATCAACAACCTCCGTGGTGCACTGGTTTGCGCACGTCGGAACGCTTACAGACCGGTTCAATTCCCGTTCCAAAGTTGGTTATGTTGTATAATATGTATTTACAAAATGAATGTATAGAAATAGTACTTTTTTTGGTCTCGGGGAAAATCCCTTTCTTGACGGGTTCCCAAAGCCCGGGGGGCCCGAGGGATATGTGGGACTACGGACTAGAACGATGTTCGGTTCATGGGAAAAATGTTCGGCTATCCGACTACCCACTAAAAACTCCGCTGTTCTATCGCCTACGCCCGGGCCCACGGATATGTGGCCTGCCGATCTCATGGCCCGGGCCGGCGTCAACCCGCTCTTTGTATCAGAACGGGCCTCTTCATGTTTTTAGCGCCAGGGGGTCAGGGTTTCGTCCCCCCGGCGCTCTCTTTTATTAGCTTTATGGAGTTAAGAGGGGCCGCGCAACAGCACGCGGCCCTCAGTCTCGCGGTCATAGTGCGGGCGGCGCATCCTCCCTCAAGGGGCCGCCCGCGGCCCCTTTATAGAAATAGTACTTAGTCGGTCCTTAAATAATAGAAATATAACTAAAAAAATAATTTATAATTTTTTTATAACATGTTACATTTTGGAATATTTTTTGATGAAATAGATTGACATTAAATCGTTGCGGCTATTCAATAAACACTATTATTAGTTACTACGAAACCTAAATATCGCGCTGAGGTTTTGTATCGTATCAGTACCAAAAAGTATGATGAAGAATCAAATGTTGGTGACAGGAAAAAAAGCGGTCGACCTCGATTTGTTCGAATTCTAGTGATCAAAGGTCTCGTCCGCATACAGAAGTTGACGGCTCTTCAAATGGGATTGAGCAGAAAGACAGCTTACCGTGCCTTGGACTACTTGCGGCCAGGACTAAAACTGATAATAGTAAAAATATCCCACACGACACTTGGGCGGTAAATTGCATATAGTCTACTTACTGTTTATATTTTCAGAGTGAGCTGGTCGAAATATTGAAGAACATGTTCTTGCCATCGAAGAAGATGATTAAGGAGCAGCTCGAGTGGCTCATCGAACACAAGTACATGCGCCGAGACGACGAGGACATCAACACCTTCATTTACATGGCCTAACGCACCCTACATGCATATTCAAATCAATAAATAAATTAAATGAACGATTTTTTTGAAAAAATTGTAGTATAAAAATAATCGAAGTCAAACGCCGAATTTACTCTTAAAAACAAAAATAAACATTAGACTGCATGGTTCCAAATAATTTCCATAAAATTTAAAATACAATAAAATGATGCTTATAAAATTATTTTATTTGAAGAGACGAGAGGGTAGATATAATTAGTAATGTTTATGTTATAGCAATGATGCAATGTCCTGTCGTGATTTAATGTAAGTGAAGAAGATAGAAGATACCTGGTGATTTTTTCTGAGCTCAAATTCATATACAGGGTTACTGACAAACCCGTCCAAATTTTTTTTACGCACTAAACATCATTTAAGGAACCCATTTTTGCAAAAAAATTGTATGTGTAATTTTCTCCATAAAATATTTCATATATGATCATTAATTCAATCGTACAGAATAGTGCTATGGTGCAACCTTCGTACGTTAACCTGTTATTACCTGTCTCTGTCTCTCCCGCGTAAATGAGTAGTGCGTATTCGCTCGCCCGGTGCAATGTCGCCGTCCTCGGCCTTTTACTAGGTCAGATGGAGAGGTCATTGACGCTCTAGCGCCGTATTATGTAAATTTTTGTACTATGTGATACAAAACTACAATACATGTTTCTCATAACTTTTACTAAAGATTCTTCTGTGTGAATTTGGACGGGTTTTTAAAAGTCATCTGTATATATATATATACATATACACGGTGATTTTGAAAGCGTTTTGGAGCCGAAAATTTTGAATTTGGAATCATCTATAGTACCAATAAAAATGGTTAAATCAATTGTAATGTTAACTAAAAAAAGTTTCAGTTTTAATATTCATTTTTACTCGATCGACTTGGAAAGTAGTAATGCACTGATCATTCATTCATTATCTTAAAAATGAAACATGTCCGTGCACGTTTCGGCGGCCCCCGCTCGCCGCTCACGCTAACAACAGCTGATATAAGTATACTTATAGGCGCGATTGTTCTTTTCACAACAAATCAATTTATCAACGGACTGTAGGTATAAATATTTCTGGCGTATTTAAAAAATCGGAGCTATCTACAGAATAATTAACTTACATACCTATTTACAGTTTGTTTAAACTATTTACACTTCTCTGTATCGAAGCAACTGCTCAAATTGGAGTTCGCTGCGTTCAATACACAATCCACGTTTAATACAATTGTCTTGTAATTTTCTTTTTCACTTTATCAAAAGCGTCCACTATCGCAATGCGTAAATCATCACGGCTTTCATATTCACGTTTAAAAACAAGTCTTTTTATTTCCGACCGATAAGAAAAAAAAATCAGGGGCATTAAATCCGGGCTTCTAGGTGGCCAAGGCACAGGCCCTCCTCGACCTATCCACCGATCACTAAACTCATTGTCATGGTATGCAGTAGCGTACAGCTGTTGTACCATTGCCAAGTACTCCACGTTTGAAAATTCGTACTGTCGATTCATTTTAGCGCTAATCAATGTAACGTGCCTTCACGATGTTGGTATTACTGACCCACTAACCGACTGAAAGCCAAGGACGCCTGACGATTACAGGGGAGTTCCGCGCATGCGGATACGGGGCATACGACTCAGTGTAATGCCGTCATTGGTTGGACGACTCCGGCGCAAATCCGTAGCTGTGTTTTTATTGGCGAATACGATTTTATGTGACTCGATATTAAAACGCATAGTATTTCTATTTGTAGTATGTACCTACGTGTGATTAAAAGCGCTACTACTGGTTCTCACTTTTTCTCTGTTAACGATATGAATATCGACTTTGATGAAAAAAAAATATATATTTTATTTAATTAACATTATATATAGCTTCTGTTATTGATAAATAATTCAAAATTTTCGGATCCAAAACGTTTTAAAAATCACCGTGTATATACAGGATGACTTTGACTCACCCGTCCAAATTCACACAGAAGAATCTTTAGTAAAAGTTATGAGAAACATGTATTTTAGTTTAGTATCACATAGTACAAAAATGTTGAGTAATCAGCATCACAAAGTTATCACAAGAACTCGCAATTTATACTTGACACTATCACTCGACAAGTGTAAATGACCTCTCCATCGGTACCGCATAATTCGCTACATTTAATTGATAAATACAGTACCTACCTAACATAATGTCGAAATACAAAAATTTCAGTTTAAGGGCGCGTTTGTAATAAGTAAAAAATATACGTAAATCTTTAGTGATATGTACAATAATTAGTAAAAAATCAATTAGAGGTTAACTTACCACTACTGCTTTACACGTATTTTAATAAATGTTCAAAATCCAGTCCGTTTGTCTCTAAGCAAAGTCTAGCTCGTTTTTGAACATTTTCTTTTAACTTTCTAAGCACTAAAGTATCATTACGCACATCTTCAAACACTTGCACAATTTTTTTTAAACAGATTTCTTTAAACACAAAGGTTGCACCGACGCATCAAGACGCGGCACGCGGCCGACTGATATATTAATTAAATATTTAATCCTTTTGTCGGCCGGCAGCGGTGTTTCCCCGGTAGGCCTCCATTACTCGCTCAAGGCCACGCGATACGCTACAACCGACATAGGGCTGCCAAACTAAAAAAATATATCAGGGTATTTATTATAAATGTAGTAAAAAACATAACTGCACTAGCTTCAATGCTTTGTTACAGTAGAAACCGAAAGTTGACGAAACTACACTGTATACTCATTTTAAAGCCTATAATAAAGATTCATCTTTTTATGGCGGTCTAAAAGTCCCACCTGAAACGTTTATTAATAATATTGAGGAGTTAGAAAAAGTATTTTTAAATAATTTTGACAACGTCTTAATGAATCGGCCTGGTAGCACCATTTTCTTTTTTTTTGGTCTCGGGGAAAAACCTCTCTTGACAAGTTGCCCCGGCCCGGGGGGACCGAGGGATATGTGGGACTCCGGGAAAGATGTTCGAACATCCGACTACCCACTAAAAAACTTGGCTCACTAATGCCGGAATACAATACAAGGTTATTATGGCGGCATACTTAAGACCAAAGGTGGTCGCCACCCAGACGGGCTTGAGGCCCTACCACGTAGCTATTGTGGGTTGTTTGTCGCCTTTTACGACAGGCCGACCCCGGCCACAGAGGTTAGTATTCTTTCCGCGCCCCTGCACGGATAAAACTGAAACATGTTTGATTAAATAATAAAAAAATATGGTTGAATCGCAACATTCGTTTTATTACAATAATCATCATAGGTACAACCCTAACGCATTCTTACGAAGACGTGTTGACACGTGTCCCGCACGGCGGGCAACACAGTCTCGACTCTTTGTACGCGTACATAAGGTACATTTCTTCTCGTTTACAATACCGAGGACGGCGGTCATTGCATCTGTGCGAGCATTACGTGGAATGACAGAGACAGGTAATAAAGGTCAATGTACGAACCTTGGAACATATGATTATTATGCACGATTGAATGAGCGACCGCGTTACTAAACATTTTCCTTGGGATGAAATATTTTATTTTGAAAATTTTACATACAATTTTTTTTGCAAAAATGGGTTCCATAAATGATGTTTAGTGCGTAAAAAAATTTTGGACGGGTGAGTCAGTCACCCTGTATATATGTATATATATACATACATACACAGGATGTCCCGAAATTGAATGTCCAACGGCAAGTGGAGGGTAGCTGTGTGAAAACGATGCCGTCTTCTTACACAACGTCAGAATACGCTGAAATGCATTTGATCTATGGAGAGTGCAGATGCAATGGGCATGCTGCAAGTAGGTTGTACCGCGATAGACATCCGAATGCTGAACGCTAACCAGACCATCGAGTGTTTATGAATATACAACAAGCATACTCTGAGGGTCATTTACCTGGTGCCCGCTTAAATGCAGGAAGACCTAGAGCCAACGTTGAAGCAGAGGTTCTGCAAGAAATCGACAATGATTCGAGCATTTCCGTACGTGCTATTGAAACAAACACGGGAGTGCCAAAAAGTGTTGCTCATCGCATTTTGAAACGGCGCAATTTTCACCCTTAGCACATACAACGAATACAAACTCTTTTACCTCGTGATTATCACAATCGAGTCGAATTTTGTCAAGCAATGCTACAAAAAATAATGAAGATCCACAATTCTTGGATAAAATTTTATAGAGTGATGAAACCACGTGCAAGCGAGATGGATACTTAAATCTGCATAGCTGGAGTATCGAAAACCCTCACCTTATGTGTGAAGATAAGTCGCAGAACTCTTTTAAAATTAACTTGTGGACTGGCATCTTAAACGGGAAGATTATTGGACCCTTCGAGCTACGGCAAAACTTAACTGGAGTGAATTATTTAAGTTTTTTACAAAACGACTTACAAGATTTTCTGGCGGATGTACCATTAAATACTTTGAAGGTAATGTGGTACCAAAATGACGGCTGCCCTGCACATTATGCTCGTCCAGTGCGAGAATACCTCAATCAAGAATTCCCTAACCGATGGATTGGGCGTCTTGGACCAATTGCATGGCCTCCCCGCTCTCCAGACCTAAACCCGCTAGATTTCTTCTGGGGTTGCCTGAAAGAGAAAGTATATTCTAAGATGATCACAAATATTGCCGAACTTCGCCAAAGAGTCTCACAGCTGTAGAAGAAGTTAATTCTAGAGAATACGCCCGTCTAAACAAAAGATCATTTTTACGGCGTTGTCGTGCTTGTGTTGATACTGATGGAAAGCTATTTGAGCATTTAATTTAGTAAAATAAAATTATTAAACACAATTTACTTTGCCTTATTTCTTACATTACCTTTTTAGATTTGTAGAAAGACATCAATATCTGTCTCACTCTTACTTAAGTAAAAGGCGTCACTATCTGTCTCGCTCTTACTTAAACTGGTGGCGTCACTTTCTGTCTCGCTCAGACACATGCCCTAGGCCTTTTTTAGTTAAACTAGTAAAATACAACGTAAAGCCATTTTTGGTAGAAAATGCACCCAAAAAGGTAACGAAAAAAGGGCATTACGATGTGCCGGAAATATGGCATTATTTGTAATTTTTTATGTTGTTTTTTGTTTAAAAATATACTTACTGCCATATTACAAAGAATGTCAGTATTTTTTTCTCATCAAGATTTAGTAGAATTTCTTCCAGTGTAACTGGCAACTTTTTAGTTTTATTTTTAGGTAGATAATACATATATGCATGCCTGTTGGTGCTGGATCCGGCTCGAAGCAGACCAAATGATGTTGGTGCTGGATCCGGCTCGAAGCATACCAAATGATGTTGCCGATGGGAGAGCAGTGGACTGTATGGTTGAATTTAGGCGGGAAGGGTGCCAATAAAACGACGTTTCATGATCAGCAGGCGGATGCGGGCCGGCGGCGGTCCCAGAGGGGGGTTTTTCGTGGCGGCGAGTACGACCTGTTTTGCCTACGAGTGCTACCGACCTGTATGACCGACCTGTCCTGACTGTATAACCGCGTACGCCCTGTTCAGCCTGTATACCCGAGTACGACCTGTTCTGATAATCTCCACAAGTGCCCTTTTTCCCCATTTCGACCCGCTTTTTATCCTAATTATCCCCACTCTGTTACCGCGCCTGACCGACCTCACCCCCTTAACTTTATTTTCCTTATATACTATACTTATCGCTATTTACATTATTCATCCGTATTTCATTATATTGCTCCCTTCCAGCAGCCTATCCTCTCAATAGTGTCTGTAAACACCGAACTATATTAATGGCTTTTCGCCGCGCGTAATTCTCTCCCTACCTCGCCCCGCACCGCCGTCATATAAAAGGCGCGCGGACGAGGGGGGCCTTATTCATTTACACCCGCATTGTCGTGGAGCGCACACCTACCTGCAATTTTGCATATTTGCGGGAGCGTGTGCCCCGGTTGAACTACCCGGACCTTACCTGACCCATAATAATGCCAGGGATCGGTCCGGGACTTACTGCTGGGAGGGAACAACTATTACAAAGTAATTAAATCTAATATAATCTATCCACTATATCTTCTAAGGGACGTGCCAGCCATAATATTCCCCTACGCACCCATAATATTGTACATAGGTCTAACACGTCCCCGAATAAAACACATAAAAAATACATAGTTTATTCTACAACATTATGTAAACAGCAATAATTCACTTAATTCTAAATATTTACACGTTTGGTTGTCGATTCGGTATTGCCGCCGCATAGCTAATACGGCCGTCGATGCGGTATTGCCGTCGTCTAGCACATACCTTTATGTTTGTTTACGTTCGTCGTGAACATTTCTCCCGCCGTCGCACTGCGATTCCTTCACGGGTATCACGACGACTTTCTTCGTAGGGCGCCTCAGGACTCTTCCGTTGCTGGTCACCACGTCCACGACACGAACTTCGCCGTCCTTCCCGGGGTAGACCGCCGTCACTCGTCCTCGGGGCCATGTGTTGCGTGGTAGGTTCGGGTCGCAGATTACGACCAGATCGTTGACTGCAGGGCTGTCCCCGCTCGCGTAGGGCTCCCGCCGGTGTTGCAGCAGCGGCAGGTACTCCCGCACCCAGCGTCGCCAGAAGACGTCTGCCAGGTACTGTGCGCGCCTCCATTGCGCGCGTGCCGTCGCGTCGCTTGTTTCGAAGCTGCCGGGGGCTGGCATGAAGCAATTTGGCCCCAGCAGCACCAGGTTCGGCGTGATGGCGGGCGGCTCATCGGGACCCATGGCCACATGGGTTAGGGGCCGCGAGTTGACGGTGGCTTCGACTTCGGCGAGTAGCGTGACGAGCGTCTCGTTACTCGGGTGTTGTTCGTGGAGTGTCACGCTCAGGGCTTCTTTCACTGAGCGCACCATGCGCTCCCAAGCGCCTGCCATGAAGGGGGCCGCCGGCGGTAAGAACCGCCAGGCGATCTGACGGCTGGTTGCCGCCTCCTCCAAGGTCCGCCAGGCCTCCGCGAGCTCGCGGTCGGCCGAACGGAAACACGTCGCGTTGTCACTCCATATTTCTGTGGGGCAGCCTCGCCTCGCAATAAATCTGCGAAGCGCGTTTATAGCGGAGTCCGTGCTCAAAGACGCCACGAGCTCCAGGTGTATGGCCCGTGACGTCATACACGTAAACAGCGCCACATACCTTTTCTCTCGATGTCTTCCCACGGTTACCTCCATCGGGCCGAAATAGTCGAGCCCAGTAAAGGTGAAGGGGCGCGCATGGTGAGCCAGGCGCGCCTGCGGTAGGCTCCCAGTGGATGGCTGGGCCGGCTTCGCCTTCCTAAGCCGGCAGCGAAGACACCTCTTCAACACTGCCTTGACTGAGGGTCGTATCCTCGTTATCCATATTCGCTGCCGAAGCTCGTTGACTACCGTTTCTACTCCTCCGTGGTGAAGGTTTTCATGTACACGTTGTATGTACAAAGTTGTGTACGGGTGCTTACCCTGTAGGATAATAGGGTTCGCCATGTCGAAACTAATATCCTGGGCCTCACTTATCCTGCTCTTCAATCGCAGGATTCCATTTTCATCTTTGAACAGGGCTAAGTTATTTAAGCTCCTGTCCTTAGACATAGTTTCATTTGTAAACATGTCTTTTTGCGCTAATAATATTAGTAGGCGCTCTGCGCGCATAAGTAAATTTCCGTCCATTATCTTGTACTTCTTATCTTCATTCGTGCCCATTTTTTCAATTGTTTTACGTTGTTTCCATCTTTTCTGCGTTAATTTCCAATCTTCATCTTTTAAAATGTTTTTCTTACTTCTTTTTCGTGCCGCCGCCGCCACTGTTTGTGTTCTTTGTTTACATATTTCGATGAATTGTAACACTCTGCCCATAACTCGCAGTAATTTTTCAAATTTAGAATATCTTGTGAAGTCGATGATTAATGTCGGTTGCATCCCCACAATTTGACACACATTTTCTATTTCTTTCTCCTCCCCTGTCTTGAGGATCTCGGTTCTCCCTTCTGTCGGCCACCTGTCTTCCTCTTCGTATAAAAAGGCCGGGCCGGTGAACCATCTGTGCGTAGGGCCGAAATCCCGGGGGGTTTTCCTTGTAGCATCATCCGCTGTGTTCGATGCAGTGGGGACCCAATGCCATTCATTCTTTTTCGTTATATCTTCGATCTCCGCCACACGATGCGCCACAAACGTCTTGAAAGTGCGCGGCTCCGCCCGAATCCACGCTAAGGCGGTGCGCGAATCCCTCCAAAAGTATCGGCGCGTTAGCTCCCAGTCGTGTCCCTCTTGTACCGACTTGGCTAATCGCGCGCCCAACACAGCTGCCTGCAGTTCCAGCCGTGGGATGGATACAGATTTCGTCGGTGTCACGCGGCTTTTCGCCGCCGCCAGCGCGACACTTACGGCACCACACGTCGTCTTGATGCGTATGTATACTGCTGCTGCGTAGGCTTCTTCGCTGGCGTCCACAAAGGTGTGTAACTCCCTCTGCAGTGCGGGTCTGTGCTCGTAACATCGTGGGACACGGAGTTGCGACAGTGATTTAACTTCACTCAACCAATTCGCCCATCTTGTTTGTAATTCATCCGGTATAACGTCATCCCATTCTGTTTTATCTTGCATGATGCGTTTAGCCGGTGTTATCAGCGGCGATGGCGACAGCGGTGCTTATATTACATTATTACTCCCGGCAGCGACTGAAGAAGGTCGGGTCCCGACAACAGCATGTCGTTTGGACTGCGTCCCTGATACTTGGCGGCGGCGTCGTGTGCCACCCGTATCTTTTCCTTGCCGGGATTTACTACGGCGAAGTGGGGGAGGTACCATGTTCTCCCGCCGGTAGGGGGCTCCAGTGCGAGCTCGGCGTACCCTGACTTCGTTAAATTTTCCATTCTTTGTTCGTACATTTTCTTCAATTGTTCGTCGCGATCCAATTTTCTTTCCGAGTTTTTCCAGGGGATCGCCCTCCTCACTTATACTTAAGTGGGAACATAAGGCGACCGGCTTCGTAGACGGGGTGCGGCAACCGTGTAGCACCCAGCCCAGCTCGGTACGGGAGGCGACTGGCTTGTCGCGTGGTCCTCTTCGTACCTCCTTCGAGATTATCAGGTCCCAGTTGTCTTGACCAATTAATATTTTCGGCGTAGCTTCCTGGTAAATTAACTCATTCTCAATATCCTTGAGATATGCACAGCCCTGCACATCTCTCCGGGATATCGTTTGCGTGAAGAAGCTCATATTCTGCACGGTGCGGGCGTCTCTTAAGGTGTGTTCTTCCCTCTCGTAAGAGCCCCTTATCGTCGCTGTGACTCGTCGACTGTAGTCGTGTGACGACTCACTTCCTTGCACCCCTTGCATCTTCATAGGGTCCCGCCGACCTTCGAGTCCAAGTTCCTCAGCTAACTTGGCGTCGATTATGGTCACTGTGCTTCCTTCGTCTAACAATGCATAGGTGTGGCGTCGCCCTTTTGGGCCGGACACACACACTGGTGCTACCTTTAGATATGCGCGGCGGGTCCCGTTGTTTTCGCTGCGATCCATCGCGGACGCTAATACTTCCCCTGAGGGTGTCGGGGTCCTCTCGGGTTCTTCGACAGTTGATGCTTTCTTGAAGAGTGTTTTCTCGTGGTGCAGGAGCCGGTGGTGGCGTAGCGAGCACCTTCCTTTGCCACACGGGGCGGCGCGGCAATCTGTGCGTCGGTGTTTGTTTTTCAGGCATAAAAAACACAGACCACTTTTCTTCACAATTTCCCAACGCTTATTCACATCACTGTTGTGAAACTGTTTGCAGTCAGGTAGGGCGTGTGCTAATTTGCATATAGCACACCCACTTTTCTTCTCGCATCTTCTGTCCTTTTCACTCTTATTGAGTACATTAATATATTCTGCCCTTTTCTTCGGGCGATATTTTTCTGTTTTTTCTTCGACTGGGGCGTAGGCGATGCACTTGTCGGCTTCTTCATTAATGAATGTGGCGAATTTTTTCAATTCTGGCACATCTTCTTTACGTAGCGTGGCATAATCGTACCACTTATTTTTCAAAAGCGGCGTTAACTTTTCTACTGCAGATCGCAACATCTCCGGGCTGTGTAGATACTGCGGTTTTTTCAACACGTCGACTGTGGCCACTATGTTTGCTATTTTGTTGGCGAAAACACAAAGATCCCGCGGGCTGTCGGTGATCCTTGGTAGTGCCTTGATTTTTCCCATTTCTTCCAGCACGAGCGCGTCCGGTCTGCCGAACCGTCTTTCTAGTGCTTTTATAATTTCGTCGGGCCCTGTTTGTGCGATTAACAGGGCATTTACGGCCTCCAAGGCGGTCCCTTTGAGGCTTCTACGCAGGCGTGCAGTGTTTTCCATTGGCGAAAACCACCCCCGGGACTCCTGGAATGCTGCCCGGAAGGTGAGCCATTCGCCGCTCTGTCCGTTGAAGTATGGTAGCTCGTTTGCGAAGCGCGCATGCCTTGATCCATTTCTTGCCACCTCCGTTATTGCTTCCGCCAACGCAGCGACATCCATGCCGCTAGAACGCGCAGGTGGGCCCTCCATGTGGGTCCGTTGTCCGTGTGCCATATTGTCGACACGGGCAGCCTGTCCTCGTCCTTCCATAATAATTTCTTCATTCTTGACGGTTACTTCGGCGGCAGAAGGTTGTGGGTGTTCTTGAGATTTCGGTATTCTCTCGAACCACATATCTACCCTCTTTTTGGGTGCTTCCACATCCTCCTCTATTTCTTCGTCATCTGAGGATTCAACTCGGATCCTTTCCAGCCGGGCTTGTTCAAGCTCGACCGCGGCCTCGATTTGCTTCAATTTTAGCGCAGCCAATTTTTCCCGAATCTCCAGCTCGGCGATACGTCTACGGGACGCCGAGGATTTTCTTGACTGTGCCCTAGTTGCCGGCGCAGATGTAGGCGGTTCCTGTACGCCTTCCCGACGGAAGAGCTCGCGTAAGACCGGCGGCGGCATTGTCCGAGTCTGGGACACGGAGGGCGGTATGCATTTTATGGTTTCGGTTGCTGTGGTTGCCGTCTCCGTACCTGACTCGGACGCCCCCCCGCTGGTCTCCTCCGTGGCGCTCTCCGTGGCTTTGCTGATATGGCTTTCCTTCCCGCTGCGGCTCCTAGTAATCGGCATTTTCCAGTTCTTGAATCCGGCTTGAAGCTGACCAAATGATGTTGGTGCTGGATCCGGCTCGAAGGACCAAATGATGTTGGTGCTGGATCCGGCTCGAAGCAGACCAAATGATGTTGGTGCTGGATCCGGCTCGAAGCATACCAAATGATGTTGCCGATGGGAGAGCAGTGGACTGTATGGTTGAATTTAGGCGGGAAGGGTGCCAATAAAACGACGTTTCATGATCAGCAGGCGGATGCGGGCCGGCGGCGGTCCCAGAGGGGGGTTTTTCGTGGCGGCGAGTACGACCTGTTTTGCCTACGAGTGCTACCGACCTGTATGACCGACCTGTCCTGACTGTATAACCGCGTACGCCCTGTTCAGCCTGTATACCCGAGTACGACCTGTTCTGATAATCTCCACAAGTGCCCTTTTTCCCCATTTCGACCCGCTTTTTATCCTAATTATCCCCACTCTGTTACCGCGCCTGACCGACCTCACCCCCTTAACTTTATTTTCCTTATATACTATACTTATCGCTATTTACATTATTCATCCGTATTTCATTATATTGCTCCCTTCCAGCAGCCTATCCTCTCAATAGTGTCTGTAAACACCGAACTATATTAATGGCTTTTCGCCGCGCGTAATTCTCTCCCTACCTCGCCCCGCACCGCCGTCATATAAAAGGCGCGCGGACGAGGGGGGCCTTATTCATTTACACCCGCATTGTCGTGGAGCGCACACCTACCTGCAATTTTGCATATTTGCGGGAGCGTGTGCCCCGGTTGAACTACCCGGACCTTACCTGACCCATAATAATGCCAGGGATCGGTCCGGGACTTACTGCTGGGAGGGAACAACTATTACAAAGTAATTAAATCTAATATAATCTATCCACTATATCTTCTAAGGGACGTGCCAGCCATAATATTCCCCTACGCACCCATAATATTGTACATAGGTCTAACACGTCCCCGAATAAAACACATAAAAAATACATAGTTTATTCTACAACATTATGTAAACAGCAATAATTCACTTAATTCTAAATATTTACACGTTTGGTTGTCGATTCGGTATTGCCGCCGCATAGCTAATACGGCCGTCGATGCGGTATTGCCGTCGTCTAGCACATACCTTTATGTTTGTTTACGTTCGTCGTGAACAATGCCTATCACTGGTCCTTGGGGTAAGATTGGGCCAGCGTTAGTTTTACAAAGAACTATTGAGCATTTTTTGATGTGTCACAAAGTAACCCCATGCATGAGGAAACTGGTACAGATTTTGGAAGGGTATAAATACTAAAAGATTTAATTTAGGTAAATATTTTCTTTGAGTGGAAACACCAAATAATCTAGATTCTATAACAGTATTTTATTTCGGTGTAAGTTCAGTCTCAAACCTTGTCACATAGTATCACCAGTTTACAGTGTATATATATAAGTTTGGCCGTGCCATGTATATAAGGAATAGGACCACCTTATGATAATTATAAGTAAAAAATAAAATACACTAATATTTTAATAATTATATTCTCAAATACATATATACTGCATAAATGTATAAAAACGCATTAACTTATTAGTTCTTAGCTGGTTCAATTGTTTCACCTCCTTGGATTTGACCCCAACCGATTAATCTGAAAGGGAAAATATATCAATGCAGGACCCTCTTTAAAATGTTAAAGACTACAAGAAAATTCTCATCTTTATCCTAAAGTTGCATCCACAGTGGAAGCCTATTGCATCACAAAAGTAATTGTACATCAAAAATTTAATTGTTGTGGGACGATGGTGTGTATGGGTTTCACTGATACCCCTCTTATATGACAAAGGTGGTGTATTTTTTTATTGCTGTAGGACAGCAGACAGGCTCACGGCCCTCTTTGAATTTAGCAGTTACCGTCGCCTATGGGTGTTTGCAATGCCAGGGGTATTGCGAACACGGTGCTATCCGCGTAGTGGTAGTGGAACCTTGTCACTTAGCCCACAACACAGTTATTAGGGTATATTTAAAAACCAGGGGTGGTTGTCATTCAGATGGGCTTGGAGCCTTACAACCTAGCTTGGGTTGTTTAGTCGCCTTATACGACAGGCTGACCCCGGCCGCAGAGGTAGTATTCTCTCTCTAGTTCTGCATGGATATATAAAATCTAGAAAAACGAATATGACCTTATTAATACTTAGCTTTTTAGAAGAACAACTGCAGTCTATAATGTATGCGGTTTATTCAAGAAACTAGCGGGAGATGGAGATATACGTGGACATATGCGAGCCATTGAGGCACCCATAGGAACACTTTACTTGGGCCTTCACAAACGTGCGAACTGAGTCATAAAACACATGCGTCAAAGGAATGGACAATTCCGCGCAACTCGATATCGATAAAGGGATGCCGCTCGCGTTCAAGTAACAATGAGATATGGAGATAGGAGCCTGTAGTCTTCCGGTGTCGGATATCCTACCCCCAAAAGATTCATTCGCTTCCTGGCCAATGCATCGCATGTACACAGTAGGTGTTCCATGCGTTCTATATGTTCCCCACACAACCTGCACATAGGTGTCGCGGTTAGACCCATCTTCATGAGTATGTTATTGGTTCCAAAGTGCCCAGTAAATGCCCCAAGCAAGTAGCATATTTGCCCCCTGCTCATGTTCCAGATGGATCCTCGTGCTTTGTACGTGGATCCCAAAAATTTTTTGGAATGTTCCAGACCGATTCTAGTCAGCCAGTATTGTTGTTGACTGCGATCTGCAAAATCCCTGAATGTGGCTTTCACGAGACTAGTCGGAATGCCTACACATGGTTCTGGACCCATAAAATCATTAGATGAGCCCTCTCTTGCCAGTTCATCTGCCATTTCATTTCCATGAATTCCCTTGTGTCCCGGAACCTATTTATTACTTACTTCGTTTTGAAAATTTTTCAAGGCTTTTTATAGATATAAGTTATAAATGATCAACAATCAATCTCTGTAATTAATTAAGCTTTATTTTACAATTATCAATAAATGTTACCGTATCCTATTAGTTTAAATACTTATATATTATATATTACTTACTATATATACATTACTTATACGCATATATTTATTATCTTTTATTTGATGACCAAGAATTGATGCACAATAGCCATCGAGCCGACTCGTTATTCAATCTATTGCGATGCTTTCGTATCACAAGAGATGATTTCGAAAATAACCTCTCAGCTGGGACAGATGTAGCCGATATTGACAAAAAATCTCGAGCCATTTTTGCCAAAATAGGATATTGAAGCTCATGACGTTTCCACCAAAGTAGTATATCTTCGTTACTTAAAGCTATAGGCTGACTCAAGTACTGTTCTAACTCTTTTATCGAGAGTTGAGAAGCTGACGAAGAAGATGGAGCTGAATATAATTTATTGAAGTCTTTTTTTATCTGATCGCGCGCGATCGTGAACGAAAATAATTTGTAAAATGTCTAAAATTCTTGTAAACGTTTTCCTCGGTATTTTAAATAAATTGTTTTAAAATGTATAACCCGTCGTTTAACATAATGCAAACCCGGAACCATACACCACATCTTACAATTCTTGGACGCATAAATTGACCTTTTAATGTCAGAAAAAAAGTACAAAGTACTCGAAGAAAGTACAAATTAGTGATGAGCAAAGCAAGACCAAGATCAAGACAATCTTGGTAACGGTCTTGGTCTTGCTTCTCCGGTCTTGGTCTTGCGATTTTGCAAGACCAAAACTGCAAGAATAAGACAGATTTTGCTCATCACTAGTCAGACGACGTGGTCGTTAATGACTGGTACATATAAATTGTAGGTTGTAGGTGTTTGTAAAAATTGTGTTATAATAGTTATCATTAGACAATACTACGCGAACCATGGAAGCATTATTCGATAACTTAACTTTGTTAAATAACGTCGCAACACTAGAAGTGTGTGCGAGAGATCCGATACGCCTATAATTGTGAGCGAGAGGTCTGATAAAAATGATTTATGACTCAGTTCGCACGTTTGTAATGGCCCAAGTATAGTCTGAAAGTGAAATCCAGTGCCAGTCTTGTCTGCTATTTAAGAGATGCATTTCTCCGTGCAGGGGAGGAGTAAGAATACTAACCTCTGCAGCCGGGGTGGGCCTATCGTAAAAGAAGACAAAACAACTCTTAGCTAGCCCCTGTACCCCTATGGGATAGTAGCGTGTTCGGTAACCGGTTAGTATTCAGTGGGTCTTTAGCCTGCCTGCTGTTCCCCAGCAATAAAAAAAAACTAGCGAGTTAGGCTGTAAGAAGTCCCGCAACCTTAATCCCAAACCTCTGCCTACCCAGCACGCATAAATAGATAATATCTGGATGACCGAGCTTTGTTCGGTTATTTTTTTTATAAATTGTATTTTTTGGAAATTAACAATTGATTTTCTTAGTCTAACCTCAAAGCAAACACTCATTGACTTCGTGTTACTTAACAACGCCATCTGCTGGAATAGCTTTAGTGTTGTTGTGTCGTTAAAGCAATTAAAAAAAAATAGTATTATTCGCCGATAGATGTCAGGAAGAGTCATTTTTCAGTTTTAATTGGGACTACTCAAACGCTACCTTTTGACATTTTCTAGAAATGATTCCTAGCTAGATCGATTTATCGCCCCCGAAACCCCCCATATACTAAATTTCATGAAAATTGTTGGAGCCGATTCCGAGATTCCAATTATAATATATTTATATATGTATACAAGAATTGCTCGTTTAAAGATATAGGATATCGTGACAATTCACATGACTCAGAGGTCGTAATAAAATATTTGTGTCCTTTTGGTGTATTTTACCTCCAGTGGTTCTCGACCCTCCTGCTAAGGGCTACCTTCTCGCCGGTCTCGGTGCACACGGGGTTGGTGAGGGCGATCTTGGCCAAATCCGCTTTGGTCGCAATCACTCGGCCACCGGTACTCAAAGAGCCGATGTTCACCAACAACACCTGAAGCACGACAATGCTGATTCAGCCAGCGCTCAATTACTAATTGCATGGTGTGGTAACAGAGCGTTGTCACACTGAGGGGTTTCATTCCCATGATAGCAAACACGCTTAAGCAGTTCTTTTCATATAATGTGCATATTATAATGCCACGTACTGATGGTAAAAGAAAACATCGCGAGAAAACAAACCTAGATAACAAGATGGATGTCTCTATATGTGTAATCCGCCTTGGACAAGAGTGGCGGGCATACTATCTATTCCTTCTATGGGTAGGCATGAGCATTTATCCATGCAGGGGCGGAGAAAGAATATTAACCTCTGTGGTCGGGGTCGGCCTGTCGTAAAAGGCGACTAAAGAAGCCACCCTAGCTACGTGGTAGGGCCTTAAGCTCGTCTAGATAGCGACCACCTTTGGTCTTAAGTATGCCGCCATAGTAACCTTGTGTTGTGTTCCGGCATTAGTGACCCAAGTTCCTGTACCCTTATGGGACAGCAGCGTGTTCGCGATGCCACTGGCGTTGCAAACACCTATAGGCGACGGTAACTGTTAAATTCTAAACGGGCCGTCAGCCTGTCTGCTGTCCTACAGCAATAAAAAGCTGTAGCAATAAAATAAAAAGCATACAATATTATTATATATGTACTAATTTCATGTATTACACCTAGAGGTCAATTTAGAGGTCCCGGGTTCGAATCCAAAGATGGCATACACCGCTTGAGCAGTATTTCTCGTCTAATGTACACATTGCAGCATAATTGCCAAGCACCGACGGTAAAGCAACTTGCATACGCCTCGGCCCGACCAGAGCAGACTAGTATCGATTATAATGTGATTTTGTGTGCGGTAGTCTACCTCGTTCCTGGTGAGCTTCTGCACCTTGGCGGCCTTCTTGTCGCCCTCGGTGCGCACGCCCAGCAGCCGCTTGAGCAGGTAGTACGACACTTCCAGCTTCACGAAGATCGCCGGCAGCGCGCCCACCGCGCCCAACACCTGGTCAAAATTAATATCAATCAACATTTGTATTACCATAAATCCATCCCGCACCCCTCCCCTTAATCTAATTCAATTTTATATTTATCACTCCTTACCCATTTTTTGTTCGCGTCATAGTCATCGTCGTAGGGTTTTTAGATCCTATGGCCACGGCGTGTGAATCTCCTCGCTGGTTTCATTGGATTTGGAGTAGCGGCTTAGTCGGCGAAAAGCGACGAGATACAGGCGCCCGGCGTGGGCGCTTCTCTACGCGTGAGCGTCCGCGCCATACGCGCGTCCCGTTCTCTCCCCCGCGCGTGATATTTCGTTTTAGTCGTAAACACCCTATTACCCCTATTTACCTTCTTTCAAAGTCAACAGTACATTAAGGCGACAATAGAAATATAGTTAAACGGGCGCCCAGTTGTCCGTCACGTCTCAATAATCATGGAGTCAGTCTAGTTGGTTAGTCAGACTCTCCTGTCAACGTCACACGTGTCACAAAATGACGTCGCATTTCTAAATCTGTGATAGTATTTATAAAGCGGTTACTTACTTGTCCGACAAGTCGATCAGCTCTACATAAGGTGGGTTCGATTTTAGTGCCCACTCCAATAAGTCCTCCGGGGACTGCATATTGAAGTTCATTTTGTTCTGCGAAGAGAGACACAATGCGGGAGAAGATTGGCTTACACGTCAGTTTGCCATCGGCATCCTTGCTCACTAAACCTGGTCGGACCTGAAAGATGAAAATACATTGCATGCATGTTATCGCTTTCACTTTGGTGGCCAGGGATTTTCTTTCTCCATTTTGCCGGGCGGACCCCGCGCACCGAAACGGGAGTTTGGCAACCGGGATGTAACGCTAGGATGATGATGTTTATCCTGTACAACGACAAGACAGCACTTCTTGGGTCAGTCTCATCTTTCGGCGGTGGTGGCATGGTTAGCCAATTGTTCTCCACGAAGATATCCAGATACCTCGACGAAGTAATGCAGACAAGTCCTGTAATTTCTCCACAATGTTACATGCTATGTTATCAATATGAATGGCTTTAGTGGATACAGGAGTTTTAACACTGTCTTATCGCCAGAAAATGGCCATTATACATCAAAGATAATATGAAAATTGAAGTCCCAAAAAAGTTTTTAAACTTTAAATATCATCCGCCGTGGGACTGGACATCGTCTTGCAATATTTCCTTAAATTTGTGGTAGCTAACCATGGATTCGAGTCAGAAATAAAATGGGCTAACCACATCACTTCTAGCAAAAGATGGCTGCTGGCTAACTTGGTTTTATTAGGTTATCAAACGCCAGCCGTTCATGTAAAAACCAAATTCAGTTACATGGTATTCTCATATTTTTTTCGGCTATAAAAGGTATAGATGTAAGAAGTACGCGGAGGTTTCGTTTTTTGGCTAACCCCTTCGATGAATAGAGGAAGTTTACCTCAATCTCCATGCCAACGGTGAGCACGCCCTGGAGGATGGAGCCGCCGGCGACGCCACCGCGCAGGTCGTCCACCTCGCAGCCCGGCTTGTTCACATCGAACGACCGGATCACGATCATGCGCGGAGCGGAAGTGAAGTCCCGCAGCGGCACCGGGATCTTCTTCGTTATGTACTCGCACAGCACCTAATCAAACCTCTATCATCATAGTGCACTTTTACAATCACTAAGTGCTGGTGCACTGGACTGGTGTCCAGGGGGCTAGAGTTGGGGCCATTTTACTCACGATCTGGCTGCACTGATCCCAATACTATGTCAATATTGGAGCTCAGACTCCAATGATACTTAGTAAGCTAGCGAAGTTCTACAAGTTAATTTTGAATTATATAATCGTTAGTCTATTTACTGGTTTGATGTTTTATTATTTTTGTCTTATAATTTGACACAACACAACATAATGGCCAAATAACTGCATTGTACAGTCTTGTCTGCGCCTACCTCTATATTATATTTCAGTTGGGCAGAGATAGGTATGATCGGTGCTCCCTCGGCGACGGTGCCTTCTACGAATTTCACGATCTGCTCGTGCTGCTCCTTAGCTTGACCTTCCTTTACGAGATCTATCTTATTCTGAAGTATCAATATGTGTTTCAATTTCATGATTTCAATGGCTGCTAAATGTTCACTCGTCTGGGGCTGAGGGCACGATTCATTACCTGTATGACGGAGTACATATTATAGACAGAGTTTGGTAAACGTTTAACTTTTCTCCGTGCAAGGATAGAATAAGAATACCAACCCCTATGACATGGGGCATCCTGTCTTTAAAGGCGACAAAACAACCCCAGCCAGGTGGTAGGGCCCCAAGCCCTGGTCTATAAGTATACCACTATAATAACCTTGTGTTCATGTATTAGTGACCCAGTTTTCAGGACAGCAGCGTGTTCGCTGTGCCCCTAGCATCGTAAATACCCATAAGCAACGATAACTGTTTACTATTAAATAGGCTGTCAGTCTGTTTGCCGTCCCACAGCAATAAAAAAATTTAAACCATAGTTAGACGTTAAACATTAGAAGAACGTGTTTCTTAGTTAAAAACTTATTTAGAATAGGTTAGGTGCCTGGTAACTCAGTGGAGACCAAACTAGAGGTCCCGGGTATGAATACGGTGGTATGTACCACTTAGGCAGTTACTCTCGCCTAATGTGCATATTATGGTATAATTGCCATATGGCAATTATACCATAATATGCTGTCGGTATATACCGACGAGTATGCATGTCGGTATATACCGACGGTGAAGAAAAACATTGCAAGGAAACCTGCATGTCGAGATCACCGGTTTGTGTAACCTGCCAATCCGCCTTGGAGAAGCGTGGCGGGTATACTGTCCGCTCCCTTTAGGGGGAGGCCCGAACCCAGTGGGACGCTATGGAATGTTATTATTTACCAAACTTTAACAAAACCTCAGTACTCACAGTTTACAATTAACCAAAGCATAGTGGGTATGTTTTCAATAATGGGGAGGCCAAACAAAGAGGGGAGTTTATGGACTATAATATATAATATATATAATTGTGATGTTTGTATCTATTCGGTACACTGTTGTGAATCAGTATATTTACCGGCAATGAGTAACAACGCTGCGTCCATGACGGCAGCTCCGTTAAGCATGGTGGCCATAAGAATGTCGTGACCGGGACAGTCGACGAAGCTCACGTGGCGCACCAGCTGGAAGCGGCCCGTGCACGCCGGTCGCAAGCACGGAAAGCTGTCGTCTTTCGATGATCCACCTGATATGTAACTCGTCGGCCGCGGACATTTCGGATTGTCACATCTATAGATTTTCGCATTCGCGTAACCTGGTCAAACAATTTAATAAATTAGAACAATATTTTAAACTATTGCAGGATTAATCTAACCCCATAGTATCCTAAGAAGCAGTGGGTGACTGCGGACTGTTTTTAGCTAGTCTAAGAAAGCTAAGTACGTAATTAAGAACACTTTACGTCACAGCTGTAATTTATCATTATAATTGTGATATGAATGAAGAGTTTCTGGCGACGACGATCTGAATCTTTATGTAAAGATCGAAACTGTTTTAAAAATAAAAATAGCACGAGGTGATTGATTTAATTTGTGCAAACGTGTGTCAAGCTAAAAGAACATAATATGTATTAGTCTATCATTAGGCTTATACGGCTGGAAACTACGGCCAGTGGTAGGGCGACAGGAGCAACTATCACTAGCAGGACCGCGCCGCGTTACGAGAACCTACGGTAGTCCTCATGTCTGTGACATCGCGCACAATTGTCAGAGAGTACCTCCGTTGATAGTTCGTATTTGTTGCCGACCAGTACCGATTACTTCCGAATGGCTAGCGAGCCCTAACAAGAAAGTAGATTGCTTGATAACATGCTGGTTTATCCCGAAAAAGATCATATGCCATGAACTCACTAACAAAAACAGAACATCTTGTGGTAGTGTAACAGATATGGAACGCGAATCGCATCCACCAAAGCGTTTGGATTGGCTTTAATACTAAGATGGATCATTCATCATTAAAATAATTCTAAAATCAAGCTTTAATTATTAATATTGCTGCGGAAAAGCAACTAAATATAAAACTCGTAAATTTGGGTCTTCATTTGTCAATTTGTTCTGTAGTTATACACATACATACATAATGTGCAATTGATTGCAAACGAGCCATATAAATAATAATCAAAATTATGTATTAATTTTTATTTCAAAAACTTAAATCATAGTTAAACTCATTATGAAAATTGTCTAAAAATCTACCTTTTATACAAGTTAAAAATAACTTGTGATAATAAAAACATTCTTAAAATACATACTAATAGCATTTGTAACCAACTTTATAAACTTTTTACAATGCGAACATACCAAGAAGTCAATAAGGCACTTATGCTGAGCAATACAACTGTTGTAATTTGTTTTCATATATTCCTATCTAGCACAGGAATTATTTTAATACAGTTTACTTATATGAAATAAACTATAATATAATTGTTCTTCCTATGTTATATTTAGGTATGTAGTATATTTTCTTAAATTGTAATCAACAAAGTTGTTAGTCCTGTTTTAATTAAAAATTTTGCATTTAGGAGACTAGGGTCCACTCTTTACATCTTGTCTTTCCATGATTGCTCTTTTTACTGATAAGAAACAATAAAAAATTAAACCGTCGAAAAAACTGAAAAGCTAAAAATAAATTAACCTTCTTTTTATTAACCTTAATAACTAAGTTCTTAAACTAATGTAAGTATACCTAAGCTATTATGCGTCGGCGCCAGTGCCCTCACGTGTGTGCCCGTTCGGGTTGCTGTCTCACTGACATTAATTTCGTAAACGCTCGGCATTTTCCGGCGAAGGGGCGTGTCACACTGTGCCGCCGCGCATCACGCTTTACGTAATTAATTAATTTGCTTGTTTGGCGCCGACTCAAAATTACTTAGGTATACTTAGATTAGTTTAAGAATTTAGTTATTAAGGTTAATAAAAAGAAGTGTTATTATTTTTTGCTTTTCAGGCGGTTTAATTTTTTTCTTAAAAAGTTTTATTTTATAATTTTTTGTGGCTGTAATTTTACTAATTACTACATGCTTAAATAAACTGACTGACTCTGCACGACTCATAAACTGCATCAAAGTTCAGGATTACTTTGAAATTATTTTTTTTAGTAAGTATGCAAACTTTTTAGATTAAATTATATAAATATGGAGAGACTGGCTCTTAGTCTAAAAAAAAGGCAAATTTAAAAATAGAACTGCATCAAAACAAATGAATATAGCCGGGAAAAGAAAATTTACTCGTAGTATCAGATTTGAGTGTTATTTATAGCAAAGTTTTAAATTGATTCTCATTGATTTTTTATTCTTTTGTCAATTGAATTATTGTTACCAGCAGACATGTTGGGTTAGTTTTTTAACTCATCGAGAGTTTTTGAACCATAATATGATATTTCGTCCGAACAAGCGGCTCAAATCGTAGCATTGGTGCGGGAGGGCTTGGATCAACGAACGATTGGTAGAAATTTAAACCAGTCTACGGTTTCTAGAATATACAGGTTTGTTGGAGACAGGTTCTTACAGAAGAAGACGCGGTACAGGCAGGACTCGAGCAACCACCGGTCGTGATGACCGATTTATTGTTACAACTTCCCTGCGAAATCGTTTCCTCACGTCAGTTAACATCAAAAAAGAGTTTAATGAAGTGCGTGGAGTAAACGTGAGTGCACGAACAATAAGAAGAAGGTTAAAGGAAGCGGATATCACCAATTTTAGACCAGTAAATTGTCCAAAGTTGTCTGTAGCTCACAGACAAGCTCGCTTAAGATTTGCGCGTGATCACCTGAATTGGAGAGAAGAGCAATGGGCCTCCGTATTGTTCACGGACGAGTGTAGGACATGTTTATATGGTGCAGATGGTCGCAGAAGAGTCTATCGTCGACGTGGGGAGCGATATGCTCAAAATTGCATTGAGGAGCGTGTACCTTTTGGAGGCGGTTCGTGTATGGTCTGGGGTGGCATATCGATGAACGGACGAACAGAACTTGTGTTCATAGACATGGTCCGTCAAAACGGTAATAGAGGGGGTTTGACTGCACATTGCTACATAATAGAGATCTTAGAAGATCACGTGGTGCCTTACACAGGATTCATAGGCGAAAATTTTACTTTAATGCAGGATAATGCCCGGCCGCACGCTGCTGTGCATGTTTGGGACAATTTAATAAGAGCTGTATATGCGAGAAACCCTTTGCCCACGACAGTGGCAGCACTAAGAACAGCACTTTCAGAAGAATGGGACAATATTCCGCAAGATATTTTAATAACCCTAATAAAATCTATGCGGAACCGATTAGAATCCGTAATAAGGGCACGTGGAGGTAATACACCTTGTTTACATAAATAAACCCTTGCATAAAGTTTGTGTCTATTGTTAAAACCAATTTTTTAATTAAACCAATTTTCCTTAAATCTCTGTATTTTCTTCAAAAAAGTCTTAAGGTCCTTTCCATTACACAAACTTAATTAAGGATATAACTCTACGCTGTTTTAAAGTTCACGAACCAATCAAGAGGTTTCAATTTAAATCTGTATAGAAAGTTTGCATACTTGGTTAAAATATTTATTTCAAAGTCGTCTATTACTTTGATGCAGTTTATGAGTCCGTCAGTGTAAATAAATTCTGTCAAAAGTTATGCATGGTCATAGAAATAGTCAGTGAGTAAACAATCAATTATTATTATTCTCTGTTTTCGTACCCTAGAGTTGGGGAACTTTTTTTCCAAATTTATATGGGACCAACTTCGGGGTATACCTTATAGTAAGAGCTCCAATAAGCTAATTTATATATATGAAATGAAAACTCTTTATTGTTCACCACCAAAATCTATGTACATACAATGAAAACTAGAATAAGTTAGTGATATAATGGGTGGCACTATCGCTAAAAGCGATCTCTTCCAGGCAACCTTATAATGGAGTGGAATACATGAATTAATTATCCCGTGGATATTTACTAGCCGTTATCACCCGCTTTGCTGGTCGAATAACAGTAAAAAAGTAAATAAAAAAATATGAGTTTTCGTACGCATGTGCGCGACATCGCTTGCCCCACTTCTCTGTGGCAAGAAAACAAACAACACTGAAAAATCGTTATTTCTTAAAACTAAACTACATGAATATATTGCAAAATTTTTTAAGATAAGGGCCAAGGGTCTAATATATAAAACTTAGATTTGAAATCTATCCAGTAGTTTTGCTATGATGCGTGCACAACTGCAGACCTCTATCATTTTATTTATATAGAGGTTAACTAAATTGTTATACAGGCTGACTTTGACAAAACCGTCCAAATTCACACAGAAGAATCTTCAGTAAAAGTTATGAGAAACATGTATTTTAGTTTAGTATCACATAGTACAAAAATGTTGAGTAATCAGCATCACAAAGTCATCCAAAGAACTCGCAATTTACATAATACGGCGAGCAAGTGTCAATGACCTCTCCATCGGTACCGCAAAAAATTTAAGAATTTCGTACAATGATCTAGTACGAGGCCGAGGATGGCGGTCATTGCATCTGTGCGAGCGAGTACTCATTATATTTATGCGGGAGTGACAGAGACAGGTAATAAAAGCAGGTTAACGTACGAAATTTGCAGCATATGACTATTTTGTATGATTGAATTAGTGACCGCGCTGCTAAATATTTTCCTTGGGATGAAATATTTTATGGTGAAAATTTGACATACAATTTTTTTTGCAAAAATAGGTGCCTTAAATGATGTTTAGTGCGTAAAAAAATTTGGACGATGTTGTCAGTCACCCTGTATAACGAATGAATATATTGCACGCATTCATAATATTCCAGCATAGTATAAACAGTTCATTCCAGACCCCAATGAAACAATAATACTGTGAATCATTCAATAGTTAACCAAGGTAAAGTTGTACTTCATAGCTCTACTTCGTAGGCACATGGAAACTATTTACTAACTTCTCTCTAATATTTAATCTAATAATTTAAATCCTTTAGTTTTCCTAAATACATCATTGATGCTAATCAAGCTTAATAAAATATGTCGAATCTATTACAAATATAAGCTTATGGTATGCCATAGACACTAAAACAATTTAGTAACATTTTCAGAGATTCACAGATATAAATTTATATAATTATTAGTGTACAAATGCAGTATCAACAACTAGTTCCAAAAATACATCCAAAAATATACGTCTCATCAAAAATTCGGTATTTAAATGAAAAAGAGGATTGATATCATTTAAAAAATTCGCCAATAAATAGCTGGCAGTTTAGTTACAATGATGTACCAGAATTCCAAACTTGAATTAAAATTTTTGAATTTTCATTCTATAAATGAATAGAGATTATTTTCAATGTGTCATGTGTATTCCGTCGGAATTTCTGCACTTAATCACATTTATTTGCATAAATAGTCATTTTTTTTAATGAGCTCTGAGCTGAGCTGAACGTGATTGTTAACTAAGCTCTGTGACATCCTACCAAAAAGATCTTTTCCTAAACATATCTATATCTCATCGACAGAAGCCGCTCAAGTCGTGGCGTTGCTGGATGCAGGGCATAGTCAGTGTGTTGTGGCTGCACGATTGAATCTAAGCCTCTCTGCTGTCAATAGTGTATCAGCGTTATCAGAAGTCCGTCCAGGATCTGGTAGACATCGAGTCACGTCTGAGCAAGATAACCGGTATATTGTGTCAGTTTCTTTAAGAAATCGCCACTTTAACTCTATTCAATTACAGCAGCGGCTCCGTGAGGTTAGAGGATTGACTGTAAGCAATTTTACCATAAGAAAAAGATTGGCGGAGCGTGGCAATAAACTCCAAAAACTAGCTAATTGCCCAGAATTGACGGTAGACCACCGAAGAGCGCGCCTCAACTTTGCATTTGAGCACGTAAATTGAGCAAAATTATCTTTTCTGACGAGAGTAAGATCATGCTATATGGTAATGACGGAAGAAAGAAGGTGTATCGAAGATAGTGAGAACGTTTTGTGAAGTTAGAAGACAGTGCTGCATTGAATAAAGAGTTAGTTACGGTGGCGGTTCATAGACGGTTTGGGGAAGCATAAGCGCCGATTGAAAAACCGAAGTTGCATTTATATCTGGACCTCGGTTACTGTCATTAAATGTGTCACGTTACGTTGAAGAGTGTCTGGAGCCTCATGTGGCACATTTTATTTTCGAAGATTTCATTTTTATGCAGGACAATGCCAGGGCTCATACAGCAGGCATTGTGAAATGACATTGACAAATTAATACCTGAGCAAAGTCAGTATTGCGGATATGGGCTGGCCAGCAAAAAGCCCGGATATGAATCCCATAGAATACCTATGGGATGAGTTGAAGAGACGAGTCAGGGTGAGAGATCCTGTTCCGGAGACGCTTGGCCAGCTTAAAACAGCTATACAAGAAGAGTGGGATAACATACCACAACACAAGATTGTGACTCTTATCCGTTCCATGAGGAACCGCATGGAAGCAGTGATAAGAGGCCTGGGAGGAAATATGTGATACTGAATAAACTTTTATTAACTATTTTCTGTTTTACATCTTTGTTTCTAACATTTAACAATTTTTCTTAAAGGGTTAAAACATACCTGTTGAACAAAACACAATAGCTAAAAAAGTTTAATATTAATTTTAAACATTAATATTCGTTAAATGATACCTTTTAATATCGACAATTGACTGGCATTATTTACATTTTTGGTTAAATGTATGTAAATAAAAATTAAACTCATTCAAAGCCAAACTTCAGGGGTGTTTCGATTTTTTGATGAGAAGAGTATATGTTTCCAAAGTTCTGGTAATTTAGCTGTGAATTAATTTTTTTATAATTGTAGTGTAATTTATCCACATAAGGAAACATACACATTCATGGAGGGGGGTTTCAAAATACCAATCTTTGTCATAGGGAGGAGAGGGTGGGGGTAAAGTTTTCGTTACGTAGTTAACCTTTTTAATTCCCAAAGTGGTCCAGGTGGACCCCCAGAGGTCCATGGATCTACATTGGCATGACAAAAAATGGGGGTTCACAATTCTTAAACGGGTCCACGAAAATTTATTTACTTTCGATAGTGAAGCACTAAGAGGTTGGCTTAACTTGACCTATCAACGTACGCAGATAATATTTTAAGAAGCTCAGCGACTGTTACTTGTATTGGTTCCTTGAGTTCCTGTGAGTAGATGTCAAGAAGTAAAGTTGGATGGAATCACTTTTTTGATTTGCCAACTTTACTTTTTTGACATCCAATCAAAGCACAATCAATTAATTGATTAACCAATCAATATTCCTTTTTTTTTTTAATATTAATTCATGGTTGGAACTCAGCCGCAATGTAAATTTCCATATCTATCTTCACATTTTTTGTCGAGTTTTGTTTTGTTTTGAGTGTAAAAAAAATTGGCAAAAAAAGGTTACCTAGATAGTATGGGTACTTGAGATGGTCTTAAGATGCACATATAATAATTTAATCATAAATAAATTCATAATAGAAACCACATTTTAAGACCATCTTTAAATAACTAAAGTCCCCAATCAACCTATGTACTGTACATTTTACATCAATGAAGATATCTGAGAATTGATCAAGAGCTACTGTGCAAGATGAATGCAGACACAATTCTCATTGTGTGCAACACTCATTCATAATCAACAAATTTTCCTCAGTGTGAAGTTTAGAATTATCATACTGCAAATAAGCAGCTAATTTAGATTTTAGTGGCAATGATAATACATTTGAATTGTGTATTGCATTAATTGTAACATATTTCAGCTGATAATTTACTCCATTCGCCACAGAGAGTACTTAGTACATGGGTTTAAGTAGGACCTTCCATGGGGTCTATGCCTTTATTTTTGTTTATATGGAATGTGGATATGGATTCCTAAAGTATGTGAACTTTAGAGAAAAATTATCTGGGGCCTCCACGACATGCAAACACCAAGTTTTGTCCTTTACTATTAACAGAACCTATGCCATAAATGGCATAAATATCTTAATTAAATTTTAGCACAAATCCACAAGTTTGAAAACTTTGTATGTAAAGTATAACAATATTGTTTCATCAAAAAATAGGAATATTATGTTGAATATTTCATAAAATAAAGTGTAAACCTAAAAAAGATATTTTCTACATTTTACAGCACCACATTTGCATTCCGTTCTGTTTCGCAACATAGCAATATTTTGTTGCTGTATTTCAAAGCGTGATTTCATAGGTGAAACTGGCGATGCAGCTCTACCACCATCTGATCCATTGGGAATATTAATATCGTTGGAGTCTCTCTTATTAATACCATTTGAAGTGCCTTCCATTTCTACTGGATCAGGTTCTGATGATTTTTGTAAATAATCAAAACACAGTTCTTCACCCACTTCAATATCACGAGTTGAAAACAAAGCCAACATTGGGAGATTAGGGTCCAAACAATCTGCCCACACTGCCCACACACCAAGATTTGGTTCACAAGAATGGTTGATAAAGTGAGACACATTCCCAAGATGTGCTGCATCAATGACATATGGGTTCTCAACAGAGTTGAAATCAAGATCAAATAAATATGTGAGTCCATTAGCATCATACTCTCTTCCACGTTTTTCAGCTTCTTCAAATGTTATGACTTCACCAACATATTGGCAAATGAATTGTCCTTCATAAATTTTTTGTTCTGTTCTAACCCCCCATCCACAACCATTGGCTGTTCGGAAAATGCTTAGTTTAAAACTACGTCCAACTTGTACAACCCTATTAACACACTCATTAGAACATTTACAGGCTTTATTGCACTCATATATTGGGGTACCAGGTGCTAATCTGAGTCTTTTCTTTGCAGTATATGCAAAAAAGCCACCCTGCATTCCGCAACAAGATTTGGACCTACAGTTGCATATTGTACATTCACATCCAATAGGTGGGTCATCTGGTATAGTAACCCCAGGACCAGGAATTGATTGGTTAATGTATGTAAAATTTTTAGGTGGTCCAGCTAAATCAACATTGTTTTCCACAATAAGTTTCTTTGATTTATCTACTTGGTTTAAGTGATCCTCCCATGCTTTCAATTTCATTAACTGTTGACATCGCTTCCTCATCAAAGTATAAAGCTGCAAATAATTTCTTGTTTCTTGAACTAGTTCTGTGACACATTCTTCATTATAACTAGGCATCTTAATCATGCAAAGCAACTTGAGTATTAAATTCTCTTTGAGTTGTGATATTTCATACTGATCTAATTCACCCAGCCTGTTGAGTAAGTTTTCCTCACTTAAAAGGTCTCCAAAGGCTAGTTCCTTCTTCAGTGATTCCATTTTAGCAACATATTTAAGTTCAACAGATGACAAATACTCTCTCAGGGCTTCAGGACAATTGTCAAGATTTTCCAGTGGCTCCCATGTATTATCATCCTCGGTCCACCCTTTCCATTTAACAAAAAAACATTCTTTGCCACATTCAAATTTGAAATTAAGAATTTTTTCAACTATATACTCTTCTGGATCTTTTGAATTTCTATTCTTTTTATGTTTCTTTGCTTTTGGTTCATCTTCAGGTTCAAGTGACATATTTCTTTTTTTGGATCTTTTTATTCTCTCATAAAATATACTTTCATCTCTTTCATCGGCCCTCTCGTGGTACAATTTTATGACCGAGTCCGGCAGGCGCTCTGCAACATACCATGTGATTTAATTAGAAAAATATCTTTAACATCAAGAATCTTTAATTCATCAAGAAATTTAGTGTGAGTTCCCCACATGGTATATTACAAAGGCCTGGTTAAATTGAAATATAAGTGTATAATGTATAAAATATAATGTAATGATAAAACAATTTCATTACAAATAATATATTGTATTCAAACTCTTAGTTTAAATATTTAGTAAAACAAAAATGGATAGTGGTACATTTTATGATTAAAAACAAATATCATTTATTGATGAACAATTACAAGATTAACTACTCTGCACCAAACTAGGGACAGCCTGTATTTTGGAAATCGGTTTATATTAAGTATATTGCAAATGAACTGAGTACATTCAATACAATAAAATTTAATATATACACATAAAATGATGGAAGTTAATTAGATTTATAATATCTAAACATCACAAAAAAAGTCACAAACTTTAAAATACATTTTTATTTGTTTATTGGTGAGCTATAACATTAGATAAATAAAAATAACACTTATGAATAAAGCTAATAAAAATAGAAATGCCAAGTAAAGCAAATTACCTTTTCATTAATTAACCTGACAAAATTAAAATCAAACGCTGTTAATTGGTTTGGATATTAAATATAACAATTGTCTGCATTAACAGTAATTATTCAAATAATATTCAATGTATTCGCAGATTATCAATACATGATCAACTCCATTACATGGGCCTTATTTATAATGTATTACACTAAACTTTTACTCACCCAATTTAATAGTAATATTTCTTTCCAATTCATTCTTAAATCGCACAGTTTGTACACCAGAGATTGCTTTTACAACAGTTGATTTACCATGAGCTACATGACCAATGGTTCCAATATTAATTGTAGCTTGTCTCGATATAACTTCGGGAGAAAGCGCGGACAATTTTGTGACATCCTGTAATTTGAATCAACTCTTCAAGTCAAGTTGTTGATGACAATATGAAAGTTTATTAGGTTATGTCTACAAAATAGAATTATCGTGGTTCCACATCTTGTAACATATGTTGCCTAAGAAAGATATTTAAAAAATAACACAGCAATTTTGTATACAATCGTTAGTCTTTCATCTATAACAATCGAACTTACCAATTTGGTTAGGTCTTGCTGATGCAAGTTTGATTGAGCACCTCGACCCTCATTAGAAGCCATATTGGAGGATTATTTGTTTATTTGAGCTTAATTTTTTATTAAAAATGTGAAAGAAATTGAATATACCCGATAAATCACATTAAACTATTATTGAGACTTTTATAACGTAGGCAATCTATTTTCCGCGCTGTTCCAATCCAATCCAATTAGGCTTGTTGACTTGTTGGTTGATTCATGATTGTTGGAAAAGTATCAATATATCGATATTTTTAATTCGATATATTTAAAAGACATATTTTAATCAGTTATATCGATACAAAATACCCAATATTGAAAATTGGATCAAAAACGATATATTTTTGAAGTGAAAAGTTCTTTAGCATCGCTGTGATCTGAAACTCGATGAAACGGAAAAGTTACACTAAAAAGAGACACCTATATATGTCTTTAGAATATAACATGGAGAGAATGAGATAAAAGACATGAAGCGATTCCTATATTTATGGTCTCTTTTTTTGTGCGGTACTAAATTGAAGTTTACATTTTTCAAGGTTTCACTTCTATCATCATCATCATCTTTGCGTTCTATCCCGGTTGCAGCCCAAACTCTCGCTTCGGCGCCCGGGGTCCGCTTTCCGAGTTTTTCTTCTCCACTTCGCACGGTCTTCAGCATCCCTGGTAGTGAGCCCATTGGCACGCATATCACCCCTTACGACGTCAAGCCAGCACTTTTTGGGTCTACCCCTCCTGCCGGGGCCCGGCGGAGGCGGCATGGCCAGACATTTGTTACCCACGTAAGCATCCGGTTGCCGTAAAACGTGGCCGTACCAACGGAGCCGACACTCTTGTAATTTGTCCGCAATGTCACGGACATGAAGACTGCCGCGAATGCGGGAGTTCCTAACGCGGTCCTTCCGCGTCACTCCACACATCCACCGCAGCATATTCATCTCCGTGACACGCAGCTCTTGCTTGTGTCGCTCTAACACCGGCCACGCTTCACAGCTGTATAAAAGGACAGGCCTAATGATGGTCTTATAGACCTGTCCCTTGAACTTTACCGGCATCTTGGGGTCACAAATGACACCAGTTACCTCACGCCAATTGGCCCACGCGGCAGCAATGCGTGCCTTGACGTCGCAATCGATGTCACCAGACGCATGGAACACAGATCCCAGGTATTTCACTTGGTCCGTGCGCTCGACCGTGTTGCCGTCTATGCGTACGGGTGTGGGATCTGTGGAGTTACAGGCCAAGTACTCGGTCTTCGCCACATTGAGCTTCAGACCACCGTTCTCAAGCGACTCCTTCCACGCCTTCACACGTCGCACCAACCTACCCCTGTCCGAATATGCCAGCGCGATATCGTCAGCATACATGAGCAGCCACGGGGGCTGCTCATGTGAGTTTCTGATGCTGTTTGACAATACGTCTAAAACCACGCTAAACAGAAACGGACTAAGGACGGATCCCTGGTGTACTCCGACGGTGATGGGGAAAGGTTTTGTGTCGCCAACTGCGGTCCGAACTACGGAATCGGAGTCACGGTACATGTCTCGGATGATGTCAATATAGGCCTCTGGAATCCCTTTGGACCGCAATGCCCACCAGATTATCGCGCGAGGAATACAGTCGAAGGCCTTCTGCAAGTCGAGAAACAGGCAATGCAGAGGCGTATTCTTCGCCCTGTATTTCTCCGCGACAGTCCTTAGGGCAAAAACAGGGTCCATTGTCCCGTGACCAGGGCGAAACCCATATTGACATTCCGAGATAGTGCACTCCTGTCGAATCCGAGAGTCGATAACCCTCTCGAAGAGCTTCATGGTGTGGGACATGACCTTAACCCCTCGGTAACTACCGCACTCCTGGACCGACCCCTTGCCCTTGAAGACTGGAGTAATGATACTCAGTCTCCATTGGCTCGGGATCGTACTGGTGAGGAGTATCTGGTTGAAGAGGTCGGTTAAGACGCCCACACCACGAGAGCCCATCGTCTTCCAGGCTTCGATGGGGACTCCATCGGATACAACAGCTTTCCGATTCTTCATGCGGCGAAGACATTTCTGGACCTCTGCAGGCGTTACCAGTGGCACTAGTCCTTGATTCGGAGGAAGATCTGGCGGCTGCACCCCTTTATGCTGCATGTTCAGCAGCTCGTGGAAATACGAGCGCCATCTCTCCTTCACCGCGAGGTCCTCGCATAGCAGGTTGCCCACAGGGTCCTTTACACAGCGGCACTTGGAAATGTCCTGTGCCGCTTTGACCCTGGAGCGCGCCAACTTATAGATGAGCTTCTGCCCCTCAGACGATTCCAACTTGTCGTAAAGTGGTTGTAAGTTGTCTCGTCTGGCTCTGGCAACAGCTCTCTTAGTGGCGCGCTTTGCCACCCGGTATGCGTCGCGATCTTTAGGAGATCTGGACGCTTGCCACTTCTTAAAGAGGGCTTTCTTCGCTCTAGTCTCCCTCTGGACTGTGTCGTTCCACCACCATGTCTCCTTGTCACACTTGCGACCGCCCTTAGACACCCCAAGCACCTCCTTCGCCGACCCAAGGATAGCCGCCTGAATCTTGTTCCAGTAAGCCTGAACTGGTTCGCCCATACCACCGGCGCACTTGTCACCGACGGCTAAGGCGAATTCCTGGGACGTGACTTCATCGAGCAGCCACCACCTGATTCAGCGCTGAACGCGCTCAGTATGCGAGTCTTTAGGCTTAGCGCAGAGGTCCATGACAAGAAGGCGATGTTGTGCAGTGAGACTCTCACCGGGTATGACCTTGCAGTTGGCCACTTTGCTGATGTGGTGTCTCCTAGTGAGTAGGAAGTCGATTTGGGTAGCATTCCTCCCGCTCTTGTAGGTGATGAGATGCTCGGGTCTCTTTTTGAAATACGTGTTCACGATGGCGAGGTCGGCAGCCGCACACGTATTGAGGATGTCCTCCCCTTCCGCGTTGCGGCTACCGTACCCAAATCCCCCGTGAACACGCTCAAATTCCCCACATTCATCACCCACATGACCGTTCAGATCACCACCCAAAACGATCCCCTGTGATAATGGGATTCCACGGAGCACTTCTCCGAGTAAATTCCAAAACACTATTTTATCGGCGTCGTCACAACCGGCCTGTGGCGCATAGGCACTTATCAAGTGGGTAACTACCCCATCGATAAGCACCCTAACGACTATAAGCCGATCGCTATGACGTTTCACTTCCAAAATGTCGTTCTGGAACTCCTCCGAGAGCACTATGGCAACCCCATTCTCCCCACCAGGTGCACCTGTGTAGATCAGCTTGTAGCCATTCCCAATGAACCGGGATCTGCTGGCCTTCCACCGAGTCTCCTGCAGGAACGCCACGGCCACCCTCCGCCTGGAGAGCACATCGGCCAACTCTCTCGCGCGTCCGGTTAGCGTGCCTATATTCCATGTTGCGAAGCGGATCTTTCGAGATGTTTGGGCTGCTTGAGTTGGGGCTAACGTCGTTAGCCGTGCCCGCCCATGACACGGTAGCCCTTGTCCATTTCTCACAAGAGCCGGGCGAAGCTCTTGCGCGCCGTTATGCGGCGGCGCCCTAGCCCTTACACGATCTCGCATTCCTAGTCTCTCCATTACGATTTGGCTGATTTTGGCTTTTACGGGGGCGACTGCCGTCTGACCCCCCAACCCCAAAAGGAAAGCCGTCGTCAGAGCCTCGTCCGTTATTTAGCAGGGTGCGCCGACTTGCAGGTGAGGTTGACTTGGGCCCCGAAGATGTTGGTAGGGCCCCTTACACCCCAAGGTTTCACTTCTATCACGTGTTTTATTTATCTAACCAATGTCACTAAAATCCAAAACCGTAAAGGATAGGAACAAACGAAAAAAAAACTGCTTGGGAACTGACCAATTGGGTCATGAAATATATAGGGTAATAAAATTGCAATCTGGCGGTTGCAATTTTAACTATTAATGGCTTACAAATTTACTGTCTTTGCATTAGTGTCTGTGATCACTAATACTACCTCATAACATTAAGTGTACATACATAGAAATGTCAACTATTTTCCGCCAGTTTTTCTAAGCCATTCCTATGTGTTAGTTCCTAATTGTCTATGGTCGATGACTATTGACTATATTTGTATTGCGTTTATGTGTGTCTGCGGCCGTCCGTCGTTCATCAACCGTCACGTCACTTTTACTCGTGAGTTATTTTGTTATGTATTGTGTTCTATCACTTAAATACTTGATACCTACGGCTTCCTTTATACCTTCAGAGAGATAGGCTTTTACCACTAATTTGGCGGTTCCTAAAAATAGGAGCCGGCTGACAGTGGAGCATGTAAATAGCAGTTTTTTTCACTTTCGCTACCGGATAAATACTGGTTTGCCTGATACAATAAAATATTAATTAAAGGATAGCTTTTTAGTTTTAGATATTTTTGTAATTATTGCCTAATAAAAGGAATAATCATAAAATACCTCCGTTTTTATTGAGATTTTTGTATATATTGTATAAAAATTACTATTGATATTACATATTGAACTAAATATATTATTATTTTAAAAACGCAAAATCTTTTGAAAATGATCGATATATCGATATTTTTCCATGATATATCGACTTCGATATTGATATATTAAAAATATCGATACATCGTAATATCGATTTTTTTTCACCTCTGACATCCCTATAGTACAGCCATAGGCTTTTTTATAATAAGATTTTATGGCCTGGTAACGAGCAACGAGACTTTTAAGCCAAGCAACCAAAGCTACAAAATTGGAATGGATGCGATCTACTGCGACAGACTACCGAGAAGTATTGGTATACAGGATGAATTTGACAAACCCGTCCAAATTTTTTTTACGCACTAAACATCATTTATGGAACCCATTTTTGCAAAAAAAATTGTATGTTGAATTTTCACCATAAAATATTTCATATAGGATCATTAATTCAATCGTACAGAATAATCATATGGTGCAAACAGCGTCTTTAACCTGTTATTACCTGTCTCTGTCACACCCGCGTAAATGAGTAGTGCGTATCCGCTCGCCCGGTTCAATGCCGCCGTCCTCGGCCTTTTATTAAGTCAGATGGAGAGGTCATTGCACTCTCGCGCCGTATTACGTAAATTGCGAGTTCTTTGAATGACTTTGTGATGCTGATTACTCAACATTTTTGTACTATGTGATACAAAACTAAAATACATGTTTCTCATAACTTTTACTAAAGATTCTTCTGTGTGAATTTGGACGGGTTTGTCAAAGTCACCCTGTATATATTTGGTCCGAGAAATATTTCTTTTAATTTTTTATATTATTTGCAAATGGGTGATCTTTTACTAAAAGATACCTTTGTAAAGCTTTTCGCAAAAAAACCAGTAAATATACAACAGAACAGTATCTTTTCGAAATATACAATAGAGTACATACATTCAATATAACAATTTATTATGTTGAAGTATTTCAACATAATAAATTGTTTTAATGATTTCTTTTACTGCTTGCAGTGACACAACAATCGCGAATGAAACAAACTCCTCGATGTGATGAAACTAATGAATACCAACCAACTTGAAATTTTCGGATTTCCGTAGGAAATTGGGAAAATTTTCTTGGATTTATTAGAATCTTAGTAAAATTGCTTCAATTCGGTAGGACAGTGCCTTATCGGTAGAAATACCAAAAAATTGGTAGGTTTGAGACCACTAGCTGGCATAGCCAACAAGTACCCAGTATTCCTAAATTATGATCAAATTGGTGGCCATTTTATATTAAGAATTATCTAAGAATTCAGTTTATATATTTTCTTTGGAAGCATTTAACGATAAACCTTAAACTGAATTCAACGATAAATTTCTTCAGAAGAACTAGCTATCCATTCATTCTACTTCCAATGAACGCTTACTTCTCAAGAAAGCGATCCAACCATGTGTATAATATAATAATATATTCTACCTCTGACATCTCTATCTAAAATCTAAGTTGGTTCATGCCGTTAAATAACGTTTTTTAGAATAGGTGAGCAACCTATCTCCTTTAAAGCCGTGGTGCAAGGTAGAAAGTCGAGAAAGAACTGTGAAACTGTGGGAACTGGGAATGCGAAGCTTGACAAACCGCAATCGTTTTTTAAGAAAAAAATGTTGTTACATTCTATAGCTCAGCTCAACGCACTGAACTCAGCTCAGTGTGACCATATGTGGCAGTTTCCTGCAATTTTGGCAGGATTGAGCCCTTATTTTAGGCTGTGGCAGGATGTGTGGCAGTTTTTAAAAATTCGGCAGTATTTGGCAGTATTGGGAAAAAATCTTTAGTTACAGGTATTCCCTTAAACCTCTCTTAGAATTTTTGTGTGACACTTAATTGTGAACTCTAATGATTCTTATATACGGTCTATAACTATAAAACTGATATTAGAGTGTAAATTCTTTTTGCAATGTTGTATGTACATTTCAATCAAATCATCCATATTATTATTCATAAAACTTTTGTCTTTTATTCTGAGTACAGTCCGACTTTAAGGAGTATACATATATAATTTGAGTGTGTTTTGGAAAAGTATGAAAGAGCGTACAGGGCAGAGTAGGAGCAAGACCCATTACTGTCATCGTAGTTTACTAAAGCTATAGACAATCCTGACAGGGCATTTTGTAACGCATGTAATTGTAAATAGCCATTTATCGCCCTAAAAAACATGCCTGTATAACAAAACATAAGAAAAATATGGAAGAGTATCACTATAGGGGGTAGGCAGTCACCAGTGAATTATTATTTAATTAATTAATTTTATCGTATCATCATCATCATCATCATTTCAGCCGGAAGACGCCCACTGCTGGACAAAGGCCTCCCCCAAAGATCTCCACGATGATCGGTCCTGCGCTGCCCTCATCCAACCTATTCCGGCGATCTTGACCAGATCATCGGTCCATCTTGTGGGAGGCCTACCAACACTGCGTCTTCCGGTACGCAGTCGCCATTCGAGGACTTTTCTGCCCCAACGGCCATCAGTCCTTCGAGCTATGTGCCCAGCCCACTGCCACTTCAGTTTTGCAATCATCCGGGCTATGTCGGTTACTTTGGTTCTCTTGCGAATCTCCTCATTTCTGATTCGATCTCGCAGGGAAACTCCGAGCATAGCCCTCTCCATTGCTCTCTGAGCGACCATGAGCTTTCTCATAAGGCCCATAGTTAGCGACTACGTCTGCGTTCCGTATGTCATCACTGGCAACACACATTGGTTAAAAACCTTCGTCTTGAGACACTGCGGTATTTGGACGAAAACGGCCCGGTCTAAATTCTTCAAGGCCAGCCGTTCAAAAAGAACCGGAAAAATCTCAGATTCTACTCTCAAATTGGCGGCTATAGAGCGTAACAAGGGCTCTAAAGTATTCGCACGAGACTTGTCTATTGGGCAGAGCCAACTGACGAAGCTGAAGACCGACGACGACAGGGTCGTTTCGTCTAAACTCGAACTTTTGAGGGAAGTCGAGAAGTTCTACGGACAGCTATACACGACCACACGGGCACCTGTTAACAACAAGGCTAAAGACCCAAGAGCCAAATTAACCCGACACTACACCGTAGATATCCCAGACGTTAGTCTGTACAAGATTAGTGTGGCCCTTAAACAGCTTAAAAACAACAAGGCGCCGGGTGATGATGGAATTACAGCCGAGCTTCTGAGAGCTGGTGGTACTCCTGTGCTTAAAATCCTCCAGAAGCTATTTAATTCCGTCATCCTCGAGGGCAAAACGCCGTAGGCCTGGCACGGAAGTATAGTGGTGCTGTTCTTCAAAAAGGGCGACAAAACCCTTTTGAAGAACTTTAGACTGATATCACTTCTGAGCCATGTTTACAAGCTGTTTTCAAGGGTCATCACGAATCGTCTCGCGCGCAGATTTGACGACTTCCAGCCTCCGGAACAAGCCGGATTCCGAAAAGGTTTTAGCACCATAGACCACATACATACGCTGCGGCAGGTTATACAGAAGACGGAGGAGTATAACCAGCCACTATGCTTGGCGTTCGTGGACTATGAGAAAGCCTTTGATTCGATCGAGACCTGGGCGGTGCTTCAGTCTCTCCAGAGGTGCCACATTGATTATCGATACATCAAAGCGTTGAAGTGTTTGTATGAAAACGCCACCATGTCAGTCCGTCTCCAGGATCAGAACTCGAAGCCTATCCGACTGCAGCGGGGAGTCAGACAAGGCGATGTCATATCACCGATGCTGTTCACCGCTGCGTTGGAAGATGTCTTCAAGCTTCTGGACTGGAACGGACTGGGCATCAACATTAACGGTGAGTACATCACTCACCTTAGATTCGCAGATGATATCGTAATCATGGCTGAAACCATGGAAGACTTAAGCCATATGCTTGATGGCCTCAATATCGTATCAAACTAAAAAAATTATTCTTTGCGTTATATGTATCTAATGTAGGTTTAATAGTCGCTAAAATAAAGTAATAATAAATAGCACCAGAGCAGGCAGGTTTCGTAACAGGTAAAGGTACTCGGGAGCAGATTCTGATAGTACGGCAAATAATCTAAAAAGCTCAACAGACCGGTTCACCAGACAGAGTTCAACAGACCGGTATACATATGTTGTGTTGACTTTCAGAAAACATTTGATTCTGTTCGCTGGCCTAAAATGTGGAAAGTTCTCCTTGATATGGGGGTACCTTAACATCTAGTAGACATCCTTCGTACTCTATATGAAAATAGTGCTGCTTCGGTGAAACTGGATGGCGTTGCTTCGCAGCGGTTCTGTCTAACCACAGGAGTCCGGCAGGGATGTATCCTGTCGCCACTTCTGTTCAATGCATATACGGAACACATAATGCGTATTGCCTTCGAAAATTGGACAGATGGAATTCCTATTGGCGGCAAGAACATCTCGAACCTGCGTTATGTGGACGACACTACCCTACTCGCAACAAATGCAACTAAGATAGGGGAATTGCTAAACCGCATGGAAACCGTTTGTCTCGACTTTGGACTGAAGCTCAATAGAACCAAGACCAAAATAATGATTGTGGACCGTAGTCGCAACAATGCTCCAGAAATAACTGAGATTGCGAATTGCCAAGTCGTCCAATCATACGTCTACCTGGGCTCTTTGATTTCAAATAGAGGAGGTTCTGAAGACGAAATCAAGCGGCGCATGGTCATCACGCGCAGTGCCATGGGCAGACTTTCGAAGGTATGGCGAGATCGAAGCATAACCAAGACCACCAAGACCCGTCTCGTAAGAGAGCTTGTATTCCTGAATTTCCTGTGCGGGGCCGAGACATGGACGGTGAAGGAAAGGGAGCGGCAGCGTATTGACGCCTTGGAAATGTGGTGTTGGAGGAGACTGCTTAATGTCTCCTGGACACAGCACCGCACCAATGTCTCCATCTTGAAGGAGTTTAACATCGGCGAGAGACTGTCATCGGTGGTGCAATCCCGAATACTCCAGTTCTTTGGACATGTGATGCGACGCGGGGGGGACTCCGTGGAGCGGCTCGTTGTGAAGGCCGGGTAAATGGCAGTAGATCGCGAGGGCGTTCGCTTTTGCGATGGACGGACCAAATTAAGTCGATGACACACACATCCCTAAACGACTGCTCAAGACAGGCTTCAGCTAGGGACAAATGGCGCACGGTGGTGAAGCGCTGCCGGGCGTCTTGCATGACCACGACTGTTCTGTCAAGAGTATTCGACTGAGAAGAGAGAAAATAAAGTAATAGCAGCAACTTCTGACTAAAATACTCTTAATATTGCGAGACTTTATACGTGTTTTTTCATATAGTAATGTTGTTGTAGGTTACTAAATTTTTCAAAAATTGTGTTTCGTTTCAACCAACCAAAAAATGGTCAAACGGATGGCTAAAGACATGTAGCGATGAATATAATCTTAATTGTGATGTATGATCGACATTTCATATCAATATGAATAAAAAAATATTATTATTATACTGGCATTATTTTGGCATTTTCATTATAAACTTTGGCAGGATTATAAATTTTGAGATGGTCACACTGACTCAGCTGTATGTGTATGTCTTTAATTCTATATTTATTATTTATCTATATCTAATTATCTATGGAGTGGGGCAAATGTCGACAAGTGGTGGGTTAAATTAAAACTATGTATTTTTTATACTGTTTATAATTTATCTGCGTGATTGAATGCAACAGCGATACTCAGAGGGTTTTGATTGAATTACAAACTTAAATAAAAAGTAAATACATGTCAAACGAATTTAAAAGATCCTTTAATAGATATAGCAACTCGCAATATGGTATTGAAGAAGGAAAATATGCAGGAGCAAACAAAACGTCTAAGATTCAAGCCCCTAAACAATGTTCAGGATTCTTTAGGAGAGTTGAACTGTGATAAAAATAGTAATGATAATCATGGTGAAGGTGAGAAACATTTAGAACAAGGGGAATTAAAAAATGACCGATATTCATCCATAACAAATCATACCCGCTCATAAAGTTTGTTTAATGAAGAAACCTTTTCTGGTTTCTAGTCCATTTGATCTTGTACTTAATTATTATATCCGTGGGTTTTATTTCCCAAAAATATTTTTAATTTTGTTGTCTATAATAATTCATAAGAAAAATGGTCCTGTTCAAACTTTTGAGGCCAGAGCGCGAAAACTAAGATAATTATATCGTTTCATATAAATTTCAGATGCCGATAAATCAACATCATTATTTGCTTTTCTACATGTAGAACTGACAAGGGGTTATTTACTTGAACATGATGAAGAAAGGTTTTCTGCAAGACGTGAAAAAGTTTATTCATTCATAAAAATACCCCAAGAGTTAGAGAAATTTATGGTATATGGGTTTTTTCAGTGTGCTGATTCATTATTATTTGTTTATACCTTTCTTCCATTGAGATTTGTTATGGCATTTTGGTCATTCTTTACTAGGTTATTTAGGAGATGCTTTGGGTAAGTTTATGATGATGTAACAAAGAACTAATAATTTATTTATTTCAAAATTAAAATAGAGTCGGGTATTTTCATTATCAAACTATTTTATTCTTATATAACATAATAATTACTTTCCATTGTTGTGCTCATAAATATAGTGTGACAGTTCACACAACTATCTAATCCTAAGGAAGCTGCAGAGTGTTTGAATTATGGCCAACATATAACTGATATACTACTTATATGATAATAAAAACATATTATATGTAAACAATCAGATGGGATAGGAATTAAAATTGTGACACTGTGTCACATAATACTAAGAGTTTTTTTTATTGCTGTAGAACAGCAGACAGGCTTACTTAGAATTTAGCAGTTACCATCATCTATGGGTGTTTGTTGTCCCATAAGGGTACAGAATTGGTCAATACTATACCGGCATGCTATGATGGCTGTTTTGATGTTTGTCCACTCATGAAGTTTCATATTAATTAGTAATTACATTTGAAGGAGCAAATTGCTGTTCTTTATTGTCAATAGCAATGTGCAGTTATTGACAAACAGCAATTTGCTCCTTCAAATGTAATTACTAATTAATACAAAACTTCATGGAGTGGACAAAAGTCAAAACGGCCATCATAGAGTGCCAGTAGCATAATGCCAGAATACAACACAAAATTATTATGGTGGCAAACTTAAGACCAAAGGTCTATCCAGATGGGCTTGGGGCCCTACCACATAGCAAAAGTGAATAAACTGTACTGGCCATACAGATCTGTCATGGGATGGACGGGCCATGTGTTATGTAGATTATAGGGAACATATCTATAGCGCATGATGTATTTGTCCATTCCTAGTATTTGAGAAGACCACACCCTCCCCCTCTAGTATTAACTTATTCATAAATATGGGTTTTTAAATATTTTTTGCAAATAGAAGGATAATAAATATTCATATTTGCCTTTATTATTTATTTATATTTGTATTTATACAGCACTGCCCCATCACACTAAAAATGCATGGATAATCTATATTTACACATGAAAAAAATATTAACCATCCCCTCCTAAATATGATAGTCAACTTGGTATTTTGAAGATTTCCTTCCCCCTGAATGGGTATATTTCCTTACTATGTTTTACTCCACTGACCGTATAATCACAGGTTATTGTGATATTATATATATTTAGAGTAGTATGTACCTTATTTTATTTAAACAATATTAATTATATTTATTTTTCAATTATATTTCAGATTCTACTCACATTGTAGAAAAAGCATACTGAAACCAGCAGAGACTTGTGATGTGCTCAAAGGGTTCATATTATTAATATGTAGTATTTTGATGTGTTATATAGACACAAACATGATGTACCACTTAGTAAAAAGTCAGAGTGTGATGAAGTTGTATATATTCTATAATATGCTGGAAGTCGGTGACAGGCTGTTCTCAGCGTTTGGCCAAGATACCATAGATGCTTTGTTCTGGACAGCTACTGAACCCAGGGATAGAAGAAGGGAGCATTTAGGTGTAATACCACATCTATTATTTGCCATGACATATGTCTGTATCCTTTGAAATTAATGTATTTTTTATTTATTGAATTCACATGCTGAGACCATAATAGTAAGAGCTTAAAAACTATGTGTCTGCCTAATTTCAAAACACACTTACAGGCAAATTTTCCAAAATATTTTTTTAGTAATTTTCATTCAAGTGGAGTTTTATGAATATGGTCTAATCCATATTTTTTAAAATTTAATTTTTGTCAGTTACTGTGTTTTGAAATTAGACTGAACATTAGTACTTAATAACTGAGTAATTCTGTCCCCTATATTAGAGCTCAAAGCTGAGGACTATCAAGCTTATTTCCTATGATGTCAACTTTGTGTTGAGATGTATTTAATTATTTTAAATAGCAATAATATTAAATCTAATTATAGGGTAGCCAAGTTTATCATATTCTGATACAAATCTAAGGTCATGGCTTAGATCTAGCATGCACTACTTACACAGTTTTTCTTGCCTACTGTGTATGTTATAACATAATTGATATATACCAACAGGGAATGAAAACCATTGTGAAATAATCTGCATATTCTGTTACTGGTGTGTGTAACCCACCAATTTACCTTGGTCAAGTGTGGTGTGTTTATTGTCCAACCCTTGTGGGGGGAGGCAGAGATTAGCAGTGGGACATTGGTTTATGTTATTTTTATTTATTTCATAAATATAAGTACATATTTACAAAATTGAGCACTGGTTGCAATGGTTATTCCCATAACCATTGTAACCAGATTTATTTATTAGAAGATTATTATAAGATTTATAGGGATATGAATCTTCTAATATTATTATGATCCATATGGTCTATGTAAAATATCCTTAACTGAAATTATCAGTTCTTCACAGTTTGTTGGTATTGTTCCAAGCTACGACCCTGAATGTAGCAATTAACTCTAATAATAAGAGTTTACTTATTATAATGATGTCAAATAACGTGAGTAATTTCTTTGCATTTACATTACAAAGAATAATTTTCTCAGGTATATTAAGTATAAATTAGTGTATAGATATTTTCCTTTCAAATTAAAAATCTGAAAAAAATCTTCATTAATGCTTTTTTAACGACAAATAAATATCTAATCTTAGAATAATTACACATAGAAAGATAGTCTACATACAAGCGCTGTGTCAAAAGTGAAGCACTAAACCGATTCACACATGACGTGAACATGACACATGGCGTGACGATTACGTGCTTACGCTCGGCGACACGCACACATACACTTGAGTAATGTCAGTGAAGGTCCAGTTCCCGAAAGTTCCCGAAAATAAAATTCGTTTATACTTCTCAACTTTCAAGTAACACAATTTCCGGTATATAACATCGCTAAATCACACAAACACCTACATTAAAAAACGTATCACATACCTGCGTAAAAATCAGTAACAATGTTTTAAAATTAATTAGTCGGAGTAATAAAGTCAGTTAAAATGGTAAAATATTTTCACATTCGAGCAACAGTGAGCATTGAATCAAAACATTTCTATTTTGACCTAATTACCTACAATATACTATGAAATATTGAAAGCTTACCTGTGAAAAGTGATGTTATTACACTTCTTTTGTATTTCAGATGTGTTGTGACATAATTTAACTGCACAAATCGTCATATTAATAATTTTTTTTCGCGAGACACGTTCAGCGTGCTTTGACATTGAACACTATGGAGCGGCTCCAAACGCCCGATGCGTTTGGAGCCATTTCTGGCTCCAAATAAGATGCTTCAAAATATGCGCGGACTAGGTTTCTATGTATAATTATTCTAAATATCTAATATAGGCTAATAATAGGTCTTTACCTATGAAATTGCCGTTCTGCAGTACTGGCCATTTCAAATCAAAATAATTTTTGTTTGGCTAAGAATTTTAATTTCAAATTAATTTTATTTTAAAAACATGGAGTTCTTTTTCCAAAAGTAGTCATTTGTTTACAATGATATTTTATATATAAAAATCATTGTTTGTTTATTGATTAGTGTTACATTTTCATCGCATTTCAATCTTTTTCGTCATCATGGATACGTTAAAAATTCGAGTAATTATGGAATATGAGTACCGTCGTGGCAGCAACGCGGCACAAGCGGCACGCAACATCAACGACGTTTACGGAGTTAACACTACAAACCAACGCACCACCTGTTATTGGTTTGCTCGCTTCCGTTCTGGGAATTTCGACCTGAAAAATTAACCTCGCGGTCGTCCGAAGTCTGGTCGATAATGACGAATTAAAGGCGATTGTGGAAGCTGATGATACACAATCTACGGCTGAATTAGTAGCAGTTTTCGACGTTAGCGTCAAAACAATATCGGTCCATTTCCGTCAAATTGGCAAGGTAAAAAAGCTTGACAAATGGGTGCCCCACGAACTCAATGATCGCCAGCGCGAAGTACGCGTCGAGACGTGCCTTGTACTGCTCAACAGACACACAAATGAAGGAATTTTGAACCGCATTGTTACCTGCGATGAAAAATGGATTCTGTTTGATAACCGCAAGCGCTCAGCAAGTTGGTTGGATCCTGGTTCAGCACCTAAACGATGCCCTAAACGAAAACTTACCCTAGAAAAGTGATGGTCACTGTTTGGTGGTCTAGCGCCGGTGTGATTCATCACAGTTTCTTACCAAACGGGGTGAGCATTACTGCAGATGTGTACTGTGAAGAACTGAACACAATGATGGAGAAGCTGGCACATCTCCAACCAGCATTGGTCAATCGCTCGTCTCCGCTGCTCCTGCACGACAACGCGCGACCTCATACTGCACAGCAGACGGTCTCCAAGTTGCAAGAACTGCGGTTGGAAGTTCTCCGTCATCCCACCTACTCATCAGACCTTGCGCCTACAGACTACTACTTTTTCCAGAATTTGGATAACTTCTTGGCGGGAAAAAAATTCAATACCCGAGAGGCAGTACAAAATGCCTTTGAAGAATTTGTTGCCTTCCAGCTGATTTCTTTAAGAAGGGCATCATTAAACTGCCACTGCGCTGGCAAAGATGCATTGATGGCATGGGTGATTACTTCGATTAATACAAATAAAAAATACATAAAAAAAAATTCGTTTAAATTTTTTCATACAAAACGGCAATTTCATAGGTAATAATGCATAAATAAAGCACAAATTAGGAGCTTTAACTAGAGTCAAATTTGGTTTTATGCTAGAACTGCTAGATAAATAACTATTAATATTGAAAACATTAACACTTAGTGCCAAAGTAAGTAGAATAGCATTGTGTTATGGATACTAGACAACTGATATACTACTTAAATCCTTTTTTTTTACTAAATAAATACTTATTATTAAGAAACATCCACACGCGAGACTGGAATCAAATACGTGACATCCGTAAGTCCTAATCCTATAATAACTAATAGCTCAATAATAACTTAAAATCTTGACTAGGCTCCTCCTACCCAATGTATGTTAATTTTAATGTAATGATTTTTTTCAGTTTGTAGAGCTAAAAGGTAGCGTATTTAAGAAATTTGATAAAAACAACCTATTCCAAGTATCGTGTAGCGACGTGAGGGAGCGCCTTCATCTCTCGGTACTGCTCTTTATAGTAGTCCTGCAGACCATGAAGGAGTACATGTGGCGGGAAGACCGGTTTTGGATACTCGCCCCTGACTGTGTCCTTGTTTTGCTCTTCGAAGTTGTTATTGACTGGGTCAAACATGCCTTCGTAACTAGGTAATTGTTGAAGTTATACTTTTTCGGAAATAATTATGAGAGTAAAATTTTTACGATGCGCGCGCACACCAATTGCCAAAAAGCGACATGTTGAAGTTAGCTGATAACTGTCTCTCAAGTTTCCGTGAGAATTAGTAACTATATTCACAGTACTTTCTAAACTACACACATCAAAAAAGTCTAAGCAACATGTACTAATTAAAATTTTAGGATGGTGGATGAGCCGCTGTATGGATGAACTTCCTGAAAGCACTTGAGCCTTTCAGTATTTCTCGCACCCTTCTTGTATCAGGCCTAAACCCGAATCGCGACTCATCGGAAAACATAATTTTATCCCATTGTTCCTGGGTCCATGTTCTGCGTTCTTTATACCATTCATTTCGACGAGAGCGATTCGCGTGACGTATCGGTGGGCACCTAATTGGGCGTCGAGCTCGTAGGCCGTACTCATGCAGTCGATTTCGCACAGTTTGGGGACTTACATCAACACCACTTGAATCTTGTAGCCTCAAACTTATATCTCGAGCGGTTAACATCGGCTGGCGTCTTGCAGTCAGTTGTATGTACCGGTCTTGCCGAGTGGTTGTATTCCTTTTACGGCCTGGATGCTGTTCAGCGGGTTCCCTTGTATTATTGTAGCGCTGCCAAAGACGACAAATAACACTTCTATGAATGCCAAAATGCCGACATACCTGAGATTGATTACTTCCCGCTTGCAACATCCCTACAGCTCTTTGCATTTCATTTGCCGTCAAATGACGTCGCTCCATGACGTAAAGAATATCTAACAATTAAATTTTGTCGCTAACTTTATTTAAATGGTTGGTAAAATTACAAAATCAAAATTAAACGTAGCAATAAAAACGCACTTAAATTCAAACAAATTCCCTTTCATTTAATTTTATGAAAAAAACAAAACATAATCGAAATTTTTTTTACAACCAGCCAGTAAGTATGTCATCAATAACAAAAAAGTTCACTACCTCGGACAAAGAATTAGTCTAGCTATTCAAAGGGGGAACGCTGCCAGTGTCTTCGGAACCTTGCCTAAAGGGACTCCTTTTAATAATATATTTTAGTTATTTTATTACATTTTTTAAGGTTTTTAGTTTTAGGTTCGTTGTTTTACAAATGTCATACATCAGTGGAGATAAACAAATATATTTATTCATAAATATATAATTTTGTATGTGATTTTGAATCGAAAACAATCATGGTGAATTGTGGCCATTGTAAAATATCGTGTTAAAAATGACTTAACTTAAAAAAATCTTTTTAAATGCATGTACAGATTTGAGTTTAATTATCGGTATGAATTTTTAAGACTATGCACTGACTAATTACGGCTTAGAACATTATAAATCCATGTTTAAGTAATTGTAATATTTTGTTTGTATTTTTTTTATATCGTATTACACCTATGTCTGTGCAGTAAATAAGATTAGCGCTATAAACCTGCGTACATAGTCGAAAAGGTAATAACTGGATACTTAGTGCAGACACAGCTGAGGTGTCCACGTGGTTCAGTGCCTTTTGGATTCTGGGCGATAGACTGGGGCTCCCATGTAAAAACTAAATTTAACCATATCTTTTTTCCGTGCAGAGGCGGAGAAAGAATACTCCTCTGCGGTCAGGGTTGGCCTGTCGTAAAAGGCGACAAAACAAAACACCCTAGTTAGCTACGTGTAGGGCCCTAAGCCCGTCTGGATGGCGACCTTCTTTGGTCTTAAGTATGCCGCCATAATAACCTTGTGTTCCGGCATTAGTACCCAAGTTCCTGTACCCTTATGGGACAGCAGCGTGTTCGCGATGCCACTGGCGTTGCAAACACCCATAGGCGACGGTAACTGCTAAATTCTAAGCGGGCCGTCAGTCTGTCTGCTGTCCTATAGCAATAAAAAAAAGAAAACTATTTCATCTATTATGAATTTAACTAACCTATAGTTAGGTCTAACAATTAGTTTATCATTGGAATAAGCAAATTCAATTTTTTTCATTGCTGACGAGCAGTAGCCACGCTGACAGTCCACTTCATAGGAAGCAGTTACCGTCGCCAATGGATGACTGCGACATTAGGGGCATAGCGAACTTGGAACCTAGGTCTCCAATGCCGGTACGCAACACGTCGGAAGTTATTATGGCGGCCTAGTTATACACCAGGGGTGGTTGCCATCCAGACGGGCTTGGGGCCCTACCTTGTGGCTTTTTACGACAGGCCGACCACGGCCGCAGAGGTTTGTATTCTTACTCCGCTCCTGCATGGAGAATTATGTGGGAATGATGTTTAAAAAAAGAACATCCTAATTTTGTTTAATTTCTAAACACTTGTGTATTATTTTTGAAGTACATATTGTAAACACGAAGTCTTTTTGAAATTTTTTCATAATAACTTCATATAATATTTTTAGGTTTAATGAGATACCTTTTGGAGTGTATAGGGAATACACAGTTAGTTTGGCGTACGATGTGGCCCAGACGAGGCAGAAGTACGCGTTCAGCGATCATTCGGATCTGGTCGCACGGAGGATGGGCTTCATACCGTTGCCTCTTGGAGTAGTCATTACTCGAGTACTGGTACACGCTGTTACAATCGATGGGTATGTTTGCTAATATTGACATATTTTTTATAATTTAATAAGCTTGGTTATACCTAGTCAGGTCATAAATTCTGTCACATGTTTAATGTAAAATAATTGTAACAAGTTTATTAATTATTTAACCATTCATATACCAAAATGAACTTAACAAAACATAGATTCTTATGACATTAAAGTTTATTCAAAATGACCTCCGTGATTTTGAATACAAGCCTTCAATCTGCGCGGCCAGTTGTCTATCGCAGCACGAACGAGGTCCATGTCAATATCGGCGGCTGCCTTAATCAAGGATGTCTTGAGTGACTCCAAATTGGGATGAGGCTTTGGGCACGCCTTTTCCTCCAAGTGTTGCCATATCTTGTAATCTAACGGATTCAAATCTGGACTGGAGGAGGGCCAGTCTTCGTGCCGGATGAAGTCGATTTCACGCGCCGCCAGCCAGTCTTGTGTGCTCTTCGCTCTATGAGCTGGCGCCGAATCTTGTTGGAATACCCAGTGCCTGTTATTGAACATGGTATGAGAAACAGGTTCCAAAAGGTTCGTCAGGACTGTATTTTGATACACAACAGCATTCGTTTTTACACCTTTCTCACAAAAATGTACCTCTGTTAAGCCCCAATAAGAAACTCCCAACCATACCATGAGCGAGGATGGAAAATGACCTCGTTGGACACGCGGAATACGGTTGCTCGCTTCTTCACTACTGTGTGCGTACACCTTATCATTTTGTTTGTTGTAGCTCTCATCATCATCTCATCATCATCATCTAAGCGTTATCCCGGTTGCATCCTAAACTTTCGTTTCGGTGCCCGGGGTCCGCTTTCCGACTTTTTCTACTCCACTTCGCACGGTCTTCAGCATCCCTGGTATTGAGCCCATTGGCACGCATATCACCCCTTACGACGTCAAGCCAGCACTTTTTGGGTCTACCCCTCCTGCCGGGGCCCGGCGGAGGCGGCATGGCCAGACATTTGTTTCCCACGTAATCATCCGGTTGCCGTAAAACGTGGCCGTACCAACGGAGCCGACACTCCTGCAGTTTATCTGCAATGTCACGGACATGAAGACTGCCGCGAATGCGGGAGTTCCTAACGCGGTCCTTCCGCGTCACTCCACACATCCACCGCAGCATACTCATCTCCGTGACACGCAGTTCTTGCCTGTGTCGCTCTAGCACCGGCCACGCTTCACATCCGTATAAAAGGACAGGCCTAATGATGGTCTTATAGACCTGTCCCTTCAACTTTACCGGCATCTTGGGGTCACAAATAACACCAGTTACCTCACGCCATTTGGCCCACGCGGCAGCAATGCGTGCCTTGACGTCACAATCGATGTCACCAGACGCATGAAACACAGATCCCAGGTATTTCACTTGGTCCGTGCGCTCGACCGTGTCGCCGCCTATGCGTACGGGTGTGGGATCTGTGGAGTTACAGGCCAAGTACTCGGTCTTCGCCACATTGAGCTTCAGACCACCGTTCTCAAGCGACTCCTTCCACGCCTTCACACGTCGCACCAGCCTACCCCTGTCCGAGTCTGCCAGCGCGATATCATCAGCATACATAAGCAGCCACGGGGGCTGCTCATGTGAGTTTCTGATGCTGTCTGACAATACGTCTAATACCACGCTAAACAGAAACGGACTAAGGACGGATCCTTGGTGCACCCCGACGGTGATGGCGAAAGGTTTTGTGTCGCCAACAGCGGTCCGAACTACAGAATCGGAGTTACGGTACATGTCTTGGATGATGTCAATATAGGCCTCTGGAACCCTTTTAGATCGCAATGCCCACCAGATTATCGCGCGAGGAATACAGTCGAAGGCCTTCTGCAAGTCAAGAAACAGGCAATGCAGAGGCGTATTCTTCATCCTGTATTTCTCCGCGACAGTCCTTAGGGCAAAAACCGGATCCATAGTCCCATGACCAGGGCGAAACCCATACTGACATCCCGAGACAGTGCACTCCTGCCGAATCCGAGAGTCGATAACCCTCTCGAGGAGCTTCATGGTGTGGGACATGACCTTAATCCCCCTGTAATTACCGCACTCCTGCACCGACCCCTTGCCTTTGAAGACTGGAGTAATGATACTCAGTCTCCATTGGCTCGGGATCGTACCGGTGAGGAGTGTCCGGTTAAAGAGGTCGGTTAAGATGCTCACACCACGAGAGCCCATCGCCTTCCAGGCTTCGATGGGGACTCCATCGGATCCAACAGCTTTCCGATTCTTCATGCGGCGAAGACAATTCTGGACCTCTGCAGGCGTTACCAGTAGCACTAGTCCTTGATTCGGAGGAAGATCTGGCGGCTGCACCTCTTTGTGCTGCGTGTTCAGCAGCTCGTGGAAATATGAGCGCCATCTCTCCTTCACCGCGAGGTCCTCGCATAGCAGGTTGCCCACAGGGTCTTTTACACAGCGGCACTTGGAAATATCCTGTGCCGCTTTGACCCTGGAGCGCGCCAACTTATAAATGAGCTTCTGCCCCTCAGACGATTCCAACTTGTCGTATAGTGGTTGTAAGTGGTCTCGTCTGGCTCTGGCTACAGCTCTCTTAGTGGCGCGCTTGGCAGACCTATATGCGTCGCGATCTTCAGGAGATCTGGACGCTTGCCACTTCTTAAAGAGGGCTTTCTTCGCTCTAGTCTCCCTCTGGACTGTGTCGTTCCACCACCAAGTCTCCTTGTCACCTTGTTTGTTGTAGCTCTCTTCTACGGTAAACATTTTTTCATCCGAAAAAAGAATTTCCCGATATTTTTTTCCCGCGTACCGCTTCAACAAAGCGCGGCATCTCTTCAGTCTCAGGTCCTTTAGACGAGCATTCAAACGATGTCCTGTTTTTCTTCGATATGCCTGAAGCCCTAAGTCTTCATTTAACACCCTTTTCACCGTGGTTCTGCTTAACCCCATCTGAAGGGCCAACAGTTTCTGCTTACGTTTGGGATTTCTTTGAATTCGTGCCTTCACAGCTTTTATCACTGCTGGAGTCCTAACAGACCGAGGGCGACCACTTCTTGACCTGTCATCTACACTAGAGTCTTCATTGTATCGTTTGATGGTACGATAAACGAATCTTTTGGTAATATTCAAATTTTTCAGTATGTTAAAAATTTGAATTGGCGCGTAACCGCAACGATGCAACGCAATAACTGCAACACGGTCTTCTTTAAGCGTTCACTCCATATTTAAAAATGAGTAAAATTCTAAAAGTTATACATTTTTATTTTCATGAACAATTCGAAATTCTAATTCAATAAACTTTTTTGTGGCCAGCATTCGAAAAGAAAAGTTTTTACTGTGTGACAATACTTATGACCTGACTAGGTATATTGATAATTTTAGTTATGCACATAATAAATATATAAAACACAATTTTAAAGCATTAACCAGCTGTTTCTCTGTATACTTAAGGTCGATTTATATTTGTCTGACGTGTCGTGTCGTGACGCGTCAGAAGCATATGGTTTCATACATTTAGGACAGACGACAAAACGCGTCACGACATACAAATATGGCCCTAACCATATTAAATGTATGAAACCGATATGCTTCTGACGCGTCACGACACGACACGTCAGACAAATATAAATCACCTTTATTTTATCAAAGCTAAATTTCATTATAGATAAAATATTAATTGCAAAGTAGTATTTCAGTTCTGAACAAGCACGCTCACGTTTCCTTTAGTCGCTGTGTTTCTGCGCAGGCGCAGTCACGAGCACAGGTGTGCCAACTAATGAATTCCAATATTTTAATACCATCTATACAAATAACATTGAAATCTGAAGGTTTTCCTAAGTGCAAGAGAGATTATAGATATTATGAATAAAAAAAAACAATTATTCCCGCTAATCTCAGACATGGATTGACTATTTTGCCGTCATTCTCACTGGCAGTAATGGGTTTAATTTTGTAAAACAAATAAGGGTTTATGCCAGCGTCTGCCCGACCTTTGTGGCAGGGCGATCTCCTTTCATGCTGTAGCCTCCTGCAATCTGGATTGAGGGAGGCAACGTGGAACAGCACACATGTCCTCCCTCATCGTGTAGGTGCGTATGTGGCGACGGAATCTCCCCCCAAGGGCTGCATGGGGCTACTATAACCCTTTTCATGTGTTTCGAAATCCATGCAAGTCCGTGCAAGTACACCTAGGGGATATTAAAATAATGTATATATTAACAACGTTTTGTTGATTTAGATTTGCAGCAATCTTTTTGATATTCGCAGCATACTTATGCTTGATATCAGTAAGAGTGCTCGTCTCCATCGTTATACTGGGCAAGGCATGCGACTTGATTACACAGTATCAGGCCGATAAGAACGAAAGCAATCATACTACTCCTAAGAAGTAAGTATGATCTCATCTTAGTTAAGATCGATATTTAGAAAGTTGTCAATATTTAGAATTTTTTAGAAATACAGTTTCTTCTTATTCGCTTTCTTTGAATGTTTTTGAATTGTTTCCTAAAAAAAAAAAACCCGCCGAAAAAACTGAAAAGCGAAAAATAATAACCCTTTTTTTATTAATCTTAATAATTAAGTTCTTAAACTAATGTAAGTATACCTAAGTAATTTTGAATCGACGCCAGTGCCCTCAATTGTGTGCCCATTCGGGTTGCTGTCTCGCTGACATTAACTTCGTAAACGCTCGGCATTTTCCGGCAAAGGGGCGTGTCAGGCTGCGCCACCGCCGCGCATCACGCTTTACGTAATTAATTAATTTGCGTGTTTGGTGCCGACTCAAAATTACTTAGGTATACTTACATTAGTTTAAGAACTTAGTTAAGGTTAATAAAAAAGGTTTATTATTTTTTGCTTTTCAGTTTTTTCGGCGGTTTAAATTTTTTGTTAAAAAGTTTTAATAAAAAAGAATTTTTAAAATCGGACTACTCTGTAAAAAGTTATGCGTGGTCATTACATAAAAAAAAAGAAAAAATATATATACGCGTCGAATTGAGAACCTCCTCCGTTTATTTCGTCAGTTAAAAAATAGTAGTTCTGGCCATAGGAGTAGTCTTGAACTTCCTAGAGAATAACAAATGTCTACAAGAGTTATTCTACTCTGACGCAAGTTCTCCTTTTGAAATTAGGGAGTTAAAAATTAAGGTAAATCTGATTCATAAATATCCATAAATATATTTTTTATTTTGTCAGTTTTTCAATAATCTCAATTGTTAGAATTTTTTTATTGCTGAGGAACAACAGACACATTGACGGCTCACTTTATAGTTAGTAGTTACCGTCGCCTATGGATGTTTGCACCGCAAACACGCTGCTGAACGTAATGCCGGAACACAACACAAGGTTATTATGGCGACATACTTATACACTAGGGGTGATTGCTATCCAGACGGGCTTGGGGGGGCGGCTTACCAAGTAGCTAAGGTTGTTTTGTCGCCTTTTACGACAGGTCGGCCCCGGCCGCATAGGTTAGTATTCATACTCTACCCCTGCACTTAAAAAAAGAAATACATATGTTAAAAAAACAGTATTTTTTATAATAGTGTGCCCACTCAACAGCTCATAAAGCTCTTTCTATCGTTCTTAATTTTATTTATATATAGTGTATAATATATATACATACATTTTTTAGGGAACCAATGTCTTCTAAAGATGCAAATACCTTCAAAACACCAGACGTCGAAAGTGTACCGCCAAAGAGACCAGCACAGTTAAAATTTGTTGTTCCTGAAGATGTCATAATGGTATGTTAATTTAGAAAATTCCACACATATAAAAACTCGTGGTCGAGTAGTTTTATCGAAAACCACCGTCAGGCGCCGCAGCATCTAAACTAACTTGCGGGTAGGCAGGGAAAAAAGGATAGGATGAGGCGCCTAACCACTCATTGTTAAATCCATACATTCGTTGACGGCAGGCAATTTCTTTAACATACGGCTAAACCCTCAGGTTCGCTCCCACGTGGTTTTTGAAGTTATTATTATAGAGGGTAGAGATAGATATAGAAACAGAGATAGTTGACCTCGACCTCACTACTTGTCTTTTACTGGAATTGGTATTATTAAAAATATTTTTTGAGTCATTTTCAAGGTCTAATAAAAACGTTTTTACACTACCTCAAAAACCAACCGTAAATTGTTCACCAGTTCTCCTACTAGTGGACGACGAATTGTATGCAGAGTTAAAATATTTCTGTCCCACTCTATTAACTATAGGTGTTTTTCTCTCAAATTTACACTAACTCGATTGTGGCGCCACCTTCATTTGACACATTTTGATGGACACTTTTTTAACACGAAGATGATTCTCTTTATCTCTAACCTTCATAGCAGTCATAAAAAGTTAGACTAATATGATTTTGTGGTGGTATCTACTACTGAGTTGTTGATAGAGTGAGACAGGTGTGAAAGTCGGGGTGACTTAGATTGTGGTAAAAACTATATATTGTATATTTTATTACGTTGAATAGACTGTTTGTTGATGATTGTTTGTTTTTCAGAGTGAACCATTAGTGGACGCGTCTGTGGGTGCGGCGGCTATTTTTTCGAACAGCGCCATCGACCTAAACGGAGTTTGCTACCTCAATGATAAGATGAATCAAGTCAAACAACATACGGGGGATTATCTTGAATCTGAATTGGTAATGCATTTATTAAATATGATTTATTTCGTTCAACATATGAGTAATGTTCAGGATTGATTGCTTAGGGATCCACTAGAGTATATGCTAAAACCGAAACCAGACTCGTTAACTATTCGACCATAGAGATGATAAAGTTTCAGCGTCTTAATAGTATATATCTGTATAGGTGGAAATGAGTCGCAGTGCGCCGGATATAAAGGCGGCGGCGGCGGCGGCAGGTGCCGGGGAGGAGCCCTTGCCCGCCGAGCGGCCGCTGTCCCCGGACGTCGACGGGCTCAAACGCAGGTCCGAATCGGAGCCGAATTTGGCCAAAGTGGACGAACACTACGAGGAGGCAACGTAACATTGTCTTCACTACACTACGGTGTATATATTGTTACACAATATTCGTTTTGTTAAGGCATCAGCCAGGTGTAGAATTGTGTGAAGTACGAATTCTGAGTTTGAATGTGAGTGTGTATAGCATGTTATGCTTGTATTATGTGTATTTAACGGACAAGCTCTAGAGTCGAATCCCAGACTGGAGTGTTACTGATTCAAGCACGTCAGTACAACAGTAACATTTCACTACGCTGTGCCGCCATCTTGATGAATGATCCTTTTCAAGAACATAAAATGTATTATTATTAAAATTATTGGTAAAATAAATATGGCGAAACCCGACGTGACATGAAAATTATAAGGCTCAAATTATTTTAGCTTCGGTGCCTAAATATACAATTACTTCGTTTCCGCAAAGAGTAGCAGCAGAGAGAGAACAGGTAGTAGATAGACCCTTCTCGTTCACCTAGGGCCACTCGTCGGAGATTGCCGAGCGACTTCTGGTTACTGTAGACGGGTCGCGGGCACGGTCCATGGAAAAGCTCGCAGCTCGCACATGCATGACCGAGTGGGTAGGCGAGTCGTCCCGCGTGCCCAACGAAGGTGACAGGGTCCTCGGTAATGGCCAGGTGGTTATAGTTCCCTATCAATGGGCGAGGGAGCGCCGGGCGCATTGCAAGCTAAGTCCCACACAGGTGGAGTAACATCTCAAAAATACTACTATTTGGTTTTATCGTCTCTGAACGACCAGTACTTCGTCCTATTACTCATAATACGAGCATATTGTCTCTTGAGAAATTACTAAAATAATAGCTTGCGTTGTATTCATGTGCATACAATGTGCGTTTCACAGTAAATTTATCGGTAGTATAATTCGCATAAAATGGTCCCGGTTGATAGATTGTTGTTTTTAGTAAGGCTACCACGACATCGAACCGACAATTGCACAAATATATCTGTGCTGTGAAAACAACGATTGCCTGTTGTCAATCAACGTCTTCGTATTTATCAACAGTATCAGTGTTACAGATGTGACAACATTGCAGCACAATATCGCAAAGTATTATTACTATTTATTTACAGGAGAACTGAGTAAAACTGAACGGAATTGCAGGCATTGTCAGTATATTCGTTCCACACTTTTCTGTTATAGTCAGATTTTGAGAGTTATCTCCCAGTGTCTAGTCCTGGAATATCGATTGTTATATATGTTAGGTTGGTGCGTATAAAATATCGGTTTTTATTGTGAATATATAATTACATTTCTTTTTTTACAAGCTGTTTATTTAATAAAAATGACCTCCATTCGCTTCAATACACTATACTATACTTATTACTACATATATACATACTTCATATACTTACAGGACTAAATCAGAGATGTCTTAAAAAATTCTGATCTTTAGAATCAATAAATTGAGATATCGAATTTTTCATACTGTCTTCATTTTCATTCTGTTTAACCTGTAAAAATAGATCCAAATGTTAAAGAAATCAAAGTTTGTTGGCGATTAGTAGATTAGTAAAGATTAGTAACGATGAGCATACGTTTAACCGTTTCAAATCAGTTTATTTCACCTGGTTTCTTTATGTGGTATCGACATCCATTTTTTCACCTTGTGTATTTTTTTTATTGCCGAGGAACAACTTATAGATCAGGGGTGGTTACCATCCAGACGGTCATCCTCCATCCAGTTAGGGTTTTGTCACCTTTTATGACAAGCCGGCCCTGGCCGCAGGTGTCAGTATTCTTACTCCGCCCCTGCACCGAGAAAAAAGATTCAAAATGAACTTACCGTTGTATAGTCAATTTTCATCCTGATAGCAAGTACCCTCGCGGGTACAGTTGGATCCACATCCATCAATGCCTTCAGATCAGCATTTTTTACGGTCGTTTTGAGTCTTCCTCGTTGTTCGTTTCGTAGTGAAAAGAAATCAGACCGAATTTTTTAATCCAACCCTGCATTTTTCAATATTTACAATATTCTCTCCAAACGCCTGGCCTATGTTGTGTGCAGCTTTTGTAGCAATATTACTAAGTTAATACTCATACAAAAAAATATTACACGAATTAATATAAAATATTAATATAAAATTATTATTGATACACAAGTCAAAACAAAAAGGATTGGACAGTATTGGACAGTAAGACTGATTATAAACAAGGTTATGTCAAAAACAAGAATAAAAAACTCACGTTTCGTAAGTACCAAATATTATTAATTGAGAATTGTTTTTATGATTATTTATTATTTCATTATTCTATGTTCCTACAATAAAAAAAAAAACATTAGCTCTCTACGAATTTTATATGTCAGTCTTTCAATCTATTTATAACAACTTTTACATATACTTTAATCGGTATAATCTGACATTTCTATGCATAAATAATATTCTATTATTCGTTAAGCATTAAGATGGAATATATTAATTTTTTTAAATTAATTTCGTCTTTATATTCTGCAATTCGAGAAAAAAATATCGAAATATACATGTGTAATTTTCTATTAACAAAACTTACGAATATTTTTTAAATATATGACAAAAACATGAGTACTATTTACATTGTTAAATTTTAAGACTGGTATTATTGGTTTAGATCCATTAAAAGGCTACACAGAGAACAGTAGTACCGCACCGTAGTTGCTTGCAATATTCTGAAATAAATTTATTTAGATTTACATAAAATAAAAGTATAATTGACACTAATCTAAAATTTCTATAGTAAATACAAATTTCAGAAAAGCACTAATAGATTTTTGTAGTATTGAAAATGTCGGTGGCCTCTGAAAAAGGTTCTCTCACAAAAAGCTAAATTTGCATACTATGATGTTGCGTCATATCTGAATTACAATTGAAACATTTGTGAATCCTGTATTATATGAATTATAGTAGTTCCGTTCATTTTCCGTGAGAAAATTGGGTAATTAAATTGTGATATCTTCGGCTTAATTATCCGAATGCGTGACTCCACAAAATATCGATATAAGACTTAAATTTAACTAGATGGCTAGCGGAGTATTTTGAAGCCTATCTATTGGATTATATCGTATGAACAAAATGATGGCTAATTTGTTATGAGTAAAATAATTCTCGTGCATAGCAAACACAAATTTTTTACTTGCTCCTGTAAAGTTTATCCAAATGGAGTTACGCATTCTGATGACTACGCCGACGATATGTGAATTGGACACTTATTTAAAACTATGGCTGTACGTTATATCATTAAAGTTGTGTAAAAACATTTTGACAAAATTCAATTATTCATAGCACAAAATTAAAGTTTCATTTTAAAAACTTGATTCAGTAATTCTATGTTATTTATATTTACACGACCTCTCTGAAGCAACGGCTTACACACGTCGCAACGCGTGCCGCGGTTGCGGGTTAAAATCTCGTCCCTGAGTCTGGCTGTTGATGTATATATTTATTTACAAAAACAAAAATATATGAGTAGAATTAATTGTTTAGTGCCCATGACATGAGCTTACGGTACTTTGAAACTCGATTACGCTGTGAATTGTCCCAATATATATGTTTATATTTATTTATAAATAGGAAAGAATTATTGTTTCAATGTGTTGATTATTTAAAAACGATTAATTAGACCACATCTTACTAATATTTTCTATATATTTTATACGTGCAGGGGCGGAGAAAGAATATACCTCTGCGACCGGGGTCGGCCTCTCGTAAAAGGCGACAAAACAACCCACCTTAGCTACGTGGTAGGGCCTCAAGCCCGTCTGGATGGCGACCACCTGTGGTCTTAAGTATGCCGCAATAATAACTGTGTTGTGTTCCGGCATTAGTGACCCAAGTTACTGTACCCTTATGATATAGCAGCGTGTTTTCGATGCCACTGGCGTTGCAAACACCCATAGGCGACGGTAATTGCAAAACTCTAAGTGGGCCGTCAGCCTGTCTGCTGTCCTACAGTAATAAAAAAGATATGATTTTAAATTTATTTATTATTACATCTTTTGTGATATTGTTTTTTTTTAACTAGAGCTAGGCGAGCTTCAGTGAAAAACACATAAAGATGGGTCAAACCATTTTGAAAATGAACTGGAATATATAGACAGTCATTTTTTTTTATACATAACTATGTAGTTTTTAAAAATACATTTCAATTTACATAAATTATAGATGCTATTAGGCCCTTTTACGTTATGTTTTAATTTGCACGTGCTCGGTAGGATTAACAAAATTTATAAATCTTACGATGATGCGAACGTTGCAAAACAAGTCGTATATGTTATGCGTTTTGTATTCTCTGTTATGGTTCGTGTCGTTCATCATGATATTTTGTTATTGGCAATAGTTAAGTCTTTTAACACATTGTTATACTTTCAATTGTTAGAAAACATAAATTTAGTGAGTTTCGTTAGTTACTACGTGTAGGTAATTTATTCCAGAATTTTATTTATAAACATATTTTATTTAAGTTTTTGTTCATTTTTTGTAGAAATATAAATAAAATATTTAAGTTATAAAATTGTTTCAATTTTGTGTTTTATTATACTTTTAAGGTTAATAAAATCTTCAGCCAAACTATCTGTGTTATAGCAAAGAAAAATAATATTTAGTTAACGGGCGATAGATGGTGATACTAGAGAACGTGGCGGTTAGCAATGTTTCTATTTGCGATAGATGGAGTTAGTGTATGACCCACCTATAATGCCCTAGCCACTTCCTATCTTAATTTGCATTAAATTACGCTAGATGGAGTGATAATTTTTTTCTTAAATTTTATTAGCAGTAATAGTTTTTTATGAGTTATAAATACCTACTTAAGATATCCGTAACCGAATATTTTTAACATTATTCAGTTTGTTTATAAGTTCTAGTTTTCTTCATTTCTTTCTTTCATTTCTGAAGTTCTAGTTGATATTACACATAAGTGTTATTAACGTTTTTTAATTAAAATAATTAAAAAAAGATTATTAAAATATACGATAGGACGTAATCGTAAGAACTTAAACGTAAATTCCTGATATTCCAACCATACATCAACGGGTTGCATTCAATAGGAAATCAGTAATCCCGGTGTTGAACTCCCCTAGAGGGAACTTACAGTTTACCCGCGACGCTTGTCCAAGGCGGGTTGGCGGGTTGCACGTACCGGTAATTCCGATATGCAGGTTTCCTCACGATGTATCCCCTCACCTTTGGTACTTGTCACATTAGTCGACAGAAACTGCCTAAGCGGTGCACGCCACCGTGGAATTCGAACCCGGAACCTCTAGATTGGTCTCCCAGTGTAATACCGCTGAGCTTTTAAATAACTTCAGTACTTATTATATTGGACCTGTTTTGATTAACCGGCTCAGAATTGGTTTGTTACTTAAGACGTATCAATAAAAAGACAGTTAAATTTTTAAAACATCTGTATTTTTAACACACCTTAGGTGTATTAAATAAAAATTTCATTTTATATCCTTATATATACAATTACATCAAAATTTAGTTAAGAGTGTATTTACAAATATATTAATTAAATAGAGTTTAGTAAAAATTAGTGAGATTTAACAATACTAGTTATAATTAACTATAATTAAAACATCAACAACATCTTTCACTCTTGTGAATTACATAAAAAGGTACTTAAACTATCATGTTTCAAAATTATTTAATATTTCATAAAGATTTCTCTTAGACTTAGTGTCAGGTGAACACGAACAAGGTTGATTTCGTATCTTCATGAAATGTTTGTGAGCTAAGTTTCAAGTATGAAATGTGTATATGCTAGGTACATACACTGGTATTAACGTAACACAGGTTTCAAACATTGTACCACAAAGTATCGAGAGTACAGAAGTAACATGAATTTTATTTTTATACCTACTCTTTACGTATTCGTTTATTTTATGGCATTTTATGGTTTAAAATGGCAATCAGTCATGTTCTGAGCGTTGCATTATTAAAACGCGCGAAGCCGACGAACTCCGTGGTGAAGTGGCTAACGCACTTCGGTACGCTTGTGGAGGTCATGGGTTCGATTCCCGTCTCGCGTCTGGGTGTTTATGTATAATATGTACTACATACTTTGGGACTAGATGGCGTTGTGTGAATTGTGGCAGGATATTTATTTATTTTATTTATTCTGTACTCCCCATGTACTGCGGTTACATAAACGGAGGCTCCGGCGTCCGACAAACAATGGACAGCGCGTACCCAATGCAAACAATTAGTAATACCAATAACATCAACGCGTTGTAACATTACGTAAAAGGCATAAGTCTTATCCGTTTCAAACGTCACTTCAATTTATGAAGTGAATTTAATTCCTATCTACGCTAGCCTTGTCTAAAGAGACTTTGTCTCGCTATAACAGTATAAACATTTTCAACTCACGCAGTTTCCGTGACAATAATTATAGATGCACTGCGCGTGTTCTGCGCTTCAGGCCTCCGACTATATATTAAATTGCTTTTAGCAATAACTTCGTAGTATTTTGATAATATGCAATTTGTCTTCTCTGTAATGGTTCGTAGGCGCGAGAATTTTATTGTCATATATATCTTAAATTTATAACGACCGATATCTCTGATAGGTCCACCCTGTTTTGTTTTGTATCACTGTTATATGTTGACATCGTGCTGTCCGTCCGTTTCGCCTGATTTTGCATGGTTTATACTCATTTACAATCAGAGTCTCTTAAGCTAACATTATCTAGCGAACATGATTTTCAACAAAAAGCAACAATAGTACCATTCATTAAAGGCAATCTTATGAAGAATGAAAAAGGAAAACGTTTACAATAAAGTCAAACTATATTTTAGCCCTAAATTTCGCACGTATCAAAATATATATATCGTCGTTGTTAAACCAATATCTGCTATGTGCACTTTTCTGAGATATTAACATTTTGTCTATTATGACTAGTTTGCCACCCAAAATTTGATATATAAAAACCGCTATATGATTCTAATCATTACATTAATTTAATATAAATCACTGCAAAGGACATTGTTTCTTATACAATTATATATGAGAATGTTTTTACTCCATATCTGAAAGTTAACTTTTTGTACCTACATAGCAGATATCCATTTGACACCAATGATATACAACAATGTAATAAACGTTTAAAACATTAGAAAATACATTTACCTTCACATACTAAAACAATTTCAATAAAATTGAGGTCTCTTAAACGAACGACTGAATTACTGTAGCTGCTATATATTTCTTATAAATTTGATATAGGTAAGTTGGAATATAAAATATGTTAAAATTCTGCTATCAGTAATAAAAGTGCTAATAAATATTGAAACTTACAAAATAAAACAGTCGCCGTTACAGTAACCAAACCGAGACCTTATAAATAGGATTAATTCTATACAAACTTATGAGTATTATAAATAAATGGGCATAACTTTGAACATAATTAATAATGATTAAAGAGATCATAATTTATCGCTATATGCTAAACATTACTAATAGATTAGTCTATAATACGCAGTTTATAAAAACATATATGCCACTGTGGAAAAGGGGAAACTTAAACGAGTTAAAAGGGCGACCTAGCATGGAAAGCAGGGAGAAAATATTGTCGATATTAATTCACTGAAAGTTATGTGGAAAGCAGTGGTCTTGAGCAATTTTAGTTAAATTAAATTGTTGAGCAAAGAGGTCTTGACAGTAACTGTCGAAAATAAATTACAATTAATAATTATTTATAACTCACTAGTCGATGCTGTCATCGTTTATATATTCGACTAGAATTATGTAAAGAGAAATATAAAGTTATCACTTACAGAACAGTCGTGTTATACTTAGTAGTTAGATAAATAATAATTGCAGTGGCACATTTTATGGGTAAATTAATGGCACAGTTTCACGTTAGCTAAACATACATAAGAACATTACACCTACAAAACTTAAGTAGGTAGCCCGTCTTCGACGTCCGTCGTAGATTTTCACAGAATAAAATAATCATCGCGTAAACACTTCAATGCCTCCGAGTCATTGCAGGCAAACCGTAAACACAATTACCCAATACAAAGTCGTTGTAAACCTCATTTTACCTATTTACCACTAAAATAACAGATTAATCAGAAATTGTTTTTATATATTTAATATTGATCCTTTGCAGGACCTTTAAAGTCGAACGACAAGATATGTGTAACATTTAATCGAATCGACATAACGAGTATATTCACTTATAAGTTCCCGATGCGGGCTGAAGAACTATTTAGGCCACTTTTCTTTCGTATCTACGGTTTGTTCCCAGACATTTTCATTCATTTAACCTATCTAATGACATAAATATATCGATCAGAATTTCTTTTCCAGTATATACAAATTCGTATAAAAAGAATCACTGAAGCTATCTATATACAGAGCTATAAATGTACTATATATATAGGCAGTTTCAGTGAATGTACAAATTTAGAGTTAATAAAGCTTGTTTCAAAGACTTGAAGGTTTACATTTAGTCATATGACGAAATTATCCTATAATTTGAACATTACTTATAATAGTTCAGGCATCCGTAAATTCGGACGAAGAGGAGGCGGGCGTGTCGTGCGTGTCGGGCGATTCGTCGCCAGAGAGAGACGCGGACGCGACCGCGGGCGACTGCTAGAGTGGCCCGTGTGGGTGCGAGTGTGGCTCGTGGTGGTGGTGGCTGGGCCCGGCACCTCCACTGCTGCCCCGTTCGCGCTTTAGCCGCTGCTTTAGGTGGACCTTCGCGTGCCTTTTCTTCTCATCCGAACGGGCGAATTTCCGACCGCACACGTCGCACGCGAATGGCTTCTCACCCGTGTGGGTGCGAACGTGCGTCGTCAGGTGGTCCGATCTACTGAAAGACCTCATGCAGATCCGACACTGGAAAGGCTTTTGTCCGGTGTGTATCCTTATATGCCGCGTTAGCTCGTCGGACCTGGAGAAGCGACGGTCGCACCCATCAACTGGACAAGCGTATGGTCGCTCGTGAACTGGCGTTTTACTAGGTCGGTTAGGATACTTGCGTGGTTTCACCGCGACGAGTCGCAGAGGTTGTGCGCTCTGCTGGTACACCTGCGAGAGGATTTCGTGACCTTTGCTAGTGGACGGGTTGTATTCTGCTAATTGTACGGGTCTATCGCTTGTCGAAGCTGGACTTGGATACGTCTCGCGTTTAGGCAAGCCCGACGGTCCGGGGGTTGGCTGCGGCTGACTCGCATACTCCTGTGCTTCCCAAGAATGCTGGGGTTGAGGTTGCGGCGGCGGCGGCCGGTACTCGCAATGTTGCGGTGGAGGGCACGGCTGCTGCGGCGGACAATACGATTGGCACTCCGGCGGGAGCAGTTCAATACGCTCCTCGTAATCTTGTTGGAAATATTTGTCGACACTGCCAGGACCAGGTCCGGGTGGCAGGAGCCATTGTAATGGCGGCGAAGGCGCCCTCTTTCCGGAGCTGCTTGTGGACGGCCCGTAGAGGGAAGCACTGGCGCTGGACGCATTGCTGGCGTCCTCGGCGCGTGCTCCCGGCGACAAAGATGACTCGTGCTTGTGTCGCCTCGGTGAGCATCCTAATGACAACTCATCGCCTGGTAGCGTACCTATAACAATTACAAAGCTTACATTTATTTCTGCTTTCAACTGTATTGTTTCTTCACACATCCATTTCATTAGCCTTCTTCAATGAAATTAGTATAAAATATGTTAATTTTCTATTGGATAATAAGATAATCAATTTGTAATTTGTATAAAATATGCCACGTTTTCTTTTTTGGAAAATAGATTATACGGTAGGTCGCAATTGTAAAAGCCGTATTCTATTCCATTTATTTTTTGTAACCAAAAAAGAAAAGGGAAAGTGTTACTAAAGGGTCAGTCAACATTTTGCCGTTTAAAATATTTACAATGTGAAATTACTCAAAATCGGACCTAATTCGCTGGACTGTACCTAAGTTTGTAATTATCTAAATGAAAATTTACTTAGAAAATGTGTTAAACCATATAATTAAAGAGTTATATAGTTTATTGTAGAATGGATTGTACAAGCTTCATTATTATGTTAACACGAAATATAAACAATAATAGCAGCTACATTTAGCGAGGCCAGCAACGGAAGGCACCACCGGCAATGTCTGATAGCTAGTAGGAAGTTGATAGCGCATATCGGTGGACGAGAGCGATTACTGAATAGACATCGCAATAATATACACAATAGGCGTCATTAGTTTTGTTTGGATTTTATTTTTTAAAATAATTATACATCTTTCTTTTATACGGAAGTTAAAACAATTTTTTCTAATTTGTATAATTAATTCAATTATACAATACATTTTATTTTCCCCAAAAAGAGGTTATGTCAGGCAGAGGGTCGGTTGTAAAAACTAAGCCACAACTATTACAATATGCAACATGTTGTGCCTACCCCATGTAACGTGGGATAAGGGCAGGAGGAAGAAGATTTTATTTTGTCTATATTAAATAAGATTAATAATACTGAATACTTTGTCAAAAAAAGGGATACTTAATCGTTAACTGTGTCACACAAAAAAAAATTAGTTATTAATCTGTAATAGTAGATTTTACTGGGAATTTAATTAAGTAGCTATAATTTTTTTTATAATTTATTAAATATACTTTGCTTGTAATTCACTAGAAAATTAAAATATATATTTATTTTTATTTATATTTTTAAACAAAAAAAAACATTAAAAAGTTTAAAACGTAAATTGATACACGAAAACTGTTCAAGAAATGTTAAAATCTGCATATAACACTAAAATAATATACAATTTAAATCATGTCAAAAAGCAAAATTTTAAAATGAATGTAAGTATTTATTTATACTTTTGTGCACAGTAACTGAAAAGCATTTAAATATACGTACCTAACTGAAAACAAAAATAAAATAAAAATTGTTATTTACCAATGTAATCTAGTAAGATTTAATAAAATGTTACTGTTTCAAAGACTTAAAACATTAACATTTAATAACGCATTAATCTATTAATCCGTAAACTGATTTTTAACAAATGTTCGAAATTTAAATGTAAAGAAAAGCAAACCCTTGCGGCGGCAGTAAGTTGTGAAAATTCCATTCAGTTATCGGTATCGATCCAACCATATGATGCGGGCGGTGAACTTAGTATCACTTCATTTATGAATGAACACTGAACAATCGCGACGCCAGTGATGCTGACGCTGATGCCGCAACCGAACACAGAAATACAATTTCAGCACGAGATTAATAAACAACGGAAGATTCACTGGCGACCGTGAAGGGCAACGAAGGGCACAACACCACCGAAAGAGAACATTGTTTGTTTACAACGTTATCGGTCGGCGGCCGGCGGCTGGCGGCGAGGCCCGCCTACGAACACCGGCGGCGAGCGTATGTCTCCGGTGAGACAAGACCCAGGACGGATGCCCACCTGATATTGGAGGAGGCTCCAGCAGGTTCGGGAAGAAGGCAGGCAAGTCTGACGTTGTGACGGGTGTGTTGAGATCCGTCGTGGTGACCCCCGATGTAGGCACCTGTACCGGTTTCAGAGGACACTCGAAGCCAAGGGCTCCCATGTCCGCGAGGGACAGCAGGTGCGGGCCCGTAGGGGGCTCCGTGTCGGTGCCCATTCCGTCGGGCACCACCTGCTCCTCGGCCCACTGGCCGAGCGGAATTACGAACAGCGCCAGCGTGAAAACGACCTCTCACGCGGTCCGTGCGAAGGGGACTGGCGCCGCGCGACCCCGCGCCGCTGTTTTATCAATGGAGCCGCGGTCCCATATTCGGTATCGGCGCGCGCACCTCTGCCAATCGCATGCCGCTGTGCCCCCCTCGGGCTGACGTCACCGCCCGGCGCCGCCCACCGCCCGCGCCGCCCTCCACCCAACCCCCTCACCCATTGCCGACGCACACCGCACTCACACCGAGAGTCCTGTTCTCACAACACACCACCTTTGCCATTTCACGTCCATTAATTTTTCATCCGCACTTTTTGAATATAGTCTGAGAGCTTTTTCAACACTATTATCGAATTAAACAAAATACACTTCAAGAAACTGTTTCATTGACGATTTCACAAGTGTGTATTTAGTAGATAATATTAGAAAAATAATAAAAATAAACATTTCAGTTTTGTTACATATATAGGTATTATTAACTACTGACGTTGATGATTCACTTGGCAATTAAATTTTTGTATTGTCGCTCGTTAGCTTATGTCAAAATTCGGATGATTTTTACTAGCACCAAATCAGGCACATTGTTTTTTTACTGTGCACCAACATTTGTATGAAGCTACCCTACAACGAATTAATTTATGAAAAGCATTGAAGTAATGATGAAAAGCGGTTGCATCATCTCAAAATAAGACATAAATAAGAAATTTTGTTTCCTTAGGCAACGATATTAATCATTTAGGCAAAAGTATTATTTTTCTTTTCTATCTTATCTATTATTATTATTATTTTATCTACTTTTTCAATTAAATTTTGATAAAACTTAGCCTGTAAAAATATTAGAAAGCATTGAAGTAATGATGAAAAGCGGTTGCATCATCTTCAAAATAAGACATAAATAAGAAATTTTGTTTCCCTAAGCATCGATATTAATCATTTAGGCAAAAGTATTATTTTTCTTTTCTATCATATCTATTATTATTATTATTTTATCCACTTTTTCAATTAAATTTTGATAAAACTTAGCCTGTAAAAATATTAGAAAGCATTGAAGTAATGATGAAAAGCGGTTGCATCATCTTCAAAATAAGACATAAATAAGAAATATTGTTTCCCTAAGCATCGATATTAATCATTTAGGCAAAAGTATTATTTTTCTTTTCTATCATATCTATTATTATTATTATTTTATCTACTTTTTCAATTAAATTTTGATAAAACTTAGCCTGTAAAAATATTAGAGATTCTTTTTTATTATAACCGATATACCATTGTTATCGAAACAAAAGTAGGTCAAAGAAACTAAATTTCATTAAACAACATTCAAGGTAAAGACACTAGTACCTAATTGACCACGCACCTGTAGTTGACCACTAAGGCATAAAAACCGATAAAATAATAATTCATGGCGTGTTTTTAAACTAATTCCAAATTAAATAGCCGATCCTACCATCTCTAGTCATCGAACTGTGCAAATTAAGTATCCTCTATTTTTTAATATTCCAAATAACCACCAATTGTTTGACGATTGACGCCCTGTAAAAGTAGGTATAGGTCTGGAAACGCTCCACAAATTCGATGATCAGTAAAAGCATCAAGATCAGCTAAATTTAAATGCGAAAATAAATTTTATTTTATGAAATAAAACATTACAATCTGATATTGAAATTTAGTAATTGCTCTTATAAAGGAAAAAAAGACTAGTTCAACGAGAAATATTCCAGAGACATTCTTTTATATTATTTTATGCAATTTTTCTATTATTTATATGAATTAAAACGCCTAGTGACCAATTTGTTTTTTATTTAACAAATAACCGTAAACATCTGGATGGTCATCTACTGGTGCAAAATATGGTCAACTAAGTACTAGATTTTCGTATTTGTTAGGTGGTCAACTACTGAATCTTTAATGTTAGTTTTTTTATTTTATATTTTATTCAATCAATATACAGGGTAAAACACTAGATTAATTTCATTAAAAAACTTTTTTTTATTGCGTAGGACAGCAGACAGGCTGACAGCCCGCTTAGAATTTATCAGTTACCGTCGCCTATAGGTGTTTGCAACGCCAGTGGCATCGCGAACACGCTGCTCTCCCATAAGGGTACAGGAACTTGGGTCACTAATGCCGGAACACAACACAAAGTTATTATGGCGGCATACTAAAGACCAAAGGTGGTCGCCATCCAGACGGGCTTGAGGCCCTACCACGTAGCTAGGGTGGGTTGTTTTATCGCCTTTTACGACAGGCCGACCCCGGCCACAGAGGTTAGTATTCTTTCTCTGCCCCTGCACGGATAAAAACTCGTAGATTTCACAAAAAGAAACACTAATTGCAGTGGCAGATTTGCAGTCTTGGCCGCCCTAGGCCCTAGGCCATGTAGTAGGTAAGTACCAGCAACCCCTTTCTCAGTAGATCATATTGAGTACTTAATGAATTTACTTTTTTGCCAACTTTTATCGAAATCGATTCAGAAATTTAGTTAACTATAACATCTGCTAGTTTGTAACATTTTCCGAGGATATTTCAGGGATAATTGCATATTTAAATAAAAGTGATTTAGGAAGATTATTGTTATACGATGCGGTGCAGTGCGGCCCACCATAATGTGCGCGAGTCTTTAGAATATTTACGTACTTGAGTTATTTCTTGTTATCATCAGTGAATTTATTGTCACGATTGGCCGCCCCTAATATCTGGCCGCCCTAGGCCCGGGCCTCCTGGCAAATCCGCCACTGACTAATTGGATTTAGGGTGTAAATCAAGGTTAAGCATGAAAAAAAGAAATTCTGTACCCTTAAGTGGTCCACTACTGGTGCTCTTACCTTACTGGTGGAATTTTTTTAATGTTAAATTAATATCGACTCAATAATAGTAATTTGTAGTAAATTAAGTGTAATTTTTTTTAGCAATTTGTCAGTGTTGTTTAGAAAATCATATATGGAAATAAGAAATTTGTTGAAGAAGTTAAAATTCTGTTTCTTTTATAGTGGGCACTAAAGTAGGTTTTTTTTTTTTCAAAAAAAGAACCCTACTAAAGAATAACTTTTTCCTTCCCTCCAAAATAACAGATGGAGTACAACTATAGATATAATTGTTATTACTATACCTACTCAAACAAAATTGAACATTTGTTGTTTTATGCGATATGCGATTTATATGAATCACATAGAAGTGTTTTATAAGTTGCTCGGGTTTCTTTTTTATATACAGTAACAATGGTTGATTTGTAAGGTAGTGTATAGTGTTGTTTATTGCTTTAATCTCATTATTAAAAATATCTAAGTTAAAATATAAAATAGCTGATGGTAGGATGGCTATACTTACTTTTATTCCAAATACTAATATTAGTAAATATATCAATATTATATTTTTCATTCTTACTTTGCAGTTTGTTTATTATCTAAAATGTAGTACTAAATATAGGTATTATTATTTTATTATTATTTTTTCTGGAGGAGAAAATATTACGGACCCTTACGCACTACATGGCGCGCGGGGCCGCGATAGGAGCGTGTGGGACTTGCAAGTATATCGGATACCCACTAAAAACCTTCGCTGGGAAATGGCACGAGCCGACTACCGCCACCACAAACAGCATTGGCCTGTAATAGACGATATATAGGCATGCAATTTCTCTTACAAAACCTTTATCCCTGTTGCGTTCGAAACCTGCATTTCAAAACCAAACCAAATTTATGTACTTCCATTCTCCGTGCAGGGGCGGAGAAAGAATACTAACCTCTGTGGCCGGGGTCGGCCTGTCGTAAAAGCCGACAAAACAACCCACCCTAGCTACGTGGTAGGGCCTTAAGCCCGTCTGGATGGCGACCACCTTCGGTCTTAAGTATGCCGCCATAATAACCTTGTGTTGTGTTCCGGCATTAGTGACCCAAGTTCCTGTACCCTTATGGGACAGCAGCGTGTTCGCGATGCCACTGGCGTTGCAAACATCCATAGGCGACGGTAACTGCTAAATTCTAAGCGGGCCGTCAGCCTGTCTGCTGTTCTACAGCAATAAAAAAAAAATTGTCATTCCGGTCACCTTAAGTATTACAAAATCGATAAAATATATGTGTCAATTTGTTTTCAAGAGTCCCGTCTGCACCACCTGAACCCGAATTATGTATAGGGAAAAAGCTGGTATGTTCCCTTAATGTTATTTTACAATTAATTACACACCTTTTGAGGAGTAATCATGCGTAGCATATGGACTATAACGCGGACTGTCAACAAGAAATTCCACAAGTTTAATATTTTTTTAGTCAAAAATTTTTTTTAGTAAGAAATCAGAAAAATATCCAACTCGTGTAATAATTGAAGCCACACGATCACCTAGCAAGGCGTAGATTTGGTGAATGGGCCCAAAAAAGATTGCCGTTGATCCCGATTTTCATAAGCGAATTTTGTTTAGCGATGAAGCTCACTTTTGTTTGAATGGGTACGTCAATAAACAAAACTGCCGTATTTGCAGTGCTGAAGTGAATGTTGAGACACCGTTATATCCTGAAAAACTGACTGTTTGGTGTGCTTTATGGGCTGGTGGAATCATTGGTCCGTACTTCTTTAAAAACAATGCTGGTCAGAACGTTACAGTCAATGGTGACCGCTATAGAGCCATGATAACTGACTTTCATTCATCAACTGAACAACCATGATGTGCAGGAGCTGTGGTTTCAACAAGACGGCGCAAAATGTCACACAGCTCGTTCCACAATTGATTTATTGAAGGAAAGGTTTGGTAACCGCATAGTTTCACGTTTCGGACCCGTGAATTGGCCTCCTAGATCGTGCGATTTAACGCAGCTAGACTATTTTCTGTGGGGATATGTGAAGTCGCTAGTCTACGCCCATTAGCCCGAAACGATTGACCACTTGGAGGACAACATTCGTCGCGTTATTGCCAATACACTGCCACAAATGTAGGAAAAAGTCATCGAAAATTGGACCTCTAGATTAGACTACGCCCGAGCCAGACGTGGCGGTCATATGCCAGAAGTCATATTTAAATTATAATGCCAGAAGATTATCTATCGATTAAATTTCATGTCAATTTAAAAAATTCATCTTTGTTTTATTCCATTTCAAAGTTCTATACCTCTATAAAAACACCTTTTATAAGCTCAATGAAGTAGAGGGAGGACTCTTGTCCTCCAAACTGAGCAGAAACTCCTCATATGAAACTCCTGTCTATAAGAAAAGCTAGTAAAAAACATTTGTGTACACACAAATATTGTCATGTATGTGTTAAATATTTAAAAAAATATAGAAAATGCTACACAGACGAATTCTGTATCAACTAACTATAATTTATACACGACCATATTAATTCAAGAACTCGATTTCTAATGATTTATTAATTGTTTTTCTTCCAAATAATTGGTTGAATAATATAATTTTATAAAATATGAATCGCTACAAGGCTCTAAATTATAATGGCATATTTTTGAGTCACAAATTATTCTTACGACCTTAAACATACGTCTATTCTTCTGAACGATATTACTTGCTTCGACCAATACGTAGAGTATGGACGCTAAAATAATAATCTGTAACTATATCCTTTCTTCAGTTAAACGAAAGATCTCAACATTAATGTGTTAATTAAATTTATGAATTGGGTAGTATTATTGCACCGCTAAAGTGTTTTAACAACACACTTAACTTTTTGTCTTACAAAGACACTGATAATATAAACATGTTTATTATGCAAATATGCGAGAGGATGGGCGGTGGAGTAGTGGATCGAATTGGAACTTCAGGACAATGGCCGGGTGTCGTGCGTGGTGCGAGGTTGCGTGGTGGTCGGCCGAGTGGCCGAGACACGCCGACGCCCGATTGGGCCCACATGCAGTCGTTCACGCTAACCCAATTATCGCGTAACGGAGACGATAAAGAAAAATAACAAACCCACGATTTCACTGGCGTCTAATAATAGCGCGCGTGCTATTTGCGGGTGCGCGGGCGCAAGCGGCATAGCGTGGCCGCGATGTCAGGGCTATTCCTGGCCGTCAGCTGACGATCCCGCGGCGGCGTCGCGGCGCGCGCTCCCGCTCGTAAACACCACGCAACCGATTGACGTAAAATGCGAACAATCGAGTTTTCAGCAGGTGAATCACGGGTTGAAAACGTCCCTGCGGGATTCGTTCTATTATTAACTTGACTGCTTTTGGTTCGGACTTCGGAGGCGGGGTTCTATTTCGGACCGCTGCTTCAATACTAGCTGTCTATTTTTATCGCGTAAGTAGTTACTTCTAGATATTATTCATCGTTTACTCTTGAGTCACACGACAATGGCTCGTAACAAATACACTATTATAAGTGCTTGCCACGCATACCGTTATACATAAGTGTATGTACAACTTTAATATGTTTTTGTTTTAAATTGCAGACTTGATTGAGACGCAGTTTATTTAAAAGAAATATTAATCGTATGGTCGAGTTTATTAATTGATAGTAAAATGTTTATGGTTTATTATTTAATTTGTTTATTTACATTATACGTCAAATGTTGTAATGTGAATTGTTTTTATTATCTATAACGTGGCTCCCATGATTTTCGTTGGCGCCGTTTGGTGGTACTCCAGCTTGCTCGCATTGGCTTCCGGAGTTCCGCAATATAGACTGTTTGGTTTAGTAATTATTTGGCAAGATTTATAATCCTGATATACTTAAAAGTTATTTAGTAGTTGGTTTAAATTTCTTCCAATTACTCTATTTAAACATTGAACTAGTTTCAGCATGATCTAAAACTTCTCTCGCAGCGCTAAAAATACAGGAGGGAAAGTTGGTAATTACTTTGCGTGCATTTTAAGTTTCAAACAGGTATATAAATTGAAGATTTACTTTACAAAGAAAAATACATTACAAATTAATCTTTGCAAAGATTTCGAGACTTCACTTACCTGTAGCAGTGTGAGTCATTTGCTAAGTTTAATTGCCAATTTTTAAAGATTACATGTAAATGGTCAGAGTTCCTCACGATGTATTCCTTCGTCGATACATGGCATGCCATCGTGGGATTTGCACCCGGGACCTGAGGAGTCTCCGAGTACAATAACCACTGAGCTGAGCCATTAAATTAGAAAGCGGTGCGAGCAGTTGTTGCCCTGCACACACTTTAAGATACTATCTCTAATAATACTTTAGTACATGTATCAGATGCAATTCTAGGTGACGATGCCATCCTCTATTTATACCAATCGCTTCGGTATGAGCTTACAACTTATATACATATAAGCAATCTAGCTATTCATATATAGACAATTTTACTAACTAACCCCTGTTGGGTTGAATACTAGCCCCTGCGGCTAGGGTCGGCCTGTTGCAAAAGGCGACAAAACAACCCTAGCCCGTTTGGATGGCAACCACACCGGGTCTATAAATATGCCGCCATAATAACCTTGTGTTGTGTTCCGGCATTAGTGACCCAGGTTCCTGTACCACTATGGGAAAGCAGGGTGTTCGCGTCTAGGGGCACCCCTAGTGTTAAAAACATCTTTTCTTTTCTTTCTTTTCTTTCCTATGAGTGTTTGCAACGCCAGTGGCATTGCGAACACGCTGCTGTCCCATAAGGGTACAGGAACTTGGGTCACTAATGCCGGAACACAACACAAGGTTATTATGGCGGCAGACTTAAGACCAAAGGTGGTCGCCATCCAGACGGGCTTGAGGCCCTACCACGTAGCTAGGGTGGGTTGTTTTGTCGCCTTTTACGACAGGCTGACCCCAGCCGCAGAGGTTAATATTCTTTCTCCGCCCCTGCACGGAGAAAGCTTTATTTTATCCGTGCAGGGGCGGAGAAAGAATACTAACCTCTGCGGCCGGGGTCGGCCTGTCGTAAAAGGCGACAAAACAAGCCACCCTAGCTACGTGGTGGGGCTTCAAGCCCGTCTGGATGGCGACCACCTTTGGTCTTAAGTATGTCGCCATAGTAACCTTGTGTTGTGTTCCGGCATTAGTGACCCAAGTTCCTGTACCCTTATAGGACAGCATCGTTTTCGCGATGCCACTGGCGTTGCAAACATCCATAGGCGACGGTAACTGCTAAGTTCTAAACGGGCCGTCAGCCTGTCTGCTGTCCTACAGCAATAAAAAAAATTATTACTAGCTGACCCGGTGAACGTTGTTTTGCCATATAAATAAAAAAGTAGCCTATGTCATTCTCCAAGGCCCAATCTATCTCTATACTGAAAGTCACGAAAATTGATTCGGCAATTTAGGCGTGAAAACGTAACAGGCAGACAGTCAGAGTTACTTTCACATTTATGACATTAGTAAGTATCGGTTGATTTTTTTTTAAATTTAATAGTGGTGAAACCGTCAGCAGTCTTAATGCTTACATCGATCTTTTGCAGGAAAAACCGTAATAAGGAAATAAATAGACGGTAGCAAAGAACAAAAAGATAATTGCATTTTTGCGAAATTCTCTTTTTTGTGTAATTGAATTCAGAATACTTTATTCTATCTAGTGATTTTTTTTCATGAAAAATGTCATTCATTACTAATATTTCCGTTGGATAGTTTAGGTTAGGTTACATTATTTTTTGCTCACTATTAATTAATATTTGTTTATATTTAATTATTATTATTAAAATTATCCTAATTGTGCAAATAGCCACACAGATACGGATGGTCATAAAAAAACAACCGTAACCTACAAGTAGCCTGTGTCGGAAAGCACGGACGCCTGTTTCGGTACATTTCAACATTAAAAAACACTCCTGGCAAATAGTAATTTCGTAGATAGCCGTTTGTTCTTTGCTGCCGTTGAAATAATCCGACAAGGACGTGATGCGAAGCAGTAGAATATACTTGTAGTATGTTTATAATATATCTATTATAAGTATACATACTCGTATTCGAATTCTCATACATAATTATATTTTGTCAACTGTAAAATTCCAATTGTAGTACCTTGTAGTAGTTATTATATGTATTTCTTGTATATCTGTTATTAATTTACTATCGAACCATATGTTATCTCTCAGATATTACAAGCGCTATTTCTAGATTTGACTCGAAAGTTTCCTTTTGAATTACACATATGAATTATTTATTATTTTGTTGGCTATTATATTTAGTAACTTTTATAACCTATACATTATTTACGTTCTAAAAATGATTGAATTGATTGAATGATGATCTAAAAATCATGTTTCATGGAATTTGTTCATTTTGATTCTACATTTCTTAAGAATAGCTAGAAGAGACATTTTTATTTGACGAATAGATTATATACATCATATGTTCAAAATGCAACTACAACTGGCGTTTGAGCTGTTTGATTTTGACTCAAGTTAATATCATATTATCATTGTCTGAATGAATTTGACTCTACTGAATGTATGTTACATTTCGTTCTTTAAATAAAAGTACCTAACATTATAATTTGATTTCAAATATCAATCAATCAATAAAGTCACAGATCAATTTAAAATCACGACTTTCCTACATATGCGTACGTGCAGGCATGTAGTACATTTCTGTACATTTACATAATACGTATGTAACGATAACGAAAATAGTGTTCGGTGACGTAGGCATCATGAAAAAGCGTTCTAATTTAGTGAAATTCGTTGCGATTCGTCACAAAGAGAAGTTACACAAGTTTACTCATGCGATTCTCTTGTACGCGCGTCACAAAGGTGTCAGTTTAATTGATTACGCATCGATCAACACTCGACGCCATAATCTCATGTGAAATCATCCGTCGTTTACGCACGTAATACCATGAAAAAGAAAATGTTTATCGTTTCATTTATAGATCATGTGTAATTCGGACCGTGTTTCGCTTGCGTCCGTATTTACGTATTTAATTATTGTGTAAGATTAATTTAATACTTCTACGTAAAATTACAGATGATAAGTGTTGATGTGTTATACTTATATTTCGTGCTTCATTTTCATCATCTTCAGTCTATGAAAAGTATCTACTGCTGTATGATTCTGCTGATGATGAGATATGAATCAAAGTGTGTAAGGAATGTTCAAATTCTATAAATGACTATATAAAAATATATACACGATAAAGTTTAGAATTTTATAATTTACCACGATGGATACGTAGGTTAATACTAAGCCTACCTGTGAACTGTCTTAAAAATGATATATGGCATTTCGCGTGAAACGGACGACGAAAAAAAGGTTCTGAAATTCGTTCATATTGGTCATATTTATATGATATGTTATGAACATATTCAAACAATTTTTATTTATTTGAGGTTTAGTTGTTAAGATATGGGGGGATTCTATAGAATTTTCTTGATTGACGGAAGGGTTTCTTTGAAAATTAATTTTTATATTGAATTAAATTATAATAAAATATTGGATATAATGTTTTTATAGGAAATTTTCTAATCTTATTGATTTTCGAATTAGATTTGAATTAGATTTTTTTTCTGTTAAACCGGAAGTAAATATTTCAAGTTCCTTTTTTTTAACAAATTCAACAGTTTTTATTATTTTCAACGCAAAAAACTTAACATTAATTAATTTTACGATAAATAAATTCAAAATGCGATGTAAATTAGTTTCAGAGATAAATCAATTAGTACATGTTATTTCGTGCGTGATACCTTTTGCTCCTTCGCACCGCTTGATGACGTAGAAACATATTAAAAATTGGTTTTATTCAATATAATTATCAATCTAATCTACTATTTTTAGAACAGTGATTAAAATATTAAAATTATTTTATTTTATCTAAGTTTTTCATCTCGATTAGTGATGCTCACTTCAGAACCCCGAATTCACTGAAAATAGTCACCGGTTAATACATCGTAGCTATTTTTTGGAACCTCTAGTTTGAGCATAATATATTATTAGCATTTTAAGTATAAATATAACATTTTCCCAACCCCGAAAGAGAAAATTGAATGATTTCACCCCTAGCGATCCCTTGGAAAGTTTCATTCTTATATCTGGCTAGGTCAACAAGAAACGGGATCTAAATACTAAACGTTGCTTTATCGTGAATCTTATTATATCAAACTGAAATCGGATCATCGTACCCGTGTCATAAAATTTTATTACAAAGCCAACAATTCTTTGTAATTTCAAAAGTTCAAAAAGCTCTATTTTATAGTAAAATTTTACGGCTGGTATATTTGTAAATTGTAACAAAATTAATTAAATCAGTATTAGTAAAAGTAATTCCATGACGTACGCTACTGAAAAATGAGCTATATTTACGTAGTACCGTATCGGCTTTTACGAATCCTCTAAATGTCCACACTGGGAGCTCTAGAGGGGTTCGGTAGCGGTGACGTCACGCGGGCGAGATCTCCATCGCGGTGCTTCCCATTGCAGGAAATTATCCGCGTGACGCACATTACTTACTTTTCACTTTTACGCCTCGAGCAGATAATATAAGGGAGCAGTTATTGACAAATTTTTGTTTCCGGATTACTGCTTATATTCAGCATAAAAGTTCAATCTACCTTGACTATACTTTTAGGTATGTCTTTAGAAATCAACATGAAAAGGTTAGTAGCGTTCTTTAATAGCGATAGAAGGATTTTCCGTGCAGGCGCGGAGCGAGAATACTAACCTTGCGGCCGGGGTCGGCCTGTCGTAAAAGGCTACAAAACAACTCTAACTACGTGGTAGGGCTTCAAGCCCGTCTGGATGGCAACCACCCTTGGTCTAAAGTATGCCGCCATGATAACCTTGTGTTATACCCAGGTTTTTGTACTACTATGGGACAGCAGCGTGTTCGCGGTGTCACTAGCGTCACAAACATCTATAGGCGATGGTAACTCAGCAATAAAAGAAAAAAACATAGAGTCCGGACTACACGCTGTCATTCATATATTTTTTAAAACGTCGATTGATACTAATGAATATTAAAAAATGTTAGCTTGAATTTTAACTTCAAAGGAGTAGAACAATTCGTGGATTGTTAATTTTAATGATTATTTTTATTCAATAAACTAAATAAAACTTATACAAAATAATAATCATACAGTAAATCTTCTGTAAGTGGATCTTGAAGGAAGGCGCTAAAAAGTTAGTTTCCGACTAATGGGGAATTTCGACTTAAGGGGTTAAAGGGAAGGGAACACAAAATTTTTTGAGTTAGGGAGATTTTTGGCTAATCGAGGTTTGGCTTAGAGAGATTTTAGCCATAAACAGAGCCAGGAGAAAAAAAAATCTACTAATACCGTACAATCGCTATGGTTTTATAAGTATTATTTTGAAATTACTATATATATAAGCTTCTTACAAATTAAAAAGGTGTTTTCACATATTTAGTACCATTAGATTTTAATAAAAAACTTCCATTCGTCTGCAGTCAAACGATAAATTTTGCTTATAAAAACATTTTTAAGTTCTAATAGGGTGCTAAATGCTCTGAACATCTTGATATATATATATTTTTTAATTTTTCCTCTCTCCGGACGAACAAGATTGTCCGGGGTTATGTGCTTTTTTAGGTTTCATTACAATGTTTAGTTATCTTATTTATATTAACTTACTTCTATTACATTTTTATACTTTTATATACATTTTTTTTATATACATCATGATATTTATTGTGGTCCTCTTTAAATTTGAGTTATATAATTTTAGATGAGAGGCTTCCACTCTAGACTATATGTAACTTGAAAGTAGGAAATATTAAATCAGCTCCAAATATTGAAATACTCTAAGGTTTTATGTCTCGATAAATGTGTCGAGTACTGAGATCAACTTTCATATCGAATATATCATGTACGTCATTCATGGATAAAGTGAAGTACGCCATATAGGTTAATGGATACTAATGTTCTGAGTTAAATCGCGCGCTTCTGTGGTGTTTTTATTAATATTGCCTCTGGTCAACGGTTGCTAAATTAAATAGCTTTAGTATTCACTTAAAATTCTGTTAAAGTAGTTGTTATTATTTATTATAATATTTTATAAACAATAAATTTTTTCAATAAATATATTGTGTCAATTAACACAACGCCATCTAGTCCTAAAGTAAAGTAAAGCATAGCACTTATGCTATGGATACTAGATAACTAATATACTATATATACGAGTATACTTTTGTATTTTTAATTAAATACTTATTACATATAAACACCCAAGCACGGGACGGGAATCGAACATTAATTCGTGCACCAATTAGGAAGTTTTTCTCGCTTAATGTGTATATTATAACATAATAGCCATGTATCGACGGTGAAGGAAAACATCATAAGGAAACCTGCAAATGGAGATTACAGGTGTGTGCAATTCAGCAATCCGCTTAGAGAGAACTTTGGGGAGAACTGAAGCTGTTATTATTATTACATTAATTCATAACAAATGTTACCCTCCGTGGCGTAACGGTTTTCGTACGATGGACCGCTTGGACGGATGGACGGTCTTGATTTCCGCCTCAAGTCAGGGAAGTTATGTGCCATATGTATTTATTTCCAAGAAAAAAGGACATAAGTATATATGTTATCTAGTACCTATAACACATTAGGGACACTTCTATTAAACATGGAAGGACCCCAAAGCAAAAAAATCCGATAAAGTGTTGTGTACCATTCACAAAGACCTGAAGGTTCTAAAATTTTCACTAGGTTAATTTAAAATTCAACAACCCACCCTAGCTACGTGCTAGGGCCTCAATCCCGTCTGGATGGCGACCACCTTTGGTCTTAAGTATGCTGCCATAATAACCTTGTGTTGTGTTCCGGCATTAGTGACCCAAGTTCCTGTACCCTTATGGGACAGCAGCGTGTTTGCGATGCCACTGGCGTTGCAAACACTCATAGGTGACGGTAACAGCCTGTCTGCTGTCCTACAGCATTAAAAAAAATCAACATTGTTTTAAAATTACTCTATAATTTTAGTAAGCGCTGAATATATCTTATTATTTGTTTACTGTTGTGGAACAGCAGATAGGTCCATTTTGCAGTTACCAAGCAGTTACCGTCCTATGGATGTTTGCGACGCCAGGGGCACCGCTAACGCGCTTCTGTGCACGTAGAAAAACTAGAACTAACGTCACTTATGCCGGAGAAAAACCGGCCAGGCTTGGAGCCTTACTATCGGGTCGCCCCTGACTGCAGTGATCAATATTCTTACTCTAACCCCCTTACTCCCCCTAACTTTCTCTAATTTTATTCTTTTTACTTATTCTTACTCTAACCCAATAACTTACTCTTACCCCATGGAGAAAAAATACCTAGTATTTATATCTAAGCAATAAACACACATTTACTCCAGGGACGGAGTAAGAATATTAACGCTAAGACAAAACTATCTTAGATATACGTGGCAGGGCCTCAAGCCCATCTGGATGGCAACCACCCTTAGTCTTAAGTATGCCGCCATAAGAACCTTGTGTTGTTGTATTCCGGTATTAATGACCAAGGTTCCTGTACCCTATGGGACAGTAGCGTGTTTGCGGCACCTCTAGCATAGCAAACATCTTTAGGCGACGGTAACTGTTTACTATTAAGTGGATTTTCAGCCTGGTTGCGGTTCATCAGCAATAAAAAACATAACTAAAATTAAAACGCCTATCCAACATTTGGTGCTGTATGCAAAAAAAATTGGCAGTCACAGGGACTGCCGATAGAAGTGAAAACTGATAACTTAGAATTATATTGTATTAAAGTTTGCAATTTCATAATATTTAAATTAAAATTATCAACATCATTACATAATCCATTCAGTTTTACTTTAGTTTTAGTAAAGATATACACAGCACTAATGTTGCACAATACGTCACCTGTATAGCTACAGATATACTGCTATTACGTATGTCGGTGACGCGAACTCACAAGATTTCACCCATCCAAAAAGCGTCTAACGCGCACAACACCCGGTCAGGCATGTACGATGTGTTATACGTGTATACGACGTATATATAATGTATTCCTGTACACAGGCCGATGTGCATGCACCAGTTTGGTATCAGAGCAATACGTGCTATAGATATAGATATACAATTAACATTAGCATGTCGGTAACGCGAACCCATAAGATTTTTCCCTACCAAAAAGTGCTCAACGCGGCTAAAGAAGTTCACTTCAAAAATATGGAGTAACGCAGCCCTGAATTTGAATTATAATTTTCAAGAATACGAAATGCTGTCATCATCATCATCTCAGCGTTCATTCCGGTTGCAACCCAAACTTGCGTTTCGGTGCCCGGGGTCCGCTTTCCGACTTTTTCTATTCCATTTCGCACGGTCTTCAGCATCCCTGGTAGTGAGCCCATTGGCACGCATATCACCCTTTACGACGTCAAGCCAGCACTTTTTGGGTCTCCCCCTCCTGCGGGGGCCCGGCGGAGGCGGCATGGCCAGACATTTGCTTCCCACGTAAGCATCCGGTTGCGGTAAAACGTGGCCGTACCAACGGAGCCGACACTCCTGCAGTTTATCCGCAATGTCACGGACGGAAGAATACGAAATGCTGTATAATGTCTAATACGATGCTTAATGTTAATACTTATGAGAAAATTATAATATTATTTATAACAATCGAACTACCGTCAAGACATACAACACGGTTCCTGCCAAATATTGTTTCTATTAAAATAACGTTAAAATAGAATTAGCATAAGAATCAGAGAACACTATGTGGTATATTACGATAGAGTCTTCAAATCGAATTTTAATTGCATAGCTTTATAGTATACCTTTGTATACCCATTTTAAAGTATAGAATATAAAATTTGCAACTAAAACATGCCACGAGTACTTAAAAAAGCAGAACTCTCGAACGAACCGTGTAGGCGCTAATGTGTTTCTTGAACGGGCCGGATATTCTCTATAAGAAAAGTCTCAAACAAGGTACTCGGCGCCAAAGGCAAAATTTGGACTTATTAGCGCCTCGAATTCCACACCATGGCTTATGAGACTGTAGGAAGTTGTCAAATGATGTGTGATTTTTTTAAAATTGGGAAATTATGCCTTTTTCAACTCCATAACAGGTTCATGTTTTATTATTAAAGTGCGTTTAACGAAACAAATGGGATACACGAAACGATAAAATACCCTATAATAGATAGGAGAGGTTATTGTAGCGTCAATAAGATATGCGCACACGTAAATTCGCTCTATCAATGATCATGACGTCGATGGGAAGTGACAAAATTAGTTAAAAAGAAGCCTACCGGCCGGCATGCGTCAGCTGCCCACCTGTTGAATGGCCGCCAGAGCTGCCCTTGTGCAGTTAACCTTAGCCGGGGCGGCATTTGGCTGCCGGCGATCGATAGCAATGACGTACGGCCTCATTCATAAACAGGGTGGCCCCCCATCCCCCTTCGAGAGACTCCACACCCCACATCATGCGTCCAATTCCTGAAACTTGTACGCTTGTGGTAATTTCATGAATGACAGCGCGCACACTAATGCAATTGCATTTTATGGATGATATCAGATTTTATTGTCCATCACATTTCAAGTTTAGTAGAAGGTAGCAATGGGTGAATGGGGTTCAACAAGTATACAAGCTAACCTTGTTTATGAGCATCACATATTTAAAAGCAGTGTAGCCTTTTGGAAGGATTTTCTTATTTTATATTTGAGGGATTTGGTCAGATATCAGCACCTGAAAATCTAAATGTTCAATGAGAAAATGAAAAATCGGCACCAAAGAATACTTTTTGGATATCAACTTTTCAATAATTTGTACACAAATATAATTGTTTATTAAAAATATTGACATTCTGTTCATTAAAGACCATTGATACTGGAAATGCAGTGACTGTTAGATATATCGTTTGTATATGATGCGTGGGTGCCGATTTCATACACACTGTACCACTTTTTGTAATCAGGAGAGCTTCCATAAACAATAGTACAATTTTAGCATTGTGTCAAAATATTTGTGATAAATTTATTAGTGTACTCGATTTACAGCGGTACTATGTCATGTAACGTAAAAAAACTTTTTTTTGTTTTAAAAAAATTCAAAATTTTTTTGTCCAAGCGCATTTTATCCGGTTTATTTTCTATATTTATTATATTTTGTCTAATGTTTCTTTTATTTTCTGGTTTATTATTACCTTAAAATTATTATTGTTATTATTTTTACTGCATGGAATAATTTTATTCATTTTATTTAATTTCGTTATTTAGTTTAGTTATTTAAATTAATGATTTTGTGACTATGTATGGAACCTGGTTTCCGAAATAAATGATTATTATTATTATTACTAAAATACTTTTATTAAAATTATGTATTATAATAGATAGTTTGAAAGTAGAGCCAGTGATTGAGAAGCTGAAAAGTAAAACTATCGTGGTATGGCAGTATAATGGGACGAGAAAGAACATTATGTAACAAGGAAAATGCTAGGAATGAGAGTGTATGTATACAAAAGGAGAGATAGACCAAAGAAAAGATGGATGGAACGTGTAAAAAATGATATGACAAAAAAGCTGTGAATGTTCAGATGATGACTAATAAAGGAGAGTGGAAAGTCTCCACATAGTTTGGGATAAGAACAGAAAGAAGAAGATTGTAGATTGTTGGACTAGACCCTAGAAACCCTCACAGGGTTCTAGTGCTAGACTCCTTCCCAGAACCCGTACCTACCACAGTTTTACCACACTAACTAACAGTACAGAAACATATGTAGGTCAAACGCAAATATTTTATTACTTATTGTCATCATTATCTTGGCCTTATCCTAATGATTTTGGGTCAGCACGGTATATTCTTTTCTTCCATTTTATTTCATCTGTTGCTTCAAAAGCCCTCATAATTTTTATCACATTATTTCAATTGCTTTTTAGGGCTCCCCTGCACTAGCAACCATTTACTTCCGGTTCAATATTCTTCTGGTAACGTTTCTGGTTATATATAATGAATAAAAATAAAAAAAACTTGGCAATATTTTCAATAAATGTACGACATCGTCACAGCTCTTTCCAATTATACACATTCAGGAAAATCGGACGTGTCCTAATTTGCTTTTAGTATTTACGGCACATCACACACATAAATACCATTTTTTTACTGATTTGAGTACAATTTCATACCATAGTCTATTCTCTACATAATAAAACTGCATATGAAAACCCTAAAATATTTTTCTATTTCATATTATTTTAAGGTGTTGTGTAAAGGTAGCTGGCCGCCCGACCCTGGGCATTGTCGGAGGTTTAGCAATCGATTTCCTTGTTCCGTGGCGGCGGCGTGCAGTTATCGCTCTGGATAGCACACTACTAACCAGGATCGATGGTTCGTCCTTGAACCTTGTGCTTGAAGGCGCATGCGTCTGTTAAATGTCGGACGTCATCCCGTGGCCATGGCCACGAAACACGTGTGCCGTACACCCCGCCCATACCACTGGGCCACCCTGCTGCACACAACAACATCTCGGGCACACACCGACCCCATTCAATAAAACACTGGCAGCGTTCGGTGTTTCTTTTACAACCCCACTGTTTGCTGATCTGAGTTCAACTTTGGCATTTTAAATTGAAACTAATCTTATTACAACTTGTTGCGTAAATTGCCTTGAAGGCATGGCCTATAACCATCTAGCCTGAAGGCTAGATGACTTTGCCCATAATTGGTTTAGAACTCCTCAATATTTTTTATATAAGAATTCATGACTTTTTGAATGTAAGATACGTAAAGAGGTCTACATATATCCCTAAATCAGGGGTAATATTGGAAGGGCGAGCTTGCAGGGAAGTCGGCCGCTACTCTACACACGTCCCTGCACAATTAGTATTAAATCAACCAAGCAGCGAATCGTACGTCAATTTAAGATGCCGGCTGTCTCTAAACATCAACAAGTATGCTGGCATTTTCTACGATGCGAGTAATTCAGAGACGAAAAAAGACCTGGGTTAAGAATAGGCTAATGATATGCCATGAATTGAGCCACATGAATTTGATTTAGAACCAGCTTATTTGTAAAACTTTTGAAGAGCTCCTCAATATGGTGACACCATTAATACAAAAACAGGATACCTACTATAATGTGAGAATCCACAAGTCCAAGGGAACGACTTGGATCCTATCACTATTGCTACTGAACAAAGCTAATTAGGATTTACAATTTAGTGCTGTAATATCGCCGCAGATTATGTATAAAATGATTCCAAAGACATTATTCAGTAATATACATATTATATATTTAGTTTTGTATATAAAATTAATAATATGTAGAAATTAACAACTTCCTTTATACAACATTGAAATACAAATACTTTATACTAATACAATAAATTTAAAAATAACTAGGCTAGCATAAAAAGTAAAGAAGAACAGTTTAAATATAACTTCCTTATACTTATAAGTAAAAAATTAATTATTTTTATTATCAAAAAGCAAAAACTACACTCGCAAGCATACTCCGAGTTAAATCAGTCCTATTTCGCTACACACATCCCTAAGTCGGCCCCTAGATAAAAATCGGCCCTAAATCTTGGGTTCTCTCGAGCCGATCTCAAAGTTAGAGGAATAATAATAATTATACAGGGCGATCCCCACCACATCCCCAATATTGCCCCTGATTTAGGGATGTGTATAGGCTTCTTAAGGCCTTTCTAATGTGACGTATGTGCGGTGCAGTCGACATTGTGAGCCACAACCCGACCACGCAGGGCTCCGTATGAATGAACTTGCCGTGGGCGGCGCTCGTCGAGCGTGGTCCATTCATTCATTAGGTTGGAGGCCATTCCTCATGAATAATGCCATAACATAAACTGTCAATAACTACAAAGCAAATCGTGCACCAGTTGTGTTACGCTTTTATTGTATTATAAACTTTTAAATTGATCTGACTTCTTTTGACTTGTATTGTTATAGAATTAATCAGTTGACGAGCTTCTTGTTTGTTCGTAGCTATAATTATAGTCATAGTTAACTCGAAATCACTTCAAGACATGGCGCATAAAACCTTGTTTACCACGATATGCTAGTACTATATGTCGTTTCTCAGCTAATTTAAAAGGACAAGCCCAGTAAAAGTCTTATAGACTTGTCCCTTCAAGTTAACCGGCATCTTGGGGTCACAAATGACACCAGTCACCTTACGACAGGTATTTCACTTGATCCATACTCTCGACCGTGGCATCGCCTATGTGCACGGGCGAGAAATTTGTAGAGCTACTGGCCAAGTACTCGGTCTTCGCCATACTGATCTCCAGACCACCGTTTTCAAGCGACTCCTGCCGCACCTTCACGCGCCGTACCAACCTATCTCTGTCGGAATTCATCAGCACGATATTATCAGCATATATGAGCAGCCAGGTGCTCGTGTGCAACTCTAATACTATTTGACCCAACGTCTAAAATCATGCTGAAAAGAAACGGATTAAGGAGGTATCCTTGGTGTATCCCGTCGGTGATGGAGAAAAGTTTTATGGCGCCAACAGCGGTTCAAACTACGATATCGCAGTATATGTCTCGTTTTTATCATATGTCCTGAATGTAATGTCGAATTAATTTTCAAAGACAAATCCACTTTAATTATTCTGCTTGCATTCATGGTCTTATTTGGGCAATATAGACAATAGTCTCATATTTGCCGGATGCCTACTACGTAACTTTTAAATCATAACAACGATAAACTGCTTCTAGAAAATTTTAATTTTTTTTTTTTAATTATTCATTTGTTTTCTGTAGCGTTTGGACCGACCTCGGTGGTAGTCTAAGGCACCGAGCAACGACTTTCGGCTTACCCTCAACTGTAAAAATTTTGGTTATAGGGGTAATGGTAAAATTTATTTTTCTCTAGACGATGTTATTTGATTTAATGATAGGCAATTTTTAGGCAAATGCTCTACACGCACTCTAATGAGTGTGAAGCATGAGTGCTGTTTGGATTAAGTACATAATAAGTACGCTATGCGGAATCCAGATCATCGCTCAGTAGTAGTTTTAATACTAACCCATATCTTATTTTCACTTTGTGTTCACTGTCACTAATTCACAGTAATTTTGTAGGTATTTTAAAGTACGAAGTGTATAATAAATTGTGTGACCATTTATTAGGCTATGCTTTGTTTAGTAAAAGGAGCGTTTTAGAGCGTAGGAGTCAAGGTAAGGTCTACAAGTTTCCACTAGGCTTATATGAGAAGTATTGAGTCCGCCAACACACATATCCAATGTCAGTGTCGGGTACTAGGCACTGAATTTTATCATTTGTAACACTTTGACTATTATCATTAATATTAATTGAAATGGTTATGCCTAGATTACCGTTACAAAGTAATAAGATAATTAAATTTAAGAATGAAAGTTATATTTTAGATGGAAGTTATATTTTATGTTTATTACATAATATTTTAATACATAAGTCCATAATGCTGCAATATTGGGCTCAGACCTTCCTCTAGAGGGAATAAACAGTATACCCGCTCGTCCTAGGTAGATTGGCTGGTTACACACACCATTGATCTTAGTAAGCGGCCTAAGCAGTGCATGGGATCCCAACCTCTAGACTGGTCTCCACGTGTCCTTAATCTACCAAGTACAAGGTAAAAAAGGCGAAAAATTATTTTTGAAATTATATTTACCGGCATAAAAACTAAAACCCAAAGGATTATGTGTGTGTAAGTATTAAGTGGGCTGCCAGCCTGTTTGCTGGTTCTATGCAAAAAAGTCTAAAACGATAGTAGAATGCTTAATACAGAATTGGTAAAAACGAATTAAAATAAAACATAAATATTTTGTCAAATAAATGTATAATATTCGTTTCCATTTAATTAATAAACGAATATCTGACTCTATAAATACTACCTTATACGTATAAATAGGTTGCCTAGCTCGACATCCCGTTATCTAGCCTGCTTTAGTTAGTGTTGTAGTCTTAACCTTATGAAATTTGTAAGCACGCTCAACAAATTTTAGGATTTTTAACTCTTGAAGAACTAAACTGATTTTAAAACGTCTTTACCGTAGTTTACCGTAGTTAGTACCGTTTGAAAGTAGTAGTGAATCGCATTTTCTACAGATCCTAAGATTAAGTATTTAAACATACCTCTTTTATCGTAACCTCATGATTCAGGAACGTGATTAAAGTGTTCTTTACCGGATATATCGGATACCTCTATATGTCTCCGATTTTGATATATGTATGTCTATGCCATATATCAAAATTGGAAAAAACAACAATCTTGGTAGGACTATCCAACTAGTCTTCGATAACCGTGTGGCAAACCGTAAGGTTGCAAATGACTAAGTTATAATTGTAGCGATTAAAATAAAATATTTTGAATATCATTACTTTTTTGTTTTTATAATTTTTTTTACAAAATGGATTGGAACTTTTTCATTGTGTTGTTCGCGGGCTTGTTTGTAACACTTGAACTTTATTCACATACCTATGGCTCTTCTTTTAAAAATGTGCAACTTTTTTGTGTAATTTTACGACATTCTCAAAAAAAAAATTATTCAGCTTCGATCTAAAAAATGGGTACTTCGAAACTCCGAGTCATTTTTGAATACAAGTTCCGAAGCGGAAATAACGCGGCAGAAATGGCTGTACGGCTAAGTCGGCAATTTCATACTTTAACCCTTAATTTTAATACAAATAAAAGTGAATTAAGAACTTTCACAATATGTTTTATTTCATCTGTTTTATTGCGTGTTTTATCAGTGGATGAAAAAGCCGGAGAAGTAGGTAAAGATTGTCAAAATAATAATTCTAGTCAATTAGACTTCAACGAGCAAGCTGAGGGCAAATCGTCTCATCCGACACTTTCTGATGTCTAAGGTAGATTTTACGATGCTATTTGAAATTATCGCTTTGGTTTTGGCACTAGTTTTGATATGTTTTTGGCAAATTGATACTTGCGTAGGGCCAAAGTAAGATATTTATAGCCAGGTCATGATTGATGATGGACGGTCTATAAGCAAGATGTTCCGATGCTGGTGGCTTTTTATTCTCATCGCTGGTTTTTACTCTAAGCGCGTAGTCCAAGGTTTATGTTCAGCATTGTATTTTCAGGTTTTTCACTCAATCCCATTTAAAGTCATCAACTTCTGATTGCGGTCGGTATTTTTGATTTTCGATCATAACTGGAGTTCTTACGGAAGGAGGTGGACCGAGAAAATCATTGTTGTTGATTGGCCGCAACGATATAATGTAATTACTGTTACATCTTCTTTAAGCGTCCACTCCGTTTTTGAAAATCAATAATAAAACACCATTTTGATGTGAATATTCTAATAATACAAATATATAAAAAATGCTTTAATTTTAGAGTTACGTGCCAGTGATATTCTTTAAGGACTGACTACGTATATTATTCAATTATTGAACATGAGAGGTCACCCTTATTGGGTATTGGTTGTACGGCAGTTTATAAGCGACCATGAGAATCTAAAAAGGCATTCCTTTGAATAACTACAGACGCTTTAGCTATCATCTCGGCTATCATTCTAGCGACGGCGGGAGCCAAGTCGGCTGGTATGTCGTCGCCTCTTTTTGCGAAACAGTCATGTCCATGTAGGGGCCGACGAAGAGGGCGTCCATCCCGCACACGTAGGGCCACTTGTTGCTGAAGGTTGGCGACAGACCTCCGGCCGTCGTAGTGATCGGTCGCGGGTGCAGTCTCACATAGCCGAAAGAGCGCGCGGGTGTTCCGTGCGCCCAGCTCTATCCTGCGTGAGGAAGAACATGTCAGGGCTCATCACCCCTTCGGATTTGAAGAGGCCCATGGAAGCGGGCCATCGCCCATCGGGGCCGCGGTATAACTATTCCATTGCGTCCTGCGGCCTCGGCACTCGAGGCGTGTGTAGGAACACCGTGGTGGTTTTAGTGGGTATACCAGCGACGTGCGTCCCCCAGCGTAGAGAAGGGGACGTAAGGACAAATTGCACGGAGAGTCCCACACTACCCTGCCGCCCATTCCCACGCGGCGGGGCGTGCGTCATGCATTTCCACAACCAAAAAAAGCTATCATTGAAAATTTGTTTTATGATTATTGATAAGTATATTTCACCGGGATAAAACGCATAGAACACGCAATATTATTTGTAAGAAGTGTACAGGTGGGAAAGCATTTCGAGTGCACGCGTTTACGTCAGGCACGGTTGCTCGCCAGGACGCTAATTAGATAAACGACTAAACGAGCCGAGCGGCGCGGGGTCCCGACCGCAATTACTAGCCGCACACCAGCCCGTAAATAATTAATGATATAGGACGCCACTTGTGGCTGACTCAATGTCGGTCACTAGTAAGAATTTCCTGCGTACAAGTTTACTTAATACTACGATGGTGCGAATTTTCTACTCGGTACTAAAAAAGTCACATCAAGAGTAAAAAGAATAAGGTTGATCACAGATCTCTACACATTGCTGCCATCTAAACGGAAGTTCATTTAGCCTTTACTATAGAACTCTGGGATCTAGATCGATCCCTAGACAAATTGTCGATAGACAAACTATGTGAAAGCATTTTGTATTGCCTCCTGGTAAGAACTTATTTATTATGTAGAAAATTGTCCAAATCACGAAAAAATGGTAGTCCGTTGGAGTAAAGTCTGCGTGGCGAGTACGGTGGATGACGTATGGTTTCTAACTGCAGCCTCTATAGAGCTACAACGGTTTCTTGTGCAGTGTAAGGTCTTGCGTTATCATGGATCAATAATGGTAAAAGACTTAAATTAATTTAAGATCGATTTACGAGATGGATTTGTTTCACTACCAGTTTCGCAACCATTGTTCGAAGTTCGGCACAGTAAACATCTACTGTTATTGCTTGACCAGAGCTGAGAATGCTATAGTGAATAACATCATGAATAGACCACCAAACAGTCATCATTGCCTTTTTATTGGTAAGCTTGCTTTAGGGTACTGTTGCGGCGTTTGATCTGAGGTCAGACATTGTATTTTTCGTAATCGTAAGAATCGTAAAGAATCCACTTTCCGTCACATGTCACAGTTCAATACAATATTCCTTCATTTCTGTACCCATTCAACAAGGCAACACAAGTTTCAACGCGCATTTCTTTCTGCCGATCAATCAAATCATGAGGCACCCATTTTTCATATTTGTTTATCTTATTGATTTGATGCAAATGAGTCAATTTTGTAGGTAGGGTAACATTGAACCATGCCGCTAATTCCTAAGTAGTTTGACTCGGATCGGCTTCCACCATCTTCTTCAATTCAGCGTTATTCACCTGTGTGTTCACGTGGTTCGTTCTTCAAGTCAAAGTTTCTATTACAAAAGCTTTAAACGCATGTTGCATGCATGCATTCATTAGCAGTCTTCTCTCCAAACGCAGCGTTGTATGTTTTGTTACTCCTTTGCATATAAGGAAATTATACATTGAAAAATGTTTTTGATTATTATATTTTGTTGTTGCAACAACTCATATTTTTAATTGAGTTTCAGTTAAAAACATGAGTCGTAGCTGTGAAAATAATATTTTTTTTCTAAAACCTCATGAAATATATTATCAGTGCCGATTACAATTGATTTGACAGTAACTTAAATTGAATATACGATATAAACTATAATTTGTATTAATTAAGGATAAGGATAAGGAAGGAGGAATATTCAAGAATCTAAATCCAAAATGTAACAACATATGCAAAGCATTTTTTATGTTTTTCTCACCCTTTTTCCTTCTTAAGTGGAGCCATCGCGACCCTTAGAGAATTCTCTAAGTCGCGACCATATTCTACGCCACACATCAGGCAATAATTGCCCTTATTGAAATTTAATTTACTCACATCTATTTACTTATTATTCAGTAAAAGATGTGACGCGTAAATACATCAACACTAATAGGGGTGCAGAAGTTTTGTGTTGTGACAGTACTCAGTGCCTTAAGACCCAAGTGAAAGTTTCAAATATATCAAGTTGTAACGCTTATAAGAAGAAAGCAAACGTAACCGGTAATTTTAATTTAATTAATGTTTATTATAAAATCAATTAGATTCACAATACACGTGCGTCTCAGTGGGAGGGCAAACTTTAATTGGATTATATATTGTTTCGAATAGAGAAATATTGAAGAAATGTAAAATACATTGTTGTACCTCAGCTTCCCTTGTGATCATTGTTATTAAAAATATTGTCTATAAATCCTGTAGCTTATAAATCCCTAGGTAAAAATAGCAAAAAATTATATTAAGTTAACGCATTTCATAATTATTCATAACGGTTAGTATTTACGGAAAGGTCTTGCGCAGTTTATCAAATACAAAGCAACTTTGCGGCTTCAACCAATCAATCTTGCGGATAGTATTCTGACAAAGTAATTGTTATTTGTGCAAATTTGAGGAAGTCCGCTTGCTCATTCGTCTGTTTTGGCTGTCTTCTGCTTTTAAGAATAAATAGAAATAAGTATATGTTTAAATGGTAGGCCGTTAACTAGATCGTTATTGGTGCGAAAATATATAAAATCCATGCTCAGTCTCGTATAATATGTGATTTAAACAATGGTGAATACTTCTCATATGGCCTAGGAGTATAGTATGTAAAAATATACAATATGTATATTAGGAACTTTTAGAAATATTGGTATGGATGTCTTAGTCAGAAACTATTTTTAACTAAAGAAATATTTGAAACACCCGGAAAGATGCAAAAGTATTTTACTCGCCAACGCTCTTAATGAGTGCGACTATAATCTCGTCTCGAGGAAATAGAAAATAATAAATGATGCAGAATACAGACTTCTATCTATCTATACAAATAAAAATGGTTCTTTGAAATGTATGTACGCTCATAACTTTCGAATGACTGCACCAAATTGGATGATTCTTTGTTTTATGTATTCGTTATTGTTAGGACAAGGTTTGTATAAATGAAAATTATAAAAAAAAGTATTTTATATTAATTATTTTAATGTTATTATAGAACATAGTCGCACCCAGGATAGCAGATGGTTACAGTTGACTTCAAACTTCACACTGATACATCAATGCTTCGAAGTTATCTTGTATTTAGAGTTTTATCATAGTGATATTTATTATTATCGATAAGAAAATGCCAACAGTGAGGCGTCATAATATCGGCCGGGGCACGCGCGACGCAATACGCGTTCAGAATCTTCGAAGCAATGAAACTGAAGAAGAGCTATGTTATGAGTATGAACATATATAGTTTTTTTTAGTAAATAAATATATATTTCCTTCCAGACATATAAATATTTGAACTTCAAATCTTTTTCTTTTTTTATTGTTGACGAACAGCCGACAGGCTGACGTCCTATTTAATAATAACCAGTTACCGTCGCATACAAATGTTTGTAACGCTAGGGGCACCGTGAACACATTGCTGCCCGTACAGGAGTTTATTTCCTGGAAAGTTCACTCAATGTACCTACATTGTAACTAACCTTAGTAAGGGTTGCCTTTCAAGACATTTACAATATAAAATACACGTATAATAAAAATATATTCCAAGTCCTAATCCTCCCTACCCCCTCAGCCATATAACTCGAAGGAAAATCATCATATACATTGGAATCATTGGAATTATATTAGACTCTAGAAACTGTCACAACGCTCACGAGGGGTGGATTCGAAAAGAAATCACGGTTCATAACTCCGTCAAGAGATGGCGCCACCCTACAGTGTTTTTTAAAATCTAGGGTAGTCTTTTTATTGCTGTAGGACAGTAGACAGGCTGACGGTCAAATTAAAATTTAACAGTTACGGTAGCCTATGTGTGTTTGCAACGCCAGTGGCATCGCGAACTCGCTGCTGTCCCATAAGGGTACAGGAACTTGGGTCACCAATGCCGGAACACAACATAAGGTTATGGCGGCATACTTAAGACCAAAGGTGGTCGCCATCCAGACGGGCTTGAGGCCCTACCACGTATCTAGGTTGGGTTGTTTTGTCACCTTTTACGACATGCCGACCCTGGCCCCAGAGGTCAGTATTATTTCTCCGGCCCTGCACGGATAAATATCTACCTGGAGGGTAGATGTTAAAAAATCCACTATACCACTCGTCCCCGCATCCCTCTCATATCCATCCCCCGTGGTCTCCCTAAAGACACGCCATAATAGTGTTCACAGTTTTGTGCTGTTATTAATAACACCCGTATTCTAGAAATCTGTCGATCTGTTAAGTTTCAACCGCTGAACCAATTTTGATGAATTTCGGTATAAAGATAGTTTTGACCTCGGGGAAGGATATCTTTTTTAATTTATATGGCAGAACAACGTTTGCCAGGTCAACTAGTTTGTAAATAAATCTATATATACAAATAAACTCTGAATATATTGTTTTCTACCTTCCTTTGTTTGGATACCTTCATTTGTTTGGAATAGAAAGTAATCAAATATGTACAAGGATTATTACACGGATATCATTATCCGTGCAGGGGCGGAGAAAGAATACTAACCTCTGCGGCCTGGGTCGGCCTGTCGTAAAAGCCGACAAAACAACCCACCCTAGCTAAGTGGTAGGGCCTCAAGCCCGTCTGGATGGCGACCACCTTAGGTCTTAAGTATGCCGCCATAATAACCTTGTGTTGTGTTCCGGCATTAGTGACCAAGTTCCTGTACCCTTATTGGATAGCAGCGTGTTCGCGATGCCACTGGCGTTGCAAACACCCATAGGCGACGGTAACTGCTAAATTCTAAGCGGGCCGTCAGCCTGTCTGCTGTCCTACAGCAATAAAAAAAGGACTTAACAAGTCAACATTTATCTACCTTCATCATCTTCTGAATTCATTCTATCAACTCTGATGAAACGGATGTGATTACTGTATAAATATTTTTGATGTTATGAAAAAGTTATGATTGTAAAATTTTTACGATGTGCGCACACACTGAAAGCCAAAAAGCGATATAATGAAATTAATACACTGCCTCTCAAGTTTCCCTGAAAACTCGTAACTAAATTCAAAGTACTTTCTAAAATATTCGTAAATCTACAATACGTGTTTCATCAGTGGAGATAAAAAAATGTATTCATAAATACACATGTGTACGTGATTTTAAATTATATATGATTGTGAATGATAAGTCATTCTAAAAATTCATGATAAAAGTGACGTTTATCTTAAAAAAACTTTTTAAGTGCAGTTATAGATTTGGTCGGCATGTATTCTTTTAATTTTATTAATCTATCATTCCTTTTACAAACAAAAAGTTGTGGTACACGGGACAAAAACTTTAGCTATTTTTGTTCTATTATACCAAATAAGTATAACTTCTAACGTGAGTACCTAAGTACACAGATACGCTTTTTTACAAGAATCCTTCACGCAAGCCTCGTAAATAATCTTCAACATAAAGGTTAAGATCTTGCTCTTGATCATTAATTAGTATATCCGTTTTTTATACAAGTTCCTAACTGGATTAATCTTAATCAGGGAAGTGACTCATCAGATCCAAGGGCGGCAGACGACAATTAGTTTTAAATGAAGTTAACTGAATCTGTGGGTATAATTCTAAATTGAGATAACGTGATGGAAATGATGCGATTAGTGGCACATTCACGCGTTGTCAGTGTGTGTCGCGTGCAACTGTTTTTAGTTTAGAAAAATAGGGCGATTGCACAAAACTTAAAACAAGTCAAAGATTGGCTCGTATCCAGCACAGCGACACCGATACTATTAAATTGTCGTCTACATTTAAAAAAATAACACAAATTATCTCGTGCGTGTTATAATTGTATTTTATTTCACCTGTTTAGATTTATAGTTTTGTGTTGGCGACTTCTGGGGAATTTAGATAACAGTTCGTGATTTTAAGATTAGGTGCATCCTAATTGCCTTTTGGGTTGCAGCTAATATACAAATAATAATTGTTTCTTATGAATCGTAATTCATTTTCGGGGTATTTGAAACTTTGTTGTAGAAAAATTTATAAGCAAAGCAGAGACAGTCTTACAACTTCTTTCAATACCTCAAGTGCTCCATTATCATAATTCTGAGACAATCTTAATGATATCTACGGGTACAACTGCCATTAATTAGATTATAAAAGTGCTAAATATAAGTAACACTTTATTACTATTAGGTACTCAATACTTGATAAAGCAATATTGGTTGTGGATGAAATGTTTTTAGGTTGCCTTAGTTTGTTTTTGATTATCAAAACTATTCAAAAGGTGCTAAAGAATTTATTAGAATCATTTCTCAAGCATTAAAATACGAATTTGGTGCAACAAAAGGAATTATCACAACTTTGAATTAAGAATTTTCAAAGTAATTGTGATTTGTGAGTGATTTTATGATTATTATTCAAAGGTTTTCCAAAGGTATTCCTCATTAAATAGTTTCAAGGTGGAAAATCATATAATAATCAAATCATAAAAATTATACTAACAATTTATGAAACTTAGCATGAAATATCTTGGTATGAAGAAAATACATCTTCCTCATATTTTACATCTACCTTCTCTCCATCATCGGTATTGCATGATAAATTTCATTTTGCCTCTTCGCATGTCTTCACAGATAACTTGGTATTATGGTTTAAGAGAATTAGTAGTGTTAGTGAGTATTGGATTACGCACGGATGCGGACTTTAAAATTTTGGATAATGTGCGGCATAATTTCCCACGACTCAGCATTATCTAACATTATCGATAGGCTGGATCATGCAATCGGTATATTTTTATTAAATACGTAGTTATACCCTCTGTGTAGGGGTGGAGTAAGAATACTAACCCCTGGAGTCAGCCTGTTGTAAAAGGCTACAAAACAATGCTAGCTACATGGTAGGGTCCCGACCCCCTCTGGATGGCGATCACCTTTGGTCTTAAGTAAGCCGCCATAATTACCCTGTGTTGTGTTGCGGCCGACCCAGGTTTCTGTACCCTATGGGACAGCAGCGTGTTCGCGATGCCCCTAGCGTCGCAAACATCCATAGGTAACTGTTATTATTGTCTACTATTAATTGGGCCGTCAGCCTGTCTGCTGTACCTCAGCGTAAAAAACGTATTAGATAGGTAGGAACTTGAGCAGAATGTTTCGCTTGCTGACTTCCGGCGAGAGATAAAACAGATTGCAAGCTGTCATGAATATTTTATGTCGTTTATGATTTCCAGAAGCTGTTTCGCTACGCGTGATAAGAATGTGATTTAGTTTAGTGTGTGACTGTGAGTCAGTGAGTGGATCTCTGCCGCTACTTATTCACGTTTAAACGACATGCTTTAGATCGAAAACCGAGATTGCCATACAAAGGTTTATATCGTTTTATCGCAACACTAATTGCGACTACTAAAAACAATGTTTTATAGTTGCAGTCAATCGAAACGAAGTCAACTGAGTCAACTGTAATCGATACAGTGTAATTGCGGAGCATGTATCGTGTGAGACAATGAAGTCGGACGACGAAGAGATCGTATCATCCATAACTACGCAGTTACACGCGTTTAAGTAATTGCGGGAACGGGTATTGTTAACTGGTGGACGCAAATTGGGCATTAGCGATAATTTATTGAATACAACGATATAAACTCGAATTGTTGAACTGTTTGGATGTGTACTTAACATGTGGGCTTAGCCAAAGGTAACGCAGTGGTCCCTTAATTGTACTATTGTTCTGCATTTAGTTGCAGGTGCTTACGATCACCACGAGAATGGTAGTTGAAGAAGAAAAAGTCATAAAGTGGACTGCGGACATCGAAGTGGAAGTTTAAGTTACAAGATAGATAGATAGATAACACTTTATTGTAAACCAATTTTACAAAAACAATGAAACTTATTTACATAATCAATATGTACTTGACTTACAATGGGCGGCCTTATCGCTACAGAGCGATCTCTTCCAGGCAACCCGGGACTTACAACTGGGATTTAACGATAAAAATTATGACATATCGATGATATCTGTATGCAGGTTGTACGATTTTCCTCCGAATCGGTGACATTTAGTTTTGTCTCTGATTGTGAGACTACAAAAATCGAAAAATAATGTGATTTAAATAAATAACGGCATTTTGATATGTTTTTAATTTTACATATCCTATCTTGTTAATTATCTGTAAATCTTTGTTTATAATTTAGTATTCGCAGTACGAGTATATGCTCCTTTTGGTGAACGGCAGCGGCATATATATGCAAAGCAGATAATTTAGAAGCTCGTATGGAAACCTATGTTGGTCTGGAAATGGTAAGATTGTCAATTTATGTATGATGACGTGAGACGGCGCGGGATGGCACAAAGGCACGTGCTTGCCCCCGGTGGCAGAGCGCGGCCCGCTCAAAGCGGCTGTGTTGGCTATCGCGCATCTCATATCCAGCGAGGTGGAATGGCCTCATGTGGGCACCTCTGATGAGCCGACGGCACATGTGATGGATGGAGCGTGGGACGGCATATTTTGACAGTATCACCACCAGAAGCACCAACGTTTTTAGTGTAATGCAGATAATGATCGCAACAGGCGCCTCGCTTGGGTGATTGCCACTTGGCTTTTATTCTCATTTGTTCTTTTTATTTTAGATACAAAGAATGCTGTATGTAATGTGAATTTGTCTCACAGTTTTATGGCTTAATAATTCTTATAAAGAACATGTAATAATGTTCAATTTGCTTTTGAAGTGAATTATTACATTGGATTAGTAAAAGTAATATGATTTTTCAATGGCAGTAGAAATAGTTAAATTCTGTTTCTTTGTATTCACATACTTGTTTTTATATAGATGGAATTTAACAGATATGCAAGGCCTTCCTGATAGTAGGTGAGTTCCGTCATCTATGGACGTTTGCAACTTTAGAGGCATTGACAACGCGCGGCCGGTGCTGGAAAAACTTTTATAACGCCTTTTATAAAAAATTACATATATAACCGATGATGGGAATAAAAGAATAATAATGTGATGGGAAAATCTTAACCGGAAGTTCATTCCAAATTCGGAGAGTACTTAACATGAATGTTCTGTTGTACCGTCTCATACAAGAAAGAAGAGGCTCCAGAAAATGGCGATGAATGCCCAGCCGATGCCGGATAGTGCGATAGTAATTTGTATCCTCGCATTCGTATACTCGTATATGATGGTCATATGTAAAATCCTGAATCTGTTACATCTATGGGGTTCAATACATAGCTGAGATCTCAAAAGACCAAAATTCCCAGCCGAAGAGTAACGAGCGGGATGCAGCTTAGTATTCCTATAGTTTTCCGATATTTGCATCTGAGTTTGTTCGTTTCTAAGCGGCCTCACATGGAGGATAAGCTTTCGCATATTATCTCGGAGTCATATAGGTTTTGCCGTGGTCTCGGGACCATGGACCCTATTTTGAACCTAATGACTGTCACGGAGAAATACAGGATGAAGAATACGCCTTCGATTTTCCTGTTTCTGGACATTTATTGCTGAGGAATAGCAGACAGGCTGACGGCTCACTTAATAGTAAGCAGTTATCGTCGCCTATGGATATTTGTGACGCTAAGGCATCGCAAACACGGTACTGTCCAATAGAGGTACAGGAACCTGGGTTATTAATGCCGGAACACAACACAAGTTTACTATGGTGGCATACTTATAGACCAACCATAGTTGCCATCTAGACGGACCTTGGGCTCTAACATGTAGCTAAGGATTTTTGTCGCCTTTTTCGACAGGCCGACTCTGGCCATAGAGGCTAGTATTCTTACTCTGCCCCTGCACGGAGAGAAATAACATCTAAGGCTTTTAACTATATTCCTCGCGTGATGATCTAGGGCGTCCGCGTTGTCCCTCATCAACGTCGCTTTAGGACATCTTGTAGCAGAAGTGTAGAAGGAGTAGGACACTGCTTGTAGAAGAAGTTCTTCTTCTTCGGGACAAGGTATTTTAGTATTGATGTTATTTAAAAATTATAAAATATATTAATTTTGTTTTTGACTATTTAGGTTATTGACATGTGTTTTCATTAATCTATAGGTATCCAAATTTTTATTACTAGCAAGCTTGACGAATTAGAATTTTATTTTTTATTGTAGTAGGAAGCAGTAGTCATTTCAATTGTTTTGCATGCTGTTGTGGCATAGTCTACTTATTGTTGCAAAATCTTATAATAATAAAAAAGTGTGATTATTGTACCTATTGTGAACTTGTAACACAAAATGTTAAAGCAAATAAATATATCTTATCTTACAGAAAAAATGGTCTAAATGGATTTTATTTTCTACTTTCGACAATAATGCCTAATGTAAAAATATTTCTTTGAATTCACAATTTATTTTTATCGATGGAGGAGGGCGATAGGAGGATAGAGAAGACTTATAATGAAAGTGGTTTGTATGAAATTATGATTTTTGATATAGCTAATAAATATTGGACATATTTCGCATGAGTCTGGGCCAATCGGAGTGGAGGGTGTCATGTCGACTCCGCCTTTTTAAATACAGCCGCCACCGGCAGTCAATCAGGCAACGTGGCAAAACCCACGTCGCTATGCTCAGCTCTAATAATGTTCTTGTTAGACCAATTCGCACTTGTGAATGGGTCAGATTTATTTTTATGGACAATCACACCATTTTCCTAAATAACGGTAGTGCTGGGTTTCAATGAGGTTAGGTTTATGAGATATTTGTATAAAGGCTTAGCACTAGTTTAAACATTTGCTAAAGATGTTAGATATAATTGTTTAGTCTCCTGTTTTTTGTTGAATACAGGTTTTTCATATTATGGTTGTTGGAAATGAAAGTAAAAAAATCTTAAAACAGTAAAATAAACCACCTGTAATTTCGCAGACACAGGATTACTACAAAAGTTTATTATCATACCTATAATTGCAATGCCATTAATATAGCCACTTAGCTAGTTAGTGAGTTCCGCCAATTTAGTAGCAGGACTTTAATGGGATGGATTTCAGCCTATACATTATCAGTTTTAAAGAATGGTTGAGCAACACAGACATCATCGATAGAAAATGCTATGACACAAAATAATTAATACGGGACCACCAAAGCATTATTGCATACACTGTTCATCCCAGAGCTGAAATTTTGCCTTATACCAGGTGTGCCGGAAAGTCATTACTGGTTTTTCTAACAGATGTCGCTAGGCCTAAGTATGCAATGTTACAATATGTACAAAAATATGGCTAATTTGCTATGAGTGACGGTGTTATGAGTAAAATAATTCCCGTGCGTAGCAAAAACAAAGTTTTTACTTGCTTCTGTAAAGTTTATCCAAATGGAGTTACGTATTCTGATGACTAAGCCAACGATATAGAGCATAAGACTAAAATGGTAAAATCTGAGTTTTATTTACAGGGGCGTCTACCATTTGAACCCTAAAATGGAAAATCGAAATAGTGAGTAAGAAGCTTAAAGCAGCACAAAGTGTTTTGACAACTTTTATGAGTCCTAATTAAAAAGTGGAAGACGAGACTTTTTACTTACTATTATTTAGACCACACAAGAACCAATTGTAAAAAGTACTGCATATTAATATAAACTTTGAAAATGAAGCGTTTGTGTTGAAATTATATGCCTATCGTAAAATATCGAACGTTATAATGACATGCTTTTGAGAAAATATTCAAGTACAATGAGAGGCAAATGGCTTAATCATTATGGGCCACGGCCAACGCATCTTGGTAATCATAGAGTTGGGCTTAACTTCATAAAAATCCAAACATGCCTCTTGACTCCACAGTTTGACCTGCGATCTATTCGTGTTTGAACTATAAGATGTATATAAAAGTGCTGTTTAGAAGAATGGATAAACCATTACGTTTAAATTATTAATACATGCCGGAAAAGAAAATTGTGATAAATAGCTGAAGGTTGTAGATTCTGAAGTGCTTATCACTATATTTAACTCTTGAACTACAAACTCATTTTTTAAGCCTGTGAACTTCATGCCGGAGTCCATATTTACCCCATGGGTATTATAATCGTAAAAACCATCCTGAAAGCAGTAATCTGACTTAATAAGTATTTTAATTAATTAATGGCATTTTTGTTTTTTTTCATATCATATTTCATAATTTTATTATGCGTTTCAAATAAGAATATGATCGTCTTTGCGCCATATTTTGACGTCATAGCTGTCAATTCGAATCAGTTGGGTGGGGTCAGCAAAACAAGATATTTTTAAATATAATTTATTTACGAATAATGAACGAATAATTTTTAATTAGAATTGAGGTTCACTTTCGCTCATCTCTGCATCACTGACTGAGTGGTCACAGTCGTCGTCATTACCATCATCATTATTGAATTCCCCTATAAAATGAAACATGGATTAATGTAGGTTTTTAATATTTATTCCATCAATTGTTGTTTAAAATAAAATTAGGTATGTTACCTGTATTTACGACAAAATTTAATCAGAATCTAGCCGTTCATCGGAGACATTTTGCAGGGTTTGCAAAACGTTTACGTACATTTCGCCAGTCAAACTTATATTTCCATCTGGTCTAGAGACAATGCTTGCTGCTTTGAATTGTTTCATCAATTCTAAACTGTGCTGTTTCTCGCTCTCAAATTATTTGTCTACATTGGAGACAATCTCTCAAGCCCTCCCATGCAAAACAGTGCCTTGTTTACTCATTTTCGAGCACAGTTAGTGAGATAAAAATAAAAACAATTAATAACAATAAAAAATAACAACAAATTTAACAGGAAACAATGGCGTAACAAACAGAATTAACAAATAAAATAGTAGCACTCCATTAGCACATGCACTCGTGGAGGCACACCAACAATGACAAGATGGCGGCTGGCCGCTGCCGTCTTCTTTACTTTCTGGTGTTGTTGCCAACAATGAAAATAAGAAAGAAAATAGTTTTTTTTTTTACATAATTATGACTAATTAATTTAAACGTTTTTTCACTATGAGTAACTGAGACTCAGTAAAACAAAAAAAGACATAATTGATACGATTATTGATTAGTGACATTTGACAGAAGGTCATTGACGTTCTTATTCTTATTTGATGTTATAGTTGCATAATTTTAATTATATTTGTTATGTCATAACCGATATGTTTGCTTTATATATATATATATATATATGGGCAGGTCCATTAATTCTTGACGAAAGTGTGCGCAAAATTTGAGCCCGCTATGTGCAAATCCAGCCGCTGGAGAATTTTTAAAATTTTTTAAAAGTAGATTTTTCTCTAATTTTCAAATATTTGTATCTCAGCTTCTATATAACTTAAAGACTCCTGCCTAGCGGCATCTTTCTCAGTAGGACTTCTACTTTTATGAAAAAATAGATATTAGGTCTTAACTTATTTTGGGCTTAGCTAATAGCTTCCAAGTAAACAACTATTTCGGTTAAATTTTACCTATTTATACACTATTATATGTACCGTATTTGAAGTTGAGAGTCGACCAGCAGCTAATATCTTCCATCGAGATATATTTTAATAGAATCTACCCACCTTTTGCTTAATTGCTCCGATTTTGCAAAGTTATAGCTATTTAAATACAATCAAATTTAAAAAAAAAATCGCTGTTTTAAAATAGCTAGAACTTTTTTCTCAGAACTTAGATTTGTTTCAAACTTTCAGAAAAGTTGCTTTATTCTGTCCCCAAGAAGCCCTGAAAATTTGAACTGGGGAATCGAGCTTGTATTTATTTTAAGTTATAATTTTTTTTATATTTTAATGTATTTGATACTAAATTAGGAGGTTTGCATTTCACACACCACGCCGCCAGTGAATGCGCAACGGCTTATTGTGAGACGCCCCATACAGTGCGTCTGTGCCTTTTGTTATGGAGTTGCAAGTCGTTAGTATACCCACTAAAATTATCTCGGTGTTTCTTCACTCGCCTTAAGCATCTGAGCCTAGGGACGTGACGTTAGTCTGACCGCGACCCCGAACGGCGCTGGCCCACTTTCGTGAACATCTTTTTTCCTTCAGCGGGATTGTTACATCTGAAAGAAAGTAACGGTATCCTATCTAGATTGGTTCGTTTGGTCTCAGGGTTCCGAAGCTTACCTGGGACATCTGAAAAGTGCGGAGCGCCGTATTTTTGTTGTCAGCGCAGTATTGGCACTGTACCGTTGCGACGGTGTTTTAGTCTGCACTAAGGTGCGTGAGTCTGTTTTCTCAACCTGCAGTGAGTCCATCTCGAACTTCCATCCGCTTTATCTCGTTCTCATAGAGGACGGGACGAGAACCCCTTGTAATGATCTCCTGATGCCACTAGTACAGCGTTAGAAGATCTATCGGCATGGGTCCGGTGAGGAGGAAGGTCACCTTGAAGGACACTGTACGATATCCTCTGAAATCGGATCCTGTAAGGGGCCATTCGAATACTTTTTGAGTTTAGTCTATCAATGGTAGAGGACAGGACTGGGATATTTGAGCGTTGCCCGGACGCCAATGGGGCTGCTTCCCACCGTAATGTGCAGCACAAAGGCAGCCCTCATTATCGGCTATAGACTAGCTTCCGAGTTATGCAAGGCCATTCCAGAGCTATTAGCCTAGGGTAAGCCGCTGGATCTGGTGTACGACCCGCGAAATGCCAACCGTGCCTCGCATATGCATTCACTGGTGTGTTCCTCCGCACGCTGTAATAGCATGTTGTCGGTGTAACAGATTACGCCGACGAGAACGGGACTAAATTTAGTTGCTCCCGTAACCTGCTAAATATGTTCACGGATCACTATGGACTTGTATTGCCAAGGCTTATGACAAGCATAATTCCTTATTTATTGCACACAATTATTATGTTATGAAATTATAGGCCAGCGGAAGTTTTGGCGGAAATGCTTAGATGATCGAGTTATAAAGAAACATAAAGATCATATATCACAAACGCATACATAGTGTTTAATGAGGAACGGCGACACTGATAGCGGCGGTGGCGCACACGCAGCCGATTAGCTCCGTCCGGTTCAGATAACAATGTAGCGGAATGCTGATCCGAACAAACTTATCTAAGGCTATGTCATGAATTGCCTACCTATCAACTTCAACACCATGTTGCGATTTACGATTTATCTGAGTTTTGTTTAGAGCATTATATAAATAACATATTGTGTCCGTGTGTTCGTCACGTGGTCTCGGCTATGACGACACAAAAAAAGCCATATTTTTGCTTTATGACAACGCGCATTAGATCTTCGGATCCAACGTGCAAGTTTTGGAAGCACCATCTATCTTGATAGACATCTCTTTTTAATTCTCGATTTCCGAGCGAAAATATTGTAGAGTTAATTATTTGAATACCCACATACATATAAGACAACAGACTAGAATCACAAAAGACTAGTACATGCTCTACTTTGGATATAATGTTAGTATAACATCTGGTTCATACAACTTTATTATACTTATTACAAAATAGATGAAACTGGTTATACCTCTATGCAAAACACGGAGCATACAATCAAATGTTAGGTCAAGCAGATGCTAATAATATACGAGCTATAATTTTATAATTATTGTTCGTATATTGTAACATTAGTACATTATCATAGCGTTAAATCCCGGTTACAACTCAAACTCCTGTGATTTATCCATCAATTTATGTAAAGTATGCATATAAAGTATGAAATATTGGAAAGTAAATGATGGTGTCTTATTGTTACAATATTTACAACATAATTTGGGTATTAAAAATAATTACTTGTATTTTTGAATCGTATTTTTTTTCAGCGGGACACTTTTTTATCATCTATCCTGTTATATGGTTCTAAAACCTGTATTATATTATGATAGGATGTTGTAAAAGGTACAAAACTATTACTTCTTAATTAATAGAAAGCAAAGGAAGTATGTTAATCATTTGTATTTCGGAGATATATAAATAAAGTCTCTAAGAATTTTAGAAGTAGTTACCGATATGATTCCCCTGTAACAAGATCGTAGTTTCTAGTTTAGTCCAATAAAGTGTAATGATGTTAAGTCTTAACAAGAATATAAGTACTTAATTTTTCAAGGCAATCTTTGCATTAAAGGCATAAAACACTTTAGTCTATAGGTATAAAAAGACAAGAAAATAAAATTAAAAGAACATATCATTTATTGATGGCAAGGAATCTACTACCGTTCCCAATTTAAATGCTGGATAGAGAAGAAACGGCGAAACAAGCTCTTCAGCGAGTTTTAAAGAGTGTGTTCATACATTGTCTAGCAGTTTGTTTACATAATAATTAGCATATACGTAAATTATGTTGTAATCGTCATACAAAAACTCACAGTAGAAAAGATATGGAAGATATTTGCTATTAGGCTCAATTTTACCCAAAATTTTCTTTATATTTTATTACTTCATAAAGATCTTTCTCAAACGTCTTTTTATTTTTAAATTTGTTTATCTTTGCAATGTCTAATAATTAAATTGCAAAGTATATGCATAAGAATATATTTTAGTAAACATTTTTAATAAGCGCTCACATAAGGTCTCTGATCATTTTCCTTCTTTGTTTTTGATACTCTTATAACTTTTTGATTATTTTCCTCGTATTCCAAAAACAACAATATTTGTAGAATTTATTTTTAAATGAACGGTATTAAAAAAAAACTGATTGGTGTTTAAATTTACTTAAAATAACTTTTTATATAAATATTTATTTACTTTAGCAGAAATATTGTGTAATGTCTTTTAGATATGATTTTTCTTGAATTTTTGTTGTTTTTATAATAGCGGAAAGTTGATAATCAAAATAAAAATAAGGCTCTAAGAATACTACATTTTTTTATAACTATACTAAGTATCTCAGGGACTTTTACATAAACACACTTACGGGACAGCAACGTGTTCGCGGTGCCCCTAGCGTCGCAAACATCTACAGACGACTGTAACTGTCTACTATTAGGAGGGCCGTCAGCCTGTCTGCTGTTTCACAGAAATACAAAAAATACACATACAGTGGAAGGAATACGTGAACTCAGATCAGGACAAACAATTTGCATAATATAAATAAATTGACATCTATGGGGTTCGGTCGAAGCCAAGCGCAAGGAAGTAACCAAGTTGTAGAATCTTCCTCGACAAACATTTGCAACTTATCATACAGCATAGGAAGGTCATTATTAGGTTTTTTTACCTTCCGTTATAAGTAATCTGTTAATCACTGTTACAATTATAATTATTTAAGTCATTGTACGACTAAGATATTGAGTTTTTTATGTCGTGTGCGTCATTTTTAATCATTAATATTTCTCTTTTAGTACTTGATTTCCCCCAAACATTATTACTTATGAAAATATAATAGATGACCTCCGTGGCATAGCGGCTAACGCAGTTCGGTACGCTTGTAGAGGTCACGGGTTCATTTCCCGTCTCGCGTCTGGGTGGTTTGTATAATATGTATTTATTTAGAAAAAGAAAAGTATAGGTGTATTAGCTGTACCTATATAGTATATTTAGTATATTAGCTGTAGAGTACCCATAACACAAGTGCTATGTAACTTAGTTTGTGACTAGATGACGTTGAGTGAAATGTCCCAATACATTTATATTTATTTAACATATTTAAATGTAATTTGTGTCTATATGTGTACAAATACATCTTTATGATGAAAAATAAATACTAATATTTATTATTATTTTTATAACCCGTTTTCAAGTCTAACATGTTCTAGAATTATATTTCACTTATCTTACTTAGCCTGAGATTTCGTTTATCTGCAGTGAATTACAATCATTATTATACAAGGTTTATTTTTTATCTTTGGCATCAGAACTAGAAATTATCTCTTACGAAATACAGGGACTATGTATCAAGATATTGTTTTTGCCAATCTATATGACACAAGTGTTTTTTTTTATTGCTGAAGAACAGCAGACAGGCTGAGGGTTCACTTAACAGCAACCAGTTGCCGTCGCCTGTAAATTTTTGCAACGCTAGGGGCACTGCGAATACGCTGCTGTCCCTTAGGGGCAGTGTATCCAGAAAGTGGTCATTTTATACAATACTTTTGTTTTATAGCCTACAGAGTGTTGTACAATGAATTTTTATAACAATTTTAATATTCACATAAAGAGTTTGTGATGTTTCAAACGAACTCTACCAGAATATGCAATACCTTTTGTTATTCAAATATAAAAACTATAAAGTGACATACCGAGCCTGATAACAGGTTTATAACATATAATAGTTATATGGAAATGATAAAAAATATTTAAATGACCATTGGTGCATACCTATGAGATGTTCACCATGCGTAGCTGGTGTGAAGTAGAGCGCGAAGAGGTCGTCCACTGAGGCGGTGGTGGTAGGCGTGGTGGTAGTGGGGACAGCAGAGGGGTGCGCCACCTGCGAGTAAGGCTGTAGTTGCGCGTGCGGCGGCGGCGGGCCCCCATAGTGTAACCCGCTCGGCCCCGCCTCCACTAGCAGCTGCATTTGCGATATGTCTACGAACTCGTCGCCTTCGCCGCGGCCCCCTAACTCCTCGTCCTCCGGCCGACGCATGGTGAGCACCGAGAGCATGGCACACGAGCATCCCCGCACTGCACTGCACCGCACTCCGCGTGCACGGCTTAGGCGCACTTGTCACTCCCCACTCGCGCACTGACTACGGCGCGTACGCCGACTAATCCGATCTACTGTATTCCCTCATTTAACTTAAAATATACTTAGGTTCTACAGAAATTGACGCGATCACAGAACATTACCATAACAATTATATTAATATGCGGCACGGAAATCACTGACAAAATTCGCGATCTACTGATAAATGAACACAGTTTTCACACGCAACAGGTGGACGCGCGGAGAACACACTACATCCTCGACTGAGGCGAAATTCGTTCGGCGATGGCATGCTGCTGCCGCCCTCGTGAGAGAGCGGTCGTCGCCCGCCACGCGCCCTATCAATGGACGCTTGTTACCCGTTCGAGGTCGGCATTCATTCACGACGGCCGTGTTAATGGCGTTCGAGCCGGGCGCCCTCGCTCGGCCGCCGGCAGCGCCCACGTGCGCGGGAAAATGGCGCGGCGTCGCGACGGCGAAGGAAGGCGCGCGAAAAGCGCGGCTCGCACAACTGTAGTGATGGTGGTAATTCCGTGGCACGCCGGCGGCGCGGGCGCTGTGTGGGCGCGGAGGCTCGTCGCGCGCGGGGCCACGTCACGGTGCGGTGTGGAACACGCCGATCCTGCTTCCATATGTTCGCTCCGTGTTGTTTTCAGCGGCCACTTTCTCCTCATGACGATTCATACTCCAGCTTGGAATCTTGCGCGCCAGCGACAGTCGCGGTCAGCCGCCTAGGTGCCGAGCACCGCGTAGCAGCAGACACCGGACACGAGTTCGGTTATGCTACAATTAGCCGGATGGTACGCGCTGTCCCGTGACGTAGCCCAACTGTTTCGGGTTCGGACGTAACGCACGACGGATAAATCATTGGCTTCAGCTAAAAATATATACCTGGTCATAGACTTGGCTACGTAATGCTGCCTAGAATGTTAATCCGAGAGCTATTTTTACTTATTTTGTAAGTTTGACGTAGATTTGTAAACGTTTTTTAGTAGTGGACGCAACTTCCGGTTCAGCTAAAGTAAAAGTAGTCTTTATCATTTAAAAATGACTTTTTTAGGACAGTCGTCGCATTTTTATTTTATAAAAACATACTGGACCCATATAATTCTCCATTTAGAATTCTATTTTCTGAAAACCAAACAATACACAAATCATGTAAAATGAGCATGATTATTAATTAAGCACGAGTAAACGTAATAAAGATGTTGTAATATGCTAATGAGATGTGAAAATTCTTTCATTTGATATATACACATCAAAAAAGTCTAAGCAACATGCATGATATTACAAATTTACCTTTCATACTAATTGATTTCTAAGTCTTTACTCACTCAAAGTGCGTAGGTATGTAAACTTTTTTGTTATTGATGACATACTGGCCAGCCAGTTATAAAAAGAATTTCGATTATCTTTTGTTTTTTTTTCATAAAATTAAATGAAAGGGAATTTGTTTGAATTTAAGTGCGTTTTTATTGCTACGTTTAGTCTTGATTTTATAATTTTACCAACCATTTAAATAAAGTTAGCGACAAAATTGAATTGTTAGATATTCTTTACGTCATGGAGCGACATCATTTGACGGCAAATGAAATACAAAGAGCTGTAGGGATGTTGCAAGCGGGAAGTAATCAATCTCAGGTATCTCGGCATTTTGGCATTCATAGAAGTGTTATTTGGCAGCGCTACAATAATACAAGGGACCCACTGAACACCATCCAGGCCGTAAAAGGACTACAACCATTCGGCAAAACCGGTACATACAACTGACTGCAAGACGCCAGCCGATGTTAAGCGCTCGAGAGATAAGTTTGAGGCTACAAAATTCAAGTGGTGTTGATGTAAGTCCCCAAACTGTGCGAAATCTACTGCATGAGTACGGTCTACGAGCTCGACGCCCAATTAGGTGCCCACCGATACGTCACGGGAATCGCGCTCGTCGAAATGAATAGTGTAGAGAACGCAGAACATGAACCCAGGAACAATGGGATAAAATTATGTTTTCCGATGAGTCGCGATTCGGGTGTAGGCCTGATACAAGAAAGGTGCGAGTGTATCGTCGGCCCGGAAATACTGCAAGGCTCAGGTTCATTCAGGAAGTTCATCCATACAGCGGCTCATCCACCATCCTAAAATTTAAATTAGTACATGTTGCTTAGACTTTTTGATGTGTGTATTTATAAGAGATCTGTTATAATATCAATTGCCTTTTATCGAAAAGAGTAAAGGTCGGGAGCATTTGTACGTTGTCATGGCAACCACTTGTTGATTTTGGACGCTCACACGAGGCGGCAAGGGGGCGATTTTATGTAGAACTAAGCAATTAATATACGATTGTTTTTATTTACTAACATTAATATTGTATACAATATTCTAAAAATGTTGTTTTTATAATTATTGTCTTCCCAAAATATTTGGATGCTTTTTATCATATTGTTTCGATTTTAATATCTTGATAATAAACAACAATCTAATTAGGTTTTAAATATTTTTCGGAATGTAAGATATCGTTATCTTTTGGTTTTTTGAGCTCTAGTAACACAAACGTAATACCAGCATGAAAACATTAGATGAATTTAATGAAAAACAAAGAATAAAAGTATGACAATAATTTGTTTAATGTAATTATATTTACCTACACAATATTGTTACATTAGCTCTGTTACGCATAATGATGACCAAATGTCAAAGTGTAAAGAGTGGGCGCTTCGTGGGTCGCTTCACCTGCGCCATTATCAGGACACCTAACAATGACAGAGATTCGAAATTGTTATCATTTGTATTATATTACGACAGTTAACCTAATTGGATTACATATCGCGACTATTATTTACGAGATTATTAAAGGTTAGGTTATTATTATCCTCAGATCACAATTACTTGTGGAATACGACAAGGGCATAATTTGGGACCTCCGTTGTATTTATAAATGGTTTATTGGACCAATTAGTATACATATGTCTTTTGTATGTACATAGTATAAAAGACCTACTTACCTAAATACCTTAAAATATATCGCACAATTATAAATGAGACTAAATCGCTCTTGACTTGATCGCAGGGTGAACTCCGTACCTCCAAGAAGCGATTTAATAAGAAGCTAGAAAGCTTCCAACAGAATGTTGTTGTGTTTTATGGCATATATTTTAGGCAAAGTTTTCCTTGGAAGTCTTCTTGAGAGTAGTTTTCACAGTTTTAAGAAGAACTCCGTGGCGTGACGGTCAAAACGCTTCAGTACTTCGGTTTGTAATCTCGGATTCGATTCACGTCTCACGTTTAGGTGTTTTTGTATAATATGTATTTATTTACAAAACAAAAGCATATATTATGTAGTATATCAGTTGTCTAGTACCCTTAACACAAGTGCTATGTTGCTTACTTCAGGACTAGATGGCGCTGTGTGAAATATGTCTGTATATTTACTGATTTATATATTTTATTTAATTTATGTCCAATTCAGATTCCTGTTTACGTCACTATTTGGAGACAAAAAAACTAAATAGTAGACTGTAATAAATCCCGTATTTCTGAATTTGTTCTCATCTCACAAATCTTCGCGTTTGCTTATAATAAATGAGTGCAAATAAGTGATAGCGCGATGCAATAAGCTTACTAGCAGCGACATCTAATTACATTTCCGGAACTACATACTACAAAAATTACATTTAGTCTAATAATAAGTTTTTATCCTTAAGCATTCCACCCACCAAGGACATAAAGTCCTTCATAACCGCCCACCGTGACATGGAAACAAGAATTTTTACATTTGAGAGATACTAACCTAGTTAATCTATCTAAACCAGCGTGTTTTTCAAGAATTCTGCCAAAAAGCTACATGGAGGCAAATCGTCCTTATTCACCAAAACAATGTCCCCAACTTTAGGGTCTGGAACTTAACAAGACTATTTATAATGGTGCATGAGATGCGTTAAATATTCATTCGACCATCGCCGCCAAAAGTGTTGAAACATTAGTTGTGTAGGTTGCCAGCGCTTAATGAGCTTAAATGGTGACCTTCATAGGTTGCTTCAGGCACTAATACTACTAAGGATTACCCTATTAAGAAATGAGCCGGTGTCAGAGGTACGAATTGATCTGGATCATTTTGGATAATATTTAATGGGCGACAGTTTAGACACGCCTCAATTTGATTCAGGAGGGTGGTCATCTCCTCATATTTCAACGTAAAATCGCCAATTATTCGCCTTATATGATTGATTGATTTTATACCTGCTTCCCACAATCCATCAAAGTTTGGAGCCTTGGCATAAAATGCCAATTTACCCCTAGTAAAGCGAGACCATCGGCTACCTCTTGAATCATACTTATTTCTCTGTGTCGAACAAAGTCTTAAGTTCCATAGAAGCTCCCACAAAATTCGTTCCATTATCACTGTGCAAGTTTGCACAATGCCCACGCCTAGACACTAAACGTTTAAATGCCTCTAAAAAACCTCTTGACGTCAGATCACTAACTACTTCGATATGAACAGCCTTCGTGACCATACAGACAAATAAATACACATAGCCAGCCTTTGACCCTTTGAAGTCCGTAACATAATTGGACCTGCGTACTCTACCCCACTATTCAGAAATGGTCGAGCAGGTGTGACCCGAACTGACGACAGTAACCCCATAGCTGAGATTGAATCCTAGCCTTGTGATCCAGTAAGCCGATCTTAATTAATTAAGCATAAGTTGTACGTCCCCATGCAATGTTCGCTTGTGCGCATAAGCGACAATTAAATTTGTCAAAGCTGATTTGTTTGGCAATATAATTGGATGCTTAATATTCTCTGGTTCCGGAGACTGTGAGATTCTGCCACCCACCCTAAGTAATTTTCTTTCACCAAGAAAGTGCGTGAGCGACAATAGCTTCGACTGTTTTGTTTGGAACTGCCCATGAGCTTGGATTTCCTTTAATTCCTGGTTAAATGCTATAGGTTTTTTTTTGGTCTCGGGGGAAAACCCTCTCTTGACGGATTCCCCCGGCCCCGGGGGACCGAGGGATATGTGGGACTCCGGGAAAGATGTTCGGCCATCCGACTACCCACTAAAAAACCCCGCTGTTCTCCTATCGCCTACGCCCGGGCCTACGGAAATGTGGCCTGCCGATCTCGTGGCCCGGGCCGGCGCCGGCCCACCCTTTCTCAAGGCGGGCCTCTTCTAAAGTGTTGACGCCAGGGGGTCAGGGTTTCATCCCCCCGGCGCTCTCCTGTTGACTCGAAGAGTTGAGGAGGGCCGCGGAACATTACGCGGCCCTCTCCCTCGCGGCAATAGTGCGGGCGGCCGATCCTCCCCCGAGGGGCCGCCCGCGGCCACTTTCTACGGCAGCCGGAGGTCGTTGCTTGCCCTCCGGCGCCGATGAAATGGCCTGCGTTGGCGGGAGTTGACTCCCGCTCTCACCCCGCCGCCTCCTTTGCGGCTGCCTCGCAAAAGGAGGCGACGGCCGTCCATACAGGGTCGCCTCCGACCATGGACAGAACCAGGGCCGAGAGCAACAGGTCGGCGGCCAATTCCGGACGGGACTCGCACCCCCGTCGCGTGCTGGTCAGGCGTGGGTACGACTACCAGGCGACACTCCAGAAAAACCAGAGAGTCGCCTAACGCCGTAGCTGACCCAGCAAGACCAACCGACAGCGAGGATGCGATTCCCACTCCGGGAACACTCTCTGTGCAGGCGCAGTCGAAATAGGCATGGTTTCGACTACTAAATTAGGGCCCGGGGCAGAACCCGGGACCCCAATCAGTATTTGCAACCATCCCACCGGGGACCACGCCACGAACAGAGAGTGAAGTTGGAAAGGATGTAGGAGGTAGACGGGAAGAAAGGTAGGACTCTGTCGCCTCGGACGGAGAGGGGAGTGAGGCGACGGATGCTCGGGCACCTCGGGTACGCACACCCGTGCACTCCTCGGACAGAGGAGCGCCCCTGAGGAGGAAATGCTATAGCTTGAGCTAGTCTTATACAAGTATTTAACGCTTCGTCTAATTCTAACGTATTTAAATATTTTGTTCCCTTATTTTCCCGTGAATCCTTTCTTGTGACAAATCTTCTGCAATATGCTACGACACGAATTAGTTTTGTAAGCGAAGAATATTTGTCCAGAATCGATTCCTCTGTAGTGCCAACGTGAACATTTACTGATTCCTCTTCGAGAGTATGATTAACTTTCAATTTGGTGTATGTAATTTTCTTCTCCCATAAAAATCTCAGACATATTTCCAGATGTCTAACGTAGCAAGTTCCGCTGGGCAGACACCACGTGAAGCACAATCAGCCGGATTGTTCTTTGTAGAGACGTGGGACCATTGGCAAGGATCGAGAGTCGTTTGTATTTCTGCCACTCTGTTGGCCACAAATATCTTCCAATTACTGGCATGTTTACTCAGCCAGGCAAGCACTACAGTAGAATCCGTCCAAGCTCTAATTTTGGTTTTCTGAATGTTAAGGACCCCAGTGATTGCCACCAACAACGAAGCTAATAATACTGACCCACAGAGCACTGATCGTGGTATGCTAACTTGCTTTACAGGGGCTATTCTCGTTTTAGCTTCAAGTAAGCTGACGTGGGCAACTCCTGATGCATTTATTACACACAAGTATATTACAGCCGAGCAGGCGATAGTGGTTGCATCTGAGAAGCCATGTAATTCTACAACCACATCATGCGAATTTGTGTGCAACCTGGGAATACAAAATTTTGTCAGTTGAGCTAGCTCGTCACGCTAAGTATATCAGTTCTACCTATATAATATACATATCAATTGATGGTTCCTCATCCCATCCAGTCCCAACTATCCACAATCGCTGTATAAAAACCTTTGCTTTTATAAAGCATGATGCTATCCATCCCAATGGATTAAATAACCGCGATATATCTGATATAATTTTCCTTTTTGTTACAGGTGCAGAGAGCGACGCAGCTTCACAGAATATTGAAATTCATCACGGATGTTGTTCCAGGTAAGTTTCAAAATTTTTACTATATTGTTTAATTTAATATCAATGTTCTTATTCTCCTCCCTTCCTTCACCATATTTTGGTAGCTTTTGACCTACAGTTTCCAATAATTCCTCCTTATTGCTTCCCATTTTTGTAAAACAAATCCGCTTTTGTTAAGAGGTGCATCCATTTCCTTAATTAGCTCCCTTCCTTCTTCGACTGTTTGGCAGCCAGTCATTAAGTCATCCATATAAAACTTCCTTGCTACTCTTTCTGCTGCTATTGGATATTTTGTTTTATAATCAATGGCAATTTGATTTAAGGCTTTCACAGTCAAATATGGAGCTTCGGCTGCTCCAAAAGTGACGGCAACTAGCTTATAGTCACGTATTTGATCTTCAGGATGCCTTTTCCATACCATAAGTTGGTAATCACAATCCTCTTCTGCAACTCTTTTTTTTCTGACGGTACATTTGTACAATATGCCTTATTACGGATTTATAAATTTTACCTTTGGATTTAAGTTATATTCTTGGGTCACAAATTATTCCTGAGACCTATCACCATTTCATCCATCCTGCATTCACTCTGTTTTTCACATCTCGGCCTATCTCACCGTCATTCTGGATTAATAATCCAAGGTACCGGAAGTTGGAGCAAGTTAGCAGCGCCACACCTCCTAAGGTAATCGGAGTGAAGTCGGATGAATATGCGATTTTAGTAAAATTACCAAAATCGCAAAATAGATGTTCAGTTTTGGTTCTACTTATCTTTAACCATACACCTGCCATTTAGCTCTAGACTGCTCTAGACCTCGTGAGCATTTTGTTTTCGTGTCTAACACTAGGAGCATGTGTCGAGAAACCACACTTTCAACAGGGATCACTTTGCAATCTCTGACGGACTTGCTTGTCTTCCTTCGAATTAGGAAGTAATCTATTCGAGTGTCGTGATTTCCACTGCTATAAGTTATCAAATACGTATTTCTTTTTTGAAAAAATGTGTTAATTATAGCCAAATAAAATACGGAAGCAGCTTGTAACAAAGCTTCTCCGGGTATTCTGTCATATTCCCCATTCATTCTTCCCACATGTCCATTATAATCACCTCCCACATTTATGTCCTTATCTGGTATATTGATTATAAAGGAATCAAAATCCCCCCAGAATCTTTCTTTCTCTCTGTCATCACATCCAGCTTGCGGGGCATACACACTCACTTTGTAAAATAAACGTTCACCAACCAATAACTTGACTACTATTACCCTACCATTTATCCTCTCAACATCCGTCACACATTTTTTCAATTCGTTGTCTAATACCACACCCATACCGTTCCTTTTACCTTCATTCAATAATAAAATTTATACCCCGTCCCACTTTCACTTCGTCTCTTACAGGCTAGCTACATATATTTATTCGTCTCCTTTCTAATACATCTGCTATTTCTCTCCCTCTTCCAGTCATCGTACCTACATTCCAACTTGCCAGTCTCATTCTCCTTTTGCTTAGTTGCGTTCCCTTTTCATTGGAGTACATGTTGTACTAATAGGCTTACTTTTTTACGGCCGCCTGCCTGACGTTAACCTGTTTTGGGGATTTATTTACAAAATAAAAACTATACTAATAAAATAATACAATAAATGCTCCTATAAATAAATAACAACTACATATAAACACAATTCACTATAAATCCATAATATTGTATAAGTCTGTTCTATTGTAACTGTTCCAATTTAAATAAATCCTATGAAATTGCCGTTCTGCAGTACTGGCCATTTCAAATCAAAATAATTTTTGTTTGGCTAAGAATTCTAATTTTAAATTAATTTTATTTTAAAAACAAGGAATTCTTTTTCCAGAAGTATTCATTTGTTTATTGATTAGTGTTACATTTTCATCGCATTTCAATATTTTTCGTCATCATGGATACGTTAAAAATTCGAGTAATTATGGAATATGAGTACCGTCGTGGCAGCAACGCGGCACAAGCGGCACGCAACATCAACGACGTTTACGGAGCTAACACTACAAACCAACGCACCACCTGTTATTGGTTTGATCGCTTCCGTTCTGGGAATTTCGACCTGAATAATGAACCTCGCAGTCGTCCGAAGACTTTGGTTGACAATGACGAATTAAAGGCGATTGTGGAAGCTGATGATACACAATCTACGGCTGAATTAGCAGCAGCTTTCGACGTTAGCGTCAAAACAATATTGGTTCATTTGTCGTGGTCGTGTCGTTCAAAAAGCTTGACAAATGGGTGCCCCACGAACTCAGTGATCGCCAGCGCGAAGTACGCGTCGAGATGTGCCTTGCACTGCTCAAGAGATACACAAATGAAGGAATTTTGAACTCCATTGTTACCTGCGATTAAAAATGGATTCTGTTGGATAACCGCAAGCGCTCAGCAAGTTGGTTGGACCCTGGTTCAGCGCCTAAACAATGCCCTAAACGAAAACTTACCCCTAGAAAAGTGATGGTCACTGTTTGGTGGTCTAGCGCCAGTGTGATTCATCACAGCTTCTTACCAAACGGGGTGAGCATTACTGCAGATGTGTACTGTGAAGAACTGAACACAATGATGGAGAATCTGGCACATCTCCAACCAGCATTGGTCAATCGCTCGTCTCCGCTGCTCCTGCACGACAACGCGCGACCTCATACTGCACAGCAGACGGTCTCCAAGTTGCAAGAACTGGGGTTGGAAGTTCTCCGTCATCCGCCCTACTCACCAGACCTTATGCCTACAGACTACTACTTTTTCCAGAGTTTGGATAACTTCTTGGCGGGAAAGAAATTCAATACCCGAGAGGCAGTACAAAATGCCTTTGAAGAATTTGTTGCCTCCCGTCCAGCTGATTTCTTTAAGAAGGGCATCAATAAACTGCCATTGCGTTGGCAAAGATGCATTGATGGCATGGGTGATTACTTCGATTAATTTTATAGGTAAAGACCTAATATTTGGCCAACGAGACAAAATAGTAGCTCCTTTGATGTGATACATCGCGCATTTGTTATATGCTATCTTCAGTTGCTTAATAATTAGTATCAAATGTACAGTATTTATTAGTATAATAGTATACAACTTTATAGTTTTTTTCAGAAATTTCATCTCACAATGAGTTGTATGTTATGTTGAATTGTTCTTTGTAATGTTCAATCCTATCAATTTATACCCTTGCTACTTCATAGGCAGGATGGGGTATGGTTAGATTTTCCCTTCGAAATAAAAAGTTCAAACGGTTATCATACTTGAGAAAACTAAATTGAAACTCATCGATTTTCTTTTGTCTACTTATAACCGATAAAAGCACTTGGGAGGAGACTGTATAATGTTTCAGTGAATAATATCATGTGTAACAAATTTAAATACAAAAGAAATTAATAACTACTGTAAATATTTTATCTCTGTATGCTGGGAATTTCCCAGCCTGCTTGAATTTATATTTCAATATCCAAAACGTGATTATAGAGTAACTTACTTAAAGCATGAGTGGATTACAAAAGTATATTAGAGGAAGTGTTTCACACTTATTGTAGCTTATACAAGCGACAGTTATTGAAAAAGTCAGTAATTTCTTTTTTAACTAAAAGAATAGCATGGTTTGGCCATGGCGCAGGGAAGAATGACATATAACAAGGAAAATGATAGAAATGAGAGTGGATGGATAGAGAAGTTTTTCGTTAATTCATTTCACTACATCTATTCAAAAAAAATTTAGATGTCTCTGCATGAGTAAAAGCAGGAAATTAATGCAAAAGGTGATGGAAAGTTTTACCCTGTAATAATCAGTAACGCGCTTAAGGTTTCTGTTCACTAAAACGAATGTTTAGGTTGCAACGCTAGGATAATGCTGATGAAGATCCAAGGAACCAAATGGGGCATTTTTCTTCTTAATAATCGAGTCCACACGGATTATGATCATGTCAGCACAGGGATACTTATGCTAAGTTAGTCATACATTTATCATGTGAAATGCTTACTTAGAATTCCAAAAAATGTTTAGACCGATCGTTCATTATGTTACTTACAGGTCAATACGGTATTTATAAACAAAATTTTATATAAGAATATTAGATAGCTACGTTTCGTTTAGGCTTCCAGTGAAATTTTAAACCAAAATAAACCTATAGATTCTTTTATACTTAAATTACTTCTATATCAAAGGGTCTTCAGTGTGAATCCTAAACGATCTCATCAGGAACGTGGGTGTCATTTGAAATATTTTTGTAAATGTCTGACATTTGTATAACAATCATTATTTTTTGCCATTTGCAAGGAATGAGCACCTTTTTAAGTTTTCCCTTCTTTATTTTCTTATTGGGGTTCCGTTATGTAAACAATAAATGATGCCTTCATTTAAAATGATACTATTGATGAAATAATAGACAATAAGTTGTAATTAGATGCAATTTTTAATGTTTTTTATTAGCACGTTGAACGGTGTTTGTTCTCAACGACTTCTGCATAGGATTGGGATATATTCTCGATTTTATGCTCCTGATTTAAATTGGCTGTACAATCACATGTTTTGTTGGATTAGTCGACAGGTTGATGACCTGGATCATTTATGCCGGAATACCATACAAGGTTATTATGTAAGCATATTAAAAAACCAGGTGTGGTTGACATCCAGGCAGGCATGCTTAGAGCCCTACCGCCTGGCTTGGGTTACTTTATCGCCTTTTAAAACAGGTCGCCGACGGTCGTAGAGGTCAGTATTCTTAATTACGACTAAAATTTGTATTCATGCATACACTTACGAAGCTTCCAGATGATGTTTTCCACCGTGAAGCTGTTAAGAAGTCATTGAAGTTTATCTAGGCCAACAGCATTCTTCCAGATGATGTAATTCCATCGTGAAGCTATTAATAAATCTTTTAAGTTTATCTAGCTCAAATACATTTTTGTGGGTAGTTCCTAATGTAAGCGTACTTAGACTTCGGTATGCATTGTTCTATTGTAGAATATATTGCTTATACATATAATAGTGCTGAGATAAAGCCAATTTGACCCTGAATATGGTTTTGTTCTATGCTTTGTAGTATTATAAAAAATAAAATCATTATGTAAATTTTTATTTTAATAAATTATTAAATATATTTAAAATATTAAAGTAGTCTTAAGTCTTAATCAATTTATCTACATTTTATGACAGAACCTCGTTATGAATCCTCGTGGAGGTTTTATTATGAATAGCAATAAATATGTATGTAACGGCATAAAAGGGTGGTGATAACACGCGTAAGGGTTGCTCGCGTGCCTTTTAAAGGGACATCTATTATTCAGTTGCTCAATTGCGGAGTTTTATTTTGGATAAAAATAAGTTAGATTGAGTAAAATGTAAAAAAAATTAGAAGAAAGAAAGCAATCATGTTTATTTTAGGACAAGTAATTACCAAATAACTAATAAATGTTACAATAATTAAGCTAAATAAAATTAATATAATAGTTCCTATGAATAAACAGTATTAATTTATTATGTGTATATATTTTAAATCAATAGGGTATCTGAGTGCTATCAACTGTAAACATAAAGTAATATTTGTTATTAATAATTAAAAATATAAAGAGTTAAATTAATAGCGTAAAATTGATAATTATTGAAAGTGTATATACAGTGAATAATGTCTGATATTATTATCTCGACTCAAACACAGTGCAAAAGAAAAATATTAAAGTGTTACACTACGTCAGAAACCATCTCAACTTAATCAAATTAACAAATTGTGAATTAACCTTTGGACTTGAAACCTGAATGATAAAACGTATTAGTTTGAAACTTTTAACATATTTCAAACTCTTAAAAACGGGACCAGCAGACAGACTGACGGCCCGCTTAGAATTTAGCAGTTACCGTCGTCTAAGGGTGTTAGCAACGCTAGTGGTATCGCATACACCCTGCTGTCCTATAAGGGTACAGGAACTTGGGTCACTAATGCCGGAACACAACACAAGGTTACTATGGCGACATACTTAAGAACAAAGGTGGTCGCCATCCAGACGGGCTTGAAGCCCTACCACGTAGTTAGGGTGAGTTGTTTTGTCGCATTTTACGACAGGCTGACCCCGGCCGCAGAGGTCAGTATTCTTTCTCCGTCCCTGCACGGATAAATACTTACTTATAGGAAGGTTAAGAACTCGTATTACATACAGAATTAAATTTAAAACTAGTCTATTGAAATGTTACATTTTTAGGTCTTAGCGTGCGTTTTTCAGAGGACACAATTTTATTTTTTTGATGTGTAGGTGGGATTAGTATAAGCTTAAGTTCAAGTTTGTAGGGTGGCCCCCCTTGTCCCCTAGCCGCCATTTTGGAAAAAGGGTTGCAAAGGGTTTTCGCGCTGTAAAATGGAAAATAAAAATATTATAAACAAAAATAACTGAAAATTTATAAAAAAAAAATTCTTTTGGGCGTTATAATTTTTCTCTAGTCATTGTAAAATAAGATGACATCAGAGCAATCTTATAGTTTTTAGCATATAATTTCCACTACAAATTTGTTTAATTTCATTAACTTATCTGCATTTTACAGCGCTCCGAAGTTGACCGGGTTTTCGAATACGATAAAAACGGACCATTAGGCTTAGTTTTCTATTATTTATTTTTTTAATTTAGCATTTTATTAACAATTAATAATATCATTAATAATAAATTAATAATAACCTATGTTATTATTAATTTATTATCGACCCTTTTTGTGATTAAGTGCAGAAATTCTGACGGGATACACATTGAAAACCATCTCTACATTCATTTATTGTATGAAAATTCGAAAATTTAAATTCAAATTTGGAATTCTGGTACACCATTGTGTAGACTAAACTGTTAGCTATTTATTGCCGTATTTTTTATGATTTCAATCCTTTTTTTCATTTAAATCCCACCTGAATAATACTTGCAGTAGTGTTTCGATTTTTATGATGTGAAGTATATTTTACGATTTATGTTTTCCCAAAAAAAAAAAAAAACAATTACTATACAAATAATTAAAAAAACTACCTGGCTTTCCTCTGGCCTAAAATGATGTAACAAAAAGAAAGAATAATAATATAAACAATAATAATATGGAAACTAAGAATGATTCCTACGGAAAAAACAAGAGTGATTATAAAAATTATTCTAAATGCTTCCAAAAAATTAAACGACTTATACAGCGTGCTCAAAATAATTATAAAATAAATCACTGTGATAATAGTATCAAAGTATGTACAATTGACATAGAAACAATCATAAAAAATCTTTCAAAAACAAACAGTGTAAAGTATGATGATATATCTATACTACTATTATAAAGAGGAAAGATTTGATTGTTTGTTTGTTTGTTTGTTTGTTTGTTTGTTTGTTTGCTTTGAATAGGCTCCGAAACTACTGACCCGATTTAAAAAATTCTTTCATTGTTGGGAAGCTACACTATCCCCGGGTGACATAGGCTATATTATATTTTCAAAAAAATTAGGGATCCTTACTAAAACTCCAATAATGTAACCCAAAGTGTAAAAAAATTACCTAAAATATTATTTAAATCGTGTGCGTTGCGAAAACTATTGATGATAGAATAAAATAATGTACTACAACTTTGCAGAACACATCATTATTTACAAAAAGTGTCGCGACAGCATATGTCTAACTATTATAGTTATGCCACAATAAGTGTTTTTTTATTTTAAAAATTTAATTGAAATGCCGCCCCTAGAAAAGGCTCTTTATTTGGATCTTGGTATTAATCCTTATCAAAATAAATTACATTATATTCAAAACTGTTTCAATACCTTTGTATAACTTTTTGAATTATTCAATTCGGATATTCCATTCGAAAGATATCACGAGTTTAAAAATGTAAGTATTAGAAAAATGTTGCGTGGTAGCCGCTCACCCTGTTCGGCTAGCTAGGCAGCACCTTATGTAATGTAGGCGTGCGTCACTGGGGTTTTTACAAAAATTAGAATACTTATTAAAAAATAACGAAAATAAATAAAAAGTAATAATAACAAAAAAAAATCATTAAAATAAAAGCTCATAGAAATAATAATATTCAAACTTTCTTTATAATTTTATTTTTTTATTAGTAACCTGACGCAAATAGACGGGTTTGCCCTCAGGGGCGCTCCTCTGTCCGATGAGTGCACGGGTGTGCGTACCCGAGGTGCCCGAGCATCCGTCGCTTCACTCCCCTCTCCGTTCGAGGCGACAGAGTCCTACCTTTCTTTCCGTCTACCTCTTACATCCTTTCCAACTTAGCTCTCTGTTCGTGGCGTGGTCCCCGGTGGGATGATTGCGAATACTGATTGGGGTCCCGGGTTCTACCCTGGGACCTGATTTGGTAGTCGAAACCATGCCTATTTCGACTGCGCCTGTACAGAGTGTTCCCGGGGCAGGAATTGCATCCTCGCTGTCGGTTGGTCTTGCTGGGCCGGCTACGACGTCAGGCGACTCTGCTTTTTCTGGAGTGTCGTCTGGTAGTCGTACCCACGCCTGACTAGCACGCGACGGGGATGCGAGTCCCGTCCGGAATTGGCCGCGGACCTGTCACTCCCGGCCCTGGTTCTGTCCATGGTCGGGGCCGATCCTGGATGGACGGCCGTCGCCTCCTTTTGCGAGGCAGTAGTGTCTGCAAGGGAGGCGGCGGAACAGGAGCGGGAGTCCGCCACCGCACTCCCCTCCCGCCAACGTAGGCCGCGTCGTCGACGCCGGAGGGCGGGCAACGATCTCCGGCCGACGTAGAAAACGGCCGCGGGCGGCCCCTCGGGGGAGGATCCGCCGCCCGCACTATTGCCGCGAGGGAGAAGGCCCCGTGCTGTTCCACAGCCCCCCTCAACTCCTAGAGTTGTTACAAGAGAGCGCCGGGGGGACGAAACCCTGACCCCCTGGCGCCAGCACTTTAGAAGGGACCCGCTTTAAGACAAAGCGTGGGCCGGCGCCGGCCCGGGCCACGAGATCGGCAGGCCATATATCCGTGGGCCCGGGCGTAGACGATAGGAGAACAGCGGGGTTTTTTAGTGGGTCAAACATCTTTTCCGGAGTCCCTTATATCCCTCGGTCCCCCCGGGCCGGGATAACCCGTCAAGAGAGGTTTTTTCCCGAGACCGAAAAAAAATAGAAGGGTTTAATTTTTAATTTTTTGTTAAATACCCGTGCGAAGCTGGGACGGGCTGCTAGTCAACTAATATAGTTAAATCTATTGGTGATATTTTAAGTGGACACTTAAGTTTCTTAATAAATTTATGCATAAGCACAGGAATATTTCCCAATAAATTAAAAATCGTCATTGTAAAACGACTTTTTAAAACGAAGACATAGAAAACATGGTAAACTACAGGCCAATTGCACTTTTGCCAGTATTTGCTAAAATTTTTGAGAAATATATCCATACACAATTTAATAAGTATTTTCAAAGTTAATAACATGTTATGCAAAGAACAAAAAGGATTTATATTATAATATGGCTATTAATGATTTTTATAAAAGTATTATTACGCATGTCGATAAGAAAACGCCTGTAAGTGCCATTTATTGTGACATGACGCAGGAATTTGAGCACGTAGATCATAATATCTTATTATCTAAACTAGAAGCATATGGCATTCGAGGTAACGTTTTGAATCTGGTGAAATCGTATTTATCTGATTGAATATAAAATACTAGTATTAGTAGATTAAATATTTAAATTAGACAAGAATCGGAATTACAATCAAATGCTCGAACAGTTATATATGGCGTACCACAAGGTAGTATATTATAAGGCCCTCTACTATTTTTAATCTACATAAATGATTTGCCAAAAGTAACCAAGTTTCCTATAACTTTTTTTGCTGACGATAGCTATATTAATAGCATCTAAATCACTAGATAATTACTAAATCGAAATTAACAAATCACTAACATCTGCCATTAACTGGTTAGACAGCAACAATTTAAAAATGAATCTAAATAAACACAAATAATGCATTTCAGCCAACGAAAAAACGAAAATAAATTAAATATTATTTATAGGAATCATCAAATAAGTAATGTAGAAACTGCAAAAATTTTGGGCTTTATTATAGACAGAAAATTAAATTGGAAATCTCATACTTATGAATTATGTAAAAAACAGGGAAGTGCCTCATATGCACTTTTTAAATTGTCGACAAAAATAAATACAGACGAACTACTCACAGCTTATTATGGACTGGCTGAATCACTTTTAATATTTAGAATTATATTTAAGGGTTATTCAACCAATCGTTAAACAGTTTTAAAACATCAAAAACAGTGCATTCACTCAATGTTCGGGCTGAAACTTATTGATAATTGTAAGGGTTACTTCATAAACCACATTTTAACTTAATCATGTATTTATATAATTAAAGTAGCTGTATTAGTTAAAAGTAATCCCCAACAATATAAGAATATGTCTCAAATATACCAGAGAAATAGACGGCATAATGAAAGATTATGTGCCCATTCTTAAGGAACTGATTTAATGCAAAAAAGAGCACTATGTATATATAGCACTAATATTTTTTAATAAAATTCCTGAATCAATTAGATCTCAGAACTTATTACCATTTAAGAAACAACTAAGGGCTTTGTTGACTTGTAAATGTTACTATACTACTGACGAATTCCTTAATGACCAATTATAATAAAAAAATATTATTTTGTATAATTTATTCTAGGATATTTAAATGCAATTTTATAATTATGACATATGATTTCAACATAATATTGATAATATTATAATTGTTATTATTCTGCTTTTCATTATTATTAAACAATCAGAGACTTTAATTGTATATTACATTGTTAATTTTATGTATAAAAAAATTATGTTGCATGGCGAAAGGTTGATAATGGAGCACTTACATATACCACATTATTACCCATTTTCGCAAATAAATATTCATTTCATTGTAGAAGATAAATTGCAATTAATGTGAAAGAAGTTCCAATATATATAGGTATTTTACATAGTATGAGATAATAAATAATCAACATTTATGTGCTTAAATATTATGCTATATGTACATAATATGAAATATATACTAGTACAATGAACCTAAAACTAAAAACCTTAAAAAATATAATAAAATAACTAAAATATATTATTAAAAGGAGTCCCTTTAGGCAAGGTTCCGAAGACACTGGCAGCGTTCCCCCTTTGAATAGCTAGACTAATTCTTTGTCCGAGGTAGCTGCCAGCGCTTCGGTCTCCTGTGATGTCGACTAACCTCTTTGCTATTTCCTTAAAAAGCTTTATAGCGCTAGGACCCCACGGACCAAGGGTCTCGACACCGAATGGGACAAATTCTTCGTGTCTTTAGACAAATTTTCATTTAATTTAATTTCAAGGACTGCAGATTTTAGTACTGAAAGACAAAAAATTCGCACTTTTAATTTAAATTCGAGATGCCAGGGTCCGTCTGCATAGGGGAACCTGGGTCATTTACGGCAGAATACTACACATAGTTATTATGGCGGTATATTTGGAGATCGGGGATGCTTACCATCCAGACGGGCTTGGGATCCTACCACCTAGCTAACGTGGTAGGAGGTGACCTCTCATTGCGGGCAATCATAGGTCAAATGCTCCGCAGCGAGAGGAACTGGAACGCGGTGGTCTCCTTCGCCGAAAGTGTCATGCGGCAGAAGGCCATCGAGCGTGCGAGGGAGGAGGACGCGGCGGCTCCACCGATTTGTCGGCGTAGGACGAATCGGGGAAGGAGACGCTATGCGCACCTCATCCCACCCTGAGAACTGGCTGCCGGCCGCTCTCGTAAAGAGCGGCCAGCCGGGAGCTCCGGGGGAGGCTCCCGGCGAAGGCAATGAGACGGAGGGTGCCCTACCCCGACTGGACACTCGGTGTCTGGTCACCGGCAGGTCTAGTCTGACCGCCGGCAGCGGGAACTGTCACTCGGGGTACCCTCATTGGAGACGTCTGGCTGGGGGCCTAGCAGAGTAATGCCAAAAGGCGATCCTGTGAAGCCCCCTCTAAGGCCAAGGGTGACGATCGGGGTTTTTAGTGGGTAGGACCGGCGGCCTTGGCCCCCGGTCCGCCCGAGGGGAGTAGGCAGCCCCCTCGGGAGGTAATCCCACATACCCCACCGGCCTTCCCCCGGAGGCCGGTGGAAACAGTAACAGTTTTCCTCGGTATAAAAAAAAAAGAAATTAAGGGTTGTTGCCATTTACGACAGGTCGCCCCTGGCCGCAGGGGTCAGTATTCTTAAGTAGTTTAAAAAAGTTTATTTTTTATTATTTTACAACTGTACCGAGTATTATCCTTTATTTATTTTATATTTAAAGCAATGAGGTGAACGGTGAATAACAAAGGGTTTATAATTGGGTTCAGTTCCGGTTTTACCGTTTTACATTATGGTGGATCAATCTGTACATGTCACTCATGTCACCCTCCCATGTTTTGGAGGCGATATGACGCAGTTTTCTATAATAATTTTACCACCACATCGCTTAGATGCATGATGACGTCTGTTTGTTTCATAACACCATTCTGATAAAGCTCGATATATAAATATAGAAAATAAGGAAAATGATACGACGCAAATAGATTTGGCATTTCTATCAACGAAGGGACTGCTAACATCAATCGATGGCTTTTTGTGACGTTAGCGACGTACGGAATTCACATGAAGCTTTATAATTTGATTAATTTTTAAAAGTTCTTGGATAATTAACAAAATAAATGTGGACAATGTTTGTTATATAAATAGATAATAATGTACTTGTATAGAACACCTATGAAATGAGTTGAAGAGATATCCTGCTCCGGAGATGCTTGGCCAGCTTAAAACAGCTACACAAGAAGATTGGGATAACATCGGGATGTTACTAACAACACAAGATTGTGACGCTTATCCGTTCTATGAGGAACCACAGGGAAGCAGTGATAAGAGTCCGGGGAGGAAATACGAAATACTGAATAAACTTTTTTAACTATTTTCTGTTTTACATCTTTGTTTCTAACATTTAACAATTTCTTGTAAAAGGGTAAAAACATACCTGTTGAACAAAACATAATAGCTCAAGAAATTTAATTTTAATTTGAAATATTAATATTCGTTAAATGATACCTTATAATATCCACAATTAACTTGCATTATTTATATTTTTGGTTTAATGTAAAAAAAATTAAACTCATTCAAAACCAAACTTCAAGTGTTTTTTTGATGAGAAGTATATAAATAAATATTAATTAATATTAACCAAAAATATTTTTTTATTATTATTATTTTTTAGGTGGAAATGCATGACGCACACCCCGCTGCATGGGAATGGACGGCGGGGTAGTGTGGGACTCCCTATTCAATGCGCCCGTATGTTACCCCCTTCTCTGGGGTCGCTGGTACACCCGCTAAAACCACGCTTAACCTAACCTATCCTTTGCGCCCGGCTAACGAAAAAGTACCGTTTTATTTCATTGGTGCGTGGCATGTTATAATATGCACATTAGGAATAAACTTTTAGCGAAGGAATAAACGATTTAGCCACTATATCCAAATCAAAAAATACATCAGTTAAAGCTATGAACTTTTGCCCTACTGACGCTTTTGAAATTAAAATAATCATTTTAGTATTAAAATCAAATACTGCCCCTGGATGGGATAAAATTTGGACCAATCTCTTGAAGGAGAATATGGATGTTCTTGTACACCCAATCTGTTATCTTTGTAACATTAGTTTAGAAACTGGAATTTTCCCCCAGTCTTTCATAGGAGCTGTAGTGTGCCCTAATTACAAATCTAGTGTAAAATATCAACCTACAAATTATAGACCAATATCATTACTTAAAGGTACATACTTAGGTAAATCCACTGAAGATACAGTGTTACAATTGACTTCCATTATCACTAATCATCTAGATACTGGAAAAAGATGCATTTGGGTCTTTCTTGATTTGCAAAAAGCTTTTGATACAGTCTCGCCTTATATCCTTTTAAACTAACTAGAAATTTTTGGAAACAGTGGACGAGTTTTGAACTGGTTCAGTGTGTGTTCATCTGTGGAACAGAGAACAAAGTGTGCGTATAGATGACTTTGAAAGTGAAAAGCTAACGTGCTCATTTTGGGTTCCACAAGGTAGTACACTTGGACCTACTTTATTCTTGGTATATATAATAATATAGTATATATAAATGATCTTTCCACAAAACTTCTACCTGGTATGGGTCTAATAATGTATGCTGATGATACGGTTTTAATGACTCATGGAAGCAAGTGGAAAGAGACATTTGAAAAGACTGAGTTAAGTTAAGCTAAATAACGTATTGGTTTGACAATTATCTGCTGTCTTTAAATGTAACTAAAAGCAAATGTACATGCTTTCATCTGTCTCATTTAACTTGTCTGGACTCAAGTAATATTCTTAAAATACATACATACCCATGTCACCTGTATCGCATACCAATTGTATTTGTCTAACTTTGTCTCGAGTATTATCTATTAAATATTTGGATTGTTATTGATGAGAATCTCAATTGGAGTGATCTTTTAGTCAAAAGAGGCCTCCAGAATCAGAAAATTAATATATAAATTTAAGAACCTCCGTACTGTGGCTGACCATAAGTTCTTGATATAGACATACGAAGCACTTGGTGGATGTTTTGTAAGATATTGCATTTATACTTGGGGTAATGCAGCCAAATCACGATTTAATGTAGTAGAACGTGCGTGCCCTGCTCAAAGGGCTCCTGTAGTTGACCTACAGAAATCTCACAGTAAGTGTGTACGAAAAGGCGGAAGTTTTGTCAGTCAGGAAAACCTTTTTATATGAAATGCTTAGACTGTATCACAGCAAATTTGTACCAAACTTGAATATTAGTACTAAAGGTGTGGAGAGGTGTCCGATTCCACGAGTCAGGACAGTATTAGCACAAAACATATATTTTTCACGGTCTCTTTTATTTATAGTAAAATTCTAAGAATAAAACCAGTAAAAAGTGAATTTCGTTTATACTGGAAGAATACGAGGAATATAAGATATTGGAAATGGTAAGGTCGCAGTTGATATCCCGTCCAGATTAATTATACTATCCACGGATTTCAGTCACTTTACTAGTCACGCTGAATAAGCTACTTTATAAAAAAGAAGTTTATTCAGTGTGTTTTTACGGACATATAAAAACAGGCCAGAAACCATAATTGGCGAGTGAACGAGCAATATTGGCAGCCAAAAACAAAAATGTCGATAACATCAATGCGACCATTCAGAATTTTCTTCCAGGAGAGTTGTTTTTTTTACAAATCAGTTGACACAGTTACAACTTCCTTGATTTGTTCCCTGAACAAATTCCCTGGAATTGCCTGAACTACCACCTCACAATTTACAATTAAAAGTAGGATCAGTTGTGATTATGCTGCGTAACATTAATCAACCTCGACTGTGCAATGGAACGAGATTGGCTGTAAAAAAACACTTATGAATAATGTCATCGAGGCCAAGATCATCAAGGGAAAATACAAAGGATAGAATGTCTTGATTTGAAAGTTTGCGGAATCAACTTGGAGTTTCCCTGTTTCGCACATGGGCAATTATACGTCGCGTGTTCGCGAGTCAGAAAACCATCATCTTTACATATTTACTGCACCGCATTACCGCATTTACGCACCGCAAAAAAAGACTAAAAATATAGTATATCAGAAAGCTTTAAATTGATTAAGTGTATAATTGTGTTGCATTTAATGTAGATAAAAATTTTGTATTCATTTGAATTGTTACTAAAACACATACAATTCAGATAATTCTATTATAAGCAAGCTTTATTTTGTAACCTTGGTTGTATACCTATTCGGTGTGACATGATGGAATAAGAATTATGCTATTGTTTAAGTGTATGGTATAATGGAAAGTGAGAGCTTCCCATATCTACCTCCTTAGCATATTATAAAGATTTACGTTTATATGAGTATCAGTCGCGGAAATCTGATGTCGAATGCGAACCCGGCGTGCTGTTAGGACCCAGCTCGGCTTCGATTATATCCTATTCTTCAAATTCTTCAGGGGTTAATTTATATCTGAAAAGCTTACTCCATCCGAGATTGATGCAGTGACGAATTTCCATTCTAATGTTAATTTGTGCTTCACTTGATTTTTGTGTAGTTTAGTCCTATTAATTATTAAAATATTTCTTCGGCTTAAGTTTTGACTACATTTTACACAAATGTATGTAGGTAATACGAAGTTCACCGGGTCATCTAGTAGTACATATTATATGTATATACTTTCCTTTTGTAAATAAATACATATAATACAATAAGCACTCAGACGCGAGACGGGAATCGGACCCGTGGCTTCCGCAAGCGTACCAAAGTGTGTTAATTGTTTTTACTTTCATTATTTTTTATATCTCCAGTTGTGCGCGCATCATGGCAGAACTACTGGATAGATTTAAAAAAATTCTAAGTTTAATTTCTAAGACACTTGGCCCTTATCAAAAAAAATTACTGCGACATCCTCATTTAATATAAAGTTATTAAAGTTTTAAGAAACAACGATTTAATGTGTGTTTTCTTGAAGCGGAAAAGTGGGGCAAGTGGTGTAACGCGCATGCGTACGAAGTCGCGGGTGTCGTCAAGTATTTAAATAAGTATACTGGGACATTTCACACAAACCATTTAGTTCTAAAATAAGTAACTGAGCGCGTATGTTGTCTAGAAAGACAATTAACATAGAATTTATTTTTGTAATTTAATACATAATATTCATTAACACTCAGACTTGGAACGGGAATCAAAACCATGACCCCGCAGGCATTTCAAACTGTTGCATCTTGGAGGTCGTCGAAAGATTCCGTACTAAACCATAACAGTTAATTACATAATGTTAATTAAAGTATAAATGACCTTTGGAAAATCATTAATAGTTGAGTAGTTCTATTGACTGCGGGGGCGACTAGGAAGATTGACTTATATGGAAGCGCGCGCGCAGCCGCGTCACCGCTCGATTACCACCAGTCTCGCACGTTTAGGTTTTGGACCAGCAGTATCGAACTCATGTACTTTTACGGACTTATTATAGAAGTCTGTGCTCACCCACGCATAAAATATTGTTTCGAAGCGAAATAACATAACTTTGACAGTCTGACGCCGTATACGGTTATACTTCGTCTATCAAAAGGCGCAGTACTTACTAAGGATGAATAAGCGGAGGCTCAAAAATTATGAAGTTAATATAATATTACCCATGTCAGCCTACGCATGTTTGAAACCGCGGGGGTGGTAGGGTTGTAATCATTAAAGGTTATTGTAAATGTTTCAGCAGTTATATGTAATACCAAAGGTTTCGTCTTAAGTTTTGTGATTAGCGTTCTTATTTTGATTTAATTATGAAGTAACTACAGTTGGCCACAAATACTAAAAAAAATATGTAAAAAAAATATTTTCGGAATTCTATTTTAGAAAGAAACCTCGAGAAACTGATAGTGCTAGGCAAAATAAAGGGGAAAAGGCCCAGAGGACGGTCACCAACCCGATGGTCGGACCAAATTATGGCAATCACGGGGCTCATTTTGCCTTCAGCTCTGAAACAGGCCGAGGACAGAGTGGTGTGGAGGCAGTTTGTCAACGTCTCCCTAAAGGCTTATCAAGACGGGCACGACCTTCTGGAATGAAGAACACGAAGAAGAAGAAGAAGATGATTTTAGAAAGTGGTTTTTGTTTTATTTATTGCTTAATTTTGTTTCCAGAAAAGCTGCCCCTGACTTTAATACTATGAAAGGAAAAATGGGAAGAATCTTTGCTAAGCTTATGAATCCTTGCACCTTTCATTTGATATAGGTCGGGAAGTGTTACAACATGTGGGACAAAACCGCCAATTGCCCTTTGAATCATTTAAATTGGATCGCTACCACTGTGCTATCACTGTAAAATGTCATATGGTGCTAATATGATTACGAGTACGATTCCATTGTATTCTTTTTTTCTGCCGGAGGAGGAAAAATGCCTTTACGCACTACCTGCCGCGCGGAGTCACGACAGGCTCGTGTGAGACTCGCAGGTAACTGCACTGTGCCGACTACCCACTAAAACACCTCCCCCAGGCTCCTTCTCTGGTCGCCTACATTCAGGGTGCCGGGAAGTAGCGAGAGCCGACGACCGCTACCCCGAACAGCGCTGTCCCACGGTAAACGCTAACCTTAACATTCTGAGGAAAGAATTCCTCGGCAGCTGGGGGCAGTTTACATCCTTCGATTTTTCTTCCCACTAGGGTGGGCTGGTACGCGGAGCCCCAACGTACCTATCCTCCGAGGCCAATATTGCGGGCAACTTATCCTTGCCCTGAAACAGCCGCCCGCGACCTCGCACTATGGCCGGAGGTCGTTCGCCATCCTCCGGCGGCGAGTATCCCTACGTGAGCGGCAGGAAAGTATACCGAGTCGCTCTCGCTCCCGTTCCGCCGCCTCCTTCGCGGACATAACGGTCTCGAAAAAGGAGGCGACGGCGTTCCATACGGTATTGCTCCCGACCATCGATTGGATGACGGCTGGGAGCGAAAGGTCACATCCGATTACAGTAACGAGGACTCGGCGCTAGTCATTCCAGGCTGGACAGACCTGTAAGTTAGTTATGCAGCGCCGTATCCTTATCGCCATTGTTACAGTGATGGCACCCTGATGTTGTTTCCCACCTTAACAGACGTAAGTATCTCCCAAAGCATGGATGTGCCCCGAGAGGACCTGCGTCAGGCGGAATGTCAGGGTTCCATAGCTTCTATTAGTCCATGATAGCAGAGCGGGCCTAACCGCTTCTACTAAACGATGGCCTGAGTTAGAGTGTGCTAGGCGCATTTCCCATACTGTCATTATGTCAGCTTGGAGTTTAGTCTACATGTTGACACATCGTGAACAGCAGATGAGCATCTAAAGCAGTATTTTTTCCTCGAAGTTCACGGTCAAACGGGAGTTGCCCTATAAAAAATAATTGTGTCATACAAATATATATTTTAAATATATACATGAGGATAATGTGAAGAGAGAGAGAGAGAGAGAGAGAGCTATACATATTTAAATACTTTACTTTAAATTAAAATAACTTTCTATCAACAAGCGGTGTTTTCAACAAGCGGTGCAACGTGGTCATTTGAATATGTGTTCCAAAGCTGGGCAAATTAACTATGAGGGCAGCTATTATTATTCACGTGGATACCTGCAAATTCTTGCTATCAATTATCGTGAAGGGTAACATGCTGTTGGTACAATGCCAGTTCATATAAGCTTAACATTTCCAAAGCTCCTTGTTTTTATGTTTTTAGTTATATTCTTGCAATTATTTACTGCATACATGTATGACATAATACACCAAAACACCAGCTAGATATAAGAATAAATTTACCTCATCAATTACGTAGAAAGTCAATAAGGCCGACTTTGAGTTGTAAGATCACTCATATATTTGCTAGTTTAAAGACAGTAAAGGAATATTCGCTGTCTTCTTTCAGGGTTAGGCAGTTATTTCTGTAAACTTCTAAGGTTTTTTGTGCCTTATTGCTCAAGAGATACCTAGTTTTGTGTGTGATAGTTTTTTTTGAGTTTTAGATCCATTTTGTACAAGAAAAAAGAGGCTCTAAGAAATGGGGATGAACACCCAGCCGATTGCAGGTAGTGCGGTGGTAAAAAGTTGACAACACGAACTGCGCGCCGTTGGATGGAGTTTAGGTAATTGAGCGACAGGCGGGTGCTCCAGCCCATAAATATGAGGTCTGACTTGTGCTTTATATAGCAAAAGCCGTTGCCTTTGACTACTACGTACTTGACTTATCGTACATCATACGAATAACATGCAAGTACTTTACAGGTACTTCTTTTGCTTTCATGGCCCACAATAAAACCTTTCTAGGAACCCGATGATGCCTTTTCGAGGTCAAAGAATACCATGTGAAGGTTCTTATGTACACTTCTGTATTTCTCGCACAGTTAGCGAAGTGCTAATATGGCATAGTCCCTCGCTCGGGCATGAATCAAATTGGTTCTCCCTTATTTCACTATCTTCTAGTAGTCGCCTAGCTATTACTTTTGCCCAAATCTAAGTAACGGACTTCTAAAGATAGGGACGAGGCTTTCCACCATCTGTCTCAAGCGGATACTGGAGTACTTCAGCCACATTGCCCGAAAAGACAATGACAACTTGGAAAAGTTAGTTGTAACCGCTAAAGTCGAGGGCAGCCGATCGCGTGGCCGTAGTCCGACGCGTTGGTCGGATCAAGTTCGCACCGCACTAGACACATCCGTCTACGAGGCGCTGCACGGTGCTGAGAATAGGAAGCAGTGGAAAACTACCATAAGTGATAGACTGGAGGGTGTTGGTCACGACCCTCAGACATGAGGACTACGACTCGAGGAGGAGGAAGTAACGGACTAATATTGTTAATTCGTGCCTAGAGATAAGATCAGTTGCTTCTTTGTTTTAAAAATCCAAACAATACCCAGTATGAAAAAAATTATGCTGATTATTTCGATACAAAAAATGAATTGACGTGACATTTTACTTTACGTCTACTACGTGAAGCCAAATGTTCCTAATTAAAAACTTCAGACTTAAACAAGACACACTACAAGGTTGATGGTAATAAATTTATTATACTTACCATTATTATCATGCTATAAAATAAAAAAAAATAGTTTGCCTTTTCATTTTTGCCTTTTTTGTGGCAAAATTACGCAGCACCATCAAGTTCTAAAGTAATATAATCTAAAATGTAATAACAATCCGAAAATGTATGGTAATTTATTTGAAAAACTTGAAAAGACTAAAATTATAAAACCCAAGTTTAGTTAGAAGAAACTACTAGAAAACTATTTAGTAGTTTTCCTGTAGTTTTCAAGTTTAGTTCATACGCTAGGAACGAAGTAGAAAAACGAGGAATAAAAAGAAAGTTGAGAAACGAAGAATTATTAGATGCACATTTTTTATAGTATCCTTATTTCGAAGCATATATGCGTTTCGACAGACATATTCGTACCTTATTGTGTGGAGTTAGTCGTCTCTCTCTTCTGTTAGCGGAGTGAATGACGACAGTCATTCACTCCGACTTGTAGCCATTATTTCTATGATCTGCCCTCTCTCCCTTTTCTATTATATCCCAGAAAACCGAATGACCAGTACTGCGTAGAACTCCGGGAGGAGTTCAACGTGGTTATGTCGGCCTCACTGTTCTAACCGTACGGCGGCTGCCTTCGTGCTGCTGACCGAGACGTGAGGGCCAGCAGTGGCCGAAACGACGTACCGACTAAAATCCCGGTCGCCACCCTTATCCTTATGTTTCACAGGATCGAATTTTGGTCATTGCTCGCCTTCGGCTCGTGCGTTACCTGAAACGAGTGTCTAGGGTGACATTTTCCCCGACCGAGTGATAGATCGAAGGTGGAAATCTACCGTCTATCTACCGTATTTCATTTAAACTATTTGATTTTTCACGTGGTGTCCATATAAATATTGTCTTAATACTTTTAAGTATAAATGATCAACGTAATATTATCCTTAAAAATCACATTTCCAAGCTTGAATGTCGAGCCCCTTACTTATTTTATCCTCAATGAATATCCCTGAATCTCGGAGAACGATATCAGTCATCACTACCAAAATTATTCTTTATTTACCTCATTCGAAACATTTATTTCGTATCAATCGATATCTGCGTGCGGCCATTTCGATTATTCTCAATACAAACAGTAGCCGTGTAAATACTGTGAGCGGAACAATAATAGTCCAATCTGCATTTACTACCGTTTGCAGAAGCAATTTGGTGTCATGCAAAGCGATAGGAAGTACGACGTGGCAATTGCATTGCAAGGTTGGTCTCGGTTGCCTTAGATAAATTACCTAGCTGTCAATAGTCACCGTATTAGTGCATTCGTTGAATACAAATAGCATAGGGAGCGCAATCTTAGTACAAACGAATTCAGTTTATCTTGTACGGAACGGCCTTTTATTTTTTTTGTTTAAACAAGATTATATTTATCCACAAGGAAAATACTATTGTAATTTTAGCATGTTTATATGCTGTGAGGATGTATGGATGTATAATATCTGCAAAATTAAGATTAGTAGGTTAGATAAATAAGCTGTATTTATGACTTTACTATTATAAGGATATTTTTTTAATTCAATAAGTATTTATTTAAATATTGAATATAATTTGTGTCGATTTTTAATTTCACAGTTTGCAATCTGGATGAGAGTCTTCAGAGTATAAATAAAGCTTTTTTGAACAACAGACTGAATATTTTTTTAAATTTATTGAATACATAGTCGCTAAAAATAGATAATAAACTAATCTACTTCTTAAATCTTAACAATATGTTCGTACTTTTTATTCTCTATATAACTTTTATAAGATTTACTAATGGAAAATACTTCACAGCTCACCTATATTCCATCCACCCATTCATCAGTTTAACAAACAGTTTGTTCGAGGGCTCTTAAACCATTTTGTTAATAGCTTTAGCTTTTATAAAAATTACTGGTTACGAAATAAATAACGAAGTAAAGTGAGGGAGGAGTGCTACTGAGGCCGCAGCACGAGTGACGACATTGATTTATTGTCTCAAATTGTGTATTTTTCATCGTCAATGATCTCTCGCCGTTTTGGCGTCGATAAGTGGCGTTTAACACTTGATATAGTGGTGGTAATTTGTGACTGGGTTTCGCTTTTCTTTTTTCAATTAGTTTAGAATTGGTGTTTATGATGTAATAGCGCGTTCAGCTAACAACCCATCAACGGCCACACCGTTCATTTCGATAACATTTAATTTAACTACTACGTGCTTTTAAATTATCATCCATATGAGATAGCGCGTTTCATTTTGATAGAAGACCATTTTAATGATTTAACATCAATATAAAATAATAGTTTTCACTTTGTACTAATTAATTTATATTTACTACTAAGCTTAAATTAATACCTCCATTGGCTTTGTCTGCATTTGATTTTCTATTCCAATCAACTATATAATATAAAACATGATATGGTGACATTTTGAGGTGTTCCTATTGAATAGGATCGTCCGATTTTATTTCTAAAGGGAAACAAAAGGATTGCTTACATAGGAGTAAGCGTCCAATATACGACAAGTAATGAAAGGATAATAATCGTTTTTACTTATGTAATTTTCAACATTCTGTATCGCGTTGGCTCCCAAATTGAGTGTCGCGATCGTATTCCCGAGGTATAGCGGCAATAATTCGGAAAAGTTGGGTAAAATAACAGCGCCATGGGCAATGCTGCAGTGAAAAGATTTGTGCGGTTTTTTCGGTTTATTCTAGTTTACAAACTTTCTGCGTTTAGGTTGAAGGTAAAATTAACTAAAATTTCATCACATTAAGACAAGTGAGTAATAAATATTGCACTGTTTTTCTTCTAACCATTTTAAGACTATCTGTGCCACAAAATATTTTTTAGTAATAAAGGTGCTGTGAGATATTATTATATAGATAAAGGTGGTGTAGAGAAAAAAGTTTGCGTGTGCTCTTTTTTTTATTGCTGTAGGACAGCAGACAGGTTGACGGCCCGCTAAGAATTTAGCAGTTACCCTCGCCTATGGGTGTTTGCAACGCTAGTGGCATCGCGAACACGCTGCTCCCATAAGGGTACAGGAACTTGGGTCACTAATGCCGGAACACAAAGCAAGGTTATTATGGCGGCATACTTATGACCAAAGGTGGTCGCCATCCAGACGGGCTTAGGGCCCTACCACGTAGCTAGGGTGGGTTGTTTTGTCGCCTTTTACGACAGGCCGACTCCGGTCGCAGAGGTTAGTATTCTTTCTCTGCCCCTGCACGGATAAAAAAATACTCATTAAAGATTTCTAGCATTATGATGCAACGATAATACCACATTGGGCATCCTGTTTGTCCTTAAAAATAATAGATTAGAAATTATATTTTTATATTATTATGTATCGGTTGAAATATCACATAACCAATAATATTTTATATATTGCATAAATGACGGCAATTAAATTTCATTTCAAATAGTAATCATCTATATTATCAATCATATATTATCAAGGGCCACTTCTGCTGACAGATTTTCGAGCTTTGATGTATGATTTTCCATTCATTGCTTTAATTTTCTTTACTTTGGTCGAACATGGCATCTAAAATTTTATGCGCCTATTAGCGTCGGTGCTTTTCTGCTATATTTCCTGTGCCACAAAATAGAAATATTGCACCTGCAACTTCTAGCAGCACTTTGTCTTTGGCTGTTCCAGCCGCTACGGTCATCCCATTTCGGCATCACAAAACAGCCGCTGTAACGACAGATTCATGACACCGACAGTAATTCGGATTTCCCGGGATAGGAAAGACAGGTGAGTAATGCGGTAGTCTTGTTTTTATTTTTAGTATGAACTTCCCGGTTAGCGACATTTTAGAATCTTAAATTCGTATTTGATTGAGTTAATAAACTTAATCAAGTACGAATTTGAAGGTAATAACTATTACTAAGACATTATTCTTAGATAGGATTGCGTGTTGATTTGTTCTGACTTCAGGTTTCCTATTTGAAAGTGTTGAATAAAAGTGGGCGGGTAGTGGTTTTATGGCTCGCAGATTAGAAGTCATAGGTCACGGCAGAACAAGCGCTTTCTGCGTAACAAATCGCGAGCCGCCTGCGGGTGTGTTATAATTGAGCCCGAGGTAAATGGCGTATTCAAGATATCGCTTGGCTTTGCTTCGAACGTGGTACATTTACAACTTTGAAATGTGATTTTTGTTGTTGTATTTTAAATAATAACTATACTGTGACAATTCACAAAGCAATATCTACTTCCAAAGTAATTAGCAGAACACTTGTATTATAGATACGACGTAGGGTTGCCAACCGCAAATTTAGAAAAACTAGGATGTGATGTTGGAAAAACCAGGACAATTTAGTTTAAAAACAGGACGCAGTAATAGAGTTGCAATACTTATATTAATTCGTAGAGAAAATAGGTTTAGTTAAAATTAGTTTTTTTTTTACTGCTGCGGAACAGCAGACGGCCTATGTATGTTTGCGACGCTAGGGGCATCGCAAACACACTGCTGTCCCATAGACATACACAAGATTATTATGGCGGCATACTTATAAACCAAGGATAGTAGCCATACAGAGGGGCTTGTGACCCTACCACGTAGCCAGAGTGGTTATGTCGCCTTTTACGATAGGTCGACCCCAGCCACAGAGGTTATTCTTACTCCGCCTCTGCACGGAGAGTATAACAAGTTAGTTACAAATATTAATATTTAATAATAAGTATTTGAATATTAAAAAACAGGATGCTACTTAAAAACTATCCAGGACATCCCAGGACACCACAAAAACTAGGACATATCCTGGGAAAACAGGACGGTTGGCAACCCTAGATACGAGACAACTAATGTACTACTTCTTTCAAAGCAAAAGTAAACACATATTACACAAATACCCGGGTTCAGGGCGGGATCTATTCCGTGACCTCGCAGACGTTTCAACGATTCTTTACATCATGAGACTCGTCAAATCGCGATCCAAATATAAACTATTTATGAAATTAGATTCATGCGATACACATTTTTGTCCGTGCAGGGGCGGAGAAAGAATACTGACCTCTGTGGCCGGGGTCGACTTGTCATAAAAGGCGACAAAACAACCTAACCTAGCTACGTGGTAGGGCTCCAAGCCCGACTTGGCGACCACCTTTGGTCTTAAGCATACCGTCATAATAACTTTGTGTTGTGTTCCGGCATTAGTGACCCAAGTTGCCGTACCCTTATGGGACAGCAGCGCGTTTACGATGCCACTGGCGTTGCAAACACCCATAGGCGATGGTAACTGCTAAATTCTAAGTGGGCCGTCAGCCTGTCCGCTGTCCTAAAGCAATAAAAAATTAAAATAAAGGTGCGATTATATAATATGTAGAATATAAATAATGTTTGATTATTTTATATTTAGGTACCTTGGTTAGTGACACTCGGAGACCAATCTAGTAGTAACAGGTTGAAATCCCATGATAACATTTTCACGTAATGTGCGTTTTATTAAAGCATAATTGCCATATCTGACGGCGAAGTAAAACATCGCAAGGAAATCTATATTACCTATAAACTATAACCTATAAATGTAACCCACAAACCTGCTTTGGACAAGCGTGGCGGGTTTTGCCTGTTCCCTCTCAGCTGTGGGACGGTATACGCTGGTATTGTTTTCTATTTTATCAACTTAAAAAAACTTATCTTAAAACGTTCGCTATATTTAGCGACAATTGTGTAGTATATACGAGTATATGGATTAAGGTTTTAAATAAGATTACTTGAAGAAACTTGAAGAATGTTTATATATCAAGTTGTGAATTAGAAATATGATTGTTTATGTTCATACTAATATAGGCGTAGATTTAAAAAAAGTGTATGTGTGTGTGCGTGCGATTCACATACGGCAGAAGTGAAACTTCAGAAAAATAGACTACATTCATATATCCTAATAATAGGTCTTTACCTATGAAATTGCCGTTCTGCAGAGTACTGCAGAACGGCTAGTAGGCCATTTCAAATCAAAATAACTTTTGTTTGGCTAAGAATTCTAATTTCATATTAATTTTATTTTAAAAACATGGAATTCTTTTTCCAAAAGTAGTCATTTGTTTATTGATTAGTGTTACATTTTCATCGCATTTTAATCTTTTTCGTCATCATGGATACGTTAAAAATTCGAGTAATTATGGAATATGAGTACCGTCGTAGCATCAACGCGGCACAAGCGGCACGCAACATCAACGTCGTTTACGGAGCTAACACTACATACCAACACACCACCTGTTATTGGGGTGCTCGCTTCCGTTCTGGGAATTTCGACCTGAAAAATGAACCTCGCGGTCGTCCGAAGACTTTGGTCGACAATGACGAATTAAAGGCGATTGTGGAAGCTGATGATACACAATCTACGGCTGAATTAGCAGCAGCTTTCGACGTTAGCGTCAAAACAATATTGGTCCATTTGCGTTAAATTGGCAAGGTAAAAAAGCTTGACAAATGGGTGCCCCACGAACTCATTGATCAACAGCGCGAAGTACGCGTCGAGACCAATTTTGAACCGCATTGTTACCTGCGATGAAAAATGGATTCTGTTTGATAACCGCAAGCGCTCAGGAAGTTGGTTGGATCCTGGTTCAGCACCTAAACAATGCCCTAAACGAAAACTTACCCCTAGAAAAGTGATGGTCACTGTTTGGTGGTCTAGCGCCAGTGTGATTCATCACAGCTTCTTACCAAACGGGGTGAGCATTACTGCAGATGTGTACTGTGAAGAACTCAACACAATGATGGAGAAGCTGGCACATCTCCAACCAGCATTGGTCAATCGCTCGTCTCCGCTGCTCCTGCACGACAACGCGTGACCTCATATTGCACAGCAGACGGTCTCCAAGTTGCAAGAACTGGGGTTGGAAGTTCTCCGTCATCCGCCCTACTCACCAGACCTTGCGCCTACAGACTACTACTTTTTCCAGAATTTGGATAACTTCTTGGTGGGAAAAAAAATTCAATACCCGAGAGGCAGTACAAAATGCCTTTGAAGAATTTGTTGCCTTCCGTTCAGCTGATTTCTTTAAGAAGGGCATCAATAAACTGCTACTGCGTTGGCAAAGATGCATTGATGGCATGGGTGATTACTTCGATTAATACAAATAAAAAATACATGAAAAAAATTCGTTTAAATTTTTTCATACAAAACGGCAATTTCATAAGTAAAGACCTAATATTATACGAATAAATGCGAAAGTGAGTTTGTTTTTTGTTACGCTTTCACGTTTAAGCCGCTAAACGAATTTTGATGAATTTCGGTTTAGTCAGAGATTGGACATTGGAGAAAGACATAGGTTACTTCTTTTTTTTAATTCTTAAGGATGAATAACGCTTGCCGGGTCAACTAGTTAGTGTATAAAAGCTACGAAAGCCTGAACAAAGAGGAGACTGTATTTTTTCTCAATCTCTCGGAGGTTAAATCCATTAATGAATATATTTGTCTCATTTTGGTGTCACTTTTTCATTTCATCGATTATCCAAATCACAACGGTGCTAAAGAAATTTCACTTTAACATATTTTAATGTCAATAAGTAAACAAGAAGGTAAAACTATGTAAATGACGCGGAAAGGTGTCTTTTAACGTGTTGCTTCGCCGTGGGTGATGTCAGCCCTCGCCTATGGGGCTATAGACCAGGCCCTTTATATTTGTTTATTTCAAATTAACATTTTCAAATCAAACATTTAAGACTAATAAATGTATAATTTATTCAGATTTCATTATAAAATTTAATACAATATTATAAAATCATTTTATCGTGATTCAAACGATTTTATTGACCTTTATTTGTAAATGAAGATAAAGTTTATAAATACTCACAGGTTTTTGACGTTAATGCGCAATGTTACATATGAAATTATTACATAATGTATATTTTTACTTAGTAATATATAATGTAAGTTAAGATCTGAAGGGCAGGCATTAAGGGTTTCAACAGAATACACGTTACGAAGTAGGCTTGTTGTTAATATAGTATAAATATATATATAATAATTTTAATATATTTTTTAAATTTTATTTTAATATATATATTTAAGAATCTCCGCACTGTGGCTGACCATAAGTTATTGATACAGACATACGAGGCACTTGATGGATATCTTGTTAGATATTGCATTTGTGCTTGGGGTAATGTAGCCAAATCATGTTTGATTGTAATAGAACGTGCTCAGCGTGCGCTGCTCAAAGTGCTCCTGTACTTGCCCTACAGACATCCTACAGTACGTGGTTACGAAAAGGCGGAAGTTTTATCGGTCAGGAAAATCTTTATGAAATGCTTAGACAGTGTCACAAGAAATTTGTACTAAACTTGAATATTAGTTCTAAGCGTGTGGACAGGTGTCCGCTTCTACGAGTCAGAACAGTATTAGCACAAAAACATATACTTTTAACGGCCCCTCATATTTATAACTAGCTGACCCGGCAAACGTTGTTCTGCCATATAAATAAAAAAAAGTAGCCGATGTCCTTTCCCGAGGTCAAAACTATTTCTATATTGAAATTCATCGAAATTGGTTCAGCGCTTGAAACGTAACAGATTGACAGATTTGTCGGATAAGGGTGTTTATTTAGTTTATTAATAACAGCACAAAACTGTGCACATTATTATGGCGTGTCTTTAGTGAGACCACAGGGGATGAATATGAAAGGGATGCGGGGACGAGACGGTATAGTGGATTTTTAAAATCCTCCATTTGTAGACATTTATTTGTGCAGGGCCGGAGAAAGTATACTGACCTCTGCGGCCAGGGTCGGCCTGTCGTAAAAGGCGACTAAACCACCCTAGCTACGTGGTAGGGCCGCAAGCCCGTCTGTATGGTAATATGTATTTATTTACAAAAAAAAACTATTTATGTAGTGTATCAGTGATGTAGTACCCATAACACAGCTCTTTTTCAGTTTCATTATCATGTTCATTCTGAACGCGTCTTGCGTCGCGCGTCGACGTCCGACATTTTGACGTCTTATTGGTGGCATTTTCTTATCGATAATAATAAATATCACTATAATAAAACTCTACTTCGAAGCATTGATGTATCAGTGTGAAGTTTGAAGTCAACTGTCACTTGATCTGCTATCCTGAGTCCGACTATGTTCTATAATAACATTAAAATAATTAATATAAAATACTTTTTATAATTTGCATTTTATACTACTTATACCATGTCCTGCATTTCCTAAAGGTGTATTACAAAACCTCACTGAGTTGTTTGTAGGTGTTATTTGTGTTACAGAATGACAAATTATAAATAAATTATTACTTGTAGGTACATCACTTTTAAGAAATGAGGGTCAAATCCAAGTGTTAGGATCAGTCCTCTTAGCCACCGTCACGCATATGAATAGCAATGAAAAGGAATATAAGAACAATTTGCAAGAAATGTTTAGTTACATAAACATGGAGTTGGGAGTTCAAAGGTCTCTTGTAGTCAATATACAATGCCCATAAATGATTTGCAGAGTCAATTTGTAACGAATGGTTTCGCGCGGATAGCACAGGCGGCGATTGCCGTTGTTTATGGCCGCAGAGGCTGTCTGCACAGCTTGACTTTGTTTTTACGACACCATAACCGCCACTATTTATGGTGCGTATTTAGCATGAGCTGGTTCCTTGTTTCCACCGGGAGGCGCAATACTTGTTCACGTTGCGCACGTGCTCGCGAGTTGCAACCATTGTGCGCGCGCGCCGCGTGGGACGCACCTACTGGTTATCAACACAGTATCAATAAATTGCACTTGCGTCTGTCGTGTTGTGCAAATAAAAGAAGCTTGGATTCCGCGTTATCGACGAAAGGTCTAAATAAATTCGAATATGTTCTTACATGTTGCCCTCAGTCTTTGATATCATCATCTGCAATGTTTGATAAAGAAATTGCATATTTTTTATTCTCATAATATTCTTGATTTATTGAAATGTTAAATTAAGCCTTATATTCTTGCCATATTGTGACCTGGGCTCATTTGTTTCAAAATAATAATTGCGTTGTTTTACAACACTATCGTATATCAAGTGCGCTTAAAAATCTGCAACGTTGAATATGTTTTATTTTGATTATCAAGAAACAATCGACAATTGAAACTTAACGAGCAATTACGTTATATCCATACAGGCTGTGTGCGATGAATGGGCCACTATCAATTAAATCGATCGATATTTACAATGTTATGAATATATAAAAGCAAATGATGAATCTTAGGAGGAGATTATGAGTAGAATATACTATTTATATGTATAATAAACATACATAGTTTGGTTAACAAAGTCAGTTTCAGGTTTTCAGATCACACAGCAAACTCATCTCAGTAGAATTGAATATTGTAATAGATTTTAGTTTTCTATTTTCGAATTCCCTTCTCTATATTGAGATATAAAAATAGGTATTTCGCTACCATTCAGATTTAAAACCACAAATATCTTCTCATTTGGGCAATATGACTGTAACTCTCATGGAGAGTTACAGTTATATTTGTGTTGTATATTATGCTTTTATGCATATTTTTTAAAAAATCTATATTCTCTTAGTATTGGACTTCTAGGTATTGGACAATAATCCTGAGAAGCGTACTATGTTTCTCGTTTGATTAGAATTCGAAATACTATTAACGTTTAATGAAAATACATGCTAAGCCTAGCTCACTTAAATCCTAACCTAACCTAAGTTACCGAAGGCAAGGTATCCGAACACCTAAAAATACCTACCAGCGCGGCGCTATACCAAGCCATGGACCGCAACAAGTGGAAGGAGACGGTCAAGAAATTGCAGCAACGGAGTCACGATCCTCAGCTCAGAGGGACTGACTGAAGAGATAGAGAGAAAGTTAGACATAACACTGAACAGCGAAAATAAATTGCATATAAATGAAGTGCTGTTATTGAATGAAGAGTTAAAATTTATTAGTGAATTCTGATTATTTTATATGATAATTAGAATAATGGAGCGGCCTTATTGGCTGGTAAACTACGGTGAAGTGTTACTTTCCATCTTAAATCTTACTTGTTTAATCACTAAGTTGCTAGTTTTCAGTTTCTAAGTATTACTAACCAACACCGACGAGTAACAAAATCCCGATATTTTAAATAGAAACTATAAAATAGTAATATAAAGTGAGAATAAAGTATTAAATTATGACTACTAATGTGTGGAATCGAGAATTGATGCCATCGACGAATTAATTATTGTCACTTAATGTCGGTGATCGAAGTAGAGACAGCTCGTTTCAACGTGTGATTTGATTATAATTATTGTAATATTAATATTATATTTCAATACGTAGAGTAGGGTACGAGCGAGAATGGCTTAGTGCGGTGTCAGTTTCAAGTTATTCGGCCATTACCGCGTGTAGCTGGTTTCAACTTGTATCATTTTCTTTTTATGGTACAAAGTGTTGAGAATAAAATTGTCGAGAATTGCTAATGCTTTCGCTTGTTGCTATTATCAATGTTGAGGTATATTGACAGCTTGTCTACCATCAAGAACATATCAAACACTTTATTTTTCTCACAAGAGATAAATTTTTTACCACTTCGATTTATTTTCCTTTTTAAAATCTATTGTCCCAGTTACATCCTTTGTATTTATTATATACTAAGCTTCTGTACCAGGGAGCATACAGGGATCTCGGTGTGTAAGTTTCTTTACGATGTTTTGATAGGTATGTACGTTTTTTATTGCTGAAGAGCAGCAGACAAGCTGACGGCCCACTTAATAGTAAGCAGTTAGCGTCGCCTATGAATGTTTGCAAAGTCTAAGGCATCGCGAATATGCTGCTGGCCCATATAGATACAGGAGCCTAGGTCATTTATGCCGGAACACAACACAAGGTTATTATGGTGACATACTTAAGACCAAGGGTGGTGGTCATCCAGGTGGGCTTAGTACTCTACCACCTAGCTGGGGTTGTTTTGTCTTTTTTTACGACTGGCTGACCTTGGCCGCAGGCCGAACGACGATAAGTTTATTATAAATATGTTAAAAAATGTTGATAATAAAACGAAGATCATTTGTTGGAAAATTAAAATCGAACTGATCTCTGTCAACGAACAGCCTTTTATAACAGGTCAACCCCAGCGCAGGGGTTAGTATTCTTACTCTATCCATGCACGGCCATAAAAACTGCATAAGTGATGCATTGCCATCGTGGTAATAGAACCGTTGCTATCACATTATTATATATCTGTTTAGTATTTATACATGATTTATTATAATTTTGAATGATTGATAACTGAATTATAATAATTTTAAGTCAATAAAAACTGGCTTAGGCTTCATATTACAAAATGCATATTTATCTAAAGATGCATTTTTAGCGCAATTTATTAATAAACTGAAAAACAAAAGGTAAGTTCGCGAGCAAGTTACACAATCACTAATTTAAAAATGTTTAGTTGACGTTGTTCTTGACTATGATCTTTGTTGTTATTTTTGCAAATCATCTAGTTAACTAAAGTTCAATTAAAATGACTAATGTAACAAAATTTAACTATACAGGTATCTTTGTGCGTAAATGTACGCGTATAAACATTACGTTCGAGAAACAATTTTCGCAAAAGATCGCAACGTACAGAAGATACCATAAAGTCAAATCCGCAAGGCAAATTGGTTCAACGCTCATCGTGTATGTACATAAATTAACAATAAAAAAAGAAATGAAACTTGTTCTAGGCAATCAAAGGCAAGGGTTATTTTACATATTGATTTAGAAATCTGATAATTATCACTGACATGACAGTAGTAACAAATAATTATAACTGAATAGTCAGTCATGACTATTAGACTGTCAACTACGTAGCATGAAGTAATTGTCTCCCTAAACGAGATATACACAATATGTTTCGCTTGGGCGTACGACAAGTGTTATTCTCGAAGAAAATTCCTTTTTAACGTCTATCCTTCCGGATTGGTTTATAGTTGTTTCTATAAAGACTAAATTTAACAATAAATTTACTGACCGTTCACGAATCAAAACGACGCGATGAGAAGATAATTAATGTTTTTCGTTGTTCTATATTTTGGTAATATGCAGTGAGTGGTATTTTTTCAGCTCTATTTCCACAAAATTAACAGATTTCGTATTGGATAATCGATAATGTTGTATCCTTGTTTTTAATATATTCGACCGCGTATAATGAATCCTGATTTATTTGCAAATCGTTGAGCCTCATTTTATAAGTTAATTATACATAAAAAGTGGCCGCGGTTTGAAATTAAACAATTAATAGAACTTGAGATAGAACAAATATCGTATTAAGGGGTGTTTTATAAAATTTGCAGAGACATTCTGTATGTTTTGTATTTTATGTAATTACGTTGTAGGCACCTACGACAGATTAGTGCGGTTTGGACTGTGGCCAAGTTTCGTAGTCGTTTTTGTATTTTTAGACAGTAATCACCTCGTAATGCCAATTGCAACAATGTTGGGTTGGGACTGATTCACCATTTCGTTTGATGCACTAGCCGTTAGCATATTATACGTACAAAAAGTGACAAATTTTAGATACTTATTTTTGTTTGGGTACTAGGATGTCATTGAATCTCAATTTCCAATTTGGCATCACATACTTACTGTTCGGATCCATTTTCCAACAATATTTTATCTACTTCATACTTGTCGGCTTTATACTTTAAGCTGAAGCTTGCCTATACTGATATACAAGAACATTTCTTCACCATACGGATTTCCGGATGCCGTAACATGTAGCCATACTGACGAAGGCGATTTTCTGTAGCTTGCTGTAAAGATTGTCACAGATGCGGGAGTTTCAACTCGGTACTTCCACGTAATTGGCTTGCAACTTCGTCTTATGTTATTCTAGTTTGTTAATATTGCTAGTAATGGATATGTTTCAGAGCCATATTCATAATTACACCTCATGTATCTCTTCAATAAGACCATTCCAGGGTCATAAATGACACAAATCACTCTATTTGGTCCAAGCAAACACATGTGTTGATATTGTAAATTATGGTACGAGGAAACAACAACTAAGAATTTAATGTTCTGATTTACATTCATTTGTTTGAGCATAAGATTTTCATAAAACTTGCAATGCTTGAAATTTAACACATATATTTATATTTTAATCATCAATAGTTAATTATTTATTATTTTATAGAACTATGTTCCCTGTATTAGGTGAAAACCTGTATTACAAGGCTTTTATTCACATATGTATCCAGACTACAGAACAAATGTTGATTTAAAAGTTTTGAAAAATGATTGTATATAATTTAATACTCTTTATTTAGTTCAATCTGCTAGTTATGTGAGGACACCGAAACCGGTATAAAGTCCGACTCGATCTTAGCGTCTGAGCAGTCTTGTGATGGATGGCCAACTCGGCGGGTAGTGTCTCAGCGTCTATGTCTCCCAGATTGATTACTTCGCAGCTGGCTTGCATAATAATAAACTTGTGAATAGAACTTCTCTCGTGTGTTTTACAGCTTATTTATATGACTTTTTAAAATTGATTTGAAATATTTAATTTTGGAGGGTATTTTATAACTCTAGACGTAGAAACTATGACGATGTTTAATAAATTCTAAAAATTAAAACGACCTCATTTACTGTCAGAATCAAAGTAAACTAACTCAAAATTTCAATAATAAACAATCATCTTTTTAATTCCAGATATTTATTCAGATTGCATCGTAAGCTTTCGTTCTGGAGTCTATAGTGAGGATCACTACACAATATTAAATATTGTTAAAAGGCAAAATCCTTCATCCTTCATCTTTTGCGATAGTTTCTATTTTAGTCAGTATATAAATGAATTTTTAGCAATGGTTTATATAAATTTAATCATTTACAAACACGAGACAGTTTGCATTGATAATGTTAGTTTAACGAAAGTAAGTGATGTAGGAAAATGGCATCTTAGATAAAAACAAATGTGTGTATTTTACTAGATATGCATAAATATGTATGCACTGCAAAAGGAATACTTAGGTAAAAATATTTTATGTGTTATGACTATTATATCAGCTTTTTCTATGATGATATCGACCAACCATTATGAGAATTGCCGTCAAGTTATTACGGATAAAATATATATCGAAATTATCTATTGTTGATACATGTTATGTTTGTTTGCGCATGTAAATTATGAAGCTCACCGGCGATATTGTGTTTCATGTCCCGTGGTTTAGACACGGTGCGAGGATATCTGCGTGAAAAGGGCGAAATATAGCAGAAATTTCAAAGGCGACACGACAGGATTCGATTCGTCGCGGTGTAGGATTTCATTGCGCTATATAGCGTACCATTTCGGATTGTTCGCGACGAGTTCTTACTGCCAGAGACGTTTATTGATAGCGATGTTGCCATATAAATTGTATTTAATAAACTTCCATTACTTGCACAATTTAACTTTGCATGTTGATTTTCAGAGAAATATATCATTTATTATATGTTTAATGTATCAAATGTATCAAATGAATATCTGTTAGCTATAAAACTTTTGGAAGTTATATTTAGGGATGATTAAACCAATTGAATTTTTTGTAAGAAACAATTTTAATTTAAGTTTTACTTTCGGTATCTGCAAATGGCAGTGGGTTTACTATTTTTATAGAATACCATAAATATTATTCAAAGGCATGAAGTATCTAATTGAAGACATTTTTTATTGTGGAGGAACAGCAGATAGGCTGACGGTCCACTTATAGAAAGCAGTTACAGTCGCCTACGGATAATTGCGACGCTAGGGGCACGAAGATGCTGCTGCCCGCATAGGGACACTGGCACCTGGGTCACTAATGCCGTCACACAACAAAAGCTTATTATATTAATACTAGAAGGTGGTTACCATCTAGACGGGCTACCACATTGCTAAAATAATTCAATGCAAAAGTATCAACGTTTAAAAAAATCCTACCATTTCAACAACACCTTACGGAAACTAAACTTCCTATTATGGGACCTTCGATTTCAAATCTTAATTAATTCAAATAGAAAAAAGGAACCATGATAGCTACATTAACTAAAATGAGCCGGCTTATATCGGCATGCATATATCAAGAGATGCTATCCCAAGTATTGTTAATCCGGTAATTTGAATTTATTGCACCATGAACAAATGGTCGGCTACAGAGCGGGGCTATCGGACCAGCGTATCGACCCGGCCACATGTCTCATACCTACTTTGCTGCCGGGCTGTTACCACTAAGATCGACTTTAAGAAATTTAAGATTTTCAAATCGGTTGCATTATTGAAATGTTTGTTACTAAATATTAATTAAACTTACTCTCATTACTTCAAACTTACTCTCATTGGCCATGCAATAAAATTTGTGTTCAGTGTCTAGTTTGTGACATTTAGCTGGAGCAGTGCAACAGTTACTCCGCGAGCGGTCCTGAACCGAACCGGGAAAGGGTGAAATCAAGGTCAGTGCGAATTTATTTGCCTACTGCATATCTCTAACCACTGCTCCTCTCCCTCTCATAGAATCCACTGCTTTCGAGCTACCCCTCTCATGTACGGTGCACTTTAGGTCCGTGACGGGCATCGTACATAGTGTGTATAATTCATTAACATGCATTTATACACTCTACAATTTAACTGTAAATAACGCTTTATTTGCAATCTTTAAAAGCAACTATTCTGACTTCACATATATGTTATGTGATTGTTATTCCTTAATGGAACACGGTAATCGGTATATCGCTGATACAAACCGTGTTTAGGAGTTGCCTTAATTAGTCTCCGATTGCATTGTATTGATCAACAACATGAATACCTCGTAAGGTCAGATCTTGGCTACGCACTGAACTCGTGTAGATTAAAGAACCCTTTAGCGATTAAATTTTACTTGTACCAATACAACATACAAAATTATTAATAATGTAAGGTATGATGTAGGTAATAACAATATTCATAAATGTAGAGTCTTCGGTAAAAAGATAATTTACGATATCTTTTCCATTCCGGAAGTAGATAGGCGGCTGCTTGATGGAGATCGATAACCTATACAAATATATTTATTCATCTCAAGAGGCCGTTGTCAAAAAACCGTATGTGGAAATTAGTTAAATAAAATAATTTGATCGATGATACAGACTACACAGATAATGATTAGCAACGACGTGCAGATGTGAAGTTTGATTTTCTAATATTTCAACAACTTTAACTATTTATTATAATACGTATTGATATAAAACTATTCTCTGTTCACACAAATTGAATTAGCCTTTTCTTTTACTTGCACGTGCTGGCTAGGGCACCGTGCCGCAATTGTATAGTTTATAGATCGTCTATCCATATAATTGAGGAGTTTTTTATGTTTGCTAAGTATTGATCTTTACCCTAACTATACAACAGAAATTTATATATTTTTCTTTGACCGTGTAATCCCAGATTGAATAAAATAATAACTTGTTTAAAAAAGAACAAGGTCACTTAAAAAATAAAGATAAAATAAAAATATAAATCAATAAAGGTATGGTAGGTATCACAGTCAGACAGAAAAGAATTAACTTTATATATGGTATACATTTTTTCAGGCATTTATTTTAAGAATAGGGTGCAAACGATGTTTATAAAACAAAACACATTTTCATTGATTATATTTGGTATTCATTATTGCTTGCCATACCCCCCGTGGCGTTTTTTATTTAGTAAATGGCAAATATTGGACTTTAAATAAGTGATCAATGCGATTTTAAACTAAAATTAATAATTTTTTTTCATTTCGAAAAACTTACTAGAAGAATATTTACTTGAGAATACAATTTCTTAGTATTCTTGTTTAGTGGCTCTAAGGTAGAAATTGTTTAATCTTATTTAGGTCAAAGTTTGAAGCAGGCAAAGTCAGTGATACTCATAATTCGAGTATAAACCGAAGTGTATAAATGATGCGAAGATGCACAACGGTACTGGCTTGGACTGGCCGACAAGGCGTGGACCGGCAATCAGGAATCATTATTTACGGACAGCTATTATCACCTCATGGCTTTTCTGGTTTATTATCGGCACTGCTCGTTATGTTGTCCTGTGACGGGTAAATTATGCTATTAAGTTAGCAGATTGACAAAGTTATTTATGACAACCAGAGAGGGTCAGCTTGGTTGTGATCGTTATCTAGCTTGTTGTATTTGTCCTGGTATTTATTCAGTTCTTAATGTTTACTGTGTTTTAATTAACATAACTTTATTTTTAGCATTTCAACACGGTATTGTGTATTCGACGTTTCTAGAAGCAAAGAAGGTACAAGAAAAATCTCTGGAATAGATGTGGCTAAAATTATTTTTCCACACTAATGACCTTCATCTGACTCCGTCACGCTGGAAAAGAAACCAAACGGTATTCGTCCTATGCTTCCTCGGAACTGAAAACATGTCCGAAAAGGACTTTGATGAACAAAATATCTAAAACATTTGTTAGATGATCGATACAAATCATGTTATGTAATAAAATTAAATATAGTATGTTTCTTATTGCGTACAAATAAATGATAGAAATATAATATAATTCGCCTCTTTTCATTAACCGTCCCCCAGTGCTTTAAGACGAAAGTTTCCGAGCGATGTGTCTTAACAGTAACGGATTCAAGACTTTGGACACCGGTGGTGGCGGGACTGGTTCACAAATTTCAAGTCACTCAGCGGGCTATGGAGCGAACTATGTTGGGAGTTTCTCTTATAGATAAAATTAGAAATGAGTAAATCCGTAGAAGAACCAATTTAACCGATATAGCTCGCAAAACATACATGCTCTTTATCCGTGCAGGGGCGGAGAAAGAATACTGACCTCTGCGGCCGGCCGCAGGTTCGCCTTTTATGACAGGCTGACCCCGGGGTCGGCCTGTCATAAAAGGCGAAAAAACAACCCACCCTAGCCACGTGGTAGGGCCTCAAGCCCGTCTGGATGGCGACCACCTTTGGTCTTAAGTATGCCGCCGTAATAACTTTTTGTTTTATCCCGGTATTAGTGACCTAACTGTTAAATTCTAAGTGGACAGTCAGCCTGTCTGCTGTGCTACACCAATAAAAAAAAGTGAAGTGGCAGTGGTCCGATCACGTTTATTGCAGGACCGATGGCTACTGGAGCAAACAAGTCCTGGAGTGGAGAACACGTCTCGGTAAATGCAGTGTAGGACACCCCGCAGTCTGATGAAGTGATGACATGCGTAAAATTGTCGGTCGGGGCTGGATGGCAAAAGTAAGAGACTGGGTTTTGTGGCGCAAACTTGTCATTCGTGGCAGGTAGCCAAGGCTCGAATCCCACGGTAACATGCCTTGCTAAGACAGTTTTTTCGCCTTATGTACAAATTATAATATAATTGCCACGTACTGACCGTAAAGGAACACCGTGAGGAAATTGATCTAATTATATCACAATTAAAGCCCCGATCTATTTTCGACAAGTGTCGGATATACTTACCGTTTTTTCTAGAGCTTCCCCTCGAGCTCAGCAACGGGACGTTATGGGTTGTTATTATTTTTTAAATATTTATTGCAATTCATTCGTCTTTTCTTTGGTCTATTATAACATCTGATCTATCTATATAATAACATGTTTTATTTCATCGAAGAAGTACAGTCAGTGGTAGTAGAATAATTGATTGAAAGCAATTTAAATCTACAGTAATTTATCACATAGTATATATATATATATATATATATATATATATATATATATATATATATATATATATATATATATATATATATATATATATATATATATATATATATATATATATACCTAGTCAGGTCATAAGTATTGTCACACAGTAAAAACTTTTCTTTTAGAATGCTGGCCACAAAAAAGTTTATTGAATTCGAATTTCGAATTGTTCATGAAAATAAAAATGTATAACTTTTAGAATTTTACTCATTTTTAAATATGGAGTGGATGCTTAAAGAAGACCGTGTTGCAGTTATTGCATTGCATCGTTGCGGTTACGCGCCAATTCAAATTTTTAACATACTGAAAAATTTTAATATTACCAAAAGATTCGTTTATCGTACCATCAAACGATACAATGAAGACTCTAGTGTAGATGACAGGTCAAGAAGTGGTCGCCCTCGGTCTGTTAGGACTCCAGCAGTGATAAAAGCTGTGAAGGCACGAATTCAAAGAAATCCCAAACGTAAGCAGAAACTGTTGGCCCTTCAGATGGGGTTAAGCAGAACCACGGTGAAAAGGGTGTTAAATGAAGACTTAGGGCTTCGGGCATATCGAAGAAAAACAGGACATCGTTTGAATGCTCGTCTAATGGACCTGAGACTGAAGAGATGCCGCGCTTTGTTGAAGCGGTACGCGGGAAATAAAAATCGGGAAATTCTTTTTTCGGATGAAAAAATGTTTACCGTAGAAGAGAGCTACAACAAACAAAATGATAAGGTGTACGCCCACAGTAGTGAAGAAGCGAGCAACCGTATTCCGCGTGTCCAACGAGGTCATTTTCCATCCTCGCTCATGGTATGGTTGGGAGTTTCTTATTGGGGCTTAACAGAGGTACATTTTTGTGAGAAAGGTGTAAAAACGAATGCTGTTGTGTATCAAAATACAGTCCTGACGAACCTTGTGGAACCTGTTTCTCATACAATGTTCAATAACAGGCACTGGGTATTCCAACAAGATTCGGCGCCAGCTCATAGAGCGAAGAGCACACAAGACTGGCTGGCGGCGCGTGAAATCGACTTCATCCGGCACGAAGACTGGCCCTCCTCCAGTCCAGATTTGAATCCGTTAGATTACAAGATATGGCAACACTTGGAGGAAAAGGCGTGCTCAAAGCCTCATCCCAATTTGGAGTCACTCAAGACATCCTTGATTAAGGCAGCCGCCGATATTGACATGGACCTCGTTCGTGCTGCGATAGACAACTGGCCGCGCAGATTGAAGGCTTGTATTCAAAATCACGGAGGTCATTTTGAATAAAATTTAATGTCATAAGAATCTATGTTTTGTTAAGTTCATTTTGGTATATGAATGGTTACATAATTAATAAACTTGTTACAATTATTTTACATTAAACATGTGACAGAATTTATGACCTGACTAGGTATATATATGTATATATATATATATATATATATATATATATATATATATATATATATATATATATATATATATATATATACCTAGTCAGGTCATAAGTATTGTCACACAGTAAAAACTTTTCTTTTAGAATGCTGGCCACAAAAAAGTTTATTGAATTAGAATTTCGAATTGTTCATGAAAATAAAAATGTATAACTTTTAGAATTTTACTCATTTTTAAATATGGAGTGGACGCTTAAAGAAGACCGTGTTGCAGTTATTGCGTTGCATCGTTGCGGTTACGCGCCAATTCAAATTTTTAACATACTGAAAAATTTGAATATTACCAAAAGATTCGTTTATCGTACCATCAAACGATACAATGAAGACTCTAGTGTAGATGACAGGTCAAGAAGTGGTCGCCCTCGGTCTGTTAGGACTCCAGTAGTAATAAAAGCTGTGAAGGCACGAATTCAAAGAAATCCCAAACGTAAGCAGAAACTATTGGCCCTTCAGATGGGGTTAAGCAGAACCACGGTGAAAAGGGTGTTAAATGAAGACTTAGGGCTTCGGGCATATCGAAGAAAAACAGGACATCGTTTGAATGCTCGTCTAATGGACCTGAGACTGAAGAGATGCCGCGCTTTGTTGAAGCGGTACGCGGGAAAAAAATATCGGGAAATTCTTTTTTCGGATGAAAAAATGTTTACCGTAGAAGAGAGCTACAACAAACAAAATGATAAGGTGTACGCACACAGTAGTGAAGAAGCGAGCAACCGTATTCCGCGTGTCCAACGAGGTCATTTTCCATCCTCGCTCATGGTATGGTTGGGAGTTTCTTATTGGGGCTTAACAGAGGTACATTTTTGTGAGAAAGGTGTAAAAACGAATGCTATTGTGTATCAAAATACAGTCCTGACGAACCCTGTGGAACCTGTTTCTCATACCATGTTCAATAACAGGCACTGGGTATTCCAACAAGATTCGGCGCCAGCTCATAGAGCGAAGAGCACACAAGACTGGCTGGCGGCGCGTGAAATCGACTTCATCCGGCACGAAGACTGGCCCTCCTCCAGTCCAGATTTGAATCCGTTAGATTACAAGATATGGCAACACTTGGAGGAAAAGGCGTGCTCAAAGCCTCATCCCAATTTGGAGTCACTCAAGACATCCTTGATTAAGGCAGCAGCCGATATTGACATGGACCTCGTTCGTGCTGCGATAGACGACTGGCCGCGCAGATTGGAGGCTTGTATTCAAAATCACGGAAGTCATTTTGAATAAACTTTAATGTCATAAGAATCTATGTTTTGTTAAGTTCATTTTGGTATATGAATGGTTACATAATGAATAAACTTGTTACAATTATTTTACATTAAACATGTGACAGAATTTATGACCTGACTAGGTATATATATTACCGCAATAGTTTATTCTGTTTTAATTCTACTGCAGCGTATTGAGACATCATTTTTAAGTCGCTTTGTTAAACCTCAAAAATAATTCGAAACGTATAACATACGTATAACACTTCGTAATACTAAAAAAAACTAGTATTTACTGATGTAGTGTTGAATGTGACAGGTCTATTAAATCCCATTTTTCACACTGTCGATAGCATGACTAAACGAGAATTTATTCGTCTCCACTGTCACTTTTTAATTTTATCAACATAATTAATATAACGCCACTAATTTGAATAATTTAATGGAATGCTTGTTATACTAGATTTATAAATTTAATCAATTTTGTTCAATAAATTCCTAATTTTTCACGGTTGTATATTTCTTAATGCAAAATTAGTTCTTGATCACGATTATGATATCGTATCATTGACAAAATGACTGTTGGTGTAAAAAAACTGAACTAACTGAACGAAAATTTGCCAAAATATCAAAAATTATTAAAATAAAATCCGTAAAAAGTATTTTTAATGATACATTTCATTACAAAGCAAATGCAAAGAGCTGTAGGGATGTTGCAAGCGGGAAGTAATCAATCTCAGGTATCTCGGCATTTTGGCATTCATAGAAGTGTTATTTGTCGTCTTTGGCAGCGTTACAATAATACAAGGGAACCCGCTGAACAGCATCCAGGCCATAAAAGGAGTACAACCACTCGGCAAGTCCGGTACATACAACTGACTGCAAGACGCCAGCCGATGTTAACCGCTCGAGAGATAAGTTTGAGGCTACAAAATTCAAGTGGTGTTGATGTAAGTCTCCAAACTGTGCGAAATCGACTGCATGAGTACGGCCTACGAGCTCGACGCCCAATTAGGTGCCACACCGATATGTCATGGGAATCGCGCTCGTCGAAATGAATGGTGATAAAATTATATTTTCCGATGAGTTGCGATTCGGGTTTAGGCCTGGTTTAAGAAGGGTGCGAGTGTACCGTCGGCTCGGAAATACTGAAAGGCTCAGGTGCATTCAGGAAGTTCATCCATACAGCGTTTCAATAGTTATGGTATGGGCGGGTATTATGAAGAACAGGCGAACTGAGCTCGTTTTTGTAAATGTAAACATGAACGCTGAAAATTACGTTGAGGATATTCTCAGACCTTATGTCCATCCATTTGCATAAACCCTTGGCTCCGATTTTACGTTAATGCATGACAATGCGCGTTCACATACAGTTCGGCGAACCAATCAATACTTGGCAACAGAGAACATCTGGGTATTGCCCTGGCCTGTACAATCGCCAGACCTCAACCCCATCGAGCACGCATGGGAAATGCTCCAGAGACGTGTTTTGAAGGACTTGGACGGAGTGACAACAACCCAACAGCTGAAGGATTTGCTACAATTCCATTGGGAGCGAATACCGCAAGATGACATAAACAGTCTCATTAATTCAATGAATAATCGTTGCCGACAAGTTCTGTATAGTAGAAGGGACCATACTTTGTATTAAATTATCCTATTCTTTCACAATAAATTCACTTTCTTTAGAAATTTCATTTTGTAAAAAAAAATGTTTAGTTGCTTAAGTACCTTAGTTTCTACAGTATATTCTAATATTGTTAATTTCTCTTATTAAAAGAACTTATAAAGACAACAGCAGTTTTTTTTACATCATAGGACCCTAAAAATATTATTTTAAAAATAAAATACAACGTTATAATGTGAAAAACCATCATAAATTTAAATTAGTACATGTTGCTTAGACTTTTTTGATGTGTGTACTTAAGTATAAGAATAAGACAAGAAAGCAAGATTTTAGGCAACTAATTTATTTTTTAAAAATATCTATACTACCACACTTATATTATAAATATGAAAGTAACTCTGCCTATCTGTTACCTTGTATAAGCCGCTAAACCAATTTTGATGAATTTTGGTATAGAGATAGATTAGACCTTGGTGAAGGACGTGGCTACTTTGTAATTTATGACACTCAGCTATTATACATAACATTAATTTTATTAACAGCCAGATTCCGTTCGAAAATCAAGCCCGCCAGAGTTTCTTCCGTTTCCATCCAAAAATAATTAATATAATCCCCTATATTAATTAGGTATTTACAGTTTTAATAGATATGTTGTTTTTCAATCAATTTCCGGTACACAAGTACATAGTCGAGCACCTTGTTTGATCGGGCCGTCAGTCATGTCAACCATGTAATACACTTGTCAAGCGATTGATATCGATAGAGCCACTTATCCGAGCGGTACAGAATGTAATACCACTTCGGTGTGAGTATAGCAAAAAATAATTGCCTCCTTGGAATGCAATTTGTACTGTAATTACGCTTGATAAACGTCTATATATATATGAATTTCAATTGGTTTATTAATTATGTTATTAGCGTCATACGCAGTAATAAAATACTTTGAACAAGTATACGGTTTTCTATTTTTGGACTTTTTCTTATAAAAATCAATTCGCACGTCATTTATTTGATAATACACATACTTGGTATAAGTCGTAATGGAAGGTTGATTCAAGATACAGCGTCCCACACTACCCCGCTGCACATTCCCACGGGATATGGTGTGCGTAGTGTTTTTCCACCTCGCAAAAAAAGTTTGTAGGAGCCCTGTCAGGATCAGACACAAAAGTAGGAAGAACATAACACAAATACTACGCACAGAAGTCTAATTTTATAATAAAACAAAGTTTTTCTCAGTGTAGTGGCGGTGTAAGAATACTGATCCCTGCGGCCGGAGGCGGCCTGTTTTAAAAGGCCACTAAATAACCCAAGCTAGGGCTCCAAGCCCCTATGGTCTTAAAATAGTATATAATACAGTGGACGGCCGCGTGTTAGCAGTGTCCCTGGTATCGCAAACATCTATAGGCGGTGATAACCGTAGCCAGTGATCCATCAACCGGTATGCTGTTCCAGAGCTAAAACTACGCAACAACCTTTAAATTGCCGGAAAACAATAAATACGAGTATTTGAATTAATTAAAATCTAGTAATCTGTAATTATTTCTACTTATAATGTTACTTAAGTTTCTGATAACATCGTTTTTAATTCATTTAATGAAATCTTGTTTTTTTTTCATATAAGCTTGCAAATCTATATTCATGTTAGTACTTTACTCAAATACTACGACAAGTATGATCATTATGTTTAAAGATATCAAAACGATCTCTGTAAAAGAAATTAAATTTAACGACATTTTCCTTCAAGAGATAATCTAAATCTCGATCTTGTAACATTCCAACAAATACATAAAACACACACATTTAAATTATTAAAACCTTATGATTGCTGTGAGTAATAAATTTTGTTTGAGAAACGCTCGTGCCGACTGTTAGCGTATGCCACTTATATCTTCACTAATAATGATTATAAATTATTATAGTTTGTATGTTTGTTAATCATGCAAAATAGTTGTATATATTTTTTAGATTAAGACGTATTTTATGTCCGTATATTTCGTTTGACTAGCAATAGAAATTTAAAAACGATCTACTAGATAAACTTATCAACAGCGACAAATCAGCTTCATTTCAGTTTGGAATTTGAATACATCCGGAAAAAGTTTTTTTGTGACTCTCTAGAAACTGTGCCATTTGTTGGTACATAAATAAATGAATTGCTTTTTTTATACAGTAAGTATCAGTTATATGATTTTGATTTGGTACTTCTTCGTCATAAGATTATGTTTTTTTGTGAATTATGAAAATGTTTTTTGCTATAACGTATGTATTTTGTTTATTTTTCTCCATGCAGGGGCGGAGTAATAATAGCAACCCCTGCAGCCGGGATCAGCCTGTCGTAAAAGGCGACAAAATAATCCACCCTAGCGACGTGGTAGGGCCTCAAACCCGTCTGGATGGGTACCACCCTTGGTATGAAGTATGTCGCCATAATAATCTTGAATTCTGTTCCAGCATTAGTGACCCAGGTTCCTGTTATCCTATGGGATAGCGGCGTGTTTGCAGTGCTCCTAGAGTCGCAAACATCCATAGGCGATGGTTACTGCTTACTGTTAAGTGGGCCGTCAGCCTGTCCTGTTCCTCAGCAATAAAAAAAAAAACTGAAGTTTATTGTGTGTCTATCATGGGCATACGTACCTATTAAAGATCAGCGCTTGTGGTATATATATTATAGACTGTTTTAAGCCCTATTTATGATTTAATTATTAACTTTTCATATTGTTTATTAAAATTATTATTATTTTACATAAATACAACATACTGTGTCCTAAATTAATATATTCTTTCTTCCTTCTATTTTATTCTCTCACTTTTCATTCATTCTACTGAAAATTAAATAACCACATTTGTTTTTACTACGTTTATATTAATTAGTTTGTTATGTATCTATGAATCTATATAACGGAATCTTTGAACGTGATTTTCATCCCTTTTAAAACGACGGATTGATTTGAAACTTTGCACACTTATTAAGGATCGATGACAATGCAATAAACCGTATAGTTTGTATCATTATCCTTGCCAGGATCCTCAGGATTAATGAATTGTCGGACCGGTTCTCTTCCGATCACTGAAGTTAAGTAGCGTCGGACATAGTCAGTACCTGGATGGGTGCCCACCTGGGAACACCGCGGGACGTTGGCTTTTTGTTATTTTTAACACGCTTTATATTAACTTGACCTATATGTAACGGAATTTTCGGACTCCATTTTTACCCAGGTTGAACAATCAAAAATAAATCAAAATTCTATCGAAACGCCATCTGGAGTTTAATTAATAATACTGCCAGAAGATGGCGTTAAATTAATAAAAACATTTACCGATTGGGAATTAACAACAATTTTTTTATAGTTAAATAAAACTAAAAAAGTAAAAATTAATTATAGTTATAAAAACTAAAAAAACAGTTGTATAAGAAATCAAATGAAAAGGTAAAAAATAATTTTCAATAAATTTAAATTAAGGATAGTGTGTGTGATTAACAAAAAAATATATTGTAAAAAAGCGTGGGATGCTTTTTAAGATATTTTCAAAATGACTAATTCTACCAATATCTGTCAATAAAATATTTATAACAATTGACAACAAGCACCTCATACTTTTTACAACAAAATTAATTTTTTTGTGAATCACACTATTCTTTATTTAAATTAATTGAAAATTATTTTAACCTTTTAGTTTGATTTTCTATAAAAGCATGTTTTTTAGTTTTTTAAATTATAATTTATTGTAACTTATTTCAGGAAAATAGTATTTAAGACCACGTCTTTCCTTTATTAAATTTTCTATGTAATCTGCTGACTAGATCTTTAGGTTTTCAAGTTTAAGCAAAAGAAGTCGCAGGCAGATAATAGTATCTGAAAAATATACACACATATTATTACTGTCGAATGGAAGATAGGGTCATTCAGGTGGCCATAACACTATCAACGTTATTTGTCTTAAACAGTTTCCACGGGAGGAATGCTATCTATTTGAGTTATGACCACTAAACCCAGAGGCGCAGAGGAGATCCCTCATTTCAGTTCTGACTTCTAAGTGTTGAGAGATAACTGCCACCTGGCCACTGTCACAGCTCACCGCACTTAATGCCCTATTGATAACCTCAATGTTTTCATATGTTATCTATCCATGACAGCGCAGTTTAATTGCTGTCAAATGGTACACAACTTTTATTTTGTTTCAATTAAGTCGGTATAGTCGTAAAAATATGTATACTTCTCATCAAAAATATCGAAACATTACTGCAAGTATTATTCAAGCAGCATTCAAATAAAGGAGAAGAATGATAACATAAAAATACGCCAATAAATAGCTGGCAGTTTAGTCAACACAATGGTGTACCAGAATATCAGATTTAAATTTTCCAATTTTCAGCCAATAAATGAATGTGGAGGTTGTTTTCAATGTGTATTCCGTCGGAATTTCTGCACTTAATCACATTTGTTTTGCATAAATTATCATTTTTTTAACTGAGCTTTGAGCTGAGGTGAGCACGATTATTAACTAAGCTCTGTGACATCTTACCAAAAAGATCTTTTTCTAAAATATATGGATACTTCACCCACAGAAGCTGCCCAAGTCGTGGCGTTGCTGGATGCAGCGTATAGTCAGCGTGGTGGGGCTGCAAGATTGCATCTAAGCCTCGCTGCTGTCAATAGAGTATATCAGCGTTATTGGGAGACTGATATGTTTACTCGCCGTCCAGGATCTGGTAGACATCGAGTCACGTCTGAGCAAGATGACCGGTATTTTGTGTCAGTTTCTCTAAGAAATCGCAACTTTAACTCTATTCAACTGCAGCAGCAGCTCCGTGAGGTTCGAGGATTGACTGTAAACGATTCTACCATAAGAAGCTACCACCATAAGATATATACCATAAGATTGGCGGAGCGTGGCATCAAACCTCATAAACTAGCTAATGGCCCAAAATTAACGGTAGATCACCGAAGAGTGCGCTTCAACTTTGCACTTGAGCACTTAAATTGGTCATACCTGCAATGGAGCAAAGTTCTCTTTTCTAACGAGAGTAAGATCATACTATATAGTAATGACGGAACAAAGAAGGTGTATCAAGAGAGGGAGAGCGTTTTAAACAGTTACCCACACCTGTTGAACAAAACACAATAGCTAAAGAAATTTAATTTGAAACATGAATATTCGTTAAATGACATCTTATAATATCCACAATTAACTGGCATTATTTATATTTTTGTTTAAATGTAAAAAAAAATTCTTCTTCTTATTCGTACACTCTTGACAGAGTGGTCGTGGTCATGCATCGGTCAATTTCTGCGAAATTGAAAAAAAAACTAGTCATTCAAAACCAAACTTCAGGGGTGTTTCGATTTTTTTGATGAGTGTATATAAACGTCAACAATTTTAATGTCTTTCATTTTTGTGTTTTTTTATTATTATCAAGCGTTATATTGTAAATGTTATCATGAAATTATCATTACATTTTTCACTTATTAGACGAGTATTAAAGAGTTAATAATACAATAAAAGTCAAAGCTCTATTTATTTTGAGAGTTACAGTTTACAAAAGTTCGAAATTTAATAACATTTGAATTTCTATTTTACGCCACGTGTTCAGCATACAAAATTGTTTAAAATATAAACTGACAATTAAATTGATTGACATTAACTGACAAAAAATAGAGTTAAAAAGAAAAAAATGTATGGAAAAGAAAAAATGGATATATTATAGCTGAGGAACAGCAGACGGGCTGACGGCCCACTTAATGGTAAATAGCTATCGTCGCTTATGGATGTTTACGACGTTAGGGACATTGTGAACACGCTGATGTTCTATAGGGGTACAGGAACCTGAGTTACCAATGCTGGAACACAACACAAGATTATTATGGCGGCATACTTTTAGACAGGCCGACCCTGGCCGCAGAGGTTAGTATTCTTACTCTGCCCCTGTACGGAGGAAATATTAACAATAATGTGTTTTGTAAATGTTTATTTGGTCGTACAGTTATTTAGGATTGTTAAGATTTTTCGAATGTTAGGGGCCATACAAAGATTTTAGGAATCCAAGTGAGCCTCACTTCTCAGCTTGTGCTGGACGGATAAAGCTCTGACGCACGATTTTCTTTTGGAGTTTCAGGCGGCAGTCACCTACATCTATTCTTCAATCTTCATCTTTTTTACTTGTTCAAGAAAAGAGGTGTTACTAAAGAAATATTGCCCTGAGTATTCATCAGTGGAGGACCACGGACTCTAGAATGAAAGCTACAGATGTAATCAACAATAACCATTGGACACCGATCATTATGAGCTATTTTATTACAATGTAACAATATCCTATAATGACTCACTGCTGGGATTGGGCTGGTCTTCCTCTGGGATAGGATAAAAAACTGTAAACGCTACGCTTGTCCAACTCGCGTTACATATACAGGAAATTTTGGTATGTTTCCCCACGATGTTTTTTTCTCTGTCGGTACATGGCACGTCGGTACGTCGGTACATTTGTGTGTGATCTTAGGAGATGGGTACTGAAAATCAGTGTTGTGTCGAACTACGTTTCGACACAGCAAAATGTTGAGTGTCAACCTTATTTCCAAATTGCAGCATAGCGTTTTTGTGTATACTTTTGTTAACTTGCTATTTGTATGTGTCGCTTTTAGAAATAAATAATTTTTCTTTCTTTCTTTCTTTCTTCTTCTATTTGGAGGACATAAGGCCACCTACTTCTAAGGCGGTTTCCGAGTGTGATTCTACTTGGTCACCACGAACTTGATGAGATATAATTAGTAAAATCATTTTGCATTCATAATAATCTTATTGACTATTACTTTAAACAAAGTAGGTAACCATTACTAGCATAAATTTGCAATCAAATGATACTTGCAGCCATACATAACGTGAAGTATCCATTAAATTGTTTCGCTCAATTCGCTTCACCAGCCGATAATCTTGGCAGCGTGTTATTAGCCAGCTGGTCCCTGGTAGGGCCCAGGGCGTGATTTGATTCAGACCTCTTTGCCTTTTGAGACTATAAATTAATTGCTCCCCATCCGCAATTAAGAACTGTTGTAAAATATCCTTTCTTTACGACCATTCCCTTGACGACATCCTTGGCGCATCGGATTTCGTACGTTAAACCCCTCTGGGTGTCACATGTATTATTAAAAAAAAGATAAGTATATGAGTAGTTTAGTAATCATAACACAAGTGCTTTGTTGCTAACTTCGGGCTTAAATGTCGCCGTGAGAATCGTCACAGAAAATTTGTTTATTAAACAAATGATAGTAAAATATATGAAATTGATATAAAGCAATTTCTAAAGTAGTTAATTTGTACTAAAGCAGTTAGCAGGCAAAGCATGAATTTTCATTCGGGCCATGTTCACACAAAGCTATCATCTATACAGCGTGCCTGATATGCCGCTGGTAAACCAGCAAATGAAGTGGTTGCATTAAAACTTTCCCGGTGAATATCTGACCGTAATTAATAGCAACAGATAATTCGTGGAGCCACTGCGATACCTCGGTAAGGTTAGTTGTAATCGAGGTTGTAGGGCTCGCCGCCACTGGGGACCAGCGACCGGCTCCGATTAATAACAGTCAGCCGATATCGGACGTGGTCGTACCAAATGGGAAATTAAAAGGCTTTCATGGATCCCATTTTTTAATGATTTGTATAAATAAACTTGGCGGCGCTTTTCAGAACTAAATGTACGTATTACCCGTTGCTGACGGCTGAAGCGACTGCTTTATTCATCAGCTTCAATCAATGTAGAATTACGTAAACGTAGGCAGTAACCACTGCTTTCCGTTGGAATGTGGTAAGAGGACAACCAAGTATTTGTATTGGCTAGTGCATGCAAGCGTATCAGTGCAGGCTAATTTGTCAATTAGTGAGGCAGGGGTCTCGGGTCGCGGGGCACCGCTGAAGTGCGTAATAGCGCAATTTATGCCATCATTGTTCTAAAGTAGCGTCGGTCGTATATCAGCGTGGCAGACGGGACCAATTGATACAAACGAGCGCGTGTCATGTCTAAATATAATATTAGGAATCACGGCGCGAGCCAGGATGTATTAATTTTACTGTGCTTGTTGCATTACGTTGCGTATTAAAGTATTAAAATCCGCACGCTATAAGAAGTCATAACTACCAGACTTGTATAACTGTAAAAGAACTTGTGATGAGAAATACTTAGGAGTTTTGTGGTATAGCTTATTTTTAATTCGACTTTATTACCGTTTATTTGCCGAGTTCAATCATAAGGCAATTTGATACAATTACACATAAATGGGTTATCAGGCATGGACCCTTGCTCTTTGAGTGTCAGTCTAAATGATGGTTTATGAATGAGGTCAGTGCGGTTAGTGAGGTCAGCTAACTCGGTATATCAATCAGCGTATTCGTCGGCCGGACGAGGGCCGTTCGGCCACGCGCCTGGCACACGACACTCGCCGCTTTTACGCTCTCATGTTAATGGCTGTTAATTTTGGTATTGCGGTGCGCGACTTTTACGATTCGTTGGAAAAATATGATAATTTATTTCTTATTAATGAGTTTACATCTTCTGAAATTAAATAACTTTGAACAGTATCAGTTACAATTCAATAGGTATCCTTTTGACTTTGATGACGACCCCCGATTTTTTGATGATCTCCGCGGTGCAACGGCTGGTACACATTGGAACGCTTGCAGGGGTCACGGTTCCTACATTCAAGTCTGGGTATTTATATATAATATGGATTAATTTAAAAAAATATGTCAGTTGTCTAGTACCTATTTTTTTTTGTCTCGGGGAAAACTCCTCTTTTGATGGGTTCCCACGATCCGGGGGACCGAGGGATTTGTGGGAGTCCGGGAAAGATGTTTGGCCATCCAACTACCCACTAAAACCCCGCTGTTCTCCTACGGGCCCACAGATATGTGACCTGCTGTTCTCGTGGCCCGGGCTGGCGCCGGCCCGCCCTGTTTCGTCCCCCCGGCGCTCTCCTTTATTAGCTAGTTGTCTAGTACCCATAATACAAGTGCTCTGCTGTTTAATTTGGGAATAAATGGCGCTGTGTCTAATCTGTTATCATAATTATTTGTAATATCTTGGGATTGATGTTATTTGTCATGATTCCGCGGCGTACACGCTAATTTTGAAAGCGATGACTTGTGGAGTGCTTCTTGCAGTAATTATGTATATACTTTATTTATTATACTATCATCAAAAAATCATATTATACTTGATAGTACCTTGATACCTGTCGCTCTCTTACCATCCGCCGAATCACGACAGGTATCATACGTGTACTTCTTATTACTTAAATTTCTTTATCTCTGCGTTTACTTAAGGGGGACGATACATGTAAAAAAATCGATTTTTTTTGATAAATAGGTACAATAACATCTAAAATATATCTGTAAATTTTAGAATGAAATTAGCATTATTTATCGATTAAAAACTTATTTAAATGCTCCACCTCAACTCGGCTAACTGAGCGCTCGACTCCCGCTACCTGTTTTTAACACCTTGGAGTCTATTGTATGGTCGGCCCGGGTCAGCAGACCGCAGACCCGGGTCAGAAAGTCTTTTGTTCTTTAATTCTATGAAGTACTACGAACGCACCGAAGTACTTTGTATGGCCCTGGAATCGCTGATTTGTTGTTAGGCCACTGTAATCATAGTTTCTGTGTGTCAAAACTTAAAACGCGTTTTTACTAAACTATTTTTTTTTAAATTGGCGGGCAAGATAACTCAAAAAGTTCTCAACCGATTCTTTTGAAATTGTAGTAGCTTCTAGTTGAACTTCAAAAATGCCAAAAAAAATCAAAAATTACCGTTTTTCACCCAATAACCATTAAGAAAAAGGGTAAAAAATCGAACTTTTTTTTTCTGAGGAACTTACGAATTTCGACTTTTTTGTGTTTTTATTGGTTCAACTAGAAGATATATGTTTTATAAAAACGTTCAAATTTTTGATATGTACGAGAAGCTAAAAACCCCGCCAATTAATGCCTTTTGCCGCGACGGTCTCAGGAGATTAGGTACTACGGCGGCCCTTTTGAAAAAACAAAAAAATAACTCATTCTTGTATTTTAATATATAATGAATAAACATACTGAATTTCAAAACGATTCATTTATTCCTTCCCTTTTAAATAAGCCTCTGACAAACGGTCAAAATTCAGGTGGTTACATGTATCGTCTTAATTAACTTAAGGGTAAATGTTTGTATTTATAGAAAAAAGATCGTGGCTAAACCACATAATGCAACTAGCAGATATCCATTAGACCTTCGAACAACTTCCTCTTATCAAGCGATTACTACTGAAACTCGATTTAATGTAATCACGCTGGAATTTGATCTGGATCATTTAATATGAACCATGAGATCATAGAGGATGTGTTGGTTGTGTTATGATGACAAAATCTCTCTCATTTTAAACGAGATTTATGACGACACTTATTTCTTTGGTGGACGTGTTCTGAAAGATCTTGCCTTGACATTTTTAAATTACGCTTTTATTCTATTACATTCACTGGGGCCCATTATAAGGATGCGTATAAATTATTATTAATGATATGAAATATAACAAACAATGAATTATTTCCGTTTTCAGGAGCAAGTACTACTTTCACACTATTTTATAGCAATAGTTCAGTTTTTATCCGTGCAGGGGCGGAGAAAGAATACTGACCTTTGCGGCCGGGGTCGGCCTGTCGTAAAAGGTGACTAAACAACACTAGTTTTTTACAAAAATTTGTATGTTTATAAAAAAATGTTTATAAGTATTCTTCCCTTAAACGATACACATCGTATTCCCAATGTAAATGTTTCTCTGTTAGATTTAATATTAGTATCCATGTCACCAAAAACGGCCAGTGCTCCGCTTATGCTTTTTCCATCCCATCAGGACATGATTTATGTTTCTTTTAAAAACAGCCCGCCAAAAGCTAAATTAAAGTAAATTATGCAGCGCAATTTCAATAGCATAAATCTAGAAGCACTTCATAAAGATGCAGATAAAGTAGACTGGTCTACAGTCACCAAAGCAAATTCTGTCAATGAAAAAGTCCTTTTATTTAATAATAGCATATTAAGTTTTTATGTTGTGCACGCACGATTCCGTCTGATTAAGCTCAAACATTTTCCTGCACCTTGGCCTACTGACGAAATTAAATTTCTTATAGCTCTAAAATGTACAAAGCCAAATAATAGTCATCATCCGTCAGAAGCTAATAGACTTGCTTTATTGAGGCCCGCAATTTCTGCAATAGAGCTTGTAGGAATGCCTAACGCTGATTTATTCATGAATCAGTTGAAAATAATAATTCCAGTAAGGTATAGAAGTTCCTGAGGTTCCAGTAAGGTATAGAAGTTCATGGCTATCAGGTAAATGGCCTGGTGAATGGACTCACACAGTTCTTACTCCTCTTCACAAAAAAGGTCCCACAAAGAAGTGTGGCAACTTTCGACTCATTGCCCTCATAAAATACGCTAGTAAAATAGCTGAAAGCATATTTGTCTAGAGAAATTGCGTTAGAACAGGCCGGATTCATAAAAGGAAAAGGAACCCGTGAACAAATCCTCATCGTATGGCAAATTATTGAGAAGGCTCGAGAGTTCAACAAGCTGACCTACATATGCTTTGTTGATTTCTCTAAAGCATTTGACTCAGTGAAATGGTCAACGTTTTGGAAAACGCTACTGGACATGGGTAAACCACAATACCTCGTGCATCTTCTGAGAGAGCTATACGAAGAGAGTACAGCTGTTTCTACCACTGACGTGGATGCCTCATCGCGACCACGACCGCTCTGTCAAGAGTGAAACGAAAGAGAAGAAGAAGATTTTAGGCAAAAATATCAATTAGTTGCTAGTCGGGACTGGATTGAAAAGACAAGGGACAAGGCACTTTGGAAGAGAGACTACGAAAACTACGAAAATAAACATTAAACCTCATTGAATATTGTATTTTTTTATAGCTAGAGTTTAGCAGACAGGCAAACAGCCCACCCTAGCAAGTGGTCACCTTTGTCTATAGACGTTTGTAACACCAGAGGCATTACCAATACGATGCCGGCCTCGAAGAAATTTTATAACGCCTATTTTGAAGAACCCCATATCGTACCGTGCTGAGAAAACCTCAGCCGGAAGCTCATTCCAGATCCTGAGAGTACGCAACATGAACGTTCTTGAGAACTGTTTGGTACAAGAAAGAAGAGGCTCCACGAAATGGGGATGAACACCCAGCCGATGGCGGGCAGTGCGGTGGTAGAATGACGACGAGGGCACCATTCTAAATAGTTCCTCAGAACACTCCCCGTTGTACAGACGGTAGGATACGCAAAAAGACGCAAAGTCTCTCCGAAGGCCAAGCGTGTCTAGACCATCTATGAGTATGGGATCGTCGACAACACGAACTGCGCACCGTTGGATGGAGTCTAGGAGATTGAGCTGACAGGCGGGTGCTCCAGCCCATAAATGTGAGCAGTACTCCATATGCGGTCTGACCTATGCTTTGTACAAGCCGTTGCCTTGGACTGAAATACTGCTTGGACCGGTTTAGTACACCTAGCTTTTTGGAGGCAAGCTTAGCTTTGCCCTCCAATTGTCCTCCAACTGCACATCATTCGTGATGTCGACATCAAGGATCCCAATACTGCTTGAGATGGAAAGCGGGGTTCCTTGAAACTGTGGCGCAGGTGCGAACGGGTTTTTCTTGGCAGAGAATACGCAGACTTGCGTCTTCGAGGGGTTGAACTGGACAAGGTTTTGTCGTCCCCATTCAGAGACTCTCTCTAGAGAGTTTTCTACTTTAGACATAAGTCTGACCCGAATTTCTTCCAAAACGGCAGGAGAGAAGATTTCGCGATCAGTGTACCGTACATCGCCGGTGCTATCATCTGCATAGCAATGAATGCCATCTACGGATAACATGTCATTGATATGCAGAATAAACAGCATCGGCGACAGCACACAACCCTAGGGGCACACCAGCATTGATAGGCTTCACACTGGAGCAGCAATCGTCAACAACGACCTCAATACTGCGCCCAGCGAGAAAGCTGGTTAGCCAGGTGCAAAGACTCCCAGGTATCCCGTAAGATGGAAGCTTCGCAAGAAGAGCCCTATGCCAGACCCGATCGAAGGCCTTAGCAATGTCTAGGCTGACAGCCTAATTATAATTATGAATTCATTATATCATAAATCCTTTAACAATTCTCTAAAGAAAGTCTCGCTATTATATTTTATAGCTAAACTTAGTAAATCATCGAGCTGTGTACATCGTCTTGTAACAACAAGTGGTTGTCGCGTTATAGTATTTACTGTTTATTTCGCAAACTGAATTTAAATCTATGTTATTTATATCGCTGACCATATTTCACGCTGGTCAGTTCATTCTGTAATTTAGATTCAGGTCAAACTAATCTTGTTACTGGAACTGCTATTCTTATTGCGTTATTATAATTTCGTAAAATGTTAGATAATTTATTTCGTTTATTTTATGATAATTTTTGAAATTTTAATTTTTTCATAGAGTCCTGAAAAGAAAGTCCAAAAGGAGCTTGTTTTTGTAGTCAGGAAAATAACCCTTTGATTAATACCCTAATAATGAAATCAGATGCTCTAATTTTTCTTGTAGACTAAGATCTAATAGGTATGGGAGTGTGTGACAAATCTCAAGGACCGGGTGAATATGAATTTTTGAAGTGAAAACTTCTTTAGAGGCGTTGTGCACTTTTTTGTGATGTGTAAAAAATGATTAACATGCGCCAGGTCACGTGTCCTGATCGAAAATTCGTAGGATTCGTAAGACGGAGTTTTGCTCCAGTAATACCAACCTTATTTATAATGACTTAAGGTTTATTTTATAATGTTGACCTGATCGATAATTATTAAGACTGAGTTTTGCTCAAGCAATATCAAGCTTATTAATAAGGACTTAAGGTAAGGTATAATGTAACTTTTAAATGGTTGCATTGCATTACTTATACATATCTATTCGAAATGCGACTTTATTACAAAGAAATACCGTTGAGTTTTTGAAGTGAAAACTTCTTTAGGCGCGTTGAGCACTTTTTGGGTGAACAATTTTTGGTTTGTAATGAAGTGTTTAAAATTTAATGTTTGATCATAAACAATTTTTTATAAACCGAAAATAATAATCTAATAGCTCGACGATACAATTCACAAGTTACTTAGTTTTCACTTCTATCGGCAGTCCCCAAAGACTGCCCCGCATGTTTTTTTTAAGATCACTTATAATACGTATTATCTGTATAGAATACATATACATAATATACACAAGACTAGAACAGATTTCTTGCCGATCAGATATTTTGTCCTTAGTGGGTGACGGCGATATACTCGTAAGTAACACCATAAATGAAAATAAAAGCTGTGAAGTCAAATCATTCTAAATCTGGCTAATATTTTTCCAAGTCAAACAACTACTTTATTTTAGTAAAATCGATATTGATCTCAGAACAAACCTGTGACGTAATATCACTATGAAAATTTTTCTAAAATTGTTTACAACCCTAATATTGCTAATTAAATTAAAAAAATACTTAATAACTAAAAAATTTAATCCTAAAATAACTTTTTACAGTAGGTATCTAGTACCGGCCATACATATCTCACATAACTTCATTACGCTCAATTGAATAAACTGTGATAGGAACGCCAAGGCGCTCTGCAAGTTGATTGCTCAAATTTCCTCTTCAACTATCACAAAGATATGGTGAATTTCTAATTGGATAAACGTGTCGTTTCCTATTTAAAGACGAGCGGCTCCGTTCGAGCGAGATGTAGCTGGTCCGTCAAGTGATGCGGGGAGCGGATCCCTCATTAAGCAACTTTCGCAGCACGCGTCGTCATCTCGTGTAATGGTCAATCAGAAGTCACAACTGATCACACGAATAACTTAACTTTGTTTGTTGCATAATATTTTGATATACTTCGGTAGAAACGTTTGGTAATAAAATCTGTTAATCCAAAATGTTACATTTTTATAAAATTTTCATTATTTTATTATATGATAAGTTCATGAATTAAGTTTGATTTATGTATGGTTTAATTTTTAATTCATAGTAATAAGTACCGATCTATTATTAGATTGCTTCAATGAAATATATTTGATGGCAAAGTATGTTTTCCGTTAGGGCGCAATTGACACTAGTTTGTACAAGTATAATATAAATTTCAACTTATTTCAAACAATGTTTGAAGAAGTAGTATTAGTTGATTGTTGACACTTATTATTGCAAATTATTTGAAAATTTTTCTCCTTCTATCTTTAATAAATCTTATTTAGTGTTTTAATTAAACATATTTTAACAGTCTTTTGTTGTCAAGCTGAGGCATAAAAAATTTTTACTCTTTACTCTAGTAAATACAGATGTTTGATGCATCTATACTTTTAATAATGTAAAGAATGTTGTATCTATTAAGTCGTCTGCTTAAAGCTACAGTATAAGCGAGTATCGACATTAGTTAGTATCGTTAACATTCTATTATTATTAATTATTGTAGTCTTTCTGATTCTTTTCTTTAAAATACGAGGGTGTTCAATAAATAGTGATAATGCGATATATTCTCTTTGCAAAGAAAATAAAAATACTGGTAGGTATAGCTCAGACATTAGACATGATAATAATAATAAAAGCAATTAATTCTCTTTTGTTTTAAAAAAATAGAAGTCATACGTGTCGTTCGGAACGTGTTCTTAAAAAAATGGATAAAATTGAAGTTCGCGCGGTAATAAAATATATCTGCTTAAAAGTTTTTACTACGGAGCTAGTAAATCAAGACTTGAGTGGAACATTAGGGGTTCATGCTCTTCCATATTTTACGGTTGCACGTTGGTGTGAAGAGTTCGAGCGAGGAAGAACTTCCACTGACGACCCCCGCACGGGACGCCCTACATCGGTAGTGACTGAACAAATGATTGAAAAAGTTGAAAAGATTGTCTTGGCGGATCGTCGTGTTACTATTTGTTTTATAGCAGAAGAAATGATGATTTCTATAGGAAGTGTCCATAATATTATTACAACCATTTGGGTATGAAAAAAGTGTCAGCGAACCCAGAATGCTTTCTGACGCGCAGAAATACACGAGATTAAGAATTTCACAAAGCTGGGTTTGTTACTACAAGATCTTGACCGATTTTTGGCTTGATTCATAACTATAGACGACCATGGTTTCACCATTATGCCCTGGAAACGAAAAAATAGTCCATGACTTGGAAGAGACCGTCATCACCAACTCCGAAGAAATTTAAAGCGATTCCATCCACCAGTAAGATCATGGGCGGTTTTCTCTGGGTCAGCCAAGGGGTGGTAAATGTTAATGGAGCTGCTAAATCCTAAGCAGGCCGTCAGCCCATCTGCTGTCCTTCAGCAATAAAAAAAATATTTGTAGTTATCATACTAAGAAGTATTTTGTAACTAATCGTAACATGCAGAAGTTGCTATAAATATTGTGTTTTAAATCACCGAGATTTTCATTGAATATCCTATGTTTTTGTAAGACTAATAACTTTGTCATCATTTGTCAAATTTTATCTGTTTAGGCATAATTTATATTAACGAGGCAATTTTGTTTTGATTGCTATTTTTTATATTTTATGGATACGCAAGTCTGTGTCGTAAGATGGCATATCGTAAATCAAGTGTCGATGGGCGGGCGATAGCGATGTCACAGTACAATACAGTAGTAGCTTGTAGTTGATAGAAATCTCTTTTAAAACGATGGTATTAACTAAAGAAGACTTCTTTCAACTATAAAATATTGCACACCCCATAAACAGCCGGAAGCTCCTAACTGACATGAGTTAGCTACCAGATTTCCATATAATTGTCTCGGTTTCCACTAAGACAATTATATTAAATTCTGATAACTGGCATCAAAGAAGTCATTGATGAAAATTCAATGTCTGATTGTACTTATAAGAGATATCTATAGGTAAACTTAATAAGAGCCTTTTTTATTACTGTTGGACAGCAGATAGGCTGACGGCCCAATTAGAATTTAGCAGCTAACGTCGCCTATAGGTGTGCGAGCCAGTGGCATCGTGAACACGCTGCTGTCCCATAAGGGTACAGGAACTAATGGCGGATCACAACAAAGTTATTATGGCGGAATACTTAAGACCAAAGGTGGTCGTCATCCAGACGGGGTCCTACCACGTAAGACTAAAAAGTCTTACGCATCACAGAACCATTTTGCAGGAATTTACAGGGAATTTATATCGTCATTATTTTAACTTAATATCGAATATATTTATTTAGCTATCACGTACCTAATTCTACCTAGTCTTCTACAACTAAGATTTTCAAAATCGCAAGTGTTTGAATGAACACGTTAAAGCACAGTGGGATGTTGATGAAAAACAATTTGAATATTCACCATACTTGTCAAATTAGAAAAGACGAACTAGTACTAACTTGCTTACATTTCATAATTAATTGATATATTAATTATAATTGACGTACTGGAGTAACTTACACTATACCGTTGCGGTTGTGCGGCTGTGTCGGCCAGAGTGCGCGTGCGCAGGCTCCAATACGTTGCAGTAGTCCACGTGCGTGTGTGATACTCAATTTATTCCCTAATTTTAAATCCTATCTCTCAATTACTATTAATCATGTGGGCTTAACCGAAGTAACGCTATCATTAAAGTTGACCAAATCCGACATTTGATTAAGAGAACATACAGAATGTTATTAGCTTTTTAAATTGACTATTTGAGTAATAAGAAAACTAAGTAAGTCGATATAACTTAAAACATGATAAAACTTTAGTGGGCTGCGAGCATTAGACGTTATGGGTGGCAACATTCATATTCGTATTATATTTAAAAAATTTATTTATTGAGTGTTTATTGACTTGCGGTGCGTTTTTTAAATGGCGACAACTATCAATATTTTATATAAATTACTTTTTTACGAACAAATACAATTGACAGTCACGGGCTCAGGTTTGAAATTGTAGATAAAATGTTTTGTCCTAACCTGAATACTAAAGCCATAGATATGGTGATAAAGACCATTAACTTTCCTAATTAACGAGCCATGTTAGTTTTTTCAGATTGCTTGACGTGATAGAGCCAAAATAATATTAGAACTATAATGTTAGAAATTTAAGCTTATTAAACTTGATTGGTGTAATATACGCTTATAGAGTAATCAGTACAATAAAATTTTAGTTGAACTGAAGTTCAGGTTGACCATTGCCCCTCTCTTCTTTTCAGTCTTTCTTTTCAATCTTTGCCTTTCCCATTCTTCTTCTTTGGCGTTACACTCTTGCCAGAGTGGTCGTGGCTGTCACGTTGAGGTTTTTGTAACCTGTTTTACAATACGACGCCACTCTTTGCGAATTGCCGCTCTTCTTGTGCATTCGTGCAGAGGAACGTTGACGGCGCTTTTTGCTTGATCCGTTCACCTCATCGGTGATCTCCCGCGTGGTCGGGTGCCTTCAACCTTGCCCTGCACTACCAGGCATTCAATGGATTCGCCTCCGCGCCGTGATACGTGTCCAAAGAAAGTGAGGATGCGAGCCTGCACTGTGTTTGATAGTTTTCCATTCTAGACAAAACATTTCGCCCTATTTCATAGGAATATCTGTGTAAAAGCAAGCCAGCAAGCTGGCGATGTCATTGGTAATGCAGACGACGCGAGACTAAACGTCACAAACGTGTCGGTGGCACTAAAATAAATTGTATGATAATTTAAAATAATGCGAATAATAAACAACCGAAGTTAATAAAGATGTAAGTTCATAATTAACGACTAAGAGAGTTCAAAAAAAGCAAAGCAAACATAAATATCACAAAGTTATAGGTTATGTTGTTGTGGTCATAAAGCAGTTGAAGGCGAAGTAGATCGAAACGGAGCGTGCAGCGGGTGATATGCGGCTATGAGGGACCACCGGCGCAGTCAGCGGTGCTTTACTTACGATTTATTGTTATAAAAATAATGTATCATCGCACAGCCGCCGCACAATGCGCGTAACAAGCTTCGTTCTGGGCAACGCAACGAGTAAAGTCGCATTGTCGAGCCAGTGACCCACTCAATGCTATGCTTTATATACCCTAAAACTAACATTAATTAGGATTAAATTTCTCAACTCTATTACGGACCTCTTCAAAAAGTTCCGAAGAGTAAGTAGTATTAGAGTTGAAACTCTTGGGAGACTTCCGTACTAGAGTTGAGAAAATTTTATATGTATATCATAAGTATGATTTAATTAATTTGGTAATCATGTTATTATTGTTGCTGAGATATTATCTGAGATGATCATAAATACCAATAAAAATACCATAAAACCCAAAAATATAAATATAAGAAATTAGGTAATATTTAGTTTTCACAAGAAGTGATTACACTTGACGTCCCAACGCTTAAAGGAAAATCGCGTCAAAGCCTGGTGCGCTATTTATTGTACCTCAAAGTTCTTAGTGAGAACCTTAATGATATGGCTAATAAACATAAATAAGTTCATATTGTCGCTAGTTCGTGTGACAGTGGGTTTAAAATACAACTTATTATTTCCATTTATAACCGTATTGATTGATGTTCTAGCTCAGCAATTTTTGATCTCTATTTGAGTGCAGTAGCTTCGATTCATTTGATAAAGTCAATTTGATCGAACAATCTTGGCCTCGGTTCAATTTAGTTTCTCCAAATGGATATTTATAGCAACGACTTATTTATTTTCCACATTCAATAGTACTTTAAGATAACTTATAAGTGAACAGTAAGAATAACAATACATGTCTATTTTTATTTGAAATATTGGTATCAAAATGTATTGTCATTCCATTCGGGAATATTATGGCTTCTCAACATTGTATATCAGGAGCAAACTCAATAATGCTCCATTGTTGGCGAAATATCTAAGCTAAAAATATAATTAAACAACTGAAATTGAGATAACACCAAGACAAGCTAAAGAATCTATCCTCATAACTAATTAGAATCTCACTTTAACTCCCTAAATGGGTTTGTTTGTATTGATTTCGAAGCATGCTAGGTACGAGTAGCAATAGTGTGCTTATTAAGCTTGGACGTGCTTAGATATAATACATCTGTCTATAAGACATGGACTATTTTTCACAATATATTTGAGTATTATTGACTATTTTTAAATATGTGTATTGATAATATACTTGTGTGTGCACCAAACTTATGGAAGCGTGTTTATGTTATTTTTATTAACTTAATGGATTTTAAGCAATATTATCTTCCAGCACAGCTTCCCAGTATAAACTTTAAACATGTTATATTTAATATTTCTCTATTCGCGTAATTTCTGTAAAACAAAATCAAAGATTTGGTTCACACACACACGCACGCACGCACGCACGCACGCACGCACACACATATATATACATAATATTGCCGGCACCTTGAATATAGAAGGCAGCTCTCCTGTCTATCTCCTGATACGGTACGTATTGTGACGAAATTCCTTACTCTTTTGCCGTGATCACTAGTAGTTTGGAACCGCAAGGAGCCGCTGCTAATGAAAGGTGATTTTTTATATTTTTTAGAACATTTTGTTCTTTGTCAAAATACTATTTTGATACTGTTTTTATAAAAAAATAGAATATAAAGTACCGTAAAAAATTGTAAAACAAAGAAATACTGATTGACGTTAAATTATTATGATTTTAACATGTACTTTTCCATTTATCAATTTAATCATAGGACCAGAAAGTAAAGTAATTCTGAACTCTCTCTCTCTCCCGAACTCTCAAATATTTATTTTATAACACGAATCCATTTATTTATTTCTTCTTAATTTTCTTTCCCCATCAAGACAGCATTAAAATACTGTAATTACTTTAATTCCGTTATCGAATAAAATGTGATACACATTAAGCAATTTAATGTTGGTTTACCAAGCTCTGTTAATCTCTGGACTTTCTTAAGCGTATATTAAAAACAGGTTTTCTAAGTCTCGACACCGTACTATTAAATTCTATTAACGCGACAACACCACTGTGTAATTAAGCGGCCAAACAACGGTCGATATATCTGATTCCTATTGAAGGGGTTGGACTCTGAAGAGTTATGTCTTTGATTGCAACAACTCGATATTACGACATAGCATTTATCTATTGTATCAATCGTTGTTTGCGAATCAAAACACTAAAAATTATTTTCATATTTACAACTGTTGCTTTGAGATGTAACTCAATGATATGCTAAACTAGCGTGTTCATGATATACGACGATGCCATAACCAAATTGAATGTAATTTAATGTAATTACACTTATTTCGCGATTATATGCGAGATAAGTAATACAGGAAGAGATGTAGAAGAACTTACAACCATGGTATGTAGCCAGATATAATAAAAATTAATTAAAAAAAGAGTACTTTGTTAGTATGGGTGTGTTCAAAAACTCTGAAAGTGTCTAACTTCTATTGTTAGTGATGGATATAACCTAAAGCTATGCGTATATTTGTAAATAGAGATTATTTTCCTAGCGAGTTGAATAAGGCTACAAACTGAGGCTAGGCTAGGCTATTTAACAGACAACATAAAAGCAGTAGCAGGCGGTATTACTAACTTTTTTGACAATTTTTGGCCGAGAATCTTATAAAACGCTTAGATTTATAAAAACACTCTGAAGTTTTTTAGAATCGGAAGCGTCTGACATTAGTAGGGGAAAGTTTATGAACGATTTATTTACACTTAATAAATATCTTACTCCCACATGGTTACATTTAAAGTTCTAGTAAATATAGCAGATTGATCGAACACTGATGATACATATCATAAAATAATACCGGTTAGTAAAGTGCAAATTAGTCTCTATTAATGCTAAAAGATGATTCTCGCTTTTTCAAACTGGTCCATTTATATTCAAGAGTAATGAATAAGAAAAATGATACATGCAGAATACGAGGGTCTTTACACAGTAAATATTATTTTAATTAACTTTTTTTTTTGGTCTCGGGGAAAAACCTCTCTTGACGGGTTTCCCCGGCCCGGGGGGACCGAGGGATATGTGGGACTCCGGGAAAGATGTTCGACCATCCGACTACCCACTAAAAAACCCCGCTGTTCTCCTATCGCCTACGCCCGGGCCCACGGATATATGGCCTGCCGATCTCGTGGCCCGGGCCGGCGCCGGCCCGCCCTTTGTCTTAAGGCGGGCCCCTTCCAAATTATTGAATTATTGGGACGAAATCCTGACCCCCGGCGCTCTCCTGGATCAACAGTTGAGGGGGGCCGCAGAACAGCACACAGCCCTCTCCCTCGCGGCAATAGTGCGGGCGGCGGGTCCTCCCGCGAGGGGCCGCCCGCGGCCGCTTTTTACGGCGGCCGGAGGTCGTTACTGGGCCTCCGGCGCCGCCGGCGTGGCCTACGTTGGCGGGAGGGGAGTGTGGTGGTCGACTCCCGCTCCCGTTCTGCCGCCTCCTTTGCGGACATGACTGCCTCATTTTAATTAACTTCGCGTATGCCTTTGCTAATGCAAATAATGCTCTTGAAAATTTATTTCATCGATCGAATTTTGTTTGTACTTTTCAGATTTAATTAATTCAAATAACCACATAATGGGTTCTCATTCTGAATGCGAGTGTTTATATAAAATTTATTTATTTATAAAAACTTAATAATTTATTTTAACTTAGCATATGCATTGCCCGTACCCATAACACAAGCGCGTTGTTGCTTACTTCGGGATAAGATTTCATTGTGTGAATTAAATCAGTATGTTTCTTTTGTACTGAATGTAACTAAACTTAAAGCTTGTGCGATCACTGGTGTTTTCCATTTTCATATATGGCGCTGAAACATGGACTTTAAAGAAAGCCGACCGAAAACGCATCGATGCCTTCGAAATGTGGTGCTGGAGAAGGATGTTGGGCATAGCCTGGACGGCACACCAAACTAATGTGTCGATCCTGAAACGGCTGGGTATTGTGACTAGGCTCTCTACCAGTTGCTTGCGTAGGGTCCTGGAATACTTCGGCCACATCGCCAGAAGGGATGAAGACAAACTGGAGAGATGGTAACAGGGAAGGTGGAGGGAAGAATACCAAGAGGAAGGAGCCCCATGCGATGGACCGATCAGATTCGCACTGCCCTAGAAACTACTGTCCACGACGCTTTGCACTCTGCTTCCGATAGGGGCAGATGGCGGCAAATAATACGCACCAAAGTACTCCGTCGAGATGATCACGACCCTCAGCACTGAGGAAACCGACGCGAGGAGGAGGTAACTAAACTTATTTATTGGCAATAAAGGGGCAATGGAGAAAATAAGATCCAGGTATCGTGTCAGAAAACGCACGTACTGATAAATAATATGTATAACGTACGATTATTGAAATATTTAGCTGTGTGTTCTCCTCCCTTCTGAAAATAAGAACAGGACTACCCACCACCGCCCAAAGATTTGTAAAGAATTCTATTTGACAATATTTAAAAAAAATGTTATACTACGCAAACAGCATAAGAGGAACATTTTACGGGTTTCTTTTTTGAATTGCGGGAGGTTTTTGCTTATAAAAAGTGATACCATTGAAGGTTATCAACGCAAATAGGCACGCAATCATTTAAATTAATAATTCTAAATTCAAAGTATCTCATAAGATGTTTGATGGAATTTGTAGAACGAAATTGATGACGGTGTAGATTCAGCGTATGTCGGATGCTGTGTTAACAGTCTGTATCGATAAGAGGAACATTTTATCAAAACAGCTGCGACGAGGTTTGATTGCGAATGATGTATTGTAATACAACCGGCGGATGGCGGACGCAACGAGCTTGCGTCGGCTGCATTCATTTGTTTAATTATAGGGTATCATAAGATCCTAGATAGGTAGCCAGACGTGTCCGTTCGCATAAAATAAATTTAACAACATGTATTTATAAACTAACACTAAATTATTAATGAGTTTTTCAACGTTTTGTATTTATTTATGAAAAATGTCATTTAGGAAGGAAATTACTTTTTGTGTCATTTTTTTTTATAAAAGATTTACCAGTATATTACGTAACAATTTACTGGTTTATTGACCAACTCCGTGACGCAAAGGCTTTCTTTGAAACGCCTATGAGGCTCGCGAGTTCAATTTCCGTTCAGGGTCTGAGTGTTCATGTATATTTTTTTTATTACTGTGGAATAGCAGTCAGGGTGACGGCCTGTAGCAGCAGTTTTGCTTATTTACGTACCCATTAGGTAAAAATGAGCTTCATACGAAAACAAGGTTCTATTAAACGTCGAGTAGCGCTCATATACATTGTTTACTAAGTCAGGCTTTGACGCCCTCCTGGACGTAACTCTTACACGAAATTGAATTTTTATGCAAAATCCGGTATAATTAATGATCGATGATATAGGCACATTTAAAGCTCTTGCATGCTTCCGAAGATTTTGTTTTCCTTTAGTATTGAACCGATTAAAAAAAATTCTGAATCTTCTACGCGCTACAACAGCTGAATCAACGTTTTTGTAAAAATTTCGCCAGTACATTCCCACGACTAAATTCCCATGAACCAGACTACCTACTGGTATGTCCCCTGCGTCCCTCAGATTTAATGAAGGCAGCTAATATTTTATATACTTTCTCTTAAGACACCTTGTATATACCGAAAAGTTGTTCCTATACTAATGTTTTTAGAAACCACCTACGTAACAAAATAATAGACTTGTTGCTTAAAAACATTAGGATAAAATTATAAGTGCTAAAAGCCTTATTAAGGCATTAAAGGCAATACAAGTAATTAATGATAAAATTATTAATTCAGTGAATTAATTATCTCATCACAGCCTTAAACTTATGACTCATTAGATTCCGCCTACAAGATTTTTTAGGCAGGCCCGAATTTTTCGAATATCATTGAAAGTCTTTATCAAACCATCTATTTTCGGCCTTAAAGATTTAAAAGGTTTCACCTCAATTTGAGATCAAAGGGATCCCTTACATAAAAGAATATTGTCTTGTTTTTTCCTAGAAATAAATAAAAATATTCTTAAATAAATTTCTAATAAAATGTATGTTTTAATCTACAGAGTATTTTAATGGGGTATTTAATATTTTAAAGTAATTTTTTATGGCTTTTAGCTTAAAATAGAATTCTTTTTTTCTATATAGACGTTCTTTGATACTTGACCTTTTGAGTTGAATATGTAAAAATATTTTAAATGACTTACCAGTAGGTTAGTAGTAAATAGAATAAACAGTACAAAATCTGTATGTTGTCTAAGAATCAGATATTAACTTATATTTTATGCCATTTTGAGGACATGTTTAGGAATTTTACTATTAAATTGAATAGATATAAGATAAAAAAAAACAAACAAAAAAAACTAACAAAATAAGCGCTACGATAAAGCAAGATAGCCATACTCCATATACTGTCGCAGTCAGTAATGGTTATGATTTTATGCTAAGACTAGCTGTGCCCGCGACTCCGTCCGCGTGGAATAGTGACTTTGAACTAGTGAATTAGAATTTTTTGGATATATATTATGATTTATTTTGGATTACAAACCCTATAAACCCTAAAATATAAATGAAATATGCAGTCAGTATTATCGAATGCAACTGTTACGCCATGTGCCTCCGGAATACGTACGTTCAAACCTACAAGTCCAGCCTAAGCTAAACCCTATTTCATATGATTGATAACATAAATCTGAGGTTAACTTAAATTAGAAATTCAACCTACACGTCCAGCCTAAGCTGAACCCTATTTTATATGATTGTTGATATAAATCTGAGGTCAACTTAAATTGGAATATCAAATTTTCGAAACTTATCATTTTTAACAAAAACTATTTTTTTCTAAAATAAAAATAGCCTAAATTACTCCTTGTTACATCAGCTATCTGCTAGTTAAAGTTCCGTCAAAATCGGTGCAGCTATTTCAGAGATTAGCCAGAACAAACAGACAGACAGAGACAGACAAAAATTGTAAAAATGTTGTTTTGGTATATGTACCGTGTATACGTCCGATTGCACTTAGTAAAAAGCGGTTATTTTAATATTACAAACAGACACTCCAATTTTATTTATTTGTATAGATTATGATTTATTCTTTATACTAGCTGACCCGGCGTACTTTGTACCGCCATGTTTTTTGAATGAATATCTTCTAAATTACTGTTTTCCTGTAAATTCTAATCAGCTGGGTTATCAAATTATTTAACCTATTTTTTAGTTTTTCCTTCTGGAGAGAAAACAAATAGCGCTGATGGTTTTCCCACTCTCGAGCACGCTACGTACGCCCATGAGAAAAACATGGCAATTCGAGGTTTATTCCACACACTTCTAATGACGGGCCTTGAGATTTGTTGATTAACATTGCAAACGCAAGGCGCACTGGAAACTGCACACGTTTGAATTCAAAAGGAAAGTCAGTTGGCATTAGTGGTATTCTTCGAATAAGCTCATCCTCGCCTTTAAATTTTCCTATGATTATAGTAGCTTCAATTAAATTATTCATAATTTTTTTACCATCGAGTCTTGTTCTCTTGCACAATGGGCATTGTTAATTTTTTTAAATGTTGTAATTTGCTGGATTGTATTTATCTAGAATATGTTTATTACTGGCTCGTGATCAGTCGGCGTCCATTGAAGTTGCTAATTAATTGAAACCACTACCGAGCAAGCCGGAATATTCCCCTGATTTATAATACTCCAAATGATTTCGGAGTTGCATTTGGGCTATATCATTAATTTTGTTTCATTATTGTTTGTTCCTTGATGGTTGTACTTGTTGCTGTACCGCTTCCTATATATGTACGTTCACTGTAATTTTTCACTTTTGTTTGCAGCAGATAATAGCATATTCTTTTTCAGGTCAAAAATAATGTGATATTCAGATAGATTGCTTTTACCATCACTTAGGTATATATAAATTATATCAATATGTAAACTAAAATTTTATCACCATATACTATATCTTTGAACAATGCATCATGCCAGAGAGTACGAAAACAAGTCTTGTATGCAAGGGTAGGTTAGTTAGGTTTTCTCATATACATAGTAATTGAAAATATATGTAAGAGAATCGTAATATCCAATATACAGCCAAATGTATAAGCTAAAGCAGTCGGTCACTTCTATCGCATGACCAACGGGCAATAGAGAAAATAAGTTCTCGAGCGGAGACCGTATCTACATAAGACCGACGATTTACGCAAGGTTGTCGGTATCAATTTGATGAGGAAAATATGGAACTGCGATGTATCAAACTCGCAACAAAGCAGCGTCCAAAAGGCAAGGTTCCACGCCTAAACTTCGGCTAAATTTTAGTATAAAAATAGGCTATCAGAACAACGTCTGCCGGTCAGCTACTATATTTATAAGTAATTTATTGTAAATATATATGTAAAATACTTATTTTTTGTATTTGTATTTCATAAATGTATCTTCTTAATTTATTAAATACCTACTGCATTAAAATGACTAACTAAATACTGAATTACTATAATTAAAACCAATCATGGCGTATCTCTACAAATTGCCAACGTTCCTGATTTGTTAATCTGTCTTTAATATCGGTAGGGAAATCTGACATCGATGTCGTAAATATGGTTACATGAAAATGTAATTACATATTTATGACGGTACCACACAGGGCGGGCTATCAAGCAAGTCAACTTGTAATTTTTTATTTTTAGGTTTCTAATTTATTTAGGAGCTTTTGATAAAAATATCATTTCAGCCCTATTTTATCCTAATTACATATTACTAAAAATTTCTAATGTCTAAATCTTAAACTTATTTCATATTTTTTGAGATTTAGAAATTTATAATTTATATAAACATCAGATTATCCTTATGGTGATGATCTTCTTTTTATTTTTCCCTTACGCCCCATTCTATACTATAGGTATAAACAACAATGTACGTAGATGAACGTTAAATAAAATCTCTTTTGTAAAGTAAAATAAAAAGTACACGTGTACGAATGAATTTTATTATGGAATTTAAATAATATTTTCTTTATATCAGTAGTGCATTGTTGTGGGCCAGTAACAGTGGCCACACACGCGCCACTTTTGTGCCACTCTTATGGCGCGCGTCATCGATTAAATCGCCTTTTACACTTTAAGACTATTTAAACTATTTAAGCTTGAAAAATCTTAGGATTACTTGAATATTTTTATATTCTTAGCAGGGTAAACATGTGTATTTTTGTATTAATGTATCATTATTATCATCATTTCATGTTTTGGTGTAGGATATGAAATACATGATATTTTATTTTACTGTTAACAAGGGATTATGGTAGAGCATAAATAAATAAATGATGGCAACACAATCACAATACATTTTTATATTCAAAAAAGCAAAATCATTCATTATTTATTGATAATATATTACGGATAATCTCTGAACCAGAGAAAATATCCGGATATTTAAATATAATTTCGAGGCTTCAGGGTTGTGTAGCTTGTAAGAAACAATGTTTTAGCCACTCAAACAGAACACTTATCAACAAAGAGTCCCACTATAATAGTTACAGTCTAATTTTAAAGTCTTCATTTAGAATTCGGTTCGATTTTTTTTACTTTTTAAATATTTTTCGTACTATTTCGATCAGTTTTTTTTTAAAAAGGGCTGAAAAGACAACGTATTTTTTTATAATCAAATGAAGCATGCATTACACTTTACTATTCTATCACAGGGTTAAACTTGGCGCATCCATTTGCACCAGTTCCCGTCTGGACTGTTCCTTTTTCTGAGTAAATAAGAAAAAACCTAAAAGAAAATTGTAGCAGTTAACTTTCATATACAGTGAACCAGTGAGCACTGTGAATATAATGAAGGTATGGAGAAATACCTATGAAGGTATGGAGGTACACCTATTTTTTTTGAGGATTAATCCAACTATACCTGGTATATTTGTTAATTTTGATATGTATTTAGCTATTAAGAAAAACAAAAAGTTGATATCAAAAATATATTTTTAGAAAATCTCAGCAATATTTTTACTACCCGCATTTACGTTTCTGCTGTTCAATACCCTTTAATAAATGTAAAAGTAAACTAGCTGTTCTAAAGGTTGCTCTGCTAGATAAATTAAAAAAAAGTAGCTTATGTCCTTCTTCAAGGCCCAATGCGTTTAGGGGTGAAAACATAACATACAGACAGGGTTACTTTCACATGTATAATATTAGTACCGATTCGGGAATATATTTGTTGCTCATATTAAAGGGTTAATCCATAATGTGCAAAAGTATCTTTCATATTTTAAAATAGAGAAATCTTTTCGTGTAAATGGCATTTCAAAATGATCAGTTACAGGTAACGAGCATACGTTGAACGTTGTCTTATTGTTCTCCGTTTTATTTGTTCTGTTTGATAAGAGCTACTTGAAATCATAACGGAGTGTATGAACCGGAACGCTCCATTTGTTACTTTTGTGCACTCGACGCGGACATCCACTTAGTTAAAAGATTCGATTGTTTTCTTTGAAACCGTTTTCATTATTTATAATGCTCTCACTAGCGGTGTATGTGTCAAAATGGCTTCAAGATTTGTATCGGTGTACAGAGCCTTAACAATGTGCTCTCTTTTTCTACTGGGAGTTGTGTAACAGTATACCCTATGGCAGTAGTCGGCAATCTTGTCATCCAAAAGATCCAAATTAGATAATGCAATTGAAATTTATTCAAAGAGCCATTTTTTAACATATTCTTTGCTTTAGTAGGAGACTTTATTACGAAAATAATTATAGATAATAAGTAATAAGTAGACAGGGAGAGGACTCGATAATCCTAAATTCCGGAAATCTGCTCTACTTCCGGGAGCGCGACCAACTGTCCCAAGGTGGTGTCGGGTTTCTCGTTCACAAGTCTCTTGTGAACAACGTTACTGAGGTGGGGAGTGTTTCGACTAGGGTAGCGTACCTAATACTCAAAATTACCAAACGGTATTCGTTGAAGGTCATTCAGGTTTACGCTCCGACTTTGACACATCCTGACGAGGAGGTGGAAGCCATGTGACATCATGGACATCTCAACAGCCATCCACACTTCTAAAACCCACTTTAACGTTGTCATGGGAGACTTCAACGCAAAATTGGGGAAACGTAGCGGCGGCGATGAGTTGAGAGTGGGGCAATTTGAGTTCGGAAATCGGAACACCCGAGGCCAGATGCTGGCCGACTTCATTGTGAAGGAGGACCTGTATATGATGAACTCCTTCTTCATGAAGCCAGAACAACGCAAATGGACTTGGATTAGTCCCGATGGTGCCACCAAAAATGAGATTGACTTCATTATGTCGACCAAAAGACAGATATTCAATGATGTCTCTGTGATCAATTCGGTGAAAACTGGGAGTGATCACCGCATAGTAAGAGGCACATTGAATATCAATCCAAAATTGGAGAGGTCTCGACTGGTGAAGTCTACGCTCCGACCTGCATCCATACAGATCCAAAACCCGGTAAACTTTCAACTCGAATTGCAAAACCGCTTCGAGTGCCTCGGTGACTGCGTTGACGTGGACGAGTATAATAACAGGTTCGTGGAAGCTGTTCAAACGGCCGGGTCTAAATTCTTCAAGGCCAGCCGTTCAAAAAGAACCGGAAAAATCTCAGATTCTACTCTCAAATTGATGGATGTGAGACGTCAAATGATCCTTCAGTCCCCGGACGATGCTTCCCAGTATAGGCAGCTAAATAGACAGATCACCAAGTCCTTGACTCGCGATATCCGCCGCCATAACACAGACTGTGTAAAGGCGGCTATAGAGCGTAACAAGGGCTCTAAAGTATTCGCATGAGACTTGTCTATTGGGCAGAGCCAACTGACGAAGCTGAAGACCGACGACGGCAGGGTCGTTTCGTCTAAACCCGAACTTTTGAGGGAAGTCGAGAAGTTCTACGGACAGCTATACACGACCACACGGGCACCTGTTAACAACAAGGCTAAAGACCCAAGAGCCAAATTAACCCGACACTACACCGTAGATATCCCAGACGCCAGTCTGTACGAGATTAGTGTGGCTCTCAAAAGTAATAGTAAGTAAAGTAATCTTGCTGCATGGTATACACTATATTGTATCATATGAAGAAGAAATTTGACATCACTGCCATAACAGTTGAAGTTGGTTAGAATGCTTTTCGAGACAATGAGCCATGTGGTTTAGATTAGAATCGTTTATTGTTTAAGTTATTAATCTGGAAGTACGAGTAAGTTGATCTAATACCAACTGGAACAACCGTAAGACGTTGATAAATATTTTATTTCGATGTAATTAAGGCAAATATTTTATTTTGCTAAATAAGTAAATAATGGAAATTATTGGCTTACGTTAATTAAACCTCAAAATATTCGTGGGTAGTAGTAGTAATTTTCGCTCTTTACTTAGACATTATTAAAGAATCAATGACAATATCTTGACATACTTACGTGCTTCACAGATGATATAAAACAGGATTCAAATTAGTACAAGGATTGTATAAGCCAGTTATAATTAAAAACCGCAATAACAAATGCCTTATTACCGATAATATTTAATAACATTATAGTGCAGAATGTGCGGTGGTCACGACAGCGCGTGGTGTGCATCGGGCACCGTACCAACAAATACGGAGAGTTTGCTGCACCACTGTCACGATCCGCCCTATTAACCAATAAAATTAATTTCAATTAAAGCCCATCGTTTATTAAATATGGTAGTAATTGTAGTGCCTTTTCGGTGCTTTTGATGAAGCAAGAGCCATAGACCCCCCATGCAGCTTACGCAGTTGCGAACCAATCTTGTTTTCTTATTTATTTTATTCTATTTTTAGGTATATCAGAGCAGTATTAAGCCTTCTTGGTGATTTTTTTGTCCTTTCTTGATGTTGAAATTATTGATGCACACCCCATCACTGGGAGGCTCGCAGAAGAGTAGTGTGGGTCTCTTGTGAGCCCCACAGTTGAAAAGGATGTACACCACTGGCATATCTACTAAATTCAGTCCAGTGTTCCTCTGCTTCCAGTCGCCCGAGGAAGAGGCGTATGTTTTCGCATCGCTACCCTTTGTTAGAGCGCCCGATGAATCTTTTAATTGGGATTTAATGGGTCCACCATTCATCATCATCATCCTAGCGTTAGTCCCGGTTGCCACCCAAACCTTCGCTTCGGTGCCCGGGGTCCGCTTTCCGACTTTTTCTACTCCACTTCGCGCGATCTTCAGCATCCCTGGTAGTGAGCCCATTGGCACGCATATCACCCTTTACGACGTCAAGCCAGCACTTTTTGGGTCTACCCCTCCTGCCGGGGCCCGGCGGAGGCGGCATAGCTAGACATTTGTTTCCCACGTAAGCATCCGGTTGCCGTAAAACATGGCCATACCAACGGAGCCGACACTCCTGCAATTTATCTGCAATGTCACGGACATGAAGACTACCGCGAATGCGGGAGTTCCTAACGCGGTCCTTCCGCGTCACTCCACACATCCACCGCAGCATATTCATCTCCGCGACACGCAGATCTTGCTTGTGTCGCTCTAACACCGGCCACGCTTCACAGCCGTATAAAAGGACAGGCCTAATGATGGTCTTATAGACCTGCCCCTTCAACTTTACCGGCATCTTGGGGTCACAAATGACACCAGTTACCTCACGCCATTTAGCCCACGCGGCAGCAATGCGTGCCTTGACGTCGCAATTGATGTCACCAGACGCATGAAACACAGATCCCAGGTATTTCACATGGTCCGTGCGCTCGACCGTGTTGCCGTCTATGCGTACGGGTGTGGGATCTGTGGAGTTACAGGCCAAGTACTCGGTCTTCGCTACATTGAGCATCAGACCACCGTTCTCAAGCGACTCCTTCCACACCTTCACACGTCGCACCAGCCTACCCCTGTCCGAATCTGCCAGTGCGATATCATCAGCATACATGAGCAGCCACGGGGGCTGCTCATGTGAGTTTCTGATGCTGTTCGACAATACGTCTAATACCACGCTAAACAGAAACGGACTAAGGACGGATCCTTGGTGCACACCGACGGTGATGGAGAAAGGTTTTGTGTCGCCAACAGCGGTCCGAACTACGGAATCGGATTCACGGTACATGTCTCGGATGATCCCAATATAGGCCTCTGGAATCCCTTTGGACCGCAATGCCCACCAGATTATCGCGCGAGGAATACAGTCGAAGGCTTTCTGCAAGTCAAGAAACAGACAATGCAGAGGCGTATTCTTCGCCCTGTATTTCTCCGCGACAGTCCTTAGGGCAAAAATAGGGTCCATTGTCCCGTGACCAGGGCGAAACCCATATTGACATTCCGAGACAGTGCACTCCTGTCGAATCCGAGAGTCGATAACCCTCTCGAAGAGCTTCATGGTGTGGGACATGACCTTTATACCGCGGTAGTTACCGCACTCCTGCACCGATCCCTTGCCTTTGAAGACTAGAGTAATGATACTCAGCCTCCATTGGTTCGGGATCGTACCGGTGAGGAGTGTCCGGTTGAAAAGGTCGGTTAAAGTGCCCACACCACGAGAGCCCATCGCCTTCCAGGCTTCGATGGGGACTCCATCGGATCCAACAGCTTTCCGATTCTTCATGCGGCGAAGACAAATTTGGACCTCTGCAGGCGTTATCAGTGGCACTAGTCCTTGGTTCGGAGGAAGATCTGGCGGCTGCACCTCTTTATGCTGCTTGTTCAGCAGCTCGTGGAAATATGAGCGCCATCTCTCCTTCACCGCGAGGTCCTCGCATAACAAGTTGCCCCCGGGGTCTTTTACACAGCGGCACTTGGAGATATCCTGTGCCGCTTTGACCCTGGAGCGCGCCAACTTATATATGAGCTTCTGCCCCTCAGACGAGTCCAACTTATCGTAAAGTGGTTGTAAGTGGTCTCGTCTGGCTCTGGCTACAGCTTTCTTGGTGGTGCGTTTGGCATCTCTGTATGCGTCGCGATCTTCAGGAGATCTGGACGCCTGCCACTTCTTAAAGAGGGCTTTTTTCGCCCTGGTCTCCCTCTGGACTGAGTCGTTCCACCACCAAGTCTCCTTGTCACACTTGCGTCCGCCCTTAGACACGCCAAGCACCTCTCTCGCCGACCCAAGGATAGCCGCCTGAATCCTGTCCCAGTAAGCTTGAACCGGTTCGCCCTCACCTCCGGCGCACTTGTCGCCGATGGCAGAGGCGAACTCCTGGGACTGGACTTCATCAAGCAGCCACCACCTGATTCGGCGTTGAAGGCGGTCGACATATTTGCCTTTGGGCTTTACGCAGAGGTCCATGACAAGAAGACGGTGTTGTGCAGTGAGACTCTCACCGGGTATGACCTTGCAGTTGGCTACTTTGCTGATGTGGTGTCTCCTAGTGAGTAGGAAGTCGATTTGGGTAGCATTCCTCCCGCTCCTGTAGGTGATGAGATGCTCGGGTCTCTTTTTGAAATACGTGTTCACGATGGCAAGGTCGGCCGCCGCACACGCATTGAGGATGTCCTCCCCTTCTGCGTTGCGGCTGCCGTACCCAAATCCACCGTGAACACGCTCGAATTCCCCACATTCATCACCCACATGACCGTTCAGATCACCCCCCAAAACGATCCCCTGTGATAATGGGATTCCATGGAGCACTTCTCCGAGTAGATTCCAAAACGCTATTTTATCGGCGTCGTCACAACCGGCCTGTGGCGCATAGGCACTTATCAAGTGGGTAACTACCCCATCGATAAGCACCCTAACGACCATAAGCCGGTCGCTATGACGTTTCACTTCCAAAATGTCGTTCTGGAACTCCTCCGAGAGCACTATGGCAACCCCATTCTCTCCACCAGGTGCACCTGTGTAGATCAGTTTGTAGCCATTCCCAATGAACCGGGATCTGCTGGCCTTCCACCGAGTCTCTTGCAGGAACGCCACGGCCACCCTCCGCCTGGAGAGCACATCGGCCAACTCTCTCGCGCGTCCGGTTAGCGTGCCAATATTCCACGTTGCGAAGCGGAGTTTCCTTTTGGATGGGGCTAGTGTCTTTAGCCGTGCTCGCCCACGGCACGGTAGCCCTAGTCCACTTGTCACAGGAGTCGGGCGAAGTTCCTGCGCGTCGTTTTGCGGCGACGCCCTATCCGTGACAACACCTTTCCGTGTTCGTACCATTTTTGTGTGGCTTGTTTTGGTTTTTACGGGAGCGACTGCCGTCCGACCCCCCAACCTCTAAAGGGAAACCTAGAGGTGTCCTTCCCTCGCCGCATGCAAGCTGGCAGAGGGAGTAACCCATCAGTCGGCTTTTACGACTCCCTTGGGATGATTTGGGGTGGCCCTATTCTTTCTTCGGCCGGGACCACACGGCACCATTAAAAATAACTTATTGAAAGAGCTTCTTCGAACAATTTATCTGGGTTTTTCTATAAAATTTAAGAACAATTAAAATTAAGGTTCTTTCGAATATCGCTTGAAAGTCTGCTGTCAGGAAACATTCATCATCATCATCACCCTAGCGTTATTGATTGCGGTTGCGATCCAAACTGCCGCTTTGGTGCCTGGGGTACACTTTCCGACTGTTTCTACTTCACATTTCGCTGTCATTAAATATTGCGCCGCGTAAATATATGGTGAAGACAACACTATGGCTTATAAAACACAAATATACTAACCACGACTTAGCCCGTTTAGAAATCAATAATCTTTCACCTATTTTCTGTTTCAGATTATAATATAATCTATATTTAATATATTTTGTAAGTACTACCTTATAAATTTGACTAAATATATTACAAGGTTATAAAAGAACATGATATAAAGTAAAAATGGTGTAAGTATCGCTGCGGTATTTATGTCGTTGTTTCTCCTTTAGAATTTTGCAAATCGTGGTAGCTTCTTCGCTTTCGCAACTCTCTTTCGCCTCTTTTGGCGACATTAATATTAGTAAGAAACAACTACTCATCCAAACTTGAAGTTGGGGTTGAAATAGAAATAGATTTTCTAAGTATTTATTATTCATATTTCACTTCGCATTTCAATATTTCACTTGAATAAATTATTATAAAACCAAGAATATTCAACGCTTTTGCTATTGGGCAATTGGGCTATAATAGTTGTCAAGTAATAAAGGAGTTAATTAACTTTGTGAACTGAAGAATCTGTCAGCTGGTTTCGTTTTCCTACTCTTCTTCACGCTTTCTCATAAGCAGTCATCCCAAAATTCTCGCTTTCTTTGCCATCTTTCAAAAAATTTTTTTTTTAATTCTTTGCAATATCACGCCGTCTTTACTCTTTTCCACAAAAAGATTTAGAACGTTTATGAAGGTTATTTACTTAAGTCGATTTAAAGGTAAATAATAATAAAGATGCACACAAAAATTTCGTTTTTAAACTTTAAAACTATAACTATATGCTTATACCTATACAATCATTCGTCCATGCACGTCACATATATTAACTTAGTCAATTTTAAATCATAGTATTTTATCTATGGCGCGCTATCATCAGCGTACACAGATAAAATATAGCCTCGATGAACAAGTTTCATCAGCCGTTTAAACAAACTAAACGAATAACCTACTGAACACGGTACAACATAAAAAAGGGAGATAAAAACGAGAAACGACAGGAGGGAATGGTAGCCATCGGATAGCTGCACTCAGCGGCACATCGCGTCGTAATGGCCAGCCATGTAGCCCATCCATAACGAATTTCTTATTCATCGATATTAATACGGTTACATGACAACCGTCCGCCGAGGTACAAATGAGCGTGGCCGCTCACAACTGATTATATTTATGTGAACACACACTGATCCGCAATTAGTAACCAGCCACTGCAGCGAAACATAGTTGATTCGACGCATTACAAGCCAAGCATGTGTGTACCGATGATGGATGCGCTAAACATTCTCTGATAGGAGCTGTTATGAATTATTAATATTAAATAAAAACAAACACTTCAATGAAAATTTTAATGGTGCGCCGTTTTTAACGAAATCCCTTACATTACCAATATATACATATTCAATATATTAATTCGCTGTGTGCTATATACGCAAGGCTCATAAATTAAAAATACGGTAAAGTATTGATAATTATCAAAAACTTACAATAAGTTAAAGACCCAAGTTTAAATTGTCTTCTTTATCACGGACAACGGTCTATTTATATAGCATTTCTAATCTTCTATCAAGAAATTCATCTTGATAACTGCCAAAGTTCGGGAACGAATATTTGCTTTATCCACCAATCGGTTTTAGAGAAGCTTTAAATGAACCTATAACGGCTCTTTTAAAAGGGATGTACATCGATTTATTATTATTGTATATTGTATGTATTTCTTCGTGCAGGGACGGAGTAAGAATACTAACATCTGCGGCCTGGGTCGGCCTGTCGTAAAAGGTGACAAAACAACCCTGGCTACGGGCCCTAGGGTACTAAGCTCGTTTGGATGACAACAGTTGATATATAGGTATAAGTATGTCGCCATAATAACCTTAAGTTGTGTTCTCGCATTAGTGACCCAGGTTCCGTATGCCTATGTGACAGCAGCGTGTTCGCGCCTTAGCGTCGCAAACATCTATAGGTGACGGTAACGTTTATTATTAAGTGGGTTACCTGTCTGTCTGATGTTCTTCAGCAATAAAAAAATTGCTTTGTCAAGCATATTTGCAAGGGTGGGTGAGATATTGTACAACAAACTGCTTTCTGTTATATTACGTGTGTGATAAAATACTAAGTTCTTTAAAGTAAATTAAATAAATACAATTATTTACAAACCCTAACTAGTGATATTCATTTACTAAGATTTAAGATAATAATAAAATGTTTAAAGAACTTTCTTGAAATAGAGAGTAAGTATATTGTTAAAATAATTAGGCCCGTTCATGGTTTTATACTTTATTCTATAATATTAGCTTTATCACACAAGTAAAACGTAACTATCCTTTCTCTTCATCTTGATTGGAAGAGGAAGAGATTACAATCAGTGTTGCCAATATAAATGTATATAAATCAACACGCCTCCTTACATTTATATTGTAAAACACTGTTACAACAATCATTATTTTATTTCAAATTTAACATTTCTCTAAATTTTATGAATTTAACATTTCCCAAAGCTTTTGTAAATATATCTGCAATATTATTTTCTGACTCTATTTTTACAACTTCAATATTTCCTAGCTTAACATTTTCATGTATAAAATGATAGTGAACTTCAATATGCTTAGAATTCTTAGTAAAGTTTCCATATTTAGAAATAGCTACGGCTCCTGAATTATCTTCATAAATTTTAACTGGTTTACAAACTTTATTGAATACATCATCCATTAGACACATAAGAAAATTTAACTCTGTTACTGCTTCTGATAAAGCTACATATTCAGCAAATGTTGAGGACTTTGTTACACTACTTTGTTTCTTTGATTTCCAGTAAATAATATTTCCAAACAATCTAATGACAAATCCTGTAGTAGATTTCCTATCTAAAATATCTCCTGCCCAATCAGCATCCACAAAACAATCTAGAATATCAGCGTTACTATTATTACAATATGTTAATTTAAGATCTTTTGTCAAATACAAATACTTTAAAACTCTCAATGCATACTTAAAATGTGTCTCATTATAACAGTTTTGAAATCTACTTAAGTAATTTACACTGTAAGATATATCAGGTCTAGTACCTGAACTAATATACAAAAGAGCACCAATCAAATTTCTATATTTTACATCCTCATTAATATCAGATTGTTCCAATTTTAAATTTATTTCCATAGGAGTCTTATACATTTTTGCATTCTCAATATTATACCTTTTAGCTAAAGACTCAATATAAGATTTCTGACTCAAAGTTAAGACATTGTTTTGATTATACATATATTCAATCTCAATACCAATATAATTTTTTACTTTACCAATATCTTTCATTTTAAACCTTTCAGACAATTTAGTTTTTATATCACCAATAACTTCTACATTTTCACAACAAATTAATAAATCATCCACAAATAAAATAATATAAACAATTAAGCTGTTCTCTTTTCTAACATATAAACAATAGTCATATTTACTCCTGCGAAAACCAAAATTAATCAAAAAATCATTAAAACATTCATACCATGCCCTGGGGCTTTCTTTTAGACCATACAATGATTTATTTAATTTATAAACTTTATCAGTTCCATTTTCATAACCGATTGGTTGCTTTACATAAACTTCAGATAATACTCTACCATTTAGAAATGCTGTTTCAACATCCATTTGATGAATAGCTAAATTATTTTGACAACAATAAGATAATAGTAGCTTAAGTGTAGGCATTTTAGCAACAGGTGAGTAAGTATCATCAATACAATTTGTTTGCTGAAAACCTCTTACTACTAACCTTGCTTTGTATTCATTTTCACTCTTCCTTTTATACACCCATTTCACATCAATTACCTTTTTTCCCTTGGAGGGTCTGTCAACTAGAGTCCAGGTATTATTTTTTATTAAACTTTCCATCTCAATATTCATTGCTCCTTTCCATTTCATTGCCTCATCACATGTAATCATCATCATCATCATCATTTCAGCCGGAAGACGCCCACTGCTGGACAAAGGCCTCCCCCAAAGATCTCCACGATGATCGGTCCTGCGCTGCCCTCATCCAACCTATCCCGGCGATCTTGACCAGATCATCGGTCCATCTTGTGGGGGGCCTACCAACACTGCGTCTTCCGGTACGCGGTCGCCATTCGAGGACTTTTCTGCCCCAACGGCCATCAGTCCTTCGAGCTATGTGCCCAGCCCACTGCCACTTCAGTTTTGCAATCATCCGGGCTATGTCGGTTACTTTGGTTCTCCTGCGAATCTCCTCATTTCTGATTCGATCTCGCAGGGAAACTCCGAGCATAGCCCTCTCCATTGCTCTCTGAGCGACCATGAGCTTTCTCATAAGGCCCATAGTTAGCGACCACGTCTGCGTTCCGTATGTCATCACTGGCAACACACATTGGTTAAAAACCTTCGTCTTGAGACACTGCGGTATTTGGGACGAAAAGATTTTACGGAGCTTCCCGAACGCTGCCCATCCGAGTTGGATTCGACGAGTGACCTCTTTCGCGAAATTGGACCTGCCTAACTGGATCGTTTGACCCAAGTAGACGTATTCGTCAACAATTTCGAAAGTACAGTTCCCAACTGTTACGGGGGTAGGTGCGACATGGACATTAGACATGATCTTCGTCTTGTCCATGTTCATTTTGAGACCTACTCCTTGGGAAGCTGTATTGAGACCATCAAGCATATGGCTTAAGTCTTCCATGGTTTCAGCCATGATTACGATATCATCTGCGAATCTAAGGTGAGTGATGTACTCACCGTTAATGTTGATGCCCAGTCCGTTCCAGTCCAGAAGCTTGAAGACATCTTCCAACGCAGCAGTGAACAGCATCGGCGATATGACATCGCCTTGTCTGACTCCCCGCTGCAGTCGGATAGGCTTCGAGTTCTGATCCTGGAGACGGACTGACATGGTGGCGTTTTCATACAAACACTTCAACGCTTTGATGTATCGATAATCAATGTGGCACCTCTGGAGAGACTGAAGCACCGCCCAGGTCTCGATCGAATCAAAGGCTTTCTCATAGTCCACGAACGCCAAGCATAGTGGCTGGTTATACTCCTCCGTCTTCTGTATAACCTGCCGCAGCGTATGTATGTGGTCTATGGTGCTAAAACCTTTTCGGAATCCGGCTTGTTCGGGAGGCTGGAAGTCGTCAAATCTGCGCGCGAGACGATTCGTGATGACCCTTGAAAACAGCTTGTAAACATGGCTCAGAAGCGATATCGGTCTAAAGTTCTTCAAAAGGGTTTTGTCGCCCTTTTTGAAGAACAGCACCACTATACTTCCGTGCCAGGCCTGCGGCGTTTTGCCATCGAGGATGACGGAATTAAATAGCTTCTGGAGGATTTTAAGCACAGGAGTACCACCAACTCTCAGAAGCTCGGCTGTAATTCCATCATCACCCGGCGCCTTGTTGTTTTTAAGCTGTTTAAGGGCCACACTAATCTCGTACAGACTGACGTCTGGGATATCTACGGTGTAGTGTCGGGTTAATTTGGCTCTTGGGTCTTTAGCCTTGTTGTTAACAGGTGCCCGTGTGGTCGTGTATAGCTGTCCGTAGAACTTCTCGACTTCCCTCAAAAGTTCGGGTTTAGACGAAACGACCCTGCCGTCGTCGGTCTTCAGCTTCGTCAGTTGGCTCTGCCCAATAGACAAGTCTCGTGCGAATACTTTAGAGCCCTTGTTACGCTCTATAGCCGCCTTTACACAGTCTGTGTTATGGCGGCGGATATCGCGAGTCAAGGACTTGGAGATCTGTCTATTTAGCTGCCTATACTGGGAAGCATCGTCCGGGGACTGAAGGGTCATTTGACGTCTCACATCCATCAATTTGAGAGTAGAATCTGAGATTTTTCCAGTTCTTTTTGAACGGCTGGCCTTGAAGAATTTAGACCCGGCCGTTTGAACAGTTTCCACGAACCTGTTATTATACTCGTCCACGTCAACGCAGTCACCGAGGCATTCGAAGCGGTTTTGCAATTCGAGTTGAAAGTTTACCGGGTTTTGGATCTGTATGGGTGCAGGTCGGAGCGTAGACTTCACCAGTCGAGACCTCTCCAATTTTGGATTGATATTCAATGTGCCTCTTACTAAGCGGTGATCACTCCCAGTTTTCACCGAATTGATCACAGAAACATCATTGAATATCTGTCTTTTGGTCGACATAATGAAGTCAATCTCATTTTTGGTGGCACCATCGGGACTAATCCAAGTCCATTTGCGTTGTTCTGGCTTCATGAAGAAGGAGTTCATCATATACAGGTCCTCCTTCTCCATGAAGTCGGCCAGCATCTGGCCTCGGGTGTTCCGATTTCCGAACCCAAATTGCCCCACTCTCAACTCATCGCCGCTACGTTTCCCCAATTTTGCGTTGAAGTCTCCCATGACAACGTTAAAGTGGGTTTTAGAAGTGTGGATGGCTGTTGAGATGTCCTCATACATGGCTTCCACCTCCTCGTCAGGATGTGTCGAAGTCGGAGCGTAAACCTGAATGACCTTCAACGAATACCGTTTGGTAATTTTGAGTATTAGGTACGCTACCCTAGTCGAAACACTCCCCACCTCAGTAACGTTGTTCACAAGAGACTTGTGAACGAGAAACCCGACACCACCTTGGGACAGTTGGTCGCCCTCCCGGAAGTAGAGCAGATTTCCGGAATTTAGGATTATTGAGTCCTCTCCCTGTCTTCGGACTTCAGATAACCCCACAACATCCCATCGCAGTCTGCTCAAAACTTCCTCCAGTTCCTCCAACTTCTCGTTGGTCCGCAGTGTCTTGACATTGTATGTTGCCAGGGCCAAAGGTCGTCGTTCTTGGTAGCGAATCCGAACCCGGGGATTCTTCGCACCCCCTGCCCCGTCGCTTATGTGGCTGCTACCGTGACCACCACGAACGGGGCCGCCGGGGACTAGGGGCCGGGGCCTGTGTGTATCTGTCATTTTAGGGGGGGGTTTTGCCATAATCGCCACGCTTGGCAGGCGGGTTGGCGATCGCAGTATTCGCAGTTGGTGATGCTCTCACGGAAAGATGCTGCTGCCCATCCTCCGTTCTTTCTATCCCTTACTCGTCTCTTACGACACCCACGGGAGGAGATGGGGTGGTGCTATTCTGGTGCGACACCACACACTACAACAGTGACAATAAAAGGTAGTAATTAATGGGCAACTACAACATAGTTTACAAAGTATTCCAATTTCACACAACTATTTTTAAACTCTACACATATATATGAGCGACACCAATAAAAAATTCCAATAAACTAAAATAAACGATAATGATCCATTATAATACATGATAATGACAGTTTGATTTGTATTATCTTTATAAACACTATTATTAATGGAGTATGTTTTATAATAACTTATCTAAATTATAGTATAGTCTTGAAATGGGTTATATTTTCAGATTTCAAACGTTCAATCACACACATAATTATTAAAATAAGTAGTAAACGATGCGCTATTTTTTATATATAGCATAAAGATAAGATCTGCTGATCTCCATTTATGAAAATCTTCTTCCTCCTGCCCTTATCCTACATTATATAGGGTCAGCACAACATGTTGCATGTTGCAATAGTTATGGCTTAGTTTTTACAACCGCCCGCTTGCCTGACGTTAAGCCCTTTTTGGGGAAAAAAAAAAATCAGTCATCCTTTTTATTTAAATTATTTTCTGGTTTCACATTGAAAGTAGGAAACGAAATTTCGTTGTTAGTCATCTAACATATCCTCAAGCTACACTTTTATTGGTTTCTTCTTGAACAAACAACATCCGAGTGTTGGTTTGGATGTGCAGGGTGACACTTTTGCTGGGTCGCCGACTTTTACGGGGTCCGTGCACAATCACATTCGACAACTATGTCACGAGAGATTCTAAATAGGAAATTCGCAGTGTCAAGCGTCTTCGATTGCTCTTAGTCCTGCATTTCATTGCGCTTGAATGCAGAAACAGGCAGCTTGCGCAGGTGCTTGCGCACAATCTTCTTATAATTTAGTGGTGGATCACAGCAATCTTCCTCTTAGAAAGTTAGAGGCCTTGAAACACGCAGCTTTTTCACAATAATACATAACCTTCGGCAAAGGACATCGTGGCAAGCAGGGATAGCACATAGGTGGATCTTCATAGCACGTTTTTGTACAAGGGGCCACTAACATCATACATACTGCAAATTGTTCGCAGTCTTTAGGATAAAAGCACGTCATTTTTAATTAGATTTTACTTCTTATTCTTCTGTAAATTTTATATAATAATAAATAAATTTCCACTAGAATTTTGATAATTTTTAAATACATGTAATCGCCTCCTGAAAATCAATTGGAGCTGACGCATCACAGTAGTTACAGTATATGCAATAATAACCAAATTCTTCATCAAAACGAAGTGGAGGTTTGATTTGTTTTCTTAATCTTCTATTTAGATTCTCATCTTCACTTTCTCCTACATTCTCTTTATCATTTTCTGAGTATTTTAACATATTTCTTTCCTCTTGGATCCTTTTATCTTCCTTTTCCTTTTCTTTTATTTTATATTCACTATTTTCTTCCTCATCTTTAAAACCACATAATTTAACATCTTCCTCAATTATATCACAATTTCTAGCAATAACAACTCTGTTGTTAATTAACACTCTGTATCCAATATCAGTATAACCAAGCAAAATTCCAGCTTCTGCTTTCTTATCCCATTTAGACCTTCTTCGTTCTTCAGGAATTCTTACAAAAACTCTACTTCCATATAATTTTAGATTTTGCATAGATGGCTTCCTTTTAAAAAATATTTCATACGGGGTTTTCCTCTCAATAGTATTAGTTAAGGTTCTGTTTTTAAGATATGCAGCTGTTTTAGTTGCCTCAGGCCAAAATCTTCTTTCTACCTTTGCTTCTGATAAAAGACATCTACCCATATCCATCAACGTACGATTATATCTTTCTGCTGTTCCATTTAATTGATGAACATATGCTGGACAGGGTTTTATCAGTATTCCTTTCTCTTTAGCAAACTGAAAAACTCTTGCATTCATATATTCCTTCCCATTGTCACATCGCAGTTCCTTTATCATTTTCCCTGTCAAGTTCTGTACTTCATTAACATACTGCACCAAGTAATCATATACCTCATCCTTTGATCTGATACAATAAACTTTGACTAATTTGCTGTAGTCATCAATAAAACTCAAAAAAAATTTTTCTCCATTATATCCTGTAGTCTGATGTGGCCCATTTAAATCTGTATGAACAATCTCTAATATCTCTTTTGCTTTTCTTCGATTATTAGCAAATGGTAAATTATGCATTTTATTTTCAATACATATTGCACACTTTAAATATTCATATTCAATCTCTTTAGGTAATCCTTCTAATGATTCATTTTTACACATTAAATCCAATTTTTTAAAGTTAATATGGCCCAGAGTACGATGTAGTTTTTCCTTTACAGTCATATTTGTTTTACTAATATTTGCTTCCAATATTTCTTCACACATGTAACTTTTCATCTTATACAGTCTTTCATCCTTAATTGCAATTGCTATAATCTTTCTATATTCATTGTAAATTTTTGCAAATTTCCCTTTTGAGACAATTGAACAATTATCAGTAATTTTCGAATAACTTAATAAATTTGCTTTCATTTCTTTTACAAAGAAAACATTTTTTAATGTGACTTCAGATTTTTGTCCATAAACTAAGAAATAAGCTTTTATATTACCAATTTTTGTAGCTTCTAATATTGTTCCGTCAGCAATTTTGACTTTAATAGGTTTGTCCAATATCTCATAAGTATTGAAGTATTTATCAGTGTTAATAATGTGGTCAGTACATCCACTATCTAGTAACCAATTTATTTGACCCTTTGGCTTATCATTCTCTTGCGTTGTGTATGTATTGTTTGCAATAGTAATATGATAACTGTTACCTTGACTCCCTTGATTATTATGGTAGTAATTTCTTGAACCTTGTCCTCTGTTATTGTATGAACCACGTCCTCGTCTTGGCAAACTATGTCCTCTATAACTTGGTAAACTATTTCCTCTATAATTTTGTATACTATTTCCTCTATAATTTTGTATACTATTTCCTCTATAATTTGAAAGACAATGTCCTCGACCACGGTTTACATTTTCTGCCTTACAATCTCTTCTTAGGTGACCAGGTTTACCACAACAAAAACAATTATATGATCGGTTAGTATCTGCTTTAAAAACATTTGATGTGTCTTCTGACATTTCACTCATATTTCCTGTACTTTTCAATTTTATTTTGCTTTTTAAATAGTCCACTGTCCTTTCACCCTCTGGTAAGACATCTATTAAATCACCTATGTAGTTGTAACTCACTGGTAGTGCTTTCAACATGTAGTTTAGTTTTTCTGTTTCTGATACCGTTGCACCGGCTTGTTTCAACTCATTTACAGCTTTTTCAAAGTCATCGAAAAATAAAGACACTTCAGAATAATTTTTCAATTTGACACTTTCGAGTTTATGTCGACATACTATTTGCAACGCCGTTGATTTCTTTAGGTACATCCCATCAAATTTCTGTATTATTTCGTATGCTGTATTTAATTCACTTATATATTCCAACTGCTTGTTTGTTATAGCACTGTAAATATAGTTTGTTGCTTGTATATCTCTATCGTCCCATTCATCTTTGTCGGTTTCAATTTTCGCTCTCATTACTACATCCTTGCACTTTTTGAACTGTAGAAACTTAATTATGCGTATTTTCCAATTACTGTAATCTGTGCCATCGAAAATTGGAATATTTATATTATCACTATTTTTTGACGCCATTTTTTTTCTTCTTTTTTCTATCACATTTATTCTTTAAACCATTGTTCTGCTACCATTAAACCACTGTTCTGCTACCATGTTAAAATAATTAGGCCCGTTCATGGTTTTATACTTTATTCTATAATATTAGCTTTATCACACAAGTAAAACGTAACTATCCTTTCTCTTCATCTTGATTGGAAGAGGAAGAGATTACAATCAGTGTTGCCAATATAAATGTATATAAATCAACATATATAATTGTTTCTAATTGAGAATAGTTGTTAATTAATAATTCAATAGTCACGTCTGACCCACAGTTTGATCTCATACGCACGGGAGGCGACGTATCGGCCTCATTAGGACCCAAGGCAACGTTCTTAATTGACACCATTTACGCATATCCTTTGCATAATTCATGTCACATGGACGGAATATTTCAATCTTTAGGGCGTTTATAAATATCCCACATTGTTAGTCAGATGGAATATGACACGATTTAGTCAGTAATTCGCTGTGATTTATTAGATACAAGTTGACCCGGCAAACGTTGTTCTGCCATATGAATTTAAAAAAGTAGCCTTTGTCCTTCTCCAAGGTCCAATCTATGACTATACCAAAATTCATCAATATTGTTCAGCAGCTTAGGCGTGAAAGCGTAACAAACAAACAAACTCACTTTCGCATTTATAATATTAATCAGGATTAGTTATATTACAATCTTAAAAAGGTTCCTGTTGACACGTGCACGTCTGTATTTAGAACTAAAAAAATCTAATTTATTTTATTGTTGATTTTCCCTATTATTATTCTATTGATGATTATACCCAGAAATAGAGTTACATTCACTTTTTAATTAATTAAAATAAGGGTGCCAAAATTTTTATGTAATTATGCAGTCGCATTGTCTTTGATTTTTCTGCGGATGGTGTTCAGTAATTTTATTGCCTGTCTTCGCCAACGATTAAGGCAACTTTAGCAACCACCACAACTACTAGCCAAAATAATTTGCTCACATATCATAGGTCTGTAATTTAGGGGATGCAGTTTGGTGTCAATTCCCTAATTGAATTGTGTGTTGTTATAATCGGACGTTTAGGTTCAGCGAGACGTTGGCAACGTTGGCAATGTTAGTCGATTCCTCCAATGTGGATTACGTACATATTTCACGTGTATATTTTGTATATTTCTAATACTCTTTAATACTTTTTGTGACAGGATCTTATATATTAAAGTATTAACAAATATTTTAATGATGAACACGTTATAAATATACAAAATTTTGACCAAATTTTGAGGACGCAGAGTCTCGAACCAGAAGAGTAAATTGTGTCTTTTTGTTTTATTTTGGAATCTTGAATATTTATTTGGGAATCCTAACTTTCCAAATAATAATTATAAATACGCAAGTGAGTTTTTTCGTTTGTTTGTTACGCTTTCACGCGTAAACCGTTGAACCAATTTTAATGAATTTTGATATAGTCATAGATTGGACCTTGGAGAAGGACATAGGATTTTTTTTAATTCATAGGGCAGAATTACGTTTTCCGGGTTAACTAGGTTTGAATATAATTTCAAAAACTCGTAGGCCATGATTATACAGTAAAAAAAAACTATTTGTTAAGTAACTAAAAAGTATTTACGTATAGTGTAAAATAAAGAAATAATGCTAATGCCAGCAAACCCACACATATCAAAATTTTTCCTATTGGGGTTGAGCCAAATATTTTAAGACCAATTCTATTTTAGTTTTTCAATCACTAAATGGAAGTTTCGCAAACAATATGCACACAAACGTTTCACTATTGACAATACTAGGGCTCCTATGGAAAGGCTTGGAAAGCTACTGGGGTGAATGCTTGAGTAACGATGATAATGTACTAAATTCAATAACATGTTTTCTCTATAATGTTGCCTATCTCTATAATCTCATGTTTACACGTATTAGGTACCAATAAATCAAACTCGAATACTGTTAAACCATATCTTGGAAATAACTTAACTAATGTGAAAGTTGCACTGTTTCCAATGATGAAATGAATATAAGTTAATAAAAAATATAGTCACAAACTAATATCTATCTTAGAGTTTCAAAGCTGTGCATGGAGTCACATTTACGAACACCTTGCGTCTTTTATTTCACACTAAAAATATAATAAGAAAGTTAAAAAATGCTGATGTAAATCTAATATATAACTGATATATATTAAATAAAAAATCCTGTATACGAGAGTTAATTAATTTTCTTCGTTAATGTAAAATTAAGGCATAAAGGTCGCATGTTATCATTTAGAAATAAAGTAGCGATACAGTACTTTAATCCCTAAGTATTCGGTTTCACGACAAATGTACGCCACAGTAATGAACCAAATTTAAGATAACTTTCACCAGATGAATATCTAAATATTTAAAACACGATAAAATATACTTTTAATGTTCACCCTGAATGTATTTTATTAGCTACGGGAAGCCAGGAGCAAAAAGCCTAGCAGACAGAAGTAAAGTATATGTTTACGTAAGATATTGGTAGAAGTAGAAGGAAAGAGATTCGGCTCGAATGTAAAGTTGTCACCTATGCAATAAACCGTTTTGTCCGTGCAGGGGCGGAGAAAGAATACCACTAACCTCTGCAGCTGGGGTCGGCCTGTCGTAAAAGGAGACAAAACAACCCACCCACCTACGTGGCAGAGTTCCAAGCCCGTCTGGATGGCGATCACCTTTGGTCTTAAGTTTGCCGCCATAATAACATTGTGTTCTGTTCTGGCGTTAGGGACCCAAGTTCCTGTACCCTTATGGGATAGCAGCGTGTTTGCGATGCCACTGGGGTTGCAAAAATCCATAGGCGACGGTAATTGCTGAATTCTAAGCAGGCTATCAGCTTGTATGCTGTCCTAAAGCAATAAAAAAAAAGAAATAAATTGACGAAGGAAAAATATGGACTTTTCAAAACAAAATAAACTAATATTTTGAAAGTAACAAATGCAGATTTTAAAACACAAGTTTCAGGGTTTTATTTATTGATTCACCCATGTTATACTTTTTTTTACAGTAGACAGCTTTCGCTCAAATAAAAATAGTGACAGATAGAGCGGAAAAACAATAATACATTTCCGAATTAAGGGAATTTATGGCTGATTGTCTTATATCAGAAGGATTATTCAAATATGTTTTGTATTAGCAAGAAAGCCAAAAGCTAGGAAATACGGCCAGCTAAATACTTTAACCACGGCGAAATTTTAATGACGCTGGAAAACAAAAAGTAGTATCTGCATATTGGCTTCGGCAGCTTCCTTTGCCTTTCTTCGCCTAAACTTCTCAAAACACGTGTCTGCAGTGGATGGAAGGATGACTATCGTGCTGGAACTGTACAAACGTATCCAAAAATTTTACTGTCCATGATTAATGAGGGAAATATGTAGTCAGTTTAGTTTCTGTGCTTTCTTTATTCTATGCCTTAAGCAGTTACAACAAGTTCAATTTAACCCGATACAGATTAGAAAAATTACACATAAGTTTTCTTTTATTACTCTGTGCGTTTTATATTTTAAATTTAAATTAATTAAACGCAAACAAGATGGCTCCCGACGGAATGTGTTTTGGTTATGAGTTCTTGAAGCTTCGGGAGCTATTGATACGATCTTCAAGCAACATTCGAAGCGTTAAAATTGAATATAATATTACTTACTATAAGTGTATTTATTAATTGTTACTTAGGTACTTTTAATAACTTTAACATTACTTATGAAGTATTTTTATTGCTGTGGTACAGCAAACAGGCACTTAAAAGTTACCATCGCCTATAGAAATTAGCAACGCCAGAAACATCAGCGGTACCGCTAACACACTGCCTTTCACGTGGGGGAATCGGAACCTGGATTACTTATACCGTAACAAAACACAAGGTTATTGTGGTATATTCAGAGGCTAGGGGTGGTTGCTATCTAGACGGGCTAGGAGTGTTACCACCTACCCAGAAAGCCTAAATGTACTTTTTGTTTTTATTGCTGTAAGACAGTAGTAGAGTATTCGATATGATCGAGCTCTATTTGGAGACTTACGTTTATTAGCGAATTAATCGAGACACGATCAATTGAGTGCAACCCTAAATATATTTTCAGTTATCAAATTGAATCTTTAGAGAGTATTAACACCGATCCCATACTCCATCGACTACATACTCATACATAATTTATAACAAACCAAACAAAACTATATTATTCCTGATGATTACAAAGGCCTGAGATAAAAAAAAATGTACACTGTTATTGATTTGAAGTCATATATTCATAACGAAAGTATTTATTTAATTAAGTTAGACATATCATACAGTACCCGCAGAGAGCAGTACAAGGAGTTGAAATATTCCCGGTGCCATTAACAGCATCCCTAATGCGCGTATTAGACCGCCCGTCATATTTCGTTTACTGAGACTAAAATAATTATGTATGTTATGTCGGAAATAATGTATTTCTTGATATATTTATTACCTCGAAACACGTTCACAAGCGGGGATCCGACGACATTATAATATATTGAAATATATGTTTTTAAAAATAAATATTCATGAGTGATAGAGGTATTGCGATACATTACAAGGTCCATATGTCAACGAAACGCCGCGCGGGCGCCGCGGCCGTCCGGCCGAGAAAGCACGCGCCGAGCGCGCCGTCCAACGCCCATGCCTACTCGAATCAAAGCCTCCTCTATATCATTCACTAGTACTCTTGGACTGTTCGTTGACAGAGATCAGTTCGATTTTAATTTTTCAGACATTGAGCTTTATTTTATTGTCAACACAATGTTTTAACATAATTAAAATTAATTTCTCTCCATTCAGGGGCGGAGTAATAATAGTAACTCCTGTAGCCAAGGTCAGCCGGTCGTAAACCGTAAACGTAAAGCCTGCCACCATCCCTTGTCTTTAAATATACCGCCATAATAGCCTTGAGTTGTATACCAGCATTAGGGAACCAGGTACCAGTACCCTTATTTGGACGGCAGCGTGTTCGCGGTGCCTTTAACGTCGCAAACATCTACAGGCGACGGTAACTGCTTACAATTAAGTGGGCTGTCAGCCTGCCTGCTGTTCCTAAGCTATAAAAAAATAAAGAAAACTTTCCTGTATAATAAATATAATAATAATAAACAATTTAACAATACTTTATTCAGCACGTGTGAGCATATCAGGTTATAATAATAAAACACAACTTAGAGAAACTTGCAACAAAAACCACCTATTAATGTATATCCTTAGCTAATAAGAGTTATGAAAATAAACATTTTCTGAGATTACCATTATTGTACCATCTCGAGGGCAGTTATTGGGTTCCATTCCAAGAAATGCGTGGTGATATCTTAGTGTTGAGTACGAATAGAATAATTATTTACCTTTTTTATTGCTGAAGAACAGCAGACAGGCTGATGGCCCACTTAACATTAAGCTGTTACCGTCGCCTATGGGTGTTTGCGACGCTAGGGGCACCGCGAACACGCTGCTCTCCCATAGGAGTACAAGAACGGAACACAACATAAGGTTATTTATGGCGGCATATTTTTACACCAGGGGTAGTCGCTATCCAGACGGGCTTGAGGCCCTACCACGTAGCTAGGGTGGGTTGTTTAGTTCGCCTTTTACGACAGGCTCACCCCGGCCGCAGGGGTTAGTATTCTTACTCCGCCCTTGCAATAGAATGAAATTAAGCTTCCTTGGTGTGAGGTTCATTACAAGTAATATTTTTGGTCGATCTCGCTTTTACAATGTCTCCGGTAACATTACCACTTAACATTGGTTTTCAAACAAGTTACGAAAAATACTTAAATCTTTTCAGAAATTATTATAGTTTTATAAGAATCCTTAAATTACTGCTCAGTAATAATAATTAATAGTACTTTACAATTTTCCTCACTATTTTATAGAAATAAATTAAGAAAGCCTTTCAATAAACATGGTCGTACTATTAATGATGATCGGTGTCCAGTTTTACTGCTTTTTAATAAGCATTAAACTTAATGTATCAGAGTTTACGCAACGTGTAACTGCAACTTTTATTACGTGGTGAAATCTTGTTAATTTATTTTGTATTAATATGATCTTATAACAGAATTAATTAATGACGATATTTACCATTGTTTTGTAGTAAAATATCAATGTTTAATTTCATTATTTAAAGTTTGTTAAAATAACCTTCGTAATTTGAGATGTTTTGAATATTATCGGAGGAATGGAAATGATAATAACGTAATTGTTTTTGTATCATTAGATAACTATTTGAAAATCGATGAAAATCGTTCATTTTTTTCAGTAATTATTTATAAATTTCTTTTATATTTTTAAGTACATACTAATGTTTAAATTAAATAGTTTTATATACTATCATCGTAGTCTAGACGCAAATTCATTTATAATTTTATCCGTGCAGGGCGGAGAAAGAACACTAACCTCTGCGGCCGGGGTCGGCCTGTCAGAAAAGGCGACAAAACAACCCACCCTAGCTACGTGGTAGGGCCTCAAGCCCGTCTGGATGACAGCAGCATATTCGTGATACCACTGGCGTTGCAAACACCCATAGGCGATGGCAACTGCTAAATTCTAAGTGGGCTGTCAGCCTGTCTGCTGTTGTAGAACTGGCTGTAGAGCCATAAAAAAACAGGTTACATGTAAAACTTTTGAAGCTGGCCTCCAATGATAAGTATTGAGGTTTATCTAGGATTAGTATTAAACTGTTTGGTTTCTGCTTTGGTGTATAGGCATTACTCGTCAATTTTTGTACCTATAAGATATACAATAAGAAATAGATGACAACATTCCGCACTCACATTACATATATTTAAATACCCTCCTCTTTATTAGTAACTAGCAGCCCGTCCCAGCTTCGCACGGGTATTTAACAAAAAATTAAAAATTAAACCCTTCTATTTTTTTCGGTCTCGGGGAATAACCTCTCTTGACGGGGGGACCGAGGGATATAAGGGACTCCGGAAAAGATGTTCGACCATCCGACTACCCACTAAAAAACCCCGCTGTTCTCCTATCGCCTACGCCCGGGCCCACGGATATATGGCCTGCCGATCTCGTGGCCCGGGCCGGCGCTGGCCCACGCTTTGTCTTATAGCGGGCCCCTTCTAAAGTGCTAGCGCCAGGGGGTCAGGGTTTCGTCCCCCCAGCGCTCTCTTGTAACAACTCTAGGAGTTGAGGGGGGCTGCGGAACAGCACGCGGCCTTCTCCCTCGCGGCAATAGTGCGGGCGGTGGATCCTTCCCCGAGGGGCCGCCCGCGGCCGCTTTCTACGGCGGCCGGAGATCGTTGCCCGCCCTCCGGCGCCAACGACGCGGCCTACGTTGGCGGGAGGGGAGTGCGGTGGCGGACTCCCGCTCCCGTTCCGCCGCCTCCCTTGCAGACACTACTGCGTCGCAAAAGGAGGCAACGGCCGTCCATCCAGGATCGCCCCCGACCATGGACAGAACCAGGGCCGGGAGCGACAGGTCCGCGGCCAATTCCGGACGGGACTCGCATCCCCGTCGCGTGCTAGTCAGGCGTGAATACGACTACCAGACGACACTCCAGAAAAAGCAGAGTCGCCTGACGTCGTAGTCGGCCCAGCAAGACCAACCGACAGCGAGGATGCAATTCCCGCCCCGGGAACACTCTGTGCAGGCGCAGTCGAAATAGGCATGGTTTCGACTACCAAATCAGGTCCCAGGGTAGAACCCGGGACCCCAATCAGTATTCGCAACCATCCCACCGGGGACCACGCCACGAACAGAGAACTAAGTTGGAAAGGATGTAAGAGGTAGACGGAAAGAAAGGTAGGACTCTGTCGCCTCGAACGGAGAGGGGAGTGAAGCGACGGATGCTCGGGCACCTCGGGTACGCACACCCGTGCACTCCTCGGACAGAGGAGCGCCCCTGAGGGCAAACCCTTCTATTTGCGTCAGGTTACTAAAAAAATAAAATTATAAAGAAAGTTTGAATATTATTATTTCTATGAGTTTTTATTTTAATGATTTTTTGTTATTACTTTTTATTTATTTTCGTTATTTTTTAATAAGTATTCTAATTTTTGTAAAAACCCCAGTGACGCACGCCTACATTGCATAAGGTGATGCCTAGCTAGCCGAACAGGGTGAGCGGCTACCACGCAACATTTTTCTAATACTTACATTTTTAAACTCGTGATATCTTTCGAATGGAATATCCGAATTGAATAATTCAAAAAGTTATATAAAGGTATTGAAACAGTTTTGAATATGAAGTAATTTATTTTGATAAGGATTAATACCAAGATCCAATTAAAGAGCCTTTTCTAGGGGCGGCATTTTAATTAAATTTTTAAAATAAAAGAATACTTATTGTGGCATAACTATAATAGTTAGACATATGCTGTCGCGACACTTTTTGTAAATAATGATGTGTTCTGCAAAGTTGTAGTACATTATTTTATTCTATCATCAATAGTTTTCGCAACGCACGCGATTTTAATAATATTTTAGGTAATTTTTTTACACTTTGAGTTACATTATTGGAGTTTTAGTAAGGATCCTTAATTTTTTTGAAAATATAATATAGCCTATGTCACCCGGGGATAGTGTAGCTTCCCAACAATGAAATAATTTTTTAAATCGGGTCAGTAGTTTCGGAGCCTATTCAAAGCAAACAAACAAACAAACAAACAAACAAACAAACAAACAAACAATCAAATCTTTCCTCTTTATAATAGTAGTATAGATTCCGTGTGGCAATACGTAATTTATTTTTTTCCGTAAATAATGTCAGTTCTTTTTTTTCGTGAACTTGCATTTTCCTTTTTCTATGAAAAATTTAAAATTAATATTTCATTCTATTTACTTTTTTTTATTATGTCTTCTTTAAATATACAAAGTGTGATCTTATTAGGGCAAATTTCCTGTTTATTATGTATTAGTATGTAGGTTTGATATTTGTGCTGTATGATCATTGTTGAAATAAATAAATAAATAAATGCCTATTAGTTCTTCAATTTAGTTTTACGGGTTTAATCTGACAAAAGAAGAGTATGAATGTTAAGATGACGGCCAATAAAGGAGAATGGAAGGAGAGAAAATATTGTGGTGACCTGATATAATGTGGGATAAGGGCACCAAGAGGATCAAGCTTGTCATGATAATAATGTTTATAATATAAAGAAAACAGTTCTTATGCAAAGATACAAAACTTTTTCCACTTATCCATAACTATTCGTGCAAGGGCGGAGAAAGAATACTGACCTCTGCGGCCGAGGTCAGCCTGTTGTAAAAGGCGACTAAGCATCCAAGCTAGCTGATAGGGCTCCAAGCCCGTCTGCATGGTAACCAGGGGTGGTTTTAAATATGCCGCCATAATAACTTTGTATTGTGTTCCGGCATAAGTAACCAGGTTTCAGTACACGGCTAGTAGCGTGTTCGCGATGCCATAGACGACGGTAGTTGCTAAATTATAAAGCAATAAAAAAAAAACTACATATATTTGGGACTCTGCGGACTTATTGCATTTTATTATTAGTTATCGAATTTCTACTAACATTAATTGTGTGATAATAATACTAATACTTTAAAACTTACCTAAATTTAATTTAGACCCAAACTCTTTAACATTTTAATTTGGTTTACAGGGAAATGAAATAGTTCATTTACAATAAATTATATTAATAGATCATAGCTATCAGATTATGAGGATTGGTTGTAGTGTGATCGTGTTACAATTTCGATTGAGTTTTTCACTAATACCAATAAATTGGATACCACTGTCGTTGCTCTCCGTTCACCGAAAAGACATTCCGTTAAGTCAGTTATGATAATTACCTTCATCTCCTTAATAAATATGCTGGAGGTACAGTTCTCCGGTATAAAAATGAATGCTTGACCTGTGCTCTCGGCACATGAATATTTAATATTTATAAATTATTAATCCAACTTATCCAACACTTGGCTTACGTTTATCGTGTAAAAAGTTTAATGGCCTTATTTCTTTTACTACATGACGCTGATTGCAAATGATTTCCATGATAATAGATAGATAATAGTGGATAATCTTGCATGTAAATGTGTAATCTTGCACTTTTGATCCCGGGGTAAATGTTTAATAGTTTCACAGAATAAATAAGATTCGCGTTGCATGTTTTGTCGCAAATGGAAAAACGTGTGACAGATTTGGTTAATTAAATTTATAAAGACACTGTGACAATTCACACAGCGCCATCTAGTATAGTAAGTAACAGAGCGCTTGCGTTATGGGTACTAGACAACTGATATGCATAAATATTTAATTTTGTAAATAAATGCATGTTATATAAAAACAAAAACTCGGGACGGAAATCGTGACCTCCACAATCGTCCAACTTACGTTAGATGGTCTTCTTCTTCGATACTTAGTCATGAAACAGAAAAAACAATACATTTCTTTATTTAAAAAATATACTTTTATATGTATTTAGAAAATTGCTTTTATTTTGACACAGAAAATGACGCTTCTCTTTTATTTATTTAAATAGATCGATGTGTTAGTGATAATTAGAAATAAAAATGATTCCAAATTCCTTAATTATCATGAAATGATATGAAAATTATTTATTAATGTAATTAAAGCACCGAAAACTAATTACTTTAGAATGCTTTTAAATAAAATTATAATATGTACTTATTAGTCAGTGAGCTATCATTATCGTGTCGCCGGATGTTATTTCTATAATGAACTCAGTCACGCGTACATAAAATTTAAATATATAAGTGGCTACTGTATTAAAATATTGATAACACATATTTTGAGATGTCTTTAATTGCTACTAATAATTCAATCGTATGCATTTCAGATAAGGTAAGTCGGCCGGGTCGGGCGGTTTAAAGGGAATGACTTAATTGCCGCTGCTTATGGAGGCGAATAAATCCGAGGCGGAATGTTTACGGCGCGGCCTCAGCGCCAGCACGTGCGCCTCTTAATTGTGCTGCGCTGTGCCCTGGATGGACTTTAATGACCATTTCGCAAGTATATTTGTACAATTACACTAATGTGATGTAAACTCAGGTATATTCGGTTTGTTTTCTCGATAGTTATGTTAAAGTATACTTAAATTAGATCTAAAACGGATATGGATGGTAGACTTTTCCCATGTTTTTTTTATTCTGAGAAACAGCAGACAAGATGACGGCCACTTAATAGTAACCGTGAACACACTGCTTTCCCATAAGGGAACAGGAATCTGGATCACTAATGCTGGAGCGCAACACAAGGTTATTATGACGGCATACTTATAGACCCATTGTGGTTGCCATCCAGACAGACTTGGCGCTCTGCCACGTAACTAGGGTTGTTTTGTCGCCTTTTACGACAGGCAGACCTTAGCCGCAGGGGTTAGTATTCTTGCTCCGCTCCTGCACGAAGAATTATAATTAAAAAGGGGAGTTCAGACAATGTACCAGTACTTTTGGTATAGGAATCTGGTGACAGTGACTGTATACGAGTACATAAGAGAAATCATAATAGCACGATGACTCGATTTTCAAATTTCGTTTTATGTTGCTAGATCTTGACCCATTATATTTAAAATATTATTCTTTTGTTATTTAAAATCGTTTTATTTGTGACGATTGGACCCATTTTTCAACAGCACATTAATATTAATAAACTGACGGACTCATAAACTGCATCAAAGTTCAGGATTACTTTGAAATGATTTTTTTAAATAAGTATGCAAACTTTTTAGATTAAATTATATAAATATGGAGAGACTGGCTCTTAATCTAAAAAAAGGAAAATTTAAAAATAGAATTGCAGTAAAACAAATGAATATAGCCGGGAAAAGAAAATTTACTCGTAGTATCAGATTTGCATGTTATTTATAGCAAAGTTTTAAATTGATTCTTATTGATTTTTTATTCTTTTGTCAATTGAATTATTGTTACCAGCAGAATTGGTGGGTTAGTTTTTTAACTCATCGAAAGTTTTTGAACCATAATATGTATACTTCGTCCGAACAAGCGGCTCAAATTGTAGCATTGGTGCGGGAGGGCTTGGATCAACGAACGATTGGTAGAAATTTAAATTTAAACCAGTCTACGGTTTCTAGAATATACAGAAGGTTTGTGGAGACAGGTTTTTACAGAAGGGGATGTGGTACAGGCAGGACTCGAGCAACCACCGGTCGTGATGACCGATTTATTGTTACAACTTCCCTGCGAAATCGTTTCCTCACGTCAGTTAACATCAAAACAGAGCTTAATGAAGTGCGTGGAGTAAACGTGAGTGCACGAACAATAAGAAGAAGGTTAAAGGAAGCGGATATCACCACTTTTAGACCAGCAAATGATCCAAAGTTGTCTGTAGCTCACAGACAAGCTCGCTTAAGATTTGCGCGTGATCACCTGAATTGGACAGAAGAGCAATGGGCCTCCGTATTGTTCACGGACGAGTGTAGGACATGTTTATATGATGCAGATGGTCGCAGAAGAGTCTATCGTCAACGTGGTGAGCGATATGCTCAAAGTTGCATCGAGGAGCGTGTTCCTTTCGGAGGCTGTTCGTGTATGGTCTGGGGTGGAATATCGATGAACGGGCGAACAGAACTTTTGTTCCTAGACATGGTCCGTCAAAACGGTAATAGAGGGGGTTTGACTGCACATCGCTACATAACAGAGATCTTAGAAGGTCACGTGGTGCCTTACATGGGATTCATAGGTGAAAATTTTACTTTAATGCAGGATAATGCCCGGCCGCACGCCGCTGCACAAGTTCGACAATATTGCGAAGAGGTTGGGATACGTACAATGAATTGGCCCAGCACGCAGCCCGGATCTTAATGCATGTTTGGGACAATTTAAAAAGAGCTGTATATGCGAGAAACCCTTTGCTCACGACAGTGGCAGCACTAAGAACAGCACTTTCAGAAGAATGGAACAATATTCCGCAAGATCTTTTAATAACCCTAATAAAATCTATGCGGAACCGATTAGACTTCGTAATAAGGGCACGTGGAGGTAATACACCTTATTAAAACATAAATAAACCCTTGCATAAAGTTTGTGTCTACTGTTAAAACCAATTTTTTAATTAAACCTATTTTCCTTAAATTTCTGTTTTTTCTTCAAAAAAGTCTTAAGGTTCTTTTCAGTACACAAACTCAAACTTAAGGATATTACCCTACGCTGTTTTAAAGTTCATGAACCAATCTAGAGGTTTCAATTTAAATCTGTATAGAAAGTTTGCATACTTGATTAAAATATTTATTTCAAAGTCGTCTATTACTTTGATGCAGTTTATGAGTCCGTCAGTGTAATTGTATGAAGTCTATTAATTATATATGACTAGTTGACCCGAAAAACATTGTTCTGCTATATGAATTTAAAAAAAGTAGCCTATGTCCTTCTCCAAGGTCCAATCTATGACTATACCGATATTCATCAAAATTAGTTCAGCAGTATAGGCGTGAAAGCGTAACAAACAAACTCACTTTCGCATTTATAATATTAGTTAGGGTTTAAGTAAAAAAAAAAATATTAGTATATAATACATAACTTTAATATATATATATATATAATAATATTGTTATAAGTAAAATACATACGTGGCCAAAAAGAATGTAACATATATCTTTATAAGTTTGTTACTCTATATTCGTATGTAAATATCGAGATTAAACGCAAGAGTGTTTAAGTATCATCAACGGGATGGATTGAACCTTTGTTTAAGTTACAAGACGTGTAAAGAAAGGCTTACACAAAATAGTTTTTTGTCTGACGTATATCTCAGGAAAAAGGAATCAGGATGAGGCGGTCCCTTTAATAGGGATTTTTTCCGAACCCTATCTTGGCTCTACATTTGACAGCCCGATTGTTCTAGTAGCTCAAATATCAATTATGTCGAACACAAAACGGGATAAGAACTCGAACGACGTGAATAAAATAATTAACTGATTGGTATTTGTATAATTCATCAAGTAAATCTATTAAGTGTGGTGCATGTCGTGATAAGCTAGCCACTTAGCCACCTTATCAGATACCCTATATGCACAAAAAACTCTAAATCTAGAAGGAAAGGCTTATGGACTTAATCCTATACACTTATGCATTAGTAATCGTTTCGAGAATCTTCGAGCTTTAATCGTGGTTTTTCGTCGAAGCTTTTTCTGGACACAGTAAAATGTCATTTATGGTGTCACTTGTAGAGGATTGTACACAATGTAAGTGGATTCGAGGTGAATAACGCAAGTTTGTGAGGGTCACTACACCCGTATATAGGTGTCTATAGTAGATAGAAATACACCTATCATAATATATATCTTTTCTTTTGAAAACAAATCTTTTCTTTAGAGACAATAATTAAAATATTGGAACGTTAACGTAATTTCTCTATTACATAGTAACAGATATTACAATTTATTTTTCATAAAGATTCTTGAAGATTTCTTTTCTTTATTTTTGTTCTTAATCAATACTGAATACAGGTAGGTTTTTAAGATGTTTTACTGAAATAAGTGACTGAGTCGAGCATATAGTAGGAGTTTATTTCGTTTTACATGGTTATACATAGCAAAATTGGATAATTCGTTTTACACAGTTCGGCGTGTTAATCTTCCGTGTAAATTGGGGGATCGGTGTATTCTATCTCTCTCTATCGGACTATACAGCTTATGTGAGAATTGTTCGGGTGCGCAAAGTATGAAACTTAGTTTCTGTTCTTCGGGTATTTGTGCGGTGTACCTATGTTTATATAGTAGAGTACAATAGAGAGGTAAATGCACATCGTTATTGTGTGCCGCTTTTATCTGTACATGTTTGAACATTTGGATCATTATGGCCGTTGCTATTGCTGCTGTCACTGGGTGTAATTTTTTTTTCTATTTGTGATATGTTTGAAAGGTCCTCTACCAATAAACATTTACGACAGTCAGAGATTCGAATTGTAACAGCTCAGCCGACATCAACTCTCAGCTTTATTGAGGAAATTCAAAAATATAGTTAAGATTATACGAAAATATTTAATAAAAAGTTTCATACAAGCCAATAGTTGTAAATTTAAAAGAAAATAAAGAGTTAATCTAAGGTCTTTAAATCTGAAAAATGGTCTGGTGCTATCGCCTGCCCTCTGTATTTTCTCTTTCCGGTAAAACACTAAAACGTATAATCGGCAGTCTATTAAAATAATAAACTATTAATAGACTTTTTTGGATATTTACTTCCAATAACTTTAAATCATTCCATAAAAATATTAGAATAAAACTAATATTCAAACATAAAGTAATAAAAAGTTAAAAAATAGAAAATCAGTCTCATTCTCAACCTTGAAGGCAAATCTCTGTCACTAGTAAAATAAAATATAGAATAATGGGAAATATGGTATGGGAAAATGAGGTTATATATGAAATTTAATTGTTGGTTAGAAACACAATCTGTTTTAAGGGGATATCTTACAAAATCGTTAAATTGCAAGATTATAATCACGTGAAATTTAAGTACAGGTATACGTGTCCCCAATTTGTAGTAAAGGAATAAAATTTACACTACACTTGCACGACGCTGTCCGTTGACATCAGGGTTGGATTCGGACCATTGGAAAATTATTGTCTATGGCAATTAAAAATATACTACTTGACTAAAATTATACTACGTTTCTGTTTTCGTCGATTTTGTTTTGAATTGAAATAAAATAGGTAACATTTTTAGTGTGATTTTGTTTTATTAGGTACTAATAATTTTTACAAAATAATCAAATTGAGGCAACTCGATGTCTATCTCAGGCTATTCGTCAATTGGATTTCAAAATTTCGGCTCCCTCTCCTATTCAGTCCTGTATTTTTGTTGCCTGTATTTTTCTTTAACTTTTACATCTCCTCTTTCAATACGTTTCTTCTTTGGTGTTGAAACACCACACTTTTCTTCGTCTTCGCTTTCACTCAGCACTACAAATTGCAATCACAAAAAATTTATGCTCGAAAGAGTGTTTAAGCACAAGAAATAATGTATAAATACTCTAAAATTAGCTTCTTCAAATTCAAATATTCACTGCCGACTGCTGACTTACACTAATGGGTCTAATGAATCTAATGGACAATATTATTTTGTCGTAATATTATCGTCCCACTCACACTCATGCATAAAAAACATCTATCCTATTCCTTCAGAACGACCGGTATAGTAAAACATTACGTTGGGGAAATCCCCAGTGCTTGTTGTTGCCTGATTTGATGTTGCCATACGTACAGAAGATCCCTATATTGTAGGATACATTTTAAAAACAAAATCACCACAAAAAAAAGGAATCCGGTCAGCCTGAACATAAAATAATGGTATTTTCGCGTAGTATACTTGCATTACGATACTACATACTACATATTACGAAAATATGGTACAAATAGTATAATAATACTACGAAATCCAACACTGGTTGACATTGACAATGACAATTCAATACACTGTTGCTATTACAAATATTATAATCATTATAAATATTAAGTGAATGTAATTTATAATAAATTAACACGCATTGAGTATTAAGAGGTAACTATAATTCATATTTTATGTGAACTGAAACTCTTAAAAATGATGTTTTATAATAATTATTTAGTGTACATGTTTTAAAACTGTTGCGCCAATCGTACGTTCCACAACGTTATTAATAAAACACACAACTGACCCGTAGCCGAATAGTGGTTACAGTATCAAGTACTAAAGTATTCTCACATATATGTTATTGTTTTGTAAGCATCAATTATTATAATTATTGAATTTTCAAATGTTGCGTCTAATTAAAGCGATTTACTTTTTTTTTCTTCTAAGCTTTTCATGGCATAAATATAAATGGCGAACACATCTCACAGCTCCATTTCGGTGACATTGCCATTTTTGCAGAGAAGCTGGAGAATCTTGCCGAAATGTTGAAAGCCTTATATGAGTCCTCCCTATGCGTAGGTTTCGACATGAACTTGTATGAGTCATGTTTAATGAACATGTAATGTTGGGACCGGTCAGAAAGAGAAGCTAATAGGATTCAGCTACGTTGGGGTCTGATCTTTTCTCGTCGACCCCAGTGAAGACGAAATCTTGGAGTATCTACAAGGCCGAGACGTGGACAGTGACGGCGGAATACAGTTCACAAATGATATGAAAAAAAAATTAGAATTGAGGATATCCGTAGGAGAAACAAAATAACCGATATAGCTTGCTAAATATGCAAGCTGAAGTGGCTATCGGCCATCGATTCTAGGCAAATGTAGTGTAGGACGAATCCAGATGAACACAATGTGTGTGTGTGTGTGTTCAAAAGGATACATATCAAACTTAAGTTTTGGAGGCCGGCATTCGCTGTTAAGTTTATTCATAGTAGGTTACATACTATGCATCAATGCTCTCCAGTGACACTTGCTTTCTTCATACAAACAGACACGAGAAAAAATATTGATTGGATGTCAATTTGGGTTTTATAGCCAAGTGGAAACTTATGCTCACTGCAATATTATGAAGTTAGATTCTTCTAGCCCCAATATACTAGAACCCTAAACATGTTTAATTTTATTTCAAGAAACAGAAAATCTAATCTTTTTCATCGAGGTACGTTTTGGTTATTCTGTTATTGTTTATACTGTGTCGCGAACCCCGGGGCGCAGCAGCGATGCTAGCGCCATCATTTATGTTCACTGACGGAAATTAAAGAGAAAGGGATAAAAATGTCCCAGCTAATGACGGGCGCGGACCTCTCGCGGCGAATGTGTAATAATTCGCCTCGGGGACACGAAGCGCGCCCATTCTCCACTAAATAATTTTAATTACATGTTATTGATAAATATTCTCTCCCGAAGCGCTTGGATCTGTCGATAACGCCGCGCAATTAGCCGGCTGAACTTTGACTCCGAGATTTGTGGTGGGAACGACGAAATTTTATTCAAAATGCAGTAATTTATGTATGACATAGCTTCATTATATACTTATTACAATATGCATATTATTTTTGCTAAGAACAGAACCATTAGCAAATATCAGTCTAAAGCTTGAATAAATTAGATATATGATATGAGTAGGTTAAATACATGTAATCTTTGTCCTTTCTAAAGAAAATTTTCCAATTTGTAGATAGAAATCAGAGAGGCTATAGACGTTGGTATTCGATGTTTTGAGTTTGATTTTCAAAAAAACTGTTCTTTGCCTATTAACATTTTTTACTCTAATTTCGAGAATTTAATTTATTGCAACAATTAAGCTTAGTTAACGTAAATAAATATGCCAGCTCATTTTATCCTTAATGTGTTGAGAAAGGCAATTCAAATAGATTACTGCTTTTAGTAATTTATAGATAGCAAAAAAAGGATATTGTTCGGTTTATCCTTTCGGGATTGAGCGCGTGGGATGGCAATTTTTTCTGTTTTTTAAATAAATTTAGTACTCTTTATATTTTCTTGTGCTAAGAAAAGAAAGTGTCAGAATTTTTGCCCTGTCACGATATCTAATAGCATACCTCGGGATCTGAAGTTAAACCCTCGTGTGAAACATAAATAAATTACTCGTAAGAAAAAATGCCAACATAAAATGGAGAAATCATAAAATTTATATACAATACCACTTAACTAAAATTAAGCACGCGTAAGTTTTTATTTATAAGCCATTAATGTTCAAAATAATAAGAACAATAATGGTTCGATCCAAAATGCTGTGTTATGACCATGGCACGGGGAAACGACATGTCTGACATGTCCATAACCATAGTGCGCTCAGCATGACTGTTTCAAATTTTATTACGCGAAAGATGATAGAATTTTTTTGTCTTCAAAAATAAATATAAACTGTTTTGATTAGAAAGTGTGATTAGAAATACTTAAAATTCAAAATATTTGTCGTAAAGAATTAGAAAAAATTCGAATGTGGAAATATAGTAAAGGTGTAGTACGTATTTCCACGATGGTTTTCTTCACTGTTTTTAGTTATGTTGTAATATACACATTAGATGAAAAAAATTGCCTAATAAATGTATGCCATTATGGCGATTCAAACCTATGAATTTTAAATTACGCTACGCTTATGACATTATTTACTTGGCTACCACGTACTATTTTAAACTCATTAATTATATTAAAAACATAATGCATTATTAATATTTATTTGATTTATTTCTTTGCTTTAGTGTATAATGTTTCGTTACAACTTAGTTTTGAAGTACAATATATTATTGTCGATATTTAAATAATTTGCAATAATGATTATCTTTTTTTATCGCTAGACTCGGCAGACAGTCTACATAATAGCGGTTTCCGTCGCTTAAAGGTGTTTGCGACATCGAGGGGACTGTCACCATAAACTTGCAAAAAGATGTATTTTCTGATAATTGATAATGATATAAAATATATAGTTATGCTTGCTGAAATACTAAATATAATGTACATATATTGTAATTATTGTATGTTTTGAGCAAATAAATGATTTTGATTTATTTGATTGACTATGCTTTTAAGAATAGTTATAGTTATATATAGAGTAGCGGGAGCACGTGAATTCCGGAAGAGGCGGCCGCAAGTTGCGCATCGGGTGGTCGCATTGAGATACGACGAAAACAGTTTTGACACAATGAATATTTAAAAGATCTGCCCTTGCACGCCCCTTCCTGGCCGTGTGCACCTGGTCTCAGATATTCCATATGATAGATACTGACATCCTTTAAGAATTTATGACAGCTAATAAATAATCAGTTTCTATTCGAAATTGTTTAAATTATCTCAGTATTTAGTTATAGTCTTGAGATAAAATATTAATTCAGGTTTGTAATAGACAACGATGTTTGTAATAAGATAAATTTTAAGTTTATTTTTATTTATATTAAATCGGTGGTTTGTTAGCAATGAGAACTGCAAGTGCTAATTTAGCGATTAAGCATTCTTAGCGAAATCCGTGGTATTACTTACGGCTTTGAATTGAAGGTAAGAGTGACAAAGGCACGGGTTGAGATGAGCTACTTTCCTCTCGTGGTGCGTAATGAACTATTTTCTGAGTCGAAAATTTTTGATATGTATTACCATGTATGAAATTTACAGTGGTGGCTTTGGATTCAGATATAATTGATATAAAATACCCATCGCTTGTCAAAACTCATTGGTCCGGTATTAAAGATCATCATATCATGTTCATTATGGAATGTAATAATGATGCAGATGGCTGTGTCTGGTATCTGGATGGACGTCCATTATCATACGAGATTACTCAAACGAAGATGACATAATCATGAGTGCATTTTAAACTGGATTTCTTTATTGGAATAATGAATAAGTCGAGGCTAAATTAAACTCTACATTTATTATGATAAAAATAAAGTTACATCAAACAAAATTTTAAATAATCGAATATATTACGGCAGAGAGTTGATGAAAAATGTTATATATCGTGAATGTATATTTAATTTATGCGTAATGTTGTGGAAATAATATGAATCGATAAGGTGAGCCGTGTGAGTGTTCGATCAAAATGTTATTTGTCATGCAACCGAGTCATTGTGTTTGGCGGTGGCAGTGAAGCAGGCAACGAATTAAAGCCAAAGCGCTTCTGAATGTCGATTTAATTGCCAGATAACTCGAACGCTTGCGCTGCCCTATTGAAAGATAATGGCTTAAGATGTTATGCAGTTTATTTGAGATTGAAGATTACGCTTCGGGAATTGAATTCGGTAATAATATTCTAGATGTCAAGACAATTTATCGCCCATGTTAATAAATTATACTTATACTGTCATGATACTAATAAGTACTTTAACGGTAGGCCTATAAATTAGACCCGTTCTTTTATATGGTGCAGGGTTGCTGTTGTGAGTGATTCGAGTAGCGTGCCTTGGAATTCCATAAAGGTATGATCTAATGTTATACTACTACGAGTATATAGACGTTCAGAGGTTGTTCTTTCCATCTTTAATAAAACTTATATCTTTAATAGATTAATAGTTTCACACTTGAGTAGCAAACCAGAAGTTTTAAGTTGGATTTTTACTAAGTTGCACCTTTTTGACAGTTTCAACTAAAGTGCATGTTATGATTGTCATGTATTGAAAGCTAAAGAAAATACCGCGCGAGTTAGAGATTAATTTTTGTAGCTCATTTGTTGCCTGTAAGTATTTTGCTAGGTAGTAGGGTCCCAAGCCAAAGGGTGATATGCGTGCCAATGGGCTCACTACCAGGGATGCTGAACGTACGAACTGGAGTAGAAAAAGTCGGCAAGCGGACCCCGGGTACCGAAACGGAAGTTTAGGTTGCAACCGGGATGAACGCTGAGATGATGATGAGCAGGGTCCCAAGCCTATCTGGATGGCTACCACCTCTGGTCTATAAGTATGTTGTCATAATAACCTTGTATTGTGTTAAGACATTAGTGACTCAGGTTCCAGTACCCACCCCTATGCGGACAGAAGCGTGTTCGCGTTGCCTTCGGCGTCGGAAACATCCATAGGCGACGGTAACTGCTAAACAGTAAGCACTAAGCAGTGGACCGTCAGCCTGTCTGCTGTTCCTGCAATAAAAAAATATATTATACGATGAACCGTTATTTTGTAATATAATTAAAAAGTATAAAAAAATATGTTCTTCTGAATTTTTTGTTTGAAAAATCAATGAGAAGTCTTTAACCAGCATCTAGAAGTATATACAATTTTTGATAGAGCTAATCATGATTTTTTTTTTCTCTGAGCAGAACTATGCATCAAAAATATAATATATTTAATATTCTTTAATCGAATATTGAAAGTCGTTTGAATATTGTGGTAAAAAAATTAGATATTTCGATTAAGGCAAATTCTTTTCTGAGTGTATATGCAAGTACACAAAGAAGTTGCCCTTTCATTCTGTTATGACCCCGTATATAAAGATGGTACCTATTCTTATTCTTCATCGGAAATATAAGACCGAACATCTCCTACATGTACAGCGATATAAATCCAGAGTTACTAAAATCACAGTATTGTTTCACGCAGAAACAGAAACGTTGAATAATGATGTATTGGTCGACAAGCAATCCGTCGGGCGTTAGGTTTGCATATCTGAGACAGTTGTTGTTCCAATAAGCAATGCTTTACTCAAATGATAAATTTAAATGGTTGCTCAGTTCGCGAGTGGGCGCCTAAACACTACAAGGGCTCATAAACCGGTGGGTATGGTAATCGTGTGCCATAATATAAACTTACTTTATTATTTAACCTGAATTCATAGATTTCAGATCACCGAAAGGCGCTTAACAACCGTCTTAACAGTTGTTTTTCCATTTTCCTGATCTGAATTTTTAACAGTTTTACGTAATTGGCTATTAGTAATTAGTGTCCAGATTTAGACTGTAAATGTAAATGATTTTAAAAGCTTTTATTTTTAGCCTGAATGTTAAAACAGTTTTCTTATTTAAAATTAAAGGCGTAATATCCAAAGAACATGGATTAAGTTATTATGTTTCTTTTTTTGACTATAATAAATATATTATTTTTTACTTACGTATATCACCTCTAAAAATATGTTGGTGTGTATTGACCATGTGGTTCTTTCCAAAATAAGTATGGTGCTACCGTATAAATTTCCTTAACTAATGGATTACAATAATAATGAATGCACCATTTTTATTCCTCTGTCAAGCTTGAGTGTCAGACGGTAGTCTCCCTTATAAAAGCCAACGTTAGTCACATATTTTCCAGAAATGAATTCCATTTTTCTTCCATCTCCTTGGTCACGAAAATCAAGAGTCAAAGAAATATGGACACTAAAAAACTCAATAAAGTTTTACCCTGTTCTTAAAAGTCGTTTTTAAATAAGCTTAGCTTATGAATAATAATCAATAAGTAAATATATACAATATACACCACCATCTGGTCCGCTAATTATAAAGGCCTAGGCTACAAACCGCAGAACCAGCCGTGGAGGGTAGCAGATCGGAGAACCTCAGGTTAGTCGCCGCTTTTTCTGACTTGCTGGGTATTTCCGTCGCCTTTCCTTTTCACGTTAAAAATCGAACCCGCACTACCTTTGTTTCCCACACCGCGGCTACCATCTTTCGAGATCTAAGCCGTACCATTCTTTATACGGTCCTTCATCCCCACCAGATATACTACTTATAAACTTTTATTTTGTAAATTAATCCGTATTATACATAAACACACAGACTTGGAACGGCAATTGAACTCCTGACCAGGCGTTTCAATTCTTTTAATATTTCGTACTCTTTCAAAAAAGCAAAATTTGTACTTGAGAGCTAATATCTCAAAATTAAAAATCCTAAGAGAAGATGTGGTGCATCAAAAATACAACTTTTTGTCAAGCCTCACAAATAGACGATTGTTACCGAAGAAAAACTATACAAATACTAGGAATTAATTAAACCAGTAAATAATTTTATATTATTTTAAAAAAGAGGATTTGCCAAAACGATTTTATCCTCAGTTGAAAATGATTAAAATAAACTCGGCCTTAGCCTTAAAGTGTAGTATTGATAATGATAAACTAAGAATCGGTTCTAACTATCCTTTCAACTTTAAAATATATAATCATTTTCAAAATCTGTAAAACAACTTTAATTTTGTATTTATTTTGTATTTATTAATTTCTCGCTATTTTGCAAGTGCGGAAAGGTAAGTTGAATTTCAGGTCATATCTAGCTGTACTTCGGAATAGTGGCATGTTTCGTCACGGATCTGCCGATATTTCAACAGGCCAGTAAATCGCTCCGCGAATACGCCAGACTGCAAGCGGATAAATCACGTAAGTGGGCGGCGCAGCGCGGCCACCGGCTCCCGGCGCTGTTCCTGCAAAATTACTGCTACCTGTTTCTGATCATCTGATATTTGATTTAATGTCACTTCAAATAAATTGTAATGTGAAACGGATGTTTGTGTTTGTAGCAATTTCAATGTTTAGTTTACGTGTGAATGTTGAGATGACAGCTAATTTTTTTTGTTGCTGTTGGACAGCAGACAGGCTGACGGCCTACTTAGAATTTAGCTGTTACCATCGCCAATTAGTGTTTGCAATGCCAGTGGCATCGCAAACACGCTGCTGTCCCATAAGGGTACAGGAACTTGGGTAACTGATGCCGGAACACAACACAAGTTTATTATGGCGGCATACTTAAGACCAATGGTGGTCGCCATTCAGACGGGCTTGAAGCCCTACCACGTAGCTAGGGTTGTTTTGTCGCCTTTTACGACAGGCCGACCCCGGCCGCAGAGGTTAGTATTCTTTCTCCGCCCCTGCACGGATAAAGAATAAAGGAAGGAAATAGAGGAGAGTGGAAGGAGAGAACATGTTGCGCCGACTTTATGATAGATGTTTGGGATAACGGCAGGAAGAAGAAAGAAGTTTACGCCATAAAGGTGTCCATCGAGTAAAAAGTCGAGAAGGTTTTCCTGATTTTATGATCTCTCTTACAGTCAACAGCATCTTAGCATTAAATCCCGGTTGCAACCCAGACTTCCGCTTCAGTGCTCGGGATGCTACCTTGGAAGTGAGGCCAATTGGCACGCATATATCACTTTTTACGACGTCAAGCCACCACTTTTTGGGTCTACCCCTCTTACAGTAACTGTATGAAATTTTCAATTTGTCATAATAATGTAAAAAATAATTTAGATCTTGAGATAGTGTTCGATTATGTATACTTTTTAAATTCTTAAATACTTTTAAAAGTTAAATTATTTCTCGAGAATTGACAAAAGGTTAAAGGGCGATGACCGTATTCAAAGGAAATGTTAGATGTTTATACGGGCAGATGTACGAGTATTGAGTGTTTTAGAACTTACGAGGATTACAATAAATCTTTATCCAAGTCTACTACAAGCTATAAATAAATATTTTGAGTTTGAGCGACTTGCTTTGAGAAGCAACAAATCAATCGAAACTAGAAACGATAATAATACAAGCTTTGAAGTTTAATCTTGCATTACTTTTTGCAATTAAAGACGCTGCGGAATAGTGCATTTGTGACGTAGGCAAATGGTACGTAGTCATTGGATTCAGCAAGTAAACATTTAAATATACGTCAAAATGTAAACTAAAACCGTTTTAAATACAACATACACGGCAGCCTAGACATTGCTTTCAGATTTTGAGATCCGCTTATTTATTTATTTACTTAAGTACTTTTCGCGTAACGTGCATAGTAAAACTTAATTTGTATAACAATAAACAGCGTTGGTCTTAACACGTTGGTCTTTAATATAATTTTTATATTTGAAAAAGAAATAGATCGTTATTGAGCATGACATATCCTATATCTGCCATCTACGGATAGGAAAAATAACACTCAAAAATCATCAAACAAAATACTTATATGACGAAAGTAAGATAAGGTGCAAGATTTAGCACTTTATTTAATTATCGTTTATAAGATATAACTAAATTTTATAAGTGTTTTTATTTTTGCGCATTGAGTATGACGATTTAGGAGACTAAGTCGCAAATTCCTGGCGATAAATTTTCACATACTTAAGTTTTACATTAGGATAGGAGGTAAGGTATCTCAATAAAAAAGGAGCCATATACATTTCAAATTTATTGTGTACATTTCTGGTTAAGAAATGGAAGGATCATCCAGACAATGACGTAGAAATTAGTGCTAAAGTTTCAGCTATGACAATACTCAGAAGCATACTTCGGGCTTCTAATTAATAGCGGCATATACAACTGGAAAAAAACTCTTGAAAGAAGAGAGAAATAAAGTTTAGAAGAAGGCAAGAAAGCGTGTTAATTACTTAATTTCTTATGTACTAAAAAACTTGTTCTAAAATAAAGTTTTATAAAATATACCAAACCGTTTTATACAAATATTTGATTTGATGGTTTGATATTTCAATAAAAACATCAAAAATCATTCATATAAAAATTGTATGGCAGGTAATATAGAGCATGTTTTTATGGCGTTTACGCGACGTGTTGCCAACCGCCGTAAATCAGAGGCGCCGGCACGCGCTGCCCGCCGATTAATCCGAGCCGAGTTCTGCACAAATCAAAATGTAAATGGATATGTTAGGCTAAGAGCGTATCGCCTAGTAATAATGATGTTAGCATTAGGCATATTAATTGACTGCATACTCGTTATCTTTTCTCGGTAAACGACGTGCCGTGCATTCTTAGCGTGCTCTTGCAGAAATGCATTCTTTTACCATGGTCATGTTTGCCATTATAATTGAACGAGTTTGTTTTATATAATGCCTAAATCATAAACAATGTTGTTACAGGAACATAAAGATTAATTATGCATGTATAACAAGTCGATTGACTCAGGCAAAATAATACTCGCACGACCCAAAAGGCTACATCGAGGTGAGTTCAAAAGGCCCGCATCCTAAATGCAATATTAAACAGCGTAAGCTTGTTGTTACCGCGGAATCATTAAGCCTCGAAGGCTTATTGAAATGTGGAACCGGATCTTTAATGAAGGCGCAATATCAAATCGGCATCGATTTTCAGTCGGTACAATGTTTATATGCTTTTAGTGTCGCCTGGAGACAGGCGAGCCGACTGCGGCCTGAGCCGTCAAACGCAGCGGTCGCGCTGGGGTCTGGTGCATTGGTCCTTGTCTATAGCACTAACGAACTATCTGCAACCAATTTAATTGAATTGGTATGTCCTAACAAACTGTTGTTTACTTGTAAACAACAATTCGCTGCTTGAAACATTTTCGTATAATTAATGTGATACAATTTTCAAAGACATGTTTTAAAAAGAAATTAAGTTGTGCAAGACAAAGTTCATATAATTTCAATTGAATTACTTATTAAGTCCATGGTATTTACATAAGCGGCCCATGAGAAACTATTTTAAAACGATTACGAATTATGTAGGCAATTTGGATTGGATGAAATATAAACTACTCTATTATTGACATAATTAGTTCGCGGTCCGATGTATTTATTTTCACTCGTTAAATGTTTAATATACCATTTGGAATGTTAAGTGCTATTTAATTTTGATTGTTAAGAATTTTTAAAGTGTCACCATGTTCGGTGCTGTATGAACATAAAGTACAAAACAGTCTTTGCTATTGAAGATATTCTATCCGTGCAGGGGCGAAGAAAGAATAGTAACCTCTACGGCCGGTGGCGGCCTGTCGTAAAAGGTGATGAAACAACCCACCCTAGCTACGTGGTAGGGCCCCAAGCCCGTCTGGATGGCGACCACCTTTGGTCTTAAGTATGTCGCCATAATAACCTTGTGTTGTGTTCCGGCATTAGGGACCCAAGTCCCTGTACCGTACAGCAGCGTGTTCGCGATGTCACTGGCATTGTAAACACCCATAGGCAACGGTAACTGCTAAATTCTAAGCGGCCTGTCCTACAGCAATAAAAAAATATTTGATATAAAATAATATAATACAATATGTCTCCTAACCTCATTCGATAGCTATAAATATTTTATATATCTTTAGTGCTTGTCTAATCGTATTGCTGCGTCAAAGTCTAAAGAGTTGAACAGCTTTTAATGTGGTGTATCCCGAATTCGGTACTCCTTATTTATAGCTAAGTATAGTGGCGTAACTGGTAGTAAGTTTTATAAGCTTACGTGTACTGTATTCTTTTTTCTGCACATAATCTTGCACGCATGCATTCTAAAAAAATACATACAATACTTTTCACTGAATTTTAAGAGCGTTCAAATCATATTAATTAACTCAAAGTTTCTTTTATATTTTGATTTTGCTTTTCTATTTTAAATTAGATATGGTTTACGCAAAGTAATATAATTGAATGACATTTGATATATGTTATATCCTTACGTAGTAATTGAAACAGTAAATTTCAAATAGCGGAGTGCATAATTACAAATTTTATTGTTATTTTGGTACTTCCTTGTTTATCAACCGTGGTTTATTGTCATATAATTGATACTTAAAGTATTTATAGTTATAATAAATATCCGCAAATATTCCATTATCAAGCACGCATTTATTATTCTGGGAATGAGAAGTTTATCTGATGCACTTGCCTAAGTCCCATCAGTAATAATTCAGTTTGCAATAGCGACCGCCTCTGGTTCCTTTCACTATCCATCTGATGGGATTGTAATGATGTGAAATTGAATGATCAATCAATCTCTATACCAAGATAGACTTTGACATTATCATATGTATATTGAAAACTATTGCAAATTTCATTGAAATAACTGCTACATTTGTTAAATCATGCGACACAAGACCAACGCGTACTGTTGTTCGCTTAACTATAATAATTAAACAAATTACATTTATAATTCAAGTTGCACATGTGAAAGTTCCTTGAATTTGAGCCATAACTCGACCATGGGTGGCTCGCGACCGGCTATTGATGTTTTAATTCAACCATTACGACAACCGAACTTAAATTATAGTAATGGAAAATCGAAACTTGATTAAGTGAGCATTAAATCATAAAATCTCATAAAACTTTTAACGTTTAAGTACATACTAATTAAGATTAAGTTAATTGGAAGTGCTATATCAAATATTTTAATTACATTACCTTAGTGTTAATTGAGGCTGCAGGGTAGGAGAAAAGAAGTGGACAATGCGGTTGGAATGGGTCTTCAAGACATTATCGCACACGCAACTGCTTTCGTGATCAGTTACTACAGCACTTCTTTAATTTATATATTTTTAAACATCTGATAAAGAATATAATGTCTTTCCAAAGTTAAGAATAAAATTAATCCCGCAATTAAATAATTCTGTATAATGTAAATGTAATTAGAAACTTATTTTAATTACTAACAGTTATGCAATAGATAGAGACAATATTGTCGATGCAGATAGATAAGAATAATACAGACTACTTAATATTTAGTTGTAGAGTATTAATTGATCACTTAATAATTTAATGAATCTGTTTAAAAATTCTTAACTATTAATTTAATGGATAATTAAAGAATACTCATTTTATTAATTACAGTAACTTTTTAGGGTGGGGCTGGAGGTTGGTAATTCAATTATTCAAATGAGATGGGCCCGTTAAGTGCATTCAGTTGTGTGCTATTATTATTTTCTCGTGCTTTATTGAAGTTTCGTGTTCATTAAATGGCGGTATATGTCGATAGCTTATTTAAATGAAGTGTAAGGGGCGAGACCTTACTGAAGAGACAATGGTTGTGAGTTTGAGAGTTAATTTATATCTGATTGTTGCACACATGAGGGCTCGATGGTATCTGTAGATTTTGTCGCCAGGAAATGACATCGCGCGAGTGCATTGGCTCTGGCTTCGATCGTTTTATTGTTCAATCTCAGCGTAGGTATCCGTAAATAGTGTTTCAGCAGATAACTTAGCAGAATTATGTCACTTCAGTAACTCTGGCACTTTACTGCATCTTACGAACACGCTGCTGTACGGTACATGAACTTGGGTCACTAATGCCGGAACATAACACAAGGTTATTATGGCGGCATACTTAAATCCAAAGGTGTTGCCATTCAGACGGGCTTGAGTCCTTACCACGTAGCTAGGGTGAGTTGTTTTGTAGCCTTTTACGACAGGCCGACCCCGGCAGCAAACCTCCGCCCCTGCACGGATAAAAATTTATTGTTCAAAATAACACAATTTTAGATTATTTTATGTTACAATGAATTGTTGTAGTATATTCAGAATTACTAAGTCATTTCAAATAATACGATACTTTCAAAAGTAGACAAGCATGAAAATTCAAAGCCATTAATATGTCCGTCTAATATTTAATCTAACAATATTTACAATCGACTTGTGCTGATTTGTTGTTCCAGCATTCCAATATTCCAACGTTAAAAAACTGCACTGGCCCGGTATCGTTAAGTACTGTATTTATTACAATATCAGTTTTACTGCCGTTCTATTTATAAACATCCAGTTTAGATTTAAGTAAACTAAAGCGGTCGTAATACTTGTGCTAAGGCGTTGCTCTTAGAACCTCTACACAAAATACAGGAGAGTGCAAAAGTTATTTTACTTGGTCGTTACTCGGTGTTAGAATATATATAATATCATGCACAAAAAAAAAAATACTAGAATTATATATATTCTTTATTTTTAATTTCTCAAAGCACATATTCGTTAAAATCCGAAACCTCTGGAGCTTATTCTTTTAAACTACATTGATACCTAGATTAATAACCATATTATAGATATAAATAAAACTAGGCCATGTCAGCGTTCTATTATCTATCGAAAAATTGTTTCTATTCACGCAGTGTTTTGTGTCTTGTATCTACGTCCGAGTATACGATTAATGTTTTGTTGACTATACTTCCTTAATACGTCCTATAAATAGCTTCAATGAGAAATCAATTCAAAACCAATGTATACTTATATCATTCCTTTATTGCCCTCATAAAGACCCTGAATTGCTCAATTAGGGAACATTCAAAGGCTAAAATATACTTAATTTCAAACATAAGGTCTCATTACAACCATTGTGTAACGAGTTCTGTGCCGTCTATTGGGTGTCCCATTAATATTTCTTTAATTTGTAATTTTCCCAGTAATTAAGACCAGCATCGTCTGTTTAATGCAAATGAACCTATTCTCGATCATTAGTTTGTACACGTTCTACTAAAGTTACTTTTCGTTAATTAATCCCGGGATCTAACACTCGCTCGGCCTGCTTATTATTCACACGCAACAACACAATGAAATCCTTATTGTTACAAATGCGAAAGTTAGTTCTTACAAGGAAAAAAAAAACAAAACCTTCATTGCATTAAATTAATCTGAAAGGACAAAAACATTTTTTGTATTCTATAAAATAGAACTAGATAAAAGGAGTTAAATTTAAAAAAGCAAACGGCCATATTTTTTAAACTTGACACAGGTTGCTTTTTTATTTTCCATCTTTTTCTACTAGAATACATAGATTTATGGTAATAAGACAATAAACACGCTTGAAGCTTTGAAACAGCATACAAATATAGATCTTTAACTATAATAACGATACAATTATGCCCGAATGATTGAAAGTGGAATACATTCATGTAACTTTCCGGATGATGGCGGGATGATGATCATGAGAATATCGAAAATTTTTAATTGCTTTTTTTTATAATTGATTCGGTGGAGAAACGTGGTATTAATATACTTAGTAATGTTTGTAAAATATCCAAAATGGATTACTGTTGTAGTTAAAGTATGGTTTTTAAGATCCATTGGAGTTGTAAAATTAGGTACTTCAGAGATATTTATATTGATTAAAGGTACAAGTCTACAAAACCATCATTAAGACTGTTCTTTTATACGACTGTAGCTGGTAAATACTCTAGCATCGTAAAATGTAGTCGGTGCTAGAGTCTAGAGTGATACAAGCAGAATCTGCCTATCACGGAGATTAACGTGCTACGGTGGAGTGCGGAGTGACACAAAAAGGTCGCATTAAGAACTCTTACATTCGCGGCAGTCTTTTTGACCGTGATATTTTAAATAAATTGCAGGAGTGTCACCTTCGCTTGTATTATATTTTATGGCAACCGATTACTTACGCGGGGAACGAATATCGTTTGCTACACCTGGCCCTGGCAGGAGGAGTAGACCCAGATAAAGCTGGCTTGAAGTCATGAAGGGTGATATTTGTACCAATGGACTGAATACCAGGGGTGCTGAAGATCGTTCGAAGTGGAGTAGAAAAATACAAAAAGCGGACCCTGAGCACCAAATCGCATATTTAGGTTGATACTGGTACTCAACGCTAGGATGATGTTGATGATACATATTATATTGGCATTTTATAAGAAAATTATGTTTTAGAAGTAATCCAGTTCCAACTTAAGCATTAAGTTTGATTGTTATTATAAAAATAAATATAAACGAATTGTGTTGTCAGATAGGTGAATACATTCCCGTATCTTTCATTGACAGTTGAAGGCGTCTTTAACGAGATTGTTAATTTTCGTTGCGTCTCACGAAACTCGCGCACGCCACCCGCCGTCTCAACATTATCAATAAAAAGTATCCAACTCAATTTATCTTATCGTACGGTAGTATCGTGAATAGTTTCCACAATGAATGACGTGCCGATATCGACCAATTTCTAATCTGAATGATCCACCTTGTTAATTAGATGCGGTGATGGGAAATGATCTTATTGATATTGCCGTAAGGTTGCATATTGTTTGTGTGTGATGAAATTTATTTTTAATTTATTAACTTAATACGAGGATAGGTATAGGAAGCCAATCGTGAACACGCTATCGTCACGAATGCCTAGAAAGTACAGAGCTACAACTTCATACACATGCACTTCTTAAATTCACATACAAGAGAAAACTGCAAGACGAATGACAGAAGATAACCAAGACAAGACAAAATTGGAAATATTAGTAACAAGGTTGTCGAAGCTTTATCATTAAAAACAAAGGTGAGAAGGTTAGATGACTCCAATATTCAAATACTGTAATATTATTTTGTCTAAAATTGCTGATAAAATTCAAATGATTATGTAATAGTCTTATTCCTTCAAACTTTTACAAAATGTGTTTTACTGGGTGGCTAAATAGTTTTGGGTGGTAGTGTATATGTTGCAGACACACTTTTGCTACGTTTTATGTAGAAGTGGAATAATATTAAAATATATATCAAGGAAATATATTGTTTAAAGCCGTAGTAAATATGATTATACGTAAGATAGCTGAATGATAAAGAAAATGATGAAGATGAAAACGGCCCATACTTATGCAACTTGTTTTGGACATATCTTATAATCTTTAAAGTAGGGCTATAATTATAAACAGTCTACTGATTAAAAAAATTAATTTTATTGCTTGTAGCTAAAAAAAGCTAGGTTATCTCAACATCAGTGTAGTAAATAAATTATATTAACAAATTGCGGTAATAAATCGCGTTCGTAAGATCAAACTTCCAATTCTTTTAGTCGTGGAGAACAGACTTGTCACTTGCGTCAAGCTTCATTCAGGTAGACATAATTAGTATATGGTCTTAGTTTCTGTATTTCGTAGTGTTCTATGGAATTCGGCGATAACCGCGTCTGCTGTCCATGCGTACCCAATCAAAGTACTTCATTAAAATCTTATCGACGCTAGATAAATCACCTAACGACTGCGATCGATTATTTGGATAATTAATGGAGCTTTCGTAAATATGTTGAATTTCTGTTCTCGTGCCACAAGTTCCATCTTATTATGCCCTGGGGTGCGTGACTTACATGCTAGATTAGAATATGTGAGGTGTTTTGATAATGCTTTAATTTGATTAACAATTTATTTCCGACTGAACTTTTCAATTTTATTAAATTCTTATAAAATCCGATTAAATTAGTCTCTAATTATACAATAGAATCTCAACGTTAAGTGCTTAAATTATAATCAAGCATGCTGCTTCTGATTATTCTGTTTTTAGGATTGTTGCCCCGAATTGTAGCTGTGGGGCGGAGGAATACAGACAGCGGCTTATCGTAAAATGCGACAAAACAACCCTAGCTCCAAATATGTCGCTATAATAAGCTTGTGTTGTGTTATGGGATAAGTGACCAGGTTCCAGTACCACTACGCGGTTAGCAGCGTGTTAGCGATGTTCGTGGCGTTGCAAACACCCATAGGCGACGGTAACTGCTAAATTCTAAGTGGACCGTCACTCTTTCTACTGTCCTGCAGCAATAAAAAAGAATAAAAATAGTGCTTAAACCATGTACATAGCCCTAAAAGTTCTTTAATGGATTTGTCATAATTTACACACAGGGCACGAATATCACGACGTGCTCAGGTAGTTTTTTTGGCATATTATAACATAATTACACTGACTGCTGTCGTACAGGTCTTCTTTTGTACCTAGTTCAGCAGTCAGGGACTTCAAACAAAGGATTATTATTATGATTATATAATTGACACGGACAAACTGTGAAAGAAAATTTACGAGGAACCTGCATATTAAGATCACTGGTGTAGGCCAATCTGCCTTGGATAAGCGTAGCAGATATATTGTGCGTTCCTTCTAGGAGGAGGTCTAGCAGTGGGACGTTACGTGGAACCTGTTATTGAAGTGATAACTTCTTATGGGAGGGTATATCGCTTCGTTGCGTAACGCGTCACGGCGCCAGTCTGTCTGGCTTCCCTTTCTCTCATGCATACGGCAGCGGTAGGCAGGTTTCTCCTCTCTCACTCTAACCCACAGCGCTAGATCTATTCAAATTGCGACTTTATTACAATGACACAGACTTTATTACATTGGGGAATAATTTAATTTAATATAATTTTGAAACATTTTTGGAAAAATTGGAAATTCGCAAACTTTATTAATTTTTGAATTATTTTTGGTTTTATTAATAAATAACCTTTCTTTATCATATTAATATACATAAAATTTGAGTAATAACCTAAACTTTTCTCAAGTAAAACAATTTCAATATTAAATAGTTCAACTTAGATTAGTTTAAGTTATCACTTCTGTCGAGACGCACACATTTATTTTTATTATGTCATGAAGTACTTAGAATGTTATTTTTAAGCAAACATCCTGCTTGACTAGATAATTATTAGCTGATAATAATTTTGAAAAAGTTGATAGAAAACACCCATATTGCGATTGACGGCGTTGAAATTGTGACTTGGTGATCCATATTTGGTAATTGTATGAGTAGTGCTTACATTGATTATATATATATATATATATATATATATATATATATATATATATATATATATATATATATATATATATATATATATATATATATATATATATATATATATACCTAGTCAGATCATAAGTATTGTCACACAGTAAAAACTTTTCTTTTAGAATGCTGGCCACAAAAAAGTTTATTGAATTCGAATTGTTCATGAAAATAAAAATGTATACTTTTAGAATTTTACTACTTTTTTAAATATGGAGTGGACGCTTAAAGAAGACCGTGTTGCAGTTATTGCGTTGCATCGTTACGGTTACGCGCCAATTCAAATTTTTAACATACTGAAAAATTTGAATATAACCAAAAGATTCGTTTGTCGTACCATCAAACGATACAATGAAGACTCTAGTGTAGATGACAGGTCAAGAAGTGGTCGCCCTCGGTCTGTTAGGACTCCAGCAGTGATAAAAGCTGTGAAGGCACGAATTCAAAGAAATCCCAAACGTAAGCAGAAACTGTTGGCCCTTCAGATGGGGTTAAGCAGAACCACGGTGAAAAGGGTGTTAAATGAAGACTTAGGGCTTCGGGCATATCGAAGAAAAACAGGACAGCGTTTGAATGCTCGTCTAATGGACCTGAGACTGAAGAGATGCCGCACTTTGTTGAAGCGGTACGCGGGATAAAAAAATATCGGGAAATTCTTTTTTCGGATGAAAAAATGTTTACCGTAGAAGAGAGCTACAACAAACAAAATGATAAGGTGTACGCACACAGTAGTGAAGAAGCGAGCAACCGTATTCCGCGTGTCCAACGAGGTCATTTTCCATCCTCGCTCATGGTATGGTTGGGAGTTTCTTATTGGGGCTTAACAGAGGTACATTTTTGTGAGAAAGGTGTAAAAACGAATGCTGTTGTGTATCAAAATACAGTCCTGACGAACCTTGTGGAACCTGTTTCTCATACCATGTTAAATAACAGGCACTGGGTATTCCAACAAGATTCGGCGCCAGCTCATAGAGCGAAGAGCACACAAGACTGGGTGGCGGCGCGTGAAATCGACTTCATCCGGCACGAAGACTGGCCCTCCTCCAGTCCAGATTTGAATCCGTTAGATTACAAGATATGGCAACACTTGGAGGAAAAGGCGTGCTCAAAGCCTCATCCCAATTTGGAGTCACTCAAGACATCCTTGATTAAGGCAGCCGCCGATATTGACATGGACCTCGTTCGTGCTGCGATAGACGACTGGCCGCGCAGATTGAAGGCTTGTATTCAAAATCACGGAGGTCATTTTGAATAAACTTTAATGTCATAAGAATCTATGTTTTGTTAAGTTCATTTTGGTATATGAATGGTTACATAATGAATAAACTTGTTACAATTATTTTACATTAAACATGTGACAGAATTTATGACCTGACTAGGTATATATATATAATAATCTGCAGGGACGGAGTAAGAATACAGACACCCGCGGATGGGGGCGGCCTGTCTTAAAAGGTGACCAAACAACCTTATAACGATCTTGTGTTGTGTTCCAAGTAACCAATGTTCAAGTTTCCCTACGCGAAGTTATCGGTGCTCCTAGTGTCGTAAACATCTATAGGTAACGGTGACTATTTACTATTTAGTATTGAAAAAAAAATTACGAAGATTTTACGATAAATAAGTAGTATGCAGATATTGGTGAAGGTAGCGTGCGATTGATTTGGAGAAATTCGTCCTAGACTTGTAAGATAGGCATCAGAATAAATGTCGTCCTAAGATGGTATCAGCGGCGCCCGTGCCACCCCATTAATCTACATCAACACGCTCTAGCTACCAGATTAATGAAGCAGATAAGCCTTAAATACGACTACAGATGTTCGCTTCTTAAACAGCAGTCGAGCGAACTGTACACGAGGCTCACTGACATTGTAATTGATGAATTAAATGGAATCGAACCTTTTATAAATGTTGACGATAACACTGTTTGGGCAAACGATGTTCGTGATACGGTCACTATAATTAGAATGAATGGTTCAAATGTTTCGGCTGATATAAGCAGGAATCTACGTCAAGTAGATGTTGGGTGGTTAATACTTCTCCGTATCTTTTCAAGGTATGTGAGACTAAAGACGCTACCAGTGTGATATCTCCGCCTTGTCGTATTTATTTCTAAGTGCCTTTGCTCAGTGAACATTTACAACGACATCTTTAGAGATCTGGTTTGAAAGTGTTTATAATGAGAGAATCGTTCGCATCTTGTGTACCTATTTATATTCACGGTAACAGCGATTAATCAAATACAGGAAAAGATTATATCTGAGAACACGTTGTTTCAAAATTAACATCAACGTGTAAGGAATACATTATAACATTTCCAATCAGGCTTTGAGTACGTTCAAAATGTTTTTAGTTATTGGTTTTGAATGAGTTAGCGTGTAAGACTTTCATTGTCAGCTAATCGTCGCCCCTTGCAGGACGTACGTCACTCGTAAGTGGTCGGGATAGGACTGAAGGCATCTAACATTTAACGAGACGAGGTCACTATTCTAAAGCTCTGTCGCCCATTGGCCGTGGAACAGGTACTGATTCATGGAATTGTCTTCTACAAATTCTTGGATCAGCTTCTGGTCTTTAGAATGTTTGTGGCTTCATGTCCTCTTAGTATCGATCATTTAGGAAAAGCATTTGCTAGAACTAAGTGGGATAGTGAGAAATTATTAAGTTCAAATTTAAATGTCATTTTATTCAAATGTTTTACAATTGATTGACTTTACGCCTCTAAACTAGGCAGTCCGTATTTTGCAGACGTAATAAATACATAAAAATATACTACAACTAATAATTAAATTTAATACACAAGTATTAACATAACAATATTATGATCATAATATTATTAATAAAATTTATTTAAGTTTCATTCGTATTTGAATTGGTTAATATTAATTTTATTTAAATCTTATAATTTGAAACCATGTGTCTATTTTTAACAATGTAACTAATCATATTTTTTAACTAAACACTTTTGACAACATCCTAGCGTAACGGCTAACGCACGTCGGTAAATTTGCGAAGCTCACGGGTTCGAAATGTCTCAATATATTTATATTTATTTATTTATGAGTATGTTTTCATAAATAAAAGTAAAGTTATTGTAAATAGAATGGAATATAAGTTTGAATTGCTAAGTCCTTAATGCTTTGAGTCAGGAACGAGGCATGTGTATAATTGCGCAGTTGTACCAGAGACTAATGTTATCAAAAGCGTCGGAGAATACGATCGATAAGGGTTATTTTGAGTAATTAAGGCGGTGTCACACGATAGGTCGTTAATCTTGAAGATCGCTATCGCGGATGATCGCGTGTCGGCATCACCGCATCTTCCAGCTCCAGCCGAAGTCCACACCAAATAAACGATCGCACCATTGTCACATACAGCATTAAGATTTTGTTCAATATGTCATAATATTGTGTATTGATGTGAACCTTAATGCACTTTCCGTGTAAAAATGTTATCAATGCGAATTCAACCATAACTTATTATATATCATTAGAATAAAAAGTAAACGGCTATTTTTTAATAATGTATAAACAACTTTGTATAGATTTAATGTCTCGTAGAACTAGATATTCTTGTAGGGGATTTTATGAAGTAGGATTCAACATTGGATACAATTAGTTTTCTACTACTATTATTTTAATTTTATTTATTTTACCTTATATAAGTATTTTGATTTATTTAATTTGATACAAGGGACTATAGCGACATAAGTACTAATATTCGCTATTGTGAATAATCTGCAGCCTTGAATTATAGTGTAATATTAAAATCTCTACAGTAGGTCGTAAATTATCTGAAAATATAGTGTTTTTACCACTACTACTGTGTAGTTGGGAACATTGGGCAGCCGTGCGATGCTTCGCGCGTGCGCAAGATTACATTAAACGTTTAATGCATGCATACCAGTAGTTGTAATTTGCAGTGTCAGTCCAGTCTGCAAATAGTTTTATTGGTGTTGCAATTTTCACGTATTTTTTAGAAGAAATGATGAAAATAATTGAAATCCTGGAGGCCCAGTTCAAAATTCACGTACAGGACGATACCAGCGACAGACACTTTATTGTGCTCAACAGGATAATGATATTTGATTTTTTCAAGGTCGTCTGTTATTTTTGTTTGTCTCAATGCTGATACAAAACTTTGTTACAGATTCATTCAGCAAAGTGTATCAATTGCCTTGTAATGTTGACTTGAACCCCGACGGGCTTGGTGAAATCACTCAAGTTGCACTTAGTTTCGATGAAAAGGCTAGGTATACACCCCTCTATATATATATGTCTATGGGCTTTTTATACACTGTCTTTTACCATCTGCTCCAATGGAAAGATAGCTTGGCCAATATCATAGTATTTACTTTGTGTCGGCCATGCCCCTTCTAAGGTGGGCGCCAGGGGTTGAGGAATTTGAACTCCAGCGTTCCTCTTGTCAAATCTGGGACTATGAGCAAACGAGGGCCACACATACAAGAAAAATAAAAAACGAGAATGTTTCTTCATTGTAAGAATTAAAAATGAATTATATAGGAGTGTACTCGTTTATATGAGTTATTTTTTTTATGAGTTTACTCAAGAAGCCCACCAATAAAAGTGTCGCTTGAGGATATATTAGATAATTGAGAACGAAATTTAATGTCCTACTTTCAATGTGAAACGAGCAAAACAATTTAAATAAAAGGGATGACAGATTTTTCCCCAAAAAGAAGTTACGTCAGGCAGGCGGCCGGTTGTAAAAACTAAGCCACAACTATTACAATATGTAACAATGTTGTGCCGACCCCATATAAAGTGGGATAAGGGCAGGAGGAAGAATAGGAGTGTATACAAAAGAAACGATATAAACAACTATGGTTAAGAAATACTTGATTAAGAGATTAGTTACTTCATTCCACACTTAAGATTTCTTGCAGTTTCGTAGTTTCATGATATTAAATATTGAGTTTTATATTAATTCCCTTTTATTGTATATTATTTATGAAAACTATATATGAGATTCTCATTCGCATAAAATGCGCTCGGTCAGGTGCAGTTTCTTACAGTATACACTTTTCACATAAGTAATAGGTAGAGCCATGCAGCTTCTATTCAGCTTAAGCTTGTACGGCTTTATGTAATTCAATCATAATAAGCAGAAATTTATCTGCTGCTGTAAAATTAATTCCAAGCATTAAATTATTATATGATTTAACAATTCGATGTTATAATCCGTAATCAAATGGCAATAAATTAAGTGTAGTATGCGATATACCACGTCGAGTGTTGCGTACACGTGCGAATTGCGTCCCTCCAGCCTCTTTATATTGTGCGTATTTACTTTCCACTGCATTAACAGATAAAAGTGTCATAATATGTATACCATAAGTTATCTTTCTTACGATCCACTGTCATAAAGTTAAGCGCGCTTTCCAGCCTGTCCTCGGGAGGCGAATTTAAAACGTCGCGCGGCGGACTAAGGTTTCGAATCGTAAAATATGAAGATTGAAGACGTACCAGGTTATACAGAGCAGATTGTGGCCGACATTCGATAATGTTTCTAGTTAGTTTGCAATAAATATTAGAGTAGGACTGTCAGGGGCACGGCCTCTGATGTTAGCTTGGATGACGCTATGGACTATCTAATTTTATTACCAATATATTGTCATTAAGTCGATACTGATCTTGTTATACGCACAATAAGAGGTACATAGGCCGCTACGCGCCGGGACTATATCTCAAACAATTTACATCCAAATGACATTCGCTTACGGTCTGAGGAAACTTCTCACTCGTCGGATTTTCAGGTAATCTGGAATTGATGGTGTCGACGACTGGACGTAAGCGTACCAAGTTAAACAACATTTAAATAACAATGAGCCCCATTCTGATCATCACTGCCGTTGTGTAAATAAAGATTATTTATGAAGCCTGATTTAGATCATAAAAATAATATTATGATTGTATGTATTTACCAGGCTAAATTTGGATGACTCATATTACGTGAATATTTTTAAATTCAATGCATTCATTTTAAATGGTTAATAATAATCAGACACAGGGTGCTATAAAAATTATTACATTTGCATGAAATTAATTAATTACCAAGATTAAATCCAGCATGGGTACGGACGCAAGATCACTCTTTTTAGTAAATATTCAGCCAATTATCTGATTCATCTTTTTTTTCTCCGTCCAGGGGTGGAGTAAGAACACAAATCCCTGCGGCCGCGGACGATCTATTGTAAAAGACGACAAATCAACCCTTTTTTTGATCTCGGGGAAAAACCTCTCTTGACGAAAGAAGTTCGTCCATCCGACTGCCCACTAGAAAACCCCGCTGTTCTCCTATCGCCTACGCCCGGGCCTACGGATATATGGCCTGCCGATCTCTTGGCCCGGGCCAACACCGGCCCGCCCTTTGTCTTAAGATGGGCCCCTTCTAAAGTGTTGGCGCAAGAGCTTTCGTCTCCCTGGCGCTCTCCTGTAAAAACTCTAGGAGTTGAGGGGAGCCGCGGAACAGCACGCAGCCCTCACCCTTGCGGCAATAGTGTGGGCGGCGGGTCTTCCCCCAAGGGGATGCCCGCGGCCGCTTTTTACGGTGGCTGGAGGTCGTTAGTTGTCCTCCAGCGCCGCTGACGTGGCCTGCGTTGGCGGGAGGGGAGTGTGGTGGTCGACTCCCGCTCCCGCTCCGCCGCCTCCTTTGCGGACATGACTGCCTCGCAGAAGGAGGCGACAGCCGTCCATCCAGGATCGCCCCCGACCATGGACAGACCAAGGGCCGGGAGCGACAGGTTAGCCAGGTGAGCTACAAGCCCGTCTGAATAGCAATCACTTTTACTCTCTAAATATTCCACTATAATAATATTTTGTTGCGTTTTGCCATAAGTAAGGTTTAAGTTCCACTGCCGTCTACGTAGGACGGCAGTGTGTTAGCGACGGTAACTGCTTACTATTAAGTGAGCCATCAGCCAATCTGCTGCTCCACAGCAATAAATATGTGCTAAGGATTCAGAGAGATTTGGCCAATTAAAAAAGAACAATCATCAACTAGTGCAACCAGAAAACATAGATTGTATCATCCAATTTAAATAACACTACCAGTACTTAAATTATTTGTTCATCATTAAAATCACTAAATTGGCACAAAAATTTTATGCCATTACCATAGTGTAAAATAATAGCTACTCAAGTAATACGGCGCAAGTATTACTTAATCTGTCCCGATGTGCTAATTAGCGCCCGCGTCAGTGTCATTCAAGATTATGTGTTCCCGCCTTTATCATATAAAACACTGGAACATACAAAAGTTAAGCGTGCGTATCAAACTAAGTGGATTATTAAATGCACAAAATAAAACGTTGTATACTAAGCTCAGTAATAGAGCTGTTAACTTGGTTTATACGTAATAATTATAATTAGGTTGCAATAATTTGTCCGTTTTCTAAGCATTTCATTCCTATTAAATTTGAAGATGTTATTCTAGAGCCTTACGGCTTACTTTATATTAACCGTTGTCAATGGATATTTGCGACGCTAGAGGCACCCCAAACACGCTGTTGTTTGCTTAGGATTATAGGACCGGCGTCACTAATGCCGGAACACAACACAATTTGTTTTTGTCGGTACCCATCCCAATGCTTCCTATAATTGGGTATTTAAAAAAAAATATATTAATGATTTTTTTATGTATTTTAAAACTTTATTATTAATAATATTGATATTTAATGCAAAAAACTGTTTTTTTTTTAAATTAATTATAAATAATTAAAAATTGATGAAATTTAAATAAAAATCATGTGACTATAAACGCGCCATGATTGGTCACCATAGTTATGACGTCATAATGTTATAGCTATTCAATAACAGTACAGCGTTAAAGGCTTACACGTGACTAGACAATAATATTGAAAATTTATTGCTAAAATACGAGTTGTTAGTTCCGATTAGCTTTGTGTGATAAAGGATTTATTAAGGCAAAGCCTGATTATATTCCTGATGTTGATATATTTATGATAACCAATATAAAAAGAAATGACGTTCGGTTTAATTCTGCTGAAGTTCGAGGTGCCAAGGCATCAAGGTAAGTCTGTTAAAAAATAATATATAATAAATGACAATATTTAAGTATTTATTATATTATTTTGTTTTGGGATTATCACGGTGCACTGCTTGAAACCATTTATTTCGGCATTTGTCATCTTGGGGAACATTTAAAAACATTTTGTCAGGAGTTGTTTTTGTAGTATTCGTACATAATGGTACAAAACAAGAACGATAACTTTTTAGGTTCGACATTTTTAATATAAATTTATTAAATATTTCACAATGATAACGAAATTAAATAGATCAAAACACTGTATTTATTATTTTTCTATCAACTGCAATGAGTGAAAACTAACATTATGACGTCACACACGCGCTCGGGTTTGTTCGGGAGTTATCGGCGTGTCTTCGGTACTGGATTCAAAAATAAATTTTTATTTTGAAATAACTTTTGAATTATTGCGAAAAAAATAAAATAAAAATAGTTTTGTTATAAAACTTATCTTTTCATTTATTACAAAAAAAAAAATTTTTTTTCAAATACCCAATTGTACAAACAGGTATGATTAAATCTGGTGTTTAAAGGGTCAAGACTGACGGTTCTTACTCTTTCTGTTAGTACATTTGTTCTCTTTTATAATGCTCTTGGAAAATAACTTTAGCTTAAATTTGGCCGCGATCACTCTGCAAAAATTATTTCAATAACTTGATTAACTAATTTATTGCTGCTGTGTCACTAGACGCGTTCTTGCAAAGCTCTCTGAGTGTTCATAGATATTTTGAAACTACATTTCTCGTGAATGCTTATACGTAGATTGCTTCAGAAGCCAAAGTATTAAGATAGACTTCTGTATTCTCTAGTCGTTTGTTCTTATACCGACTTGTTCCGGCTTTGGAGGCTTCTCACGGGTATTTGAACCAGAACCTCTACAAATAATAAAAAAACACCTTGTGTACAGTTCACGTCGAGATGTTTACCGGTCATATACTGCCCGTATTTACTGTGTAACCGCTCATCCTCCATTTAACGTGCTACTTTGGTAACGTCTAAATTAGTGAAGTGACAAAAGCAAGCGCTCGTAACCGTTTTCGATCGACTGTAAATCGTGTCGATAATATCTTCTCTGACTTTCGTTCCCATCACTTATTATGTTTATTTAGTCCTATTGCCGTAAAGGTTGTTTCCAAATTATTACATCCTAATTTTGTTACTGGCCATATCTATTTATAGATACTTGAATCTCGAACTGTTTGGTTTAGGAATTGTTGACGATTTCTAAATTGGAGATTATCCAGAAATAAACTAATATTGTCACAGTGGCTTACTAGATTTGATACTTTGTACGAAATAAAGTGACCATATTTTAATGGTACTAACTTAGGCTTGTCAGTTTTTGTGACATTTTAATACATATTTCTACATATTGAGACGATAAAAAACATTATGAGATTTTTTTTATTGCTGTAGGGCAGCAGACAGGCTGACGTATCGCTTAGAATTTAGCAGTTACTGTCGCCTATGGGTGTTTGCAACACCAGTGGCATCGCGAATACCCTGCTGTCGCATGAGGGTACAGGAACTTGCGTCACTAATGCCGGAACACAACACAAGGTTATTATAGCGGCATACTTAAGACCAAAGGTGGTCGCCATCCAGACGGGCTTGAGGCCCTACCACGTAGCTGGGGTGGGTTGTTTTGTCGCTTTTTACGACAGACTGACCCCGGCCGCAGAGGTTACTATTCTTTCTCCGCTCCTGCACGGATAATAAAATGAGATAAGTAACTTTTATTTTAAGCTAATTTATTTCGATTCTCATAGATTTATAGAGGCGTAAGGGTTAACACAAAAACTTTCGGCGTCCAAATCAACTCCATCAATTAACTGGCGAAACATGATTTAAACCAGAGGTTCCCAAACTTTTTTCTCATAGCCCACTTTCAAAATTTTGCTGGTTCCGGTGGACCCCCTGCAGCTAAATTTCTACCATATTCCCGAAACTCGACAAAAAAATGTGAAGATTAGATCTTATTATGGAAATTTGCGTTGCAGCTGAGTTCCAACCATGAATTAATAGTTTACGAAAAAAAGTGAGAATTGATTAGTTAATTAATTGATTGTGCTGTGAGTGGATGTCAAAAAAGTAAAGTTGGCCAATCAAAAAAGTGATTCCATCCAACTTTACTTTTTTGACATCTACTCACAGCACAAGGAACCAATCAGTTCTTACTTATTTCATTTAGAAAACTCCCCATTCGGAGTGGTAAAAAGAAAAATAGTCTAATTTTTTTAAAAGTCGTAATATAATTAAAATTAAACATTAATAACGTAACGTAACTTCTGCAATGACAATGACAAAACAGTCAATTTTAATGGGAGGGATGTACTTGATGGATTGACAGCAAATAATTAAATCATCATCATCATCATTTCAGCCGGAAGACGCCCACTGCTGGACAAAGGCCTCCCCCAAAGATCTCCACGATAATCGGTCCTGCGCTGCCCTCATCCAACCTATTCCGGCGATCTTGACCAGATCATCGGTCCATCTTGTGGGGGGCCTACCAACATTGCGTCTTCCGGTACGTGGTCGCCATTCGAGGACTTTTCTGCCCCAACGGCCATCAGTCCTTCGAACTATTATTAAACTTATTAAACTAAGGAATGTAAATATGAAACAGAAGTCCTAATCTAGAATGGACCTAGTAGATATAAATTAATGAACTAAGAAATGACTGTATTTTGATTGGAAATTGTATGTCAAGCCATATATCGTTATACAGATTAAAACAGATTCCAGGCCCCATTCTATTCAAAGTCTGGGTCACCTTTGAGTTTGTCGAGTTTACGATATATTAACTTTTTTTGCTAAGAATTCTACTTAAATTATAATAAATATAAGATTTTTTATTATATTTAAACATAAAAAGTAAACGCATTTTCATTACTAATAGAACTTACAGTCGGTTAGATCGTAATACCAATTATTAAAAGTGACGGATGACAACTACGAATATCGCTATGTTCCCATAGATTGATTTGATTCGGATTAACCAAACTAATGAACACTAATCCTCTCTACGTGAAATTTCGTGAAAGAGCTGGTCGCAATTAATGGTGTTATTAATACAGACGTCGGCTCGGTCTGGTGGGTTCGAATGGAAACCGCGGTGGTCCGGACCGCCGGCGCCCACCGATAGATGCCCTTACTTCATCATATTAATCACCATCGATGGACCCACTCGGCTTACGCACTCCTAGATAACCTAAGGGTCTCATTACCCACTATCTTAGGGCTAAATATTAATTGAGACATTTCTATCTGTTGGCTGAGAGGCCGACATGGCGAAACAAATGAACAGTGATAAATTACTCGCAAAGACGTGATACATTTGACGATTAAGAAAGAAGTGGTCATTATTCCAATCGAGGATTATGAGGAGCCCATAAGGATCCGCGCAATCAGTCGGATCGCCATTCTTTTTGTTAATCGCATTATAAATTGACGTAGCGGTCATCGTGTCGGGCCTTTGTCGGCGCCGCGTCGCTCCGTCGCATTGGACCACTACAAAATATATATTTCAAAAGTAATCATTACAAATTTAATATCAGTTTCTATAATTAGTCTACTGCATTAAGTTATAATTTTATCGATGCGTTTTGTATATGAGTTTATAATATTCATTTGCATTACAACATCGATCGTTTATTAATTTTTATATCAATTAGATTAACATAGAAATTATGAAAATGAGTATTAGAGTGACCCGTATAATTATAAAATCTCAACGAAATTATATTTATGAGCTGATTTTCTGAATAATTAAACTTATTAGGCTATGAACCGATAATTTTAATTTTGGTAGCAGTGTAATAAAATTAGTGAAACATATTAAGAGTTTATATCATTCATAGCATTCTTCACGAATACCATACATCCCGGATTTTCTTTTACTATATGCCAGCCTGAAAACTGGTGTAAGATATTGTGTCCTCGCAAAGGTTGCTGAGTACATTCCAAAATTTTCTTCTATTTATTTTAGATTCTATTGGAAATTAGGCCTATGACATAAATAATTCTTTCAAAATACGAGAATATAATAACATTCCATAACGTCCCATAGCTGGGCTCGGGCTTAGAAAAATTGACCAGGATATCCACGCTTGTTTAAGACGACACATACCACATTTTGGCTTGCAGGCCTCCTCACGATATTGACCATCGGTTCGTGGTAATTATGCAAATTAGGCAAAAAAACTAACTAAGCGGTGCATATCACCGTAAGATTCGAACTCATGATATCTAGGTTGGTTTGCGAGTGTTATACAACTTGGCTACCACATGTCTTAAAAACCCTTACGAAGCTATAAGTATTGATAATTATAATGTAACTAAATTACATGAAACACTACTAGAGGTGGGCATAGACAAAGGTTTTTGTCAAACACAATATAACCTGCGCGTGAATTTTCCTTCTACAAGCTAACTGGTAATAGTATAAGCTGCCGTTAAATTCACGCTCTATGACTACGAAAACTATGTAATCGATAGTCATTTATCGAACAGCTTCTACTGCTATAAATTGACTAAGCAAATGAAAAACGCAAACAAAAAACCGCAACAGTTAATATGCACGTGTGTAGTGAGCGTAATACATGGTTTCAATTCTTTCTTTGTTGATTGCATGCAAAAATATTGAATAATACTTTCATCTTTAGCCAATTATTGTCTGTTGCTGGACGTAGGCCTGCCCAAGTCTGTACTACAAGTCTTGTTTGCCAAGACGCAGTCTCCACTCGAAGTCTTGTTTGCTCCGTCGTCCATCGTTCCTGCGTCAGACGCGACCTGCCCTCTTCTGCCTGCATATTTTCCGGGCTATACCGGCTACTTTAATTCTCCTACAGATTTCCTTATTTCGGATTTTGCCTATAAGAGAACCATTCATCATAACCGGAATGGGTTAGGTTAGGTTAGTCTGCCGATTGAGTTGAAATATGTTAAGCAGTCCCACTGTGTTGATGTCTTGAGATTGTGTTGATGTTTTAATACTAAGAAGACGTATTGCTCGAAGCCTTTCTTATTCAAGTACTGGGACATGTTCGATGAGAAGACCTGACGAGACTGGTCTAAGGCCGCTCAATTAGCGGAATTCTTCTATTAGCTTTCCCCTTGAAGTTGTGCCTGGTCAATTAAATTTTCTCTACAAGGTAGACATGGAATGGTCCATGGCAAATTGTACCATGATCAACCCTTTACAAAACTTCGGTAGCTCCTGGCTGTGTATTATGCCTTGCATTAGTATATATTATAGATGTAATTAAGGCTAAATAATTTAAAGATGTGTACAGGCATGGCGGGGGAGGTATAATGCGTGTTACCACGCGAGGGTTCCGTGTACCCAACGCATTACTCAGTCCTCATTTAGACTTAACTACAGCGCATTGAAAGGAGCGATTTTATTGTACTCTATTGATTCTGTTGACAGGAAAAGGAATGAACATCCTGTACGAGCTAGTTTATTTTGTCACTAAAGTTCATTTACATATTGGGAATAAATCGAAACAAAAATGTTGTACGTTGAAAACATTCAAAAACAAATTTTATTAAACTATTCATACTTCGATTTTTAAAAATTATTCGGGAATAAAATTATATCCTGGAATTCACAAAATTTTATAATTCACTAGAACTAATGACTGACAGTCAAATTTAAGGTGCTAACATGTTAATTAAATTTATAGCATTAATATTATCTTCAGCGTTTTTTAGGTCTAGTTTTCTGCAGGACCTCAGCTTCTTCTTCTTACAAATACTTTAACTCGGTTAAGGCCCGAGGTACGTTGTAGCTTAACTTTTGTGCTTACTTGTTTATTTTATTTTTATTTATTTAAATCAGATCAACCATTGAAAGACTCATAGATTTGACATGACAAAAATTTCGTCTAAAGTGTAAAAAGTAAAAAATTTTAAGTTAAATAATGTCAAAATGAAGATAAACGTGTTGATTTCAATAGTGCACTATGTAAAGACAATTAACTCGGACAACTATCATAACTAGGACCTTGTTGTCTCTTCCACACCTGTCCAAGCCCGTGCCCTTCTCCTCAGTCACAAGAATATTTATGAAATAGAGATGTGACTAAATTTAATTAATAAGAGTAATTACAGACGGTGGCCTGAAACCTCAAACTGGAGCCTGCTACGGCTCAGTCAGATAAAATATCTATATTTTATGTATTTTTTCTAAAACATTGCACATTTGACCATTTTGCAGTTTGTCCAGTGTTGAAGGTGACATTGAATGCGAGTGTGATGATTTCAAATCATGCGATGTTTTTCATGATACCAATTTAATTATGAAATAACAACTATTATTCGTATATGAATGTTAAAGATTTTACAAATATTGTTGCAGTAAAATATTTGTGTTCATAGCGTGATCTTTTATGTCTGCATCCCCAACGCTGAGGAACAAACAAGGATCTTCCGATGTTTTGGTTTATTTAGTACGCGTACAAAGGCTTCGTATTCAACTTTTATAAAACTATACATTCTTGTAATAATACTCTTATTCTAGTGACACAAGGTCGATGTTTGAACAATTTAACAAATCTGAGCTTCATTTAGTTGCTTGAAAAAGGCATGAGTTACGATTTGAGTTATTTATAACGTCCAGTTGGTTTCAAGTACAGAGCCTTGAGCTTCTTCGGACTCACGAATTATCTTAATTAGAAGTATTGTGGTGAGGAGTAAATTATGTTCGTTGCGCCTTTTGTTGTCCCTTCTCGGGCGAGTTACCCGGGTCTTCTCTTCTGAATTCAGATCACGGTGTTCATTTACTTGCGCCCTCGAGCACTAATTACCAAATTGATGACCTCTTAATAGAACTTGTAATGTTGTTCTTTTTTATGTCTCTGTAACATGAATTTTAATGCGCAAAAGTAATAAATGTCAGTAAACTGTATTGGATTTAATGGTCCATCTATATTGAAGATGCCGCACCACAAATTGACTTTGTGGTGTTCATTATTCATGATTTGTCTAAGTTACTGCGTAACATTTACAATGTAATGTTAATGTCGACGTAAATAATAAATCGATAGAGGTTTTTCTTATAATGAAGACTGCGTAATAGGAATTGTCTTCGATATTAAATATAGAGATGTAGCTTATTAGTCAGAATAAATGTGCATACTACTTAATTAATAATTTTATCACTAAATTACGCTCTGGTCGTTTGCAGCCGATTTGTATCTTTTTTTTTTAATTACAGCAGGTATCATGTTACGTAGTTAAGTTCAATTGTGATTTTTTTATTTCACATTGATTTGTGTATTTTCTAGTTCCCTATTGCCACAGTGTGAGGATTCATACCTTTATTTATTGTAATTAGAGTTAAAATTTAAGTTTTTGGAATAATGTTAGGGAAATGGGCAATCTTTAGTACGACATAGTTAAGTTGTACAAAACATAATCTACCTCTATCATATGTTTATTACCCGCTATTATTTCCTTTTCATTTCTTATTTTAATTTTCATGATTTGTAATTAATCAATATTAAAGTTCATTGAAAGTCCATATTTAATTTCTAACCAAAATTTGACAGGTTCGATCTTAATTGTATGAGAACACTCCTTGTTATATTTGTAATAAAAGTCATAAGAAATGATAATTATTCAAATTAATTGATAACCGTCCGGTTATGTACTGGAGGCATTAAGAAATTTCATACTAAGATCGCTGGTGTAAAATATTCAACTCCTTTAGGGCCGTAATATCAATCGTAGTTTAAACTATGGAATTCGTAATCTACGGAAAAAGTTGATCGATGGTTTAAACCTGTGTCGTAATATCAATTCGAAAATGTGGAAAGATCAACTAAACTACGATCAGTGCTTTTTACATGACAATATTATCCGTTTCGTTCACTACTCATTCATTCTTTTAAACATTTTTAGTATTAGGGCAATAATTATACGTAACAGTGACGTTAAAAAAAGAATTGTCTATTACACCTTTTTATCTAATAACAAAATCCCAATTAAAAATGCACAGTACCTACTGATCGTGTTATTTTAATTTTGTTGTTTATATATTTAATAATATTATAGCAATAAAATGGGTGAAAATAAGAAAAGAATTGCGAATTTTACGACTGCCGAAACGGAACTTTTAAGGACATTAGTAAAAAGATATTCGAATGTATTAGAAAACAAAACAACAAACGTTGTATACAATCAATTATCATTTTGGAAACACGAAAACACCGTGTGAATTCTATATCGTCCCATTCATACCATTGATTGTTTCTTATCCGAATAACATACGGTTTAAAATAATCATTAAAACATTTATTATTTCGATATCTGAATTACTATTGTAATATTCCATATTACTGGTAAATATCAAAAACACCCAAATACAAAATCTTTTAACGTTATTGACAATGACATATATATGACATTTTCTAATCCATGAAGGAAGGTTTAAACGCCCCTCTGGGAAGGTTTAAACTTATTGATAGTTTAAACTATTTTGGGACGATGATCTGTCATTGATATTACAAAAGAAACGAATAGGAAAGATTAAACTCTGTTCTCTAGTTTAAACTACGATTGATATTACGGCCCTTAGAATACATTGGTTTCTCTACAGGTTCACCCAAACAGTATAACGCTACGAGCTAATATTATAAAAGGTATTAAGTAAATGGTATATAATAAACCTTTATAAATACTAAATAAATGGATGTATGCTTTCGTTTATGTCTATAGTCCAACGATTAAGTGCAGTATCGTTGATTGCAGTGTCGCAGCGCCACGAACGGCGACATGCGACGTCTCTCGATTCCATATCGACATGCAACTTGACGCATTGCGTACTTACGTCTTAATGCACCCATTTACATAAACAATCTTAAAGTACTCATGAACACTGGCATAAATCGTTTTGACTTATTACCACTGTAGTAAATTTATCAGATGCACCCATCTGTAATATTAGAGCGACCCAACTTTTCTTTGAAATCGTTTATAAATTAATACCTTAGTTGTTAATATGAGTTTATCTTATTTTGGGTAATAGAATACTGGGAATATTTTATCAACACACGACCGAGTAATTTAATATAAAGCGTATCACTAAATGATCTCCAAGTCGCGATGAGTATCGTCAGGTTAATAACGGTGTCGGAGGTTCCTGTGACCGGGACACGCGACCGCGATGCTATCATCTCCGAAGCATTATTGATGGGAGCCCTCCGTAACCAAATAGCCCGAGGATCACGTTTGTTTACTTATCTGGCGTCTGTTAAAATGTTCTATTTTGTAGTTAATTGAAACTTAAGCGAGTCGTTGAACTCGCGTTTATGACAGGTGCAGCTCAAAATGGCGTTTTCGTGAGATTGTGCTCCGATTGGCGACTACCGAGTGGCGATAAAAGTGGCTATTCTGTAGCGTGGTTTGTGGAGCTATGCCTAATTGTGGCACGGTAGCTGCTCCTACATATTTATCGCGCGATGCCCGTCTCGTTTATGGAAGAGAAACGGTTTAAATTACATTTACTGTTGGTCAAATTGCTTCATTCATTCTCGTCGAGTTCATTGAGTAACTCGGCTATGCTGCGAATTGCTAACAATACTTTGTGTGTATGCATAAGCTATCCGTTTTAGATGTTTGTTGCTATTGACATTTAATTTTCTGAGCCAACAATGGATGCTTTAAGGCCAAGATAGCATCTTGTAAAAATGTGAACCGGTATCGTGTGAAGGAGCTAAACATGGTTTCTACAGCTATCCGTTATGTTAGCATAAAAGACATCAACGAGCTCGTCTTAATGTTATTTTTTAAACTGTACTAAAAACACTACGAGTATTTATTTTTTTGCAAAAAAAAGTAGATGATCATTAAGTGAATCTAACTTTTGTTTATGTATCAATGAGTAATTTTTAAATACAAACATCCAAGACCAAATGAATCTGGATCACATTACATACCTAAAAATCTCATAAACTAAAAATGCTAGATTAGCAAAATAAATTAAATTTAATGGACATACAATATATTTATTAACTTATTTTCAGGATAGGCTTCACTGCTTCTGTGGCTCCGTTTTACTCGATCGATGGAGATTGTTACTGGACCTCTGTTCATTTCCACAGTGATGGTCTTATCAGCCTTACTAATAACACGATAAGGTCCTGAGTCAGGTGGTTCCAAAGCTGCGTGTAATCGATCCTTACGAATAAATACGTGTGTGCTAGAATTTAAATCCTTGTGAATGAAAATGGTACTTCTGCTGTGATTTGATGCGTCTTGCGGTCTAAAGTGTGATATTTGAGTTCGCAATTGAGAAACGAAGTCTGGTGGTTTTAATAGTTTGCTATTATTAGAACCTAGAAACTCACCAGGGATCCGCACCACATACCGTTTCTGCTACGGACCATTGTAGGTCCTGAGAGCCGTATTAATGCTAAGCAAGGACGTCGTTCCAATTTTGCTTAGCATGTGCCATTGTTGCAGATTTTAGTGTGCCGTGGAATCTTTCGACCACCCCATTTGCTGCCGAGTGGTACGCGGTTGTATGATGAAGTCGTATCCCGCATAAATCAGAAAAATATTTGAACAGATTAGAGGTGAATTGTCATCCCTGATGTGTAGTAACTGTTTCAGGATACCCGAACCGCACGATACAATCGTCGTAAAATGCTTTTGCAACTGTTTTAGCTGATACGTCACGAAGAGCTTGAAATTCTGGTCATCTTGTGTATCTGTCTACCGCTGGTAAAATAATATTTGAAATCATGTGATGCTGCCAGAGGTCCTATCAAGTTAATGTGTATATGACTAAAGTGTGACTTAGGTAATTTAAAGATGCCAATGGGAAAAGATGTGTGTCCTTTTGGCAAGCTTGACAGGTTTTAACCAACCAGCGGCAATCTGTGTAAACTGAGGGCCAAACAAATCTATCAGTTACCTATCAGTTACCCAGTGGCTTGGGCACCGGGATGACTCATCGAATGAATTGAATCAAAAACTTGTCGGCGTAAAACCTTAACTACGAAAAGACGAGATTTTTGCAGAGAGACGTCACAAAATATAGTAATATCAGTACCAGGATTAGATACTTTTTCCAATTTTAGCGAAGAGGAGTCCTTTAAAAACGTTTCTTGAAGTTTTTTGTCATGAACTTGGGCAAGAGCTAGTTATATGTCGAATGTCAGTCGTGAATTGTGACACATAATCTAGATGATTGAGTTGCCTTGGTGAACACTTCTGCTTGTTATGATGAAAAGAGAAAGTAATTGGTTTATGATCAGTATAAACTACGAAATATCTACCTTCGATCATAAACCGAAGGGTGATATGCGTGCCAATGGGCTCATTACCCCCTGGTATCCCTATGCTGAAGACCGTGCGAAGTGGAGAAGAAAAAGTTGGAAAGCGGACCGCGGGCGCCGAAGCGAGAGTTTGGGCTGCAACCGGGATTTAACGCAAAGATGATGATGATGATGATGAGATGATGATGATCATAAACCGAAAATGTTTGACACTTTCATAGATAGCAAGGTGCCCCGAACGTAGGCACTATATAATTGCTGAGCATTGTTCAACTTTTTTGAAAAGAAAGCAAGCGGTTGCCATTCATTATTAACCAGCTGTTGCAGCACAGCGCCCAAGGACATCTTTGATGCATCAGTCACAAGAGCAAGCGGTGCGTTCATTACAGAGTGAGCTAAAAGAGTACTATTAGCTATGCTAGCCATGCATTTGCTAAAAGCTTCTAGTAGACTGGGTGTTCAGGTTATGGAATGCGATCCTTAGTTTTAGGTTCAGCTAATAACTCGTGAAGAGCAGTTTAATCAGCTACGGTATTTGGCAAATAACGAATGTAAAAATTAAGCATCCCAAGAAATCTACGAAGGCCATTTATAGTTTTCGGAAGTTCGAATTCCTGGATAGCCTTTACTTTGTCATTTAAAGGAGGCGTGTCTTGCTGTGATACATGAAATCCAAGGAAATCAAGTTCGTCCTTACCAAACTCACTCTTGCTCTCATTAATCTGTAGCCTATAGTCCTGTAGGCGTTTAAATATTGTTTCCAGGTCTTGCAGGTATTGAGACTTGTTAGATTAATGTACCAGAATTTCATCGATATAGGTATAACAGCAGTTGAGGCCTCGAAGCACTTCATCTAAAAATGTTTGAAATGTTTGCGCGGTGTTCTTAAGCCCAAATAGCATGAATGGGAATTCGTATAGCCCAAATGGTGTCGTTATGGCTGTCTTGGGTACATGATCTGGAAAAATTGGGATCTGTGTGAACGCTTTTACTAAATCTATTTTGGAGAAAATACTGCATGCTGCTAGACAGTGAGCGTAGTCCTGAATATGTGGTATAGGGTATAGGTCTGGTATTGTACGTATTGAGTGCGCGATAATCACTGCATGGTTTCCAGCCATTCTTATTTGGCGATACACGAAGTGCGGATGCTTACGGTGAGTCTGCAAGACGCGCTGAGCCATAGCAAACCATTTCTTGGAACTGTTTCTTAGCTATCTTTAGACGATCTGGAGCGTAGTCTGCAAAATATTGGAGAAACAGTTGTTGTATTTATGTAATGAACAGTTGAATATTTGACTGCGGGTGACATCAGATGGTTTGATTAAAACAGGATATTTGGCTAATAATTGATGATATTAAGTATTCCCTGAAATTGCCTTTATACTAGACTAATTGGTGAAATCTAATGTTCCAGGTGAGAATAGACTTGTCAAGATATTGTGCAAGTGATCGTTTTTCATTCTACAAGCAAGCTATAATGTCAAATAAAATCAGCCCCGATTGGATTGTCTACATTAGCAATTACAAAATTCCAGACAAAGTCCCATCTCAATCCTAGGTCTAGATGCATATTTATTAAGGTGCCATAGGTATTGACGATGGTTCCAATAGCAGCAGTTAAATTGAAGTCTGTGGAATTTCGTTGCTGGTGTAAGAATCGTCGAGGTAAAATGCAATGGTCAGAACCCGTTCCTATTAAAAAGCGTATTTTAGACTTCTTATTAGTGATAAAGAAGCAACTTGTAGCATTGTGCCGTGTGGTCCCGGCCGAAGAAAGAATAGGGCCACCCCAAATCATCCCAAGGGAGTCGTAAAAGCCGACTGATGGGTCACTCCCTCTGCCAGCTTGCATGCGGCGAGGGAAGGACACCTCTAGGTTTCCCTTTAGAGGTTGGGAGGTCGGACGGCAGTCGCTCCCGTAAAAACCAAAACAAGCCAAATAAAACATGGTCCAAACAAGAAAAGGATGTGTCACGGATAGGGCGTCGCCGCAAAACGACGCGCAGGAACTTCGCCCGACTCCTGTGACAAGTGGACTAGGGCTGCCGTGCCGTGGGCGAGCACGGCTAAAGACACTAGCCCCATCCAAAAGGAAACTCCGCTTCGCAACGTGGAATATTGGCACGTTAACCGGACGCGCGAGAGAGTTGGCCGATGTGCTCTCCAGGCGGAGGGTGGCCGTGGCGTTCCTGCAGGAGACTCGGTGGAAGGCCAGCAGATCCCGGTTCATTGGGAATGGCTACAAGTTGATCTACACAGGTGCACCTGGTGGGGAGAATGGGGTTGCCATAGTGCTCTCGGAGGAGTTCCAGAACGACATTTTGGAAGTGAAACGTCATAGCGACCGGCTTATGGTCGTTAGGGTGCTTATCGATGGGGTAGTTACCCACTTGATAAGTGCCTATGCGCCACAGGCCGGTTGTGACGACACCGATAAAATAGCGTTTTGGAATCAACTCGGAGAAGTGCTCCGTGGAATCCCATTATCACAGGGGATCGTTTTGGGGGGTGATCTGAACGGTCATGTGGGTGATGAATGTGGGGAATTTGAGCGTGTTCACGGTGGATTTGGGTACGGTAGTCGTAACGCGGAAGGGGAGGACATCCTCAATACGTGTGCGGCTGCCGACCTTGCCATCGTGAACACGTATTTCAAAAAGAGACCCGAGCATCTCATCACCTACAAGAGCGGGAGGAATGCTACCCAAATCGACTTCCTACTCACTAGGAGACACCACATCAGCAAAGTAGCCAACTGCAAGGTCATACCCGGTGAGAGTCTCACTGCACAACACCGTCTTCTTGTCATGGACCTCTGCGTGAAGCCCAAAGGCAAATGTGTCGACCGCCTTCAACGCCGAATCAGGTGGTGGCTGCTTGATGAAGTCAAGTCCCAGGAGTTCGCCTCTGCCATCGGCGACAAGTGCGCCGGAGGTGAGGGCGAACCGGTTCAAGCTTACTGGGACAGGATTCAGGCGGCTATCCTTGGGTCGGCGAGAGAGGTGCTTGGCGTGTCTAAGGGCGGACGCAAGTGTGACAAGGAGACTTGGTGGTGGAACGACTCAGTCCAGAGGGAGACCAGGGCGAAAAAAGCCCTCTTTAAGAAGTGGCAAGCGTCCAGATCTCCTGAAGATCGCGACGCATACAGAGATGCCAAACGCGCCACCAAGAAAGCTGTAGCCAGAGCCAGACGAGACCACTTACAACCACTTTACGATAAGTTGGACTCGTCTGAGGGGCAGAAGCTCATATATAAGTTGGCGCGCTCCAGGGTCAAAGCGGCACAGGATATCTCCAAGTGCCGCTGTGTAAAAGACCCCGGGGGCAACTTGTTATGCGAGGACCTCGCGGTGAAGGAGAGATGGCGCTCATATTTCCACGAGCTGCTGAACAAGCAGCATAAAGAGGTGCAGCCGCCAGATCTTCCTCCGAACCAAGGACTAGTGCCACTGATAACGCCTGCAGAGGTCCAGAATTGTCTTCGCCGCATGAAGAATCGGAATGCTGTTGGATCCGATGGAGTCCCCATCGAAGCCTGGAAGGCGATGGGCTCTCGTGGTGTGGGCACTTTAACCGACCTTTTTAACCGGACACTCCTCACCGGTACGATCCCGAACCAATGGAGGCTGAGTATCATTACTCCAGTCTTCAAAGGCAAGGGATCGGTGCAGGAGTGCGGTAACTACCGCGGTATAAAGGTCATGTCCCACACCATGAAACTCTTCGAGAGGGTTATCGACTCTCGGATTCGACAGGAGTGCACTGTCTCGGAGTGTCAATATGGGTTTCGCCCTGGTCACGGGACAATGGACCCTATTTTTGCCCTAAGGACTGTCGCGGAGAAATACAGGGCGAAGAATACGCCTCTGCATTGTCTGTTTCTTGACTTGCAGAAGGCCTTCGACTGTATTCCTCGCGCGATAATCTGGTGGGCATTGCGGTACAAGGGGATTCCAGAGGCCTATATTGGGATCATCCGAGACATGTACCGTGATTCCGATTCCGTAGTTCGGACCGCTGTTGGCGACACAAAACCTTTCCCCATCACCGTCGGGGTGCACCAAGGATCCGTCCTTAGTCCGTTTCTGTTTAGCGTGGTATTAGACGTATTGTCAGACAGCATCAGAAACTCACATGAGCAGCCCCCGTGGTTGCTCATGTATGCTGATGATATCGCGCTGGCAGATTCGGACAGGGGTAGGCTGGTGCAACGCGTGAAGGCGTGGAAGGAGTCGCTTGAGAACGGTGGTCTGAAGATCAATGTGGCGAAGACCGAGTACTTGGCCTGTAACTCCACAGATCCCACACCCGTACGCATAGACGGCAACACGGTCGAGCGCACGGACCATGTGAAATACCTGGGATCTGTGTTTCATGCGTCTGGTGACATCGATTGCGACGTCAAGGCACGCATTGCTGCCGCGTGGGCCAAATGGCGTGAGGTAACTGGTGTCATTTGTGACCCCAAGATGCCGGTAAAGTTGAAGGGACGGGTCTATAAGACCATCATTAGGCCTGTCCTTTTATACGGCTGTGAAGCGTGGCCGGTGTTAGAGCGACACAAGCAAGAACTGCGTGTCACGGAGATGAATATGCTGCGGTGGATGTGTGGAGTGACGCGGAAGGACCGCGTTAGGAACTCCCGCATTCGCGGTAGTCTTCATGTCCGTGACATTGCGGATAAATTGCAGGAGTGTCGGCTCCGTTGGTATGGCCATGTTTTACGGCAACCGGATACTTACGTGGGAAACAAATGTCTGGCCATGCCGCCTCCGCCGGGCCCCGGCAGGAGGGGTAGACCCAAAAAGTGCTGGCTTGACGTTGTAAAGGGTGATATGCGTGCCAATGGGCTCACTACCAGGGATGCTGAAGATCGCGCGAAGTGGAGTAGAAAAAGTCGGAAAGCGGACCCCGGGCACCGAAACGAAAGTTTGGGTGGGAACCGGGACTAACGCTAGGATGATGATGAAGCAACTTGTAGCATTATGGCAGTCGTACGTCGCATCTACGCTCTGCCGTTGGGTTTGTTGGGGGTAACGAATTATGATTGCATGGTGTAGTACATTTTTTAGCTTTAGCGGCGGCTACGGCTTCGCTTCTGACTTCGACTTCGCGGTCGACGACGGTTGACAAAACGCCCTCTATTGTTTAAAGTGAGCTGAGTAACTTGTTGTTTTAATTCAGTTTGTATACAGGTAGTAATTAAATCATCAATACGCTTTAACAATGCGTCATAATTATTGGACATCAGGTATGTCCAGTAATTACTCGATATTTCGAGTGACGGTAAAGGAGCTACCTCACATATTTTATCGGCAAGTTCGGCAACATCTTTACCTTTACAATCTTCTAAGGAGGCGTACGTTTGTTAAACTATTATAGCCTGTAAGTGAGGAGGCAATTAGCTGGGCCGCAAACTTCGCAAGAACTCGTCTGTAACACTGTCAGCCGCCAGCGTCCTAAGATGGTACAAAAATTGTGATGGTTTTCTATCACCAAATTCTTCATGAGATAAAAGCTGATTTATCTGATGCTGACGAGAAATAGACAAACGTTTAGTTAATTCTAGCTTTAACTTTTCGTAGTTAACCGTGGCAGGTGGATTGTTTATTATGTCTTTAATTTCTCTAATATTATCGTTGGTCAAACTATGACATGATATGTTACGAGTAAAATTTTGTTGTATCTTCTCGTACACCCGATATTTGAAATTGGGCTTCAGCTTAAACAAACCAAACCTCGAGGTCCTCGGTCCAGAATGGTGGCAAACGAACTGCTACGCGATCCACGGATTGAATTTGAGATGTTGTATTATGTATTATTTGTACAATTGTAATAACTCCAAACGCCGTGTTGCTATTTCGGGGTTGCCAAATGTGGGTGCTGCGTACCTTCAACTGGTTGCCAAATAAATGAAATAAGGGTTCTTGACTATTATTATATTAAATAATACATTTTAACAAAAACAAATATAAATGCCGATTGTCTTTTCTCAATTCCCATCTGTCATTCTTGATTGAAAATTATCTGACAGATTATGATAAGAAAATATAATACTTTTCATTGCCAATGCAGTCATAGCTGTCACAACCTTTTTGGTATGTTGTTGACTTGATAGTGCTATGCCACACGCTTAACTGATCTGCGACAAAACCTTGACATTTGCGACGCGTGCGCCTAGCAGCCGTTGACCTGCGCTCGCTCCATCACACATGTGGGCCAGTCTGTCCACAAATTTACCAACACTGCCCGTCACAATATAACATTAACCCTTCACATTCAAAGTTTGATCATGATCACTTAACTGGCAACGAAGTTATTTTGTAATCATGAATGAGTTAATGAAATAGTTTATTTAAAAAATCAGGTAATCTATTGCTTATAATATGTAACTACTTTGCGTTTCATAGTAATCTGCCAGAAAACGAACAAACCTTCTTTTTGCCCTTATCCTAAATTATGTGGGGACGGAACAACATATTCTCCTCTCCTTCTACTTAATTAGCTGTCATCTCAACATTCACACCTCTTTTCATGATATCATCGTTTACGTTATCCATCCGTTTTTTCTTTTCACTACACCTTCTATTGTATCCATCCACTTACACAATGGTACCTCAAGATTGTATGTACGGTCGGGTAAGATGATTACAATTCTAAAAAAAGGAGAAATGGTGCCCTAAGCTAATCAATCAAAGGCTTATTGAATCTGTCTCTCGTAGGTAGTGTTACTTTAATATAAGAGTACTATTTTAATCTAGACAGGATGTTTCATATTGCGAGTTTGGTGGAATCTTCGCCTTCACCCCGATTACCTAAGGAGTCGTGTTTCTGCCAACTTGTTCCAAGTTCTGGTATCTCGGATCATTAATCCAAAACGACGGTGAGACAGGCCGAGATGTGATAAGCAGAGTGAGTGCAGGATGGATAAAATGGCGACAGGTCTCAGGAACTATTTGAGGTCCACAAGTGCCATTTAGACTTAAAGGTAAAATTTATAAAACCGTAATAAGACCTGTTATATCGGAATCGATCGGAATGCTGGGCCACAACGGGGAAGGATGAAAGGGTGCAAGCAACAGAGATGCGAATGTTGAAATGGATGAGTGGAGTCACAAAAATGGAAAAAATTAGAAATGAGTATATTAGGGGAAGTTTGAAAGTAGCGCCAGTCATTGAGAAGCTGAAAAATAATAGTTTAGCCTGGTATGGCCAGATAATGCGAAGAGAGGAGCATCATGTAACAAGGAGGTAGCTAGAAATGAGAGCGGATGGATACAAGAAGAGAGGTAGACCAAAGAAAAGATGGATGGACTTTGTAAGGAGAGTAGATAGAGAGTACACGTTGTTCCAACCCCACATAGTTTGGGTTAAGGGCAGGAGGAAGAAGAAAGAAGTTTCATACTGAGTAACAAAAAAAAAACCTCAAGTAAAGTATTTGGTGTATGTGACTCATTCAGTTTAAATAAAACCGTTCGTGAATACAAGTGGTGCTGTTATGCTGATAATATACGGAACAAATCATATATTATTCCATACAGATGCAAATGTATATAGCTTCTACTATAAATTTCATAATGTTATAGCTTTGCCGCGCGTCAAGCATTCGACATCTAAAAGCATCTGTGTTTTTATTTTTATCGGTGGGATCGATTGTAAAGATAAGTTTATCGTAAGACGAGTAGCGGCCACCAACGTCGGCGGTCGGGAACGAGCCATCGCGGCCCGCGCTATACGCCTCGCCCGGACGTGCTTGCATTTTATTACATCTGATAACAGCTAATTCGCGTATACGTCAAATAATTGAAAAGCCAACTCCGGGAATGGACACCATTTGGAGAAAATCGTAGTGGAATGTCGGCGTAAAGTCTTTTAATACAACTTGTAATCTCTTTTATGTGATAGTTATGACGCGTACAATGCAATATGTCTGCATTCTATTCGTTACATGCTTAGAAGCTTTTACCTTCAATTAGATACATAAAGATCTAATGTTTTTATGTTTAATTGAAGCTTTTTTATGCTGAAGAAAAGCAAACAGGCTGACGGCCTACTTAATAGCAAGCAGTACCGTCGTCTATATATTGCGATACTAGGGGCACCGTGAAAACGCTGCTGTCCCATAGGGGAACTGAAACCTGGGTCACTAATGCCGGAACACAACACAAGGTTATTATGGCGGCATACTTATATACCAGGGGTGGTCACCATCCAGATGGGCTTGGGGCCCTACCACGTAGCGATTGTTTTGTGGCCTTTTACGACAGGCCGACCCCGGCTGCAGAGGTTATTATTCTTACTTCGTCCCTGCACGGAGAGAAGGTTGCTGCTTAAGGAAAGTTTTGTATATTGTTGTATAATATAGAAAAAAAAATGTTTTACTTGAGGCATAATTTGACAAAAATATAAAAAAACATAATTGTAGCTCAATATATGTTGATGTTTATAGATAAAGATATATATATATATATATATATATATATATATATATATATATATATATATATATATATATATATATATATATATATATATATATATATATAATAAATAGTATTCTTCGTAATATTTTTTGTTTACATATATTCAGCTTTTTCCATTTTCAATAAAATTTAAGTATTTTATTGATATTACGAATAATAAAAAATGCCCTGTCAATATTCGGATTAAGATACCCAAACATATTTGGGTATCATGTTGTGTACCAGTAATTTTGGCAATTGAACATTTGTGTCACATAAAAGTCGTATAAAATCCTTTTTAGAAAGATCTTGTTTACTTACATATTTTTAAAAATAAAGTTATTTTATTGAAAACACCGTAAATAGAGAGTATTGTGGAGTTCTTTAATCCGTGTAATAAAATGACCAGTCTTAAGTGCCAAAACGTATTTTGGTGACTTTTTTATACTTTTGGAATTCGTATTATAAAAGAAATATATACTTTTGTTTTTTCTCTTAATCTTTGACATCTGAGCGTTAAATCCCGTTTGCAAGATTTTCAGTGGTTGGCTTTCAAAATTATTTTTTCAATTTTTTACATTCGCCTCTTCTGATAGAAATATTGTAATGGTTTTGAACGTTAATCTACTTACAACAAATTATTAGCTACACATTTCGTGGTAGTTTGTTGTCGTTGTTGTTGTTGGGTATTACTTCCCTTCTACTAGACTACCGTTTACTAGGAAGTCGATCGATAGCAGATCGATTATTTTTTAGTTCACAAAGAGTTGCACTATTTTGGTTTTGCTTTCGAGGTAAAACTATGTAAGAGGCAAATTTTTACTACAACTATTTTTTTATCGTAGAATATTCATATGAAAATTCATTATAATATGTGTAAATAAATTGTTAATTAATTGATTAATTAGCTTATTAGATTGACGTGAGTAGAAATTGTCATATGATTATTCAACAACGTATCTCAGGGCTTATAGTAAAGCAGCCGGGACGGAACACTTGATCGAAAATAACGTCAATACCATTATTACATTATGTAGATAAGATACATGTGTGAGACTGTGTTGCCTCAATATTGTATTAAATCGGTGCTCAATAAATCACATCTCACCCATAAAATATAAATCAGTCGTGACATAAAACACATCCATATTGTTTTCACTCGGAAATGACAATAAAATGTTTTAAATTCATGAGTAATTTAATGTGGACTCCGATAAAGTATATCTAAAAGATAAGCATGTTTTTAAATTTAATAGATTGTATATTTGAAATTATATCGATGATCAAACTTTTATGGATGCTTAAAATTTGATTGTCTCCGGCTGGCCACTGCGCCACACAGCAAAACATTTATGTGGTATGTATTATTTATTCGAAAGCTAAAATTTTAAATTCCAGGAATATTATATTGGAATTCTAATCCATTCCAATGTACATTATGTAATAAAGATAAATGAATTTGGTTATAATTTATCAATTCAGCGGACGTTTCTATATCTTCTCAAGAACATCACAATATGTTCTTGGGAGGATATAGAAACGTCTGTATATAAAAATATAAACGTTTATTGTCGACGTTAAGCCGGAAGACAATAAAAGTATGGAATGGAAGGCTGTTATTAGTAATATATAAGATAGTAATATAAGACTACTCGCTTTATCCGTTATCACACACACACACACACACACACACACATATATATATATATATATATATATATATATATATATATATATATATATATATATATATATATATATATATATATATATATATACATATATATATATACATATATATATATATACATATATATATATACATATATGTATATATATATATATATATATATATATATATATATATATATATATATATATATATATATATATATATATATATATATATATATATATATATATCCTCCTATGCTTAGCTAATTAAAAATATCACTTAAATTATTTCAAATTGTACTATACGGGTAGTAATTTTGATTCAAATTTATAATTAGAAATATATTCTAACACCAAAGTGTAGTAAATAAACTTAAACGTAGCAAAGACAGATATATTCATGTTTCTATGTCTATAATATATAATTTACTGCGTCCGACAAGTGCCTACTATATTTATTTATTTATTAATTTAAATAGATCACCAACATGACATACATTACATAATCATAAACTAATCGGGCATAGTAGATAATTACTACATTATAATTTTAATCATAACATTTAAAATGTACACTATAGTGATAATTATTGGTCCTTAAACACACAAAAAAGAGTAAACCACCTTTGTAGATTATTATATTGAAATATTCACATTCTTGAATGTGTGTTGAACATTGTGAGTCTACAAAGTCCCGCAACGACTTGCATTAGATTCACTAGCCGACGGTCGGGTGGCGCCATATGCAGTGAGAAAATAATGAATTGCCAGGTGTTATTAATTAAAATTGTATAATTTCTTCTATGTTTATACTAAGATTATGTAGGGAAAAGTTTGTGTTATCGTAGCCGATTAATTACAGTTTCGGAATTGTTCTTTAATTAAGTTTAATAATTTGCCTTTAGAAAGTTTTATCTACGAGAAACAAAGAAATTTGCTTAAGAAATATTAATTTAATTGTTTGCGCTACAAATACGGCCATTTTATTACTGGACTCGGCCCTATACCTAGTGGAAACGAACAATACCGGGTGCATTGCAGGTGTGTATACCTCTCTAGTCCAAGCGTACTGGCGGGTTACTCATACCATTAGTGAAAGAAAAGAAAAACCGCTTAAAAGGTGAAGAATACTATGATGGGAATTGAACTCTTGACCACTGGTTTGCGTTCCAGGTATTCGCCTCTTGTCACCGCGTACAGGGTTATTAGTAAGGAATTAACGACAGTTTTTCCTGAACAAACTTTTATACGATGATTTTAATTAAAAGCTCTAAATGTTATTATATATTAAGAATTTAATTTATTATTAATAACAATAACAATTTATTGTTACATAAGTACACAGCATATAACACAAGTGAAGCGAGATATTAAATCCGTCGTATGGCGAGTCGCCAAATTATTTATAATTGTTACTGTAAGAGACGGTTCATTTCAGCAATGGCACCACAACTACAGCTGCTGGTAACGTCCGAGTGCCAAGTTGGAAGTCGTTGCCGAGCCTCTTTAGAATAAATAAAAATCATTTTTACCTTGCCTATAAGATAAGATTTGTGTGTAGGTCTATTGGTTATTATATTAGGATACCACGCATCTATATTAGCCAGCCTGTTCTGTTTAAATTCCCTTTAAATTTAAATACGTCACCCACACTACTATTCCGCTGGGCCCGCAGCAAGAGGGGGAGTCCCAAAAAATGCTGGCTTAACTTAATAATGGTTGATTATGTAGGCCAATGTACTTATTATTATAAGACCATCATAAGGCCTGCCCTTTTATACGGCTGTGAAGCATGGCCGGTGTTAGAGCGACACAAGCAAGAGTTGCGTGTCACAGAGCGGAGTCAGGAGTACTGCGGTGGATGTGTGGAGTGACGCGGAAGGACCGCGTTAGGAACTCCCGCATTCGCGGCGGTCTTCATGTCCGTGACATTGCGGATAAATTACAAGAGTGTCGGCTCCGTTGGTACGGCCACGTTTTACGACAACCGGATGCTTACGTGGGTAACAAATGTCTGGCCATGCCGCCTCCGCCGGGCCCCAGCAGGAGGGGTAGACCCAAAAAGTGCTGGCTTGACGTCGTAAAGGGTGATATGCGTGCCACTGGGCTCACTACCAGGGATGCTGAAGACCGTGCGAAGTGGAGAAGAAAAAGTCGGAATGCGGACCCCGGGCGCCGAAGCGAGAGTTTGGGCTGCAACCGGGACTTAACGCAAGGATGATGATGAATGTACTTATTACGAAGGATGCTGAAGACGCAATATCAAGGAACGAAAAAAGTTGGAAAACGATCCCGGGCCGGGATTGCCACCAGTTTTAACACTGAGATCATGATGAAGTATATGTTCAAAGCTAGCAATTTATTAAAATGCAGCTAACAGATGCTTTCCAAGTGGATCAAGTCACGTCCATGGTCCGTTATTTATACTTATACATGTATTACCGCTATTAGCTTGCACCAGAAGAGTTATGTCTAATCCATACGTGAAGTGATTCCCTCACCTCGACCGAGACTATTTCGTTACATCGAACTTTTAACTATTGACGTTATCTTGATTTACGAACTTTATTAACATTTTATTACGCGATTGAGTGAGTTTTTTAAGTACTTTTTGTTAGAGATGGTAACAAACTGCAATAGCTGTGTTGTAACAGCTGTGGAATTTAAAATTGTTGATATCGCTTCAAGTCTAGTATTGTTTTGTTAATATAGGTATATTTAAAAAATTCATTAGACATATGTATGAGAAATAGCCCACAATGTTCCATTGTCGGACTCACGCTCGCCTTAGAGGGAACTGACAGTATACCCGCTACGCTTGTTCAAGGCGGATTCGAAGGTCGTGAATGTCATAGTGGGGTTTAAATACGAGTTTCCGAGTGGAATACCATCGAGCTACCAGGCACCTAGTATACATGCGTATGTGATCAGAATATTGTACAAACTGTAGGATTATAATAAGCTTTTGAAATTAAACTCCAAATTACAAAACACAGGCATATGGTCAATGTCAGGCTTTCCTTGGACAATAATCAATTATTATCGTACAACACTGTTCTGAAGCCCATATGGGCATATGGCATTCAAAATTGGGGAGTAGCCTGCAAAATCACATGTTTGCAAAGGATACAAAACAACATCCTGAGGAGTCTTGTAAATGCTTCATGGTTTGCGAGAAATTGTAAAATACACGAGTATTTAAACATGAGAAGCCTTAGAGATAGAACGCTATAAGAAACACCACGTGGAATGCCTCACACATCACCTCAATTCACTTGCCTTTGGATTACTTGATAATGCTAATGTGGTACGGTGGCTTAAAACAAACGACATACTATGAATTGTGAGCAAGGCACTGGCCTGCTGGTCATTAAAAACATAATAATCACCCAACAGAGCTGATAATAGTCTGGTGACTGATTGCAGTTTATATAAAAGAAAAAAATATGGCCAATGTAATTATATAATGCTATACGTAAAAACATTTTCTGAAGCGCATAAGTTGGCTTATTAAATGAATTAACTTGTAATCTACGAAGAATTTGAGTGTAAGAATGAATACCCCAACGATTGATCACAAATTTGTGAGTAAATTCTAATTGATCCATATGATGGAATCCATACTAATATTATTATGGAGAAAGTAATCCTGCCTGCATGTTTATTGTGTTTTTATACATAAGCTGCTGAACCAACTTTTATGAAATTTGGTATGAATAGATTTGAGCTTGAAGAAGGACAGGCTACTTTTTGTCACGAATGTGTTTTTTTTATAAATGACAAAGAAACAAACGTTTCTTTGTCTTTGTCATCACTTTATCATTTCATGTCGGTAAACACCGGGTCAGCTAGTCTTATACAATTCCCTAGTTGTATATACTTAATCTTATATACCGATATAAATTTGATCTTCTTCTTCCTGCCCTTATTCCGACTATGTGGGGTCGCGCACAACATGTTCTCTTCTTCCACTTTTCTCTATTAGTTGTCATCTGAACATTCACACCATTTTTGCCATATTCTCTTCTATACAATCTATCCCTCCTTTCTTTGGTCTACTCCTCCTTTTATATCCATCCACTCCCATTTGTAGCATTTCCTCGTCACATTCTTCTCTACACGTTATATGGCTATACAAGACTAGTCTTTCACTTTTCAACTTCTCAATCACTAGCGCTACTTTCAAACTTCCTGTGATATATTCATTTCTAATTTTATGCATTTTTGTAACTCCACTCATCCATCTCAACATTCGCATCTCTGCTGCATGCAATAAACTTTCATCTTTATCCTTTGTGGCTCAGCACTCAGATCCATACAGTGTGACAGGTCTTATTACGGACTTGTAAATTATATCTTTGAGTTTAAGTCTCGTGGGTCGCAAGTTGTTCTTGAGACCTGTCACCATTTCATCCAATCCTGTATTCATTGTTTTTAACATCTCGGCCTATCTCACCGTCGTTCTGGTTTAATGACCCGAGGTACCGGAAGTTGGAACAAATTAGAGACACGCCTCCTAAGGTAATTTCATTGATATACATTAATGCTTGCAAGTTGTTTTTGGAAATCGCGCGAACTTAAGCTTTCTATTACATGCGCTAAACTATTGCGTTGGAGCTGCTATCAATGGTGTTTGTAGAAAATTGATGTAGAATAAATTATAGTTTAAAAAAAACTAAATAACACGCTTTTATAAAAAATCAATTTAAATTAAGGATAGTGGGATTAACAAAAAAAAAATTAATTTTATTGTAAAAAAGTGTGGGGTGCTTGTTGTCAATTGTTATTTTGAAAAGCGTGTTTTTTAGTTTTTTTAAAACTATAATTTATTTTTAACTTCTTAGTTTCAGTAACTATAAAATAAAAGCGTGATAATACTATTATTTGTTGTCATTATCCAATCGGTTAAATATTTTTTATTAATATAACGCCATTTTCCGGCTATATTATTATTAATTTAACGCCATATTCTGGCAATGTTATTAATTACGCTTCAGATGGCGTTTCGGCAGAATTTTGATTTTATTATAAGTAAGTAAAATTTATAAGTAAAAATCGAGTCGAATTCCGAAAAATTCCATTACATACAGGTCAAGTTAATATAAAACATATAAAAAAGAATAAAAAAGAACAAAAATCCACCGTCACGCGATTTTCCTAGGCGGTCAAGTACCGACCCATCCAAGTACTGACCGCGCCCGACGCTCCTTCACTTCGTTGATCGGACGAGAACCGAAAATTCATTAATCCTGATAAGGATAATGATACAAACTATACAGATTATTGCACTGTCGTCGGCCCTCGATATATCTACAAAGTTTGAACGAAATCTGGCCGTTTAAAGTGGGTCAAAATCGCCCCCGAAGGAGTCGGTTACAAACAAATAATTACAAACATACAAGTGAAGTAAATATAAAGCGTGTAAAAATAAAAAAAAATGAGTAAAATTATTCATAAGTACTTCATTAATAAATAATTAAAATAAGATTAACTATCCGTGCAGGGCCGGAGAAAGAATACTGACCTCTGCAGCCAGGGTCGGCCTGTCTTAAAAGGCGACAAAACAACCCACCCTAGCTACTTAGTAGGGCCCCAAGCCCGTCTGGATGGCGACCACCTTTGGTCTTAATTATGCCGCCATAATAACCTTGTGTTGTGTTCCGGCAATAGTGACCCAAGTTCCTGTACCCTTATGAGATAGCAGTGTGTTCGCGATGCCACTGGCGTTACAAACACCCATAGGCGACGGTAACTGGTAAGTTGTAAGCGGGCCGTGAGCCTTTCTGCTAGCCCACAGCAATAAAAAAATAATAATAATTCCTGAATACATGTGACATCATAAGTAAATAAGTTATTAAAATCTAAGTGTTATTTACGATAATCATAAAATAAAGATTAGGCCACTTCAAAGTAGATATACATGATTTAGATGCATTCCCTAATTTCATATAAATACTCCGAAGCGTGACGTTCTTCCGGATATTTGTTACTGTAGAGGTGCTGTGGGGTCCACGGAACTATGACTTACGCTTGATAATAAAAACTCAACAATAAGAGGGCCCGCGACAGGACCCCCCGTATCCAGTCTCCGTTTCATTCAAATAATGCATTCATGATCTATGATCAGAAATTGATACTCATAATGGCTTCTGTATAAAGAGGCTGCACCAAAAAGGCGGGTCGCGGCAATACTAACACGCTCCACCGCTACCGTGTGATAAATAACCCCAAATTGCTCGTAAAAGGTGAAACTTTTATATCTCTTCCTTTGTACAATGTAAATATTTGTGTTTAATCTGACAGCTATTTATTTGTTCAATCATTTACTGGCTCCAATCGACCTGGTTGGCCACTTCACGTTCATTTCAAGTTCACTTCTTATGAATCAGTTACTATTTTCGTTCGCTCATCTATTGTCTAAGGAGTTTATTAAGCGAAAATGATTAAAACTGAAACATTTGATTCACACACTTTCCATTAGAGAGTACGATGAAATAAAACCATCGGATGAAATGCTTCTCTTTGGTAAAAAAATTGCAATCAATAATACTAAAAAACCATAAATCTAAAAATCAACGTTTATGAATTAAAAAGTTAAGATTATTTTACTAAAAAGTCTTAAAACACCGTCATATCCATGAATTTAACGAGCACAGTTGATTACGAGTTAATGACCACAGATAATATATTATTCTAATAAGAAATGCTTTTAAAGTTAATCAAAATAGTTTAACGATGTTAGAAATATCGTCTAAACCAGATTCTATATCGAGTCTTAACTTTACGAGCTTTGAAGCTAAGCTGCACGGCGATAATTAGCAAGGTTAGCTTATCAAATTATTTCATTTGAGATCATTTATCGGTAATTTTGAGTGAAATTCAAATGAATAGTGCTGCAATAAAAAGTTTCCGATTTATAGTCGTGCACGGTGTTAAAAGTGGATTCGCTTTTATTGCTCTATGACAGTTGGTTTACTTATTTATGTTTACTTGGCTAACTAACTGGCTAGAGTAGCCATTGCAGAGTACAGAAGGAAAACCGCCTGTGCGTCGATATAAACTTAATACTTAAGTTTTACAGTAGAGCTTAGTCAGTTGTCTCTTCGATAAAAAAATGTATGGTCGGAAATGAATAAGGTGAATACAAAAGTTATATCGTATTAGCATCATGGTTTTTTATACATTTCCAGCTCTCGGTTCAGCCTTAGGAAAAACACATTAACTTTGTGTTGTGTTCCGGCATTAGTGACACAAGTTCCTGTACTCTTATGGGACAGTAGTGTGTTCGCGATGCCACTGGCGTTCCAAACACGCATAGGCGACGGTGACTGCTAAATTCGAAGTGAGCTGTCAGTCTGTCAGCTGTCCTACAGCAAAAAATAAAATAAAAAGAACTACGGGCTCATTTAGCCTAACAGCCTTTCTAGGATGGGTGTTGGGTGATTCCTCCTCGGACTTTACACGTTACATGAGGAGGATCCTTGGCCTGCCTTCTCCAAGTCCACCCAGTGCTTTATGGCCAAAGCCCTGGCGTCCTCGACTGACAGGTTTTGTGTCAGAAACCACTTGAATCTTTTCCGGCTTGCACTAGATAGCTTCTTGCCTTTCTGAGTATGAGAACTATTGCTGGAGTCCTTTGCCAGTCCTTTGGATCCCTGATCAGTCACCATTTCATCCTGGCTGTGCCTCGCTGCTCCAGTTACAGTTTTGGATCCCTCGGAGGCAATTGACCGCTCTCCAACAGGACCAAAAGTGTTGGGTTTTCTCCCAGAATTTTGATCAATGAATTTAATTCGCCTTCCATAAAGTTCCCACGATTAACAAGGGAAGTAAAAGTCACTTACCAACAGAGCCCCGCTTACCGGAAGAATAATAAGTAACCTCCGAGGTGCCCCGGTGTCAGACGTGCTCCGTTTGCGACTAGACATCCCTCCAGCCATGCAGTCTTTCACGGGGCGCTTGACAGCTTGACTTGGGGTAGCTTCTTTGCTACCAGTCGACAGCTCGCCAGGATGAGACCCAACGAGCTGTCGACTGGCACCCACGGTGTATCACGTAGCTACATCACACCCCAATCTCTATAGATAACATATATCTATCTATTTTGATGACGACCTACGTGGCGTAGCGGCTAACACACTTCAGTACATTTGCGGAGGTCACGAGTTTGATTCCCGTCTCGCATGTGGGTGTTTATGTATAGTATGTATTTTTTTTATTACTGTAGGATAGCAGACAGGCTGACGGCCCGCTTAGAATTTAGCAGTTACTAGCCTATGGGTGTTTGCAACGCCAGTGGCATCGCAAACACGCTGCTGTCCCTTAAGGCTACAGGAACTTGGGTCACTAATGCCAGAATACGACACAAGGTTATTATGGTGGCATACTCAAGACCAAAGGTGATCGCTATCCAGATGGGCTTGAGGCCCGGCCCTACCATGTAGCTAGGGTGGGTTGTTTTGTCGCCTTTTACGACAGGCCGACCCCGGTCGCAGAGGTTAGTATTCTTTCTCCACCTCTGCACGGATAGATTACAAAAGAAAAGATTATATGTAGTTTATCAGTTGTCTAGCACCAATAACACAAGTGCTATGTTACTTAATTGTAGAGCGTACAAAGAGTAACAAACCGTATTCACTCAAAATTTTCCTATCTCAACGGAGAACCAAGTTATTGTAAAAAAAACTGAATTCAACCCTTTTTCAAGATGGCGGAAAATGCACATAAGAAATCTTGGTCGACAATTTGAACTTAAGCTTTTCTAGGCTTTCCCCACGTCATGTCCAAAATTTAGCTTTCTCGGTTCATTTGCATTTCCAAATGTATATAATGACTGGACTAGCTTACTTTGGGATTAGATGACACTGTGTGAATTGTGGCAGTATGTTTATTTATTTTATTTTAAAAACAAAAACTATATTTAGTTTATATAAATAACATTATACAGGTCTGCAGTTGTACGCGCATCACGGCAAAACTACCGGGTAGATATTCTTACCTATGAAGTTGCCGTTTTGTATGAAAAAATTTAAACGAATTTTTTTCGTGTATTTTTTATTTATATTAATCGAAATAATCACCCATGCAATCAATGCATCTTTGCCAACGCAGTGGCAGTTTATTGATGCCCTTCTTAAAGAAATCAGCTAGATGGGAGGCAACAAATTCTTCAAAGGCATTTTGTACTGCCTCTCGGGTATTGAATTTTTTTCCCGTCAAGAAGTTATCCAAATTTTGGAAAATGTAGTAGTCTGTAGGCGCAAGGTCTGGTGAGTAGGGCGGATGACGGAGAACTTCCAACCCCAGTTCTTGCAACTTGGATACCGTCTGCTGTGCAATATGAGGTCGCGCGTTGTCGTGCAGGAGCAGCGGAGACGAGCGATTGACTAATGCTGGTTGGAGATGTGCCAGCTGCTCCATCATTGTGTTCATTTCTTCACAGTACATATCTGCAGTAATGCTCACCCCGTTTGGTAAGAAGCTGTGATGAATCACACCGGCGCTAGACCACCAAACAGTGACCATCACTTTTCTAGGGGTAAGTTTTCGTGTAGGGCATTGTTTAGGTGCTGAACCAGGATCCAACCAACTTGCTGAGTGCTTGCGGTTATCAAACAGAATCCATCTTTCATCGCAGGTAACAATGCGGTTCAAAATTCCTTCGTTTGTATGTGTTGAGCAGTGCAAGGCACGTCTCGACGCGTACTGCGCGCTGGCGATCATTAAGTTCGTGGGGCACCCATTTGTCAAGCTTTTTTACCTTGTCAATTTGACGCAAATGGACCAATATTGTTTTGACGCTAACGTCGAAAGCTGCTGCTAATTCAGCCGTAGATTGTGTATCATCAGCTTCCACAATCGCCTTTAATTCGTCATTGTCGACCAAATCTTTCGGACGACCGCGAGGTTAATTTTTCAGGTCGAAATTCCCAGAACGGAAGCGAGCAAACCAATAACAGGTGGTGCGTTGGTTTGTAATGTTAGCTCCGTAAACGTCGTTGATGTTGCCTGCCGCTCGTGCCGCGTTGCTGCCACGACGGTACTCATATTCCATAATTACTTGAATTTTTAACGTATCCATAATCACGAAAAAGATTGAAATGCGATGAAAACGTAACACTAATCAATAAACAAATGACTACATATGGAAAAAGAATTCCATGTTTTTAAAATAAAATTAATTTGAAATTAGAATTCGTAGCCAAACAAAAATTATTTTGATTTGGCCAGTACTGCAGAACGGTAATTTAATAGGTAAAGACCTATTATAAAAATAATTAGTTTAATTTCTTAGACACTTGGTCTTTAACTAAAAAAAAATTGCAATTTAATTTAATATTAAGTTATTCAAGAAACAGTGTTTTTTTGCCAAGGAGAAGTCGGGCAAACGGTGTAGCGCGCATGCGTACGAAAACTTCTCATATTTTTTCGATTTACTTTTTCCTGCTATTCGACCTGCGAAGCGGGCGGGAACAGCTAGTTTATCAATTAAATAAATATTAAGATTTAAATTAGAATACACTTTTAAATTATTCCCAACAATTCCGAGATTCATGAATGATTTTGTATTATATCTATTCGTTTCCTAGAATTTAATTTCTGTAGTCTATTATACGAGTATAGTGCTAGCGGCAGTGGAGTGACATGTCGCAGATTGCATGTCCAGGAGAAATATATCAATCGTATAGTAGAGTAATGGTCGTCAGCATCCGAGCGAGTCTGCATTCTAAATGAGCTGTAAACTGGCTACTGGAGTACGTATTACTTGAATGTTAAGTAGTTTTAATTATTTTACACAAGCCTCGGGTTACACGTCGTGCCGTTCTCGGAGACACTTATCAAGGCGTTCTTTGTGATTTTATATAAAGGTATGTTATATTGACATTAATGGCTATTAAACACACTAAAATAGTTATTCTTGTAACTATAATTAATTTATATGTATTTAAAACCTTAATTGGGATTCACTCCTTAAAAACCCTTTACTATAGTTTGCTAACTGATTTTTTACTGTCTATTGTGTAGTAAGCATTTTATTTTTCACATAAACAAATCCTGTACTTCGAAGAGGCGGTAAAAAATTTATTCCCACGTATCTGGCCTATTATTTTAAACGTGACTGACCTTAATAAATATTATGTGAACTACGAAATCAACAGTTTAAAAAAATATACTGCGTTAATTCCCATAGCCTAAAATCCCAAAGTAAGTAGCATAATACTTATGTTTTGGGTACTATACAACTGTTATACGACTTATATACTTTTGTTTGCGAAAAAATACATATTATATATAAAAACCTAGACACGGGACAAACCTGTGACCTCGTAAGGCGTACCAACGTGCAATAGCCGGTAAGTCGCGGAGGGCATTAATCATATCCAATCATTAATGCATCTGTAATATTATTTTCTTTTCTTATTTTCTTTTTAATAGTCTAAACATTCTTTTTTTTTTATTTAAACGAGTTTCTACTCAAACAATGGCTTTTTTGTCGACCTGCTTCGCATAGCATCTTGCTTGCGATGCTTCGGCACACTCACGGAGGTTGCAGGTTCTATTCTCGTCTCGTCTGGGTGTTTATTTAGATATTATATAATGAACTAGTAGCCCGCCCCAGCTTCGCATGGGTATTTAACAAAAATTTCAAAATGAAAAATTATATATGTTATCGGCAATCTGTATAATACGGTATTCTATACAATACCTAGGCAATGTATAGAATACTTAAAACGTTAAGGTAATGTATGAAATATTTTTCATTTTATACTTTGCCTAGGCATTCTATACAATACCGAATGCGCTGTCGGCAATGTGTGTAAAAGACAATAGCAGAGGAGACTACGGGTGCTCATTCGTGTAGAAAATGCAATAAACCCATCCATGCTTTTTGTGCTGCTCCGGAGAAAGATATTGCAGAAGGCTATGGTTCTAAAGTTTTTTGTTCTTTATGTGTAAAAAACACCTTAGCTGTAGGGAACCGCATACATTTTTAAGAAAATTTCCTCCTGTGCCAATAGGTACTACTGTTAGAATCCCTGTTTCGAAAGTCGACAGAGGTCGTGGCAAAATATTGCCTGTAATCTTACAAAAAACGGATCACAAACTTTACAAAATTGGAACAAAGCAAGGTATTATAAAGACGTTGTATTCAAGACAGCAGTTTACAGTTTGTCATCAAGAATTACTTAAGAAAGAAGATGTCCCTAATGAAGAAACGACGCTTCGTACAGTTGCAAATCGGCAATCTACGGGGACAGGTCAGTGATTTGTCAAATGTACACGTTAACAACTCTGTAATACTAAAAAGTGTTCATGTCTTAAAAGTAAGATTTTATGCACTTCAAAATTCATATGCACTACAATAGTTCTTCATGTAAAAATAAATAAATATTTTTTTACTTAATGTATTCTGAGAAGCCAGTTGATCTACTTCCTATTTTTACAGAATTGTTTGGTTGCCTAAGTTTTTTAACTGATTACTTATGAGTAAATTAGATTATGTTAGTTAACCCAGAAGAATTTTAAGTTCAATGTTATTTGATTGTGATTTTACTATAAATACCTACCTTTGAATAAAGATTGTTTTTAATCAGAACTTACTAATTGTTAAGTTGATTTTAAGCAAATCTAATATGTTATTTTTGTCTGTCATTTTATACCCTTCTACTTACTTACTTACATAACATTGATAAATACAGGCCCAAATATAGCTATTTTCCACATTGCCCGTGGACCAGCAGGAATTGTATACATTAGCTAGGTAAAGTATATACTGGAAAATAATATTCATAATATTTCATACATTACCTTAACATTTTAGGTATTCTATACATTACCTAGGTATTGTATAGAATACCTGAATTATACAGATTGCCGGTAACATATACACACACATAAACCCTTCTATTTGCGTCAGGTTACTAAAAAAATAAAATTATAAAGAAAGTTTGAATATTATTATTTCTATGAACTTTTATTTTAATGATTTTTTTTGTTATTATTTTTTATTTTTATTTTGGTTATTTTTTAATAAGTATTTTTTTTTCTAATTTTTGTAAAAACCCCAGTGACGCACGCCTACATTGCATAAGGTGCTGCCTAGCTAGCCGAACAGGGTGAGCGGCTACCACGCAACATTTTTCTAATATTTACATTTTTAAACTCGTGATATCTTTCGAATGGAATATCCGAATTAAATAATTCAAAAAGTTGTATAAAGATATTGAAGCAGTTTTGAATATGAAGTAATTTATTTTGATAAGGATTAATACTAAGATACAAATAAAGAGCTTTTTCTAGGGGTGGCATTTCAATTAAATTTTTAAAATAAAAGAACACTTATTGTGGCATAACTATAATAGTTAGACATATGCTATCGCGACACTTTTTGTAAATAATGATGTGTTCTGCAAAGTCGTAGTACATTATTTTATTCTATCATCAATAGTTTTCGCAGCGCACGCGATTTAAATAATATTTTAGGTAATTTTTTTACACCTTGGCTTACATTATTGGAGTTTTAGTAAGGATCCCTAATTTTTTTGAAAATATAATATAGCCTATGTCACCCGGGGATAGTGTAGCTTCCCAACAGTGAAAGAATTTTTTAAATCGGGTCAGTAGTTTCGGAGCCTATTCAAAGCAAACAAACAAACAAACAAACAAACATACAATCAAATCTTTCCTCTTTATAATAGTAGTATAGATTGAATCCCAATTAAGGTTTTAAATACATATAAATTAATTAGAGTTACAAGAATAAATATATATATATATATATATATATATATATATATATATATATATATATATATATATATATATATATATATATATATATATATATATATATATATATATACAAAAGAAAAGTATCTAAGTAGTTTATCAGTTGTGTAGTACATACAAGTGCTATACAACTTATTTTGCGACTAGATGACGCTGTATGAATTGTGATAGTATAATTATTTACTTTTAAATTAAGACCAATCGTAAATTGTATGGATGATGATAAGAAAGTCAATTTATTTAAGTTCCTGTACCTTTATGGGACAGCAGCGTGTTCGCGATGCCACTGGTATTGCAAACATCCATAGGTGATGGTAACTGCTAAATTCTAAGCGGGCCGTTAGCCTGTCTGCTGTCCTACAGCATTAAAAAAAATTATCAATTTTTTAATAAATAAATTATATTGGGCAATAGACAAAGCAATTCAATTCGCTCTAAAGATAATTTGAATATTAAGTTAAAACCGTTACGAGTGCTATTCCTCCAGCACATTACTATTAGCACGAATCGAAAGTGTAGTTTGTATGAAAATGCCAATGAGAGCTTGGAACGTCTTCATTATACTCTGTACACGGAAACCCCCAGGCAACATGAAAGAAATGGAACTATATAAATAAACATTCTCATTTATCAATGTTTCTGCTTTATTTATATGCATAGGCTAATATCACTAATTCATCACAATATTTCCCAGATTACATAGTGGATTGTTTTCGGATTTTGTTTCTTTATTTGCAATATAGGTGCATTAAGAAAGCAATTTACGTAATGGAAATCCAGGGCCAAACTAAAAATTTATAACAAACAAAACAATCTCTGCTAACTGACTTAAGATTAAACTTAAATGACGCGTGTTTCAGGTTGTCACTATAACTATTAAACACGATATTTGGATAAAAGTAAAAGAAAAACTTGCAAAAATTGAGAAATTATTTATATCTACTATCTAAAATTATAATAATAATAATACAAAAACTATAACGAATACATAAATATCAGAAGATATTTAATATTAAAACGAGTAATCCTGGAGTGAAGTGATATTGTGTTTTTAATTTCATTATTTCGTGAATTTTCATAAAACCATTCTACATCAGTGATATTTAGAAACTAATTTGAGTTTTGAATCTTAGCTTTAAGTCGTTTTTGCTGGGTATTTAGATTTTCTATTATAAATTAGATAGATAAACACCTTTCATCTTTTATATTAATTTGAGAGAGGCTATTTATGGAAAAGGTATAAGGTATAAATAGAGGACAATAAAATTTATAGACGCTATTTTCTCCGTGCAGGGGCGGATTAAGGATGTCGACCTGTCTGCGGCTGGGGGCGGCCTGTCGTAAAAGGTGACAAAATAACCCTAGTTAGGTGGTAGGGCTGCAAGCTCGACGGGGTGGAACCATTTTAAACATGCCGCTATAATGACCTTGTATTATGTTCCAACATTAGTAAATTAAGTTCCAATTCCATTTCCGGCAGCACGTTGGTAGCTTGAACCAGATTCTTTTTTTGATTTAATTCAACAGCGCAAAGGTCTAAGTTTTGGTTTTAGCCAGGATTATTGAATGATGATAATGTACTACTGTTAATTATAATAATGTCTATATTAGCTTAAATGATCTTATAAATTTACGACGTCCAAAATGTTTTTCCAATAAAATTGGCATGCTAATATTATGTTTAATCATAAAAATTGAATGTTACATGTATGTATTCATAGTAACATATACTTTACGTTACTACATACAATTGATAATTATTGCTTAGTTGGAATTTCGTCACTTGTAAATTAAGTAGTATTTTGTATTTTTGTCTGGAAATGCTCTAGTAAAGTCTTGATGATTTATTAACTGTTACCAAATTTCTTTTATTATATTAATTACCATTAATATAATAATAAATGTAAAGTACTTTATTACCGATACTTCTGACAATAGGCGGCCTTAATGCTTTAGTAATCTCTCCCAGCAACATACTTAAGCACGTTCATATTACCTGGGTGTTGTTATCTCAGATAAATATGAGAATAACCTTCCTAAGACATTTAAAAAGGCTCCAAATTGATCATACTTTCTGCGAAATAGAAATCAAAACATCATTTTGGATAAAAGTTTTTTTTATATTATGATTCACAAACTAGGTAGGTATCCTCAATCAAAATGCTTAAGTTAAACCCAAGTTAATTTAATAAATAACCTTCGAGGTACCGAGTACATTTTAACTAATATTATAAATGTGAAAGTGAGTTTGTTTGTTTGTTTTTTACACTTTCACGCCTAAGCCGCTGAACCAATTTTGACGAATTTCGGTATAGTCATATATTGGCCCTTGTAGAAGGACATAGGGTACTTTTTTTAAAATTTATATGGCAGAACAACGTTTGCCGGGTTAACTAGTTATATACAAAAGGAGACCTTAAAATAGTGAACACAACATGCACCATAAAATTAGATCTATACTGGACCTCTAACAGATAAGGTTCAGTAAAGCACACTTTTTAAGTTTATAATCTTAAGCAATTTTGATTTAGCTGAGGCTTGGGATCCAAAGAGGTTATACAACAGCCGCCGTTGAAAATGTAACCAGACACTTGTACATAATATTATAGTAATATAGGTACGTAAATGTTCTAGTTACATAACAAATTAGTGAATTTAAGGCTGTTAAACTTAGTGGCATGAGTTTATAGCAGGTTGTATTAAAGTAGGCTTCGCTGACGCTGCGGGGCCTGTCTGCATTGAAAAATTACTACTCTCGTAAACATTTTGTTGAAATGCAATTTAATTTAATAATACATGTTTTGAACAAGTGTTCATTTTGTTTTTGTGTAACACTTTCGATTTACGTACCTCTTTTCCTTTTAAGGCTTATTATTTTATGTATGCAAATAGGAGGAATTTAAGTTTATCATCTTAGAGGAAAAATAACTTCAGTTGCAAAAAAAATATCATTAATAATGATGTGTGAGAAATATTTTTACTTATTTAAAATAATATTTTTAAAACTTTATTATTTCACATACTACTGTGTAGCTGGAGTAACTTATAAATAAACTTTTCTAAAACTTGAAGACGGTACAAAGCAAATTAGTACAATTGATTATAGAAGAGAGAAATATTTTCGGCCGTCTTTACAATATGAAACAAAATATATACAAATTTTGAGTATAGTCACCAAAAAGTTGTAAATTATTATTTAAATATGATGTAATGTTAGATAATCCAATTATTCATCAATTCAGTATATGCTATAGTAGAGTCTTGTCTCAATTAATATGAGCTAATGGATTGGTTATGTCAAAGGAAACTGTTCATAGTTTTGATATTTTGTACCGCCATGACTTACGACATGATATCAAGTGAGTGCATCATAAAAATTGACAGTGACAATCCGAACTTGTATTACCGTATGGGGCATTAATTTTACGATCCCCACATGTAATTTACTTTCTCAGAATGGTGCAAGAAGTACGAAAGGCAATAAAGTGTTAACGGTCCCTACACTAGATCATGTGGTGTCATGCAATGCGGCTTTTCGATTTACTTAACATTTTATGCCGCTACTAATAAAGTTACCTTAATGTCATTTTTAATTTAAGTAGACGTGACTTGTGACGTAGTTAGTGGCTTGTTAGATAGTTTTATGTTTGGTCAATATTTAATATTAAGTAATTTATTGTTTAACAGATTAACATATATTGCTTTTAGTAGATAGAACTTATTAATAAATCCTACTCATTAATTTGTTGAATATCCATTGTATACTTGTAAGATGCCCTTACCTACTCATTAAGGCTTAAGTGGCGCTGGGCAGGACATGTCGTCAAAATAAGTAACGATCGATGGACGCACCGACTAACTGTTTGGTCCTGCCCAAGAGGTACAAGAAAGAGAGGCAGACCGGTGACGCGGTGGGTAGATGACAGATCAAAAACATTGGGAAAATAGAGGAGGCCTTCACCCTCATCTGAGGGGTCTTGCATGCTTTATATAGTATTAATTTAAATAAGTTATATCATTCAAAAATAATAAATTAATTACTATTATTATAATTATTATAAATTTAATTATATAATATTTGTATAATTGTTATTCTGTTAAAATCAAGTATAAATTGTAAAATAATCGCAAGAAATAAAAGGATTTTTTTTTAATTTATTTTAATGGTTATGGAAACAACATTTATCTCACACTCAAAATTATTACACAACGCAATAAGATATTCAGTTACACTCAACGCCTCTTAATACAGTTATAGATAAAAATCATAAATGAATGTTAATTTCAATATTAAAGTTGTGTTCAGTCAACAAATCATCCCGATTGTATCTCGTGCGATCCGTAAAGACGTCCATTATCTTTGTATCCGAGTGACCTCTAACACGAGGCGATATTTAGTGGGCACTGGCTACATTGTCCGATACAATGATAATTGTAGGTGGTGGCTAGAGTTTATTTAAAATTGATTTCGGCGGTGATCTCCGCGAAGATAGCGTCGTCGAGCACACTTTATTATAGGTTAGACCGGCCGTGCTCCGGGCGCTCTGCAGATCAACTTTATCGCCTTACTACGAGTATGTTTCAAATAAAAAATAAGCCCCATTTTCCTACGTAATTCGAGATATTTTAAAATTTGTTAATTAAGTCAGCAGCTTTTATGAGACAAGTGAGTTAAAAAAATAAAACTTTTATTTAGAAACAAATAAAAGTCCATTCTTGGCAAAAAAGCTTAAGCAAAGTTTATTTAAGAGACAAATGCCCAGATAGAAAAGGTTTTGGTGTGGATTTGTTGTCATAATAAACCTTTAATGCTCATTGTTTCTGTGAGAAAAACTTACTGCCAACAGGTACGATATAGTGAGGAATGCCAGGAGGCGCGGAGTGGACCTGTGATGGCGGATAAGAGCCGTCATAAGTCGACGCGTCTGCTGCGCGTGCGCAAATAGCGACAAATCGCCCGATCAACAGCCGACGCGTCCACTGTGTAAGCGCGCGCGCTCGTCACAATGCTGATGGCCCCACGATCGAGCCTCTACACGCCGTATTTTATGTTCAATTTTCTTTAATTCTTTACTGTATTGTGTTTCGAACGCTGACAAAGGATTTAATATATGTGAAAGCAATGCGATTTTTGTCTAGTGTCACTGCATGGGGTAGAAAATGTGCAGTCTTGGTTTCATAAGAGATTGAAATTGATATGAGGTATCCATTACTACTGTACTATACTGTATAAGATAATATTATGAAATTTTTTTATCATTTTCATGAAGCGTGTTTATTGTATACATTCACTATAATGCAGATATAACGCCTTATATATCTTATAATGCATAGACCCTGAACGAGTTATAAGGTCTGGCACAGGTTAAGCGGAAGAGACTAAATTCAAGCTTAGGCCCCCATAACTCAAGGTAACAATATGGCGTGCAATTACAAGTCGCCGGCCGCTGGGTGACGATGATAAATGCGTTTCCTTGGGCAAGGGACACACGCAGCGCTTTATATCCTAGCGTAGATTCCTTCCAGCCAGTGTAAGGTGACCTGTATTTGACCTCGCGACTTTTGCATGTGAAGCTCTGTATTAAAGTGGAAGTGTAGAGTTCAGGATTGTCTCAACAGTGTGGTTTATCATTTGTAATTATCTTCCCAGCAATATCATGACAAATGATGGGTAATTGTATTAGCTACAATTTGCAAGGAGTAAAGACTTAAATTATGAAAAACACTACACTTAATTTGAATAGTTAGTAAATGTTTGGGCTTTAAGCGCATTGTTCTAGGACCGGTTGTGTCGGAAACGTCGCGGTGGGCTGAAACATTACTTATACATGCGACGCTGTTTAGCAATCAGCATTAATCAACGCGATATGTTCCCTTGTCTCTGCACTTTGTCGTTTATGATTTGTTTATTTTGACTGAAAATATAGTTCTTCATATTATATTTTGTCTTCGCATAATGATAAGAACTTATACAAGAATTATTGATTTACATGAAAACGCAAGTTATTTATAAGATTTTTGAACGGTCTACTACTACTCATAATGCTACGTTTTTTTTAAAATATATTTTCGTATAAGTTATTCATCTTAATATTCATATATAAAACTTAAGTAATACTTACAATGAAGTCTGGCAACTACTTCAACTAAAAATAACCTCACTTCCTAACATTGACAAAAATTATATATTTAACTATTATGGCAATTGCCTACGTTTTCAAATAGGCTGTTATTGTGTATTAAAAATAGGTTGCTTTTTTGTGTTTCCATGCATGTACTACGATGTCATCGTGGTCGGGCTTAAAAATGTGTGGAGAAAGTGTTCAGTTGTTTATCCTGTCTGCACGTGAACATGATCACTCAAGATGGCTTATCTCCAAACTATTAAGGGCCATGTAAAGCATCTCCGGTTATCTGCATTTACAAGGTTCACGGTAATATCATGTCCCTCGCGTAAACCCACCATGTTTTATTCTCTCGCATTCAGCACCGATACCTTAATAAAATCCAACAAGATTGAGCAATAAAATTTAATTTATATGATTGTAATTTCAAAACAAAAAAGTGGGTCTCATTTTGTAATATATTTTTATCTTCGTGGTTTTGTGTTTCTCGTTTGCAGAGCACGTCCTGGCTCGTCGCTTGATCTGCCCGTGGATCGATAAATTTCCATTACTCTTCCAATTTCATTTCGGTATTTGTAACGAGTTCACCGACGCGATAAAGACATTTTATTACCACAAAACTCCTTCTATATTACATCGGCGTCTCTTGTAAATCACTAATATAGTTCGTGATGATTGACAATACCACAAGATCACATGTCTACCGTGTTAGAAACGAGGTGATCCCTTTCACCGCTTCTCCAAAATATGCATATCAATTACAATGCCATAACTCACAGAATATATAAATTACATCTTTTAAAAGGTGGCTATTAAGAGGCATCTTTTAAATTATATATGAAACTGCATATATAATGTGTGGTGTGGCAAGCGTTGCAGTGTTAAAACGTGTGATCCCGCGGCCACACAGTACTGCTGTACAATGCAGGCGACTGTGATATTATCGATGAACCAATCAATTTTAGCCCTCATAAAAAGTTCTCGGTAGCCAGCTAGCGAGTATAATGCAGTGCCTGTATCGGACCACCGATCCGTAGCTCGCGGGTAGCCGGACTTTTCATATATTTTATGTGAAAAGGATATGGGCATTGTTGTCGGACGTCCTGCTGTGCATGCGTTGAGTAAACACTTGAAATTACAAGTCAGGTCGTACAAAACGGTCATCTTGAAACACCGGGGCAAGGAAAATGCGCTTCCAATATTACGCTCAACGAGAATCAAAAAATATATTTCGTTGTTCACGCATTGTGTGGCCAGTGTACCCAATATATTTTTATTTTAATTATTTATTATACCTACATAATTTAAGTTTATGTAGCATAGAGTTTTATTCGGTTCAGACATAAATCTTTTATTTCGTAATCATGACCCAAAGTTAAAGAATATCAAGTCTGTGTCGTAAAAGTCACACGATTTTTTATTATTCACCCACTTTGTTCATAATCATAATATAATAAAAGACATAATGTATTATGTTTTTACCGAATATTCTATATATAGCAGAGTATCATGCAAAGAAGCTGGTTATTAAACTTATTATAACTATTTCAATGGTATTTATGAGCCATTGCTTGAAAAGAAATACGATATCACCTAATTTTATTCTAAATATTCGATTTATAGAACAGTGAATAAACAAAATAGCTTTTTAAATTAATGTTATTTCCGATTTCGTGTTATTTTGTGTTTTACATTTTGATATCTGCCTAAATAATTTTATTTTAATGTTAGATACAGAGCTACTTGAAATCTATATCCAAAACTTAATTTTTTTGTTAGAAGTTGCTGTTTAACGTACATATGTGTAATAAGTTATTGTTTTATGTAAATGTTTCTCCGTGCAGGGGCGGAGTAAGAATACTAACCTCTGCAGCCGAGGTCGGCCTGTCGTAAAAAGCGACAAAAAAGCCACTCTAGCTACGTGGTAGGGCCCCAAGCCCGTCTAGATGACAACCACCCTTGGTTTTGAGTATGCCGCCATAATAACCTTGAGTTGTGTTCCGGTATTCTGGTTCTACTTCTAGATTTAATATTATTTCAAAGTATAAGAGTTTCGTTTCTTTTTTAGGGTGGATTTTATGATGTCACATTCAATAAGTTGAATAACAAGTTTTTTGGTTTTTGTTCTTTTTAGCATTATTTTTCGCTGTTATGGAAGGAACGGCGTATCATAGAAGCATGTTTTGCCGGTACAGGATTTTTGATAGCATCAGTTCCTCGCATACATCTGATGTTCGTTACTGACGGAGTACTATGTTACTTCAGATCTTAACCTCATCTAATTTGTATTATTTTAAGTTTATGCGTTTTACTTTAAGGATTATATCATTTTTGGTGTATTTTTTTTATTACTGAGGAACAACCGACTGTTGACAGGCTGACGGCCCACTTAATAGTATGCATTTACCGTCGCCTATGAATGTTTGCGAAGCTAGAGACACCGCGAACACGCTGCTGTCCCTTAGGGATACAGGAACCTATTATTCTAACTACACTTACATTTTAATTATTACTAATCATAGATTTTATCATCCTACATTTTGTTTATCTTCATACGGTTTTATGGTCAACATAGTATTTTTTTATTTATTTACATCTTCATTTTCTTCTTTATAGAAGAATGTTATAATTTTATATGTTTATACATATTATTTTATTTTGTATTGTTGGATACCCATTTATTAACTAATGGCTGAGTCATTGTATATTTAATATGTTTGTTCAACATTATTTTCTGCTATTTGTTTTTATGTATTACTTTACTTGCTATTTATGTATTTTACAAAATTTTGCCCATATTTATTTGTCTGTTTATATGTATATATTTATTTGTTGTATGTTTTCGATTTTGATTTCTAAACCAGTTTTCTTCTGAAGTTCTTCCCTTTCCCAAGCAAAGGCTGGACACGCAAAAAAAATATGAGGCCCATTTTGCACATCCCTTTCCTCGCAAAAACAAGAGGGATCCTCTTTACACTTGAACCTGCATATATAAATATATCCCCCAAATGGGGGATCACCGTACCCCGTAATTACAATGGGTGCATTTTTTGTGTTACTGACATACATCTATTTCCACACTACTATTATTAAAAAACTAGTAAACCACAGTAAAATGAAAGAGCTCAATTTATTTCGATAAGTAATGCTTGAATTATGAGCTAATTATAAAGAAGAAGAAAAAATGGCAAAGGTAAAAAAAGTATACCGGGAATCATAGATAAGAGAAGCAAAAAATATAATATATAAAGTTAATTTTAGAACAAAAAAATTAATTTTATTACTTTGAGAGCTTAAAGTTGATTTTAATTCCGAAATATTTAAAAGTTCACATTTCATCTTATACTATAGGTATAATAAAAGAGAATATATTGTTTTTAAATTTAAAGCTTCGAGTAAAGACATGTAAACTTAGAATGAGACGTGTTAATCTTTAACGCACCTTTTTGCTTGGGCTATTTGATTTTTGTTTTGAAACGAAATGGGATAAAGCTCGCTTGATTAGGTGTGTCTTGGGCTTTGTATGGCTGGCGTTGCGAGTCGTGGACAGTGTTGCCAATAATAAAAGAGGTTATAAATATTTAGATTATATATGAAAATATATGATAATAATGATATATTTAATACATTTAAATTATGTAAATGTATTTATATTGAGATATTTTCTTATTATATACAGGATGTCCAGTAAAAGTATGGGGTACGAATATTTAATAAAATAAAATGAAAAATGCAACTGATTTAGTTTATTGTTCATGATGACATGCTGTTGTCTAACAGCTTCAAATTTGTAAGGTATTTATACTATACCTAAGGTACACTTAAGGCATCCCCTTAAATGTAGTTGATAGAACAGATGTATGAACTTCTAGGATCTGTTTAATGCTGCTTCTCCAAAAAATAACTGTATTCAGTCCGGTATGTGACTCTACTAGGGTGATACTATGTCCATGAATAGCTTTTGCAACTTTTGTAACACGGGAGCCAAAAATAATCTTAATGTGTCAACAATAACCATCTGTATTCGTTGTCACTGTTTGGTCACGTCGATTTTCATGGAAAAAAGGACAGTTCCGCCCAAACGATTACCTTTGGTTTATGAAGTAGTTGTTAATATTTTTCAAGGAACAGGACAAGGGACAGGTAACGACAATTCTGCTTATTAATGTGACTGTTTAAATCTTTGTCACGAAACCGAATATTTACAATCAACCTAACATTAGCATAATTCAACCGTCAACAATTGGAATCTTTCGATTCTTGGACTATAATTGTTTTATAGCTTTTATAGCTGGTGAAATGCTAATCTTTTGCAGATTCCCAGAAACATTTTGACGTACTGAAACTCGCACTTCTTTGATTGTTTCTGCATCTTTAAAGCGTAGTGGGAGAAATGTAGCACAAATTTTAACAGTCCATCCGATATTTTCAAAGAATTTCATCCACTCTCTTATAATATCGTCACATGATGATGTGCGTTTGCGATATTCTCTGCAAAATTAATACTGGACAGTAACAATTGAATCGTTATTGTAGTAATATACTCGCAAGCAAAAATCTCGGTGCATGCCAGGAAACGGCTCCATGGATATTAAAATTGCAGGAACTGCCACGTACTACCGTAGTGAACCCGTAAATAAACTCCCACCACTCTTTGCTGATACTTCGTACATCTTACGTTTATTATGTTATACTAATAAATATAATTAAATAGACTTTTAAATAGTTATATATTATTTACTATTCGTATAATATATTCATAAAGATAGAAAAATTGTTTAGACCTTATATATATTTTTCCACATAATATGTGTAATACGAAAAATTTCAACGAACTTAAAATATAAATAATATGGATTTTAAATCTTGCAACACCAACTAAGTGACACGAACACGCGAGGTTCATCCAAATAAAAGTGCGTTGTCGCGCGACAGAATTACGATGCGATCTTCTTTTATTATACCTAGTCCGGCTATAATTTTTGTTACAAATGCAAATGTCTTAAATATTTTAGGTAATGTAATCTTAATAAAACCAAAAAATTAAGTTTATTGAAGAAAATCGCAAAAATTAATAAATTTTAACTAATAATAATACCTTTGACTTCGATATACGTCTTCAGATGGAACTCAGTGATGATATATTGCTTAATGGCTATCTTTTCGCTTACTAACTTATAAATAGGATTAAATTGATACATAAGTTCAGATCTGCGTTAAAAGAGAACCAGTCTTATGCTTATGCTTAAGTTTAATAGATGTAATAAACATAATCTTAAATTAAAATTCAGTTTAGTTCTATTTATTTTTAAAATTCAGTTTTATGATGAGTTTGCGTATCTTAAAAATCCGGGTAAAAAACAATAATATCACAAAAATACTTGCATTACGACTTCAACTGCTTATACTATGATAACAATGTCTAAGATTTATATCTTTATTATTATTTCACAGTGCAAAACTTATGCTCGCATTTGCGTCAGTGTACTTCAGACTTTCAGACTAACCAGAAAATACAGGGGTAATTATTGTATAAATTGTTCACCCCAAAAAGTAAATTATGCCCTACCTTTTATTCTCGAAGAAATATCAACTTGTTTGTTATCGTTCAAGACAACTTAGAAACGACATTCTTCTAGGTTGGAACTAAAAAATTGGCTGGGTCGGATATGCACGCGAAAGCATATCCTTCTATAAAGAAACACTGGAGGGGCATTAATGGTTCTACCAGCAACATGCATCCCTTTGTCAACTTTGACCGGGCGTGTAACTCCACATGGTCACATTGCACGGGAGTCCCGCACTATTATTTATTCTTGTGAAAAGAGGAGGCGATTTTTTGTGAAAATAGTAAGTACTCTCACACTGGTTGTTTGTAGTGAGTACTAAACCTGAAGCACAAATACTTGAAGCATTCCAAATCTTCTAATAGTTTTGTATGGCCTAAATAAAAAACAAATATGCAAGAAATGTACACAAACGTATCAATTACAATGTGAAGATTATCAGACCCCACAAAGAAGAAGATAAACAGCATTAGTTTGTTAGAATTTTCCATATTATAGATAAAATCGTCTAATAGTCGTCGACTCCATAATTTGTAGCGATTCAATTGAAAGGTCAATCGTATATATTCGTTGTTATCCAAGCGTCCTCTCTTCGAAACTTTCCAATTAAGCAATTTAGATACGGACCCGGTTGTGACACGACGTTACACCAATGTAAAACAACGACTATCGAAATGATAATTCTGTGATGTAAATAACAATAAAGTTATCATAGGAGGCAGTGATGCTATGGGTTTTGTCAATAAAAAGCGTCGTGGAGTGCTCTGAGCGGGCATGACCCGCCACGAGCCGTCGTGGACGAATTTATTGTCGCTTTCAACATCGTATACTTTACCCTTGCAGGTCTATATCTTACCACTTCACAGGTTTTAGTTATCAGCTTAATATTTCATAACGTTTTTGAGATTTGAAAAAATATTTCTAACACATTTTAGTATTGCAAAGACTTTCCGTATGGAAACTTCAATTAGAATAGAAAGTGTCTTGTAGTATTTGTATTTTTAAGATATAAATCTTACATTTTAAAGTAAATTTTATAGCAAAGTGAATCTTATATATATATATATATATATATATATATATATATATATATATATATATATATATATATATATATATATATATATACATATACATATATACATATATATGATTTAAAACATTGTTTTATTTATTAAAATTTAGACATATGTACATCCAATTGCGAATCGCTAGAAACAGTACAACAATGTACACCTTAACAAATAATTTATAAGTCTTCATTGACCTTAAAAAAATATATTTCTATTTAAGAGATACAAGCAATTTTAATTAGAAAATTTGGTCGGTGTTGTGTTTACTGAGTGGGTCATATAATAATAATAAAATAGGTATTCAAAAGACTTTATTAAATAAATATTGTCATTATACACATACATCGATAATATCTCGTTTAAGTCTTTTATATGTAAACTTGAATTGATCAACCAAAATCGTGTCATACAAGATTATACAGTTATAAAAGGCCTATTATAAGTAATCAAAACAGAATTTATTAATCGAAATTGTCATCATCAATTAACAGCATATGTTGATTGTAAGCAATTGCTTATTAGGTTTCGATCGTGCGGTGCAATCTATTGCCATTTAAATAACAGATGAAACAATAATGGCACAACAAGAAAGCATTGTGGACCGGTCTTGGAGTGGCATTATTCGGAACCTGTTTCTGTTGCTCTAATTAACAATACACAAATCGTAGCTTGTATGCAAATGAGGGAGTGAAGCCGCGCCTTGGCTGAGACGCGGATGCGTTTGGATTCCAACCACACGCGGCATTTGATACAAAGGCAATAGTTTTATTTTTTACATCAAAGTTCGTTTCCCGTTCTTTAAAGATCATTTTTTACTATTTATTTTTACATGGAACCCTCTCAATCCTTCACTTACAATAAGGTTTCTTAGTGTTCGTTTATAAATGTTATTTTAATAATTTATTATATAACTAAGCACCTAGCCAGGTATCAACCTAATATAACTTTACTAATCTAATAAAAGTACTACGAGTATATTAGTGCATTTTTGTTCAACTGCTAGGTTTGTAAATGGTAGGGACATTGGTTTAGTTATGAATTTGAGAAATTGTGTAGTAGAAAAATATTTACAACTCCTTTTAACGGTCTATGACCATGTGTAATTTGTTTATAGAAACAGTATATTGTTTAGATATTTTGGTATTTATGCACATGTTATAATCTGTTAAATTATTAAATTAAACGGCATTGTGGTTTTCAATTCACTGTCAGCAGTACATGAGTGACAGTAAAACAGTACTCGAAGCCGCTGGATCCGTGTCGATTACTTCTATGTGCAATATATTGCAGGCATCAAAAAGCTATAAAAGAGGTATTGATTACTGGCTACACCAAGACTGGTCCCGAAGCACTGACCGCTCGTACAACATTACCTATTCGCTAGCAAACGATTTTTATCCTACTTTATGTGAAAATGGCAGATTTTGCCGTTTCCCCCGACATTTAAATAGTTCTTGCTGTTTCTTTATCTGTTTGTAAATATTAATAAAATTTTAACCTCTCTTTTTACAAGTATTCATTTAAGTCTCATTCCGTGAACAAGATGACTATAATTTTATCATTTTAAAACTTTGATTTCCGAACGAGTGGGTACACAGCGCTGAATAAGACTTCACGAATTTTTAAATGCGACTAAAGTCTTAATAAACACTTTTTATGGTAGCCTTGTAATAATATTTGCATACGAAATAGGGCTCGTGGCGCGTGTTAAGCTAATAAGGTAAAGATGGCCGCTCTTTAATGGTTCTTTAAGATGATAATATCCGTCGTCGTGTGGTAAATGAAATCACGTTCCATATTGGTGTTCGTAAGATATTACCAAAAATATACATAACCGTAGTCATGGAAATTGAATACCTACTACTCATTTGAGTGAACGATGACCATTACCTACATCCAACAATAAATATATTATGAAATATCTCGAATAACAGAAGGTACAAGTAGGTGTAATATTAATTCTATCATATTCATTGGAAGGAAAGTGTGTTATAATTTACAGTATTATTAGTCTCTAAAAGCATGAAATCTAGAAATTTATTATTTTAAATACTATAAATGCCCTGATACGAGTTCTCAAATGACTTTTTCGAGAAGATATTCTCATAAAATAATGTCGCATTACCACATCTGTTGGCCTAATAAAATTTTAAAGTACATATGAAAGGCTTTGCAAATGCGATCTATTTAGACTTGGATATTGTCGCAGAGAATAATGTTATCCTGGCACACCTCAGGCCGTGTCACTCGCAAGGGCGTGTTGGAGATAAGTTTACATATTCCGTATGCATTATGCAAATTGAAGTTTTATGTTAAGCCACAGTATGGGTTGAGATCAATGACGTAGAAATTATAGACGGTGTATCTTTTTATTTAAAAAATGAAATTTATTGTTGAACTGATAGACCTGACATTTGGATCCTCTCTGTTAAATGGACTTTTATTTATTACTGAATATCTTGCTTTAGCGTATATCTAAATTAGAGATGGGCACAAATATATAGCAATACCCACTTAACTACTTTACAAAGTTAAAATCAAATAAAATTCCTGTAAATGATAAGGGGAATCCTATAAAATGTAAATGACATTATAAACCTTATATATAGCTATCAAAATTAGCATGCCTTGTATAGAATGCACTTTACAAATAAACAAATAAAAAACTGAAGAGATATATGTATCAAGCGAATGAAACACAAACTCCAGTACAAATTTCAGACTTTTTAATAGGATTACCGATGTTGACAATTTGGGGAATAATTTACTTATACAATCGCCATTGATTTCTGTCAAAGCGAGGAATAGGGTATTTCCATCTGAAGAGACCTTATTCCTCGCTTTACTAGAGCAAAGATATCTTTGCTAGACTAACAAATAGATTGCTGTCATCTTAAACATAAAAGACATTTAGTTTTCTGTATAAAACAAACTGACCTTACCTACTCTCAATTTTCTTTAACCTCTCTGGTTATGAAAAGAAAATTTTAATTAAGAAAATCGATGCAAACGTGAATAAATTTTATAACATTCGACAGAATAACGCGGGCTCCAATGTGTAAGCTTCTGAAGTGAGAGCATTAATTAATATTACGAAATCTAATGAAAAACAAAAAAATGACTATATACCACCTCAATCAATTATTACATCCCAGTTTAAAACCTTAAGCTGCATGCTTTCGCGACATTTCTACTACGCTACGCTTCAATCTTGACACTGACAGTTGAAGCATTGAGCGCGCACCCTTATATTTTGATAGATCTCTAATTAAAACACAAAGACGGCCAATCTCCAGCCATACTCTGATATCATGGTTCGTTACATTTTATGTAGGAGTATTTAAAATATAATTTTTTTTAAGAAAATGTGCGCACAATAATAATCTGTTGTATGTTTGAATACCATGGAGTAAATAATCAATTAATAAATCTTTCAATGTCGAGTATGAGTCTGCATTTAGAGGATCTGAGAGATCTCACCAAGATCATGAGGGTCGACTCACCTACTAGCTGGTGTAACCTGGTAAACCGCCGATCAGCTTTAAAAAGTAACGTAAGGCTCGTTCGGGTTGGAGGGACCAGATAGCACATGCGTGTCGAAAAGCATAATTAAAATATATATTGCATGTTTTTTAATATGAATTTGAATTTAAATGTAATTTTAATAATACTCGACAAAAGATAACGAATTATCATGCAAAGTAGAAGTAATACTTGAAAGGCGGCTTTGGTGTTACAAGTGCAAGGTTGGTGGCCACCAACAATGGTTAACGGATTGGATAGTGATGTATGATGAACAACATTTAAGTAAGATTAGGCAGGATATTTACACAAAAACTTTGAAGTTAAATGTCATTTGAAACATATGCTAAGAAAAACCACTTCTTCAACGACCTCGGGTGATTTTGATTAAACTTATATCTATGGCAACAAATGAAATATTTTCTTTCTTAGTTGTATTTATATAGTTTTCTTGTTGGTTCCTTTATTTTTAATAAAGTGTCGTAACTCTATTTACAAATCTAGTGACTAGATTCCTCTACATATATACTAAGATTTTAATAGAAACAATGTATATATATGTAAGTAATTTCTAAAGAAAAAAATATAATAACATTGAAATAGGCAACAGTGTACGTGTATCAAGGTAAATCTCGAAATGGCTGAGACAATATGAGGTGAGGTGGGGAGAGTTCGTTCATTCATCAAACCTCCATAAGGCTCTAAGCCTAATTCGACACGAGCAACCTCGCAACATCCGCTCTTGCAAAACGTTATTTCATTCATAACTTTGACTCGTGCCATGGGTACACCAGGCGCTGTTATTTTTTAATATTTATTTTATTCATTAATTATGAAATATATTTCATATATTTATTTCATTGAACTAATATGCTTGTATCATATAAATAAATATCTATAAATTTATTAAACTAACGTTAATAAAAACAGTGATATAAAAAAGCACCCTTAAAAGCGATAATAGATATTTCTGTTTTTCGCTAATCTTCACAGAGACGTATGTTCGTTTATTTACGCATATTTGGAGTAAATTAATTCTGAATACCATTATAACTAGTTGCAGTCTACTTAAATTTTGATTTAAATTTCAAGTAAGTGGTGAAGAAAATAAAAACTTATATTTTTTTATTGCTGTAGGACAGCAGACAGGCTGACGGCCCGCTTATAATTTAGCAATTACCGTCACCTATGGGTGTTTGCAACACCAGTGGCACCGCGAAAACGCTGCTGTCGCATAAGGGTACAGGAACTTGGGTCAACAATGCCGGAACACAACACAAGGTTATTATGGTGGCATACTTAAGACCAAAGGTGGTCGCCATCCAGACGAGCTTGGGGCCCTACCACGTAGCTAGGGTTGGTTGTTTTGTCGCCTTTTACGACAGGTCGACCCCGGTCGCAGAGGTTAGTATTCTTTCTCCGCCCCTGCACGGATAAAATGTTTATTAATTAGTGTTACATTTTCATCGCATTTCAATCCTTTTCGTCATCATGGATACGTTAAAAATTCGAGTAATTATGGAATATGAGTACCGTCGTGGCAGCAACGCGACACAAGCGGCACGCAACATCAAAGACGTTTACGAAGCTCTAACACTACAAACCAACGCACCACCTGTTATTGGTTTGCTCGCTTCCGTTCTGGAAATTTCAATCTGAAAAATGAACCTCGCGATCGTCCGAAGTCTTTGGTCGACAATGACGAATTAAAGGTGATTGTGGAAGCTGATGATACACAATCTATGGCTGAATTAGCAGCAGCTTTCGACGTTAGCGTCAAAACAATATTGGTTCATTTACGTCAAATTGGCAAGATAAAAAAGCTTGATTCTTTCTCCGCCTCTGCACGGATAGTATCTCGTGTCTGGCAGTTTTAAAAGACGTAGAAAAATTCACGAGGCCAAATGGTGCGCAATTCGTGTAAGCCTTTGAAAATATATTCTACCAGCGTATTAACGTCATTGGCTGGGCGTTCATCCCTATTTACTGGGGCCTGTTCTCTCTTATACCATCTGCTATCAAGTGGGACATTTGCCTGTCTGCTGAACTCTATCTATAAAAAAAATGTTCAGAAAGGAATGAAGCTACCTCGTCACTTGCTAGGATCATTACACCATAATTACACGGTATATTCCTTTTGTCCAACTAACAAAATGAATAATACTGTGGTGTCAAAACGCGCAGAATTTTAGACCTGTTCTAAATTTCGGTAAAGTACCTTGAGCACCAAATTACAATATAAATTACATGATTACATCGGCAATCAAAAATCTGGATTGAAGTGAAGAGATTAAATAAACTCTTTCGTGTAAAAGTTACTATACTTTCTTATTAAGTTTCGGTGTGTGCCTACAACTTAATATGTTTGCCGCACCCACGCGACAGCAAGCGACGGAAAATAACATTTAAGTTGTGCCGATGACATCAGCGCTCGCACCGCGCCCGCTACCGCACAGCTGCATGCGGATGGTGCGCACGCGCAGAACAATGGCAGATCATTTAGAAATTGGTTTTGGATTTCATTTCAGGATTTATGTGTGTACTTGTATGCTTCATATACTTTTCTTTTGTAATCTTCTTCTTACATGCATTTAAACGGAAGTTTTTCCTTAGGAGTCAGAGCTACTTTGTTGAGTTTAGCAACTGCCATATGTCCCCGCCAAACTTTGAAAGAAACAACTGAAGGGTGCTTAGCTATTCCGTTGCCATCAGTAAAGGATTAGATAATTCAAAATCACTTCTCTATATTTCTGTTACTTCTTACGATTCCCTAGGAACGTAATGCGATGACTTTATTTTTCTCAGTGGCCGGAACCGCACAGCTATGCTACTTATGTAATATAATATCTTGCAATTAATGTGACACTGTTTGATCAAACCTACCAAGAAATTACAGGATATACAACACGTTTTTTTCCCTACGGATTAAACACACCGATTCGCTAGATTTCTCGTAAACATTTTTTTTACGGGGTAAGAATTTTTTTCTTACTTTTTTTCATTTTTTTATTGATAATACTTGAAGATATAGAAGAGAGTTGATGTTACCTGCTAGAGTCCTACCACAGACTGCCTAAGAATGAAATAACAGACAAATATATTTTAATTACTAAAATGTCATTGAATACTTATATAGTATGATATATTGTTCTGGTGAAGTGTTTAATTACAGCAAAAGAATTTAGAACGATTTTTTCTATTATTAATAAAAAAAACATCATTCAAGATACAATAAACTAGAATTTTTAAGCGTTTAAACTTAAATAATAAAACGTCGTGCTCAAGGCGGGGTAAGACAATCCGTGCGATGAGAGCGGCATCATTCTTCCTAAATCAATGTCAAATTACCACCTTATAATCTTTTGTGGACGATTCAGTTACATGCACGTGTTTTAACTTCTCACAGCTGTTAGTTGGCCCTTAGGCCTATACATCTAAACTGACTTGCTTTAAAGGAGTTTGCTCACTGTCTAGTAAACCTTAAAGAGAAAAAGAAACCGGGGATAAGCACTTTCTTCTTTTGCTACTTTAGTTTCAGTCTAGGGCTATGCTGTTGATTATTTATTTATTACGATTCCCCATGATGGAACCTTTTTTTCTGTAATGAGATATAAAATAATTATATATAATAAAACTCGTATGCGATAGTTAATGAGATTTGAAAGTATCCTGTGTATACTGCTTTTGATTATTACTTTATTATAAAAAAATGTGTTACACATTCCAAGTAGTTATAATTTAATACAGTATAGTGAAGAGTCGCTTTACTAAAACTATTGCTATATATTTTTGTCGAGAAATTTTACACGTCTTTGTTACAAATATATGTTTTGTCAAGGGATATATTACTATTAGGTTGTGAATGTGTCGCGATGTCGTAAATGACCCATTCTATTGTGGAGAGTTTTAGGTTCTAATTTATTGCAGTGTCACCTTAGAAATAGTCATTTAAGATAGAATCAATGTACAAATGGTTAATTTCATTCTTTATACTGTAAAGTATTGTATTAAAAGTATCCGATGAAATGGAGGTGAAACTTCGTGGACACTTAAGGCTTTATAGACAATAAAATAGACAAGTGTAATGGGATCTCTTCGAGTGATCGGTGTATAGAAACGGGTCAGAGGCCACAGTTTTAGAACATTTTTGTAAAAGAATACAATTGAAAAAATACGCTGTAAAATTTCGAATATACGTCGTAATTTTGTTAATAAACCTTATAGCATTTTCCGTGCAGGGGCGGAGTAAGAATACTGACCCTTGGGGACAGGGCGGCCTGTCGTAAAAGGCGACTAAATAACCCAAGCTAGCTTGTAAAGACTCCAAGTCTTTCTGGATGGCAACCACCTCTGATCTCTAAATATACTGCCATAATTATCTTATATTGTGTTCCGGCATAAGTGACCCAGGTTTCATTTTCCCTGTATGCCCCTGGCGTCGCAAACATCTATAGGCGATGGTAACAAGAAAGGTTTGAAAGAAGATAATGATATTATGTGATATAATAAAACTAAAGATAATGAAATATTTAACACTGTTATTTAGTTAATCAAATGTATGCATTATATTCGTTATTACCCACTTACAATTTGTAAATTGCATTTTCTGAAATAAATGATTATTATTATTAGCAAAAATCTTGAAAAGCACTATTTTCAATAATACTCTTTCTTTTCAAAATTATAGTTAGCAGTCATAAATCTGACGAGTTCAAAGATAGCTTATAGATAATTGTCTCGACTAGGCTAAACAAAGAGCGTGTGGTTAAACGAGTGAGTGGCGTGTGCCGCGCCCGGAGGCGACTCGGAATGGGCTCTCACATGGAAAACGTTCCCAGACACGTGTTACAAACACCTCTTATATGGTATTGCATAATATTTGTAATGACTTTCTATATTATTAATTATTATTGATTTTTCGAGTCGGTACTTATTTCGTTAGAAACAGAACGACGTAAATAAGAATTTATTGCCTCGAGTTTTTTTAATGGTTTTATTTTCAATTGTCATTTCATTAATATGGATGGATATAAACTATTGTTGAAGGGAGTATTGTATTTATGCGCGCTCTATATTATTGTATTTTATGTTATTATGATTAGAAATTTTATATTATATAGACTTTAATTTCAGATAGGATACAACAAATCAAACTAGTATTGCATTCGATAGTCTTTCATACTCGATTTTACATGTTTTTGGGTAATAAAGTCTTTTTCATATCGTCTAAAATTAGGTAATAATTTTTTTTATTAAATCAAGTACAGATACTTAATTTGATAAAATTTTTTGTTTTTTCTGTTCTGGGTAGATATGCCTAATAATTTGTATTTGTAAAAAATACCTTTGATGCAGGTTTAAAAAAAAAAAAAAAAAAAAAAGGCGACTAAACAAGTCTAGCTACGTGGAAGGGCCCCAATCCCATGTCGATGGAAACCACCCCTAGTTTGTATAACCTTGTGTTGTGTTCCGGTATCAGTGCCCAGGTTTCAGTACCACTACCCAGATAGCGGCGTGATAGCGATGCCCCTAGCGTTGCAAACACCTATATGCGACCTTACCTGCTAAATTCTAAGTGGGCCATCAGCCTGTCTGCTGTCCTACAGCAATAAAAAAAGTTGAGAATTAGACAAGCTTTAAATATTTAAATTACTATAAAAAATTCAATGTAGTTTATTAAAGCAATATTCAATGCATAGGCTCTCAGGCTAAAGTACATTAAGCCTAACACTCACACACATCATGCACTTAAACTGAGGATTATACACGTATTGTCGGACTAGGCTTGGGCTCGCTAACAATCCGCAATTGCAAAAGAAGAATAAAAGTGTACAGATGCGATACTATTTTGTATAATTAACATTAAATGGATGTGTCTTAGCATTTTATTTTAAAACTAATACATGTGATCTTTTAAATATCATCAGGTGACTCTTGTCTGTTTACTAATTAACAAATATAATGGTTACAATAATAATAATCTCTCCGTGCAGTGGCGGAGTAAAATTACTAAGCCCTGCGGCTGGGGTTGACAAGTCGTAAAAGACGACAAATCAACCCGAGCTACGCGGTAGGGCCCCATGCCCGTCTGGATGGCAACCACCCTTGGTCTTTAAGTATGTCGCCATAATAAACTTGTGTTGTGTTCTGGCATTAGTGACCCAGGTTCCAGTACTCCAACGGGTCAGCAGCATGTCCGCGGGTCAACTTGTCCACTGTTCCAGGTACCTTGATCTGTATTGTGTATCCGGTGTAAATTTCATCCAAAACTTATGGAAGTTTCGTAATATTACACCCAGTGGTAGTTTAAAAATGTTACCAAAGTACAACCCTTATTTAAAGTTTCCTTACACAAGTCCTTATAAATCCTTTACTATAATATTTTTTTTAAGTTTTCGAATTAAATTTTACTTGATTCTCTAAGAACTATTTAGATAAAACAGTTTTTGTATTAGAAGTTCCTGTAACAGTTGCTGTATTAGCAGATTTCTTATGTAACTTTCTATATAGAAAGTAAATTGTTATAATAATGTAAATATATAATATTAAAAAAATTTGAACCTATTTCATGTAAAATTACTGGTGTATTATCTAAAGGTCGGTTCAATAACCAGGGAGCGAAAGTAAATTTTCACACTTATATGAAAAATGTGCGTGGAAATCACGCAAATTACTATAAAATATATCAAATTAACATTTATAAAAAGGCTGTAAATATATTTTAAGTAAAACTAATAAAACGTGACAGCTAATGCTATTCCACTCCAGGTCTTGGTTATACACAAAAAGCTCATCAACATATTTTCGTAACACCAATATCATTTAAACAATTAAGCCATAGGAAGACATGGTCACAGAACACGTTCGATTAACATAATTTAAATTTTACTTTACCCGTGAATAATTAATTTTAATATTGCTCTGATTTCAAATCTTGCTGTTATAATTTATAAAAATCGGTTTTAATTTTAAGCGGCGAACCAGTCTTATAATTTTATTCGTCGCTTATATTTTGCATAAATTAGACGATTCTAAATCTTCGAGTTCGTGTCAGTGTAGTTCGAGTACAATCACTTACTCTATGTATGAGGTGCTTATTCATTTGCCCGTCGCAGTCGGCTCGTTAGCAATTGGACATGCCCGTTGCACGAAATATGTATTTCAGCGATTGAAGCGGTGGTAAATTGCGCACAACAATGGCTGCGTCCGCAGTTCACGCGCCCAGACCGGGCCCTATTTACCACAAGCGCTTTACGATTCACTCGTTATCTTTAAATTATGTTTACTGACATTCCGTGATTATTTCACAATGTATTTTGCGAGAAACATATAGCACCCTTATTGCTACAAAGTTTTATAGAAATGGAACGCTTCTAAGAAAAAAAAATGAAAGAATTCAAGGTAGATGTATTTATAACATTTTATTCCATGTGATAAATACTACAGTTTTATTCGAAAAGGATATTAATTGCGGATGAATATATTTTTCTTTACCACCAATAATCCAATTTATAGTCTACTTAGATAAAGGATGTATGACAATACATTTTAGAGTAGAAAACTACGTGGAGTGACAGTGATACGAGTTCCCATCGTCTCCGGGGCGGACCGCTCTCTGTATTAATTACAGCGCAATGATCCGAGCGTAGAACGTCGCGCGCGCATCCATCACGGCCGTCAGATAGCGCGTTATGAACGAAGCACGGATTTGTAACCGTAATTTGTACCACTGTCATCACATTTCAAAGACAAATATAAAGGATTGAGGACCGGAATGACAAGTGTCAGCTCATTCCATTGGTATTTTGAGAGAGGTTTTTATTCAACACGAGTAACAAGAGGTGAATTAATCGAGACAGGTTTCAAGTGCCGTTCGATGGGCAAAGGCGTCCACACACAGTCCTTCGGATTCTTGCCGGATATTCCGAGAATCGCTCGCGCCACCTTCGCCCTTTATCACTTAACCAGGTCATCATTTTTTACTTTCGATTGCTTGTCATTGTCATGTTTATTACTTTTATTTATTAAATGTGCAGCAACACGATCTGTGTTATGAAATCATAATAATAAATAAACATCTTTGTTGTATTGCATATTGTGTTTTATTACTTTCGATGATGATTACGATTTAAAGTTGATATATCTTTGTGAATTTTGATGACCTTTATGACGTGACGGTATATCCAAACGCCTACAGGAGTCACGGGTTTGATCTCCGTTCTGAGTCTGGGTGTTTATGTGTAATATATATCTCACAAAATAAAAATATATATTAGTAATTTAGTTAATTGTCTAGTACTCATAACACAAGCACTCTGCTACTTACTTTGTTATTTTATGGCGTTGTGTAAATTATCACTATATAAATTAATAAAGTTAATTAATTATAATACATTACAACATATTCTTTTTACAAGTATCCAAAGCTTACAGAGCTCGAAATACGCTGCTGAATATTATCAAAAGCCTTCAAGATGACACTTCTTATTCCTATGTCTAAGGTTACAAGAAAACATGTGCAGTAACATTTAGTTTTAACTGTGGGTATTGCTGTGTGACTCTGTCACCTCAAAAGGAAATTCGATGACCTTCCTTTACTGTGAACTACAAAAAGGACCCATCACTGGGACCACACATATTGAGTGAACATACGAGTACATACATAAATTATTTCTGATGAACATTTCACATTAAATAACCATTGTCACAAAATAATCAGTCACTTATGATTATTTAATAAACACAACCGTGAATTAATATAACTTTCAAGACGCCTTATAACGATGACAAGCAAATTCAGTCAATGATATAGATATTTATTTCTTAATGCTCAAACAATTGACTGGTATTAGCGACTCCACTCACGGCTGAATATATGAAAATTGTTTAGTCATTGAATATTAATTAAGAGCAGTAAGCCTAACAGATCGGCTGTGTACTCTACTCATGTGAACTTTATTATGCGCGATTCACTCGTTTTATATTTATTATGTTTTGATAGTCATGTCCTGATATCTTAATATAATTTGCCTTCGTGTTTCATACAAATACAGATAGATATAAAATTTTAAAAGTATACAAGTGACTGACCAGTATGTATACCCAGTCCAGGACAAACTATTTCAAATCGTACCAATTATTTTCGAATCTGATGACATAGTGTTGTTAGCTGTCCATTGTCCACTGCTGTACGTAGGTCTTCTCAAGTTTGCACCATAAATTCACGCAAATCATCGTGCATTGGGCTGAGGAGCGTTCTTCGCTCCGTTTGCCGAGACACGGTCTCCACACCAGGACTCGTTTACTCCATCGTCCATTCGTTCAGACATGACCAGCCCACTGCCACTTCAGTATGCATATTTTGCGGGCTATGTCGGTAAATTTGGTTCTCTTACGGATTTCTTCATTATGAATTTTATCTCTAAGAAAGACACCCAACATAGCCCGTACTCCATAGCCCGCTGAATGATTTGGAACTTGTGGACCAGCCCTGCTGTCAGTATTTATGTCTCCACCCCGTAGATCAGAACAGCAGACAGGATGACGGCCGGCTTAATAATAAGCCGTTATCGTCGCCTATGGATGTTTGCGTTGCTAGGTTCACCGTAAACACGCTGCTGTTCCATAGCGATAAAGAATACTTCCATCTTCAAGCACACGTCACTTCAAGCCAGAAAATTAACCAAATTAAGTTGACTAACTATGCTGGAGGTTGCTCATGCAAATATTCATTATTCCAAGAAGGTAAATATCATGACTGACATATCTATAAGATTTAATTAATATGATTCATAAAAATGCTTGTGATCACAGCGTGATTTGTTTCTTGTCGATGTTTGAGTTTTTAATTACACATAACTAAAGATGTGCTATTAAAGGGGCGGAGTGTGTCGAGTTGGTCACGGCTATCTCTCGTAAAACGCTTTGTTCCTTGAACGAAGTCATTTTTTATTATGTTTATGCTGCTGTAACTCTCCATCTCTGACAATTAAGGTCAAAATTACATTTTATTGTAATCTCGACCCATAATTTACATTGTATGGCCGGATTATATTTATTTTTATGCCTGATAAAAGTACAATACGGTTAATAAAAACACGAGCCGGCGACAAATAAATACAAAATTAACTGTTGACTTTGCAGACTGTCATTAATCTTAGAATATTATTACTCCGATACGGGTATCCATAACCCACTTCGGAGTTGCATCCAAGGCATGATATCGCGTGTGTCGACAAATGGATATGTCAAAATTATGCCTTGTAACTACTTTTCAAAATCACTTATAGGGATTTTTTTTAAATTGTTCACAAATGTGCTTATATCATTATATTTACCAATGCATCTAAATTGTGTAATCATGAAATTTCGTGCTAGTACAAAATGCAGTTAATTTTATAGTGACGTCACGGTTAGTCTGATGGCTGAGTAAATGGCCTTACAAGGACATTTAGGTGTGTTGAATTCACACTTGGGATATCGTAAAATAACCTGAGATACAGAAAATACTCGTATATAAAAAGTAATGCTATAAACCGCAATAAATCCAATACGAAACGAACAGTGACATAAACCTATGACTTGAGAGGTTCACTGTGTTTCACTATAAATATTATGAACGTGTCTCTATACGCATGTATCCGCGCCCTGCTGCGTAGCGACATGTCAGCGGCGCTGGCTGAGGTAGGTTAGAAACCTAAGACAAAAGACAAATTAATTTTGTACACAAGGCATTTAATTTGAATGTGAATAGCATGAAGTGCAACGAATGGCCGCGGAGAACAATGGCCGGCGCCGACGGACCCGTCTTTTTGTTACACCCAATGAAAGTAAAAAGTATAAAATCTAAGCGTTCAACAGACAATTCCGTATTATGATATGGGCACAGTAATAAAGGCCTGGCCGAGGCGCCTAATAGCTTATGATATTAAATGTACGTGATAGAGCAAAGTGGAGGGCAGCGTCGGTGAGGCCCAACAATCTCGGGGTCAATATGGCGGGAAATATCCATTAAATCTAAAATCCGACCCCACAAATAAATTCAAAGTAATTTAGACATCAAACTCTGAAGTGTTTATAGTTTATTCCTTGAAGTAATTCATATTACTTACCTTTAAAATATATGAAGAGATAGGATAGATTATAATTTTTGCTTTTACATTTAAAATTATCACAATACATACATATAAGATTTTTAACACTATTTCAAGGGTTTCTTATTTATTTATTGTTTTTTTATAGCTCAAGTACAGCAGACTATAGAAAGTAGAAGATGATCCCCATAACGGTTGCTGGCTACTATGTCAAGACCATTACTACCGTATTGTTCACCACGAAAACCCGCTCCCAGGAAGAAAAATTTTTCCAGAAGAAAGGGAACGAAAATCGAAGCTATAAAATAACGCAAAAGGCAGAAAAGTGCAGAAATGTATGGCCCACTGGATCACTCATTGAAAGTACGAAGTTATTATTTGAAGGCGCGTCGCACGGTCGAGCCTCCTTGTCATTCTGATTATAAAGGTAGCCGATATAGATATAAAGATTCCTCTCTACAATTTTTAATAGGAACATAGGCAATGTTTTAGGTTCGTAGTTGTCCAGAAAACTTAGCTAACGACTTCGTCATAAATTTATTTAGGAAATATTCGTTGACAATGAACTCTTTGCTTGAGGCGTGGTACGATCTCGATTTTTGAATGTGTCGTCATGTTTACTTTTATATCATTATCCCATCAATCACGATCAATTTTGTTTTGAGCCGTAACTCCTAGTTAAACACTAACAATCATTTCTTGGTCGGCTATCAATCAGAGCAGCGCTGACGGGGTGACGGGACGCTGTCGGCTGTCGCGCTTGCGCTGGCCCGTACGCCCTCTAATGACAGCCCTCGCACCGACCCGACACATCCAATTCACATGTTAAATGGAATTCCCTTTACGCCTCGAAATTATGAACGTCCGTGCTATTAAAGTGTTTGTTTCTTAGAACTTTTTGTTCAGATGTTTTATCCAATTAGTGCTACCGTGTCGAAAGGATAATGCTGTGATGAACGTATAAAATAGTTAGCGTGTTATAAGCGGAGCTTTGGCGGTAACGTTGTATTACGGCGCTCTACGTTGACACATTTGTGATTTAATAACGCTTCCTTTTTTTTCTATTACATTATGAAATACGACTACAAATTAAAAAAAAATTAAACTCAAACCAGTTGTGGTATGCCAAATAGATACTATTATGGAATGACATGGCAAAATATTGGATTGAACAAGATAACATGTAATGTATTTAAAAATAAATCAGCATGCAATCAGAACTCGTTCATTTCTTTTATGTGCTGTATCCGCGCTCTGGAATAAGTGTGACAACTGTCAATTATCGTATCTGTCAATAATTGTTATTGTTAGTGTAAATACAGTACAGTTATAGTATATTATGTGGAAATAGTCACAATCAATTATAAATACCGAGCCAGTTGACTGTACTGATATCGAGCGGTGGATGTGTGAAATGACGCGGAAGGATCGCGTTAGGAAATCCCGCGTCTACGCTAGTCTTCATGTTCATTGCAGGTAAATTGCAGGGCTATCGCTTTCGCTATTTTGGCAACGTTTTACGGCAACTGGTTACTTACGTGGGGAACAAATATCTAAGCATATGTTTCCTCTGGGCCCCAGCAGAAGGATTAGACCCAAAAAGTGGCTGGCTCACACTGCTAAGTATGCCGTAAGCCATGCAAAGTGAGGAATAAAAAGTCGGAAAGAGGACTCCGGACACACGACCGGAAGTTTGGGTTGTAATCGGGATTTAACGGTAAGATGAGTCACAATCAGCGATTCCAAAGAATATAATAAGCTGATATCAGATTTCCGTATTGTACGAGGGTAAGGTGAAAAGTTCTCGTCCTAATACAGAAATTGCGTTTCAATCAGCGAAAATTTATTATTCCTGCCTGGGTGCATATCTCACTAGTTCGTATGAAAAGTTTCAATATGTTCTCTCAACAAGTTTGTTTGATAAACTTGAATATCGTACGGTCATAAAATTCTTCGTTTTGGACGGATTAACCCCTAAGGAAATTCATTCAAAATTGACAAGAGTTTACGGGGACTCTGCTCTGTCAATGTCAATCGTTAAAAAGTGAGCAGCTGAATTTAAGCGCGGTTGCACGTCCCTCGAAGATGACCCACGTGACGGACGGTGAAAAACCGCAATCACTTTGGAAAGCATCGAAAAGGTGCACGATATCGAATTGGATGACGTGTTAAGGTGAGTGAGATAGCTGAGGCCGTGGTAATATCGCAAGAAAGAGTGCGAAACATCTTGCACAAATAATTAGGGATGCGAAAGCTGTGCGCAAGGTGGGTACCGTATTTGCTGAATGCCGATCAAAAGCAAATGAACAAACGATATTCGCAGCAATGTTTAGACCGATTCAATAGGGATTCGACTAATTTTGTGCGGCGATTTGTTACCATGAATGAGACATGAGTCCACCACTACACGCCAGAAACGAATCAGCAGTCGATGCAGTGGATAGAAGCCGGTGGTTCAGCTCCAAAGAAAGTGAAGTCGATCGCATCTGCCGGAAAGGTCATGGCCAGTGTGTTTTGGGATGCGAAAGGGATTCTGTTATTTGATTAGCTTGAAAAAGGCAAAACAATTACAGACGAATATTACTAAAATCTTCTTGATCAGCTGGATGCCAAAATTCGCGAGAAGAGGCCTAGCTTGAAGAGAAATAAAATTATTTTTCACCAGGACAACGCACCTCGATTAATTCGACAAAGATGAATTGGCAATGGGAAAACTGTGGGATTTGGGGTATGATTTGCTCGGCCATCCCCCTTATTCTTTTGATTGAGCACTCTTAGACTTCTATCTGTTTCCAAATTTGAAGAAATTTGTTTCTGGGAAGTGCTTCGCGTCCAATGAAAAAGTTGAGAAGACCGTAGATGAATATATTATATTCACAGCCTTCCAGACTCTTACTTCTGGGAAGGAATACTGATGTTCGAAAAACGCTGGACCAGGTGTGTTGAAGTCAAGGGAGAATATTATGTAGAAAAATAAAATCTTTTGCAACTGAAAATTGCAGTCTTTCATTGTCAGGCCGAGAACTTTTCACCTTACCCTAGTAATCTTTGAACACAAAGATCATAATGAATAAACTGTGTAGTCTCACATGTGACCATGCAAAGATGGGACGACCAAGCATAATGAGCTTATTGGTCACGAAGATAATGTTGCTGTCACTTTGATTGATAACTGTTAAACAGAACACCGAACATACAACTGAATGAAACAAGTATTGACTAATTGCATATACTTAACATTAGGTTATATATGTTACTAACTGACCTGGCCAACGTTGTTGTACCATACAAATAATATATATTTTGGATACAATTTCCGTAAAATACGTTCCTGGTGAGCGTCTATTTCGCGAAATCAACTTTACTAAATTTTAGGTCAATCTCAAATAAAAAAACTAGCCAAAGATAAATAAGCTGCCTTAAGCTTTAGAGCGTTATGCAACAATAGATTGCGATCTGTTACAGTGTAAAAGAATTACATATTATTTTTTATTACATTGGATCAACAGACGGCCTTCTTAATAGCAAGAGGTTACCATCTGTGGATGTTAGCCACGCCACATGCAATGCGTATCTACTGCTGTTCACTTAGGCAAGGAATTGGAATCTGGGTTACTTGAATACAACAAAATGTGCATTTGCAGCATATTTAGTGACCAGGGGTGTTTGTTAGCAAGGATTGTTTTGTCACCTTTTACGACAGGCCGCCCCCGGGCACAAGGGTCAGTATTCTAACTCCGCCCCTGTTCAAAGAATGAGACTAGGGCTGATAAATATATACTCGCAATGAACTTATCTTTATAAATTAATTAACCACAATAGCATTTATGTTACAGTTTGAGTACACATAAAGTATAGATCATGTCAAGAACAAGTTTGTTTCCAACATTTCTAGAACAAATCGATTACAAATAACTGTTTAGTCAAATAATACTGATAAAAGCAACCACTTTTCATTTGTTAGGTGCGCTTTGATCAATGATATACCTGCGGCCATTTCGTCATAAAGCGAAAACCACACTATATTTAATCGAAGTATATACAGAAAAATATAAAGAAATTGACTAAGTTTACTTTTTTGTCAAAGATGATTTGTTTATTCATTTCTAACAAAACCTCGAATGATCTCAATTTATTAGCGTACATATATGTATGTGATTTCATAATCAATGCTATCCCTAACATAATTTAAAAAAATCATATGTCAAAAATATTGTCATGTCTATATGTATTGATTTTTAAGGTCTTAAATGCTTATCTTCTTTTGGAAAATGACGATGTTGCCCAGTGGCACTATAAAGCTTTATCAATTTATTAAATAGCTTATTGCAGAAACTCTCGCTGGTTTTGAGTACTAGAGCTCGCAAAAGACAAACCTAGCTTGATAGTAACAACGCCCGTCGCCTTTGAATGTTTACATCAAGGCGACAGAATCTGTAGCGGTCTTATTTACTTCACTGCTGCAAATAGCAAAGAGGAATACAAAATTATTTGAAGTTATCAAATTTTTTAAGTTCAGTGAATCAAGTTTTCTATTTCAAGTTTTTTGTAGAAACCTTTACAAGAATGTAATATTAAAATACATTGTTAATATTTCAAATTAATGTAACAGAAGTGAAAAACCATTTTATAAAAGTCGATATCGAAAAAAACTAAATTTATTTGCAGCTTATGAACTATATAACAGATTTATCATTCGTCACATTCTATGAAGCTTTACGGTTGAGATAGAAAGCACTGAACGAGATAGATGGTTGTCAACAAGATTTAAATATTTTAAAGAAAAACTGAAATAGTAAGGAAACTCAAAAGCTTTGAAAATAATTATTATTATTACATATTTTGTATTAATTTATTTGTATTCACTACTAAAATGGATTCCGAAGTAAGAGAAACCAGTTTATCAAGTATCAAATTACAAGTCGGCTATAAATTCACATTCTTAATAATAAACAATAAAACGAAACCATTATCATTTAAAATAAAACTTCTGAACTAATATAGAACTCTTTCAAATCCAAATTTGATATTATTGTATTATCATCACCAGTGACATTTAATTATGATGATATATAACGTTTTAAGCATACCTATGCCTGGGCTTATGAATAAATCGGCTCTCAGTAAGACGAGCTGATTTGCGATAAGCTATTATGCATTGGTTTATATACATATAGCACTAGTTAACGTGTAGTGACTATTAAATATGTCAGTCTGATGTTCGGCTATAATAGTGCTATAATTATACTCTCCTAAATTAGAATTTATACTTTTTTTTTATAAAATTAATATATTTCCAATTAATTCTAAAAAATTCATTACTCATATATTTCTCTGACACCAGAGTATTAGAGACGAATCCCCCTGACAGTTGACAGACAGCCATGAAAAAATTTCTATTGGCAACTTAGTTATCACGTATCGTAATTACGTTGCAAAGGACTTTTGTAAAATAAATCAACAATTTGGAATACATCGACTTCTTTAAACAGCATTTCAGTTAAATACGAATAAATACGAGTGTTGTGATCGACTCAGCGGGAGGCGCTATTGCCTCTCGCTGCATGGCATCCCTCTTAGGAACAAGACCGTAGAAAGCGCCCCCGGCATATAAATCACGCTAGCTATCAGCATTAACTGCTGATGGATTTCATCCATTCAAATTGCGGTAAATGTTTTTAGTTTATTTTATTTTATTGCTGTAGGACAACAGACAGGCTGACGGCCCACTTAGAATTTAGCAGTTGCGATATCACGAATACGCTGCTGTCCCATAAGGGTACAGGAACTTGGGTCAATAATGCCGAAACACAACACAAGGTTATTATGGCGGCATACTTAAGACCAAAGGTGCTTGCCATCCAGATGGGCTTGAGGCTCTACCACGTAGCTAGGGTACCCACCCTGTTTTATCGCTTTTTACGACAGGCCGATCCTGGCCGCAGAGGTTAGTATTCTTTCTCCGCCCCTACACGGATAAGTAACTGCACATTTATACCTAAGTTTTATAAAATCAAAATGAATGATGAAGTTAAAAAAAAATATTTTGGGAATCGAAATACCTTCTATAAGAAATATTTATCAAGCACGACTAGGAATTTTGTTAACTTTTTCAACTTGACCCTAGAACTTGTGTCAAGAGTTAGTTTAGCTTTAGTTAATTAGCTAGCTAATAAGTTAGCTCCAGTTCGTATTCAAGCCCTCAACGTAGGGCCGATGTCTCAGTTATTTTACCAACGATGTTACGTGCTAGTTATATCTGTCAAATGTGAACTAGGTACATCTGTATTGTACTTAAATATTCTAAAACGAATTTAAGCGGACAGCTTAAGGCAAATTGTAACCAGTTCTTAATTATAATTTACAAATAAGTACTAGTCTATTAATCAGAACAGTGAAAAAGAAGTTTGGCATTGTGACATTTATTAATGAGCTTAGTTGTAGTACACACTTTTCCCACTCGCATACTTCCTTATACTAAAATGAATAAAAATATTTCTACGTATTACTTGAATACAAATACTTATTAGTAAGAATCGGTTTTGTTTATTTATATTTAATTAAGGAAATTTTGATTATTTTTAATTGTGTTTTACTAAATATTCTTATTTAAGTCTAAACTAGAACGTTCTCTTCGAGTCAAAGATTATTTGCTTTTATAAAATCAATCAGATTATTTAATTTTTTTATTTGTGTCTATATAAAGCTGTAAAGAGCGGATGGATAAGTTAATAGTAAAAGTTCACATTAATGAAGATATAAGTTAATCAGAAAGAAGGTTCTATATATTTTAATGTACATCAATTCACATTTAAGAAATAAAAGATAATGAGAGAAAACGAGTGCAGTTTATAATTAGCCTCGCATGTCGTCTGGAATAATAACTCCAGTTCACAAAACAGAAAGCAAGCATATTTGGTGTGGTCTATAAAATAAATCTATAAGACAAGGAAAAAGGCAATTGTAGAGGAGAGAGAATGATGATAACTTAAGCATTAGATACCTATTGTGAAAACTTACTAACAATGAGCTGCAAAAAAGTATTATACAGATGAACAAACAATATAATATTTCATATGAACTAACTTTAAAATTGTAGATGTAACTGTCCTACATCCATACACCTCCAGGCCTCTACAAGCAAAAAAAAAAAAGTATAAATTATGAAGATTACTTGAAAACGAGAAATGTGTTACATTTAATTTTATTACATACGATAACTTATGGACTAGCACTTGCTCGAAAAACGTGTTGCTTTAACGAGTAAAATGCACAAAGCATTTTGTTTAACATAACTCTAACCGATTATAATCCTTATTACTGTATATTTAAATATGAAATTAAAACTACCAAGTTTCATTTACAAGTCCTTTAAATAATTAAAACGTTTCTTACATACATACAGATCATTTGTGACATTAAAATATCAATTATTTATGGTGTGAAGATAAGAATATCGTTTCGCTATAACAGATCCTTTATCGCCAAGAAATGAGGATACTACAGAAATTGTTGAAAGGGTTTATGATTATTTGTTTGCTTGTTTGTACTGTTTCAGGTTTTATATGATATTATTGCTCCTCTTTTGAGATATGTACTTGAATTATCAAGTGTAATTAGTAAACCCTTTAATACTAGTTTTCACTCACTATTTGATCTCATGAATTGAGTTGCGAAAAAATACCACGTTAGTATGTTTGGTATGGCCTTGTACAGCAACCAACTAGCTAAGTCCTGAATGAATATTTAGGTGAGAATTAGTAGGGGTAAATCCAAGAATGCATCCTTTTGGACTTAAAATCTCAGATGAAAGAAAGAGTAGCAAGCTAAAGAACAGGTGTGACCAAAGTAACAATATTCCGCATAAATGAAATAATGAAAACAATGAAGTAAAGAAAACATATTTATAATTTTTTTCAAACATAAGTATCATATTGAGTTTTACAATCAAATAAATATTATGCAATGTAAAAAATTCTGTAAGATTAAAGATTGAATTAAATAACAAAATACCGTAATTTCTGTCATTTAAATGCAAATTGACCTGGTTTTAAAATATTTAATATAGATAAGAATTTTTGAAAATGTGGGACTGATTTGTTCATTTTATTTATTAATTTTAAACAACCATTTCGAGTTTCACTTTATTAATTTTAAAACAAGTATTAAAGTTAAAAAGATCATCCCTATTGTTGCTCGTTGTGAAAGCTTAGCTCTGTATCACTGGCTTGACAGAATTTTATCTTGATGGCCTTGTTTAACAGAAAACGTGATAATAACTTTGTAGAAACATAATTTCATGTTTATTTATTGGCTGTTTACGCTCAAGTTTCTTTATTGCAGTGGTGACTATTATCAACTTTATGACCTATAGATACTGTGTTATCGAGAGGACATAAAACTGGTACAAACCTAAGACCCCACAATCGGAGTATTAATGTGATATGGCGACACCTGAAGTTGTTCTTCGCTTGAACCCTCATTTTATTCTTTTTACGTGCAGTGTTTGTCAACTATCAAGAATAAACTGTAACTAGATATACTAAGAATAACTCACTGGGAGTTTGATTCGTTGGAGTACTGGTTTTTGAACGATGTATTTCGGTTATTTGAGTGATGTAACACATTTTTTAATGTATAGATTATCCATTTTAATTTACTTGAATCATTTTATTTGTCAGGAATAGCTGTCATGCTACTGATGTTCTTGGGAAATCACAAGCTTCACTTGTGAATATTTTGCAAATATGGAAGGTAATAACAATATAAGAGGAGAGTGGAAAGAGAGAACATGTTGTGCCAATCCCATATAATGTGAGATGGGGCAAAAAAAAAGAAAAAGAAGGAAAGAAATAATCTATAACTCTTAAAACTATTTCAAAAATGTTGTAACAAAGCCATGAATATGTACGCTGATATACATCAATTTAAATTTTCTCAAGACATTCATATTCTAAATAAACTTGTGGCTTTTACTATTAACAGAGTTAAGGGTGATGATGGGAAACGAAAAATATTTGTTCGTAAACTTTGCGCTAATGTGTATACTACACGTCCGTGAGTGACACGGAAACTCTCTTCATACACGCTTGACCTCCAACCAAGGAGTTCTGTTTGTCTTGTGTCGCTACTAAAATATTGAAACGAGAACCGAGTGCGTGCGTCGATGGTCCACGCTTTGACATTCATAAGGACTGTATCATACTAGTTAGCGAAGCGATTAGAAAAGTATATTATTACTGAATTAACTATACTTTTACTGTTAGTTATTTACTGAACTGAATTGTGTGTATGGAAATTTATAATTACAATTTTTTACGATAACAGTATGTATGTTCAAAATCATGACGCAAATTATTGTCTTACAATAATATAAATTTTAGAAATTTCTAGAAGTTGTTAAGAATCGTTTCACAATAGGAACTTTAAGGCTTAGAAACAACGCTATTAAAACATTCAACATATTAGCTATGCGAGCACAATCATTCTAATTTAAACAAAAGTTTTTGTTTCTTTCCTTTGTATATTCCTCCTGTGTATTCAAACGTTCTATGGTTTTGATGTCCGCCTAATGAATGTATTTTGGAAGTTTAGTATAGTGTACATTTAGCATTTCTCCGTAAAGTACTAAATATATGATGTAAAACAAGACTGGAAAAAATCGCTGCGGAGTTTGTTTGCAGTTTTTTTTAGCCAGCATTTTGTATTGGAAATAGTGGCAGCTACAAACCATATGTATAGAAAGTTTTGTCCGAATTAAAATTTCATTGTATATTAAACTAACGACTTTGCAAAATATAATATATCCATAGCGTATCTTACGCGGTTTGTTTAGTTCTACCACTCGACGAGTCTCACGCACTTGTTTGTTTTGGCTCCGCGGTTTGTATTTTTGTATCTCGGTTCACTGGCATGGCATACAGAGCTCTACACGGTTCGGTACATCGTCTACTGCGAAACAACTAACCGTCCCCGACGTTCTACGAATTTGAAGTGTAAGCATAGAACAAGTTACGTAACGGCTATCACCTTCGGAAGTGAGCGATTCCTCAAGTAAACATCCTTGTTTTGAGACACATGAACAATTTGTGAGCTCAACTATTGGTTTGAATATTCCCTTAGTATTGCTTCAATGTTTATGTTCCTTTCTATAGATAAGGGTAACGAAGTCATGCCTGCCTTGTACTGTTTGAAATTGGACGATTTTGTCTCAATAATTTCAACAAAGGGCCGGTGTCACGCGACTGCTCGCCAAGACCAATTAGCTGGCGCCTCGCTCTGAACGCTGCACTATAAATCAATAATTAAACCGTCCATCTACCGGCAAATGCTGATTTATTTGCACCTTCTAACCACGATCGCCGCTGTCTAGTAAGCTCGGCCACTTTATTATTGCTTTTGGCTGATTGCAGCATTATACGACCGGTCAACGTGAACAAAGTAGACAAACATTTAGAATCTATAAATATGTAAGAAGTGAAAAGAGCTTACATTTGCATTTTATTTTAAGTTAATTTCATCTGAAGCTGCATCTTCGCTTTTAGCATTTAATAGGGCAAATTTTTTGGATATAATAGATATCCAAAAAATTTGCCCTGTTAAATGCTAAAAGTTTTGATATAATTCCACGATATCTTCTTTTTCTTTATTGCTGTAAGACAGCAGACAGGCTGACTGCCCGCTTAGAATTTAGCAGTTACCGTCGACTATGGGTGTTAGCAAGGCTAGTGGCCACGCGAACACGACATACTTAAGATCAAAGGTGGTCGCCCTCCAGACGGGCTTGGGGCCCTATCACGTAGCTAGGGTTTTTTTGTCGCCTTTTACGATAGGCTGACCCTGGACGCAGAGGTCAGTATTCTTTCTCCGCCCCTGCACGGACAAAACTCTCTCTACTAAAGAGGCAGTAGAAAATAGATGTGACTAAATCAGTATTTAAATCACTATATATTTAAATCACTGTACTAAATCAATACAATGGCAGTCCATTGTATTGATTTTTCGCCTTTTGCTACGCTCTAGAAGCGATATGGTATAGCCCTATTCTCTTCTCGGCCAAAAACATGTAGCCAAAATGTGACTGTTAATATTGATAAGAAAACCAGTAGCTTCTATTCTTGCGTTGCAACTGCGTGATTGTTTTGTTTTTTAAAATAGGCCTGATGGTATAAATATATAATAAAGCAGACACAATTGCTGATAAGGTTGTCTGGGAAAGATCGCTATAATAAGTTCGTCGATTAGTCAGTATGTTCTATTCCTTCTCCTAGTACTTTTTTGTAAAACTTGTGTTACGTAATAAAGTATTGTCTACATTATTAAATACCCAAATTTTCGGAAGGTATTAGAGCAACTTCATAATAAATTTATTATGTAAAATGATTTTCTTTGAATACTACTTTGATGAGATAAAAGCCGTGTGAGAATCCATTGACATTTAGAAACGTATTCATTTCAATGTTGTGTCAGTTATAAACTCATTTAATTTCAAGCAGAACATTGTTGCAAATCAGGAATAATTAAGATTAAGTACCCTTTCATATCTGCAAGTTCTATTAATAATGAAATAATAGCAAAATTTAATTTAGTACATTTCCTTTTACTGCTTGTAGAAATGAGTTTTTCCATGAAAATATTTTCATCAATATTCAAATATGTCTTAATTACGGATTGTAATGTATTTATTAAATTTAAAGATATAGGCTGGAAAGTTCTAAGTTTATTCCAAGTCATAAAAAGATATGCGTTCTTTGAATTTCCAATGATGGCGAAGACTATGCAACGTGGAGAAGAAGACATTTCAAAGTTTTAAAACATTATATACTGCAAGTGACTATCAGTGAAGAAAAGGCGACTGTTGAAAAATTGTGCTAGGAATAATAGAGTGAATCATCTATTTTGACTTTTAAATATATTTGGCGGAACCTAAAGGTGCTATTGGTTGCTATTTTTTTTTATTTATTTAATTCAGAAGCTGAGTCCATAAATTGTTTGTAGAATCTTAAAAACTATGTTAATTCTTACTAAATAACAGTGATTTAGTTCTGTGCGTCAGTGCCCACAGTAGAGGACTATCGAGCGTGTTCGCTATGACGTTCAGGATGGTTTTACTGCTCCTGCGTACCCTAGCCAGCGGAGGCTGTCCTTTTATGCCAAATGGCGTCAAAGCCATCCGTTCGGTCCTCTGCGAACATGCCGGAGGCACTGCAGAAGCGCGGCAGTCGCCACAACACCCTGAACGCATTGTTATATTGGATTCGCGGGGAATTGTAATCCCATTGGGTAAATGAGAACCACAGACTCGCTGAAAGGACATGCAATAAGCTATGCTGTTATATTTATTTTTTAATTTGCGTGTAGCTAAAACACCAGCAGTAAAGGTGGTTTATAATTAATCTACTATGGCCAGTATTTACGTTGTATTTCTTTGTTAATTCTTCTCTAAGCAGCACAAAGTGAAAGATTAAGTATAGTTTACATTGCGCATTAACGAGTAGGTCAGATCTGAACTGGGCCAAGTTCACACATTGGACTGTTGACTTTTGGAATTATTGGTTAAGCTTAACTGTCGCAACTAACGACTCTAATATTAATGACGCAACTACTAGATTTTTATTTTCAAATTTTGACACGCATCTACGTATTTCAAGTTGCGTTGACATGAAAATGAAGAGATAGGTACTTGTACGTGCATGAGAGTTTTAAATACTGAATAATAATATTGTAAAATATTGTATTACTAGTTTAGAAATATTTATTCAATATTCGGATGAGTACTTGCTTTTTCTCTTTTCTATCAATATTTGGAACTGAACTATTATGGATCAACATAAGATTAGGCTACTAAAGTCGCTGACATATTTAGTCAATTAGTAGAGTATTTATATATATAAGAGCTTGAATAATATATTAAAATAAATTATTATAACAGCAAAAGGTAAGTAAAATGACTTCTTAATGAATAGAAGTGTAGTGTCACCAGAACTGACATCGCTCTACAACAGCTCTCCGTCATGATGAGAGCTCTCAGTCCGCGGGCCACCGAGTGTTTTCATACACACACAGCGCGCGGACGTGTTAATTCATAGGCACTTGGTTTTTTACTGTGGTGATCGACGACTGTGGGAACGTTTTGGTTGCCTTCGTTAGAAGTACCTACTCGACGATGTAACGAGCAAACAGTCCGAATAACTCCGAGTATCGCTCCCGCGTTAAGTGGCTGCGCTCAAGGAATTTACGACAGTTCAGGTTCACGTGCATGGCCGATCGCGACACCGATGTGTAATTGTTTGAGAGTCATAAGAACTACTATGGATACCAATTTAGGCGTTATTGTCCGCGAGACGTGAAAGTTTTCGATGGCGCCAACTTCAATAAAATGGGCGACAAAGGCGGCACGCGACGAACGAAGCGACCCACGTGGCACATGTTTTTATAATCAACACATAATTTAATATTTTATGCAGTTGTTATTTCAATGCAGGTGTTCTGAAGTCCAGTCTCAGATGCTATCTTTGCGCAAGCAAGTTCATATATTACGTTGACAGGGTAACAATAAAGCAAGATACCTGTTAACACCCTTGCAACTGCGGCAGACTGCGTTGATTTAAGTTATTACTATTGGATTTATGGTGGCTACTTCATTATGGTATTATGCAACAATGAACAAATAAAGTTTAGATAACATCGGCTAAAGTATATTTGTGTGCTTGATATGAATAAACTTGATATATGATGTACCTATCTAAAACTAATATCCGTTCACGAATAGATTATAATGGACAAATTGAATTTTCATAGATATTAACATAAATAGTGTGCAATGGCAGTGCTATTATAGCACTATAGCACGTCGTAAGACAATAGAAGAGTCGATCCACCCACCTCCCACGAGGCCCAGAGATAGGGATGGTAATCTAGTATCGATTAATTTATTGTTTAAACAGTAGAAATCGATTTCATACTTTCTGAATAAGGTTAAACATTGATTCCATCAACTAGCTATTTCGTAATTTTTCAGTCTTTATTATAATTTTTTATTGCCGAGGAACAACAGAGAAGTCCACTTAACAGTAAGGAGTTACCGTTGCCTACCTATGCATGTTTGCGACGCTAGGGGCACCGCGAACACGCTGCTGTCCCATAGGGGTACAGGAAACTAGATCTAAATTTAATTTACTCCAATGATAATAATGAAAATAATGTTCAAGAGACTAAGACTTGTCTGGCATCAATCTGTTAGGTTATTTCGGTGAAAAAAGTTTACCTTAAAAGTACCATTTGATCTTATAATTATAATTAGAGTTAGAACGTTTTTCTCCTACCTTATACTTTTTTATTGGAATGTCATATTATAAATTTAGAATATACAAAACAATAGAAGGTTTATGACAGAATTGAAAATTTGTTTGGTCTATAATAATAGAAAATATGTTTGTCTAGAATAATAAAATGTATTATTTTCCGTAAAGTTATCATAGTTTTATTTATTTTAACAATTATGATTCGAATGGATTCAATGATCGATATTTTCTATGAAGATCTACCATCCCTAATGTGCGTCCGAGCGAACTTGCGCGACTCACGCGCATGCTAATCGCCTCTAATCACAGCTTGATCGAGAGCTGATTCATCTCAGCCTTACGATCCTTTATTCTGTTTATTTACCAATCAGTGTAGTTGATACTGACCGCGGCCATAAAAGGCGATATATTTGTCTAAGTGTCGCTCTCAATTAGTAGGTGGCGGCGAATCGACGCCATATGTGGTCGCCGAGTTAGCGTCGACTTTTTAAGAATATTTTTTGTTAATGTGAAATGTAAATGAAAGAAAATCATTAATGTTTGCCTCTTCAATTTCCTAAGACCTTTTACGGTAGCCAGTTCAATCGCTAGGATCCCAGTGTTATGGATGCTTTTACGAACTTTATGACTGTTAAGTGTAAACTCTTATTACATAATAAGTTTTGACTTGGGGTCAGCGTTTGGTCATCTTTCTTTCGGCTTAGCGTACATATATATGATTTTAACGACGGATTTAGTATCTCAGTCATAAAACTTAAAGGGTTTTTGGTACGTTGCGTCACACATACATAATTTCAGATTACCATCGTTATAACTGGACTTATGTAAATTAGGATATCTCAATTTTAATAATGATTTCTTAAAACATGTCTCCTGAACATCTAGAGTACCCTACATAACTTTAACGCATGATTTACTAAAATCATATATAAAAAATAATAGAGAAGTTCTATGTAAAAGATTGCATCAATTTATTATTATCATTAAAGAATTATTTAAAATAGTAATGCATTCTTTATTATTTTTTTATTGTTGTTACAGCATATAGACTGAAGGCCCACTTAGAATTCAGCAGTTACCGTGCCTATGAATATTTGCAACGCCAGTGGCATTACGAACACGCTGGTATCCCATAAGGGTACAGGAACTTGGGTCACTAATGCCGGAATATAACACAAAGTTATTATGGTGGTATAATTAAGACCGAAGGTGGTCGCCATCCCGATGGGCTTAGGGCCCTACCACGTAGCTAGGGTGGGTTGTTTTGTCGCCTTTTACGACAGGTTGACCCCGGGCGCAGAGGTTAATATTCTTTCTCCGCCTCTACACGGAGAGAACGGTTTTATTTTAAGTTATAATATTAGTATAATATGCAGATTAATAAAACGAGTAAAGAACAAAGACAAGGTCATAGGCTTCTATAATATTAATGATAAAAATTTTTGCTTCGATTTGACTACCTCAATTACCTAATGCTATTGTTTATAAAGTTCGTTTATAAAATTTTCCCACTCTTTTAATTGAAAGTTAATTTCTAAAATAATATTTTAGATTAAAGGCAAGTTATATACATATATGTTCTTACTGCCTACGTAATACGTATGTATTTATAATTCTTAATGTAGGTTGCAGCCGCTACGTAACGTGTATAGTTAGCTACCTGATACATTGACAGTCTGTGACAACGCGGTTCACTTGTCAGTGTTTCTCGCATTCAGTTTGATGTTGATTGCGAAAACGTGCCTATGCGCAGGTGGCTTGATCGGGTCGGGGGACGGGGGAGTGGTGAGGTGGCGCCCGGTGGCAGGTCCGCCCAACTCTTTGTTTACGTAACGCCCCCACTCATTATATGGCGATCGTCCATATCGCAAAATCATGTCAAAATCATTTTCATATAGATTCAATTATTTTTATATTTGCATTCTATTTCGTAAGGTTTAAATTAAAAACGTCTAATAGTTATTATATTCATTTCAAATATACGGTGCAGCTGATAATATAAGTTATGGTCGATTGTATAGCTTAGGCCTAGCTTAATCCCATTATCTGCATAACTAATCAGCCACCAGACACAAGCATCCTTACATTCTTCTACATATCCTTGTTCATCTTATCATATCATAAAGCACTTTCTCTTGTTCTCAATTGTATCCATTACCTTAATATTGATTCATTTTAACATATTCCTTGTAATATAGAGTCCTTTAATAAAACATCTATCCGTGCAAGGGGGGAGTAATAATACTAATCTCTGTGGCCGTCTGTCATAAAAGGCAACAAAACAACCTACTACTTGGAAGGCCCTAAGCCTGCCTGGATGGCATCCACCCTTGGTCTAAAAGTGTGCCATCACAATAACCTTGTGTTCTGTACGGGCTTTAGTGACCCCGGTTTCTGTACTCCTATGGGACAGCAGCGTGATCGCAGTGCCCCTAGTGTCACCAACATCAATATGCGACGGTAAGTGCCTACCGTTAAGTGGGCTGATAGCCTGTCTGCTGTTCTTCAGCAATAAAATTAAAAAAAAAAAACAAAGTTCGCATACTTATAATAAATAAGACTAAGATCAAAATAATATTCATTACGATTTTCAATCGAACTTTAAATCTATAGATGACTCAATCTCATACAAGGCTTAAGCAGTCAATGTTATGTAGCCCATATAAGTAATAGCCCATTATGTTTAGTATACGCAATGTATTCAGATCAAACCTCCTCTTGAGTTCACCAGTGTGGGCGCCGTCCGCGCATCATGAATTGCTATCGTATGGTCGAGAAGCAAAAGCGAGCCGAATAGAAAGGGATAATTAGCAACATTTGAAGATATATTCTTATTTTCTTTTACTAAGTTGTAGAAACTGCTCTTAATTATTGACCGTGTAATTCGGTTCAGAAATATGGATTCGACTACCTTTGACAACACGACACGGCGACAAAGATTTTGCTACTTCCAAGACAACAAAGAAAAGGTCACCTTATAAGACTGTAGTCAGCCGTTTAAATCTTCTGATCTTTTATAAACATCCTGTAGTTTAGACCTGTATCAATACGTATTTTGAGAATAAATATATTGTAATACACGCAGTGTGTCGGTTTTCAAAATGAAATTTTCGAATTTAACCGAAATGTATGAAAACTAATCTTAATTTTACATAAAGTTTTGCTCCGTCAAATTAGACTATAATTTTCTAATATTAAAGATATTTAGAGCACACCAAACGGCTGTTTAATATCAAGAAACTCTATATAACGATTGATAAACAAAGCATAGGTTAAATAGTACGCAAAAAAATTTGACTTGAAGGACACTTGTCCTGGATATATCTATCGTATATATAAAATGCAAACTACCTTACAACACAAAGCAGAAAAAATATACTATAATACTAGGAGCCAAATGCATTAATGAGAACTATAATCTAAGAATCATTTAAATATCAAAAAAAATATTGACTATTATAATGCTATTATAGTGTTGTAAATGTGTATTCATAATTTTTTAATTATATGGCAGGATGACTACCGTCCATTATTACGTATATAAAATCTTTAGTAACCAATGTTATAAACAAATAAACTTTCAATTAAGAGACTAATCAACCCAGTGGATTGATTTCATGAGATTGCCTCACTAGGTGGAGACACAGTAGCCGGTAACCGCAACTTTATTTGTTCACGTGGGCGAGTCAAATTAATGTAAGCACTATGAATTGTATGCGTTTTGAGAATAAATATATTAATAGCTTCTGTGTTACGCTATATAAATAAATAATCGCTATATTAAACACCCCAATTTTAAGTGATGTTGCAGTTATTACAATATATTGTATACGCCTTCTTTTATAATCTTGATTTATAGGTCTTTGACCTACGACTTTTATGAATAAAAACCATTCGATTATGATTATAGGAATATAGGTAATATAAGAATTTAAATTAGGTATAATTTAAATTAATTTTAAGAATTGATTCTTATAATTAATTTTGATATACATATGAAGTTAGTTAGTTAGCGGCTGTCTTTATGTCCGTGACATTGCGGATAAATTACAAGAGTTGGTACGGCCACGTTTTGTCGCCTCCGCCGGGCCCCGGCAGGAGGGGTAGACCCAAAAAGTGCTGGCTTGACGTCGTAAAGGGTGATATGCGTGCCAATGGGCTCACTACTAGGGATGCTGAAGACCGTACGAAGTGGAGAAGAAAAAGTCGGAAAGCGGACCCCGGGCGCCGAAACGAGAGTTTGGACTGCAACCGGGGTTTAACGCAAAGATGATGATGATGAAGTTAGTTCTAAAACTATTTCATATATCAAAATTACGTTTGAGAAAAGTTGGGTAAATCGAATATTTGTTTTCACCATAAGAGTAATCATTAATTAGGCCTCAATCATTTGGAGTCAGCACAATATGTCTTTTTCTTCCATTTTATTCTATCCTGGCATTCTTTGTCCATCACAAAACCTCATATCATGCATCATACATTTCTTCCATCGCTTTTTAGTTCTGCCTATGTATTTTCATCTACTTGCAGGTTCAATATTTTTTTAGAATGTAGAAGAGCATGATATCTAAAATAAGTATAGAGGTGATAAACTATTTACCATTTAAGCTAAACAAACCCCCGTAGGTATAAATATTCAATGTCAGGAAGCTCTATCCATCTATACACACACCGTTTCACACGACACATAGCAATAATATTACAATATGCACATTCGGAGGTAAAATGGCATTAAAGGTGCATTGCATGGTAAGAAACGAAAGTGTGTGACACCTGGGTTACGTTTTGAGTATAGCACTTAGCTACCACCTATTTATAAGTATAACTTAGTATAAATGGCTTTTTAGATTTCAGATAAGGTCTATTTTTAATATAAATAAATATACTAAAACAATTCACACATCACCATCTAGTTCCAAAGTAACTAGCATGAATTATGGGTACTAGATAACATGTAGACGGGAATGGAATCCGTAATCTCCGTTGTTGTGCTAGCCGTTACGCCACGGAAGTCATCTATTGCTATATTACATAATCATAAATTTCAGATTATGTAATATAGCAATTGTAAAAGAGAAATTTTTCGATAAATTAAGATGTCCATCTATTACAAGTCATTTATATATAAAGATTTATAAAATCTAAATATAGATGATACAAAATTACGTACAGAATTCACCAGCTGTTGAAAAATGCACAGGTTAGTGAATGGGTACCAGCCACCTTCGACCTCCCGCAGCTGCTAGCACTAGAAAAACTGTTGCAAAACTGTATCGCAGCGTGGCCCGCGAGTGGCGCCGTTTGCGGCGCCGCTTGTTCCCGTTACCCGCCCACGACCAGCGATGAGCTTATTTCCACTCACACACCTCTTCCTAGTTTCCGATACAAATTTAATATACAAAACCATAAACTCCAAACATTTCCCGTGCATGTTACTAGTATAGCTCACCTCAATGGGTGAGCTATACTAGTAACATGTAGTATCAATATATATGAGCTATATTATACATACATTAAACGCTCTAGCTATGCCTTATCGTGCACGGTAATATACTGTGTCGCATATTGCGCGTGTTTTTGAAGCCTTAATACAATAACTTTTACAAATTACAAAGGCCTTAAGTAGTTGCTTATAATCATCATAATAGTAGCTATTTGCGAGTTAATTTATTAATATAATCGGTCCTGTTCTTCACATAATCCGGGATTGTAAAACAAAAAAAAAATCAAGTCATTTTTTATTGGCTTTCATATTTATGCTTTTTTCTAATATGTTAGCCTGGTATGACCATATAATAAAAGATAAGAAAAAACAAGAGAGGAGCTTCATGTAACAAGGAGGATGCTAGAAATGAGAGTGAATGGATACAAGAGGAGAGGTAGACTAAAGAAAAGATGGATGGATTGTGTAAAATATGGTAAAAAAGATGTGAATGTTCAGATGACGCCCAATAGATGAGATCGGAAGGAGAGAACATGTTGTGCCGACCCCACATAGTTTGGGATAAGGGCAGGAAGAATTTGTGCATTTCAAAAAGATGTTATTAATTTCGACATTATAAATTTTCTATTTCGATTTATTTGTGTATAATTAAATTTTATCAGACCGATAATTAATTAAGATTATAAACAATTGACAATAGAATCGGAAAACACCAAAGCTGGTCGTTGCGTGATATCGCCCAATAATTAAACAAAATTCGATACAAGTAATTAAATTAGGTATGGCCACATACCTATTTGTCGAGCGGACTGTTCGATAACACAATCAATTACGATTGGGCACTGCGATTAGGCCCAGTTCTATGGTCGCCAGTTTGCATAAATACATAATAAAACCAGTTTTACATCGCATTCTAACTACTAATGAGATGAAACGGAAAAATTGGGATGGTTTCCAGCTTTCGAAGTTGGCGCCGGCGCGACCGCGAGGCGGCTCGAGTACGTTCCAGTGACCACTACACGCAGACATCTTCATGCATAATGTGACAATACTGACAACTGACACACACAATACAATATAAGCAGATAACTGTGCTCATTTCCATAATTACACGTCGATGTATCGAGAGGATTTAACATTTTGAAACAACACTTCATGTTGTCAAAGTTATGTATATATTTATCTACATTTGTGTTGTTATAAGACACGTGCATTGTGTCTTAAAAATACGGTTTAATGTATTTGTTACGATTAAAAAATGTAGCTCCATAAGAAAGGCACAGCATGTTGTCTTGAATTCATTATCGTATATTTTTATGTGGACATCTCTACGTTTGTATAGTTATTACATAAATTGAGTCGTACGGAGGCGCTGTCTAATTATCACCAAGATTTTAGTAATCCAAGATGAGGCAAAACTTACGCAAGAGTTTCGTCGATTTAAATCCACCAACACGACATTGCGCTGTTGCAGCCTTGTTTTGTTTATGCGTGAGTCAGTGTTTATGAAAGTGACGATTATTTATTAGCAGCGATTCTTCTCGGTTGCCACATCGACTTGTATTGCTGGGCTAACAATCTTAGCGCCGGAAATGGCTCGTGTCTCTCATCCCGCTGTCTTGTATCGCGCACGCGATCTATTCTATGCAGTCTCTATGTATATACATGCTACAATATAGAGTCGTTTTACATTCATTACGACTAGCTATCCTTGTGAATACAGTCTAATGAATACGTACATTTATTATATTATTCGCAATCAATGCAATAAGCGCTTCCGTTTACCATAATCAAGTGTGATTTTTATGTCTAGTATCTTCAGTATATCTAGTAATAATTTAGAATGTCTTCCTCCGCGGATCAGGTCGTCGATGTCGAAATCTGCATTCTTGAACTTTACAAACCATTTACGTGCCGTTTCCCGGGCTGCTTCAGTAGCTTTTTAGCTCCGATGAAAAGTGACGACAAGCAGGTAAAATTTTGATTTTTACCTCTTGAATATTCCAATTCAAAGCCTCAAAATTAATTAAAAACATAATAGGAAATAACATTCATACATTTTTGTAAAGTAAAAAGAGGTTGAATGATTACTTTTACACTGACACTATATCATGTAAAAAAATCGTTGCGAAGTAACGCTACGAACTCTAATCTAATATTGATTAATACCTTTTTCAAGGAAAAAAATATCTATTTATAATAGTTATTAATTATTTCAATTTCTCATAATTCTGAAATGATTAAATGTTATTTGTAATATTTTCAATTTATTTGTCGAGAAGAGCTGGAAGTGAGAGAAATAAATAAGATCACACAAACATTTTTAGGGACCTCCGTCCGCGCTATTTTCGTAAAGATAATACATCAAAACCTTTTGTGTAAGCTATTCTGTAAATCCTACTATCAACGCTTTAACTATTAGATACGCACTCAAGTTTACTTAATGGACTATAGTTTAATGCACTATCAATAAAGGTATTTGTGCAATTAATGAGTATGATTGTAAAACACGTTTTGTGTTTATTAGGACTTTGAATAGGGGTTTTATATTTAATTTCTCGTTATCAGAAAAGACCAGACAAGTGCTATATGGAAACATAATATTTTATCAATAAATTATATACCTTGTGAATAAGCAATGAATTATTTTAGTGAGAAATTAAAAACATTTTGAATTTTCATTTAAGTGTAATTGAACAAAATCTAAACCGGATTTAAACGACCCAATCAATTAATATATTAGTCGAATTTATCCTTTCTGATTTTTTTTATAGCTAAAGTTCAGCAGACAGGCAAACGGCCCACTCTAACAAGTGGTCACCGTCGCCTATGGGCGTTTGCAACACCAGAGATATTACACACACGCTGCCGACCTCGAAGAAATTTTATAACGCCTTTTTTGAAGAACCCCATATCGTACCGTGCTGAGAAAACCTCAGCCGGAAGCTTATTCCAGGTCCTGAGAGTACGCAACATGAACGTTCTTGAGAACCGTTTCGTACAAGAAAGAAGAGGCTCCAAGAAATGGGGATGAACACCCAGTCGATGGCGGGCAGTGCGGTGGTAGAAAGACGACGAGGGCACCATTCTAAATAGCTGCTCAGAACACTCCCCGTTGTACAGATGGTAGAATACGCAAAGAGATGCAAAGTCTCTTCGAAGTTCAAGCGTGTCTAAACCGTCTGTGAGTATGGGATCGTCGACAACACGAAATGCGTGTCGCTGGATGGAGTCTAGGGGATTGAACTGACAGGCAGGTGCTCCAGCATATAAAAGTCTGAAAAATTTGATTAGTTTTTTTTATTTAACTTTAATTAGTAAGGTGATAAATCATTATGTCCCACAGCTGGAATCACACCTCCCCACATAGCGAAATAACATAATACCTGCTTTGCTTGTTCAAGGCGGCTTCGCGAGTTATACAATACGTGCTCTCAGTATGCAGATTTCCTCAGTATATTTTATTCTCTGTTACTAACGGTTGCATTTTTTAACATATACTATAAGCAAGCAAAAAACTCCTGTGAATATAGTTACGACTTTTCACGGAAACTTGAGAAATAGTTACCTGCTAATTTCGCTATGTCACATTTTGGCTGTTGGTGTGTGCGTGCAACGTAAAAATATAAGTCTCATAATTTTTTACAAACGCGCCAAAAGAACAATAGCCTCAAAAAGTGCTTGCCTTGGATGCAAAACTGGGTTGCACCTCTAATGATACGCGGCTATCATGTACATTGACAATAATATTGATGGGTCGTAGGCCACAAAGAATAGAGACCAAAAGTATTCTATTCAAAATATCTAATTATTTTATTTCCTGTATTCATTGTATATTGACTTTCAAATAAAATTTACATTTAAAATTTACTTTTCGAATATTGAAGAGTTAACTGTGCTTGAAACGAAGGCAGCACGTGGCTCGCCTAGGCCGGTATGCAAATATAGTGTGCGCGCGTGAGCCTGCATTGACATAGTACAAACAACCTACTCACACCAATGCAATGCAGCTTCCATTCATAAAGGCATGGCACTATCTAGCCATGAATTAATCGCAACATTTGAATATGTTTACTCTCACAAAGGAAGCGACCATTCAGAAAAACAAGCCCGGAAACAGGTTTGGCACGTGTCAACGAACGACGAGAATATTTTGGACGCCATCGACGCAGCAAAGTTGTTGGGTTAGATGATTTAAACCGTTTAATAGACGCTCGTTTCAATATTTAGTTTTATAAATTTTAATGCCAGCGGAATCGAGCCTCATCGGCAATTATTGGTCGTTGCGTGTGTTTAATAGGTATGGTCGAGTAATAACTCATTTAGTTTAATTGAATATTTGGTGTTAAAGAATTTTAATATATATTTTAGTATGTTACATATATTGTTTTCTATACTGACGAAATTGCTTTTAGTAAATTGATAAATTAATCCAGTTGAAGAATTATCTTTGCTGCATTAAGAGTCGTGAAAGCTATCAGAGCCCATAGAGTCCCCATCAAAGCCTGATATTTAAACCTTAATCAATATTTTTCACTGAAAACTCTTTATAGATATAATTTCGGCAAATGGAGTATCACTACTTCAGGATTGAGAAAGGGACCAGTGCAGGATTATCATCAAGGTAATACGATGATATCCCGCGCTACAAAGTTCCCTGACTATTCTTTTAAACGACTGTGAAACGTGACAGGTGCTGGTGCAACAAAAGCAAGAACTGTGTGTGTATCTCGAAGATGAATATGCTGCGGTGGATGTGTGGACTCAGACAAAAGGGCCGCGTTAGGAACGTATTTGCGGCAGTCTTCGTGACCGTAACATTACGGATAGATTGTAGGAGAGTCGCCACTGCTGATCTGGCCACGTTTTAGGCCAACTGGCTTCATTAAATAAATAAAAATTACAAACATTTTGTGTTGGATCCATTCGAAGATATCATTTAAAAGCCTGAGTGTAGTAGTAAATAATTTAATGTTTATTTGTGTAGGTGACATTTTCTTTTCATGAGATGAGCCACAAAAAAATATGTATGTAAAAGTACTTTGATTTTTCAGATATCACTATGGTTTTTTTTTTCTATCCCTGGGAAACAGAATTACCAGTACCACGCTAAATTTCGGGGGGAGGAGGACGTGATTATGTCAGCCTCGCCGTTCTAACACTACGGCGGCCGTCTTCGTGCTCCTGACCGAGACATTATGGCCAGCACCGGCTGCAACTGCATATTAACTGAAACCCCTTCGTTGTTGTTTGATTGACTTTTGATCGTTGCACTGCGACGACTCCAACTACCGTTTTCTCTACACCATAGCATATCAAAATCTATCCAAATAAATTTAAGAGTAGATATAACTCGTAGTGGTATAAAATTCTTAAAAGAAAAAATATTCCGTATTAACACATTCTATTTCCTACATGAAACCAACTTACTTTTATTAGGGTTAAAGCAAGTAGTAAAAGCAATACAACAGATAAATATTTACTTGCCAATTAGATAAGGAAGTAACAACAATCATGGAAATAATTTTTTATGAAAGAAATCGAGATGTAACTTGCGAACGGATACTTAACATTAGCGGAAGTAAAATTATTTACACTTGTTAAGTTGATTATTGAGACAACTAAATTTAAACAAAACTTCCTTGATTATTTTACTTATTTGAAATTTTATGAAAATAAAAAAGTACTGTTTGCAACATATGATTTTATGAGATAAAATTATGATTCGTATGAGAAAGATATAGATTCTGTATCATTCTCACTATAGATAGATGAACAATATTCACTCACACCGGAGAAATATATTTTTGAAAAAGTACTTTAGATTGAAAAAAACATTAAATAATCTAAAAAAAGTAATCCGCGTGCAGGGGCGAAGTAAGAGTACCGACTCCTGCGGTCGGGGACAGCCTGTCGTAAAAGGCGACAGAACAACCATAGCTAAGTAGTAGGGCTCCAAGCCCCAGTCAGATTCCAGTTCTTCTTCGAGGCCGGCAGCACGTTGAAAATGTCTCTGGTGTTGTAAACGTCTATAGACGTTCCTTTAGGAAATGGCGGCTATTATCGGGTATTATTAGGGCAGTTTGCCCGTCTTGCGAGAGATTTTTCATGTTGGCTATAAAAAATCTCTTAAAATTCAGAATGAACTTCATTGTTTTATTATTATATTTTTCATTATATCATAACAACATCTTTTTATTCCTTGAAAGTTATTAAATTCTATATCATCTTAATCACTACAATTTTTAAGATAAATTTTATCTTCAAATGTTAAAATATATATTTTATCTTAAAATAGTCCATGTGTTTTCTTATTAAGTGCATTTTTAGGGCAAATAACAGCTATACCGTAACATTTATATCTTATACATGGGTCAGGTATTAAAATCGGTCGTAAGGTATCGGTTTTATTGACACAACATTTTAGCATGTTCCAAGTTGCAAATACGTTTGTATTTATGAATGAAAGTTGGCGACCTCCAAGCGTTTGAATGTAGGCGACTATTCTGTTGCAAGGGACAGAAATATCTCAGTACAGACGCGCTTCGCCAGTCCATTCACAAACGCCAACAATCAATGTTTTATAACATTTTGTGTAATTACACGTGTATGGTCTAACTGACATACTTTACATGTGTAACTTGGAAATTGTTATATCAATATTGCTTAAGAATCGTTTGCATATCTTACACTTGTTACATAAATGATAGTGATTCTAATGAGTGACTTAACACGTGAGGGCATGGTATTAACTTTCGGTTAAGAATCAAATGTTACATCTTTTTAATGGTATACGTATTTAATACCAGTTTATAATATAATGATCCTTCTTGTTTAACGACAACTTCCTATTATCAAAATATGTGACAAGTCATTTAACTTGGTAGGCTCAGATTTTGTGGGCTGATATTGTAATACAGAATGATATAATGACAGCTCATTTCGTTTCACTGTTGGGGTTGGACCTTCGCCTAGAGGAAAGCGCACCACATTTGCCAAAAGTAGATTGGCGGGTTCCACTTCCCGCTGATCTTGGCATGCAGTTTTTCTTACGATGTGTTTCTTCACTGTTGGTACGTACCAATTATGGTCTGCATATTAGGCAAGAAGAACTACCTAAGCGGCGCAGGCCATATCTAAATTTCAAACTGTGACTTCTACATTGATCTCCGATTGGCCTTAGAATTTAAAATTAGGAATTGAAATTAAATAATAATAAAATAGAAAATGCATTGGCATTAAAATACTTTGAGACCATAAAAAATCTCACGTTTACTTAAAAAAACATTTCTTAATTCTTCTTCTTCCTGCCCTTATCCCAGCTATGTAGGGTCGGCACAACATGTCCTTTCCTTTCATTCTCCTCTATTAGTTGTCATCTGAACATTCACATCATTTTTTTTGCTATATCATCTTTTACACAATCCATCCATCTTTTCTTTGGTTTACCTCTCCTTTTGCACCCATCCCCTCTAATTTCTAGCATTTTCTTTGTAATATGGCATTCTTCTATTCGCATTATATGATCATACCAGGCTAGCTTATTACTTTTTAGCTTCTCAATCAAGATATTCCCCTGATATATTCAATTTCTAATTTTATCCATTTTTGTAACTCCACTCATCCATTTTAACATTCGTATCTATGCTGCATGTAATACCTTTCATCCTTCATTAATTGAGAACAGAATTATCAATAAAGAATTTTCAAAAACCAAAAGAATTACTGTTAACTAATTTTAAAGAACAAGAAAAAAATTCGAGTTATAATTTCTCAATGAAAACTACTTCAGTGATATTCCATTCATTTGCTACGACATGGATCGTGACAATATGTGCATTACGATTATAGTAGACCCTTATTTAGATGACACACTTTAACACGACGTGCTGCGAACGAACGACAGCTAGTTAAACGATAAGCATCTTTTAGCAGCCACTGACTTCTTTATGGAGCTGCTCACTTCACTTCTGATCTGTGATACTGTTTTACTTTTGACATCTGGTATATTTTTAGTGTCGCCATCATTATTTTTTTCTTTATTATCATAATTAGCATTTGATATATTATGTATTGTTCATTTTTGTATTGTATAATTTGTTTCCCATGTATATTATATAATGTATCATGTACGATATAATGTATTGTTTTTTATATCAATCGCTTTTATACCTATTTACTATCATAATTATAATTATGATAGTAAATATGTAATTTACCATATTTGATCCGGCCTAGACGATATTATAGACTGTCACAAAAAGCAATAAAAGAATATTCTTTTCCCTAGATCACAAACAGCAAACAAGGAATGCAATAGTGCAGACACCCTGCAATAACTTAATATACACATATCTTTAAATAAATTTTGTGTCTAAAAGTAATACGGAAACAAAAAGTTGCGCAGGAGTAATTACATGTAATTTATAAATAAAATAATAATAATTGAATTTCAGATTAGTATCATGAATTTTCTCGTGATATCATGTCCGACTCTTCCTTACTTTTTAGCAGAGCACAGCTGGAACGCAATGATGAAATTTTGATTCCAAAAGTCTCAGGATTCCTTTACCTTACACAAAATATGCAATACAGGAAAAACAGCTTTTTGTATAAATTCCAAAAAACACAAAAATGAAGTGGTTCTGCATTACGATCCTTTGTGGTTTACCTTCGTAGCGATCGTGATCCAAAACAGATTATACGATCTTGGCTATTGAAGGTTATTTTAATCATAACAAATGACGTAAGTGTCGTGTTTTAAACATCTAGGTAGTGAGTGAAGCAAAGTGAATGGAACTAACGAGAATTACCAAATTTAATCGCCTTAATAAAGATCAAGCCAATCTGGGTTTCGAATTTACAAGTGAACTTACGATTATTATAAGCATATAAATTTTGCTCGTATATAAAGTAATATTACCTTTAAAGTGTTTAATATATTTCTAGTTAAGATTTTATTGATAAAATTCTGGTATTTTAATATTAATTTACTATAGATATATAAATGTACGTGAATACATAAGTATTCAGGTACATTTATAGATATTTAAATAACGTCAAAATATAGTAATAATGTTTTTGATTATAAAGGTACTTTGACCATGTGGTTGTACCCGACGAAAAAAATGGAGTCACTCCATTACATTCCTTGTTTTACCTGAATTACCAGTACCAAACCGTATACGGGGTAGATGCGCAGATCGACCTGGTTATGCTGGTTTCACTCTTCTAAACTAACGGTGGCTGTCCTTGCACTGCAGGCTGAGATTCATGGGCAGTAGCCTCCGGCTAAAATTCGGTTGCCACCCACAGTTGTACCTGGAAGCATCGTAGTATTGACTTTTAGTCATTGACCTCATGTCATTCTTAGTGTCGGAAACGATATCATGGATTACCTTAGCTAGGTCATAGAGAAGAAAGGATACCATTGACTATTCTTTTTTTTCCTTTTGGGATTAAGATTTGCAGTATGCAGTGCAGTGTGCAGAATTACAGGCAGCAATTGGTCCTGTTAAACCAAATTTTATGACGCAAAATGTCACGCAGTTAATTTCGATTTAAGACAGTGTTCTTATAAAAATCCCTAAAAAAATCAATTCAGCCACAACCGGGAAATTTTACAACTGAGTTCAGTTTAAAATTTACATTTAATTTTGTAGTGTAATTTTTAACTTACAATTTAAACGATTGACCATATATTTTTTCTTATTCTTGGTTAATTATTTTATTTATTATCACACATATATGACAAAATTTATAACGTAATAATGAAAGTCATTATATTTAGCGTCGGTAATTTTCTCGTTTGACTATATTATATATTGACGTACAGTTAGATAAGATTGCAAATATTATACTAGATGCATTAAATTATTGTTCCGATAATGAATTATGAATATTGGATAGCACTGCCAGCAGGTGTTAATAAATAAGGTAAGATTATCCACGAACAGATCTAATCAGATCTTGTTTACATTGCAAAAGATTTCCAAGTGAACGGATTGCCACTCTGGGAATGGTTATCTTTGACTATTTAAATTGTGAACACATTGAAAAGCCTCGTTAATATATTGTTTACGTAGGTAGTTAATATAGTAAATGGCAACCATAGTGGTAGGTATTTTCTACCAATATATACAAATGAGAATAAAGCTTTAAACAGACTATAATGTGTTATTTTCTTAGTTTATTATAATGTAATCTTGGAAGTGTTACTTTGTAACAAAATTTATGAAATTGTGACACGATCTACAACATAAATTACTGTTTGACGTTGATATATTATTTTCGTTGCAAGTTTATTGCCATATATATTGGATAGCTATTTCTAAACCAATATTAACTAGTTAGCAGAATATTAATATTCTATCACCTCTAGTCAAGTTTAATATTTATAAACTAGAACATATTTTAAATCAAATTAAAGTTTACTTTGAATCAGTTTTTGTACTCCCTATATAAAAAGAAACCTTTTTTTACCGTGTGGTCACTCTTAGAAATAAAAGGTAGTAGTCATAAAAATTGGCTGATTGAACTTTTGCTAGTTTACATGCAGCACAGGAAGATGTATATGGCGAAAGAAGGTGTAAATTATGAAATGACGGCTAACAGGACAATATAAGAAGAGGATGTGTTGTGTCTACTCAAATAATAAGACCAGAATGAGCAAGACGAATACAAACTTAACAAAATATTTTCCAGCCTTTTTATTTTGTAATCTTAGTTAAGAAAAGATAGCGTCAGTGAGAGGCATTGATGTAAAGAGCGCTGTACTATTACCATGTGAATGAAACCGTGCACCAAAATGTAAGTATTGAATGCTATCTGGTTAATTATTTTGATTGAAATGAAATAAAATGAAATTAATATTTATTTGCGAAAATGTACCTATTATGGTAGAAAATATACATTATATATGTTCTCCATTATCAACCTTTCGGCATATAAAATAGTTTTTTATATTATACATAAAATTAACAATGTCGTAGTTGCAAAACCTGCTATAACAAAATTTTTTGTAAACTTGTAAATTAAACTAAATCCATGCTGATTTAGTAGGATTTGATTAGAAACACAAAATAAAAGTTTGAATATAATATTGAAATATATAGAATATATTCTATATATTTAGTTATAGAGGCATTTGTGCAATAAAAAGTTGACATCTATGTAGATAGTTTATATAATTGGTGTTGTCTCGAATTCATTTTAGCGCAATCAATTTTCGGTGAATATTTTCTCGTATCGATTTAATCGTATGCTTTTCATTAATACGATGCCCTCTATAGATTCACTTTTTCTACAAATACGAATGCTTCATTTCCCTTTATTTGCATTTTCACTTTCAAAATCTCAAGAAACAAACTAGAGTAATTGAAAGTAGTTTGTGTCAGTGCTTCCAACAGCTGGTGTACAGTTTACATTAAAATGAAATGGGTAGATTCGAAAAAAGAGGGTAGATTTATTAATTATATAAATAAAAACACCCTCAAAACCAGTTTCTAAGATTTCTATGAATCTTGAAGTAATTAAAGTGAATTATGTCTTACTTAAGATATATATTAACATAAAACATTACAATAGCACTCATCTCGCGTCCAATTTGGTGTTCATATAATAAATTAGGAAACATAAATGTGGACTTGAAGCCATTATATAAAATTAATAGCTCGTCCACCAAACAATTACGTCCAGTTAAATGCTATCAGCGAATCTATGGGTTGAAATCTCATAACCTTTTGCCTTGGAGTCAAAACAACTGTACATTGTGTACAGACGATTGACCGTTGAAAAGATCCTTTACAAGTAACGATACATTTGATATAAATTTTTTTAACCTAATCACCAATATTTATAGGTTAATTGAATATGAACCTATAAATATTTTTGCTACGTGGTAGGGCGACCACCTTTGATCTTAAATATGCCGCCATAATAACCTTGTGTTGTGTTCTGGCATTAGTGATCTAAGTTCTTGTACCTTTATGGGACAGCAACATATTCGCAATGCCACTGGCGTTGCAAAAACCCATAGGCGACGGTAACTGCTGAACTCTAAGCGGGCCATCAGCCTGTCTGCTGTCCCACAGTAATAAAAAAATATACCTCTTTATTGCTGGTATCATAAGATTATAACCACATATAACGTCCTACTGTTGGTCTTGGGCCTAAAGGCAACGGATCGTATACCCACCAAGGTTGTGCAAAACGTGTTGCCGGGTCAGAAATACCGGTGATCTCAGTATGTGTAACTCGTCAGTTTTCATTTCGGTATTTTCCTTCATTGTCGTACGTGACATTATACAATTATACCTAGTCAGGTCATAAATTCTGTCACATGTTTAATGTAAAATAATTGTAACAAGTTTATTCATTATGTAACCATTCATATACCAAAATGAACTTAACAAAACATAGATTCTTATGACATTAAAGTTTATTCAAAATGACCTCCGTGATTTTGAATACAAGCCTTCAATCTGCGCGGCCAGTTGTCTATCGCAGCACGAACGAGGTCCATGTCAATATCGGCGGCTGCCTTAATCAAGGATGTCTTGAGTGACTCCAAATTGGGATGAGGCTTTGAGCACGCCTTTTCCTCCAAGTGTTGCCATATCTTGTAATCTAACGGATTCAAATCTGGACTGGAGGAGGGCCAGTCTTCGTGCCGGATGAAGTCGATTTCACGCGCCGCCAGCCAGTCTTGTGTGCTCTTCGCTCTATGAGCTGGCGCCGAATCTTGTTGGAATACCCAGTGCCTGTTATTGAACATGGTATGAGAAACAGGTTCCACAAGGTTCGTCAGGACTGTATTTTGATACACAACAGCATTTGTTTTTACACCTTTCTCACAAAAATGTACCTCTGTTAAGCCCCAATAAGAAACTCCCAACCATACCATGAGCGAGGATGGAAAATGACCTCGTTGGACACGCGGAATACGGTTGCTCGCTTCTTCACTACTGTGTGCGTACACCTTATCATTTTGTTTGTTGTAGCTCTCTTCTACGGTAAACATTTTTTCATCCGAAAAAAGAATTTCCCGATATTTTTTTCCCGCGTACCGCTTCAACAAAGTGCGGCATCTCTTCAGTCTCAGGTCCATTAGACGAGCATTCAAACGATATCCTGTTTTTCTTCGATATGCCCGAAGCCCTAAGTCTTCATTTAACACCCTTTTCACCGTGGTTCTGCTTAACCCCATCTGAAGGGCCAACAGTTTCTGCTTACGTTTGGGATTTCTTTGAATTCGTGCCTTCACAGCTTTTATCACTGCTGGAGTCCTAACAGACCGAGGGCAACCACTTCTTGACCTGTCATCTACAATAGAGTCTTCATTGTATCGTTTGATGGTACGATAAACGAATCTTTTGGTAATATTCAAATTTTTCAGTATGTTAAAAATTTGAATTGGCGCGTAACCGCAACGATGCAACGCAATAACTGCAACACGGTCTTCTTTAAGCGTCCACTCCATATTTAAAAATGAGTAAAATTCTAAAAGTTATACATTTTTATTTTCATGAACAATTCGAAATTCTAATTCAATAAACTTTTTTGTGGCCAGCATTCTAAAAGAAAAGTTTTTACTGTGTGACAATACTTATGACCTGACTAGGTAATATGTATACTATACACATTAGCCGAGATAAACTGCCTAAACGATGCACGTAGGATTCGAACCCGTTGAACCTCTAGTTAGTCTCCGAAACCACTTCGCTACCACAAGCTTTTTAAAATAAATACTATTTTCATTGGCTGTATGGTTTTAAAGAGAAGAATAGGATCATCCCATCTCGTTTGTAAAAGATGGCAAATGGTGTAGGTAGCCCATCCGCATACATAAAGGTAAGAAGAATAAGCATTTCAGTTTAGGAGTTAGCTGTTAGAAAACAGTTAATTTGTAAATGGCGAATTTAGGTATATTAATTCCACATATTTTCTATATCCACTTATTCCATAAAAATGGTGTAAGTGGTGGAGTTACATCGTCCGAAGAGTTTAGCTCTATAAATTAAGTTAATTACTCAACGGCTTCGGGCTCTGAAGCCTACCAATACAACGGGATAAAACAGTTTCAAGCAAAAACAAAATAATTATCTTGTTGCTGTGGAACAGCACACAGGCTGACCACTTAACTAAGGAAGCAGCTATTGTCGCCTATAGATGTTTGCGACGTTAGGCACATCGCTAACTAGTTGTCATCTGCGTAGGGGAACTGGAATATGGATCACTTATGGAAGAAAAGAACTTAAGGTTAATATGGCGGCATATTACAGACCATAGTAGTTGCTATCCTGACAGTCGGGCTCGAAACTCTACCGCATAGCTAGGGTTATTTTATCGCATTTTACGACCGGTTAATCCCCGGTTTCAGAAATCAGTATTTTTATTCCGTCCATGTACAAAGATAATATTAATATTACTTTAAGTAGTAATGGAATCAACGTTGACTGAATCGATCTAATTGTGACACAAAGAAATAATTAATACCAAGAAATTTAAAACTATTTGTACTGATTACCTTCATCTGAAAAGTTTCGTAAAAGAAAAAGGTTTGCAAACAAACTGCGTTATGGTATAAGTGGCATTGGATATTGTATTGTCGGGCACGCGCCGCTCTCGTAGGCTATGAATGAGCTGCGGCGGAGTGAATCACGCGCGGCCATTCATGTCAAACGCCCCCGCTCGACGCACGCGCATCTTACAAAACAAACGCATTATATGCCAATTCAACTCAGTATTGTCTTTCATGCAATAACAATTGCCTATCATTTCCTGGTTGCTTCTTTATTAGTGTTATAAGGCGGGCGGGCCATTTAATGGCCAACGGATACCTTCTCTCATGTTTTGTAGAAGATAGAAAAGAAGACAAAGTTTTCTGAAAAGTAGCGCTGGTTCTTCTCCCCTGGATAAACTCGAATAATAAAAGTCATTTTCTGAATATCATTTCAACCTGTGTACATTGAATTTTATTCACAATTCCACATTTACAAAAAAAACCATTGAATGACAAAACTTCGGAACACAGTTTTGCTTAATTTACAGCCTTATAACATAAACTAATATAATATTGTCAATAGAAAATAGCTCGAACCAAATGGTGCGTTCCTTTGCTGCCTGTAATCTAGCAGAATTATCAATTGTCGCCCTTTGGGGCACTCTTGAAACGAGTTTTGGGTTGCCCTGTAGCCTGTTGCCTTATTCTACAAGTAGGCATAAAAATACAAGATTTAAAAGCATACTAAGTACATATTTATATTTTATTTACTCGTATACATTGTTGCAGATGATATCAAACTCTAACCCAGGTATAGTTTAACACCCATTTAAAATGGAAAATATACATTAAATAGATTTGCATAGCCAAACAGCCATTTAGAATGTAAATATAGATAAATGTTTCCTGTTAAGATCGTGAAATTTAAAATATCAAGTTGACAACGATCGGCTTATCTATATAATTTAGCGATGTGGCTCATTTAGCTGTTCGCGAATGATTCCGACTATGACTCTGTGGATAGAAGACGAAATGTACAGAAATTAATATTCATTCAAAGCGCTTTAAAGAACGCAAAAGTAATCGCTTACGGATATAATCTCACCACAAGTAAGAATAGTACAGTTGACATCCGCTATCTTTTGTTTGTGTTAGCTGTTTTTTGATTTTCACAAAATATCTGTTTCATTACGAAAATGAGGTACAATAAAACGTTTTTGTAACAGTTTTATATTTAGTGAAAAATATCTTAATATTAATCGATCGTTAATCAATTTTCTTGTGTTTACGCTGGTATTAGTTATTCAGCTAAGCAAAGTGCGTATTATAGAAAAGAAAGTAAATCTGACTGCGGACAAATCTCTTCTTCTACTTACTCTGAACTCTACTTATATCCGTGCAGGGGCGGAGAACTTTGTTTTGTACCCTTATGGGAAAGCAGTGTGTTTGCGATGCCACTGGCGTTGCAAACATCCATAGGTGATAGTAACTGCTAAATTCTAAGTGGGCCGTCAGCCTGTTTGCTATCCTATAGCAATAAAAAAAATATTCTACTCATCACAATCGCTAATAGACCATCACTTCGTGTTTTCTATTTTATCATTTATACCATTGTTATTACAAAAAATATTTTAAGTTTATTAAATTTACATTAAAATGACAGCTTTAGCGTGACCATTGAGTATACCTATGTATAGAAATATTTACTTCTTTACTTTCAGTCTTTTATATTCCTCGTATCTTCAAATTGAAAGACACGTACCTTGACCCGAGCCGCTTCAACCTCGTATGTTTTGTCTCTTGACACTTGAATACAACGCAAAGTTATCATAAATCATCAACAAGTCAGAATAATCGATGCTTTTAGAGGCTGGGTTGCGAACGCTAATGTGTGCAGGTTATGTTACTAACAATACGTTACGTCAATTATTTTCATGCTTTTATTGACACTCAATACCACTTTAAGCTGACTTTAATGGCGATAAAATTTCTAGGTTTACATTTTATGATGTATCTAATTTGTGATTCCAATTTCTGTTATAGTTACAGCTACTTAAATTTTGAAATTAATTTCTATTTTAATAAGTAAGACTATTGTTACTTTTAAATATATTAAATTAGCTGCTTTCTTTGGTTGTAAAAAGAAATTAAAATAAAAGTACCTGATATTTTACTTATTATAGAGTATATTTTAATATTTTCATAAGGGTCATTTTTGTATTATTGATTAGAATACTCTAATCAATAATACAAAAATGACCCTTATGAAAATATATAATTATTTTCACTGCGTAGTTTATTTATTAAGTATAAAATTAAACATAGACAAAACTAGTAAACACAAAGGGATTAAGATACAAATAATAGTTGGTCATAGATATAGCAGTTACTATTTCTTTTTTTTAGAGATGGTATCTGTACTTTTCATCGTAGTTTCTCTAGGACTCATATTGAACTATATGTATAAATGATATATGAAACTGATTTTACTTTACAGAAATTGAATTTTGTTTTTAATCCTAGATCATTCGTAAACAGCGACTAAACAACTCAAGATAGGGAGGTAGGGCTCTAAGCCCGTCTGGATGGCAACCACCCCTAGTTTTAAAATAAGCCGCCATAATAATCTTGTGTTGTGTTCCGCATAAGTGACCACATTAACTACGCAACGGTAACTGTTAAATTCTAAGTGGGCCGTCAGCCTGTCTGTTGTCTCACAACAATAAAAAAAGGATAAACATTATAACCCATTGGATGACCTGCATTCTTGGTTGAATAAGTAAAGGAATATAATTCACTTTAAAATAACAATGTTCCGTGATAATGAAAATTATTTATTGACACACACGGAACAAAACAAGCGGTCCGTCCACCCACGTGTTGTCAAACTTTAAGTCAAATTTAGCGGTCAGTAACGAACACAAAAGACGAAATTAAAAGCAAAAACTGACACAATATTTTGATCATATTTTATACACGACACAAACAAATCCTGTTAATAATTAATCAAATGACTCGAATTTAGACTTTATATTCTTTTTCAATTTTCCTAAATTGTATAATAGCTCTTTTCAAAAGTTTTTGAAGTGAAAATTTCTTTAGCGGCGTTGTGCATTTTTTGTGATGGGTAAAAAATGTTAAACTCGCGTTAGGCCAGATGTCCTGATCGTAAGAATTCGTAAGACGTAAGACGGAGTTTTGCTCCAGTAATATCAACCTTAATAATAATGACTTAAGGTTTATTTTATAATGTCAGTTTTAAATGGTTGCATTGCAATACTTATATTCGAATTGCGACTTTATCACATTGAAATACAGTTTAGTTTTTTTGAAGTGAAAACTTCTTTAGGCGCGTTGAGCACTTTTTGGGTGAACAATTTTTGGTTTGTAAAGAAGTGTTATTGACCAATTTAAACTTTAATCCTTGATCATAAACGTTTCTTTATAAACTGAAAATAATAATCTAATAGCTCGACGATACAATTCTCAAGTTACTTAGTTTTCACTTCTATCGGCAGTCCCCAAAGACTGCCCCGCGTGTTTTTTTGTGTAGTTTTTATCACAATCAACACCTGATGTTTTCATCAGGAAAAAAATTATATATATATAGGCTTAGGTATATAGGCCATTAAACATTACAATTTTATCGGTACTAGAGCAAGGTTTATTTTAAGGTTGGTACGAAATTTTATTAAATAAAAATAATAAGAAAATTCCCGAGAAGATGTGACATAAGTCAGTTTCACTCTTTGACAACAAGGAAACGTGGACGTCGGGATATAAAAAGATTTAAATGCAACCTGCTTTTCCTATAGCAGTAACCATAAACTTATACAAAAATTTAATTAAAAAAACATAAAACGTATCAACCAAACTACAGTAATAAATACACATATCTTAATAAGCCAATATCCTACGCATAAGTATAATGACGAGCGTTAATTTCTAGCGAGATTTGAATTATTTATACAAATGGAACATTAATTAATGATACTACTGTCATAACTCTTACTGCTAATACCTGCCCTACTAAAGAACGTTGTACGTACTTAAATTATGAAAATCAATGAATATACAGCCTTTTATTGCATTAGTATGAAATACGGGTTTTCGCTTTTACTTAACAGAATAAATGTTTGAAGTATTTTTTTATCTCACTGTACTTAAAAGTTTAAAATGATACTATGCTGGGTTAAAAAACATTCACTTCCCTCGAGAAAATATAAGTGTGCCTAAACAGTTAGTAGCCAAGAGAACGATCGAGGTTCATGTCCTCCTTCTGCAAAACTATGCGAGCTCCATCAGCTCAGAGATACTTTTGCAATTAACAAGCTGAGAGATTTTTTTATCGTTGTAGAACGGCAGACGGACGGACGGCTCATTTAAGAGACGGAGCATCATTGATCGAGCTATTTGAAGTTTGTATATCCAACTCTCAATAACTCATTACATTAGAATTTCGTTTGGAAGGATGAGGCATGTAATGAAAAGGGATGCTGGCCACATTACCAGAATGTTGAATCTGAAAGTAGATGGGTGTAAGGGCAGTGATAGACCTAAAAAGCAAAGGAAATAATGTGCGATGCATGATATGAGGATTTATGAAGAATGCCAGGATAGAGTAAAATAGAAGAAAAAGACCCAAAGACCCAAGTGTTGACCCAAATGATTGGGACAAGTCCAAGCTAATAATGATAAGAATTTTGTCTGGTTATGTAGAAATATTATTGATATCCACAAACGAAGATTTCAAGGGAAGAACAAATATAATATATGATCATAATATTGAAACATCTTTCATATTAATTGCTGATAGATTTATGAATCTTCTAATGTCAACATTCCACACATCTATATTAGGGCAAAGATTTCTTGTCCTCGTACTAGAGATAGTATTTCTTAACCAATTATTAATATTTGTCATTTTCGTTATAACATTTAGCTTCGATTTATGAATGACGTTGTTTTCCATAGTTATCCTCGACATGGAAATTGTATGGAATGTAGAAAGCAACTATTACATGGTACGTTGCACATACGAATGTGTCTAACCATTTAGTGTTGGTTAACTAATATGAGACTAAATATTGCTTGTTAAATGGGAATTTGTAACATATAGCAAAATAGTCACAACTAGGGCTGACTATTTTGCTTTTTGTTTTAGGACAATTTTTTTTAAATTTAGATAGTACAGTGCGTAAGTTGATAATGTATTACTATTGCGATTCAATATCTAGTCCCAAAGTAAGCAACATAGCACTTGTGTTATGGGTACTAGATAACAAATACACTACTTATATTCTTTTGTTAATAAATACGTGACCCCCGCAAGTGTACCGAACTGCATTAGCCATTACGACGCAAAGGTCATTTCAAAAAACATTTTAACAAATTATTACATTTTAAACATAGTTGAATTTTCTTTAAAATATATGTAATATGTTAAGTCTCTCCAGAGACAATTATATTATGACGTTTCTTTATGTTTTTAAACTGGTATTAATTGGTTCATAAAATGGAATAATTTATCATAGGGTTTTTATTATCGTTAGGGTTTATGAGATCCCATTAAAATGGGGTCCAGGTCAATTTCACCTGATGATGACGTTACATATCAAACGAAATCAAACACTAACTGCTCAAGCGAAAGGAAGTGTTACAAATAAGTAACAAAGCAAACTGTGTGTATTAACTTTGCCCTGTGAATGGATAACGTATCTATTTCGTTATGTACGTGAGAACTTTAAATATTTTTTTTTTGTTTCCTGAGGTGGAAAAATGCCCTTACGCACTAATTGTCGCGCGGAGTCGCGACAGGCTTGTGTGGTACTCTTAGTAGGTTCCATACCTCAGGTCCACTTAGTATAAAATACGCGCCGTAAATGGCGACGCGTGTTTTATACCCACTAGAAACCACCCCCAGATTCTTTTGCTTTGCTGCTCTCGGTGTGTATATCGGTAATAATGATCACGTTTTTATTGAAAACTATTATTATTAAATGTTACACAATATTAAAGACCCCTATAATCATTAAGTAACTCACCGCTTTTCCGTTAGGAAAAGCGGTGCTTACAAACAAAAATAAAACGAATAAAAGCGGATATTTTATTTACGATATACTGACACGCTTAGACACAACTGTTGCGGAAGGCAATGTTTTAAATGAAGGTTACGAAGATCAGCGGCTGGCAGGGGTGTGCGGAGGGCCACGCATGCGCGTTGCGCAACCAGTGGCGCCGGTGAATGGAGCCTCTGCGCCACGCGTGGGTGGCAGTTTTTATCAATGAACGGCAAATTCGAGGCGTACGCACGACGAGCCTGTCACGGTCATCCAACGCCGCACAGCTGCAACACACACAACCTTGCTAATGAAGAATGTCAACAGCCACTCTATCGCTGACATACAAACACACCGAGTTTCTAACCAAAATTTAATTTCGATGGGAAGATAAGCGCAACATGCATGCGAGTTTCCCACACTATTTCAACACCAACCACATTCGCTTATGTGAATTAGTATAAATACTTACTTAAACTTTCTTTTTGATGTGCAATCTCAGCAAATCTTAGGGCGTGACTAATTAATTGTCTATAGAATCACTCATACACTATACGAATCAATTAACAGAAAGATTATCATGAATACAATTGAGATATCCGAAGACACAATTAAATCATTATTTGCCGAGAAAATATATTGATTCGATATCTATCATAACTAAATAATACATATTTTCTTACAGTTGGAGTTCATCAGACAGGAAAATAGCCCCCGTGATAGCAGGTGGGCAGTTTTTAAAAAACCTCCTATAGTACTGCGATGTGAAAAACTTAGCCGAAAGCCGATTCCAAATCTGGAGAGTACGCAACATGAACGTTCTTGAGAACATTCAGAGAAATGGGGGTGAACGCCAAGCCGATGGTGAGTCAACTAGTCATATATTTTTTTTAAATTAATTAATAACGGCTTCATTGCTCATGTCCCAGATCCAACAAGCGTTCTTATTAGATTTTACGGGTCAAATGTTGCGGTGATACGGTAGAGGTTATCATGTTTTCTGTGCGTTCGGTTGTTTAGTGCTTTGTGATCTGGCACTATAGCACATAGTCAATATGCGATATTTTCATCTCTTATGAATAACTCAAAATTACCTTAAACATAATAATAAATTTTGATCCACTTTATCTGACAGACAATGAAACCTGTTAAATATCTTCTGTAGTGATTTACTTTGAAATAAGAAATACAAATTACTACGACGAATATTTTCGACGACCTCTGTGGCGTAATGGATAACGCACGTCTATACATTTGCGGAGGTCATGGGTTCAATTCCCGTCTCACGTCTGGGTGTTTATGTATAATATGTATTTATTTGCAAAAAAAGTATATAAGTAGTATATCAGTTCTTTAGTACCCATACCACAAGTGCTATGCTACTTAGTATGGAACTAGATGGCGCTGTGTGAATTATTACAAAATATTTATTTATTTATTTAATATTTATTTATTTATGGATGGGTACTGAAGTTAACACTGCGCCGTACACTTTTACTGTGTATTCAACATTAAACCCTGGACTTCAAAGTACTTTGGATGAAACTGGGATTAATCACTTGATTATAAGATAATTTAAGTTAACTGTATCAGATGTTTGTCTACCAAAAATAATCACTAATAATTACGGCATTATTAGCAGTAATTGGGAGCTATTTTTGACGTTTTTATCTCTGAGTCGAAATCACATTAACGTAATTATTTACACGTCAATGAAATACAATGTAAGAACATTAATCTAATATATAAAATTCTCGTAAAATAATAAATTTCGTTTAAATAAAAATAACGACTGATATGAATCACCTTCTACCAAAAGCCTTTGAGCTTGTTTGGATGGGTGTCGAGGATTCTTAGTATTGTGGTACATTTGCGATAAATTGTTTTGAAAAGAAAAATATATTATAAAAAAATAGTCTTAATCCGGGTATTATGTTTAAGCCCTCTTTAAGAAGTGACAAGAGTCCAGATCTCCTGAAGATCGCGACGCATATAGGTCTGCCAAGCGCGCCACTAAGAGAGCTGTAGCCAGAGCCAGACGAGACTACTTACAACCAATATATGACAAGTTGGAATCGTCTGAGAGGCAGAAGCTGATCTATAAGTTGGCGCGTTCCAGGGTCAAAGCAAGTCATGATGATAATAAGGCACAGGATATTTGCAAGTGCCGCTGTGTAAAAGACCCTGTGGGCAACCTGCTATGCGAGGACCTCGCGGTGAAGGAGAGATGGCGTTCGTATTTCCACGAGCTGCTGAACACGCAGCATAAATAGGTGCAGCCGCCAGATCTTCCTCCGAATCAAGGACTAGTGCCACTGGTAACGCTTGCAGAGGTCCAGAATTGTCTTCAACACATGAAGAATCGGAAAGCTGATTGATCCGATGGAGTACACATCGAAGCCTGGAAGGCGATGGGCACTCGTGGTGTGGGCATCTTAACAGACCTCTTTAACCGGACACTCCTCACCGGTACGATCCCGAGCCAATGGAGACTGAGTATCATTACTCCATTCTTCAAAGGCAAGGGGTCGGTGCAGGAGTGCGGTAATTACAGAGGGATTAAGGTCATGTCCCACACCATGAAGCTCCTCGAGAGAGTTATCGACTCTTGGATTCGGCAGGAGTGCACTGTCTCGGGATGTCAGTATGGGTTTCGCCCTGGTCATGGGACCATGGATCCTGTTTTTGCCCTAAGGACTGTCGCGGAGAAATACAGGACGAAGAATACGCCTCTGCATTGCCTGTTTCTTGACTTGCAGAAGGCCTTCGACTGTATTCCTCGCACGATAATCTGGTGGGCATTGCGATCTAAAAGGGTTCCAGAGGCCTATATTGACATCATCCAAGACATGTACCGTGACTCCGATTCCGTAGTTTGGACCGCTGTTGGCGACATAAAACCTTTCCCCATCGTCGCACCGTCGGGGTGCACCAAGGATCCGTCCTTAGTCCGTTTCTGTTTAGCGTGGTATTAGATGTTTTGTCAGACAGCATCAGAAACTCACATGAGCAGCCTCCGTGGCTGCTCATGTATGCTGATGATATCGCGCTGGCAGATTCAGACAGGGGTAGGCTGGTGCGACGGGTGAAGGCGTGGAAGGAGTCGCTTGAGAACGGTGGTCTGAAGCTCAATGTGGCGAAGACCGAGTACTTGGCCAGTAACTCCACAGATCCCACACCCGTACGCATAGGCGGCGACACGGTCGAGCGCACAGACTAAGTGAATTACCTGGGATCTGTGTTTCATGCGTCTGGTGACATCGATTGTGATGTCAAGACACGCATTGTTGCCGCGTGGGCCAAATGGCGTGAGGTAACTGGTGTCATTTGTGACCCCAAGATGCCGGTAAAGTTGAAGAGACAGGTCTATAAGACCATCATTAAGCGTGTCCTTTTATACGGCTGTGAAGCGTGGCCAGTGTTAGAGCGACACAAGCAAGAACTGCGTGTCACGAAGATGAATATGCTGCGGTGGATGTGTGGAGTGACGCGGAAGGGCCGCGTTAGGAACTCCCGCATTCGCGGCAGTCTTCATGTCCGTGACATTGCGTATAAATTGCAGGAGTGTCAGCTCCGTTGGTACGGCCACGTTTTACGGCAACCGGATGATTACGTGGGAAACAAATGTCTGGCCATGCCGCCTCCGCCGGGCTCCGGCAGGAGGGGTAGACCCAAAAAGTGCTGGCTTGACGTCGTAAAGGGTGATATGCGTGCCAATGGGCTCACTATCAGGGATGCTGAAGACCATGCGAAGTGGAGTAGAGTAGCTTTTTTTAAAGCTAGAGTTCAGCAGACAGGCAAACGGTCCACCCTAACAGGTGGTCACTGTCGCCTATGGGCGTTTTCAACACCAGAGGCATTACATACATGCTGCCAGCCTCGAAGAAATTTGATAACGCCTTTTTTGAAGAACCCTATATCGTACCGCGCTGAGAAAACCTCAGCCGGAAGCTCATTCCAGATCATGAGAGTACACAACATGAACGTTCTTGAGAAACGTTTCGTACAAGAAAGAGAGGCGCCAAGAAATGGAGTTGATCACCCAGCCGATGGCGGGTAGTGCGGTGGTAAAAGTTTAAAGTGAATGTTGATGTTTGTAAATTCGATCGATGTACCTATAACATGATTTAAGCAGTTATTAAATCGAGTCGGTGTCAGAAAGGCTGGTAATAGGCCATGTGTTGCTAAGAGGTTGAGATAATTACCAGAATTGGCGTCTTTTGTATCTAAATCTATATTAATATTTATGTCACCGATTAAAGCCAGAGTAGAATAGTTTTTTCATCTATTAAAAATTTCATCAAGAGATTCAAGAAATCTGTCTATTATATCTATCATATCAAGTCATATTGAAATTTCAATTTTAAAAACCACTTAATTTTTTTTTATTGCAGTAGGACAGCAGACAGGCTGAGGGCCCGCTTAGAATTTAGCAGTTACCGTCGCCTATAGGTGTGTGCAACGCTAGTGAAATCGCGAACACGCTGCTGTTCCATAAATGTACAGGAACTTGGGTCACTAATGCCGGAACACAACACAAGGTTATTATGACGGCATACTTAAGACCAAAGGTGGTTGCCATCCAGACGAGCTTGAAGCCCTACCACGTAGCTAAGGTGGGTTGTTTTGTCGCATTTTACGACAGGCCGACCCCGGCCACAGACGTTAGTATTCTTTCTCCACCCCTGCACGGATAATTTGACAGTTTTGATTGTGATAAAAATTAAATGACCATAACCTATCTTTGTTGCTATTTAAAAATAAAGCAAAGTTCAAGGGACCTCCATAAAATCATAAAAAAAACTATCAAAACATTTGATTTAAAAGAATATGTGTATAGTTTTAAAGTCTATGAAGTGTTATTACGATAGTGTATGTATTTAACGAAGTATATTTGTTTTAGATTTGTTTTCAATGACTCGCCTGTATGATATCTATTATGCATGTGCTATTAATATCAAAGATGCGTCAAAACTCTGCATGCCTGCCTCTGCCTTTACCACTAACTTCTTCTATTAATTTAACGCTAATAATAAAAAAATAATTATTTGCAGAAGACTGCTATCTTGGACACGGCACGCATTGTGAGGAGGTTCCTAACTCTATCTCCTTAATCGCTGGTAGTTTGAACCTATGCACCCGTTGCTGATGGAAAACGATTTTTAGATTCTTACAATATTTTGTACTCTATTTCTGTATTTCTGAAAAATAAAAGTATCTATATGATGTATAATAATTATTTATTTATACATGGAACAACATGATCCATTATGTATGTTATGAGAATAATCACAAACAAATGTTACTTTAAAACCTAATATCATAAAAACAACAATATTATTAGCTTATAAGTTATTTTAACAACACATTTTTATGTTAATTTTTAATGGATGTATTAGGTTTTATATTCGTATTGATATACAATTGACTATTCAAGCTAATTTGAAAGGAAATAATTAATTAATTTAATTGGTTTGGCACTGCTAACGCCTCCAGTTAGCCTTCGCTCAGATTTAACCATGACGTGGTCGCGGCAGTTATCTCGGGCATTGAGAAAAGTAAGCGCACGCGCCGTATTTAGCGATGACTGCATTAGAAATCTCTTTGCGCGCGATTCGGCCTAAGAGGAAATTATTGTGTAATTAATAAAATAAACAAAAACGATGATTTAATTAATTATTACTTACGTTTTGTTTTAAATACAATTTGGCTGATTCCGGACAAAAATAAGTTTATAGAGGACAAGAGACATGACTTTACTAATAATAGCAATATTCGGCATCCAATGTTTGAGTATCTTTTTAGGCTTCTAAGAGATTAAAGGTTTTAAAAAAAAAAGATGTTTCCAATATAATAAATCTATTCTAGCCGTTAATCACTAACTGAATTAATAATTAAAAATATTGTTTTCTCCAAATTTTGTTAACATTTTCATAAACACGTTTCAAGATATATTTGTTTTTTTATTGCTGTAGGACAGCAGACAGGCTGACGGCCTGCTTAGAATTTAGCAGTTACCGTCGCCTATGGGTGTTTACAACGCCAGTGGCATCGCGAATACGCTGATGTCGCATAAGGTACAGGAGCTTGGGTCACTAATGCCGGAACACAACACAAGGTTATTATGGCGGCATACTTAAGACCAAAGGTGGTTGCCATCCAAACGAGCTTGGGGCCCTACCATGTAGCTAGGGTGGGTTGTTTTGTCGCCTTTTACGACAGGCCGACCCCGGCCGCAGAGGTTAGTATTCTTTCTCCGCCTCTGCATGGATAATTGATACACAATTTCTACATATTTTGTATCTCAATTCAATTTTAGTATTTCAATGACAAAATATTTTAGTAGATAACAAATAATTCTCAGACAGGATTTGTTTGAGAATTATTTGTGCCCTACTTTACACTCCAGGGAATTAGAAGTATCCTTGATTGGCAAGGGGACTGACTACTTACATGAATAACAAATGTGTAGCTATGTGTCTTAACTTTTAACTCATAAAAGTCAAGAAGTATTAAGACCGAAGCAAATAACAATCAATATTTATGCGTAATTGTTCCAAAATAATATACTTAACTCCTAAAATTAGCTATGAAGTGGGGATTTGAATTGAGCAGACGTTTTTCTATGAAAATGGAAAAAAAATGATTTTGTAATTTCATTTTCATAGAAAAATGTTCATTTGATCATTTTATGTATTAATGTGAGTGTTACTAATTTACCGTTATCAGAATATTTCTATTCACGACTTTATTCTTGTTAAATTAATAAGCAGTAAATATTAAAACTATTCGCGCCAACATCAAATACTCATAAATACTTTCAAAAACACTGTAAGTCGCAACGGCATTCACTCGTAAGATCACCTGCGTGGTTCACGGCTTCGATTCCGGTCCTGAATCTGTGTTTATATATAATATGTTAAATACCTACATAAAAATAATAAAAATCTATATAGTACATAATGTGTTCAATATTAATTTTGCGTTACATCCTTTATACCCAATTAATAATATATTTCTTGTTCGCAACGTATCCGCCTGCATTTCCGTTGTATTCGATTCTTTTATCTTCTGAACACGGTCTTTATCTTCTAAAAATAACTTACTAATTTCTCTTGTCTTTATTATCACTATAAGGTAAAGAGTCGGCTTCAGTCGACTTTTCCTAACCGAATGGAAACTACATAGTTGTCTGCGTTTACAATCTGTGAACTGGAAAATGAAGTATTCCATTAGTATCCAAACTCTTTGAGAAAGTAAAGGGATAGCCTTTATTCTACCGCAAAGGTTGTGTCCCGAATTCGTGGAAGGTGGCCCATGTTCACCCTATTTCCAAAAAGGATGACCGGTCGGACCCATTCAACTACAGACCTATAGCGATAACTTCTTTGCTCTCAAAGGTGATGGAGCGGATCATCAACGCACAACTCTTGGGTTACCTGGAGGATTCCCAGCTGCTAAATGATCGCCAGTACGGTTTTCGGCATGTTCGGTCTGCTGGGGATCTCCTGGTTTACCTAATGCACCGTTGGGCTGAAGCCGTTGAGAGCAAAGCAGCCCTGGCTGTTAGCCTAGACATCGCTAAGGCCTTCAATCGGGTCTGGCGTAAAGCTCTTCTTGCGAAGCTTCCATCTTACGGGATACCTGGGAGTCTTTGCACCATCTATCCAACTTTCTCGCTGGGAGCAGTATTAAGGTCATTGTTGACGGTTGCTGCTCCAGTGTGAAACCTATCAATGATGGTGTGCCCCAGGGTTGTGTTGTCATGTTATCTATAGATGGCATTCATTGCTATGCAGATGATAGCACTGGCGATGCACGGTACACTGGTCGTGTAAACCTCTCTCCTGCGGTTTTGGAATAAAGTCGGGTCAGACTTGTGTCTGAAGTAGAGAATTCTCTAGAGAGACTCTCTGAATGGGGACGACAAACCCTTGTCCAGTTCAACCCCTCGTAGACCCAAGTCTTCGTATTCTCTGCCAAGAAAACCGGGTTCTGAAGAACTATTTAGAATGGTGCTCTCGTCGTCTTTCTACCACCGCACTGCCTGCCATCGGCTGGGTGTTCATCCTCATTTCTTGGAGCCTCTTCTTTTTTGTACGAAACGGTTCTCTAGAACGTTCATGTTGCGTACTCTCAGGATCTGAAATGAGCTTCCGGCTGAGGTTTTCTCATCGCGGTACGATATGGGGTTCTTCAAAAAAGGCGTTATAAAATTTCTTCGAGACCGGCAGCGCGTTGGTAATGCCTCTGGTGCTGCAAACGTTCATAGGCGACGGTGACCAAAAAAATTAAAAAAAATATTGTCTACGAGTACAAAATTCAGTTAAATTAATATATTTGCAAGTATATTATTGATCAGTATCTGGTTGTGTAGTGATATTACACCAATGTATAGATTACGGGTTCCCACGATTGTATGTATCACTTAGGCAGTTTTTGTCTAATGTACATATTGTAACATAATTACCATGGAGCGCCGGTGAAAAAAAAACATTTTGAGGGAACCTATATGCCGAGAATGCTCGTGTAACCCGCTAATCCATCTTGGACAAACATGAGCGTATACTACTGCGCTTTCCCTGTAGGGGGAGGTCCAAGCCAGCAGTGCGGCCTTATGGGTAGTTATTATTTATAATACAGAATAAATATAATACATACATATAGATAAGGTTAATATTAGGTACCTGGTAGCTCAGTGGTATTAAGCTCGGTGACCAATCTAGAGGTCCCGGGTTTGAATCCCACGATAGCATACAACACCGCTTAGGCAGTTTTTCTCATTTGCATATTATAGCATAATTTTCATGTACTGACGGTAAAGAAAAACATCGTGAGGAAACCTGCATACCAAGATCACCGGTATGTGTAACCGGCCAATCCGTCTTGGACAAGCGTGGCTAGTATATTGTCCGTTCTCTCTAGGGTGAAGCCCGCGTCCAGCAATGGGACGTTTATGGGCTGTTATTATTACATACATATAAATAATTACGATACATTCAACGAAAAAAAGATACAAAATGGAAAATTTATACTTAACCCCCTCAAAAGACTCAAAGTGGCAAATTACCTTATCCAAATTTCTACCAAAGTATCAAACTCGACTGTGTGTCGTGAAAATGGGTTTTGTTAAATTGATTGATATCGTGTGGTCGTGGGCGATGGCCACACGTGGGCGATATATCGCGTAGGCGAACGGAAGGAAGCCCCAGATTTTACCTCGCTATTTAAAAAATGTTAAGCAACCTATGTTAATACGTTAGCTAATTAATAAGTTGATGTATTGAATTTTTTACAAAAAAAAATCTTCATAGATTAGCTTCAGGTTCTGAAATAAAAACGAAATAAGGTATATATTTACTAAAACACACTTGACAAATACCTTACAAAATGACCATATCATGGCATTGGCGACAGGGTCTTCTCCGTGTGGAGTATTGTTTTTATACTCTGAGAAACAGCAGACAGGCTGCCAGCTCGCTTAATGTAGTGTATCTAGTAGTGTAGTAGTGTATGTTCCAGTAGGGGAACTGAAACCTGGGTCTCTTATGCCAGAACACAAGATAAGGTTATTATGGCGACATACATATTTAAAGACAGGTTGTTGACATCCAGACGGGCTTGGAGCTCTACCAGGTAGGGTTATTTTGTCGTTTCATACAACAGGCCACTACCGGCTGTAGGAGTCATTCTTACTCCATCTATGCACGGAGAAAAAAGTTGTAAACGTTTGAGTAGTATTTCTTAAAATTGCAGCTCTTCGTTTGTGAGTTCATAAAAATAAATTATCCGTTGCTAAATTTAGCCAACGAGAAAATTAGAACTACTTTGTCTCATTCCATCTCAGCTCAGCTGTAATAGTTAACAAGGCTTCTTAGCGTATATGTAAAATACACCATATCGTTTTCTAGACCTTCTAAAATTTATTTTAGAGGAGAGAAAAGCTCAAACTTAGCCTTACGACAGTATATTGCTATCTAAACAGCTAGCTCCCAATAACATAAAGCATCTGCAAGTAGCCTTTGATTTAGTTTACCTAATCAATATTCATTGTAGCGAGTCGGTATCGATTTCAGCTTTGATTGAACTAAAGTGATAACTGGATAAGTTGAATATTAATTTAAGAAAAACGTCGCGAGTTTCTCTGTATAATGGCGTCCGCGCAAACACAGAAGACTAAATCCTATAGAAGGCAATATTTTGTTTGTAATTCTTCTTTATAAATTCCGTTTCATGTACAAAAGTTCCAACTTCATCGTCATCAGCAAATTAACGTGTTGTGAGCTGTATCGCATTTGTCATACACTGTTATCTCGTTTCTTCAGCATCTAGCTTGCTATCTATCACAGAACACCATCTGTTGATGGTGGTCTGTGATCAGCACCACCGAGCTGGAGGGCGTAGACCATCGTCGCCCTCTACATTTGATAATGACAAAAACAGTAGCGGCGTGGCATAAGCGCTTGAATCGGTCCAAATTACAAATCTATCATTGATATTCATTTTATGTACACATAAGAAATAATTTTATATTTATTTAAAATAACAGCTCTTATTTTTCAATGTTGCTTGTTATATATAAAACTTTCTGTACTCTTTGTTATTCTGTGGCGCAAGTATTTCCGGCTGGGTCAGCGGCCGTCGCGCGCCACGCCGCCAAGCGCACACGCCAAACCGGTTCTGTAATTTGGTGTTTCTGGAGAGCCATGTCGATTAATTTACGACAGACGAGCTTCCTGTCGAAAAAACATGCGACATTCGAACCCATGATATGACATCTCAACCATTAGGTAACTATAAGGTACTTGGTATTGAAACTCTTTCGACATCCCTTTCAACGTGGTTGTTAATTAAAGTGATAACTCGACTTAACCCATCATGCGAGTGACAGCAGCCATTGGAGAAGTCAACTCATAGTTGATTTAAATTGAACGATTTAATTAAATATATCCACAGTACTATCACAAAGGTGAATAACAGAAGTTAGTGCCACTAATATATACGTCATATAATACACACGCTCGGTGGTCGCATTAGGGCCGTCAATTCTAACATTTGCAAAAAGGTGATAAGTAGAATAATATATTAACCAAGGTACATATAAACCACGTATAAGACATTAATATTTAAATTATTGACGAGGATGTAAAAACTACAACACAAATAAGTCATAATTGGTTAGTAAAATAAATATAGGTAGCTCATAAATATGCTTTAAGTAGTAATATAAATAATAATTCTTATTTTAATTTAATTTTATCAGTATTTGTAGCGAACTTTTCTGATTAATATTGAAACAGTTCACGCATGTTGTGTTTGTTTTTGTATGTTACACATTTAGTTTTATGTTTCTATATAGTAACAAACCAAATAAATAAATAGATAAATATCTCATTTAAGTTTTTATTTAATATTTTAATTTTAATGTTTCTAAAAAACAACAACAGAGATATTTATTGAATAATAATATTAGTTCAGATTATAAATCGACTTTAATAGTTGTTATTAATAAATAAAAAAATAATAATATTGCTTGTATTGTATAATGGTTAGATATACATTTACGGATAAATTAGCATGTGGATATTAGATCAACTGAAAAATGATGTACCTCTTTTCTCTACCCCAAATCACGATGCCAGATAGACTAAAGAAAATAGTATGTACAAGCCTTGCCTACCGCTTTGATAATTTCCTGCGTAATTTTCCACCATGCTAAACTTAAACAATTTGTTTATTTTATATTATATCGTGTTTTTTTACACTTTAATAAAACACGGAGTTTTGTTGCACGATCATTTTTTTCATCCACTCCGAAAAGATGCCGGTAGTTTTTAGAATTTTGATTAAATTATAAACTCCTAACGTCGTCTATCGCCAGTTTGTGCAACCCTCCCGTCAATTCAAGCAATCGCAATTAGGGCAATATCCGAGACGCATTTAAAAAAAATTAATGAAATTAATACATTGCTAGGACTTGAAAAATCGAAAACCGTGATTTAATTTTATTTCTTTAAAAGTTCGGTACAGATTAAAATCTTTCTCCTCCTGCCCTCATCTCACATTATATGGGGTCTCTCCTTCCACTCTCCTCTGTTAGCCTATATAAATACAGATCAAACTAAAAAATATATAAAATGGCTTTATCACTAAAATAAATTTTAAGTCACAAAAAGCGTAATATAATTGTTTTCTAATTAGCAGTTTATTAATGCTACTCTGTCAGTCCATATAGAGTTACATCCTGATTGGATCGTTTCAGATTGGTATCTAGGTTCCATTTGCTAGTGATGAACTAAATAAGCGTCCTTGAGTCGTTTCCTTTTCGTGAATAGTCTTTTTTATGCAAAGAAGCATAAGAAATTGAATATATTATGTACATAGATACATTTTTATAGAAAAATTCCAATTGACCATTCTCTTGTGAACTAGCAAAACGAGTATTCTATTACTATTTTATCTAGGAATGAAATAGTCTTTAATAATAGGCTAACCAAATATATGTGAGTCATCTTTTTATTTTCCTTTTAGAGCGAAAAGGACATTAACCAAACCAAATGAATTAATAATCTCATAATAATGATAAGATAGATGTCACAAATATTTTGGTAGGACTTACCAACCCAAATATATGAAAATTATACAATAAAATAATAAACAATAACACTGGTTCGTATATCAATTCAGAGAAAATCATCGGTTTACAAATACTAGTAAAGAAGTTCCTTCACCGTGAGTACATTGCAGTTATGTTATTATTTGGCGACAGTGGCGTAACAGCTAACGCACTTCGTTATGCTTGTGGATCTCACGGGTTCAATTCCCGTCTGGCTTTTTATGTATAATACATATTTATTTAATAAGGCTTAGGTAATATATTAGTTGTCAAGTATCTATAACACAAGTGCTATACTTACATTGGCACTAGATGGATGTGAATTGTCCCAGTGTATTGATTTATTTTATTGCATAATATGTGGGAGAGACTTCCTAAGGAAGCATGCTAGGAAGAGATATATTCACACACACACACACACACTCAGATCCGTAATCAAATTTGGTTTGCAAATCGATTATATTGGTACACACTCTCTACAGAATATACCTAATACATATTTTATATCAGTTAATAAATATCCTTTCAATCCAACCAGGAATAAGAAACTAAATATAGACGATGAAACAAACATGGATAAAAATTAATCAACATGCCTTATACAGAATGAAACCTTTTTAAATCAAGTTACTAACAAGATCTTATTGTTGCTACTATACATTTCCAAGAAATATATTCCTATTTGCACATTCAACAAAGAACCATTTGTGTCATCCGTTATAAATATAGGAATAAAACTTTTGTAATTAAATGCGGTTAACCCAAATTAATCATCAATAACAATGACTGATCTTGAACACTTCGTAGAATTCAGTCATAGTTAGGTAATCAGTTATTTTTATTATGCTTTTCCTGTAATTTTTACGAAATCGATGAGTTACAACTGTATGTCTGTATGTCTCTTTGGAGTCGTGAAAAAAAATCGTTCTCCTTTTCAGTCCATATATTATTATAGCAACGGATAAGTACCGTTTGATTTTCAAATTTGGGATTATACTACAGTTACCGGTATAAACAAATTTAGAAATATTTTTGTGGTTCTTTCAAATTAAATAAAAATTATTAATTTCATTATCAAAACTCTTATACACACCACTTATTGAATGTCAACAAGCTGCTTCCATTTCTATTAGAAAAAGCTGATTAGAGAGGAAACAGCGAAAAAACTTCCCATTGATTGGGTTCCAGTTTTATATCTTTTCATTCAGAGAATCACATACGTTTACTAAATTATGAGTTAAATTATTGTCAAAATAAGTATTCAGAATCTGTGTGGACATTAAATCTAAAAGTGTAATTATCTTATCCCATACAAACGTTGTTTAGTAGCGTTTCTAAATTTATCTATAGAAAGTGCTTGAATTTTCTCTGACTTTCTATTCTTCTTCCTGCTCTTATCCAACATTAAGTGAAGTCGGCACAACATGTTCTCTTCTTCCTCTTTCCTCTGTTAGTCGTTATCTCAATATTCACACTCTTTTGCTATATCATCTTTTATGCAATCCATACATCCTTTTTTGGTCTACCTCTACTCCTGTATCCAGCCACTCTCATTTCTATCACTTTACTTGTTATACGAGTATGGCATTCTTCCGTGCGTATTTCTTTCTTCTATTTCTAATATCTTTGGCTTTCTATTGTAAAAGGGTATACTTGGTCTAATTAAATTATTTTATTTACGTTTACTTTAGTGAACAATGATGTGTAATCAATTTACCTTTATTCCCGGTGTTTATGCAATGGGTCTAGGCATCAATGAGTTTGGGAAAAAAAGTTTCTTCACGGATAGGCATCATTAGAAATTAGATTTATACCTATCAGCGTATCACAAATTAATAACTTCATAATACAGTAATAATGTAATTTTAAATTAAAACAATACGAGATTTACTGTTTTACGGAATTAGGCAAGAAACATTTAACTTAAAGACAACACGACTTACGATTTGAAGTAAACGCAACCACTGTGATTGATAGAGATCGGCTAAGGACTGTTTTCAACCGCCCTATTCTTTTCAGAAATCACTTCCATAAAACAGCAGCTAACGTTTTCTTTCTTTTCTACGCGTAGTCTATCGCGTAAACGAGTTGCTTAACTTTACAATTCATCCTTCCTCGTGTCTAATACTTTTCAATAATTAATTAATGTACTGTGACAATTCATACAGTGTTATCTACTAATATAGTAAGTAATGGAATGTTTTTTGTTATCGATACTAGATAACTGATATATTAGATAACTATTTATATACTTTTTATTTTCAAAAAATATTTATCATTTATAAACATCCAAGCTTGAGACGGGATTCGGACCCGTGCCATCCGCAGGAATTCGAGCGTCCGAAACACGTAGCACCACGGATGACGTCAAATTATAGTCATTGATCTTAGATAATCAAAGTTCAAAGGAATCAACGGCCTGGGTTGTGCGACTCCTATGGAGGACCAAAATATTCATATGTACCATATGTAATTTGTTCTAATCTGGGTGCACATGTTCGTAAATACGTTTCTAAAAAGTTTAGAAACTGTAAAAAATAGGCCAGGTGTGCAACTTAAACTCAAAGGTAAATTTTATAAGTCGGTAATAAGGCATGTCGTATTGGATATAAATGCTGGGCCACAAAGGAGAAGGATAAAAGGTTATGCATGTATTGCATGCAGCAAAGATGCGAATGCTGATATGGATGTGCGGGGTTACGAAAATGGATAACATTAGATATGAGTATACTAGAGGAAATATGAAAACAGCGCTAGTTATTGAGAAATTAAAAAGTAACAGACTAGCGTTGTGTGGCCATATAATGAATGTCATATAACAACTAAAATTATAGAAATGAGAATGGATTCATGATATGGTGAAAAAAGGTGTGAATGTTGAGATGATTGCTAGGTAACAGAGGAGAATGCAAGGAGAGATCATGTTGTGCCGACCCCGTGTAGTGTGAGATAAAGACAGGAAGAAGAAGATTCAGGTGAAACAACAGAAACAAAAAATAACCTATCATTCCTAGTGTCTCGTACAAGGCATCAACTGGTATCAACCCCATAATGGTAACTACCCTACAACTACTAACGACATTTTCCTACCAGCCGTTCTTGCCCACTTCGCTGGTCGAATAACAGATAAAAGTAAATCGAAAAAATATGAAAAGTGTTCGTACAAATGCGCACTACATCGCTTGCCCCACTTCTCCGCGGCAAGAAAACACACATCACTGAACACGTAGTATTTATACAAATCGTTGTGTCTTAAAACTTTAATAACTTTATATTAGTAATTTTGCCGTGATGCGTGCACAACTGCAGACCTCTATCATTTTATTTATATAGATTATGAAAATAATTAATTTGAATATGGTTATAAATAACCAGGCTTCGAAGATGTAATACTTTGTCACAAATATCCACCCAACATTCCCTTTGAACAACCATGCAGGTGGCATATTTGCGTCTCTTTAACAGTCGTCCTTTATTAGCAGCTCACTTTCACGAATATGCCATTCAAGCGGCTGTATAAAAGTTCATGAATGTTATGTTGTCAAAGGTTTGTTATTCATATTTTCATAAATTCGCCCAACGAACACGCCTTCACCATTCATCTTTCGAAAATATTGTAGTAAATCCCCAATTATGGCAGAAATATACGTTTGATATGAATATGGTGTCGCAGTAACTGATTTAACTTCGCCATATTTAATTCTTACATCATTTAGGTTATGTCTGGAACAAACTTGGAAGTACTTTATAAAGGAGGAGATTGTATTATATGATTTATAATCATAATATCTTTCTCTCCTTACAGTGGTGAAGTAAGAATATCGATCCCTGCAGCCGGGGCCGGCTTGTCTCAAGCTCCAAGGGCTGCAAGCACGTCTGGATGGCAACCACCTCTGGTTTCTAAATATGCTGCCATAATAATCTTGTATGATAGGAGTTAAACTGAGTGACAGGATAAGAAATAGTGAGATAAGAAAACGTTGTGGTCTGAAAGAAGATGTAGTGACAAAAATTGAGAAAGGTATGCTGAGATGGTTTGGCCATGTTGAGAGAATGAATGAAGAACGATTGACGAAAAAAGTGTATAAGGCGAGTGTGAATGGAAGTGTTGGAAGGGGTAAACTAGGCGGACGTTTCGAGACCAGATCAGGGACGTCTTGAAAAATGACCAGGTCAAGAGTACCCTAAACCGAAGGGCATTATGAAGGGAATAATGAAAGTGGACGAAGCGAAACAAGTATGTGAGGATCGTAACAAGTGGAAAGAAGTGGTTTCTGCCTACCCGTACGGGAAAGAGGCGTGATTATATGAATGCATGTATGTATGTAATAATCTTGTGGTATGTTCCCGCATAAGTGATCAGCTCCAGTACCCTTACGCGGACAGCGGAATGTTAGCCGTGCCTCTGGCATCACATATATCCATAAGGGACAGTAGCTGCTTACTGTTAAGTGGGCATTTAGCCTGTCTGCTATCCTACAGCAATAAAACACTGAAAAAGAATCACTGAGTTCTGTGTTTCGCTGATTCTTCTAATAATCAGCGTTCTGTATTAGAAACTATGGTAGCTTTTTGACATACAATAAATGATTTTTAAGATTTTATATAAACTATTAGTCGCCCAGGGATCGATATTCGACTATATATAATTCATTTAATTTTTAAATTTGAACTTTATTAGGGTTCTTTTGTAAATGCTTCTATAATCCTAGGTTTCATTTTAAGTAACGCGGAAGAACCGCGTTATGAACTCTTGCATTCGCGACAGCCTTCATGTCCGTGACATTACGGATAAATTGCGGGAGTGACGCCTTTGCTGGTATGGCCACGTTTTACGGCAACCGGTTACTTACGTGAGGAACAAATGTCTAGCCTAGCCGCCTCCACCGGGCCCCGGTAGGAGGGATAGACCCAAAAAGTGCTGACTTGACGTCTTAGGGGTCGTTATGCGTATCAATGGACTGACCACCAGAGATGTCGAAGATCGTGCGAAGTAGAGAAGAAAAAGTTGGAAAGCGGACCCCGGGCGCTGAAGCGAGAGTTTGGGCTGCAACCGGGATCCAACGCTAAGATGATGATGATGACTATTATTATCACCTTTTGATTTTATATTTGAAGTGTAAATCTGAAGTGTGTGGTATGGTGTAAGACACTCGTATATATCATATTATGATGGAATGTGTTCGAAACGAAGCTGCTAGAAATAAGTTGGCTCATTCTAATAAATTAGATATAGGTGAATATATACTATAGTTATACTTTCGCAACCACTGACTAACAAGTCAGCTCGATTGCTTATTAATATTATTGTAAAAGAGGGTTTAAAAAAGAATAGTAATCATACATATATGTATAAATTTGTTTATAGAGTTTCTTTTTCTATTAAAGAATACACTCTTAAATAAAGAATTATTATTGTGTACTTGTTGTAAAATTATAATGATAAGTATTCTTTATATATTTTTATTTATTATCAAGTACAGTTACTAAGGTGTCAGCCAATTATTTTATGGCTCCTTTAGCATTTTTATAACTTGAACACAATATAAAAACGTCTGAAAAACAACAGGCCGTGATAGTCTTTTGACATATTAAGTACCACTATAAAACTCAAGGGACCACCCCAGTCCATGAGTTCATTCCGAGAAATGGCTCATCACGTGACACGGACATTACGCCGGTACCCCTGATTTTATTTATTCGCCAAAAGCAACGTAAAACCACAAAATACTTTACAACACAGAAGGTAAAATGTATTGCATTTTATAAATTTCTCCGTGCAGGGGCGAAGTAATAATACTGAACCCTGCAGCCTGAGTCGGCATGTCGTAAAAGGCGATAAAACAAGCTTAGGTGATAGGGCACCTAGCTCATCTGGATAGCAACCACACCTGGTCCATAAATACACCATCATAATAATCTTGTGTTGTGTTCCAGCATTAGTGACTCATGTTCCAGTATGCCATGTGTCAACAGCGTGTTCGCGGTACCCCTAGCGAGTTAAACATCCATAAGAAACAGTGATTGCTTGTCTGTGTTCCTCAGCAATAAAAATAAAATAAAAATGTAAGTACTGATTGTAAAGTCTCAAGGAGTGAAAAGCACGTTGCACCAAGTATATTGTAGGGTGTACCGTACGTTGACGTACTGGGGCTGAGTTTAAGAGGCAAGGGATCGATACGTGGGCAGACCTATTTATGCAGGGGAGAAGAAAGAATACTGACCTCTGCGGCCGGAGTTGGCCTGTCGTAAAAGGCGACAAAACAACACACCATATCTACGTGGTAGGGCCCCAAGCCCATCTGGATGGCGACCACCTTTGGTCTTAAGTATGCCGCTATAATAACTTTGTGTTGTGTTTGACATTAGTGACCCAAGTTCCTGTACCTTTACGGGACAGCAGCGTGTTCGCGATGCTACTGGCGTTGCAAACACACATAGGCGACTGTAACTGCTAAATTCTAAGCGGGCCGTCAGTCTGTCTGCTGTCCTCCAGCAATTAAAAAAAAGACTTATTACGACCTCCGTTTTGCCACGGCTTTCACATGTTGGAGTTCCATTCCCTTATCGAGTCTGGGTGTTTATGCATAATATGTATTAATTTAAAACAGAAAAATATATGAGTATATTAGTTATAATAGTATCCATAATCCAAGCACTCTACTGCTTACTTTGGGGCTAGATGTCGCTGTGTGAATTTTCACAGTATATTTATTAACATTTTTTTATTGCTGAGGAACAGAAGACAAGCTGACGGCACACTTAATATAAGCATTTACCATTGCCTATGTGTATTTGCGACGCCAGGGGCACCGCGAACACGCTGCTGTCCCATAGGAGTACAGGAACCTGGGTCACATCGACTAATTTTGAGACCAACGTATAGGTAATGCGAAAATAGAGCTATGTATTTTCTATTTATAAAAACAATAAAAGCCTAAAAGTAATATCTAAATAAGTTAATAGTTACAATAGATTCTTTGTGAGCTTATGTTATCCTCACATATTATCGGAATCGGAAACGAAAACAAAGGCTCGAATAGGCGGCGCGTAGAAACTTACCTCTATGATAATAGTCAACAGCAAACTTTGGGAACCGAAGTCTAAAATTAGGATCCCGGACAAAATTATTGTCTTATCTTCTCGATATCTACTTCATGGTGGGTTTATCCGCTAACCAATACACGTAAGTTCTTGAGAGTGCAAAGCTTTATTACTTAAGTTTATAGTATTTTGTGGTAAAACCTTAAGAGGTTTATTTCATCCGTCTGGCATGCATAAATCACTTGATATAAAACCAGAAGTTAGAGATGAGAAAATAATTTGTTTAAATAAATTAGGCGCTGCGGCGTGGGTTGCGTCGCGAGGTGAGAGGCAAGCGGCGCGCGCGTGCGCAGCCTACTCGGCGCATGCGCGTTGTCTCATTATTTTTTAACCTCAGAATTTGCTATAACAGTTCCTTTTCATTAAAAACCTACTAACAAAAACATACAATACTCTATGTAGAATTTGTTTCTACTACTGAATAAGGTAGATTGGTTTTATTACCTAAACTTTGTTTGCGACTGTGATAGGGCTCCAATTTATGTTACCAAGGTCACAAACATACACACAAAAAAGTATGTTTTGTCTCTTAATAATTATTGTTTGGATTCCAAACAACGAAGGAAAGACCACATGAAAGACTCGTTCATTTTTCATGATGTCCAGTGTTATGCTACTTTCAATTTAAGGTTCCTGTGTAACCTATCACTATAATTACCTCAAATTGCCCAAATAATTTTTACCATAGAGTATATATTGTTATCGTACTTTTTTTAAGGTTACGTCAAAGAATGTTCCCTACCAATTAGCTCAAAAACGCATTTAATGAACAAATTCTTAACAAATATACAGTGTTGATTAAAACTTGTTGTAAATACTGGTTTATCATTATCCAATAATAATAATTCTTACAATAATATAAAGTCACATTAACTTCTGACCTCACGGTCATAATAAACGTATTTCCAATGTTTATTTTTACAAGAGTATGATGAAGTAATAGTGTAATCATCATTTTATCTAATAGCTTTTAGTTATCTCCATAATAGGCTTATAATATTAAATATTTGATGACTGAAGGTACTTCAATGACATTAGATTGAACAAAGCTTTCTATTTGAAAATTAAGAATATATTTTTGATTTTATTAGATAGGAATTGTTCTTACAAAAAATACTTATTTGTTATTAACATTACATTACTTATATATTACATGTAGAAGAGAGTCACAATTATCCCAAATTGGGAGGAGTCCAATGATTTACTGACGATTATAACATGATTGTTTAACTTTGCAGTTCACCCTACTATTCCAAATTCATATAATATAACCTTGGATATTTATAAAAAATATTATATTTACAACTAATAATGTTCTCTTCTTATTATCTATAGCTAGATTTATTATACCTTATATTAAAACTCAAAATAAAAATCAAAATTGTATTAGTAGTAACTTTTTTTATAGTAACGTTAATGTGTTTCACTATTTGCTGAACAAAGCCGAAGCGTTGATAGTAACCAATAATTTAGATAGATACAATTTTTTTTGAATCATTTTGATGAATATGTAGTATTCATAAAGACTTTTAAACCAAAAATAAGTTATTGAAAATTTGTGAAAATTGCAACACGTAGCGCCATCTAGTACGCACTTCTAAATTGAGTGCCAGCAATCGGTCCGCAGAGGTTTTTCCCAATCAGCCATTTACTGAGATTGAACCTGTTCCTTGAGTTCGGCACTGTTGGTAGGAAATTGTTATCCACTTGTTCATAGAGCAGGCTTATGTAGCGATGCGCCCCAGAACCGTGAGATGGCGTTGGTGGTTTATATGCTGTAAATATATTTATATTAGTAATGTTCTTATATTATGCAACGACTATTTTTATTTTAAATATGAATTAAATAATTAAATTTCATCAGACCTCTGTTATGTATTATATATATTTTTATATCCTAATGCTGTTATCGTGTGACAAAATAGCTATAATAGCTGCCAAAGACGAACAAAGAGGCAAATAATTACAGACAATATGTTAGACAATTTAATTACAGATTAACTGTTATAATTTATTTTTACTAGATGTTTTCTAAGTGCGTAGCTAATTGCGATTTGCAATAACAGCAATAGTACACACGCCGACAAAATTAGTGGAATGTAAAAAAATCTTTTAAATAATATTCTCATAATATTTTAAGTATCTTAAGGTAAACTAACTCTTCAACCACGACGCATTTTTTACACTCCGCTAATTTTGCTGATGTGTGTAGATCAACATTATATTAAAATTTAATATCAACTTGTTTAACCTCGAAAGTCAATCCCGAGCGTTTTAGTACCTTCTTTTACTTTCAATGCAAGACCCTGAAACATAAAAATTGAAAATTATCATTCTCTTCTAGAAATACTCCAGCGGGTAACTTGTTTTGCAAGAACTTGGCGGTGAAGGAGAGATGGCGCTAGCCATCCACGAAGCATATAGTTTATAATTAATTTCTCATCGTTTCTGTTTGAAAACTATGTAAAACTCCAATACATATATATTGGAGTTTAATCTGTATTTCGACTCAAATAATCAGACTTTGATTAAAACTACGCTTTACGGAAATTAAGTACGTGTTTAATTTAATTACTGTCGACCATTTTCTATATCCATGCCCCTTAACTGTAACGCCAGTATTTCAATCACGAACATCATTTCAGCCTATAGCTGTCCACTGCTAAACATAGGCCTCTCCAATCGATTTCCAGCGCGACAGGTCCAATGCCACCAGCATCCAACGAGACCCAGCGATCTTCACCAGGTCGTCGTTCCATCTGGTAGGCGGCCGTCCCACGCTGCGCTTACTAGTTCGCGGTCTCTACTCCAGGACCTTTCTGCCCCATTGGCCGTCCGATCTTCGCGCTATGTGGCCCGCCCATTGCCCTTTCAGCGTGCTTATCCTCCGGGCTATGTCGGTTACTTTGGTTCTCCTACGAATCTCCTCGTTTCTGATTCAATCCATTAGGGTAACGCTGAGTATAGCTCTTTCCATAGTTCGTTGCACGTCAATGAAATTTTTAAGAAGATCTTTTGTGAAATACCACGTTTCGAAACCATAAGTCCTCACTGGTAACTCACATTGATTGTTAAACCTTGGTCTTAAGGTACTGAGGAATTTTGGATGAGACGACACTGTCTAGTTTACCAAACGCTGCCCAGCCAACTTGGATTCGTCTACTGGCTTCTCTCTCGAAGTTGGACTTACCTAATCGGACTGCTTGTCCTAGGTATACATATTCGTCAACAATTCCGAGAATAGAGTTCTCAACAGTGATTATAGTGTGTGCAACATGGACGTTATGAATAGTTTTCGTTTTGAGAAACTCTGTTGAGGTCATTTGCCCTAGAACTTCCAATGTTTCTTGAGTGATGTATTCGCCGTTAATATTGATGCCACGTCCTTGCCATTCCAGGATCCTGAAGGCATCCTCAAGAGCAGCAGTTTCGGAGATATGACATCTCCCTGCCTTACTCATCTCTTTATGGGGATTTCCTTCGTGCATTGCTCCTGTACTCGGACTGATATGGTGGCGTTGTTATACAAGCACTTCAACACTTCGACGTACCGATGGTCTATGCGACATCGCTGGAGAGATCTAAGGACTACCCAAGTTTTGACGGAATCTGGAAGGCTTTTTCATAGTCCACGAACGCCAAGCATAGTGGCCGATCATACTTTTCGGTCTTTTGTAAAATCTGCCGCAGCGTATGTATGTGTTCTATGATGTTATAGCCTTTTCAGAAACCGGCTTGTTCGGTAGGCTGGAAGTCATCAAGCCTGTGTTCGAGACGGTTCGTGATTATTCTCGAAAACAGCTTATATAAACATGGCACAATAGTGCTATAGGCCTGTCGTTCTTCAACAGGGTTTTGTCACCTTTTTTGAAGAACAGGACCACAATACGCCTGTTTCTTGACTCCGGCGTTCTCCCCTATAGCAAGGAAGAATAAACAACTGCTAAAGGACTTTCAGTACCGGCGTTCCGCCCGGTTTCAGAAGCTCTGAGGTAATTTCATCCTCTTTGAGATTATAGCTTGAGATTATAACAATAGTTTTTTACCTACAGGAATATTCAATTTCAGCATATGCAAGTAGAATTCACCATCCACTTGAGTCGGTGCGTCTGGGTCGACCATTATAATTGTATAAAACTTTTTCTGAAATAAAAACACAAATAGTAATAATAATCATCATCATCATCGCCTATTAAAGTCACTACTGAAAATAGGCTTCTCCTAAGGATTGCCATAGAAATATCTTCGACTCGTCGCGTCAGATCTTGCCAGCCATTTTTCGTAAGTCGTCACCCCACCTCGCGATGCAGTTTATGAGTCCGTCAGTTTATAATAAATGTTGATTCGTAAATAAAAAGGAAAAAGGAACACTAATAGTCTAAATGAAACTGTAATAATATATTCATAATAGAAATGGCACGTCTTTTCTAATTTCTTTCTTCTTTGAACTAATTCTAGATGATCATATACATTTTTGTCTCAAATTTAAAACCTAGCTTGAGCCTATAACTATAATTTACTTTATTAATTTATTAATTTGCGAGTATATTTTAAATATAATATTATATGGTTTTCGAATGGAGGGAGGCGTTAAAAAGGTATTGTGCCCCGGGCGCGAGTTAAGCTCGCTACGCCACTGCACGTAGAAGTCACTGGTTTGATTGTCACGAAGTCATAAATCGATTAGGCAGTTTCTAGCTTAATTTTGTATATTACAACGTAATTGCCACGTATTGTCAGAGAAAACATTGCGAGAAAACCGATTTTGAGCCGATATACCGCACGGCATCACGTGAGATCCTGAGCATAGTACTAGTGTTGTGAATTACTAGTTATTATGAAGTGACTTAAAAAAAAAGATAAACAAATACCGAATCCGACGAAGAATATTGAAAAAGTGGCTCCTCCAGAAATACTTGTTTTGGTAACAACGCATCACAGTTATGATCATTGACGATTGTTCCCCCGACACTTGTCAAATTCAGTCCCAATAATATATCACATCCTTCGTTAAAACTTTTTACTTCTATAATAGCACACTGCGATTTTGCACCATACACTGTATTCATTAAAGATAATTGGAAAATCAAAAACAACATCTTGTTCTTATATTTCCTTTCGCAATTATTGTATTTATTGAAACCAATTTCTCTGGAACTGTGATTGAATGCCAAGTTTGAAATAATGGATTGTTATGAAAACACGATTACTACTTCTATTGGTCCACAATTGTTTAGGATATAAAATGAACAGTTAACGAACATGTATTATGAACTTTAAATTAGAATGTGTCGTATACATGTAATATTTACAATAGGAACGATTTAATTGAATATGTTACAAGGTGCGAACTAAATAATTTACATACATAAATATAGAGAGTCGGGTAGTACGTAACTTTTTTTGGTATCTGGGTAAAAATAATGTTAAGCAAAGTTCGCAAAAAAACGCCCGGCCGTGGACTCTTTAGATTTACGTCTACACGTGCGTCTTCTATTTTGTAGCGCTGCTTTGTCTGCTAAAACTTGACCTGGCAATAGAGCTATAGGAAAGCAAAGTTTGCTGGATAGCTGGTAATGCCTCAAAACACCGCGAAGTGGGGACACACTTTTCAAAAATTTGTAATTATTTTATGCAAATTGTATTATTATAATAAATATGTTGATTCTGTTATTTGTTACTAATGCATAGGATTTTTTTATCTAAATCGAATCATGTTTATAAATGTAAATAGATTAAAGATTAGGATCATAAATCCAGTAGCACGTGAATTATCGTATTCTTCTACATAGTAATGCACGTTACATACATGTCCACTCGTTGACGACTCGCGGCAGGGTAGTGTGGGACTTTCATGCGCACAGTTGTCAAGGGGACGCAAGTCGTTGGTATACCTACTAAAACCAACCCAGTGTATCCCTACAGTCTACAGGCTGACGTCCGGGCGGAGAGATACATCTGTCTTTGGCATTAATTCAGTATAAACATAAAAATAAATATTATCCATTCTGCATCATTCATTGAAGGCACACGAGAAGTGAAACATACAAGTTTTCAATTAATGTATTAATATATCATATTATTATATACGTATCTCGTCGTCGTCGTCGTTGTAACATATCGATAGGTTGCTATACATAACCTATTTCCACGCAGTTCACGGCGCCGGAGGGCAAGTAACAACCTCCAGCCGCCGTAAAAAGCGGGGGAGGATCCGCCGCCCGCACTATTGCCACGAGGGTTAGGGCCGCGTGCTATTCTGCGGCCCCCTTTCAACTCCTAGAGTTATTACAGGAGAGCGCCGGGGGGACGAAACCCTGACCCCATGACGCCAACACTTTAGAAGAGGCCCGCCTTGAGACAAAGGGCGGACCGGCGCCGGCCCGGGCCACGAGATCGGCAGGCCACATATCCGTAGGCCCGGGCGTAGGTGATAGGAGAACAGCGGGGTTTGTTAGTGGGTAGTCGGATGGCTGAACATCTTTCCCGGGGTCCCACATATCCCTCGGTCCCCCTGGGCCGGGGAAACTCGTCAAGAGAGGTTTTTCCTCGAGACAAAAAAAAAAGGTTGCTACACATAATCTATTTCCATATATTATGTTAACATACTTAAGGGTATGCCTGGATAGGATCTATGCTATATACAAACCACCGTTTTACGCTCAGTTAAATCGCTTCACTATCCACCTAAGTTAAATGAGCATTAGCCTTAGCATCCAGCCGTTCATATTATATTTAATGTAATTGATTTCAATTATATAAATGGGTATTTCCATCACAAAAAGGGTCACACAGAGTTTTAGAATTTTTGAAGAAATCATCTAGATATCGAGTGTAGAGATATATTGAGTGTATTGAGACTGGTATCGTGTGTGTGTGTGCGATATACAAAGCGATTATAAGAAGTCACATTGATTATGCTAGTTTTTTACTAGAACCCTGTAATAAACTTGCCTTAACAAAATTATTTTAAATTCAAGCGAAACGTCTGCGTATCATCACTGGTTCTATGAAATCTCCCCCTACCAATGCTCTTCAAGTAGAATGCCTAGAGTCCCCTTTTACTAAGTACGAAACGGATTTACAATACAGGTTTTGCACCACCCATTGTTCAGTAGCTTGTAAGTTTATTTCATTTTCTTGTATATACCTATATATTTAAGGTGAACAATAAAGAGTTTTCATTTCATTCATTTGCAATGCAAAACATTTTGAAGTTTTTCAGTGAGACTGTTCAAACTGATATAGATAAATAGCAAATTAATTAAGTAACTATCATGAAATCTTGGATTATAGAGCCTTTGACAAAAGAACCTTAATGAAATTCAAATTTAAATGAATTGTGGTTGAATTTCGACCCCTGGGAGGCCACTAGTATGATATTAATCGATTTTGTATGTAAAAAACCTAGTTTAATTTCTACAATGACTAATGTTAAAACATTGTAGTCACCGGCTATACTTGTATTCTTAGCACGAATCACTAACGTGTTCTTCATGTAATCATATCGAGGAAACTATAGCCAAAGTCAAATAATATTCTTGCTATTGATTTTAATACAGCATTCGTGTACCTACGAGGGTGAATCAATTAAAAACGGTTTTTTTTTTTAAATAAAATGTAATTATTAAATGATGAAAGACAAATATAATTCATTTTTCTACGTAGTTTTCCTGCTTTAAAAAACGCGCAGGGAGGTTTTTTATCCCAGCATCGTAAAATGAAACTGGTTGGCTAGGAGCCAACTGCGCACAAACTCTTCCACACTTTTGTCAACTTCAAATCGTTGCCCGTTGCTTTAGGAAGCTTCCCTAAGCGACCCAAACAAATGAAAATCGTAGGGCGATAAGTTTGGGTTGTATGGAGGGTGTTCAAGTTGAGTCCAATGCATTTCTTCCAGTTTTGTTAGAGCTGCAGTACGGGGTCTGGTATTGCCATGGTTCTCCATCCTTCTGGATGACCTCTCGAATCCGTTATTTTCGTCTTTTGCAGCGATATGCATCTCTCACCTTAGTCAAGAGCTCGCAGTAGTAAGAAGCATTGATTGTGCGTCGCTTGTGCAAAAAATCAATGAGCAAAATGCCTTGCTGGTCAAAAAACACTGTTAAGAGAACCTTGCCAGCTGACAGTCGAGTCTTTCACTGGAGCTGCCTCCCCTTTTTCCACCACTCCATACTGGCTTGTTTTGATTCTGGAGTGTAGTGGTTGACCCACGTCTCGTCGCAGGTGACGATACGACTCAAAAATGCATCACCTTCTTCCGCAAACATTGCTGTAAGTAAGCCTTCGACAGACCTCCAAACGTCTCAGTTTCTGATTTTCGTTCAAAAGACGAGGGACCCATCTGGCACAAACTTTACGGAACTCTAAGTTCTTTGTGATGATCGTTTGACAACTCCCATAGCTTATTCCCATCAGTTCTGCAATTTTGAATACCGTAACTCGTCGATCGTCTTCAAGAATGTCTCGAACTGCGCGAATGTTTTCATCTGTAATGCTGGTCCGAGGATAGCGATCATATTCCTCATTTTCCACTCTTTATCCCAAGCAAACACACAAGTCCTTGACAATGTTTGACCCCCGAACTGTGCACTTAATTTCTGATAAATATCCCTCGTTTAAACTCCTTCACTTTGGGTGGGCTTGCTGCTCCGACATTGCGACGGTTACTGACAAACCGGTTGGGGGTGTGAAACGACTGGCTCTCTCTACTACTACTGACCCCACTCAAGCATACTAGAAGCCCGTGCCCATTTCTACCAGCCGTAGACGTCCACTAACAGTCCAGAGGGAGACCAGGGCGAAAAAAGCCCTCTTTAAGAAGTGGCAAGCGTCCAGATCTCCTGAAGATCGCGACGCATACAGAGCTGCCAAGCGCACCACCAAGAAAGCTGTAGCCAGAGCCAGACGAGACCACTTACAACCACTTTACGATAAGTTGGAATCGTCTGAGGGGCAGAAGCTCATATATAAGTTGGCGCGTTCCAGGGTCAAAGCGGCACAGGATATTTCCAAGTGCCGCTGTGTAAAAGACCCCGGGGGCAACCTGTTATGCGAGGACCTCGCGGTGAAGGAGAGATGGCGCTCGTATTTCCACGAGCTGCTGAACAAGCAGCATAAAGAGGTGCAGCCGCCAGATCTTCCTGCAAATCAAGGACTAGTGCCACCGGTAACGCCTGCAGAAGTCCAGAATTGTCTTCGCCGCATAGAAAATCGGAAAGCTGTCGGAGCCGATGGAGTCCCCATCGAAGCCTGGAAGGCGATGGGCTCTCGTGGTGTGGACATCTTAACCAACCTTTTCAACCGGACACTCCTCACCGGTACGATCCCGAACCAATGGAGGCTGAGTATCATTACTCCAGTCTTCAAAGGCAAGGGATCGGTGCAGGAGTGCGGTAACTACCGTGGAATAAAGGTCATGTCCCACACCATGAAGCTCTTCGAGAGGGTTATCGACTCTCGGATTCGACAGGAGTGCACTGTCTCGGGATGTCAGTATGGGTTTCGCCCTGGACATGGGACCATGGACCCAGTTTTTGCCCTAAGGACTGTCGCGGAGAAATACAGGACGAAGAATACGCCTCTGCACTGCCTGTTTCTGGACTTGCAGAAGGCCTTCGACTGTATTCCTCGTGCGATAATCTGGTGGGCATTGCGATTCAAAAGGGTTCCAGAGGCCTATATTGACATCATCCAAGACATATACCATGACTCCGATTCCGTAGTTCGGACCGCTGTTGGCGACACAAAACCTTTCCCCATCACCGTCGGGGTGCACCAAGGATCCGTCCTAAGTCCGTTTCTGTTCAGCGTGGTATTAGACGTATTGTCAGACAGCACCATAAACTCACATGAGCAGCCCCCGTGGTTGCTCATGTATGCTGATGATATCGCGCTGACAGATTCAGACAGGGGTAGGCTGGTGCAACGCGTGAAGGCGTGGAAGGAGTCGCTTGAGAACGGTGGTCTGAAGCTCAATGTGGCGAAGACCGAGTACTTGGCCTGTAACTCCACAGATCCCACACCCGTACGCATAGGCGGTGACACGGTCGAGCGCACGGACCGAGTAAAATACTTGGGATCTGTATTTCACGCGTTTGGTGACATCGATTGCGACGTCAAGGCACGCATTGCTGCCGCGTGGGCCAAATGGCGTGAGGTAACTGGTGTCATTTGTGACCCCAAGATGCCGGTAAAATTGAAGGGACAGGTCTATAAGACCATCATTAGGCCTGTCCTTTTATACGGCTGTGAAGCGTGGCCGGTGTTAGAGAGACACAAGCAAGAACTGCGTGTCACGGAGATGAATATGCTGCGGTGGATGTGTGGAGTGACGCGGAAGGACCGCGTTAGGAACTCCCGCATTCGCGGCAGTCTTCATGTCCGTGACATTGCGGATAAATTGCAGGAGTGTCGGCTCCGTTGGTACGGCCACGTTTTGCGGCAACCGGATGATTACGTGGGAAACAAATGTCTGGCCATGCCGCCTCCACCGGGCCCCGGCAGGAGGGGTAGACCCAAAAAGTGCTGGCTTGACGTCGTAAGGGGTGACATGCGTGCTAATGGGCTCACTACCAGGGATGCTGAAGACCGTGCGAAGTGGAGTAGAAAAAGTCGGAAAGCGGACCCCGGGCACCGAAGCGGAAGTTTGGGTTGCAACCGGGATGAACGCTGAGATGATGATGATGATGATGTAGACGTCCACTAACAATAATCCCGTTTATATTTGATCTACCTTCGTAGTTAAACTATTCGACAATTATGCGATAGTCACGATTCGAGTGTTCGTACTGACGATTTTTAGTTTTATTAAATGCTGTCATGGCGCTTTCAAGTTTTTAAATAAAATTTAACGAAAACGTAACGTATACGATAGTATCGAAATATTGGTGCTAGGGGTACTGATCAAATACTAATAGTTTAGCACTAGTTTGTTCGGTCATCATAGACTTTTAATAAACCTAGCGACATTTGGTACTAGTCCATACTAACATGTATTATAAAAGTGAAAGTAACTCTGTCTGTCTGTTGAGTTTTCAAGCCTAAGGAAAAGGACATAGGCTACTTTTTTCGTAAAAATGAAACGAGAAAAAGTGAATTAAGGGCAGATAGAATTAAGTCCCGTTTTTTAATTTATATAGCGGAACAACTTTTATCGGGCTTACCTACATATTCTATATCTGTGGTTCCACAAATGACGAGGCTATATAGTGTATGATCTTAGTCTGTTTCTCAAGGGGAAGAAAATACTACTAGGTACTATCTATGGGACCTAATGTGACAAGAATGATGAATTTGTATTGACGAATTTTGTCATAAGACATATTTACCTAATTATTATTTTTTTTATTAAATATTATTAATTCTCTCCTATTATAATTCTACCAAACGAACGTAATGTCTTGAAACTATTTAATATATTATTAGCAGATACTAGAAATAATTATATATGTTTAGATCTGTTGATCTAAAATAAATTATTACCCAGTCTGTGATCACGGTATTTGTAAAATGCCAAGAAAGAGTTCACAAAAGTTAGGTATACCGCAGCTAAGTAAACGGCAAATTGTTTTAGAGATATCAAAACGCATACGATGTGCTCGTCTTTGGTGCCACAATTATTGGGGAGTACTTTGCAGCCCGGATTTGCAGCGAAGGGTTAAGTTTCAGCTGTACAAGTTCTTTGTGAGGCCTATACTCACATATGGATGCGAACTTTGGGTTCTTGATAAACAAAATGCTAGGAAACTCTTACATTTTGAATGGTTTGTCCTAATAGAGATATACAAATCTAAATATCCACACCGGCATCCAAATAGGTTACGATTAAACAAGATATTAGTATATCACCAATATAGAGAGCCGGATGTTGTGAATCATATATTAAACGAACGATTACGTTGGATAGCCTTGTTAGAAATTGAGAATCAGGCATTGAAAAGGATTCGTATGCGAAAAAGGGAGCAATATCGTGTGAGATGGTGGGATCAATGAAAAAAGGATGAGAATAAAGCACGTGTATGTCTAGTAGGATAATAAATGTTAGACGATTTTGATGTCAATGATGTAAGAATAAAATGTTCACACAGGAAAAATCTATACAATATGATTACAAAAATACTGTTAAAATCTTTGGATATTTTATTGCATTCATGTTTATTACAATTGTGATATAAAACGTGTTTAATGTTTTATTGAAGATAGAAAACGAGGTAAGGGATATTAATAGAGATCATGTGTTGTAAATTTATCCATAAGCTTGATTGTAATAAAGACTTAGATCATTCCAGCTATTTGCGCTTCTTGTCATTGAGCTGATCATGTTACGCAGAATTTCTAAGTTAGGACCAGTAGCTCTCTTCCAACGAATCTCCTGCAATCTAAGATAACTCGTGACGTCAATATCTGTGTATAGTTTATACAAAACATTTACAGTTGTTGAACCAAATATATGACGAAGTGCCTCTATTTCCATTTTCATAATTTGCACATGACTCATGTGACCTGTAAGCCAAATATGAATGAGCAGAGGTCTTAACAAAACTTTATATGCTAGAAGTTTTTTTGCAGTAGACATTTTTCTGCCTCTGAAGATTTTTTTGACCTTCTTCCTCCATTGTCGTGAAATTAAAAAATTCGGCATTATTCTTAATTCACATCAAAAATACCAAGTATGTTTCAGCTGGTAAATTAATTACCTACTTCTTATTTATACTCCGTCTTTGTGCTTACTCAAAGAGTAGTCTTCAAGGTATATTATAAAATAATATTATTAAATAGGTATTTGGTTCTATTTAGTTTATCAATCAGATATGATTATTACTCTTTGTTATATCGTCGTTAGATCATTTACAGGATGTCAATATATTGTCATATTATTAATAAGTTAGTTGAAATAGTATATAATACTTCTATGGTTGAAATATAATAATAGATTTGTATTCTCCATGCCTACCTATATGTAAAAAAGGAAACCAATTAATATTCACAAAAGATTATTATTCAACGTATGGTTGACTTGTCCTTATTATTTATTTACAATATAAAAATTAAATGAAAGACATATTGTGTCGATCCCAAATGATTGGGACAAGGCCAAACCAATAATAGAAATAGTAACTAAGCAGATGACAGGTGTACAAAAATTTTTATGGTGGGGAATTAAATTTGGTCAGTACTCAGTAGGTATATTTTATTCATAAAATAAAATAATTTGTAAATTTTACTTATAGCCAGCGTCACCGATTTGTGGGCAATTCCCCGAATTACGGGGAATCCTGACTGGTTTGGGGATTAGTATGGGGATTGGTTCTGTGCGGGGAATATGATGGAATTTAATATTTATATTTTTTCAAGAATTCGTTCAAAAATCTTTCTCTGCCCCTGCACGGATTAATAAGAAAATACCTATTGAAAATATCGTTGGATTCGCTTCAGACACTACTAACGTGATGGTAGGTGATAATCGCTGTTTTTGCTTACCGTAAAAAAGATTTGCATAATATTGCTCTCATTAAATGCACCTGTCATATGATACACCTATCGTCAAGCATAGCTTGCCTCAAACTACTGCGAAACGTTGAATATTTTAACGTTCTGTTGGAGCTCACTTCAGTAGAAGTTTACACCCTCAACATAAATTTCAAGATTTTCAAGAGTTTTTTCATATGGATATACATAATTTTAGCACCAGCTCAAACTCGATGGCTGTCTTTGAAAGCGTGTGTAGATCGAATCCTGGAGCAATACGTTCCATTAAAAGCATATTTCACAGAATCGGTGTTTTCGGATCCATCAAAGACTACAGAAGAAATCCTGATGACAATATACAACCTACAATTTCTTTTGGTCTATCTACGTGCTCTCTTTGAAGACAGATTTGGATATTATGTTCCAGGCAGAATCACGACTTTTCACCGCTTAAAGCCCGAAATTGAAAAGCTCTTAAGAACACTGTTCACGAACTACCTGGAATGGGTTACGTAAAATCCTTGAATTATATCTTATGCGCTGAATTTAAATACTCAAAATATTTGCTAGACGTAAAGGACATATACATAGGAATAAAGTTTCAAAAAGTATGGCAAATGTTAAAAATTACGAGAATATACCCTGTCATTCTATCACAGAGTTTTATAAAATATGTCAGAGCTTTTATATGGAGTTAAGATCGGACATTGCTGAAAGGTTTGATGACAGCGAACCTATATTCACAATAATACCCATCGTAGATTCAGTTGAAGTTCAAAAATTTTACACTAAATCTCTGGCGCCTCTGCTTAAAAATTGTCACTTTGGTTGACATGATTTCCTCTCGTATGTTTACATGTTGTGTTTCTTGAGTTTCTTGCCTATTATGGTGACATTCCGATGTCCAAAGATGGCAGGGTCGCCATGAGGTGTCGGGTGAGATGAACAAGTAAAACGTCCGTACTCGATGGACGTTTATTACATACTAGTGCCTACTAACTAGATACACACTTAATGAAGTGATACTGATAAATCCTAATCGATTTTCAATACTGAAAAATCCCTAACAACAAGGATTTCGCTCAGCACCGACCTGACACCGATAGTGACGCTGGAAGCTGGCGCAGAGTTTTAATCTAAAAGTTGCGATACAGTTATTAATTGTGCTGTCATTCGCCAACGCATCCATAGAGAGGAAATTCAGTGACTGAAATAAAATCAAAATAGCTAATAGAAACATTACACACAGACACTATAGTATCTTTGATGACTATTAGAGATGCATTAAAGAAAAAGGGTGGTATTGTAAAATTTACACTGATAAAAAAATTATAAATTTAAAGGTATGGCAAAAGTTCGTTTTTATATTTTTATGTGGGTGATTTCTGGAATTGTATTTTTTGTCCCCGAATTCGGTAAATTCTACCTTAATTTTTGGGCAATTAGGAGAACGTATTGGTAAAGCTGTTTATAGCGTCAAGTGTCATGTGTCACTGTCAGTAATCAAGAATTGTAGATAAATTGTTTATGTTTTCATACATACCTATATTTAATTTTATAGGTATTATAAATTATTTGTTTGTAGAGTCGATATAATAATAAATTGATATGGAAGGACATCCCTTGAACCTGGTAAAAACAATTTATATTTCTATTCGTAATTGAATACATACCATTGTTTGATTTTATTTTCATTAAATCATAAAATATTAAATTAATTATAATTTCTAAAGGCTCATCAACAACATCGGCGCGCTGAAGCTCATCTAATGAATAATAGGTATGATGACGCTATGCAGTGTCATCACAATGCAGCTGAATTACTCCTGGATGCCATGAAATCAACTAATTCTTCTGTAGCATTGGAATCTATTACACTACAACACAGTTACCATTTAAAACAAAAAGACCTAATAAAAAGTAAGAAGGAACAATATGCGAGGGTGAAAAAAGCAATGGACAACATTAAATGGCTGAGCAAAGAGCCTTTCACTAATTTACAAGGAAATGAATACTCAAAATTACAAGTAGCAATTTATAGAGCTATAAATGAAACAGACTCTCTTTTACATACATTAAAAAATAAAAAAGATGATTTTATACAAACAAATGACACATTGAACAAAGATGTAACAGATGGTAAGAGGACAGAGAAAACTCAAGAGACTGTTGTAGAAGAATTGCAAATATTAAGTCAAAACTTACATTCCCTCGTTGAGCAACTAGTTTTACAGGTAGAAGTATTGAAAGATGAAAATATGACGTTAAAAGAGAGAGTTAATTATTTAGAGAAAGAAAGAATTAGATATTTGAATCTTCCTCGCACTGAATTATTGCAACATAATTTACCAAACTTAAATACAGGAGGTGAAGAGCCAGTAAAAGATGTCATACAAAAAGTGTCTGTCCAAGCAAACAGACCAAGTCAACCGCAATTTGATTTGTCTGCCTTAAAAGAAAATTGACTATGATCCATTAAAATTGGTGACTAAATATAAGAATTAGAATATTTAATAATATATATTACATAGCATTATATTTTAAATTAGGAAGAAAAAGAAATTTATTTCAGTTGTATTTTTTTTATTAATAAATTTATGAGTGTTTTAGTTAGTTATCAAAATGATTGAACCTGGTTACATCTAAAGCTTTAGCTTTGAAGACTGACACAACTATTGAATACAAATCCTGGGTAAAATGAATCACTGGACACAAGGGGAAGCCAACATAGTATGTCCTCACCTTTCTAACCCTATTATGGGCATCTTGGTGCTCTTGGCTGAAATATGAAGGCTAGTGCCAGCAAAAATGGCATACAAATTAAAACTAGTCAACATCCAGTCTTATGTAGAGGCATTGCAGGATTAAATTTTGATCATTGCTCAGCGACATCTCTGACTATTGTCAATAAACAAGGTATTCCTTGTTTATGTGCTGAGATAATTAGCAAAGGAAATAATATATAAGCATAAGTAGGTTACACCAACTAGTAAGTAGTAGTGATTGATTTCAGGTTAAAGGTCATAGTGGAACTTTTTATACCCTATTTAGATATACAATAAAGTACAACACAATCTGTCAAGGTTTCAGACTAATATTGTACTGGCACTTTTTTTTATGCTGTAGGATAGCAGACAGGCTGACGGCCCACTTAGAATTTAGCTTTATTTAGTTACCGTCGCCTATGGGTGTTTGTAACGCCGTAATAGCGACGTGCAGTTATTGACAATAAAGAACAGCAATTTGCTCCTTCAAATGTAAAACTTCATGGAGTGGACAAATGTCAAAACGGCCATCATAGCGTGCCAGTAGCATAAAGTATTTGCTATGTACCGGCAGTGAAGGAAAACAGAGATGAGACCTGCATGCCTAGATCATCAGTATGTACCGTGGACAATCGAGGTATACTTTCCATTTCTTAAAGGGAAATGCCCGAGCCCAGTAGTGGGCGTTTTGGGCAGTTATTATTTAATGGAAACGTTTTTATACCAGCCATGCTGCCATAAGGCAGTAAGTAGTTTAGTGAAATATGTGCGCTAATCCAGCAACACCTACCTTATTCTAGTATTGGTTACAATAGCTAAGAATCATCATCCTAGCGTTAAATCCCCGTTGCAACCCGAACCTTCGCCTCCGTTCCTGGGATCCGCTTTCACTCATTCTTTTCCACTTCGTCTTCAGTATCCCTGGTAGCTGAATAGCACGCATAGTACATTTTTTTATGACGACGGAATAATGGTCAACAGCATCGAAAGGAAAAACCAAAACCTTTTTTAATGATTGTGAACTAAAAGGAGTAACTAATTTGTGATTTACAAGAACCAAAAAAGGTTGTCCTCTGTTAATACTTCGTTTTGTTCGGGACTAAACTACTATTGCGATGTATATTTTAGCCACTTTATTATACCATAAATTACTGGCAGAATTCACAATTTCTAGTGCCAAAGTATGCAGCAGAGTGTTTGTATTCCATAATGTCGCAGTACCCATGTACTAGATAACTGATACTACTAAATACTCATACGTTTCTTTTGTAAATAAGTAGATATATATTATACATAAACATTCAGACTCGGGAATAGAATCGAGACCGTAACCTCTGCAAACGACGTGTGTTATTGCCATATCATCATATATCATCTTGCCAGGATACAAATTTGTGTTATTTTCAAATAAAAAGCTCATATATTTAACAGATATGTATTGCATATTGGTCTGGCACAAAAATAACACCTATTTTTGATTTACATGTAAAAATAAACTTCCTAGTTAATTTACTAGGAATAACTATCCTTACATCTATAAGAATTCTTAATATTAACAAATAATAAAATATTTTCCTTTTTGGTAACATTATTATTATGATACAATGTTGCTACCATACAATAACAGGCCTAATATAAGATACTACGAGGTACATTATTTCTAGAAGCTCGATTTAATTATCTAACATGATAAACATATTTCATTTGAGGAGATTATTTATCTATTTATATCTAAATGGAAATGCGAGTTCATAGACTATTGTCTGTGAAAACCAGTTATAGATTCTTATCACAAACAAATTAAATAATTATAACAAAATATTGATACAACTTAAAATTATACTTTTCAGATTCAAATCATTTTATTCAATTCACAGAAAATGATTGAAAATTAATATAAAATATATAATATTAAGCTCTGTATGGAAGTTCATATAGCAAACGTTTGTGCACACAAAGTATATAAATATCAAATGAAGTATTGAGTGCAAATTTGATTAAAGAAATGCCTACTTGACGGACTTTCCGTGTTAAAAGCGATATTATTGCTTCGCAAAAAAGTCGCTTCCAGCAGAATTCCACAATTCGTACTACGTGTATTTTAAAATAATATTTTAAATTGTAAGAAATGCTTACCCATTTCCAATTAAATGCTACTATCCAGGAGCCACTTTTATCAACCATTAACAAAAATGATAGATATAGAATGTCTGTCTGTGGTTGCGAAACTAATGGACCAATTTTGCATAATCTAAAAACTGGATTTCTATCTAGATAAAAGCCAATTGAACTTAATTACATTTATTTGAACCACTGTAGGTTCTCAACGTATGTAATTATTTGTTACTTTTAATGCGTAGGGATAACACAATACTACGTACACGTAGTATTGTGTTATCACCCTACTAGGTAGTAGGGTGTTACACCTAGTTACCACTAGTATTGTGTTATACACCTAGTATGTATAATCGAGGGACAATACATTGTGTGGCACCTATTTCACACGGTTTGTAAATTAACTATTTTCTTTATTGCTGTAGGGCAGTAGACAGGCTGTAGGCCCGCTAAGCGGGCAGAAGAATTTAGCAGTTACTGTCGCCTGTGGGTGTTTACAACCCCAGTGTCATCGCGAACACGCTCCTGTCCCATAAGGGTACAGGAACTTAGGTCACTAATGCCGTAACACAAGGGTATTATGGCGACATATTTAAGACTAAAGGTGGTCGCCATCCAAACGGGCTTGGGGCCCTATCACGTAGCCTAGGGTTGTTTTTTAGTTGGTGGTTCTTATTGGTCGGCCTTTTACGACAGGCCGACCCCGGCCGCAGATATCAGTATTCTTTCTCCGCCCTTGCACGGATAGAACTATCTTTGATTTACTAAAATAAGTGACTGAATTGAGCACACATTGCGATTTTATTACGTTTTATACGGTTTTACATAGCAAAATCAGATATATTTATTTTACACAATTTGTCAGGAACCTATCACCATTGTAAATCGTGGGATATGTGTATTTTTTTTCTCCTACAGGTCATTGAAGTCGCTAAAAATCTACAGTATAGAAATAACTCTGCATGCGAGCAACATAGATGTCGAAATTAACTGGAATAGTTGAATAATACTTACATATAGTATTAATCTTAAACGAGGGGTACTCGTAAGGGTTGATATGCGTGCCAATGGACTGTCCACCAGAGATGCCGAAGATCATGCGAAATGGAAAAGAAAAAATCGGAAAGCGGACCCCGGGCGCCGAAGCGAGAGTTTGGGTTGCAACCGCGATTCAACGCTAAGATGATGATGATTAATCTTAAACTACGTATGAGATTGAATTGTGGAAATCTGTATCCATTTTAGTCCCCCGAGGTTTAACCAAGCCTGTTCAAACAGGTACACATCACCTAACTATCGAACTAAGTGCGTTCAATAATATTTCATGAACTCTCTCTTATATGTGTAGATCTAAAGCACTAATATTGTCCTGTTACAAATAAAATATACAAAAATACTTAAATATCTAATTGATTAATAATCGGCACTTATTCGTATTCAATTCTAATTGGGGTCAGGATAATAAGGCGATATTTACAAATACTTATGAACTAAAAACTAATTATTCAAAATTGTTAAAGGGGGTAATTGGCTGTCTGCTGCGAAACAGCAGACAGGCTTTCGGTCCACTTAATAGGGACCAGTTACCGTCGCTTATGGATGTTTGCGACACCAGGATATCAGGAGTGGTGGCCATCCAGTCGGTCTTTGTGCTCTACCACTAAGACAGAGTTGTTTTTTCGCCTTTTGTGACAAGCTGCCCGCTTTTTACTCTTTTTACGCCGCCCCTGTATGATGTTACAAATAGGCAAATATTCGCGGGTAGTTTTATAAAGTATGTATTTTATACTAATAATTTGAATAATATTTATTACAATTTTATTAATAATTGTAAATAACGCTTCACAATTCTGACCTAAATAAAGTACTATTATATAGTTATAATTAACACAAAATACATTAAAGCAACTAATACGACACCAATAGGCACTAAGATGGCTAGTCACGTTAGGCCTTGTTTCTACGAGCTGCTAATTATAAAGAGCATTGGACATAGTTAACAAATTTCTCTTTTAAAAAAATAACCCTTTCATTACCAGCGCCGGATTTAACCAGCATCCACTGGACGCCGCGTGTGTACTAACGTCAAATTTATTAACTTGCCTATTTATTTAATATACCAGCAAAATCAGTAACATTTGTAACACTCAAATTAGAAAATCCGAACATTGGCTTACTGCCATGCAATGTGTATATTTCGCGGCGCGCTTCAGTAGCGTAGACTGCGGTAAGGAACGGGTTAGTTCAAATAGTCTGGATACATCTAATATATCTGAAACTTCGAGTAAGCAAACTGACAATAGTCAAAAGTGACGACTCCTGCGCCCCTTTATAGGTCAATGTCACTGTATGATGCTGGTCACGGACCGGGATTGCACCGTATAGGAATGAGAAGGATAGCTCGAGAGCAATGGACTCTATGAGAGAAGAGCGGTGGTTAGAGAGACGCGATACTTTGCAGTGGGCAAAGAAATTCGCACTGACCTTGATACCACCCCTTCCCGGTTTGGTTCAGGTCCGCTCGCGGAGGAACTGTGCATGGCATCAGCTAAATTCACGCAAACTGAACACACAATTAATTATTATGGAACGACCAATGAGAGTTTGTAGTAACTGAAGGGAGGTCGAACGTCGACCATCCCGCGCGTTTAGTAGCTCACGCGTTACTACTTATTATTTTCGTCCCACCCTCGCTTTTACCATTTACTTCACCGAGAGTGAGGGTAGGTGACAAAAATCAGGAGGCGAGGATTTCAAATACCCTTTTTGCAAGGATCGTACAGTCATACTATGACACTAATTTATCCTACACATTTGCAGATAGGAAACAAATTGTATACACTGTATTTGTTAAACAGAGAGGAAATATCGAGTGGCAGCTTTTTACTGCCTTTACGATGCCTTTGGAAACATGATTCTCAAAGGCTGTTTAAGATATATTCAACTTAATAGGAGTTGTTTATATTTCATGATTTCCCATATATAAAAAAATGTATTTCAATACGATTAAATGATCTTTTCTTGGATTTGCGAATTTTATACATTAAATTATGTACAAGATTATAGTTTATCTTATATCAAAATGCTCTTTACAAATACTATTCACCAACAAGTTATTGAAGAAGGTCATATTGAACAATTCACAACCACAATATATACAGAAAACAAATTTTGATTAATTTATACATATATCCGCATCTAGGGTTAATTTGTTAACAATAATTAATATTTGGCTATTATTAATTGTTTTTTTTTATAAATAATTTGAACGTATAAGAAAATTTCATACAACTATGGTGAGATTCCAGCCAGAACAGCCTAACAAAAGTTTTCAAAGATCATCTTCATTAGGGGAAAGAAGCAGTGAGAAAGATAATACCTTCCGAAATCATTTTAGGTTTGAAAACTCCATACACAAAAAAAAATTATGAAAGATCGTTTTCAGTTCAGAAAATCTTTTAGAATTTTTAATAGCCAACAAGCATTAATAAAAAAGGTAGCTAAATCTATGTCAATAAAACATTTATGGATGAAACTACATAAAAATTTAAACCATTGAAGATCTTTAAGGCAATAAGTGTTGAATGATAGTATTTAAAGGAATGAGAAGTGAGTTTGAAATAAGTAAATGAAGTATTTCAAGGAGTGTAAGGAGGCGGTGGGGGAAGTACGGAGAGATCGTCAAAAGGAAAGTATTGCTGTGAACCCAGTACCGGAGGGGCATATGGGGTATGGATGGTGGGGATGTAAGCATCGTTAGGAGTGTATGGAGGCAGGGTAGGCACGGAAGGAGTTGGACCAACACCATGAGATTCAAACCCGTCCCAATCCTCCATCAGGTTTCTCCTCTGTATGTCCTCATCATTAGACAGTGGAGCGCCCCATAGATTAGCGGCTGATGCTAATAAGGCAAGTGCACCTGGAAATTGGTAAAGTGCTTATAAAGCTTTTTTGTTATTTCTAAACCTATTTACAGAAAATATAAAATGAGATGAAAGAAAATATTATGAGGAAACCTGCATACCGAAATTAGCGGTAGGTGTAACCCGCCAATTGCTTTGGACAGGCGTGGCGGCTCGAGCCTAGCAGTGGAACATGGCTTGTATTATATAAACTAGATGTCACACTATCATGTACACCTTAGGTTACAGTATTAGTCTTCTCCATTGTTTACCTGGATAAATCAACCAGCAATTGGTGTAACTCATATACCTCTAAAAATGTTGTTCCATCTACTTTCTCTTTTGTTTTTTTTTTCAAAATCAAAAAATAGATGAATCAATTACGGCACCACCAATAAGGCGCGCGAAAGTTTAACTGTGACGATACTAATAAAAGTAACTCTGGCACTATAATGAACGTTTTGGATGCAACGGAAGGGTAACCACTTGCAACAGCCATCATCATAGCAATGGTTGGAACCAAACTGGATGGGTCGCCATAGTCTGTTGAAGGAGCCGGTGGAAAAGGAGCGAATAGCGGGCGCAGTCGCTAAAAAAGGCCCGCACACATGGTCGAGATGGAGGTGCGCATCGATGTACCGAACGCTCAGGCCCAACCGTTGAAGAGGCCAAAGGAATACTGAGGTGGTTTTAGTGGGTATACCAGCGACTCTTAATCAAGAGGCGAAAGCGTACGTACGCATTGAATGGACTCTCTACGAAGAGAGAGTCTAAGTACTAACTTGCCACACGTTCCCACGCGGCGGGGTGTGCGTAGTGTCATTCTATCTAAAAATAACATTTCTATTATTCACATCAGGAAAATTAAGACAGCAGCTATCCTTATAAAGTATGAACACTCACCTGCACCAGTGATGGTATAAAATCCGTACTCATAATCCACTTGAATAGTATTTGGATCATTACTATTTGTATTTCCCAATATGACCGTTGTATAATAACATACACCGACTATTGCTATCACCCAGAACACACACATGATGCTCGGAACTGCATTCCTGCGAAGCATCTTTATTGCTCTACTGTTAAGGCTGGTCAGATTAATGAGGGTGCCAATACAGGAGCAGAGTAACACCATAAAACACAATAATATCAATACTCTCATAAGAGTGATGATTTCTGTTGTTGTGCATGGTGGCAGACCTGAAATTAAAAAAATAATTTCTTTATGAATTTATTTTTGCAGAGTATATATACAATGCGCAATGGAGCAAGACTCGAAGTGGAGGCTGTATTTCAGCAAATATAGAGAGGACTCTTACCAGTGCGATAGAACAGTAACAGTTTATCAGTCTGGGCTGGATGGGAGAAGCAAGGGACTGGTATTTGTGGCATCATCTTGAGAAGAATTATGTCTCTAGCAATGGATAATGATTGGTTGAGATTTCAAATTTTAGAGAGAATCCTCTTTAGCCCGATGAATCATTTAGTTTCACTAGACATAGCTGACAGCTAACAAAAAAGGCACTATATGGTTTTTCTTTCACAATTAAGGAAATCAGACAGCCATCATCCATATAAAAACAGAATTTATTCACATCTAATTCATATCTTCTTGTGCTTCTGGTCAAGATAATATCATGAAATCCTAATGGATAAGAAAAGAAGAAGCAACACTGCGGCATTTTGAATACCATAGTCTAAATGCTGAATACTTTGGATACAACCAGATTAAAAAGTTTAGATCTAGATAAAATTCAAAAAAGAAGAACTAAAATAACAAAAAAAAAACTTTTAAACAGAACTAGGTTTCTTATGAATCAAAAAACTGAACTCAACTAATTAGGAATTGATGTTTTGACTACTCAATGTATTGATTACCTTTAACATTGGTAGATGATTACAAACGTAATTTTAGACTATCAAGTAACATTGGCATGACACACATCAATTTGTGGATTTACTGGATATGTTTGAAGCTGTTCAATGTAGGGCCATGTGTTTTATTTGTTTCAGATATAATACAAAATGGAGATCCATTTTCAACCAGATGGTTGTATTGATTTCAAAATATTATATTTTACATTATCTGTGATAAAGTTTAAGCAGGTAAGCTTGGGCTAGAGTTGTCCATGAATAGGTTTATCTTTTGTTTCTCAAACAAAACAAAACACAAAACAATTTTGTTCATTTGCAGAGAAAAATGCTGGAAGTTAAAATATTTATAATTATACTTCAATTTGATTACAATTTTTACTATTAATTACCTTTTACAATCAAGTTCTGTTACGTTGTAACAAGAATAAATTATTCAATTCCTAAATACATAATAATTATTTATAATTAATTTCAAATTAATTCATCCAATATCGAGGGTATTTTTGCTAAACAAACCAGATAATTATTACTTCTAATAGAGGGTATTTTAGTGCAAATAAACAGGATAATAATTTATTAATTAAATAATTGTAATAATAATTAATTAATTTAATATCTTATTTATTGATATGCTATGCTAAAAACATAAACCCAATATTTTTCATATACTTAATATATATGACCTGACTTATTCACAGGCACACATAGTTCCCTTAGTTATTTCAACCAAGTTAAAATATAATAATAGAGAATCACAAATCTTACAAACTCACCATTAAAATCAGATCTGTTAAGAGGATCATACTCCTCAGGGTTTATCTCACTGCTGTCACCATCATCATCGTCGAATGTGAAAAACTGTGTGAGCGAAAAACTTTGAGTGCAGTGCAGGCCTTTTATTCTGAACCAACTGGGCTGCACCAAGGCAGCACAAGTCAGTAGAAAAGTTGATAGATTGAAGAACGCTGCTATTTTATTCAACTCTTTATCCTTGAATGGAAATGGCATTTTCAGCCCTGAAATTTTGAAACATGTTCAAGTTAGAACAAACAAGTGATACATATTTTCTGGTTTCAATATATAGGAATCAGATACACTTTTTAAAATAATACAGTAATTGCATTATGCTGTAGCAATTGTAAATGTATGTAAATTATCTGGTAACCAAGTGTGACAATTTTATTATCGGAGGAGAAACTCTGATTGATGCGCACTCCTCACCCGGAATGATGGGGGTATGTGGAAATATGGTTGACATCCAACTACCTACTAAAAACTCCATTGTTCTCCAATCGCCTGGGCTCATCGATTAATTGGCTTGTTGATCATCCCACAATAATATGCACCACAGATTGTTTTGACAAATGCTCATATCATGTGCCACATACAGACAGTGAAGGAAACCTCAATACTGACTAAACCTGTAGCATGACGGGTGTACTGTATATTCCTTCTAGGGGGAGGCTGATACAACACAATAGTAGGATATGGGTACTCTGGTTGTTCACTAGTCAAAATATAAACTTAATATCTCTTTTTAGAAGCCTACAGGGGTCACGGGTTCAATTAATTTTCTGAGTCTGGGAGTTTATATATATTATATCCAGCCCGATGGACCGAAGACCTGCACATGGATACCGGTGGGGGCTGGATGGAATAAGTAAGGAACCGGAATGTATGGCGCAAACTTGGGGAGACAGCCGTAGACTATGATAGGCTGATGGCAAATATATATTGCACAGTGAAATACAGGAATACACTTATGTTGATAAGAATCATAAGAATATTGAACATAATACTGATCACATATTAGCAATTTCTTTGAATCAATCTTGGGATATAGTGAGATTTATAATTTAGTGTGAAATGTAAAGTGGGATATTGTTGATAAAATACCATTCATCATATCATATACATATCTTCTTCTTCCTGCCTTTATGCCACATTATGTGGTGTTGGCACATGTTCTCTTCTTCCACTCTCCTCTGTTAGCCATAATCTCAACAATTACACTCCTTTTCACCATATCATCTTTTACACAATCAATCTATCATTACATTGGTCTACCTCTTCTTCTGCATCCATCCACTTTCATTTCTATCATTTTCCTTGTTGTATGATATTTGTTCCTTCACATTTTATGGTCTTACCACGCTAGTTTTACTGCTGTTACTTTTAAGTTTTTCAACCACTGGTGCTACTTTCACACTTCCTCTAATATACTATATTTACTTATTTCAAATTTTATCTATTTTCCATCCATCTCTGCAGCATGTAACATCCTTTTGTTCCTCCCTTCTGTGACCCAGCATTTCAATTCCTTTAAGTGGCACTCGTGGATCACATATTATTCCTAAGACATGTCATCCATTCTGCATTCACTCTTTTTTTCATATCTCTGTTTATTGCACCATCATACATACAAATAAGCTTGATAATAAACTAGCATATGAGAACTAAAAAAGAATTAAGTATGCATTATTTGAATGCATATAATAATGTATATAAGTTGTCTAGTAATCATAACATGTACTGGTGCTTACTTGCTGTTTTGGGATAAGGTTGCACTGTGTGAATTGTCACAGTATGAATTTTTTTCATAACAAAAAGAATATAATATATATATCAGAGATTTCGATGTTCATTCGGAAACCATTATTATCTCTGACATATATATTACGAAGAAGAGAGTCCAATGTTTTATAAATGTGATGCCAGCATTATTGACATCACAATTGTTGATTTCACGATGATAATTCTTGTTTCGGTCTTCTAAATAAAACTTCACAAGTACTTTCAAAGTAAGACCTTTCGCATATGAATTATGCTTAGTGCCGACAGTGCGGCTCGATTTACATGGCATCAAACACCTGGATGCTTCAGGTGTTTAGTGCACCTGCGTTTTGCATGTGTTGTTTACCATATTAATGTTTTGGTGTTTTGTGTGTGATGTCAAGGGGCTCACACACATGCATGTTACATGTGTTCAACTTCACACTTTTTGGGTCCACCCTTTATGCCGGGGCCCAGCAGAGGCGGCATGGCCAGACATTTGTTTTCCACATAAGCATCTGGTTACCATAAGATGTGGCCATACCAGCGGAGCCGACACTCCTGCAATTTATCCACAATGTCACGGACATGAAGACTACTGCAAATGTGGGAGTTCCTCCAATAATCAGTGAATGTCATATTTGCACCGATATATATGTATGATTGCAAAACTGAAGTGGCAGTGGGCTAGGCACATAGCTCGAAGGACTGATGGCCGTTGGGGCAGAAGTCCTCGAATGGCGACCGCGTACCGGAAGACGCAATGTTGGTAGGCCCCCCACAAGATGGACCGATGATCTGGTCAGGATCGCCGGAATAGGTTGGATGAGGACAGCGCAGAACCGATCATCGTGGAGATCTTTGGGGGAGGCCTTTGTTCAGCAGTGGGCGTCTTCCGGCTGAAATGATGATGATATGTATACACATATATGTAAAACTAATACATATTTTGTATAATGGTAGTAATTTATGGTATTTATATGTTTAATATAATGTTAATTAGATTTAATTACCAAGGGGGATACTAGAAATAAGAGTGGATGGATACAAGAGGTAGACCATAGAAAACATGGATGGATTGTGTAAAAGATGATATGGTAAAAAAGGTGTGAATGTTAAAATGACGGCTAATAGAAGAGAGTGGCAGGAAAGAACACATAGTTTGGGATATGGGCAGGAAGAAGAGGATATAATGTTAATTGGATCACGACCTTTAGTATAACAGGTCATTAATGTAAATAAAATAAATTAATGTAAATATAATAAAATATAATTATTTTCCTCATACTGTGAAATTCCTGTAGCATGAAGCACCTTAAAAACAAAATATTAAAACATACAAGCATGTCACATGACACGTGAAGGTATTATAAATATAGCATATTTAAAAAAAAATCAACATTATAGGATAACTTAAAATACAACAATACTTTTATTATGTTTATAACATCTAAAAATAGAACCTTTGGGGGAGGTATCGTATAGCGAGAATGATAATGGCAAATAATACAACGCAAGTTTTGTATAGTGACAGTGCAATGAGAATTATATGTATTGTCATATAATTCATCAAATTATATTTCCTACAAGTATTGTTACTTTTAATATAATGTTTATAGCACTATTAGGCAGTTACTTTTAATTACTATGGGGAAAAATGATTAAATGCAATGTAAGAGCAACGTAATATTGAGGAAAACAGCTTTAATGGGATCGGAAAAATAAATTTGCTAATGGAGAAAAATGGCAAGGTTAGACAACGTACCTCTAATCCACGTTAAACAACCCATATTTTTGTACACTAAATACAAGACTTAATAAAACATTCCAAAACTGCACGGAATTATAAACTTAACAAACTTTATTTTTTGATTTACAAATGAAAATAAATAAAACAATCTACATACGAATCAAATCAAACTACTGACTGACGTTTACCTATTTATTTTGACAATTAATGTCATTTACTTTAAAATCGTGTAGTGTTGCCGTTTTGTAAATGGAAAAAATGCTAGATTTTGGCGGAGATAATGCTAAAAATGTGCTAGATCAAATTTTAATAAGCTAATAAAAATGCCAAATGCCAAGTCTTGTTTAAATGAATTAAAAACGAAAATAATGGCAAGTAGGTAGTGTAATTAAAAACGCAGTGCAATTTTTAAGTATATTTAATCATGAAGATAAATCAAATAATATTTGTAGATCATCAATATCATCATCGTCGTGAGCTTGTGCTTGTGATGTTGAAAGGCCAACTTCAAAATCAATAGTCATTGGCATCACAATCGACTCTGTAACCCCTATAATCTTTTGCAGAGAGTAAATATCCTAAAGGGGTATGAACAATAAGTTAATCAAATAAAAAATTTGCCACCATTAAGTTCTTATAATTCGAAAGATACAAAAATTTCAGAAAATGCTAAATATGCAATATGTTAAAGCTCATTTTTTCATGCCAACAGGTTTAAAAATATTTCAAATTTAGCATTAAAAATGCCAAATCGGCAACACTGTTTAAATGTCATACCAACTCGTTTTAATAAATTTTTATCATCTCTGGCTTCTATGTCTTGAATATTGATTTTGGCAATGTCGGGTAAAAAGACAAACAAACGTTGACAAACGTTTTTTTATTTAATCTCCAAAGAATACAAAATAATAAACCTTGTTTTCCAATTACAGCACTAGAGCGCATTATGCGAAATCAACTACAGCAACGCTTAAATTCGCACAATCGAGCGCTCTCAAAAGTGATGAGTACAATCGAATACCAACTCAATGACAGAAAATTAACAAGTGTGTTTTCTTCAAATTGGCATTGATCGAAATTTTATTTATATATTATCGTTAGTAATATTGTATATTGATGAAAAAAATTTTAAAGCTTCCGTTTCGTCCAGGTAAGGTACAAACATTGACTTTTTTATATTCCACTTTTAAAATGTGAATACAATTTCATTTTAGAATTCGAATCTATATTCTATCAATTTTTTTCGACACTGAACTTAACACACTCTGCTGGTGAATTTAAAACTAATTCACGTTCCAACTCCATAAGCATAATTCGGCATTGTGCGCCACTGAGTTGCATTAAGCTCTGTTACTGGAAAACAAGGAAAGTTGCAATAGTCCTATCAAATTGCACACCAGTTTATCGGCAGGAAAAATGCTCGTCTAACATCATTTTTGATTACTTTTAAATATTTTTTTAAACTAACTATATTCATCACAAACAAAAACGTCAAAAAATTCATTATTATAGGTCATTATTGTCATTCTATAATTATTTTTAATTTTCATTCCATTATTATATTATACTGTTATGAATATCGAACTCAAAATTATCTTATTGGCAACACTGACTAAAATTTAAAACAACCAAAGAGAATCACTTCCGGAGTGTAACACTTCCGGAGTATAAACGACCAATGAGAATCTAATATTTGGACAACCAATGAGAATCACTTCCGGAATATAAGCGACCAATGAGAGTCGCTTCCGGAGTGTGGAGTGGAGACGGGTGAGGGACAGACCAACCGCTTCTATAAAAGCGCCGCAAGTAGGTGCCAGGGGGACTTCGTGGCTGTTCTTAATTGTCCCCATGCAGCGGTCGAGCCGGAAACGCACCTCACAGGAGGCGCGTGTCCGAGCACGCTGCCACGGCTGATCGACCCCGCTCCTACGGGGTTGGTATGCCTTAACGTCCGTAGCCGCTGTCAAATCGTCCGAGACAACAATAGCTTTAGCTTTAAGAAAAAAAAAGCCAAGGGGGATCTGTTTTCGTTCGGTCGTCGTCGCGTGCGGAAGCTGTCGGTCTGCCTGCCATTTTTTTTAAATCATCACCACTGGTTCATAAAAATACTATTAAAAATAAAATAAAAAAAAATATCCGAATATTATAATAATAATATAATAAATCTCAGTCACGCTGCCACACAACCGACCTGACCCAAGATGCGGGAGATGGGAAAGGATTGAAGAAATTGAAAGGCTAAAGGACCCTGCCACCTCAGATGGGAAAAGGAGTGAGGCGGCGGATGCTCGGGCACCTCGGGTACGCACACCCTTGTACTCCTCGGACAGAGGAACACCTCTGAGAGGAAACTAAAATGAACTATGGTCCAACATAGCAAGACTCCCGGCAACGTAACATATTTTTTTAAGGATCGTGTTCAAAGTTTGAATATCTACTAGTTTAGGCCAATGGCTAATTGCCAGGTACTAGTTTTTAAAAGTAGGCAAATTGAATTCTCTTATCTTAGATCCTTTTGTCCTTTTTATCCATTAAGGGGTGGAGAAAGAATACCAACCTCTGCGGCTGGGGTCGGCCTGTCGTAAAAGGCGACAAAACAACCCGCCCTAGCTACGTGGTAGGGCTTCAAGCCTGTCTGGATAGCGACCACCTTTGGTCTTAAGCATGCCGCCATAATAACCTTGTGTTGTGTTCCGGGATTAGTGTCCCAGGTTCCTGTGCCTATATGCGGACAGCAGCGTGTCCGCGCTGCCCTGGCATCGCAAATATATATATAGGCGACGGTAACTGCCTACTAATAAATGGGCCGTCACCCTGTCTACTGTTCCCCAGCAATAAAAGAAGGTGTACCGCATTCTAGTGTTCTGCGCCTACTGACTGTGCGTCATCCGGGATGGCAGTTTTAATAAATTTCCAGTTACCCCGTGGTCACTTAGGACCCAAGTTCCTGTACCTTTATGGGACAGCAGCGTGTACGCGATGCCACTGGCGTTACAAATACTTATTAGCGACGGTAACTGCTAAATTCTAAGTGGACCATCAATCTGTCTGCTGTCTGTAAGCAATAAAAAAAAGATGGAAATTGAAACTCGGAAACCAGAGAATAAAATATGGAAACGAAACAGAAAAGCGATTTTAATAGATATTTTAATATTTCTAAAATATCATTTTTTTATTGTATGCTAGCTTTAATAAAACATGCCAGATACAATAATTAAAACTAAATTATTTTAGAACCACTTGTTACATATAAAATACTAGCAGCCCGTCCCAGCTTCGCACGGGTATTTAACAAAAAATTAAAAATTAAACCCTTCTATTTTTTTCGGTCTCGGGGAAAAACCTCTCTTGACGGGTTATCCCGGCCCGGGGGGACCGAGGGATATAAGGGACTCCGGAAAAGATGTTCGACCCACTAAAAAACCCCGCTGTTCTCCTATCGTCTACGCCCGGGCCCACGGATATATGGCCTGCCGATCTCGTGGCCCGGGCCGGCGTCGGCCCACGCTTTGTCTTAAAGCGGGCCCCTTCTAAAGTGCTGGCGCCAGGGGGTCAGAGTTTCGTCCCCCTGGCGCTCTCTTGTAACAACTCTAGGAGTTGAGGGGGGCTGTGGAACAGCACGCGGCCTTCTCCCTCGCGGCAATAGTGCGGGCGGCGGATCCTCCCCCGAGGGGCCGCCCGCGGCCGTTTTCTACGGCGGCCGGAGATCGTTGCCCGCCCTCCGGCGCCGACGACGCGGCCTATGTTGGCGGGAGGGGAGTGCGGTGGCGGACTCCCGCTCCCGTTCCGCCGCCTCCCTTGCAGACACTACTGCCTCGCAAAAGGAGGCGACGGCCGTCCATCCAGGATCGCCCCCGACCATGGACAGAACCAGGGCCGGGAGTGACAGGTCCGCGGCCAATTCCGGACGGGATTCGCATCCCCGTCGCGTGCTAGTCAGGCGTGGGTACGACTACCAGACGACACTCCAGAAAAAGCAGAGTCGCCTGACGTCGTAGCCGGCCCAGCAAGACCAACCGACAGCGAGGATGCAATTCCCGCCCCGGGAATACTCTGTGCAGGCGCAGTCGAAATAGGCATGGTTTCGACTACCAAATCAGGTCCCAGGGTAGAACCCGGGACCCCAATCAGTATTCGCAATCATCCCACCGGGGACCACGCCACGAACAGAGAGCTAAGTTGGAAAGGATGTAAGAGGTAGACGGAAAGAAAGGTAGGACTCTGTCGCCTCGAACGGAGAGGGGAGTGAAGCGACGGATGCTCGGGCACCTCGGGTACGCACACCCGTGCACTCCTCGGACAGAGGAGGGCCCCTGAGGGCAAACCCTTCTATTTGCGTCAGGTTACTAAAAAAATAAAATTATAAAGAAAGTTTGAATATTAATTTCTATGAGCTTTTATTTTAATGATTTTTTTTGTTATTACTTTTTATTTATTTTTCGTTATTTTTTAATAAGTATTCTAATTTTTGTAAAAACCCCAGTGACGCACGCCTACATTGCATAAGGTGCTGCCTAGCTAGCCGAACAGGGTGAGCGGCTACCACGCAACATTTTTCTAATACTTACATTTTTAAACTCGTGATATCTTTCGAATGGAATATCCGAATTGAATAATTCAAAAAGTTATATAAAGGTATTGAAACAGTTTTGAATATGAAGTAATTTATTTTGATAAGGATTAATACCAAGATCCAAATAAAGAGCCTTTTCTAGGGGCGGCATTTCAATTAAATTTTTAAAATAAAAGAACACTTATTGTGGCATAACTATAATAGTTAGACATATGCTGTCGCGACACTTTTTGTAAATAATGATGTGTTCTGCAAAGTTGTAGTACATTATTTTATTCTATCATCAATAGTTTTCGCAACGCACGCGATTTAAATAATATTTTAGGTAATTTTTTTACACTTTGGGTTACATTATTGAAGTTTTAGTAAGGATCCCTAATTTTTTTGAAAATATAATATAGCCTATGTCACCCGGGGATAGTGTAGCTTCCCAACAATGAAAGAATTTTTTAAATCGGGTCGGTAGTTTCGGAGCCTATTCAAAGCAAACAAACAAACAAACAAACAAACAAACAAACAAACAAACAAACAAACAAACAATCAAATCTTTCCTCTTTATAATAGTAGTATAGATGAAACAAACCTTTTCTCCAATCTAATATAATTATACCGAAATCAATGGCAATAATACAAAAAGTAATGAACCAAAAACTAATTAATAATTAATTAAAACACAAAGAGTATAAAGCTTTAACCGTTTTAATTATAAGTTTATATTATTATTAAATATTATTTGATTGACGCCTTTGACTAATTTGTTTCGTTTAAATGTTAGAAGACAGGCTAACGACCCACTTAGTAGTAACGAGATTCGAACGAACCTTGTAACCTTAAAGCAGTGCCGGATTAAGCAAGCGCGGGGCCCGTAGCAAATATTTTCAAAGGACCCTGCACCTGGGCGTAAGTGTGCTTCCATACCTCAAACTAGAGCACCAACGTAAAAACTACATCACCAATGCACTTGTCATCGATGGCTCAAGCGAGCTCCTGGGACGTGACTTCATCAAGTAGCCACCACCTGGTTCGGCGATGGAAGCGCTCAACACGTTTGTCTTTGGGTTTCACGTAGAGGTCCATGACATGAAGACGGTGTTGTGCAGTGACCGTCTCGCTGGATATGATTTTGCAGTTGACTACTTTGCTGATGTGGTGTCTCCAGTCTACAGGAGAATTTGAGTCGGTTCGCGGCCATCAAATTCTTCACAATTATACGAGCGACTTTTTGTAACATGTGCTTTTATCGTATGAAATTCTGTTTTATATTTGCCAAGGAAATAATGAGGGGTTACGGATTGTATAACGTAGATTGTGTTGGTAGGAAAAGATGTAACGTTTCATCTTTTTGTGACATCAAATAAATTCAATATATTATGTTACCATGTGTTAATAAGTTTCATTTAAAAATTACGGTCAGGTCGAGATGAGCGGGTTTAAATATGCGGGGCCCCCTTTTGCGCGGGGCCTGTAGCAATTACTACTTTTGCTATATGGTTAATCCGGCACTGATCTTAAGCACACGCGGTGATGGTGAAGCGCGCGTCTACTGCGAGTATACGCGCAGATACTGCGATACAGACGCGTTGTAGTCGCTCGTAGCTTCTACGTTTTGATCAGATCAGTCAGTTGTACAATGGCGTCGGTTGAGACTACACTGCTTACGTTGGCTTTAGCACTGCTTTTAAAAAGAAAAAAACTTAAAAATAAGCCTATTTATTGGATAGACCCATTTACGAGTGAAAGAAGATTGTGTGGTCATTACAACACCACATTTACAAAGTTGGTAAAACATAGAAGATGGGAAAAAATTTCTAAATATTATCGAATGTTGTATTTGTCATTCCAAGATTTTTTTTTTATTCTAAAACGGAAGTTAACTCTTCTAAATACAGTAATGAGATATACGACGGGGTGAGCGCGCGCCCCTCCTCTACCCCTCCTCCGCCCCTTCGTACACGCTTCAAACGAGTAGCCAACGCGCTTCACACGCGCGCTTGTATCGCGTTTTACGCGTGTTTGAATCTATACAAACGCAAAAATCAGCATCTACGGCGCAGACGACGCGCGTTCCTGAAACACGCGTCGTCCGCGCGTTTAGAGGCCGTCGTCTATGGATGTTTGCGACGCTAGAGGTATCGCGAACACGCTGCTGTCCCATAGGGGTAATGATATCGCAATTTGGTTTATTTTGCCAATATTCTAACCGATGGTTAACCGTTGGTTATCTTAATTGATAACCGACGGTTGATTGTTGGTTGTGTCAGTCGATATTGTTTGTTCTTGCAGTGGATATTTTTACTGATGGCTAATCGTCAGGTCTTGCATTCGATATTCAACTTGAATTTATTAATCAGTCGTTAGATTAATAGAAGCAACGTAGAACACGTTCAAGAGCTAAAATAACATTTACTTCACTTTAAAATTGTCATGGAAATAACACAGAAAAAATATTTTTTTTTTTAGAATTTTATTACTTGACATACACATATGTTAAAAAAGAAATCTTATTCGTATAATATATTTTACTTTGTGCATTTTAAGATATTTTACAAATAGAAAGATAGGGATAGCTCATTTTATTTCACCCAGTACTTAACGCAAACGAGACGGAATCGTCAGAGGAATAGGAAATTTGACTAAAAGATCAGCAACTCTATCGAAAATCTCAAATTTAGTATTCAATCCACAACTCCCATTTTCATTGAGCTTTTTACTCAGCTACACTTACATTCGCGCCGAAGCTATTTGAATATGAATTCAATTTAAGGTTTACCTTTTTGTGTCAGAGATTAATAACGACATTTCCCACTTTAGCTCAACGACTGTTGTTTATTTTTGTTGTATATTTAATAATCTGTAACACACAAATATAATTTTAATTATGTTGCCACATACTATTCTTAGTTTATTAGAGAATTACGTTTTTGATGTTCTATACAGGTTTTTTAAATTATTTTTACAAGGTTGCTAATGTGAATTTTAAGATTGGGGATTAATAAAACCGCAAGCCATCGAAAATTAGGTTTCTAATGTTCTATACACGTTTTCATAATTCATTTTGTAAGATTTTGGAAAACTTTCATTTATTTCTCATTTGTAATTAAATATTTATTTCACTAAATTAACATTCTAGTAATCTTTCAAGTATGTTAGTTAATATGACTCGGATTCTTTGCACTTGAATGCATGTGTAATAATGTTTAATTTTATTTTCGAAAACTTAATTTAGTTCAATCATTAATCTAGCAATTGGTTTTCCCAGTGCAGCGTCACCTACCAATACAATTATAAAACCATTAACATGCTAACAGACTGGAAAAGTTAATTTCACGATTTATTCTACAAAAATTACATTTCAAAAGCAATATTGTAATGATTCGAATATATCTGTTTAATCAAACTGCTAGGATAGTGCCACCGAATCATCATCGTCATCCTAATGTTAAATCCCGGTTGCAACCCAAATTTCCGTTACAGTGCCCGGTCCGCTTTCTAACTTTTTCTTCTCCACTTCGCACGGTCTTCACATCCCGTTCATTGGCATATATATCCCCCTTTGCGACCTGCATTTATATATTGGGATAAAAATCTCTCTCGTGTTTTTCCTATTTGACACAAATTATTTATCTAGTTTCATTACTTTGTAATGAGGCTTTTGTAAATGTCTCACAAAACTTTATAAGTGGTTCCTCTTTATAACTCATAAAGGTCTTGACAGTTTTTTATCGACTTCCATGTTTGTTTTAGTCTCCAGATCACTGCGCAGATGGTTATGTATGTTGCATTTAAGTAACAAGTGGAGCACTATCTATTCTGCACGCCATAAAATAACTGTCGTCACGATTATATTTAGTAAGTCATTTTAAAATTGTTCGTTCCCAGATGTCGTCTTACAAAACTAATATTAGTTTTTTTACTACTATATTAGTTTACTACTAGTAGTAGTTTTCTCCATGCAGGGGCGGAGTAAGAATACTAAGCCGGAGTAGACCGGTCGTAAAAGGCGACATAACAACACAAGCTAGGTGGTAGGGCCCCAAGCCCACCTGTATAAAACCACATCTGTCTATAAGTATGCTGCCATTATAAACTTTGTTGTGTTCCGACATTAGTGACGCAGGTCCTAGACCCTTAGACAGCAGCGTATTCGCGGTCGTAAACATCCATAGGCGACGGTAATTTTTTACTAATTATTTAGTGGGCCATCAGCCTGTCTGCAGTATTTCACCAATAACAAGAAAACATGATGAAACATTTGTAAACCCACGTAGCCTCTTTCACCTCTCAATGTTGAGTAAACTATTTAGTTTACTATGATATTATTTTATGTATTTACTTACTTCCACTATAGTTCATTGCTTGTCTAGCTTAACAAGATACGTTTTACACGTTGAGAAATAGTTTGGAAGCTTTGTGTCTTGAGTTTCAGAAATTTCAATCCAGGAATGCTTTTCAATGAATAATTGGTTTTTATTGGTTGGTCGGACGTTTCGAGACCAGTAGATCAGGGACATCTTGAAAAAAGGCCAGGTCAAGAGTACCCTAAACCGAAGGGCATGTATGAAGGGAATAATGAAAGTGGACGAAGCGAAACAAGTATGTAAGGATCGTAGCAAGTGGAAAGAAGTAGTCACTGCTTACCCCTACGGGAAAGAGGCGTGATTATATTTATGTGTATGTATGTAATAGGTCAAAACACAATTGTATAATACTAAACAAAAGAAACTCAGAAAAAAATATTAATACATTACTTAAAGAGATACGGTTCTACGCAAAATCTAAATTGTTAAAAATAATCTTTTTGTGTAGGCTTGTGGATGACTGAAAAAAGTTTAGTTTTATTTTGCTTAAAAACTCCTTTCTTTACATTACGACCATATTTATTAGGCCTACTAGATTAGACGATAAAACACTACAAATAGTTGCTGTATCAGCAACTAAATATGTTACATAGCTAATGAATCATTAAACAGTCAGGTGTCCTAGCGGAGGACTTTTTATTCTTAACGGCCGTCTGTCGAAAATCTTAGTATAGGACTTTCGTTTTAGCCGCATCTGTCGCAGATCCCTTAATAGAACACGCCATAAAAGTGTATATAAGGGCTGTTAGTCGATAGAAAAGAAACTGGGCTTCCCTATGACATAAAATTTGTTAGGGCTGTAGTACAATTTTTTTTGATAATCGTTGATTTAAATCTATGACCATTTCCGTCAGTGTTTCTAAAGGATCAAACGCATATTGAGTATCAAAGTTGTTTTTTAAGTTTGGTTTAACAGTTTAGAAATATGGAAAGGTAAGTAATAATTAATGTTATTCACTAACATAGGCATATTCTTTACATTTTAAGTCATAAAACAACCATTGAAGCAACGACCAATTAATTTCCAAGTCATTTTAGTAAGTTGTAGTTGGATTTTGTTTTGTGATATCTGATAGAAAAATTATTAAATTCAAACGAATATTGTGTGTAATCATATCATTATAGAGATATCTAATAATTACAAAATACGTGTATTTAGTCGCAAATGCGAAAATTTCGACCTCAAAGATACGAAAACATCTCAAAGTCCTCTAATTGGACGTTCGATAGACGGGTCGTGCCACAAAATGACTGGCGGTTGAAATAATACGGAAAAGATGTTTTTTTAAATTTCGATATAGATTTTTTAAATGTTTCTTTGTAACTTTTTTAATTTTATTGGATTGATTGATTTTAACACTTTTAATGTACATATACATTTATATTACATGTACTTTGTACACAATGTTAACAAATTCCTGTTTGGAGTTCATTGCTCACATACACGTTATCACGTTTAACCTTAATCAGTGAAGTATTCAAATACCACTGAAACAATTTTCCTCTTAGCACAATTTAATTAGATTATCAAATAGGAAGATTAACTCATGTGATGGTTATAAGTAGATAGGCTTGTAGATGACTGAAAAAAGGTTAGTTTTATTTTGCTTAAAAACTACTTTCTTTACATTACGACCATATTTATTAGGCCTACTAGTACTTAGATTAGATGATAAAACACTTCAAATCAGAATTAAAGGAACGCGCGTCAAAAATGTTAGTTGGTATAGTAAATTATATAGAAATCTGTATTGTATTTAAGTAAATTAATTTTCAATTTAATTATGCAATTCATCCATTTAATTTTTACTATATCGTCTCATATGCTAGTTCATTGAAGCACTTATCCTCCTCCTCGCGTCGGTTTCCTCAGTGTTGAGGGTCGTGATCATCTCGACGGAGTACTTTGTTGCGTATTATTTGCCGCCATCTGCCCCTATCGGTAGCAGAGTGTAAAGCGTCGTGGACAGTGGTTTCAAGGGCAGTGCGAATATGATCGGTCCATCGCATGGGGCTCCTTCCTCTTGATCTTCTTCCCTCCACCTTCCCTGAAATAAGAAGAAGAAAAAAGCATCTATAAATGACGGCAATTGCATATTCTCCGCCAATGGTGCCTACGGGGGACGACTAGGTAGAGTTTGGAGCCATTGAACTGGCAAAAGAGCCACATATTAACATCATGGGTTTTCTCCGGGGCTAGAGGGGTATGTACTGACGTATTTGTAGTTAAAAGTATTGATCACAAGTTTTTTTAAACTATCAGTATCACTTTCGTATATATATAGTATAGTTTGTATAGCAATACTGGCATTGCTCTGCAAAGATGTATACAAAAATTCCATGACGCCAAATTTTTTAAAAGCTGAACAATTGAAAAAATCTACTAATTTTTATGAGAAAATAATACGTTTTAATATACAATACTGTTATTAATACTATGCTGGTATTAATCATTTCACAATATTGTTATTTCTTGAGCAAAAACATTGATAAACGATTAAGAAATGTACAGATTATTCTCTTGAGGTCGTATTGATTAATAGTTTACGTTGACATGATTGATTTATTTCATCTTCAGTCGCAGGAAACATTCTCAGACGTTATTTTCTCTCACTTAATTACCTCGGGAGTATACTCCAGTATTTAAAATTGTGATAAAGCGAGTTTATTTGTAGAAATAGTTAAAATTTTGAAACGAGTTGTTTCACCCAGACACAATGTTAAAGCTTTCTCCACTTTATTTTCACCGCTTGTGAAGGCCTATTTTTATAAATCAAATTTTAATGCGAATAATGAACATTTGAAAAAAAATATAAACCAAATGGAAATTTTCTTTTACTATAATCCTTTTGAGTTTTCTATATAATAATAGTAGAATTGTTAAAAGTTGGTGAAAATAGTAGATTCGCCAACATAACTTATAATTATTAATATGATAAAACTGGCTAGAGTAAATTGGTAAGCATAGAACAAAGCTATTATAACGATCCTTTATATAGTTTACAGCTTAAAGTTATAAAACTATTATAAGAGAAGCAATAGTAAACAATTGTTTTCATGTTATTACGGAGAACTGGTACAGTGGAATAATAATGCCCTAGACATCATACATGGCTTTAAATTGGCTAAGACGCACATACAAGGGAAGGTCCTCATATAATTTAATGAATAGCCTTCTAACAACAACAATTGTTTTGTGTACGAAGAGGGTCAAAGGTTTATTACTTGACGTATTTCGAAGGTCAAAACTTTAATAATGCTACTTACACAATAAAGATCTTTAGTAAATATTTATCTCGATACTTTTCCATTTAATACCCTATTCATATCAAAATAATCTTAAACATTTTCATCACGATTTCTTTGATGTCTTTACTCATAATGTTCTTCTTAGCATTTCGAGCTAGTTGTGTTAACCCTCAAGGAAGCTGCCTTCCGCTGTTGAGTATTGTCACAAAATAATTTACTGTATACCTTTTGTACGTATCATCCTTAAATACAAAAAATTCTTTCCAGAAAAAGAACGGTGTAAAGATTGTGATTAAATAGAGATAATTGCCGTCTTACATTACAAAACTTCTACTTTTTTACCGTGCAGGGGTGGAGAAAGAATACTGACCTCTATGGCTGGGGACGGCCTGTCGTAAAAGGCGACAAAACAACCCTAGCTATGTCGTAGGGCCCTTAGCCCGTCTGAATGGCAACCACACTTGGTCTATAAGCATTTACCACTTATAGACCTTTTACGACAGGCCGACTCAGGTCGCAGAGGTTAGAATTCTTACTCCGTCCACCCTCGCACGGAGAAACAAAGAAGAAGCTTGGCATACCAGCGACGTGTGTCCCTTATTCAACTATAGGGGCGCGCACGGGCAAATTCCATAGGAGTCCTACACTAACTGCTTAAGCTTGCGGCGGGATGTGCATCAAACATTTACGACATAATCAAAGAAAGGGTATCGCTCATAGTGATAAACGATACGTTACGGAAAACCTACTCTATCTAATACGGCCTAATTCCATAATTTTTATTTTTATGTAATCTACTTTCTTATAAGACATAAATCTTCTAGACATGTTCTATTATATCAAAACAGTTATGAAAAATAAATTATAAATAACTTATCTAACATATAAATAGTAAAGCATCAAGGCAACTCTAATATTACTATCAGGGTTAATTAAACCGTTTACGTAAATGTCTATTTTTCAATATTCTTTTTATTTTTTCGGAAGATTTACAGTGTTTCCACAGTTACTTATCACGGTATATTCTGGGACGTTTTTGATCTTCGTTACTACATTATTGTCTTAAAATTTCTTGCTTCAGAGATGTTCTTTACCCGTGATTTCCACTCTTCAGAGTAGTATATTTTACATCTTACTTTTTAAAATAACACGATAACATAGAACTAAATTCCAGCAACCACATTTCTGTTATAAATATGACATTTTAATCTTTTAAAAGATGTAACTGTCGTCTCTAAAAAGCCTCGTTTATTTCTCGCAGGATTAACTAAACGCGACCCGCGTCCTATCTTAACCGGTGACGGCCGGTGCAGGTGGTTTAGCGGCTACGGCCCCTATTGATCATATCTTTATAGCCAAGTGAGTAGCCGCCAGTATGGAGACTGCTACATAAAAAAGCTGCCCATCTTGAAAGGCGGATCAAAATACATAAAATGTCTTGTTAAATACAGTTTTATCATTTAACTTAGTATTCCTTGTTGATTGAATATAAGCACTCATCGCAAGATCTCTAAAACTATACACACTGTTAAAATTTAGAATGGTTACTCATTTCGCAATGCAGATGCTCACTAAGATCGGATTATAAAATCCGATCTTAGTGAGCATCTGCATAAAGAAACCCTGCTTTCTATAAAGAAACCCTATTCTAAATGTATCTATTTATCTACGATCTATACGATTCGAAACATTCTGCCAACTGCCACCAAGATTATGCTTGCGGAGTCCCTTCTAATTCCTATACTTGAATAAACTCTAGCCAGCTATCTTGATTTAATCTTAGAGCAACTGGTCTAAGGTTAAATCAATATTAAACTAAATAAACTTGAGCACCTTCAAAACTTTTGTATAAGTTACATTTTTGCATTACGCAAATGTGACCATGTTTTGGAATTGCGTAAAAGGCTCAAATGACTACTAATTCAATTTTGATGCATTACTCACATTCTCACTCCCCTATATAACATACTTTTTTCTCTTAATAGTCCTCATTACCGGACTTTTCCGTGCAGGGGCGGAGAAAGAATACCAACCTCTGCGGCCGGTTTAGGTGTTTAATGTGTTACCCCTTTATGTACGACTCCGACTCCAATTCAGCAAACGTGTCGGGCAAATGGAGATAAATAAAATACAATATATTTCTTATAAGTCAACGTTCTTTAATTATCGTAATACAACTATGCAGAACGCTGTGTAATACCGAGAACCAACTCCGGGAATAGACGGAAGGTGACTGGCGACAGTGCAGCGAATAAACGCGTATTACAATTTGTGCTGACTTGCAGCTGTCGCCAGCTGCCACAGCCGGGGTCGGCCTATCGTAAAAGGCGACAAAACAACCCACCCTAGTTACGTGGCAGGGCCCCAAGTCCGTCTGGATGGCGACCACCTTTGGTCACTTTATTTGTAATATAGACGCTCACTTAGAACGAATTTTGCGGAAATCCTATCAGAAAGGTATTTATATATCTATAACTGAAATACCTCAGAAGTGCGTCACAAATTGTGGAATGCCTGGAAACAACGATTCTAAACAACGAAGATAATGACAATGAAACAGACATATTTACATGCAATATCTCTGGGTTTCAACTAGAAGGGAACCTAATTTTTTTTCCTCAATTAATAATTCCCATGTCTTTTAGGCGTTTCGAAATGGCTTTAGTATTAAGGAGTCTGCTCACTACACCGTTCCATACCATGACCGTGCTAGGACCGTATCAGATACAAAAGCAAACGTACTGGTCGGTTACGGAACGGTCTAGTGGACATAGTCACATACTTTTTATTACAAAGAATATTTTTTTGCCTGGCACGTGCCTAGCACGGTTATGGTATGGAACGGTGTAGTGGGCAAACTCCTTTAAACCCTAATAGTTACTAAAATTGAAAGTTTTTTTTATGTCGTATAACAGCGATAGCCACCTTTTCCTAGCCAGTCGTAAAAATGTCAAATTTACTATTGATTTTGCTCATTCATTGACAGATAAGATAGTGTAAAGACTTTAGGATTCCTTTTGGGTTACTTTTAGTCCGCATAGAGTAAATTAGGGACAACTATTTCTTTTTAATTTTTTTGGTCAAGAGGAAGAAGTTTCCAGAAACACTAACGCAAAAATGTGTATTAAAAATTTTGCCATGTTACTATACTCACTACCAACCTCCTGGCGTAACGGCTAACGCACGTCGGTACGCTCGGGGGCACGGGTTCGATTCCCGTTTAGCGTCTGGGTATTTATCTATAGTATGTATTTATTTATAAAAGAAAAGTATATATGTAGTATATCAGTTGTCTAATACCCATAACACAAGTACTATGTAACTTGGTTTTTGTTGAAACTTAATATTTATTACTATATTTACCATTACTATATTCAAACAAATTATATTTATTTGAATAAAATAAAAAATCTAGAAGTAAGCAGATTTATAATAAGATTGATTATAAAGGTGTTTCTTGGAAATAAGTGCCTATTTCAGTACGTTTACAAATTTCCTATTGGGTAAAAGATCTAACGCTCTAATCTGTTTTAGAGCTATTCCATCTGAGACCGAATAAGGGACGTGATAGTCACTAAACGTGACTATTGTACCGATTATACGACTACTAGAGTTAATTTCAATTTTATTGCGAAAACACCGACACCCACATAGACTTTTACGATCACGCAAGAAAATGATCATATATAATGAATTGCGAATAATAAACATTAAGAATTGCTAAAGCAGTGATTAATATAAATTTTTACGAATGTTTTTCGTCAAAACCAAATTTATGAAGATATTTATCGGTTGTTTTTAATTATTTGATGTTTCGGCTACCTAATATGTGTTTAGTTTACGTAAGCATCTAGACGGTTATTCACTACAAACCACTCTTAAATTTATTCCTTAGGTAAAGCCTTGCCACGGGGTAGCGGGAAATTGATTAAAACTACCATCCCGGATGATGCAGACTGTCAGTAGGCGCAAACACTAGAATGCGGCACACCTTTTTATTGCTGAAGAACAGTAGACAGGCCCATTTAATAGTAAGTAGTTACCGTCGCCTATGGATATTTGCGATGCCAGGGCAGCGCGAACACGCTGCTGTCCGTATATAGGTACAGGAACCTGGGACACTAATCCCGGAACACAACACAAGGTTATTATGGCGGCATACGTATAGACCAAAGGTGATTGCCATCCAAACGGGCTTGGGATACCATGTAGCTGGGATGTTTTGTCGTCTTTTACGACAGCCCAAATGCCGCATGCCAAAGAATCTCGTACATAATGTTCGATCCTTGCATAAAGGGTAGTTGAAATCTCGCCTCCTAATTTATTTATCTACCCTCACTCTCGGTGAGGTGAATGGTGAAAGCGAGCGTGGGACCAGGGTAGTATCGCGTGAGCCTCTAAACGCACGCGATGGTCAACGTTCGACGCCCACTCTCTGCGCCGTGCGCAATTGGCTTCAGTTACTCCTTACTCTTATTAGGTGTGCGTTCACATTGTGTGCTCAGTTTTTAGTTTGATGACATTTAGTTTTTGCCGTGCAACAGTCCCTCCGCGAGTGGACCTGAATCAAACCGGGAAGGGGTGGCATCAAGGTCAGTGCGAATTTCTTTGCCCATTGCAAGGCATCGCGTCTATCTGGCCACCGCTCCTATCCCATCCTCTCTCATACAGTCCACTGCTCTCGAGCAATCCTTCTTATTCCCGTACGGTGCAATCTTGGTCCGTGACCAGTATAGTACACATTTGCTACATTACAGTTCTCGTCTCAGCGCGTAGCCTTCTGGACAAGCGTAGCTTCTGGCACGTAGCCAAATATAGTTACATTCATAAATCAGTGCAAATTTCACAGCTCATTAAGTTGTAGCTTTGATATGACATACAAGCTGTTTATACGTATAGAAAATCAAACGCAGCATTATTATGCTTTAGCAGAAATAAATCCGATAGTTTACGACTTCTTGGAATTCTGTTGGATTTCGACATAGATATATATGCGTACGATGAGTATTCCATCCACGAATGATAAATGTCTGAGCCTGTGATGCATAATTACCCGTAATTTATGTAGCATGACAGTTCAGTTGAAACCTTTCACGGCGTAAACAGAGTCTAGAATTTTAGTTATACATTTGATAACAATTAAAATGATGTAATATATTAATTTTATTAAGAAACATTTAGTATTTATAAATTTTCAAACTTTTGAAACCATTAATATTTTATTATAAAAACCTGAAGTTAGTAAGTTAATTTTGTTTTGTAATATACATTTTGTAGTCAGAATTACAATTACCGAATTAAGATTTACCAAACTTTATTTTCACGATATCCATCATTCATTTCAATTGTAATTAGATTATTTATAAGACTAGAGAGAATTGTTGTGAAAGAAAATGTATTATTTATGAGTTCCTAAAACATTTTAAATATTACTTCAATTTCGGTAACATTTCAAAATCAATTTTCGTTTATTGTTTGTCATATTTCTAAGATACTTTGTGTTTAAGAGTAATAGATAAAAGTTAAAATTTTTTTTTGAAAAATTGTAATAACTAAAATTGTAATAAATAAACTAAATTATATATTAATTTAGTTTCAAATCATTTGGTCCGGTATTTGTTCACAACTCGCAAATCCATGAGTACCTGGAAATCCCAACCATTTTCGATGAAGCGAAACGCTACTCACACAACTACAAAAACCGTTTGACAATTCAACCAAACCCGTTATCCACTTTGAAAAACTGACAGAACAGTTCAGAAGACTCAAGAGAGTAGATGTTCTGCCTTAATAAGGGGAGAAAGAGCAATGGCCACCAAAAACCACATTCTCATACAACACGCTTGATTATAGTCTAGTCGACTTATTGAAAGTTTTGAAAAGGGTATAAAAATCCATGCGGTCCTCCTAGACGTGGGTGTGATCTGTTATGACTACAAGACACTCGTTAAAGCGCTCGGGACTAACTCTAGGCGCTAGGCGTACATTCTAGGCGTGGCAGGGATAGCGCAGATGGTAGCGAGAATCCAGCGACCCGGGCTACAGATAGCTTTACACAAGACGGAGGCTCTTATTTTCGATGGGCTTTGTAAAAAGCTTCCATCGGGCCTGCGAATGAGACTTCTGTCTCTCTGTCTGTCTGTGTGTGTGCTCTTCGAGTAGCTGGCCCCAAAATTCGTTCGGGTGACGGCGGCTATATCCCACTTGCAGCCAAAACATCGGAAAGCCGGGGGTCTTAGAAGTGTCAAGTGTCTATGGCACATAGAGGTGTTATGGCATATACCTTATAGTTGTTTTAAAAAGCGGCTTAGGTAGTTTTAAGAAGCCGTGCGGTCGAGAGCTCCGCAGGTGGGTCTTATTTGGGCAGACTTTACGTCTAAACTGACGTCGCTGCTTCCCAGGCCGCGTCTGTCTTAGCTGACATAGTGATAAAACCACATGATATCGTTCGAAGCGGCCACACTGCTGTCCGTATCTCTACCACTCTACTTAGGACTTCTAGCGCTGTTGTACCAGTGGCGCAGGGACGCGGCTGAGCGTGGCCCCCACCCCGTGCCTAGTTAGGTAAAGGTGAAGCGTATGGAGCACCTGGCACCCCCAGCGCAGGTCTCGAACTTCTTTTTAGGAGTCTCACATATGAGGGTTGGTGATACTCGTCAACAGAGTATTTCCTCGAGAAATAAAGTTTCAACCATCAACTTCAACGGCTGAATAGACCACAAAGAAATCTGCCGAAAGAGCAGAGATCTCAAATTGGCGAGCGCCCGCGCCGACGACACCTACCGTCGAGTCTTAATTAAATCCGCATGAGTTTTTATATGTGTGTTGTTATATTATTATATCAATGAACCAGTGAATATAAAGTCTTAGACTACAAACCGCAGAACTAGCCGTGGAAGGTAGCAGAACGGAGAACCTTTTTTTTTTTTTTACGGGGTGGGGAAATCCTCATGGACTACCTCCGCCTGGGGAAAGGCGGAGGGGCGTGCCGGATTCTTACCGGCTAAAACCACCACCCCGGTGTCTCCTCACACGTGCGCGCGGGGCCGCGGGAATCCAAATTCTTCCGCAGCCCCACACTAGTGCTGGCCCGGTGTGTCCGGGCCTCGTCTCCTGCACGGGGTAGTGAGGTGTTTAACTACCCCGTGCATCGCCTCAGAGGCGCGCGCCGACACCCGCGCGCGCCTCCACCTCGGGTCCATCGAATAGGGGACGGGAACTTCCCCAAGTCCCTCGCCCCTGGACCTATTCATGGGGGCTGGAAAAGGGCGTTGTCCGCCCTTCTCCTGCGCCCGGTGCGCCTTCTGCAGCCGGGGAAGGGAGTCGAGATCTCCCTCTCCCGTTCCGCAGTTTCCTTCTGCGACATCACGTCCTCACAGAAGGACACCACTGCGTCCCACGACTCTGCGCTACCGACCATCCTCCGCACTACGGCCGGCAGCGACAGATCGCCTCCCACTTCATTTATGAGGACACGGCGCTGCTCCTCCCAAGCTACACACTCGGCGAGGGTGTGTTGCGCCGTATCCTCCCCGCAATGGACGCAGTGGTGGCACCGAGCGTCCGGCTCCCTGTCTATGCTGCACAGGTACTTGCCGAAGCAGCCGTGCCCCGACAGCACCTGCGTCACCCTAAACGACAGGGAGCCGTGCCTTCTCCCGAGCCAGTCGTCGAGTACTGGCCGGATCGCCTCGACGGTAGCGAGGCCAGCGGTAGGGCGCAGAAGCCTTTGCCGCCATTCCGCCACCAAGACCTGACGGAGCTCCTCTCGGCGCAGCGCGATCTGCCGCTACGCCGGCCTCGAGCCCCGTGCCCGCTCTTCCTCGCGCCATCGATATAATGACGCGAGTACTTTCGCCTCTAGGTCCCAGGGCGGGGATCCGGCCAGGACGCAAGCCGCCTCGTAGGAAATCGTGCGATACCCGCGGACGACTCTGACGGCCATCGCCCTCTGCGGTTTACGCAGAATGGCGAGAGTGCTGGCCGTCATGTCCAACGCCCAAACAGGGGCCCCGTACAGGGCCATGGACCGCACGATTCCTACGTACAACCGCCTACAGGCGGCGCTCGGGCCCCCCATGTTGGGAAGCAACGTCGAAAGCGCGCCCGCTGCACCCATCAGCTTGCGGAGAACCTCAGGTGAGTCGCCGCTCTTTGTACCTTGCTGGGTATTTCCGTCTCCTTTCCTTTCCACGTATAATTATCGAACCCGCACTACTTTTGTTTCCCGCACCGCGGCTACCATCATTCGAGGCTTAAGCCACATCATTCCTTTTACGGGTCCGCCACCCCCCGCATAATTTACGGTCCTTCAACCTCACCATATAATAAATAGCCTTTTTAAAAATAAATACGCAATGTAACGTATACATAAACAATTTTGTCCCTTCACTCGTGTTTCAAAATAACGCTTTGTCTTTTTCATGCTACCTTTTCATGTGTTAATGATTGAATTAATTTAATTGAAGACTATAAAAAACTAGTAATTATAGTGATTTAATAATAAATACGTGGGCATTGCTTTGCCCGTTCTAGAGAAATGTAAATTAAAAAAAGTATAGTTTTTTGCATGGATAACATATACTTTTTTATCTGTGTAGAGGTGGAGAAAGAATACTAACCTCTGCGGCCGGGTCGGCCTGTCGTAAAAGGCGACAAAACAACCCACCCTAGCTACGTGGTAGGGCTTCAAGCCTGTCTGGATGGAGACCACCTTTGGTTTTAAGTATACCGCCATAATAACCTTGTGTTGTGTTCCGGCATTAATGGCCCAAGTTCCTGTACTCTTATGGGAGAGCAGCGTGTTCACGATGCCTCTGGCGTTGCAAACACCCATAGGCAACGGTAACTGCAAAATTTTAAGCTTGCTGTCAGGCTGTCTGCTGTCCTACAGCAATAAAATTTACTTTTTTTATTACTATTATTTACTCTATTATTTTAATGTTTGATAATGAACAATCACCTCGAACAATATATTGCTGCTTAATTAAATTTCGGATCGGGATTCAGGAACCCATATTGTAAAATAAAAAATCGAATTAAGCCTATAAATTTTCCTGGATATTAAATAAAAGGAAATAAATTTGGACTTCACAACATTACAAGTGAACTGTTTACGCACCGCAGGTCTTATTGCACGCGACTTTCAGAATTTGTTAACGTTATTCTGAGTTACGAGGCAACTTGCCGTGTTGGCAGAGCGGTACAAATTAGTTTCTTAAATATTTTCTCTAAATATTTCAGAGCTTGCCAACGACTAGAGGACGGTGACCGCTTACCCGCAAGTTTGCTTTTCTGCTGTACTCCAGCGATAAAAAAGCCATAAAGAAAAGTTTCGGGATTTATCCATACTACGAGTAATATTTTAAATGTAAAAGTAACTGTCTGTCAATTATATTTTTACGCCTAAGCCGCTAAACCAATTTTGATTAATTACGGTATATATTTTTTTATAGCTAGAGTTCAGCAAACAGGCAAACGACTCTCCCTGGCAGGTGGTCACCGTCGCCTATGGACGTTTGAAACACCAGAGGCTACCAAAGTGCTGCCGGCCTCGAAGAAATTTTATAATGCCTTTGTTTATTCTTAACTATATTATTTATGCACGAATACCGTTCGTATTTCATTTTAGTTGGCATCGAATAAAGGTTGTGAACACATGTTTTTGTTTCTTTATTAAAAAAATTAATTACAGTCCATAGTAAAGTGAACCTTAGTGTAGTGAACAGATATTTTTAAAGAACACCATATCGTACCGTGCTGAGAAAACCTCAGCCGGAAGCTCATTCCAGAACCTGAGAAATAAAGGGCTTGGCTTGTATTGTATCACAATATATGATACGTTAGTGTCTAAATCCTACCGACTGCGCCATGTATTGTTATCAGATAAAAGATAATCTTGAAGTCTTCAGAGGTTTATTTGATGTTTTCTATTTAATAATTAATGTTTAGTTTTACAGAGAATGCTGCACCCGCTAAAGCTAGTTTTTAGAGACTGAGACATAACAGCTGTCAAAGTGACGTGAGCTATGTTTGGAAACCCTTTACTACATTAATGTCCTATGACCCCTAGATGGGGCAGTGGGCATCCACAGTACTTTGCCATCACATTCTATCGTGGGCTACGCGTTTTGCCTCAGACCACGTAAGTATGATTTGTTTTAATTCCTCTGCCATCGTTTGCCTCCAGGTATGCTTAGTTCGGCTACGCTTCCTCTTGCTTTGTGTTGTGGTGCATTCCAGCGCCTGCCTTTGGATGTGATTTAGAGTTCTTCTGAGGGTGTGACTGATCCACATTCACTTTCGGGGCTTGATGACCGATCGGTGTTTACGTACAGTTTTAAAATTTATCTCCAGATGGAGATAAATTAAACTGCCGGAAGATTCCGGTAGTTTAATTAATTAAGTGCCAGATGGCGTTTCAGCAGAAGGAAAAGAAAACGTTAATCCTGATGATCCTGATAAGGACTGCGGGAAAAAATTATTAAATTTATGTATTGTTATCAGGTCTTACAAATGTGCTAAATTTGAAATATTTTTGATAGTTCAGTGGGTAAAAATCGAATCCGAATAAAAGCGTGTAAAAATTATTATTCCTGAGAATGCTGGTAAGCATAATGATATAAACTATAAAAATTATGACATTGTCATCGGTTTTTGATAAGTGTGCAAAGTTTCAAATCAATCCGTCATTTTGAAAGGGGAGAAAATCACGTTCAAATATTCCGTTACATAGATACATAAATACATATTAAGCTAATATAAATGTGTTAATAGTATTTTTAATGTAAATTTACCTATCAACGGTTATACGTATTTAAAACTGTGTAGGCTATATAAATTTTCCAAAGTTGACATTTATTGCTAACACAACGCTTTCACAATGAAAACAAAGTCGAATAGATGACTGTTATAATTCAATGTTATACGCAAAGGGGTTGTAATTTATTCAGTGATTGTTTTAGTACATAATTTACAAAAGTATTTTATCTATGTGATATTGAAGAAGCAACAGAGAGATTAATGTTTCAATTCGCATCCTGACAAACACTTCCTAGAAAGTCTGACCACTTATCGCTTCGACTGGAGGAGGTCTGTTGTAAAAAGCGACAAAGTAATCATAACTAAGTGATAGGGCTCCAAGCCCGTCTGCATGCATTAATATCATCTTAGCGTTGAATCCCGGTTGCAGCTCAAACTTTATTAATGTAAATATACACAATCTCCTCATATTGACAGTGAAAAAAATATTGTGATGATACCTGCAAAAAGGCGGTTTCACTTAAATTTACTCCCCAAGGTTTAATATTATGCTAGCGGTTGTCGTGTTGGGTTGTCCCAATATGTCACAAACTTTAGGAATGCCCACATCAAAGTTGATGCTTAACCCTTGTTATATTAGATCAAAACAAAATATGTTTTAAGCATTTATAATTTTGGCATGTGATACGCTCGGGAATTTATTAACTTATAATAGATGTCTACGCTTTTCTGAAATATTTTTATTGAGAAATGAGGCTAACACCGTAGGTAACTTAGTTATAGACTACGAGGTCTATTGTATCTGCTAAACGTACATTGCATCGTATATCACAACTGTGAAGTTCCGTCCCAAAATAAAAATAGGACAATATCATCATTTAAGCCGATTGATTGTGACATCAATCCATTACTGCTCCATAGATCGAATGGCGTGAGGTGACTGGTATCATTTGTGACCTCAAGGCGCCATTCACTACAAAGAGACTAAATAGTCTCTTTGTTATGAATGGCGCCTTGTAGAATTACTTATAGACCAGATGGTTTAATCATCATTAATCTTATTCTTTTATACGGTTGTGCTGGACGGTGCTAGAGTGACACAAGCAGCATCGGCGTGTCACGGAGATAAATGCTGCGGTGGGTGTGTAGAATGTCGCGGAAAAACTGCGTTAATAACTACTGCATTTGTAGCAGCTTTCATGTCCATGATATTTATTAGACATAAATTCTAGGAGACTTGCTTTTGCCATGTTTTACAGTAATCGCAAATTTTCAGCTATTCCGGGCTACTGCAAGATGGGTAGACCCAAAAGTACTATTTTGATGTAAAAAAACAAAAAAAAAACGTAAAAACATTTATGATATGCGTGCTAATGGACTCACTACCTGGAATATCAAATACCGTGAGAAATGGAGAATAAAAGTTGGTTGACCCCAGGCATCGAACTGAATCTCTCAGTTGCAACCGGGAATTAATACTGAGATGATGATAAGTCTCATTATTTTAATAGAGGGTTGTAAAATCATATAAAGAATGATACTAATAAAATAATAACTCATCGTAACTCCAAAATGTAACTTACGGATCTCTAAAAATAATGGAAAAAAAACGAGGTTCAGTTATTTTAACTCATTTGTTTTGAATAATATTGGACCCTTAGAATATATTTTAATAAGTCCTACACTACTTTAAAACAGATCATACAATGGATGCCCTTGGTGTCGCAAAACTTTATAGGTAAGCAGTAATTGTTTATAATAATTAAATTGGCCGTCAGCTAGTCTGTTGTCTACAGAAATAAAAATAAAATAAAATAAAAATAAATAAAATAAAAATAAATAAAATAAAAATCTTATTTAGAGGAGGAGTGGAGTATCGCCTTTTCTTCGCTTCTTATGTATTGTAACTAGTCTAGCCATGCCGCCTCTGCCAGGCCCCGGTAAGAGGGGTAGATTCAAAAAGTGCTGGCTTGACGTCGTTAAGTGTGATATGCGCACCAATGGACTCACTACCAAGGACGCCAAAGACCGTGCGAAATAGAGTAGAAAAAGTCGAAAATCGGATCTCAGGCACCGAAGCGAAAGTTTGGATTGCAACCGGGATTTAACGCTAGGATGATGATACAATTACGCTCTGATGATAGTAAAATATAAAACAACACGGGTAAAATTGTATCGTGTTAATTTCAATATGCCCTTAAACTACTATAATATGTAGTGTGTATATACTCGTAAATAATGTTGTTTTGGAGAAATAAATTTTTGTGTACTTTAGAAGAAGACTAGAAGAAATAAGACTATATTTTTATACCAATAAAATAATACTATATGGAAGCTTCTAACTTCGCTAAATAAACTAAAATATTGTTGAGTCGTTCACTACCGATCGGTATTCGAGCACATTCGATGTTTAAATCGGCTTGATCATTAAATATACCACTCACGCTTGCAATATATTTAAAGCCGAAGCTATAAAGCTTGAGAACGTTTTAAAAAGTAAGTGGAGTATTGTAGTGAATGGATTATACATATTTATATATGTTAACTCTTTATGGCATAGCTTTTATCCGTGCAGGGGCGGAGAAAGAATACTAACCTCTGCGGCCGGAGTTGGCCTGTCGTAAAAGGCGACAAACAACCTACCCCAGCTACGTAGTAGGGCCTTAAGCCTGTCTAGATGGCGACCACCTTTAGTCTTAGTATGCCGCTATAATAACCTTGTGTTGCGTTCCGGCATTAGTAACCCAAGTTCCTGTACCCTTATGGGACAGCAGCGTGTTCGCGATGCTACTGGCGTTACAAGCACCCATAGGCGATGGTAACTGCTAAATTCTAAGCGGGCCATCAGCCTGTCTGCTGTCCTACAGCAATGAAAAAAAAAACTCTCTTCCGTCACATCCAACTTGCGGGGCCATACACAGTCACTATGTTAAATGTACGTTCACCTACCAATATCTTGACTACTATTACCCTATTATTAATCCTCTCAACATCCGTCACACGTTTTTTCAATTCGGTGTCTAATACCACATCCACACCGTTTACCATCACTTCAGCAATAATAAAAATTTATACTTCTCCCCAATCTCTCGAGTTCTCGAACGCTTCTACTTCATCTCTTGCAGGCAAGCTATATTTATTCGTCTCCTTTCATTAGAGAGATAATACATCTGCTGTTCTCTTCCAGTCATCGTACCTACATTCCAATTTGCCAGTCTCATTCTCCTTTCACGTACTTGCGTTCCCTTTTCATTGGAGTACATGTTGTACTAATAGTTGTGGCTTACTTTTTACAACCGGCCGCTTGCATGACATTAACCCCTTTTTGAGGTTTAAATTTTCTAGTTTATTAGAATTCTTAAACTATCAGTAATTTTTACTGATATTTTTTAAAAAGTAATTTTTATTGATATTTTCTAAAAAGAGTATTGACGTAAAATGAATACTAAACTAGCAGTATACATTCCATATAATTTGGAAAATGCTAATGCACGACCATTAAACTGGTATTTGTGCGGTTGTAACACTTCGATATTGACTCTATGAAGCACTGGCACAAAGTATTTTTAAGAACACTAGTTGGTTATTTTGGATGTATAAACGAAAGTTAAAAACGAAAGGTATTCTTTGAATAACCGAACCGCAGGAGGGCAGCGTCAACAATGAATATTGGAGGCAATGAATTCGCTTAAAATTAGAAATTAATTACGTGAAATTAAATGAGCTACTCAAACCACAAGGTGGGACCTGTGACTCAACAGCCATACCCTTGGGAACTGTTCATTGTTACCAGTATCATTATACGTTGTGCAACCGGCTACCGGCTATTTACTTGGGGAACAAATGAGTAGCTAAAGAAGGAAGTAGATCCAAAATGTGCTGGCTTAACGTCGTAAAAGGTGACATGCGTACTGTACTGTGCGTAATGTACTTAATAACAGAGATGCCGAAGACTGTACAAAGTGGGGAAGAAAAGTTAGAGAGCGCACCAGATGTTACTGAAGCGAAAGTTGAGTTGCAAACGTGATTTAAGGCTAAGATGATGATGACGCATATAGGTTACGCTTAAATATAAAAATTAGAGTTCCTATTTCCTATTCCTATTGATTAATAAATTTTCATAATTTTTTATTTTCCCGTGTGGGCATGGGTATTAGACAACCAATACTAGACACACTAGGCAACTGGTTTTTTTTTTGCAAATAAATATATAATAAACATTCAAACCCACAGGGGACACGAATCAATCGTTACCTCTGCAAGCGTACCAATGTGCCTTAGCCTTACGCCACGGAGATCATCTTTGTCTGTTACCAATTGCTGTGAATGTGATGCAATGGAGGAGTGTGGTGTAAAAGAAAATTAATTTTATCTAACCCAGACGCACCTCCATGGCATTGCTCCACTATACGCCCGAACACCAGATCACCTTGGCACTTGGCTACCTACCCCAAGAGATCCTTAAGTAGGCAAGTCGGACTTGGACGATGGGCAATTGAGGTCGCGAGATCATCAGGCTACAGATAGGCCAACACAAGCCGCTGATTGTCGCCAACAACCAAGATTGGTTTTTCAAGTCAAAGTAGGCCAACGTGGAACTGCGGTGAATCCACGCCAACATGGACAAGCGCTCCTGCAGCTCGAAATACGTCACCGGGGTTAGTAGCCCCCTTAGCTTACGCCGGGGTAAAGAATGTTAACTTGAGGCCTCAAAACCTCCCGAACTACAGACTGGGAAGAAGACCGCCGAGATCATATGCCATTAATTAATATTAATCATAGCCAATAAATACATGATATGTTAATAATTTATTGTAATATATTTTGAATGCATTACCAAATAACCGTAAAAACTTTTTCAATTTAAGTATAAAATGTCTTTCGATTTACGTTTAACCTAGAAAACATTTTCGGCCAAGCGAAACTTGGCTTCTATCCAATACTTATTTGACAGGAACTTAACTGTCATTTGAAACTGAAATCCATTTTGTAGAAAAATAATAATTTTCAAGGCATACAACAAAAAATAATACAATAATTAAGGTAAGGAGTTTAATAGATCGATCTAGCTTATTTTATAAAACCTACGCAAATTGTGTTTACTTTCGTTAGTAAATTTAGATAAAGATAATAAATACAATTTCCGATAAACATTGAATGAGATTAGTTTAAACAATGCTCCCTAAGCTAAGCCCTGGTGTTACTTGACTTTTTAGTTACTAAGGAAACATTTCAGACAATTTTGTATTGTGTCATATATTCTTATTACAAGCGTTCATGTTGAATATGCATGTACAAGACAAAACTGCTACTTAACCTTTTAACGCCGATGTTCATGATACTCTTGTCTTATGCAACCACGCGAAAGAAGATATAACCAATATTTGTTATGTGCAAAAAATTAAATTTTGAATATGGAGTAAAAAGTGATTTATATTGAAGTAATGTAATTATTAGAATCACATAGCGGTTTTTATTTATCAAAATTTGGGTGTCAAAATAGTCATAGTAGTCAAAATGTTGAAATCTCAAAAAACTGCACATAACAAACATAGGTTTGACAACGACGATACATCAAATAAACATGCAGCCATCACATGCAATAATCACACTTGGAGGCCAACCTACAGGTCACGAGCTCAAGTTTCACGATGGTATGCAAGCTTCTCTCACGCTGTTACCACTTACTTCCAGAGAAGAAAGCTACTAGGTAGGGCTCCAATCCCATTTGGATGGTAACAACCTCTAATTAAAACGCCATGAAACCTTGTGTTGTGATCCAATGCAAGTGACCCAGGTTCTAATTACCCTACGTGGGTGGCGGCATGTTAGCGGTGCCTCTGGCATCGCAAACAAGTTTATTAGATCTAGGAAAGTAATATAAGTTCATGAGATCTAATAAAAACACTACATTTGTTTGCTACCCAAAAAGAGTTATCAAATAAAGTGTGGGACAAATAATTGACGGGACGTGCCTACTAATGAAAGGTTCGTGAAATGTTTATTTCTAAAAGTTGTTGATGAGAGGGTACATTTACAAGGTTAATATACATTAACACGCCGCTTTTAATTATTTATAGAGCAGGTGGATAATTGGAGTACTACATGACTAATGAAAAAAAATAAAAATTTAGAAAGGGGTGAAAATCACGTTCAAAAATTCGGTTACATAGATACGACGGCTATTTGATAATTCCGTGACTATTAGAATAAAATAAAAAAATTTCGTCTTTTAAGCGTTTTATTTTTCTACATAATCTCCTTTTAGATCAATACATTTAGTCCAGCGTTTTTCAAATTTTTTATTTCCTTCCAAATAATAGATTTTCTCAAAGCCCTTAAAATAGGCGTTTGTTTCAGTTATGACCTCTTCATTCGACCCAAATCGTCAGTCAATCTGCTGTTCCTTAGAATAAAAAAAAATATGTTGTTGTCAGCTACAATCAAACTTCCAAACATTATTCCCAATATCGATCATTCTGTTAACATTTGAATGTTTACTTCAAAACCTGATTACTGCAACTATATCACAGAGCAAAAATTCTGCGCAACTTTCTGCCGCGATATCCCTCCGTAAATCTTGGGGAGTTAAATGACTCTCCCTCCCGTCAAATCCTTACATAACCACAGCTTAATTTTTTTAATCTTATTCATAAGTAAAATAACGTCACATTTCAGTGCTGAAAATGAAGATAATATATATATATATATATATATATATATATATATATATATATATATATATATATATATATATATATATATATATATATATATGTGTGTGTGTGTGTAAAATTGGAATCTCGGAATCGGCTCCAACAATTTTCATGAAATTTAGTATACGGGGGGTTTCGGGGGCGATAAATCGATCTAGCTAGGAATCATTTCTAGAAAATGTCATTTTTTACGTTTTTTTTATTGGAAGAAAAATAACAAAAAGGTGGCGTTTGAGTAGTCCCAATTTAAACTGAAAAATGACTTCCTGACATCTATCGGCGAATAATAATACTATTTTTTTGAAATTGCTTTAACGACACAACAACACTAAAGCTATTCCAGCAGATGGCGTTGTTAAGTAACACGAAGTCAATGAGTGTTTGCTTTGAGGTTAGACTAAGAAAATCAATTGTTTATTTATATTATTTGTGTCTTCTTAATGCACGTGTTCATTTAAAAATGCCTAAACGATCTTGGAAAAAAACGCTTATAAACAATCTAACTTCACGAAGCCGAAAAATACCGAGCAAAGTTCGGTCATCCAGGTACTGTTATTTTATTACGTAACATAATTTTAGTTATATAAATATGTATAAAGTATATATTATACGTATGTATATACGTATGGTATTACATATATATATATATATATATATATATATATATATATATATATATATATATATATATATATATATATATATATATATATATATATATTATATATATATATATATATCCTTACGTATATGCATAATATAAGTATATAGTTTACGTAAGGCCGTATAAAGTAAATTAGAATTATTTGCTGAAATTACAATGTTGCAGTGATGTGGATATATACGCTCGGTTCGATTGCAACACAATGAGGGCTTGAATAATTCATTCGATTTTAAATTGGACATTGGAGTTCATTGTTTATAGTATTTTCGGTTTACTATTATTACATACATTCATATATAAAAAAAATGTAATTAACTAGATCGACACATCTTCGTGTAAGAAAGAAAAAGTATTTATCATACACGGCAAAATAAACAATCATTAAAATTCGCTAGCATAAGAATAATAATTAAAAAATCTCACACATATTATTTTAATACCAGCACAGGACTTGCCTCTTTACGTCATTCCCTGGGGTACTTTTTCCATAGTCCAGTCATATTAGAGTCAACATCGGAACGAAAGCTAATGAGCAAAATACTTGTAAAGACCTTTATATTATAAATGTTGACTCAAAAGCCTCATAGAACCTTGTGTCTATAGCTCTGATGCTATTTGCGCTTATCGTATATAATTTAAAAGTATTTTTTTATTGCTGAAGAACAGCAGACAGGCTAACTTAATAGTAAGCGTTTACTGTCGCCTGTGGATGTTTGCGATGCTAGAGGCACCGCGAACATGCTGCATGCTGCTGCAACATGTGTAGGAACTTGGGTCACTAATGCCATAACACAACACAAGGTTATTATGGCTGCGCACTTAATATCAAGGGTGGTTGCGATCCAGACTGTTTTGGAGCCTTATCACGTAGCTAGGTTGTTTTGACAAGCCTTGCTCTGCCCCTGCATGGAACCAGATTTGTTGTGTTTTTTTTGTGAATTGAACTGTTTTTGAAATAAAGGGCACAAACTAGGTGTTAGTGACATGACAACTACGCGGGAGAGGGGCGCGCTGAGCTACTAATGACTACTTTTTTACGAGCTACCGACACAGCGCTATACTGGGACTCGACGACATACGCGTGTACTAATTAACGTGTAAGTAAAATAAATAAATGAATAAATCATTCAAACATTTGGACCTTCTGCGCTGGGTACCATCATCAATATTGGAGCCACCACATCAGTCAAGGTCAGGCCAATCAATCCATCTTTTCTTCATCCTTAGTTACCAATTTTTGTCAATATCGTGCTCATTTTATTTGCATTACGTTCGATTACAGTTAGTAGTTTTTAATTATTTTTTACCCGCTTCTCATAATGAAGCGAAATGTAGAAAGTGTAGATATTCGGGATCTTGTTAAAAAACGGGGAATCATAAAAGGCAAATTTACCTTGTTCGTTAAATACCTTCAAACATTAGATAAAACAAGTATTACGGAATTCCAGAAGGCCGAACTAAGCGAATGCTTACAAAAGTCCGAGTCACTATTTGATAAATTCTCTGATATTCAAGGTGAGATCGAGCTAAATATGTCAGAACTCCAGTTAGAGAAAGAATTACTAGAGTGAGAAGCCTTTTAAAACCAATTTTACGAAATAATGGCCAAATATAAACATTCATTGCATTCATTGCTCGGGTTGCCTGGAAGAGATCGCTTTAAGCGATAAGGCCGCCCTTTGTCATACAGCATTATATTTTTGTATACATATTTTATGATAGTTTTAAGTATCTGTATGCAATAAAGAGTTTTTCATTCATTCATTTCATTCATTTTGCCAAAGTAATAGGAATTTTATAAAACTACCTACGATTACATTACATTACTAGATTGGGACACAGGTATATCAGGTATATATAGGTTGGGGGATGCGTGGTAAATAATATAAGGTAATTTGATGATACTATCCTTCTCACACAGACTAGAGAAGATATGAAAATTCTATTGTCTAATATAAAAACTACCAGCCTCAAATTCAGACTTGCAGAGACAAGACTAAAATGATGCTAGTAGATCGGGCAGAGCAATGTGGAAAAATCTTAAACAGCTAACTGTGAAGTGGTACAGAGCTACATCTACCTCGGCTCTACTATCTCCAATACTGGAGGATGTGGCGAAGCGATCAGACGACGGTGTGCCATTACCGGGTCAGCAGTGGTAAGGCTGGAAAAGATTTGGAGGAACAGGAGGATCACCAAGGAGACAAAGGTGATGTCTTGTGTTTCAAATCTTTCTTTATGAAGCCGAAGCTTGGTCCCTGAGACTGCAGGGTCGTCGTAAAATCGATGCTCTTGAGATCTGGTGCTGGATACGTCTCCTTAAGATCCCGTGAACAGCATTCCGCACCAATGGATCCGTCTTCAAAGGACTCTATATCAAAGACCAACTTTCGTCAACTGTGCAACTGCGAATATTTAAGTTCTTTGGTCACATCTCTAGAAAGGAAGACTCGATGGAGAGACTGGTGATTCAGGATTAGGTCAAAAGCAAGAGATCACGTGGCCGATCACCAACCCGCTGACTGACATAATTACTAAAACAACGGAATCTACCATGGTCCAGTGCACTTGGAATGCCTCAAACCGCCAAAATTAGAAGCGCATAACTAGGAAGGCGATCTTCGGGAATATAATGATGGACCCTTTATACTCCAATCCGAGTACCTCAACGCAACCACAAACCCTCTGACAAGAGATTCCAACTCAGAAGATTTATAATTAATAAGAATATTTTTCATAAATCAAATATTTCTTTAATAACACTTACCCGTTCGGGGAATTTAAAGCTTGTCGGCTAAAATACTTTGTTATATTTTAATACATTTTAAGGAGAAAAAAAGGTTTTTTATTTTGAAATATTGTTCTTGTCATATAATTATTACATTTGAAATTAGAATATAGTCTCATAGTCAAAGAAAGCTTTGCTGTGGCAAAAAAAATCATGTACGTTGTAATTAGCTTATTTTTATATCGGTGTTCTTTCCTTAACAGTTTATGCGGGTAAATCTGATTTTCTGATCACGGTACTTCAAAAGGGAAACCAAATGGAACCCGATTGGCCAAACAAATCGTGTTATACAAGAATGTCAAGCTAATAATTTGCTAAGTGCGCGCTCTGTAATTACATTTGCAAGAATTAATGGATGACGTGGAGAACACTCAACCTCGTTATTTTCATAATTCATCATCATCCCAGCGTTGTACGTTGTACATACGTTGACGATATTGTGCAGTGAGACTCTCACCGGGTATGACCTAGCAGTTGGCTACTTTGCTGATGTGGTGTCTACTAGTAAGTAGGAAGGCGATTTGGGTGGCATTCCTCCCGCTCTTGTAGGTGATGAGATGCTCGGGTCTCTTTTTGAAATACTTGTTCACGATAGCAAGGTCGGCAGCCGCACACATATTGAGGATGTCCTCCTGTTCCACGTTACGGCTACCATACCCGAATCCACTGTGAACACGCTCAAATTCCCCACATTAATTGACCTACATGACCGTTTAGATCACCACCCAAAACGATCCCATGTGACAATGGAATCCAACGAAGCACTTCTCCGAGTAGATTCCAAAATGCTACCTTATCCGTCTCACTACAACCGGCCTATGGCGCGTAGGCGCTTATAAAGTGGTTGACTACCCCACCAACAAGCACCCTCACAACCATAAGCCGATCGCTACAGCGCTTCACCTCCAAAATGTCGTCCTGGAGCTCCTCCGAGAGTACTATGGCGACCCCATTTTCCCCGCCAGGTGCACCCGTATAGATCAGCTTGTAGCCATTCCCAATGAACTGGGATCTGCTGGCCTTCCATCGAGTCTCCTGTAGGAATGCCACGGCAACCCTTCACCTGGAGAGTACCATCCTTCGTGCATCCGGTTAGCATACCAATGTTCCATGTTACGAAGCGGAGTTTGGATTGGGCTAACGTTGTCAGCCGTGCTCGACCACGGCACGGTAGCCCTTGTCCACTTGCTACAGAAGTCGGCGAAGCTTCTGCGCGTCATTTTGCGGCGACTGAACCTTTTCTTATTCTAACCATTTTATTGTTTGGCTGGTCTTGGTTTTTATGAGAGCGACTGCCGTCCGATCTCCCAACCCCTAGAGGAAAATAGAGAGGTGCACTTACTTTACCGCTTGCAAGCTGGCAAAGGAGTAGTCCATCAGTCGCCTTTTACGAATCCTTTGGAAGGACCTGGGGTGACCCTATTCTTTTCACTGAACGGGGCCACACGGCTCGTTACCTTCATACTTGACTGCTAATATTATTTAACGGTAACTATAAATTTTCTTTGAAAATTATTAAGACTATGACAATGAATTAAAATTATGATATGAGTAAATTAAATTAAATTAAATATAAAATTATTATTTTATTTATTAACTAGCTGTGCCCGCGACTTCGTCCGCGTGGAATAGTGACTTTGGACAGAATTTTTTAGATATATCTTATGGTTTATTTTAGATTACAAACCCTATAAACCCTAAAATATAAATGAAATATGCAAACAGTCAGTATTATCGAATGCAACTGTTACGCCATGCGCCTACGGAATACGTACGTTCGAACCTACAAAGTCCAGCCTAAGCTAAACCCTATTTCATATGATTAATGACATAAATCTGAAGTTAACTTAAATTGGAAATTCAACCTACAATATCCAGCCTAAGCTGAACCCTATTTCATATGATTAATGACATAAATCTGAGGTTAACTTAAATTGGAAATTCAACCTACAATGTCCAGCCTAAGCTGAACCCTATTTCATATGATTAATGACATAAATCTGAGGTTAACTTAAATTGGAAATTCAACCTACAATGTCCAGCCTAAGTTGAACCCTATTTCATATGATTGGTGGTGGGTGGAAATCTGAGGTCAATTTAAATTGTAATATAAAATTTCCGAAACTTATCATTTTTAACAAAACTTATTTTTTTTTCTAAAATAAAAATAGTCTAAGTTACTCCTTGATACATCAGATATCGGCCAGTGAAAGTCCCGTCAAAATCGGTGCAGCCATTTCAGAGATTAGCCGGAACAAACAGATAGACACACAGACAGACAGACAAAAATTGTAAAAAAATGTTGTTTTGGTATATGTACCGTGTATACGTCCAAATGCACTTATTAAAAAGCGGTTATTTTAATATTACAAACATACCATCCAATTCTAATTATTTGGATAGATTTAATTCAACTCGTTTTGTACATTCAAGTAAAATTTTAGAACAGAATTTTCAATAGAATTAATCAACGTATAGGTTAGGTTATTTAATAAAAATAAATCTTCTCAAATACTTGTCATGTTCTCGCGGAATTAGTTATGATCGGTATTTCGCACGTCTGTTTGCTCGTTGCATTAAACGCAGCATAACAAACAAAGCGTTCGAAATATCATCACGTTTCATTTAATTCTGATCACCACATTTATGCAAACGTTTATTTAGCGATTGTATCATTTATTAATGCTAGTTTACTTTTCTGTACAGGAGCTGAGTAAGAATATTAACCCCTACGGCCAGTTTCAGTCTGTCGTAAAAGGAGAGAAAACAGCCCAAGCTACCAGGTAGGGCCAAGCCCTTTTGGATGGCAACCATCGCTGGTGTTTATACACCAGTACTTATCTATGCCGCCATAATAACCTTGCATTGTATTCCGGCATTAGTGACCCAGATTCATGTATTTATAAGTTATTTATAATATTTAATTCAAACATTCATAAGCGACGGTAACTGCTTACTATTAAGTGTGCCGTCAGTCTGTTAAGCAATAAAAAAAACTTTGTAATCATAATTGAATCAAGCTTTTAACTACAATTAAATCATAAGAAAGCATAGCATGTCTCAAATTACCTGTATTTTGTATTTTGATTGGATAACAATCTATTTTATGCAGGCTCGTCTCTTCTAGTATCCTTTTTATAATCCGATATGAAATCGAATGGAGTCTTTGATGTTGGTGTTAGTATAAATAAAATTAATAATCATCATCATCATTTCAGCCGGAAAACGCCCACTGCTGGACAAAGGCCTCCCCCAAAGATCTCCACGATGATCGGTCCTGCGCTGCCCTCATCCAACCTATTCCGGCGATCTTGACCAGATCATCGGTCCATCTTGTGGGGGGCCTACCAACACTGCGTCTTCCGGTACGCGGTCGCCATTCGAGGACTTTTCTGCCCCAACGGCCATCAGTCCTTCGAGCTATGTGCCTAGCCCACTGCCACTTCAGTTTTGCAATCATCCGGGCTATGTCGGTTACTTTGGTTCTCCTGCGAATCTCCTCATTTCTGATTCGATCTCGCAGGGAAACTCCGAGCATAGCCCTCTCCATTGCCCTCTGAGCGACCATGAGCTTTCTCATAAGGCCCATAGTTAGCGACCACGTCTGCGTTCCGTATGTCATCACTGGCAACACACATTGGTTAAAAACCTTCGTCTTGAGACACTGCGGTATTTGGGACGAAAAGATTTTACGGAGCTTCCCGAACGCTGCCCATCCGAGTTGGATTCGACGAGTGACCTCTTTCGCGAAATTGGACCTGCCTAACTGGATCGTTTGACCCAAGTAGACGTATTCGTCAACAATTTCGAGAGTACAGTTCCCAACTGTTACGAGGGTAGGTGCGACATGGACATTAGACATGATCTTCGTCTTGTCCATGTTCATTTTGAGACCTACTCCTTGGGAAGCTGTATTGAGGCCATCAAGCATATGGCTTAAGTCTTCCATGGTTTCAGCCATGATTACGATATCATCTGCGAATCTAAGGTGAGTGATGTACTCACCGTTAATGTTGATGCCCAGTCCGTTCCAGTCCAGAAGCTTGAAGACATCTTCCAACGCAGCGGTGAACAGCATCGGCGATATGACATCGCCTTGTCTGACTCCCCGCTGCAGTCGGATAGGCTTCGAGTTCTGATCCTGGAGACGGACTGACATGGTGGCGTTTTCATACAAACACTTCAACGCTTTGATGTATCGATAATCAATGTGGCACCTCTGGAGAGACTGAAGCACCGCCCAGGTCTCGATCGAATCAAAGGCTTTCTCATAGTCCACGAACGCCAAGCATAGTGGCTGGTTATACTCCTCCGTCTTCTGTATAACCTGCCGCAGCGTATGTATGTGGTCTATGGAGCTAAAACCTTTTCGGAATCCGGCTTGTTCGGGAGGCTGGAAGTCGTCAAATATGCGCGCGAGACGATTCGTGATGACCCTTGAAAACAGCTTGTAAACATGGCTCAGAAGTGATATCGGTCTAAAGTTCTTCAAAAGGGTTTTGTCGCCCTTTTTGAAGAACAGCACCACTATACTTCCGTGCCAGGCCTGCGGCGTTTTGCTCTCGAGGATTAATAATATAGGAAAGGAAATTGAGCATAACAGCAAATTCGAAGAGCGTAACAGTGGCTAAAAGCATAACAAGTTGGCCAAAAAAAGCTCCATATGTGCAAAGTACAAAGTTGCAATTTAATCATTGGGGTTGACATACTAGTTAATATGAGGTTGAATGAATGAATGAATGAAAACTCTTTATTGCATACAGATACTTAAAACTTACTTAAAATATGTATACAAAAATATAATGCTGTATGACAATGGGCGGCCTTATCGCTTGAAGCGATCTCTTCCAGGCAACCCGAAGTATGGAAATTGTAACAAAATACATAGCGGTGATGTGCAAATGATATTACATTTAATAAATACTATACGATTAATCTAGTAAAATATAAATACCATTAAAAGAGAAGTAGAAAAAAAAGTAATAAAACACATACATACATATATTCAAGAGGTCAACAAATACTGCTACTATGCTTCCTTCAAGTGGTGATCGAAAACTGATGTTCTAAATGAATACACAGTTTTTGCCTTTCTGATATTAACAGGGAGCGAATTCCATAAGTGAACTGCTTTTAACATAAACGAATTATGTACAAATGAGGAACTGGTGTGAGAAGGAGTTGCTAGAGTGAGCTGATAATATGAGCGCAAGTCACGGGTAGAGGACGATGGCAGAAAAGTAAAACGCTCTTTAAGGTACAATGGAAAACGAGGATCAAATAGGATATTGTAAAGGAGAGAGAGTATATGAGCATTCCGGCGAAAACGGACTGGCAACTATTTAAGCTTTTTCCGAAATTCTGATACGTGGTCATATTTGTGTAAACCAAGGTTGGTCCGATAAGTACTTAGCCTAAGAAAGAAAAACAAAAATTTTGAAAAAGTGGCGATTTATTTCTCAACATAATCTGCTTTAAGTTTGATACACTTGACCCAGCGATGCTCCAACTTCTTTGACTCGTCAGAAAAATACGGTTTCTGAAGGTTTGCAAAGTAAGCCTACATGGCGGCGATAATCTTCTCATTCAACTCAAATTTCTGCCCGGCGAGTGACTTTTTCAAATTTGAAAACAAAAACAAGCCGCATGGCCATATCCGGAGAATACGTTGGATGGGGTAGCAGTTTGTAGCCTAATTCTACCAATTTGGCCGTGGCGATGGCGGAGGTGTGAGTCGGTGCGTTGTCATAGTGGAAGAGCACTTTTTTCTTTGCCATATGGGACCGTTTTTACTGCAATCCGGCGTCGAATTGGCTCAATAATTAACCATAACAGACAGAGCCCTGTGACTGTTTTGCCCTTCTCCAGGAAGTCGATGTAAATCACACCTTTAGAATCCCAGAAAATGGTGGCCATCACTTTTCCGGTCGATAAGACAGTCTTCGCATTCTTCAGAGCACGTTCGCCGGGTTAAGTCCACTGTTTCGACTGTTCCTTGGTCTCTGGTGTGTACCAGTGTATCCATGTTTCATCGACGGTCACGAAACGACGCAGAAACTCCTTCGGAATGCGCTTAAACATCGTCAAACACTGCTGTAAACTGGTCTCATGGTTGCGCTTGTTGTCCAGCGTGAGCAAACATGGCACCCATTAAGCTGATAGCTTTCTCGTGCCCAATACTTCATGCTGAATATAACCCACGCAGTCTTTTGAGATACCTACTGTCTCAGCTATCTCGCGCACCTTCAATCGGCGGTCTGTCAATACTAGATTGTGGATTTTTGTCACGTTATCCTCCGTGGTAGCAGTTTTCAGGGCACCTGGGCGTGGCTCATCAAAAACCGACGTGTGGTCGTTGTTGGGCCAACTTTTGGCGGTCATCATCAAAGGAGAAGAGTCACCATACACAGCATCCAAGCACTCTGATTTCGCTGGGTTATTTCCCTTCCAAAATCTTCTCATCGCCTATAAGAGCGGGAGGAATGCTACCCAAATCGACTTCCTACTCACTAGGGGACACCACATCAGCAAAGTAGCCAACTGCAAGTTCATACCCGGTGAGAGTCTCACTGCACAACACCGTCTTCTTGTCATGGACCTCTGCGTGAAGCCCAAAGGCAAATGTGTCAACTGCCTTCAACACCGAATCAGGTGGTGGCTGCTTGATGAAGTCAAGTCCCAGGAGTTCGCCTCTGCCATTGGCGACAAGTGTGCCGGTGGTGAGGGCGAACCGGTTCAAGCTTACTGGGACAGGATTCATTCGGTTATCCTTGGGTCAGCGAAGGAGGTGCTTGGCGAGTCTAAGGGCAGACACAAGTGTAATAAGGAGACTTGGTGGTGGAAGGACTCAGTCCAGAAGAACACCAGGGCAAAGAAATCTCTCTTTGAGAAGTGGCAAGCGTCCACATCTCCTGGCCAGATACTGTCCAGATTGCGACGCATACAGAGCTGCCAAGCGCGCCACTAAGAAAGCTGTAGCCAGAGCCAGACCAGATCACTTACAACCACTGTACGATAAGTTGGAATCGTCTGAGGGGCAGAAGCTCATATATCCCGATCCCGAACCAATGGACTGAGAATCATTACTCCAGTCTTCAAAGGCAAGGGATCGGTGATCGGCTGTGAAGCGTGGCCGGTGTAAGAGCGACACAAAAAAGGACACAAGCACAAGCGATGGTACGGCCATGTTTTATGGCAACCGGATGCTTACGTGGGAAACAAATGTCTGGCCATGCCGCCTGCAGGCCATGCCCCAACCATACCATGAGCGAGGATGGAAAATGACCTCGTTGGACACGCGGAATACGGTTGCTCGCTTCTTCACTACTGTGTGCGTACACCTTATCATTTTGTTTGTTGTAGCTCTCTTCTACGGTAAACATTTTTTCATCCGAAAAAAGAATTTCCCGATATTTTTTCCCGCGTACCGCTTCAACAAAGCGCGGCATCTCTTCAGTCTCAGGTCCATTAGACCCTTTTCACCGTGGTTCTGCTTAACCCCATCTGAAGGGCTAACAGTTTCTGCTTACGTTTGGGATTTCTTTGAATTCGTGCCTTCACAGCTTTTATCACTGCTGGAGTCCTAACAGACCGAGGGCGACCACTTCTTGACCTGTCATCTACACTAGAGTCTTCATTGTATCGTTTGATGGTACGATAAATGAATCTTTTGGTTATATTCAAATTTTTCAGTATGTTAAAAATTTGAATTGGCGCGTAACCGCAACGATGCAACGCAATAACTGCAACACGGTCTTCTTTAAACGTCCACTCCATATTTAAAAAATGAGTAAAATTCTAAAAGTATACATTTTTATTTTCATGAACAATTCGAGATTCGAATTCAATAAACTTTTTTGTGGCCAGCATTCTAAAAGAAAAGTTTTTACTGTGTGACAATACTTATGACCTGACTAGGTACTTTAACGAATTTAAGGTCCTATTTTATGCACCTTTACTGCCTGTTAACTGCCCAAGTAACCACAACCCAAACTCCATAGTCGCTGGTCGTTCTTACCTGTATAGGGGACATGCACAGAAAAATTTTCAGCCTTTATAAAATGACGAAGGTCTGGCCGTCCTGGGCTCTTAGGCTATCAGTGCTATCGAATGCAACTGTTATGCCATGCGCCTCCGGAATACGTGCGTTCGAATCTACAAAACCAGCCTAAGCTAAACCCTATTTCATATGATTGATGATATAAATCTGAGGTCCACTTAAATTGAATAACAACCTACAAAATCCAGCCTAAGCTAAACCCTATTTCATATGGTTGATGATATAAATCGGAGGTCAAGTTACATTGGTCCTTGAAATTTCCGAAACTGATAATTTTTAGCTAAAACTATTTTTTTTTTTTCTAAAATAAAAGTAGTCTAAGTTACTCCTTGTTACATCAGCTATCTGCCAGTGAAAGTCCTGTCAAAATCGGTCCAGCCGTTTCAGAGATTAACCGGAACAAACAGACAGAAAGACAAAATTTTTAAAAAATGTTGTTTTGGTATTTATACCGATATACATCCAAATGCGCTTAGTAAAAAGCGGTTATTTTAATATTACAAACAGACACTCCAATTTTATTTATTTGTATAGATAAGGCCAAATTTATTCATTCATCCTTATTTTCATTCTTTATGTTGGGCAGAGCAGAATTATCATAATAAGGTCAAATCTTATTTTATTAATCTTAACAAATGGATGATTGCTTATCAAAGGAAAATTCCCATCCAAATATTTATTTCGGGATTTAAGAATCAACCGGTAGTGCCACATTAATAATTAACGACTTGAGCGGCTGCCGTACGCCGGTACGCTTGCGAAGGCACGAGTTAATTCTCGTCCCGCGTTTGGGTGTTTATGTATAATATTTATTTATTTATTTATAAAAGTAAAGCATATATGTATTATATTAGCTGCCTAGTACTCATAACACAAATGCTATGCTACTTATTTGGGACTAGACAGCGTTGTGTGAATTGTCCCAATACATTCATTTGTTTAAAAAATTTACCTTCATCTACTTATATTATTTTGCTATGGAAGAGAATCAATTCAAAAACACCGAAGTTTTGATCTGTGGCATTAACAATCTGTGACAGCAGACTAAGTCTTAAAATAAATGCAACTCAGCATCTTTTAGGATCTGAAGTAAAAACTTGGAGTGTAACTGGAAATATCTTTTCCTCCCAAGCTTTGAGTATAGGAAGTTTTAGTGATAAAAGGCGGCGCATGGGCACGCACGGTAGATTACTATCCCAGCGTTAGCCCCCAACCGATGTTCATTAAGCATTTCCACTCCAAAAAAAGGAATTTAACTGGAAAAACGCTTACAAAAAGAAAGTCATTTGAAGATGACCCATGATGTCCATGAATTAAAATAATCTCAGTCCGAATTTATAAGAATGACTGTTTTTTATATAAATTACTACTATACTCCCAAATTTGAAGAAAAATCCGAGGTTAAAAGTAGTCCATTATTTAAACGGTATACCAGCTTTTCACATATCAGTCAAAATCAGATGATAGAGTAATTGAATTACATATGGCGCCTTAAATACAGAAAAATTATCTCGGCGAAAGTAATACATCTTACTGTTTCGTAAGGTTCTATTTGTATATATGTATAATATTAATGCTAGGGAAATGTGAAGGAAGGTACGCATTTCAAGTATTTTATTTACAATGAGATTAGAGTTAATACGAGAATTACATGTAATGGGGACAAATTAAATAAAAAAGTTTTGCAGTCTTGCTGAAGTTGTGAATTATAATCGAGTGGTCACGTGCGCCGGTCTCAAAGAAGAACTGGAACCTGGTTTACTTGTGCTGTAATACAACACAAATAAGGGTGACATATTTTAAAACCAAGGATGGTTCTAATTGTGCTTGGAATCCTACCTCCTAGTTGGTTCGTTTCGTCACCTTCTGCGACAGGCCAGCCCTGGTCGCAGGGATCAGAATTCTTACTACCCTGCATGGAGAGATCGTAAAGAATTCTTGCCTGTCTGGTCTTTAATACCCACTTGACTGTGTGATCCCGATCTTTGAGAAGAATTAGGAGACCTCATCTAGTTCCTATAATGTCGTAACAGATATTGATAATATATATTATTGTTCCTCTAGCTCATAAATAGCAAGGCGGACTCTATTAAGTTATCGTTTCGGTGTTTGTCAGGCGGCGTTCGTGTCTGTGAAAATCTAATTTAGCCATACATATTTCATATTTTTATGGCACAAGGAAAAGAGGTGTTAAAAGCTCTTTCCGTAAAGTACAGAATGGTATAGCTATGAAAAAATTACGAAATCGAAATAAAGTTAATAATATATAAAAATTGTATGAATACAATCTGTTAAATATACTTCGATTAATTCGAAAGATATATTTATAAACTTCAAGTTGACAAAATATTCTGACGCTTTATATTGTGTTATAGTCGCAAATTTCATAAAACATTTCTTTTGATATCGAAGTCGGTCGATATTCAATTGAATTATTCCAGTTTCTAGTAAAGAACATTACTTAGACGTATTTCGAATTATTTATAAATAAATAATAAAGTGGTTGCTTCACATTCTTCCCGAACATTCCAGCGTTTATAGCTTTCTCTTTTAAATGTGCTAGGATGGGGTACTGCATGTAATGTTCCCTCAATGGTACTTTCTTCAATGGTATTTACTTCCTAACACAACACTCTAGGCATAAGCGTCTTTCTATCTTTAGCCATAATAAAATAAATGGAATAGACCTGATTGAGCATCAGGTTTGTACAGACTCGACTGCCGTCTGACCCCTCAATCCTAATAGAAGAAACTGAATTGTGGCTTCTCTTTGATCCTTATGAGGTAACAGGAGGTTAGGACTGTGATGATGTTGCCCCATTATCATTCAAGAACCAAACAATTACCGTGGTTACAATTATACATATTTGTACTTTATATTTATGTATATAAAATAATTTTACTGCAATTTGTTAATATATTTTTAGTAACATTTACATTCCCTCAAAAAATACATCATATATCGTATAAAGCATGAGTCAACAAGATTATAATATTTCATAAAAAAAATATTAGTGTGTAAACACTAATATTTTTTTATGAAATAGCGTAAGCTAACATGCTGAAGCGGAGAAAAAGTGAGCTTTAAAAAGCTACAAAAATATTAATACACACAATTTTACTGCATTTATTGTAAAATTTTTATCGAATCACGGAACCAATAATAGTACAAAGTTGCCGTAACATAATGTAGACATTTTTTTTAGATCAAAAGTATAGTCAAAATGTTGCTTAGTTTATATATTATTGAATGAGGGAATTTTATTATTAAATTTAATATCTGTTAGCCACAATGCATTTAAAATGTATGTCTTCGTAAAATGACATAATTTTTTTAATATTTATAATCAAATAATATCACAAAAACATATATTACAAATTAAGAGAAATTTAAATTAAATAATATATATTACACGCCTTTTTGAAAATATTCATAGTAATGGTTGTGAATCTAGTACATGGTTTGCCATGTACTACAGTGTGGTGCGTGATTCCAGACGAGTGAAACGTATTCCCCGATTTACTCGTCCTGTATATTCGTATCGATGTAGAAAATAAGTTTGGACCCGAATTCAGTTATTAAGATACTTTTAAACTAGTTAATTTACTGTAATTTTTCCCAGTAGTGTTTTAATCGATATATGATATAACCGCGTCAAAATAATTTTACATTTTGTTTCCGAATTGCGTGACGATGATTTTATACGTGTTGATTGCAGCCTTAATCACAAGTAAGTTTTATTAACACTCAATTATAAAACAAATATATGGTAATAAGATATTCCTACAAATACATATGAGAAATGTTGTCCAGTTACATGCAGTTTATGGAAAAATAAACATACATTTTGGATTTTGTGCGCATACAAAATACTGAAAAACGTAATTAAATATAATTAAATTTTTAGAAAATAATGTTTAAATTTATGGAAATATTTGAAATAGAATAGATTCTATTGAAGACTTTGTGAAAAAGACGACGATTTTGTTTTCTTTACATACAATATATTATATATATATATATATATATATATATATATATATATATATATATATATATATATATATATATATATATATATATATGTACAGTTTCAGACAACAAGTACAGGGAAGTAGTAATTTTTTTTATTATTAATGCAGAAAATAACGCTTTGACAAAATACATACTGAAACATAACGCGCGTATGTGATTTATTTTTAAAAAAACATATCAAAAAAGATTATTTATAGTACCTAGTCAGGTCATAAGTATTGTCACACAGTAAAAACTTTTCTTTTAGAATGCTGGCCACAAAAAAGTTTATTGAATTCGAATTTCGAATTGTTCATGAAAATAAAAATGTATAACTTTTAGAATTTTACTCATTTTTAAATATGGAGTGGACGCTTAAAGAAGACCGTGTTGCAGTTATTGCGTTGCATCGTTGCGGTTACGCGCCAATTCAAATTTTTAACATACTGAAAAATTTGAATATTACCAAAAGATTCGTTTATCGTACCATCAAACGATACAATGAAGACTCTAGTGTAGATGACAGGTCAAGAAGTGGTCGCCCTCGGTCTGTTAGGACTCCAGCAGTGATAAAAGCTGTGAAGGCACGAATTCAAAGAAATCCCAAACGTAAGCAGAAACTGTTGGCCCTTCAGATGGGGTTAAGCAGAACCACGGTAAAAAGGGTGTTAAATGAAGACTTAGGGCTTCGGGCATATCGAAGAAAAACAGGACATCGTTTGAATGCTCGTCTAATGGACCTGAGACTGAAGAGATGCCGCGCTTTGTTGAAGCGGTACGTGGGAAAAAAATATCGGGAAATTCTTTTTTCGGATGAAAAAATGTTTACCGTAGAAGAGAGCTATAACAAACAAAATGATAAGGTGTACGCACACAGTAGTGAAGAAGCGAGCAACCGTATTCCGCGTGTCCAACGAGGTCATTTTCCATCCTCGCTCATGGTATGGTTGGGAGTTTCTTATTGGGGCTTAACAGAGGTACATTTTTGTGAGAAAGGTGTAAAAACGAATGCTGTTGTGTATCAAAATACTGTCCTGACGAACCTTGTGGAACCTGTTTCTCATACCATGTTCAATAACAGGCACTGGGTATTCCAACAAGATTCGGCGCCAGCTCATAGAGCGAAGAGCACACACGACTGGATGGCGGCGCGTGAAATCGACTTCATCCGGCACGAAGACTGGCCCTCCTCCAGTCCAGATTTGAATCCGTTAGATTACAAGATATAGCAACACTTGGAGGAAAAGGCCTGCTCAAAGCCTCATCCCAATTTGGAGTCACTCAAGACATCCTTGATTAAGGCAGCCGCCGATATTGACATGGACCTCGTTCGTGCTGCGATAGACAACTGGCCGCGCAGATTGAAGGCTTGTATTCAAAATCACGGAGGTCATTTTGAATAAACTTTAATGTCATAAGAATCTATGTTTTGTTAAGTTCATTTTGGTATATGAATGGTTACATAATTAATAAACTTGTTACAATTATTTTGCATTAAACATGTGACAGAATTTATGACCTGACTAGGTATAATTAGAATCTTTCAATTTTAATCTGATCGTAGCTGTACTACTAAAATATTGGTTTTACATCGCTACTATAGGTTATTACAAAAGCTTCGTTATCATTGTCGATTCATAAGTTATCTTAAGCGTCCAAGTTATCAGGTATTTACATCATATAATTGATTTCAAACGAGGATTTTTTTATTGCTGTGAAAGATCAGACGACGACCCTGTCCCTCCTGTCCCTGTCCTGACCCTGTCTGACGACCCACTTAATAGTAAGCAGTTACCACCACCTATAGGTGTTTGCGATGCCAGTAGCACCGCTATTACGCTGCCAACCGCGTAGGGGAACTGGAACCTGGGTCAGAAATGCCGAAACACAACACATGGTTTATATGGCTTCATATTTAGTAATTAGGAGTGGTTGATATCCAGACGGTGGTTGACAGCCCCACCCCAACTTGGGCTACCTACCTAGCTTGGGTTGTTTTGTGGCCTTTTACGACAAGCCGCCCTGGGTACAGAGGTCCGTATATTTTACTCCGCCCCTGCATGAAGAGACAATTCGCATGATTAATAAGTTTGAATGAACCTAGTAATATAATAGAATGCATTTAAAGTATGCATAAAAATACGCGAAGAACTAACTCGGACAACAAAAAGTTAGACTAGATGCTACTTTTGAAGTCGGTGCTAATGACAATATAATGCGAAAGTTCAGTTATAGAATTTGTAAACTTTTCAAGCGATACATTTTGCCTCGACTAATAAAAATGTAATATCTTCTATACATTATTAGTATACATACCGATATTATAAATGTGAAAGAACTTTATGTTTACGTTTTAAGTTACGTTTTTTTATCGCTAGAGTTCAGCAAACAGGCAAACGACCCACTTTGACAGGTGTTCACCGTTGCCTACGGACGTTTGCAACACTAAAGGCAAATTCCAACGCGCTGCTGGCTTGGAAGAAATTTTATAACGCTTTTTTTGAGGAACCCCATATCGTACCGTGCTGAGAAAACCTCAGCCGGAAGCTCATTCCAAATCCCGAGAGTACGCAACATGAACGTTTTTCAGAACCGTTTCGTACAAGAAAGAAGAAGCTCCTAGAAATGGAGATGAACACCCAGCCAATGGCATTGTAAATAGCTCCTCAGAACACTTCCCGTTGTATAGACGGTAGAATACGCAAAGAGACGCAAAGTCTCTCCGAAGTCCAAGCATATCTAGACCGTCTGTGAGTATGAGATCGTCGTCAACACGAACTCTGCGCCGTTTGATGGAGTCTAAGGGATTAAGCTGACAGGCAGGAGCTCCAGCCCATAAATGTGAGCAGTACTCCATATGCATGACCTGTGCTTTGTATAGCAAAAGCCGTTGCCTTGGAGTGAAATACTGCTTTGACTTAGGAGCTTAGCTTTGTTCTCCAATTTTTCCATTAACTACACATCATATGTGATGTCGACATCAAGGATACCAATACTGCTTGAGATGGAAAGAAGAGTTCCCTGAAACTGTGGCGCAGGTGCGAACGGGGTTTTCTTCACAGAGAATATGTCGACTTGGGTCTTCGAGGGGTTGAAATGGACAAGGTTTTGTCGTCCCCATTCAGAGGCTCTCTAGAGAGTTTTCTACTTCAGACACAAGTACACCGATTTTCTTCCAAAACTGTAGGAGAGATGTTTACATGATCATTGTATCGTACAACGCCGATGCTCGCTATGCAGATGCTAGCACGAATGCCGTCTGTGGATAACGTGTCATTGATATGCAGAATAAATAGCGTCGGCGACAGGACACAACCCTGGGGCACACCAGCATTGATAGGTTTCACACTAGAGCAGCAACCGTTAACAACGACCTTAATGCTGCGCCCAACGAGAAAGCTAGATAGTGCAAAGACTCCAAGGTACAAAGTTTGCCGGGTCAGTTTGTATATAAACAATTGTATCTGGCACCGAATCCTACATTTTCGTTCTCAACTTTCAATTATGTATTACTTTAGGGTGATTTTTGGAGTCACTGGTGAATATAATATAAAGTTATTAAGTAGCAATCGATAGCACATTTGTATCCCAAGCCGAACTTATAACTGCTTTGTGTACTACCGAGTTTCGACAAAAGCGGAACTTGGCAGCTCGTCCGCTTTCATCATCAGGCGTTCATTAAACTTAGACGAAAATGAGAATGGAACTTTCAATGACGACCTCCATAGAACAACAGCTTATGTACATCGGTACGCCCGTGGGGGTCATGAGTTCGATTCCTGTTCTTTTTTAATTGATGAGGACAGCAGACAGGTCGACGGTCTAATTATTAGTAAGCAGTTACCGTCTTCTAAGAATGTTTGAGACGCTAGGGGTAACGCGAACACGCTGCTGTCCGCATGGGGATAAAGGTTATTGTCGGTTTGTATAATATGTATTTACTTATAATTTTATAATTATTTGATGATTATGATATAAGCAGTATATCAGTTATTTAACCTACTACTAATACTAACTACCTAGCTAGGTTATACCTGTAATCCAAGCGCTCTACTACTTTGGGGCTAGATGATGCGGTGTGATTTTCAATGTATATTTATATATTAATTCACCTTACATTGTTTCATTTGTCAAAATAAACCATAAGATATATCCAAAAAATTCTGCCCAAAGTCACTATTCCACGCGGATGGAGTCGCGGGCACAGCTAGTTATAAATAATTTTCTAAACTGGTTTATAAAAGACTGAGATCTCGGGTAACAAAAATGAAATGATACCTTAAATTCATTAAAAAATAATCTCTTATTTTGAAAGATGAAACTTGACTCTAGTAAACATAGTATTTTAGGCTAATTAAAAATCTTAAATTTTAATTTTATTGCTGTGAAACGGCAGATAGGCCTACGGCCCACTTAATGGTTAACAGTTAACGTCGCCTATGGATGTATGTGATGCCAGGGGCATCGCTAATACACTTCCGTCTATGTAGGGGCAATGAAACCTGAGTTACTTATGTCGGAACACAACGCAAGGTTATTATGGCGGCAGTTAAGGTTATTATGGCGGCAGTTAAGGTTATTATGGAATTAGAGACCAGGTGTGGTGGCCACCTATCTAGTTACCTACCTATCAGTCTTCCAAACCTAACTAGGGTCGCAGCTGTCGGTACTTCTTGGTCCGCCCCTGTACGGAGAAAAAGGGTTTATTATTATACAAGCTTTCACTTTGAAGCCTAATATCCGCTGTTGTGTGTACTTTTGCTTCTTATTACGTCGTTGCCCTTACGTAAAACTTCCTTTTATTACCCACATAGTCGGCATAATGAAATAGATTTTATTTGACTAGATTTAGTGACGAAAACTAAATGGTGCTTATTTAATGGGGGTTGTCACCAACACACCAGCCTTTTTTTTGGTCTCAGGGAAAAACCCTCTCTTGACGGGTTCCCCCGGCCCGAGGGGACCGAGGAATGTATGGGACTCCGGGAAACATTTTCAGCCATCCGACTACCCACTAAAAACCCCGCTGTTCTCCTATCGCCTACGCCCGGGCCTACGGATATGTGGCCTGCCGATCTCGTGGTCCCGGCCGGCGCCGGCCCGCCCTTTATCTCAAGGCGGGCCTCTTCTAAAGTATTGGCACCAGGGGGTCAAGGTTTTGTCTCCCCGGCGCTATCCTGTATTGACTCTAGGAGTTGTGGGAGGGGGCGGAACAGCACGTGGCCCTCTCCCTCGCGGCAATAGTGCGGGCGGCACTTTTGGGCAATTAAACTAAATCCTAAACTATATATTTATGAATTATTTTTTTATTTTTTCATCACCGTTTAGTACGTGGTAGCCAAGTGACTCGGAGACTAACCTAAAAGTCGCAAGATCTAATCTCACGATAGCGTGCCCCTTTCAGGCAGTTTATTGTCTGCGAAAATTTTAACATAATCATGTTAAAATTTGCTACGTATCGGCGTTTAAGGAAAACTTCTTGAAGATATCTGTATATCGTGGTCACCATTATAGCGTCTACTGTCTGTTACCCGTGGCGGGTATGCTGTCTCGCCCGATAGTGGAACGTTATGAAGTGTTATGATTAATGTTAAGAAGTCTTTAACTGTCTAATTAAACACAAATACCTCACTGATTCTGTTAATCTATTCTTACTTCTCGAGATGTTGCTCTTGTGTGTATTTTGCATTAGGCGAGTAAAATTGTTTAAAATATACACACGTTTATCTAGTTTTATATCATGACACGCAAGTGAAAACGAAATTATAATCCGTGTATACTTGGGTAATGCGTTTTTAAGATGAATCAGGCATTTAAAAAAGAAATATTTGACCCAATTTATTCGTTACGATACCTGTTTATTAGAATGAGCCCCCCCGAACCATTGTTGCCCAAAGCGTTGCCTTTTAAATAATATTTTTTTTCCGGAGTCAAGGCTAGTCCGCTTAATCAAAGCGAAAACAAACAGATTAAATGAAACAACAATTATGGGCCCCGGAAACAATCGATCGCTTACAACGAATATTTATTACAGAAATTCTGAGGTATTTCAAGTTTACTTGCTCTCATATCCAGGGCTACAGTTCGAAATCTAACAAAGGGATTGTTTCATCTTTCCGGGTTGGTAGGTTAGATAGACACTAGTTTATAGAATAATTTTGCTACATTTATTCGTAACTTTTTTATTGCTGTCGGACAGCAGACAGACTGACGCCTACTTAGAATTTAGCAGTTACCATTGTCTATTGGTGTTTGCAACGCCAGTAGCATCGCGGACACGCTGCTGTCCCATAAGGATACAGGAACTTGGGTCACTAATGCTGGAACACAACACAAGGTTATTATGGCGGCATACTAACACCAAACCAAAGATGGTCGCCATCTAGACGGGCTAAGGCCCTAACACGTAGCTAGGGTGGATTGTTTTGTCGCCTTTTATGAGTGGCCGACCCCGGCCACAGAGCTTAGTATTCTTTCTCCGCCCCTTCACGGATAAAAACCTAACCTAAACTAACGTAAACAAAGAGCATTGTTCTCAATCAATCAAACGCAATCAGTGTTGTACGGACACAGTAAATGTTAATGTGAACACGAACAAACGTGAAAGTTTTTATTATATAAACAACTCATTTGCAAGGCATGTAGAACTCTGTGGAACTACGCACTAAAAGCCCTATTGTTTTAATATCGCGAAATGCTTGAGTTGTGAGTGTGACGGCTCTCTACATCCTGCAAGTGTGGCCCGCATAGATATCGGAGCGCCGAGACCTAGTCACCAGAGACCTTCAGCCGCCGTAGTGAAAGTGTACCCGTGACCCGGTCACGGGTACAATCCCTTGGGAAAAGGCCGCAGCCCGCACACATATTACATAACCAAGAGAGAGACCTACGCGGGTATTCCAAACGCCCAGTTCACCCCTGTGTGAAAAAGATCATGGGGCTCATCACCCCCAACTTTGTAGAGGCTCACAAAAGCGGTCCAGCACCAGTCGGGATCGCGAACTAACTAGTTCATCGCGTCCCACCGTTTCGGCACTCAAAGCATGCGAAGGAACACTGGAATGGTTTTAGTGGACCAACCGTAGCCAAGGCCTAGCATAAAAGCTCGAGTTCAACTGGAAATATCCGCTTGAACAATTATAACGGGTCTTTTTCATATTATCATATTTTCTTAGACAACACCTTTGTCTATAAATGTAAGAGATATTTCATGACTTAATAAAAATAGCAGTATTTTCATATAAAATTTTAAAGTGATCAATTTACGCTCTTCGAATGTTATATGAACATCCGTCTTATTATTTTTAAATCGGATGTGTCGTCCCTCGAGTGAACTCTAGAATAGATATTCATTTTCGTCCATAATTGTATTCTAACTATTGTAACTAGTGCAAGCAAATATCATGTTCTTACTGTCTGGTTTTATTTTGGCTTAAAGGAGCTTTTGTTGTGTATGTGCAGTACTCAAGCAGGCCTTGACGCTTTATTCGTCTTATATTACAAACGAAGAAAATGAAAAATTGATTAATTTATAAACGATAAAAAGGACCAGTTATATTTGAAATGAAATCAGTGTTATGTGAATTACATTGTGTATATCATATCTATACGAATTTAAGGGTTTACGGTTTCTTTATCTACCTTTGTGCTAAGGGATTCATAAAGTGACATTTTATATCCTGTTATTGCCAGCTATTCCACCCAAATTACGCTTTTCACACATAAGGAGAATATGCCCAATAAGGGCGATCTCGGAGTTATGATAACGTTTCAATTTCGATGAGTTTCAACGTGATGTAAATTGGTTTAGGGATAATATATCAGAGCATATTACGACGCATCGCTGCGTGGTTGACCAATCTGCGTATTTAGAAGATTTTAATCAAGTTGTAGTGATCTATTAG